>SRSE01000840.1:0-1276113 GCA_005024645.1 Planiliza haematocheilus | reverse complement strand
TGTGGTGTGTGTGTTGTGTGTGTGTGTGTGTGTGTGTGTGTGTGTGTGTGTGTGTGTGTGTGTGTGTGTTTGGAAACCACAGGAATGTGTGATAGAGATTCAAAATGCTGCACAATAGAGATTAATAAAGTTCATAAAGTTCAGGCCTGGTTCATATCATGACTCTTGATTTGAAGTAGTCCATTTTACAGCTGTTCATAGGTTTTTGTAATAAATTAATATCTGTTGTCAGTTTATAATGTAATCAATAATCACCAAAGATTATTTTTCAGTTTTTTGTTGATTTTATTCCACATTCATTTTTCAGAATAAAACAAAACATTACCTTTACATACACTATGACTTCTTTGTGATAATTCTGGCAAATGTGAGTCAATGTGTTTGATAACTGATACTGTATATCTGACAGATTTTTGAAATATTTGTCTTTTTGTAATAACAGCTGATGCTTTATAGCACAATTAATGAATGACAATTGTTTTCTTTTATTGATTTATTTTATTTCATTATCTGAAGTAAAGCCATATGTGACATTATACAGTCACACATAAGTCTGACTGAAAGGTCAGTGAAAACTGAAAAGAAAACAGCAAAAAACTGCCATGGACTGGAGACCTGTCCATGGTGTACCCCTGCCTCTCGCCTGATGTAGCATCCACCATGATTATACATGATTATAGTCACTAGTAAATGATTTCAATTACTGTCTAAAACTCATTGTCTTCCATAAACCTAGAGACATTTGATCAGCAACATATACATATATGTATAAATGTACACAGTTCTTTTACTGATAGATCAACTCAGATCAACTGAGATCGACTCACAGATAAAGACTGCACATCAATTATAAATGTGTCATGGCCTTTAAAAATATTCAGTGTTTTGACACATGGATACAGAAGCTTTCCTGTTTTGTCTTGAGACTGATTCTGTGGGTTTCAGCTTTTTATCATGGTTCTCTAATCTCTTTCAAGCAGCATATGAAAGAGCATGATTTGCTGTAACAGTGCTTTCATTAACATTTCATTTTCCAGAAGATTCCTTTTCCTTTCCTTTGCTGCCTCCATCTCTTGATACATCTCATCGGTATAATGTGTGTCCCCATTTGCTGCCACCATGTCGTCTATCTTCTTGATGAGATCCTCCACTTGAGTTTTGTCACTGCTGGTGTTTTCAAAGACGTGGAACCTGTTTCCACAGCTTTGGATGACTTGTCTAAGATCTTGATGGGCTTCACGTACATAATCTTGTATGGTCATGTCTTCAAGATCACCTCCACGGGTGAACAGCACAATCATGAACTGGTTGACTTTTGGACCAAACAGCTTCTGCAGAGCTTCCACTGAGTTCTTCTCTTCTTTAGTGAATCGACCGATTTGGATAACCAGCAGGAACACATGAGGACCAGGACATGAGACTTCAATGCATCTCACAATTTTTTCTTTAATGAACTCTGGAGGATTTCCAGTGTCCAGGATCCCTGGTGTGTCCACCACAGAGATGACTCTGTTACCCCAGGTCGTCTCACATTTTTTACAGGTCTCAGTCACCGACTCTGAACTGGGACGGGATCTGAATTTTTTTTCTCCCAGAATAGTGTTTCCCACTGCACTCTTTCTGACACCAGTTTTACCAATCATCACAATTCTCAATTCTGGACCTAAAACACAATTCAAATAAAAATAATATGAGTATGAGCACATGATGTTTTATTCATCCAAGAGATAAAATAATCTATAGATTCAGGTCTTACCTGGTGGAAATGCAGCCATACTGTGTCTTGACTCTGATCACTACACAGGTGACAAAGACGAATGTAAAAGCTGCTGAAGGAATTACATTTTTATCTTCCTGCACAGATGACACACCCCATAAGATTTGCATAACAAGTTCATATAAAACAGGAAGAAACCAGCACAACCTGCACATACAACACACTTTGCTACACTGGATCCAAGCACCATGTCTGACGGTAAGTCATTCCAATAACTGCAAGTGTTACTAACACAGCATTGTTACAATACAGCAAGAGGACAGAAGACTTTTAATGTTGTAAACTGTACCAGGTAAAAGTCTGTTCAATATTTTTTCACAGAAAAGCAGATTTTAATGAACAGGTAAGAGTGGAAATGGAGATATTTAGATTCAACATTTGATACCACTTCATATAAAAAAAATAATAATTGAAATGTTTGCAATAAAGATCAGTTGCTGATTAATGTGTTTTACTTCTATTACTCTCCTGTTATAGTGACGGTGAGCCTCCTGAGTTACAAGAGTCAGCTCAAACTGAAAAGGAGATGACAGGTAAAAGCCACTGTTCTTCACACCAACATCCAACCAACTAGTGACTGAGTGTGTTTAAGGAATGAGAATTTACTCAAACATAACTCAAATGTTACAAAAACTTTTTTTTGTGCTTTTATTCAGGTGGCAGACAGAGAAAAGAGTGTCTCGCTGACAACAACAGGAGTTTAAAAAGTGAGACCTGTGCTCTACACACTGTACTCTGTATTTGTATGTACTAGTTCTGTGTGAGTCATTAGTTATAACCATACAACAAGTAACAACGGTATCTTTTTAAATTTTCCTCAACTTCTTTGTGTTGTACATCAATATAGGAAGGCACTCTGACACCAAAGTGAACCTTGTTCTTCTGGGGATGGCTGGGACAGGAAAGAGTGCAACTGGAAACACAATCCTCAGACAGAATTTCTTCAAGTCAAGACCCAGTTCAATGCCGATCACCACAAGTGCCAGATGAAGGAAACTGGGATAAACGGAACACGTGTACGTGTGATTGATACTCCAGACATCTTTGATGATGACATTCAATCATCAGAAAGAGACAAACATGTGACAGAATGCAAACAGCTCTGTCATCAGATCCCTGTGTGTACCTACTTGTGATGCATGTTAGCAGATTTACAGATGGTGAGAGAGACATCCTGAGAAAATTAGAAAAAGCTTTTGGGAGCAAAGTTAAAGAACAAACTGTCCTCCTGTTTACTCGTGGGGGCGACCTGACACGTGCAGGAATGGACTTTGAAGAATTTTTACATACATGCCAACCTGGTCTGAAGGAGATAGTAGAGAGGTGTGGCAGGAGGTGTGTTGTTTTTGAGAACAGTAATGGTTCGACAGATCAAGTGTCAGTGTTAATGCAGACAGTGACCAAGATGTTAGAAATAATACCTGCAAAAAATGCTAAGGTGTGATTTCTTTGTGTGTGTCTATAAAAATAAAAAGGCTAAAGAAGTAAATGATTAATTGCAACTGCATTTTCATCTTGATCTGAATCATATTTGTGTAAAGTTGTTTCATAGATTTGTCAAAAAAATAAATAAAGAATTTATCTCAACTTTTTAAAAAATGTCATTGTTAACACTGTAAACTGTTTAGTTATTTTTGATGCCTTTCCTATTTATTGTTTGTTGACACTTCTGTTCAATTTTATCAAAGTGCTGGATAGTAAAAGGAGTTAATGTTATTAAAACATAGCTTGTTTGTAGATTAGATTAGATTAGATAGTTTCTTTATTAATCCCAAACTGGGAAATGTCTCTGTTGCAGCAGCATTCAACACCATACATACATATAACAAAAGCTAAAATCAACAATATGAGTAAAATAAAGAACTATAAAAAGAACAAAAGTATACACAGTATACAAAGTATTAAAGGTGAATATTAAAAAGAACTGTTAAATTAGCATGTCCAAGGTGTCATCTGTCACACACAGATGAGGAGTTGTACAGACTGATGGCATGGGGTAGGAAAGATTTCCTGTAGCGTTCTTTGAGACAATGAAGTTGTCTCAAAGAAGAGAGGGTGGTCAGGGTTATTCATGATTGATAACAGTTTGTTCAGAGTCCTCCTCTCCACCACCAATTCAAAGGTGTCCTGTCTGCAGCCAATGATAGACCCAGCCTTCCTGATCAGTTTGTTCAGTCTGTTGACATCACTGACTGTAATGCTGTTCCCCCAGCAGACCACAGCAGAGAAAAGTGTGCTGGCCACAACAGCCTGGTAGAAAATCTCCAGCATCTTGCTGCTCACATTGAAGGACTTCAGTTTCCTCAGGAAATAGAGTCTGCTGCAGCTCTTCTTGTACACAGCTGTACTGTTGGTCCTCCAGTTCAGTCTGTTGTCGATGGTCACTCCCAGGTATCTGTAATCCTCCACCATCTCCACATCCCTACCCAGGATGCTGAGGGGCAGAGGAGCTGGTCCCTTCCTCCTGAAGTTTTAAAACTCATGTTAGGTCTGTCTCTAAATCTGCTTTCTATCACCTTAAAAACATTACTAATGTGCGACCATTTCTCTCTCTGAGTGACACTGAAAAACTGATGCATGGACTACTGTAATGCTCTCTTATCTGGTCTACCCAAAAATGTTCTGAATCAGCTACAGTTGATTCAGAACTCTGCAGCCCGAGTGCTGACCAGGACCAGGAGGAGAGAACATATTACACCTGTATTAAAGTCATTACACTGGTTACCTGTCAGTTTTCGTATTGATTTTAAGATTCTTTTACTTGTTTTTAAAGCACTGCATGGTCTTGCACTGCCTTACTTGTCAAACATGCTTAAATTGTATAAACCAGCACGCCCCCTTAGGTCTTCAGGCATGAGTCTATTGGTTGTTCCTAAGTGCAGCTTAGATCCTGTTGTCTGATCCTGGAGGCTCTCCGGGGGAGGAGTAGCGGGCAAGAGATGTGGAAGCGTGAAGGCAGTGAGGAGGTGTGGGAGGGAGGAGGTCGAGGAGACAGGAGTCTTGGAGCTAAACCTGTTGAAGAAGGTGTTAAGCTTGTTTGCATGCTCCAAGTTGCCTTCAGACAGCCTGCTTCTCCCCCCACAGCCCATTATATCCATGACATGATCCAAAGGGTAAATTTTCTAGCTTTAATTTGTCTGCAGAAGACAATGACCCATACAGTGTCATTGTATTATTCTTTCTGTACCTCTGGTTCCTCAGCAGTGCCTCAAAGCACAGTGAGAGGAAACAGGAGGGGAACAGGAAACATAAGGACGGACATTTTCACAGTAATTATAAACTAAAAATTAAGCTGCACGCAGCGTTGATCGAGCCCTTGCAATCGCACCCGTCTGCGACCGACAAGGACGGTCTCACTGCAGTTCCCGGGTCACAGTGATATGTTATTCCCTCCTGAATGTATTGTATGCAGTTTGGCAGACAGCTAACAGTTCTCCAATGAGAGGCAAAGTCTTCTTGCTTCAAGGATTTATTTTGTCACTGCCAATTAAAGTTACTGTAAAACTGAAGTATATACAATAAAAGATAAATAATAATAACTTTATTTATATTGCACCTTCTAAAACAAGTACAGGTGCTGTACAACAAACATGAATAAAATAGGCAGGTCAGTTTGCCTGACAACAATCATAAAAATAAAATAAAAACCCCCAAGAGAAATAAAAAAACCCAAACAGAATTAAAAAGATGATTCATATTAAATTATAAAACAATATATTTAAGTATATCTAAGTATCTCGTACTTCTCTTTATATCTACTTTATGAATAATAAATAAAGAATCCCTTTACAACTTTATAATTCACTTAAAATTACACACAATGTCCATTTATAATGGTACATTGTAATGACTAAGACATACACTTCTCCTAACCCTTTTTAGAAATGCTTCACTTAACAGATGAAATGGCACCATCTGGTGGACAAAGTAGCGTACTATGTGCAAAGATGAGGGAATCACTCAGACAGGGGCAGGTTTCACTTTCACTACCATAACACGCCCAAAGTTTAATGAAAAGTCACAATTTTCACAGTGAGCGACCAAACCCATATAAGTACGTCCTGACTCATACAACAGACATCAGATTTTCCCAAATTTCACAACATTTCCTGTTCACAGTAGGTGGCACTACAATAATTGTATGAATATTGTCATATGGATGTGTTCAGATAGAGGACCGGCAACAATACTGTTAAGTTTGATGCACTTTGGACTGAATTAAAGCACATTTAATACTACTTCCTGTAAATCGCGTGTCATCAAATATTAAGACATTTTTGAGGGCCCAGAACACCCACATCACTTTGACGAAAAGTGATTTTTTTTCTCAGGACACTGCCTATACTTGCAACTATCTATTTCCAAATTTTGAAGTCAATCTGACAAGGTTAAATGTCTGTGCCCCCCACATTCCAAAACCAAGATTTTTCAATTTCAAATTTTTTTTTCAGTTTTGTGGACAAATAGCAGACTTCCTGTTGGGTTTAGACTATGGCTCCAAGAGACTTTTTTGTGCGTCCTGGGATGTTACATAAATTTGACATATTTGCAGATTTTTAGACACAATGGCTTCCGGGGCTGGTCCGTAGAAAATTTGTAGGTGGCGCTACAGAGCCATTTTGCCAAGCCCGTGCTGGGGGCACTTACTCAGATCAGTATTACTGGCCAATGCATCTTTCTGCAACGTTTCAGGAGTTTTCGTGCATGTATGGCTGAAGAATGATTTTCCGTTTCGGCGCTAGTATAATAATAATAACTAGACAATTCCCCTGCGGGAAATCGCGAGAGTGGGGCTGTGTCTGCAGCAGTTTGCGCTAAGATGACATGATACAATACTACGATGCTACGATGCTAACATGCTACAATTTTTCTCCCTAATCTTATCCTCGCAGTTGCTATTGCAGAGGCTGTAGTATAAGGGCTAACATGTGCTAACCATATGCTAACATAGCATATATTAGAAAAATGATTCTATGTTAGCTATGTTAGCATATGTTTAGGAAGTAATAGCACACCCGCTCCGATCGAGCCGCACGTTTTGATGTATTATTCGTGTATGTGCGATGAACTGTGCAGGACAAGTTAGCGACAGAAAACGCTAATCCTAACTAACTAATTTTCTAGCCCTACTCCCATAGCAATGGGAGTAGGGCCTCGGTTATTGGCACGAGCCACTAACAAGAAATTTCCCGCGGAAATTTTGAAGTGCCGAGTGGGGCTGTTGCCATTGGCTGCTAATGTTAGCAATTAGCATAATGCGCTAGCCAATTATTTTAACATTGGTTTATTGTTAGCATGACTTTTAAGCCACTAAAAATTAAGTAGATGCAAATTGCTAACATGCTATGCTAACATGCTAATTGCTAATATGCTATTCGCTAACATGCTAATGCTGCCACTAATGCTACCACCAATTTCTAGCTACTAAAAATTAGCATTAGCCCCTAATGTTGATGATTGGGGAAGGGGGGGGGGGGGGAGGGGTCATAGAGTCATGTTCTGGCACCCTAATATAGTCCTGTATTGAGTCAAGTGGTCATAATGTTTTGGCAGCCTGTGACTGTCATGTAAAAAATGGAGTGGAGGGGTCATAGTGTCAGGTGTGGCCTAGGCTAAGAGGAATAATAATTAAAACATATTTTTATTGAACTTCTTGTCGTTCACCAGTTTCTGATATTTTAGCTGTGTATAACGCAGCATTTCACTGAAGTTGTAGCCTAATAGATGGCATATTTTATGTCTGCACCGACCTGGCGCCTGTATAAAGCACTAAATTAGGTTTTGACCACATAATGAATGTAGTAACCTAACAAAAACATAGACTATAACCTATAACATTTCATAAATGTTAATGTCAATTTTATATTTCCATTGAGCTATCACTTTTGTACAGTAAATGCATGACTTGAACATTTTCTGTTGACAATATTGTTAGGTTAAAAATACAAGGCAATGCAGATTTAAGATTACACAATTGCTGTAGTAGCCAGGCTAAGCCCAGTGATAGCCTCGTTTTTTTGTCCTATAGTTTAGTTTATCCTACAACATGAACTGAAGGGATTTTGAAAATGAGATAAACGGGTCCCAAACGGACCCGCCGCGGAGGTGAGGCTTTAATCGCGGATGCGGAGCAGCGCGAGCCACGGCGGAGTTCCTGAGTGCATCTGGACCCCGATACGGGTCCGTTCCGGAAGCCGACATACATCCGCGGCAGGTCCGCTGCGCAGTCCTTTTGCTGTGTGGGATGATGCACGTTTATGCTTGTTGAACTAGTGGTACTTATTGCCTCTGCGAAGGAGGTTATGTTTGTTGACTTTCAACTTGTGAAGGTTTTATTTCACTTACACTGACACGTGTTGTCGTCCAGTCGACTTGTCTTCTCCACAGATCACTTAACTCGTCTTTGCTGCTGCTGCACACGCTGCGTTTCTCTTTTCTCTCTCTCTCGCTGTGTGTGAAGAGCAGCCCCGCCCCTCAGTGATCAGAGCGACAGAGCGGAGGTTTTATTTTTATTTTATTTTTTCAGAGAGAGACCGAGAGCAGTGCAGGGACATCTAATATGTTAGCATGTTGGCATATGTTAACATATGCTAACTAACATATGCTAACTTCCGTCGAAGTTAGCATATGTTAGCATATGCGCCACAAGCCTCGCTCCGTCCTTTTTTTTTTTTTTTTTTCCAAGCCTCGCTCGTCTGTGTGTGTGCGTGCGTGTGACGTCAGTGAGACAGAGCGGGAAAACAGCCCCTCCCCCTCCTTAACTGCCTGCTGCAGGTGCTTTGATTAACCGAAAACATAGTAAAGTCAGCACAGAACCACTGCCATTTACTAAAAACGTAAACCAGTTACTCACAACTTTTTTCACAGTGACTACCACAAGGCTTCCATGAACACAGACATGTATTTTTTATTCTTCCTAGTGTAAAAAAAGTGGACATTCTAGCGAGTTGAAAACTACCGTCCGTTAAATTTTTGTGACGAAAAACTTTGCTGAATTAACATTGGGTCCTATGGAGCAGTTAGGCTGTTCACTCCTCACTTCTAGGCTTCTCATTCAAAAACTGTGAATCCTATCGGTTAGGTAGACACATTGTAGGCATCAGGACAAGTATGACTACTACTTTGGAGAAAATTTTGTGTTGTAGAGTGAATTTGTGGAAGCAATCACAGTTTTAAAAAAATATTTTGAACATTTTTTCAGAGCAGCCCGCCCTCTAACTGTTGGGCCTCTCACTCTAGCGCGAAACATTCCGCGCAATACACACCCATTATAAACCCATATATGTCGCGAATAATTCCGACCTGGAGAAACTGAATAATAGCACACCCGCCCCGATCGATACGCACGTTCTGATGTATTTTTCGTGTATGTGCGATGAACTGTGCGGGAGGACGTAGCAACCGAAAATCCGTGGGAATAATAATAAAAATAGACGCGAGCAATAACAATAGTGGACTGTGCTTGCACAGCCCCACTAATAACTAGAAAAATTCCTGCGGAAATTTTGACTGTGCCGATGATGTGTGCGTGCTTATGATGGTTGCGAGTTTGATGTCATAGAGTTCTGCCACCCTAATATGCTCCTGTAATGCTTTAAGTGGTCATAATGTTTTGGCAGTCTGTTACTGTAATGCTGAAATGGAGTGGGGGGTCAGTGTGAGATTCTGCCACTGTACTATATCCTGTAATGAGAGAAGTGGGTCATAATGTTTTGACAGTCTATTATTGTCATGCTAAAATGGAGTGGAGGGGGGCGGGGTCATAGAGTCATGTTCTGGCACCCTAATGTAGTCCTGTAATGCGTTAAGTGGTCATAATGTTTTGGCAGTCTGTTATTGTCACGCTAAAATGTAATGGGGGAATCATAGTGTCAGATTCTGCCACGCTACTATAGTCCTGTAATGGAGTGAGTGTTCATAATGTTTTGGCAGTCTGTTACTGTCATGCTAAAATGGAGTGGGTGGGTCATAGTGTCAGGTTCTGGCACCCTCCTGTAGTCCTGTAATGCATTAAGTGGTCATAATGTTTTGGTAGATCAGGATCGGTTCAGGGTTCATAATGTTTTGGCACTCTGCGTCTGCGTGAATGTGCTTCCTGTATGGGTGTTCTGCCTCCCCATTGTAATACACTGACAGACTCTAATGTTTTGGCAGATTGTCTCCCTCTGTCTTCCTCAGCCTTCTGTGTTCTTCCTCCCCATTGTAATACACTGACAGACCCTAATGTTTTGGCAGATCGTGACTCTTTCCCTCCACTGTCTCTGCGCACCTGTGCTGTGCCTGCTCGTCACAGGCCGTTGCCATGGCTACGCTAATGCGTACATGATATTCTATATATTCACTCTCCTCTCTCCCCTCTCCCTAGAAATATGTGTCAGAACAAACGCTCATATCTCGAAAACCACAAGTCCTATCAAGAAAACGAACACATTGTGAGCGTCAGCCGAGGGTTTTCTACAATTTAGTGTTGTTCCCACGCGCGTGCTGCCAAAATTGTGGCGTAGTCGTTTTGGAAAGAAAGGCATGCGTCGAGAAAAATCGACGAGAAATCCTTCTCGGTTTCCACATACACACGAATGGGAAAAAATTCGAAAAGCTGTCGGCGCACTCCTCACTCGGAGGAGCCTGCAGTCCAAACCGTACGTCCCACGTGAATAAAAGAAAAACGAAGCTACACTGCTCGTGCCTCGTACAAACTTCCAAGCATTTTCTACTCCAAAGCACACAGAGTGAGCGCTCAGCAAAGCGAAGGTGTCCAATTTGGAATGTTGGCGATTTTTTCGGGCTTCTCCATTCATTTCAAAGGGGACGAAACGCTCGCTTATCACCCGTTTATTCTCGCCCGTTGGACGGATCGCTTATAAAAGACATAGCACAACCATTCCCGATCAAGGCGCACGTCTGGATATACAATTTGTGTACTTTCTTCAAAACTCTGGGAGGAGTTACGCGGCAAAATTTGGCCGGAAGAAGCTGGAAGAAACGCAAAGCAATAACAATATATGTGCCTGCACAGGCTCCCATTGCAATTCATTGCAATGGGAGCCAGTGCATCGGCACAGATAATAAACAGTAACGAAAACAATAGGGTCCTTGCAATTCCGTGCATGGCCCGTTGGGCCCCTGCACTCGTTGCTCGGGCCCTAATAAATAAAACTAGAAAATTCCTGCGGAAATTTGACTGTGGCCGGTGATGTGTGCGTCATGAGGTGTGCGTGTGTTTCAATTGTGAGGTTTGGATGTCATAGAGTTCTGTTCTGCCACTCTAATATGCTCCTGTAATGCTTTAAGTGGTCATAATGTTTTGGCAGTCTGTTACTGTCATGCGGAAATGGAGTGGGGGGTCAGTGTCAGATTCTGGCACTGTAACTATAGTCTTGTTATGAGGAAGTGGTCATAATGTTTTGGCAGTCTCTTAGTGTAATGCTAAAATGCGTGGGGGCGGCTCACAGTGTCCAGATTCATTGCCACTTTACTATAGTTCTGTAATGGGAGTGACTGTTCATAATGTTTTGGGCTGGCCATTACGGGTAACGCTGAAATGTGAGTGGACGGGGGCGGAGGGGTCATAGTGTCAGGTTCTGGCACCTAATATAGTCCTGTAATGCGTTAAGTGGTCATAATGTTTTGGCAATCGTTACTGTCACGCTAAAATGAAGTGGGGGGGTTCATAGTGTCATGTTCTGACACCCTACTAGTTCTGTAATGGAGGGAGGTGTTAATAAGGTTTGACCCAAACGGATTCGACCGGTCCTCCCGTGTGGTAGTCAACGTTACTAACCGCTCGACCACCCGTCGTCAAAGAGATGGCTTTCAAAATTACGTTTTAAGTGTAGTGCTGGCCTGTTGACTGTGATAAGTTCCCACTGGCGTCCCAGCGAATTAGCCGGCGGCTAACCCCACTAGCCTCCACGTTAGCCTAATAAGGTGAAGAAACGTGTCAGGGATGTTCTGTCAGAGTTGCAGCAAAGCAGCCAGATATAATTTGTATTTAAAGTAAAGGAAAACGCCAAACATGACTGAGAAGTTGTCATTCAGTCAATGAGAGGAGCTGTGATTAGCAGCTGTGTGAAAGCAACAACTGAAGGGTGTGTGTGTGTGTGTGTGGGGGGGTGTTCTGCCTCCTCATTGTAATTGTAAGAGAGAGGAAGAGTGGAGGGAGGGAGGGGGGAGATAGCGAGGGAGGGAGGGAGGGAGATAGGGAGGGAGGGAGGGAGGAAAAGTGGGAGAAAGGAAGGGAGGGAGAGAGATGGAGGGAGAGAGGGAAGGAGAGCGGGAGGGAAGGGGGGGGAGAGAGGGAAGGAGAGAGGGAGAGAAGGAAGGAGGGGGGGGGAGAGGGAAGGAGAGAGGGAGAGAAGGAAGGAGGGGGGAGAGAGGGAGAGAAGGAAGGAGGGGGGGAGAGAGGGAGAGAAGGAGGGAGGGAAGGAGAGAGGGAGAGAAGGAGGGGGGGAGAGAGGGAAGGAGAGAGGGAGAGAAGGAAGGAGGGGGGGAGAGAGGGAAGAAGGAAGGAGGGAGGAGAGAGGAGAGAAGGAGGAGGGAAGAGAGAGGGAGATGGGGGGGGGGGTCATGGGGTGTTATTGCCTCCCCATTGTAATAGGACTGAGGAGAGTCCCTAATGTTTTGTCAATCTGTGTATGTAATGCTATAGTGGTAAGGGAAGGGGGGGTGATAATGTTTTGGCAGATAATCGTCTCCCTCTGTGTCCCTCAGCCTTCTGTGTGCACACCTGCGATTGTGTTTGTTCATCAGGATCGGTTCAGTGTTCATAATGTTATGGCACTCTGCGTCTGTGTGAATGTGCTCCTGTATGGGGTGTTCTTCCTCCCCATTGTAATACACTGACAGACCCTAATCTTTTGGCAGATCGTGACGCTTTTCCCTCCATCTGTCTCAGCGCACCTGTGCTCTGCCTGCTCGTTGGGGCCGTGCCATGGCTACGCTATGCGTACATGATATTCTATATATTCACTCTCCTCTCTCCTGCACCCTAGAATCTGCGTCAGAACAAACGCTCATATCTCGAAAACTACAAGTCCTATCTCGAAAAACGAACGCATTGTGAGCGTCGGCCGAGGGTTTTCTACAAATTAGTGTTGTTCCCACGAGCGTGCTGCCAAAATTGTGGCCGTACTCGTTTTGGAAAGAAAGGCATGCGACGAGAAAAATCGTCGAGAAATCTCTCCCGGTTTCTACATACACACGAATGGGAAAAAAAAATTCGAAAAGCTGTCGGCGCACTCCTCGCTCGGAGGAGCCTGCAGTCCAAACGTACGTCCCACACATATAAGACACACATCATCTGAAAGCAGACAAAAATCCCTACGTTTTTATGTAGTTTTTATCTCTGTAGCTCAAAACCTGTGGCCGCCACCTGAGATTGAAACCTTTTTTTTTCTGAATTTGGCCGAAACTCTGAACCTAGAGGGGGACTTAGAGTGGGCCCATAGGGCTCCATTATAAACGACGATTTTTGAACTTTTTTCCAAAATTTCACCAAACGTAAACTGCGACCCCGACCAAACCGTAAAAGCTATCGAAACGCCGTTTTCAGAAAAACGAAGCTACACTTCCCGTGCCTCGTACAAACTTCAAAGCATTTTTCTACTCCAAAGCACGGCTGAGTGATTGCCTCAGCAAAGCAAAGCTGTCCATTTTGGAATGTTGCCGCTTTTTTTCCGGGCTTCTCCATTCACTTCCATGTTACGGAGACGCTCGAATTTCGCCCCGTTTATTCTCGCCCCGTTTGGACGGATCGCTTATGTGAGACATAGCACAACCCTGTCCCAATCAATGCGCACGTCTCCATATAAATTCGTCTATATGTCTCCAAAACTCTGGGAGAAGATGCAGAAGAAGTCATAAGAATAATAAGCCTGAGCAATAACAATATATGTGCCACGCCCCTGCAGGCAGGCTGTGCCTGCCTGCAGGGGCGTGCCATGGCTCCCATTGCCGCAGCAATGGGAGCCAGTGCACCGGCACAGATAATAAGCCCGGAGCAATAACAATATATGTGCCACGCCCCTGCAGGCAGGCTGCGCCTGCCTGCAGGGGCGTGCACTGGCTCCCATTGCTGCGCAATGGGAGCCAGTGCACCGGCACAGATAACTAGAAAATTCCTGCGGAAATTTTGACTGTGCCGGTGATGGTGTGCGTCATGATGTGTGCGTGCTTATGTCATGTGAATAGTTAGCCACCGAGCCCACAAGGGCAGGTACATGCAGCAGACCGCTCCCAGCTCACCTGAAAGCCAGCATCAGCTTCACAATACCCACAAAATACATTCAGTACAACAAGTAAATCAAATGGCTTCTACTGAAAGAATGAGGAAATCACAATAACTGATTGTTAATCATAATCATTTTAATATAAAAGTCATTGCTTCTATCTGAGCAACAGTTTACGGCACAGTGTTACATTTAGAAAAACATTCTATAATACTTAACAAATTCAATACTTAACACATTGAGGCTGTAAGAAGGAAACAGTCATGAAGTGAAGACCTTCAAATTGTCCCTTTACTACAGCTCTTTGTCTCATGTTGGACGTCACTGCAGTCTGTCTGGATCGGCTGCAGGAAAACACAGACAAGTAGACGTGTCAAATAATGTTGTGAAACATAATTAATACAACTAACTAATTAAGTGTTCAGCTCATTATTTATTTCATTAAAAAAAAAATATATATATTAAATTGCATGTGAATCATTTGTCTATACTCCCATGTTCCCGAGGCAGGCCTCATTCATTAAAGATGTTGCCCTAACCGGGAGTCGAACCCTGGCCTCCGGTGTGAAAGCCCACGTTATTTGCCGCTCGACTATCCGCCAATACTATTACAACGTGTAAGACTGCCACTTTATATTTCAACTACAGTGCTGGTCTGTTGACTGTGATTAACTCCCTCTAGCGTCGCGGCGGATTAGCCGGTGGCTAAGTCCGCTAGCCTCCGCGTAAGGTCGCGGCTAGCTCGGAGCTAGCGGTTAGCGTTAGCCGCTGCTAGCTCCGCGTTAGCCGCTGCTAGCTCGCTAACATACATGAACTATGGTTGAAGGCTGGCCGTCGGCTGAATCATTGCAGTTAACGTCTGTTAGCAGTTTAGCTGTGTTGGGCACAAACACTTAACATATGGATAATTCTAGAAATTCACTTACCTAATACGGTGAAGGAAACGTGTCAGGGATGTTCTGTCAAGAGTTGCAGCAAAGCAGCCAGATATAATTTGTATTTAAAGTAAAGGAAAACGTTCAAACATGACTGAGAAGTTGTCATTCAGTCAATGAGAGGAGCTATGATTAGCAGCTGTGTGAAAGCAACAACTCAAGGGGGGGGGGGGGGGGTGTTCTGCCTCCTCATTGTAATAGACTGAGGAGAGTCCCTAATGTTTTGTCAATCTGTGTCTGTAATGCTATAGTGGGAAGGGGAGGGGGGGGGTGATAATGTTATGGCAGATAATCTCCCTCTGTGTCCCTCAGCCTTCTGTGTGCACACCTGCGATGTGTTTGTTCATCAGGATCGGTTCAGTGTTCATAATGTTATGCCACTCTGCGTCTGTGTGAATGTGCTCCTCTCCTCCTGCATGCTCGTTAGGGGCCGTTGCCATGGTCACCAGGGGCACCTGCTGCTGAACTCTCCTTTTCCTTCTCACCTCTGCCTGAGTCAGAAAATCCCCCCAAAAAAAGTGAACCCCAGCTCGGCCGGTCCGAACAAACGCTCATAAATCAAAACCTACAAGTCCTATCGGGAAAACGAACGCATCGTGAGCGTCGGCCGAGGGTTTTCTACAATTTAGTGTTGTTCCCACGCGCGTACTGCCAAAATTGTGGCCGTAGTCGTTTTGGAAAGAAGGTGTGCGACTCGAAAAATCGTCGAAAAATCCCTCTCGGTTTCCACATACACACGCATGGGGAAAAATTCGAAAAGCTGTCGGCGCACTCCTCGCTCGGAGGAGCCTGCTGTCCCAACCGTACGTCCCACGTGAATAAAACACACATCATCTGAAAGGCAACAAAAATCCCTACGTTTTTATGTAGTTTTTATCTCTGTAGCTCAAAACCTGTGGCCGCCACGTGAGATTGAAACCTTTTTTTTTCAGAATTTCGACGAAACTCTGAACCTAGAGTGCGGCTAGAGTGGCCCCATAGAGCCCCATTATAAACGACGATTTTTGAACTTTTTTCCAAAATGTCACCAAAACGTAAACTGCGACCCCGACCAAACCGTAAAAGCTATCGAAACGCCGTTTTCAGACAAACGAAGCTACACTTCCCGTGCCTCGTACAAACTTCAAAGCATTTTTCTACTCCAAAGCACGGCTGAGTGATCGCTCAGCAAAGCCAAGCTGTCCATTTTGGAATGTTGCCGCTTTTTCCCGGGTTTCTCCATTCACTTCCATGTTACGAGACGCGGGAATTTCGCCGTTTATTCTCGCCCCGTTGGACGGATCGCTTATGTGAGACATAGCACACTTGTCCCAATCAATGCACACGTCTCCATATAAATTGGTCTATATGTCTCCAAAACTCTGGGAGAAGAAGCGAACCGAAAAATTACGGAAGAAGTGGGAAGAATAACTAGAAAATTCCTGCGGAAATTTTGACTGTGCCGGTGATGTGTGCGTCATGATGTGTGCGTGGTGTTTCATTGTGAGTTTGATGTCATAGAGTTCTGCCACTCCAATATGCCCCTGTAATGCTTTAAGTGGTCATAATGTTTTGGCAGTCTGTTACTGTAATGCTGAAATGGAGTGGGGTGTCAGTGTCAGATTCTGCCATTGTACTATAGTCCTGCAATGACTGAAGTGGTCATAATGTTTTGGCAGTCTCTTACTGTAATGCTGAAATGGAGTGGTGGGTCAGTGTCAGATTCTGCCACTGTACTATAGTCCTGTAATGCTTGAAGTGGTCATAATGTTTTGGCTGTCCATTACTGTAACGCTAAAATGGAGTCTGAGGGTAACAATGTCAGGTTCTGGCCACCTACAGTACTGCAGTAATGGCTTGGGTGTTCCTAATGTTTTGGCATAGTTTTCCCGCCGCTTTCTGTGTGCAACTGTGCTGAGTTTCCTTGTCAGGATGGCTTCAGCTATGTGAAAGCACCAACTGAGGAAGGAGGGAGGGAGGGAGAGAAAGAGAGAGGGAGGGAGGGAAGGAGAGAGTGAGAGAGGGAAGGAGAGAGGGAGAGAAGGAAGGAGGGAGGGAGAGAGGGAGGGAGGGAAGGAGAGAGGGAGGGAGGGAAGGAAGGAGGGCGAGAGGGAGGGAGGGAAGGAAAGAGGGAGAGAGGGAAGGAGAGAGGGAGAGAAGGAAGGAGGGAGGGAGAGAGGGAGAGAAGGAGGGAGGGAAGGAGAGAGGGAGAGAAGGAGGGAGGGAAGGAGAGAGGGAGAGAGGGAGGGAGAGGGGGGGTCATGGGTTGTTCTGCCTCCTCATTGTAATAGACTGAGGAGAGTCCCTAATCTTTTGGCAGATCGGCTGTGTGAAAGCACTAACTGAGGAGGGAGGGAGAGAGAGAGAGAGGGAGAGACGGGGGGGGGGGGGGGGTCATGGGGTGTTCTGCCTCCCCATTGTAATAGACTGAGGAGAGTACCTAATCTTTTGGCAGATCGGCTGTGTGAAAGCACTAACTGAGGAGGGAGGGAGAGAGGGAGAGAGGGAGAGACGGAGGGGGGGGGGTCATGGGGTGTTCTGCCTCCCCATTGTAATAGACTGAGGAGAGTCCCTAATCTTTTGGCAGATCGGCTGTGTGAAAGCACTAACTGAGGAGGGAGGGAGAGAGGGAGGGAGGGAGATAGGGAGGGAGGGAGGTGGGGGGGGGGGTCATGGGGTGTTATGCCTCCCCATTGTAATAGACTGAGGAGAGTCCCTAATGTTTTGTCAATCTGTGTCTGTAATGCTATAGTGGGAAGGGGAGGGGGGGTGATAATGTTTTGGCATATCGTCTCCCTCTGTGCCCCTCAGCCTTCTGTGTGCACACCTGCGATGTGTTTGTTCATCAGGATCGGTTCAGTGTTCATAATGTTATGGCACTCTGCGTCTGTGTGAATGTGCTCCTGTATGGGGTGTTCTTCCTCCCCATTGTAATACACTGACAGACCCTAATCTTTTGGCAGATCGTGACGCTTTTCCCTCCATTGTCTCAGCGCACCTGTGCTCTGCCTGCTCGTTGGGGGCCGTTGCCATGGCTACGCTATGCGTACATGATATTCTATATATTCACTCCCCTCTCTCCTGCACCCTAGAAATCTGCGTCAGAACAAACGCTCATATCTCGAAAACTACAAGTCCTATCTCGAAAACGAACGCATTGTGAGCGTCGGCCGAGGGTTTTCTACAAATTAGTGTTGTTCCCACGAGCGTGCTGCCAAAATTGTGGCCGTACTCGTTTTGGAAAGAAAGGCATGCGACGAGAAAAATCGTCGAGAAATCTCTCTCGGTTTCTACATACACATGAATGGGGAAAAATTGGAAAAGCTGTCGGCGCACTCCTCGCTCGGAGGAGCCTGCGGTCCAAACCGTACGTCCCACCCGAATAAAACACATATCATCTGAAAGGCAACAAAAATCCCTACGTTTTTATGTATTTTTTATCTGTGTAGCTCGGAAACTGTGGCCGCCACGTGAGATTGAAACCTTTTTTTTTCAGAATTTCGACGAAACTCTGAACCTACAGTGCGGCTAGAGTGCGCCCATAGAGCCCCATTATAAACGACGATTTTTGAACTTTTTTCCAAAATTTCACCAAAACGTAAACTGCGACCCCGACCAAACCGTAAAAGCTATCGAAACGCCGTTTTCAGAAAAACGAAGCTACACTTCCCGTGCCTCGTACAAACTTCAAAGCATTTTTCTACTCCAAAGCACGGCTGAGTGATCGCTCAGCAAAGCCAAGCTGTCCATTTTGGAATGTTGCCGCTTTTTTCCGGGCTTCTCCATTCACTTCCATGTTACGAGACGCGGGAATTTCGCCGTTTATTCTCGCCCCGTTGGACGGATCGCTTATGTGAGACATAGCACACTTGTCCCAATCAATGCGCACGTCTCCATATAAATTCGTCTATATGTCTCCAAAACTCTGGGAGAAGAAGCGAACCGAAAAATTACGGAAGAAATATAAGAATAATAAACGCAAAGCAATAGCAATATATGTGCCACGCCCCTGCAGGCAGGCTGCGCCTGCCTGCAGGGGCGTGCACTGGCTCCCATTGCGCAGCAATGGGAGCCAGTGCACCGGCACAGATAATAAACGCGAGCAATAACAATATATGTGCCACGCCCCTGCAGGCAGGCGCAGCCTGCCTGCAGGGGCGTGCACTGGCTCCCATTGCGCAGCAATGGGAGCCAGTGCACCGGCACAGATAATAAACGCAAAGCAATAGCAATATATGTGCCACGCCCCTGCAGGCAGGCTGCGCCTGCAGTGCACCGGCACAGATAATAAAAGCAGCTCAGTCAGAAGGAGTTGGTGTATAATATTAGCTCTTAAAAATCACATAAACACTTCGATCTATTCTCTGTGGTTTGAATGAATCCATTATTTCTGAGCATGTTTGACCCACTCGGGGTAAAGAGGTGACGTATTTGAGATGAACTCAGTCAGAATCCATTTGGGCGGTAGTGTGATAGTTAATGATCTTTGGTTTATACAGCACCACGTCATACCTGTTACTAATTAGACCGGTTTGACAGTTATTTTGTGATGGTCATTTGGAGCTGATTCAGCCTTCCTTTCTCTGTTTATCCTGTTCTTTTTTTTTAGCTGCTTCTAGCTAATCCTTTAGCTGGTTAGCCAGTGCGCTTAGCAAATTAGTTATTAACGTCATCAAAATTAGCATTTGTACAATGTTGTTTTGTTCTTACTGTTTCTTTATCCACTTATTTTAGTTTAGTTTTCCCATCGTTTCCAAATTACTTTCAGCTAACTTTGCTTTTTTGCTTTTAGCTAACCCTTTTAGTGGCTAAGCCAGTGTTTTTACAACAACATCATTATTATTAGCGTTTTACATGGTGTTGTTTTGTTGTTTTTGTTTGACTTTATGTTTTCCCACCATTTCTATTTTGCTGCCTTTATGTTTTAGTTATATTTTTTAGCTTGCCATTGACCTTCAGCAAAATATTTCATCAATTTGACGCAATTTCAGCTAATTTTGTAACCATTTACCACCATTTTTTTTTCTTTTTTGTTTGTAGCTAACTTGTTTTTAGCTCTTTTTTTTTTTTTAGCCGGTACCTTCCGCTAGCATTTCCCCAACTTTACCTGTTACCTTTACCGTTTTCTCTTGCTAACTCATTCGTTGTAGCTTCTCGGCTGCTCTTAACCAGCTTCTCCAGCTGTGAAGTAATTTTTGGTAATTGGAGAAGTCATTTACAGTCACAGTCACAGTCACAATGACCAACCCGTTCACACCAACGCCCGCGTGTTCACACCCCAGTGACCTTCTGGTTCGTGAGAGCCGGAACAGATGAACAAAACCAGAATCATTGTGGGCAGCCACGTTGAAAACGTTGAAACATCTTGGTCGTCTTCTTCTTCTACACAATCAATTCAGTGTTGTAGAGTTGAAAAAAAAACTTCTTATTCTATAGTTTTAACGAGTATCATTTGGTTCTGGACATGTTTTCATGACCAGGTAGACAGGTAGACACTATTTTTGTAAAAAGTTGAAACCTAGCTTCATCCTTAATAAGTTCTAGTGCTGCTGTAGTTTTCTCTACACGTCTTCTTCCAGTGTTTTCATATTTAACAGACATCAACACAAAGCTCTAAATAATCTTATACTGCCGCTGTCAGAATCCTCTCTGTGGTTCTGGTTGAAGCTGGTGAGTTTTCTCACAGCAGAGCAAATGTTGGATGGTTTCGTTCTGGATAGATGTTAGAACAGATTCAGACATTTCTTTCTTTCTTTCTTTCTTCTGTTCATCCTGCTCTTTTTGTGCCGGGTCTTGTTTCATTATTTATTTAACAGGGTGTTGGTGCTGCAACAGCGCGTCATCTCGCTCTACCTGCCCTGTTTAAATAAAGCTCAGAGAAATGCCGCTCAGGCTGGATAGACGTGGAAGTGGCCTGTGAATGACGATTACAACTTAATCCCAGGATTTCTTTACTTTTACACTCTGTGTATGAAAACACGTCAGGGAAGAGAGATTAATTGTAGATTTTGTTTACGCACTTCAGCGTTAATTCTAACTCTCGGTGTCATTTTGGTTTGAAAACTGTCCCGTTTTATGTGTAATTACACTGTCTGGGCTTTGCGGAGCACGTCTGAGTCCGCTTTTAAAAAGCAATTTCACAGATAATTTACATAATCTGACAGTTTAATATTACTCTGGTGGTGTTAATATGTAGAAATAGAATTACAGCTGTTTTTTGTCCAACACGTTTTATGATTTTCTGACTCTAGTCATTGTTTTACTTCTATTATTATGAGATAGGATAAAGAAACCTTATATTACTGTCAATAATATACTACCGTCTGTTTTAGCTAACTTTTGAAGGTCTTTTATTCGTTTCGTGTAGCCATCTCTTTCAGAAACCTTGCTTTTGTTTATTTCAAGCCTTTGATCATTGTTCTAGACATTTTTTTCTATCTTTTCTCTCTACCTTGAGCTAGCCTTTACACTAACTTAATTCATTTTCCATTATTTGGAGCTAACATTTGCTGTTCTGATAGTTAAAATATTTTCTACTTTTATTTTCTAAACTTGTTTTCAATTGCTCTTAGTCTATTATTCCAGCTGTTTATCAGTACTTTAAGCTAAGCTAAGCTTCAGCTAACATTAGCTATTTATCCTGTACTTGTAGCTAACTAATTAACACATGCGCCATTGACTTTCAGCAAAATATTTCATTAATTTTACATGATGTCAGCTAACCTTCTAAGCATTTATCCACCTATTTAAGCTAACTAGTTTTTAGCTGTGCATCCAGTACTTCTAGCTAGCTAGCAATTTGACCCTTTTACATGGCGAGCTAACGTTCATTACTTTTAGTTTAATACCTTAAACATTTACCCTTACAGTGCAGTCAGGGTCTTTTAACTAACTTTTGCAGCAGTTTATCAAGTTATTTACTCAGACTCCCCCGCTCACTTGAAAACTACATTTTGCACACCCTTAACCGTTTGTGTTTGTGCATATATTTGCATGTTGTTCTGCCGAGCTTCCTGCATGTAAATATATGCACGTGAAAGCCAATCCATGAATATCTCAGTGAATGCTCTAGTGTCTCAATGGAGGAGGCTGAAATGCACCGACAGGGTTTTTTTTTTTTTGGTTTTTTTAAGTCGTGCAGCAGAGAGGATTGCGGTTCCTCTTTAAACTGTGACTTTGTGCATGGCTGTGTTTGTTCTGTTAACCACAGTGAAGTCTGACTTCCTATATCTCACCATGCACGAGGGAGCACATGCTAACTCAGTTGTTTCCCTAAGCAACTGTAGCTTAATGTGTGAAGGGTTTCTGAACTAATACAGTAAAAAAACAATAACTGATAAAACTCTTTGTTTTTAGTTCATGTAAGGGCAGTACAGTAAAAAACAACAACAGATTAAACTAAACCTGAAATGTTCTTCTATTGCTGTAGCTATCATCACTTATCATTTTTATCTCATTTAATCATAATAATGAGCAAATAATGAGCCACTAAAGACTCCATAAAAACATATTAAGAGCTGCTTGAGTTATAATAAGCTGAATGTTTCTCTCACTGAAGTAAAATTATCCGAGTATAAATAAAAGACTCTCACACATATCTACAACCTGAAGTTGCACGTTAAGGAAGAGGAAAGACAAAAGCATAAAAATCAATAGAAATTTATTTTCTTACTTATCAAAAATATCTGCAACACAATTGCATAGATGGACACAAAATAGCTTACATGATTGTAATATTACTGTAACAACGAGGGCTTCATTCTCTCCACCGACATAATCCCAGGTCTCTCTCTTATTTTTTTTTTGTTTTAAACCTCTTGAACCATAAACTGTAAAAGTGTAAATGTAAATAAATGGTTTGGTGTCAGCAGAAAGGACTTGATGCTGACGTTATTATGATATAACTCATCGATTCTCCACCAACGAGGATAACAATAAATATTCCAAATATATTATTCTGGCTTCGTTAAATACTTTCCAAATATAATCATTTTCAGGACCAATTACGTCACCACCAAACCGGGGAATAGTCTTCATAGTTGAGATTCTTCTAAAAAGCTATGATGCTCCTCTATCACGGATAAACTGCAAAATGAAAGTAAGAAATAAACAAATGTGTCTTTAGAAATCAGTCCTCTGCTTCCCAAAATAATTTCTCTCACGGATCACGGCGAGCGCTCGCGTCGGCTCTGTGTGGGGATGTAGTTTTGTCATTTTTTTTGTTTTTTTTGTTTTTATTTTCCTGTGGCTACCGCGGAAACATCTTCACATGAAACGTATCCCAGACAGAAATGAATCCTTCAGCTTCTCGTAGGGAGACATCCTCCTGTTGTCACTCAGTTTGTGCTTTTCAAACCAGCCCCCCGAAAAAACTAACAAACAAACAAACAGCAGTTTCTTCTTGTCGTTTGGAAATCCACAAAAAATTCCCCCCAGAGGAGGCAGCCAGTCCGACATGTTTCCCCAGCGGCTCCAGGCTGAGTGGGCGCTCCTCCATCAGTTGGCGTACTGTCTGTAGAAGGCAACTTTGACGCGCTCTATCTGGTGACACAGCTTGATGGCGGGGCCGAGCTTCAGGTCCATGCACTCCTGGACCGTGGGCAGAGTCAGCAACAGCAGGGCCTGGCCGTCAATGTCCTGCGGGGGACGAGAGACGATGTTTAATCAGAGAAGGAGACAAAAGAAAAAGTGTCGTTTGACGTGATCAGCTGGGTTAATCTATGCGTGTACCTGTTCCTGGAAGATGTTGGCCAGAGACGCACAGTCAGTAGAATTAATGAACTGGACGACTTCATCTACGCTCCACTCTAGAGGGTTTCTGTCCAAGACCAGCTGACCTTCCTCCTCCTCCACCTGAACACACACAAATTACAAATCACAAATCACTGAGCTGCTTCAGTCTAAAGCCAGAGTCATCCCTCATCGCTGATTTGTTCCCTGGAGTAGAAGATGAAGAACAGATTTTGAATTTAGGTTAGGCTGCTTCACCTGCACGTCTTGTCCTTTGGGCGGCTGATACTTGTTGTTGTTCTGGTTGAAGGCCGACAGCGAGCGCGTCGACCTCCTGCGGCTCCCGGGGGCCTCCAGGGCGCCTGTGGCGTTGCCGGCGCTGACGGCCCGGCGCAGCGTCGCAGCCCGTCGGGGGCGGCTGCTGGCCACCTCCACCGAGGAGGCGTCGGTGTGGTCCTCCCGAGGCTCTGAGCTGGTGCCTTCGCTGCCCGACTGCATCGCCATGTCCTCGTCCTCCTCTCCCTCGTCACTGTCCTGGAGGACGGAGGAAGAGGAGCGTTAAAGAGGAAGAGGAGGAGCAGGAAGAGGAGGAGGAGGAGGAGGAGCGTTAGAGAGGAGGAGCAGGAAGAGGAGCGTTAAAGAGGAAGAGGAGGAGCAGGAAGAGGAGGAGGAGGAGGAGTTTGTTAGTGGGGGGGCATCTGAGGAGAGGGGCCTCTGTGGATCATCCCAGAGATACTTGATCAGTTTGGATCTAGTGAATCTGGAGGCCAGGTCAACATTTTGTCCTGTTCTTCATGTTTTTTTTTTTTATGCCAGTGGTCCTAATGTTGTGCCAGATCGGCCCATCAGAGCCCCAGCTCGTTGTGTTCTCCTAACACTGACAGGAGGTTGACGGGACGTTGACTCCTGCTCCGTCCTCACTGGAGGAGGAGACATGTGATCCGAGCAGAGAGGCTGGAGTTTCTTTTCAGTATCATTCACCTCGACTCGTGTCGTCCTCAGAGTTTCCACAGATGAAGCCAAGGATTCAGAGTTTACACAGAAGCTGCTCTGTGTCTGAAAATATCCAGAATCAATCTGCTTTTTTAATTCTTTGATTTAGAATGATTTGAGAATGAAAAACGTCTCCGAATAGAAATACTTAACTTGCTAAATATGAACCGTGACCTCATCTCATTTTTTTCTTTTATTAAATCAGAACTGGTGCTTGAAAAAAAAAAAAGAAAGAAGGCTTTCAAATAAAGATTACTTTCATGACCGACTATTCTTAGTTAATCACTTTGTTTAGTTTGTTAAATGTCATCAAAAAATGAAGCAGATAACAAACAGGAAACTTCTTTTCTGTGGTTTGTTAAAGCTTTTAGTGACATTTAAGCAGCTTCTGAACGACTCCAGTGAAATAAAAATGCTAAATATTTTGCAGAAAAGGGCATAAAGTTGTGATTGAAGCCTGATTCTTACTAAAGTTGTAGGATTTATACTGAAGAGCTGTAACTGTGTGCAGAGTTTCAGTTGTTCAGGTCGGTTTCTTGCAGCCGCTCACAGAATAATTTAAATAACTTGGTCTAGTTTCAGAGTATTGTCAGTCAGATCTGAGGAGGACACACAGACTTTGTTGTAGATCAGCTTTGTAGGAAGTAAATAAAAATAATGACTTCTATTTCAGAGCACGTCTCACGTGACTCGTCTCTACAGGCTCGTGTTCTCTGGCTCTTAAAGGCTTTTCTGATTTTACCGTTTCTGTAAATGAATCAGTTTCATCGATGAATCAGAACAGGCCAGTGTTTTAATGACACGTGGGCTAAAAACTATCTGAGACACTAATCATTTTCTCATTTGTCATGAAAGCTTCTCACGTCGTCTCGTTTTTAATCATAAAGAATGAAGCTCAGGTCTCAGAGTGACAGAGGACGACTAACGCAGGGTTTATGTCCAGCTCCTCAGACTCTAATGATCTCTGACTGACAGTTAATTCACTAGAAGCCTATTAGTCCAACATCTACCTCTTCAGCCCGGCCGCTCGTCTATTATTCATAATTCTTATGTACGTCGGTGTTAAACTGTTTTGCTGTTTACATCTGAGCTGTCGTCTTATCACCAGTCTGCTCCTCCTCATTAGCAGGTGAATAATTATGGACGCTGTTTGTTTGTTTGTTGAAGTCCTGTCTCGTGTGAAAGCTCCTGTCCGTCAGTGGGCGGAGTCAAAGGAAGCTAAAGTGCTTAAAGTGCACTTTACATAGAAGCTCTCCTGGCTTCTGATATGAGTGACGAATGGCAGCAGAGGGGGGGATTCCTTTGATGCCTGGAAATCAGACTGAGCTGTAAAATCTGTAGTGACTTTTATCTTTTATCGTAGTTTCGGAGGATCTTAAATGTCCTAAAGTTTCCTCTCGTGTAGATTCAGTCATAAATCTCTCTGTCAGAGTTAATGTAGTGTGGAGAGGGAAGCTGGTACCTTGTGTTCTCTACTCTAGAAATGTTCTGGAGTAGAGAACACTCTAAGCGTCTCCGTGTGGACGGGGCCTTAAAAGCAGCGTTCAGTGTTTGTTGTTGTGCTGAAGCCTTTGACCTGAGTGGACTTTGACTCTAGCTGGTAGTACTGAATGATGGTCTCCTCCAACCACCTCACCAAACGTCCACATGGCTCATCTTACACATTTGTGTCTGACTGTCTTCACTTTCCAGAGAAAATCTTTTTCCACACAGCAGACATGTTTAGTCTAGTAACGTCTGGCAGATTTGAAGCTACTCAACCAACAGAACAAGGTTTTGGTTTACTCACCTTTCACAGTCATTGCAATCAGATCATTTTAAAAACACCTGGGTTGGCCTTGAGCCACAACATTAAAACCACTGACAAGAAAAGTGAATAACTTTGAGCATCTTGTGACGATTCAACGTTCTGCTGAGAAACTTCTGGACCTGGCATTCATTCATTCATTCATGTGGATGTTACTTAGACATGTAGCACCCACCTAGACCAGACCAGGCACCCCCACCCCATAGCAATGACACTCCTTGATGGCAGCAGACACAAAAAACGCTTTAGGAATAACTACAAGCCAGACACCACAGGACACCCCCAGAAGGATCATGTCCATTCACTGATGAGTCAAAGTTGTTTTGGAGGCACGAGAGAGACCTGCACAATATTAGGAAGGCGGTCATAATGTTATGCATGATCGGTGTATCTCCCAAAGCAGAGTGGGGCATCCCTACCAGGCAGTGGATGAATTCAGGGTAGTCTTTTTTTATGTGTTTACTGTCACACCTGTTCTATGAGATGAATTAAAGAACAGAAGTGTTCTCTAACCTGTGGAGAGCCAGCAGGAGTGTAGTCAACAGCGGACGAGCGTCTCTTCTTCTGCACAAAGATAGCTTTCCTCTTCTTCCTGCGGCGCGTCGGCTTGGCCAGCTCTCCCTCCGCTGTCTCCTCTCCTCCCATGGGCTTGGAGAGCTTCCTCTTCTTCCCATAGTAATAGGCTGCGGACGCACAGCAGATGTGGAAAACAATGCACCCAAAAACAAAACTCAGCCGCTCATCAGAGGCAATTATACACTCTGCAGCTTTGATTCGGGTCGCCTTCATAGCTGTGGCGCGGGAAGTGATGCGCATAATTACAGGGACTCACTGTATTTGGTTTTGGTTTGGACGAAGCAGTTCTTTGGGCACTTGTCGGTGACGAGGACGGGGCTGAAGAGGTTCGGGCAGCACTGGAGCTTCACGCACACCTTCTGGCAGAAATCTGGGATCTGGTCTGCCAGGCGGACGATGCGGATGGTGGAGCGATAGGTTTTCCCTTTATATCTGGAGGGAAAGGAGGGAGCAGGGAGGGATGTCAGGACACTGTCTGTCAGTGATTAAACTTTTATTTATGAGAACAGTGGATGATTAAACGATCCGTCAAACGCTGATGGGCGGCGATGATGTGAAAGTAGGTGGTTTTAGACGAGTTGATGAAGGTGACGCAGGAGGACGAAAGGTCAATTTAGCAATATGACACCTAATGGCTACGGACAGGAACATTTATCTGCTCACTCTGACTGAGGAAGCTTCTTAAAAACCAAACCAGACACTGAATAAATCATTAATCAATGGTAGTTATTATTTAAAAACAATAAAATATCAGGTTTAACTTCTTAAATGTGAAAACTTGGAGCTGCTTTCAGTTTTATCTGATTAGAAATGAAACATGTTTGGATTTTAAACTGAGGTTTTCTTTTTACAAAACCAAAAAGGTGCTAATTAAAGCAGTAATTGGGTCTATTGAGATTTAATATTTATTAATAAAAAAGAAACAAAAGAAGAAAGAAAGAAGAATGAATGTGAAATATAAAGACAGGTGTCCCCTAGCGCGGTCAGACGAGGCTCCATTGTGTTTTACAGAACTGAAGGTTTTTTCTTTTTCAAATCCAAAAAGACTCTTATTAAAGCTGTGATTGTGTCTTTTGATTTTATTTTATTTTTTAGATTTAATAAGATAAAGAAATAAATTGAAAACCTAATTAAAAATTGGAAAAACACAAAAAACAAATGGTGTTTTTATTATTTCAAACTAAAATATGAAAACATTACTTTGACTTCTTACATTTGAGAGCATTTCTTTGTTTTCCATGATGATAAATTAAATATATTTAGGCTTTTTAATGTGAGCCATCTTCCAGTACCAACAGACGTTTAAAAAAACGTGTTTGTTCTCATAAAGCTAAAATGTCGTCAGCTTGTTAAATAAAGCTGGAATAAGCGCGCTCTCTGTCAGCTCGTCGTGTTGTAGTGATCATAAACTGAATGCTTGTGCACACCAGAGGAGTCCTGTATGAATGTGAACGCTGTGCTCCACAGGGCCACCACAGGTGACTCACCAGGAACTCATGACTGGCCGATTCTTTCTCGCTGCAGCCGGAGACACGGGGCAGCTTTTGATTAGAAAACACAGAGAGCGCTGCCTGAAGCTGTGGAATAATTTTGGCTCTGTGCAGCCAGCAGTGGATGAAAATGCAGACCTGCACAAGGCACTGCAGCAACAAAGTAAATCAATGGAGGGCAGCTACATGGACTCGTAGGAACATAGAGGGGGCAACCAGAAACAAGAGCAGATTAGATTTGTGTTTTGTCCTCACTTGGCTTTGAGGGTCTCCTCCTGGCATTCCCAGCTCTGATCCTCCAGCTCCTGCAGCTCCTTCAGGACTCGCCCAGGCTTGTAGGCGGCGTTGATCAGCATGCCGAGCAGCTGGAGGCCACAGCGCAACAAAACAAATATTTAAACTTCAAATGAGCAATTCTTGGGAAGAATCAAAGACCAGAACAAATAGACAAGTAGAAACTTAAAGTATTAAAGCAGATCCACGACTTGTGGACAGGAGTGCATCCTCACACACACACATGCAGGAAGTGCGAGCACCTACACAGTCTCTAGAGAAATTAGGAGTGTGTTTTGCTGAGCGGCAGTGATGGTGTGTATGTGTAAACACACTTGACTGACAGCTCCTCACATTAAAATGAAGGCGCTGCTGGAAGACTGCAGGTGGTTAACAAGACATGGCTGTCTAGCCCTCCATCTTTCACCTCCTCCCTCCTCCAGTCTCTGCCGGCTCTCTCCTCTCTCCTTTGAAAGTGTCTAACTCTTTGATTAAACCTGCACCCTCCCGCTCTCTTCCCCCCGCTGATTCTGACATCAGCCCACCTCTTTGAGGACCAGTGTGCATTTTCCGGGTCCCACAGCCTGAGGCAGCTCTGCGATCCGTCCCTTGTTGAGGTAGGGTCCTGAGAAACAGCGGTGGTTGACGAAAATCTTAGAGCAGCAGTATCGTCCGTTGGCTGAGCCTGAAGGAGAGGAAATGGGAATGATTACAGTAACTCTGAATGTGTCCCTGCTTCAGCTTTAAACATTTGTGTTTTATGACTGATGGAGATAGAAGGTCATGTGGTCTGATGAGTCCAGATTTCCCCTGTTCCAGAGTGATGGGGGCATCAGGGTAAGAAGAGAGGCAGATGAAGTGATGCAGCCATCATGCCTAGTGTCTACTGTACAAGCCTGTGCTATGGGGCAGTGCTATGATCTGGGTCTAGGTTCATTAGCTGACTACCTGAATATACTGAATGAGCAGCTTATTCCATCAATGGATCATATTCCAAGATGACAATGTCAGGATTCATGGGGCTCAGATTGTCAAAGAGTGGTTCAGGGAGCATGAGATGGATTGTTCCACCACAGAGTCCAGACCTTAACCCCATTGAGAATCTTTGGGATGAGCTGGAGAAGCTTTGAGCAGTGGTCAGACCCTCCATCATCAATACAATGAATGAAACACTGGATGGAGAGAAATCTGGAGCTTTTTAGAAACAATGCTGCAGAGAATGAGCGCTGTAATCAAAGCTGAAGGAGGTCCAACGTTATATTAGCGTAAAAAACTCCAGGTCTTGTTACGGTGCACGTTTTGCTCTTTAACATCTTTTGAAGCCGTGTCTTATTTTATTGTTCTTTCATCATTAGTATGTGACTTCTGCCGTTTCACCACAAAAGGTGAATAGAGAGTCAAACTGAGCCTCAAGTGCATCCTGTTCATATGCCCCCCCCCCACCCCCCCACCCTCAACCCCCTCCAACCACACAGCCTTGAAGAGATAAACCGAGGGTCGAGCGAACTCCCCTCCTGCAGCCCTGACTACCACCGGCACCTGGTACTGCACTGGCAGGGGTGAATAGTAATTAGGCACGCTGATGAATATGCATGAACGAGTGGGCGAATTATTTATTTATTTATTAAAACAGGGACTTTGCAGAAGAGGACAAAGGTCTTCTAGAAACAATACACTACACAACATACAGTACATGTTGTTTACCCCAAACTAAACCATACACACAGTGAGGTGACAGGAGGATGTGGTATTCTGGTAATCTATTTTCTGCTCACAGATCACTTATTGATAAGACTTCTAGGTGCAGCTAGAAATATGTTTGAGATACGTTTGAAATCGGTCGTCAGTTTTTTTTGCAGTTAAACCCGAGTAAATATTAAGAAGTGAAAAGGAAAGACGGATGAATTTGTCAGTTGCCTGGTAGACCTGAATAACTCTGACAAGAATGCTGCATTACCTGCTGCGGCTTCGCGTGAACATCTAAATGTATATGTGTGGCCTGACGCACGCCGCTGTTACTTAATCTCAAGTTAAATTATTAAGATTAAACAGAATCTTCTCTAATAAGAGGTTCGGTTTTTATAAACGGCTCAGTCTGGCTCTGTGCGTTTTGTTTTCTCCTTCCAGCTGATAAAGAGCCAAACAGGACTCCCCAGTGCAGCTACAGCACGTAACGCTTGATAGCAGGAAACCAGATTCAGCTGTCATACACATTTCCTGTGCAACAAAATTCAGAAAGCGTAAAAAAAATAGTGCATATTTGACTTTTAGAGAAAAAAAATAAACAAACCCTCACTAAAGGAGGAAATGAAACCTGATAAGGCACGGTGCAAAACGTCTTGTCGTCTTAATTACACCCATCACTCCGGTTATTTTTCTGTAACATATCCAACTTGGCACCAGTTTGCATTGACTGTATATATATATACTAACTAACCAGGAAGTAACCAGTGTGGGCATGTTGCTCTTGTTTTTATTGACTGCTCAGAGGCGAGGTCAGGTGCAAACGAACTGGGACAAAGGGAAACGTTCCGGGAGGTTTGCGTCTGATCCCTTATTAAATACAAACAAGATAATTAATTCAATAGGGAAATATGATCTCCCAATTACTGTGCAAACACTGGTAATCTGGTTGGAGTAAATCCCTTCTCTGTGAGCGTGTTTGGAGGTGAGGAGTGAGTAGAAAAACAAGGGGGAGAAAAGTTTGAAAAGAGATTGAGAATGTGGCTCCGTCCTGGTCGTCTTCTGCTACTGAGTCCATTTGTTGTTGTCAATAAAGTTGGAGAATCATTTTATTTAGTCTCTACACGAACCGTTGAGTTGAGATCTAAATCAGGCTGAAGTAATATTCTTCATTAATACGCTTTAAATCACTACTGAGCGTCGTGCCGAGGGGGAACTCCCCTGCTGTTGATTCCTAAAACAACTTTTTCTTAACACACTTACAATCCCTTGTTCCCAGCTCCCAGGCAAAACTCGTTTAGAGGCCCAGTTCAGGAGAAAAACCAACCAGCAGGCAAGCAGCCAGCTGGCCTGCTACCAACCAACATGAACATATCAGGCACCTGTCCTAGTCGACGGCAGCATGCAGCGTGTCATGTCAAACCTGAAATATGAACTAAATAAATGCTGCACGTTTCTACGTCCTGCTCAGCGGCTAAACAAAGAAAGACGTGAAGACATCGGATACCTGGCCGAGTCAACGGCAGCATGTTCAAGTGGGCTAACTTGTTAAGTTAGGACTACGACACGTCAAGAAGGCTTAGCAGTGACTTCCTGTGTCCTGGAGTCACCCCCCACCTCCACGCTGCCACTGCAAAACCCCCGTTCTTCCCACCAATCAGTGACTTTCCCAGAAATGAACATTAACGTTGATGCAGACTAATACTAGAGTATTAGTAGTACTGATACTGGAGGTATTGATCCGTGACAACAGCACAAGGTGTTGACCTGGCCTCCAGATTCACTAGATCCCAAACTGATCAAAGCCAAGCCCCCCCCCCCCATGGCCCATGTCCATTCTCTGATGAGTTGCTGCAAGGAAGGTGGTCATAATGTTATGCTGGAGAAGGCTGCTACGTCTGCAGGTATCCGAGGAGCGGGGTTTCCCCTTCAGTTCTCGTCCCAGCAGCTCGTTAGCATTAATTACTGCAGATAAATCACGTGGATAATGTGGCTTTTGATTACCTGGATCCATGGCAACGGGCTGGCAGTGGTTGACGGGAGTCGTCTCCACGGGCTGGGACGGAGCCAACCTGCAGGAAGAGGCAATCAATCCGGTCGGACTAATCAATAAAATTATCCAGCTGATCTAATCAAACAGGAAACGGCATTCAGTCGATCAATCTAACACAACAGCTAGCAGAGTTTAGGAGCAGGTGTGGTGGAGGTGGAGGTGTATGTGGAGGTATTGACGACAAGGATCCCCCCCCCCCTTCACCCGAAGGTGAGAAATGGAATTAGTGGTGAGATGAGAGAGCTGACAAAGTGCTGCTCATATTTCTCCTGCTCTCTGGCCTGGTAGTCTCGGGGGCAGCGCTCGGCAGCAAACGCTGCAACATGTCATTTGTCAACAAAATCAATCAGCGCCCCGGGGGAAAGGCAATTTCTGCTCTAAAAAGCCACTGTTTCAATTAATGGCTCTGAGTGACGGAGAGGGAGGGGGGCGAAGAAGAAGAAGAGGAAGGAAAAAAAATAAAAAGCCTGGAGGGTTTTACTGAAGAAACATTTACTGAATCATTTTTGGCTGCCAGGTAAAAGGACCGCAAACAGAAAGCCAGGGGTGGAACAGATGCCAGCTGTGGTTAGCTTACACTGAATTTATTTTCTATTTAACTCTATCGTAACCATCTGAAAACAAACACAGGAGCAGTTTTAACGAGGGTCAACACACAGGGAGGGAACGTTTTCAGCTCAAGTGTTAAACACCGTCATTAATTCTCCCGTCGCACAAAACTGCCATTTAGTTTAATTTACTGTTAATCTGCAGATTATTTTCTCACGTAATTCACTATTTATTTATCTTGGCTGGCAAACACTTGATATATTTCAGTTTAACACGACATAAAGCAGTGTTTTATAGACGTTAAGGCTTGAAATCAACAAGTTTTTGCCTCTAAACTAATAAAATAAGAGTTGTTTTTAACATTATGTGGCGTGGTCTGTACCAGGTAGCAGCTGCACAGCTTTGTGGCAAAAACAGGTAAATGTTAATTTGTGAAAAATCTAAATATTTAATGTTACTAAACACCAAAGTAAACCTGGGTTCGTCCCTTAAAATAAGGATCAGGAGCCATCTGTTCACCCCGTCCTGACATCAGGAGCTGGTAAAGGATTATGTTACTGGTTAAAACATTTTTATTTTTATTAGATCATGCTGTTCCTAAAGTGTTTTTGTGGCTGCATCCTGCTGGGGATGTGTGTCATGGCTATGGGGGTGCCTGGTCTGGTCTAGGTGGGTGCTACATGTCTAAGTAACATCCAGGTCCAGACGTTTCCCAGCAGAACACTGAACTGCCACAAGATGGTTTAAGTGCTATTTAGGTCTCCTGTCAGTGGTCATAATGTTGTGGCTGATTTTTTTTAATGCGTACTTTAATCGGCAGCATCAGTCAATAGTTTGAGATAAAGTTTCTTACTGTTTCTCTGGCTGAACAACCGCTATCTTCTTCTGCTTCTGGCCTGCAGACAAGAATTAAAGACACTTGCTATGAAGCTGTCACTCCACAAATATAAATCTATTTCCATACGTTTCTGTTTATTTATTTATTTATTAGTGTGGGTGTGTTTGTGTGAACGTACAGACAGGTTTGAGTGGAGGGGTCAGAGGGTAAGCGTTGGCATCGCACCAGCCGACAGGGAAGATGTCCATGGACTCGACATCCACGATACACTCTGACAGGGGCTTCGCCACACCTGGAGACAGGGGGGGAGACAGGGGAGACAGGGGGGAGGATGAAGAAGAGGAGGAGGAGGAGGAGCTGTCACACACGTACAACTGTTTTTTTCTTTTTTAGATTCACTCAGAGACACAGCAGGACTCCTCTGACACTTAATCCCCCCACACACACACGTCTGTACCTTCCAGTCGGAGCCACAGCAGGCGTCCTCTGACCTGTGTGATCTGAGCCACACACACCTCCACCGGCCGGTGAGGGTTCACCGCCTCCAGCCACATGTCCTTGGCAAAGCCTCTGTTCTGCCATGTCTGAACAGAGAGAGAGAGAGAGAGAGCTCAGGGTTTATTTTACATTCAGGACAGGAGATCTAACCGTGTGATAACCTAAAGCCAGCCTCAGCTTACAAGACGTTCAGCTCGTTTAAGTCTTATTTTCCACCTTTACAAGCTGCAGCGACAGTGATTTTACAGGTTAACTAACGTGTTAAACCGTCAGATGGGTTTTTAATGGAAGCGGCGCCAGGCTTGAGGCAAAGCACAAATCTGACATTTAGAAAAGATCGATCAACGCTGCAGGTGTTTTCACGCTTCACAAATGTTTAAAAGAAATATTAGAAAACAAGCATCCTATCATTTATATGTTTTAGTTTAGTTTAGCTTCATTTTGTACGTTTTCTATTCGATTGGTGAGAATTTTGTTCGTAACCAAACGCCTAATTCCTAAACTTGAGACTGAGCACATCCTTTGTCAAAACACCCGACTCAAATCCCCGACCATCTGCTCTTACATCAGGAAGCAGGCGTCAGGAGCCGCCTCCGTCCCGCTCTGCTTCAGGTAGTCGGCCCAGTCGAAGTCCTGACCCTCGTAGCCTCCGGGCCTCTCCAGGCTCACGCCGTTCTTCAGGCACCACTGCACGGGCAGGATGCCCGGAGAGTTAGCGTGACAAACCACGGAGCGCGGCTTAGCGTCCACAGAGAGGTCGTCCAGCGTGACCTGGAAGTAGAACTCGTTGTAGACCTGAGGAGGAAGCAGAGGAGACGGGTTACATCACATCGTTAAGGAAGAAACCTGGGAAGAGCTGGCACTGATTTCCTTCTTGTGCTATTAACAGCATTACTGGGACAGACGTTAGATAAACTATGCAGGAAAGTCAGTGGAATCCAGAAAACTCCAGCAACAAGGCCACCTCCCTGCTAAAAATGCAACGCCACAACAATAACGTCAGCTGGAGAATGCTGAAGGAGGCGTCTGCTGGATGCACATACGCTTCCAAATTGTTGATAAGACCATTTTTTAAATCTGGCTCACCTTGGTGACAGAAACGGGGCAGATCTGGAGCTGCTCCCACGGAGAAACCATCTCCAGCTTCATGCCGGCCTTGAACGAGTGCTTGGGCAGGTCTACGTGGTCCTGACACAGTAAAGTCAAGATTTCAGACAAATGTGCTCCACTTTTCATAATGTAAGACCATGTAGGTCATGCAAACACTGCAGGGTGGCAGCAGCAGCGCCCGGCGGAGCTTCACTCAGGCCCGATCCTGGCTACGATTCACATTTCTAGATCTCGACGGAGTTTCCGTAAATCATGTGTTTGTTTGGCTGATCTTTGTCTATTCACGTCAAACTGACTGGAAACTTAAACCTAGAACTTCCTGCATGACACAGATTTTTTTTTTTTGCTGGGTTTCACTAAAGACCTGCTTCACCAGAGCGTTTAGATACTTAACACTTTCTCTTCTGTTCTGACTCGTCTGCTTTCTCCTCTTTGTGTGACCTGAAATAATAGTTGTTTTCTTTAAATTCAGAGTCAGTTCTTACTTTTTCTTTTTCCTTTGGTTAGATACAATCGGCTCCAAATGACACGTTGGCAGGAAAAGGAAAATGCAGCAACGCGTGATATGAGATCTAATCCTTCATTTAGATATTACTCTGAAATTTGGCTGCAAACAATTCCACTTACCTGCAGATATAACCTGCTTTTAATCACTCCTGCACTTTGATGCTCCTTTTTTTAATATATACCAAGTTTTTTTTTTTCCAGGAAACATCCTTTTTATCATTTTATGGGCTTTACATAAGAGATAGAAGTGAGATTGGCATCCCAACATCCGCCCAACCAGTTCGTCCTGCAGCCTGGCCGGACGCCAACACCACGTACACACACACACACACACAGAAAAAAGCAGAAATGTTTGCGACTCACCTTGAACACCTCCAGCGGCAGCGGACTCTTCTGTCCGTCGAGCTGAGCGTCCTCCAGGGCCTGCTGCCAGTCGGGGGCGCTCTTCAGAGACCTGAGCTCTGATTTCATTAGAGGCCACGACACCGAAAGAAGTTAGTTTGTGTAGTAAAATAATCAACAGTTAACGAATAACTTTTGATCGTTTAAATGGTGAAACAACTTATTTTGATGCCTAATTCTGCATGAAACAACAGCAGAGCATTAAACGTGGTAGTTTGTTCTCACGTGCAACATTACGTCATGTTTTACTTCTCATTTTTGTATGTTGTTGCCTCTAATCAAGCCTGGTACAAGTAAAGTTTAATAATTCAACTCATCTTTACGCTAAAATACCAAAAATCCACCATGAAACGTGATTATTCTGTTGTTTTTCTTTTAGTCTTACTCGATAATAAATTGTCAGATCGCTTGGTTTGCCCAGACACTTTCAAACATTAACCTTAAAACTAGTAAAAGATTAATCAAGACAAACACTGAGCAGATAGTGTAGTGTTATTTTACAACCCCTAATATTGTTTTATGTTTAAGGTAGTATATTATAGCTGCCCCCTTTACAGATGGATCCCTTTTCTAACAAAGCAGTAACGCTGGAAAAATAAAAGGAAGGTCAAGCTGGAAAATAATGACTCATTAAGTACGATTAGCTGTAATTACTATTATCACCGCAGCGGTTTTTAGCCTGACTATAAATGAAAAGGTGCAAACAGATCAGATTTTCACCTGTCGGCGGTTCTAAGGCGAGCCGGTTTTCCAGCGCCCAGCCCAGAGGGCGGAGCCTGACGTCCAGGTAGAAGAGCCAGGTGTCCTGGGCCTGGTGGTCTTCAGAGAGGCCGGCGTGTCGCAGGCGGAGCCTCCCTCCGACGTTCTGGAGGACTCTCACGGGCCAGTAGAGAAAAGGGTCCGAGGCGTCCTGGAGCTCCAACACCGAGCCCTCGACGATGAGATCCACCGTGTTCTTTCCTCTCAGAGGCTGAAGCAGGAAGAGTTTTTTATTCAGAAACCTCTAGCACACAGAGCTGCTCTAAAAACAGATCCTCTCATTGGCTTATTGATCCAGTGAAGCCTCAGCGGGACGAGGTCGTGTTTGGTAAATTTACACTCAGAGCAAGCTGATGTTGTACAGAATGAAAAACCCATTTCTCATTGTAGGATCTAAAGATAATATTTGAGCTTACAGAGAACTGACAGCCTGTTTAGAAATCTCTACAGATGGTTTAATTTTTAAGCTTTCATTTGAAGCCTTTTGTCAACCCTTGCAGTTTATCATGCTCTTTCTTTTGTGTAGTATTATATTAACGGGAAATACAAAAAGATTTGAGAGTAGAGTTTACAGATGAAGTGTCCAAAGAGATTAAATTTGAAGTGTTACTGCTGCTGCTCAGGCCTTTGGAGCTGGTCAGTCTGGAGCTATTTTGGGAAGGGGACGTCCATAGCTTGAAATTTACAGGAAACGTGTAGATGACGCACAGGCGCGGCGTTTAATGGATGGGTATTGTGTCACAGAAGGAAAATTAAATATATTCTTCCTTGTTTACTAAGTTTTTTCCTCTGTTTTCTAGCAAAGCATTGCAGTTAGTGTTCAAATATCGTCTGAAATGTGCAAAACTCTTATTATTTTCTGTAACCACAACATTAGACGATTTAAATATATACGTGAAGCCACGCTCACCCCTTCCAGCAGGTTGGCCGGCGCCGTCCTGGAGCCGGTCAGATCCTGGATGAGGAACTCGGTCCAGTCGCTGTATTTCTCTCTAATGGCTGCAAAGACACAAAAACACACGTGCAACGCTTAAAAACAAACAAACAAACAAAACATGCAGCAACTAAAGAGAGGAGTAGGAGTAGGTGCATGCATACGGTACACTGTGTGATGTGCATGCAGATGCACCATTTTAAACAATAATAATAATAAAAGTTCTGCTCAGCTCTGATTTATAGCAAAGGCCCAGGCTTTCACATTAGCTCCTATCTGACAGGCTTTCGCAGAAATGAACACATCAAAATGAAAGACGCCGACTAACCGAATACCGAAAGGTGTCATTTCTGTATTAATGTGCACGACAACAGGTGTGAAATTTGTGCGCAGCAAAGCCCAGGCTTTTAATCGTGTAGTCGCTGTTTCTCTGCAGAAAATTAAGGAAAAGAGTTTAAAGATTTTAAAACGTCTGCGCTGGTGACTTCCCCCCTGCGAGCGGTAAATGGTGCGGGAATTGAAAACGACTGTTGGGGCTGAGGTCGCACTGCCACGAATTCATTTCAGGTTCAAGACCACATGTAAGAGTCAGGCTGAGAGTGACATTTAAAGACAGATGTGTGGCACAAGCGATGGAGGAAAGAGGCTTTGAATAACGATGGAAATACTAAGAGGAAATAACGTTAAAATCACATTAGATTAACTTGAAACTTCCCCCCCCTTAAAAAAAAAATGCCCGGTGTCATTTTCAAGTTGTGGTTTTCATTAGTCAACATGAAATTAAACAAACGCCAATCCGACGGGGGAATTTACGCCACGCGAGTAAAACGTAAAGACAGTTTATGGGTTAAAGTTTCGTTTTCCAATGAATCCAACATTTATGGAGAAACTTTGCCTGATAACGGAAACAAGACGACCTCCAGAACCAGCCCCGCTCCTTAAACACAATCAGTCTAACCTTCACGACGGCAGCATTCATTGTGTTGATTGCATTAATTTAAACAATTAACCGGCAACAGAGCGTAGCAGGAGGGTTAGGGAAATGTCAATCAAGTGCCGTTTGTTAAGTGAGAACACCTGCTCAGGTTTTTACTACGCTCTTGTGCTTTAAGAGTTATTTAGCAGCTCCCTTTGCATTTCCTTCCTATTTTTCTTTTCACTTGCTATTACTGGAGGCATTATTCTGAGCTGTCGTCACCACAAAATGACCCTTTTCCAGTAAACTGCACTGTTTTCTTGCTTTTTTTTTTGTTAGCTGGGGAAAAAATAAAAAATAAAATGCTATTTTTGGAGGCGGAGGATGAGAAATCCGGCTGAAAGTTTTAAAATTAATCTGCCCTCAGATGTTTTGGATGAGCGTAATGAGGAAATTGCGCAGCTAAAGCATGTAAAAAAACCCACAGTAAGATAAATATAAAATGGTTATTTATCCGCGATGGGTAGAAAATCCGCAGAGAAAACTTTGTTTGTTGTGGAGTTTTGGTGGAAACGCCGGCACCGTCTGATAAAAACAGGTGACACATTTGCAGATTTTGGAGAAGTTACGACGGGCTGCAGTCAAAACATTTTAAAATGTCAACCGGAAATACCTCATAAAAAGTTTTTAAGTATTCCCAAAGCATCTGATGTTTAACCCACATGGGACAAACATGTGCAGAAGAAAAATGATTTATTCCAACTAGGGGTTGTACCGACTAGTCACCGATCATGTGACAGTAACAACATTGATGCCTCCTAGAAGATGTTGCAGCGGTTCATCATAGTATTGCAGTGCATCTGAAAATGCTAACGCTAACAGAGGAAAGGTTCAAATCCTCTGGACAGCAGTCAGTTAGCAACTTCACCAAACGTCCTGTGGTAACGGAGGAATACGTGTCGTTATCTTATCTTTAAGTAGTATTAAACGGTGCCAATTTATCTAGGCTATGCATGTCTGCAGCACACGGTACTGATAAAACTCATGTGTTCTGTTGTCTTCTATTATCTGACATTGTTGCTGTGGTCGTACAGCGTGGAGACACATATTAGCAGTGAGAGTCTTCTGACAGCAGCTTGTGTTCAAGCTTCAGCTACCCCACAGAAAAGCCTCCGTTGCTTCTATTGTGTGAGGCGCCACAATACGTATTCAGTTCCATAACGTAGGCTTCATTGTTATAAACTATGACTTTCCACTGCGTTTTTATTAGTGACGTCATCAGGGAGTAGTCGACGCCGACTTTCGCCACCGCATATTAGTCAGCTTTGAAAAACTCGTCGTTCAAGCCCTAATTCCAACCAGAGAGAAACAATAGGCTCAAATGTTTACGTGGTAATTAAGAGATAATGTTTAACTACTGAAGCGATTATCAAAGGTTTACACCACCTCTCTACGTGTGATTTAAAATTGAGGTGGTTACATGAAGCATTTGAATCGGTTTGTCACATTTGAAAGGGAATTACCCCATATAATGGAAGTAAATGGGGCACCGACACACAGCCTCTATATAACGTCAGTATCTCCAGCGAAACTCATTAATTTCACTAATATTTTGTTATGACACACTCGTGCTGTTCCCCGTTGAGTCTGGAGTTACCTGTTATCATCATCCAGGGTTTCTAGATTGACCTACTAACCTCTGACCTGGATGATGTCATCTCTGAACAGCTGGCCAAAGAATGAATAGATAACGGCTAACTCAACGGAGAGTAGCGCTAGTGTCTCATGACAAAATATGATGAAATGAGCGAGTTTCGTTGCAGATAATGTGTTATTTAGAGGCTGCGTGTCGGTGCCCCATTCACTTCCATTGTGGCACTGAAACACTGGAGCTAAAAGACTAAAAATGACACCAAAGTGGGTGAGTAAACCGTCATATTTTATGCCAGAAATTAGGTCCAGGTTGTAAAAAAAATCAGGACAAAGACGTCAGATGCCAAATTTAATTACTGACACTGACTTGTACGTATGATTTCGTACAAGGCACCTGAACCTGCCTGCAGCTGTGACTCTCTCCGCTCTTTACAACACTGGTTAACCATGTGGGGACCGGCTTCTTGTCTCTACTCGGGCGGTGAATCCCCGTCGGCGTTACCACAACACAGACCGACGTGTCTCAAACCAGGTGGACCAGACCTCGAAGATAAAAAGCCAATTTGCATGTTTTGTTTAGTTTTTTTTTGTTTTTTTTTTGTTGGGAGGGGGTGCAAGCTTCCTATTTCCCACAATGCAACAGTGTACGATAATGTCCGCTTTGCTTTTCATTTGCTTTCTAACCCTGATATCAGCTTCCTTTTTAATAATTTCCTCTCATTTTTCAACACGCAGAGGAATTTGAGAAAGACACTAATGTTTTTCCTGTTAGTCACTTACACACACACACACACACACACACACACACACACACACACACACACACACACACACACACACACGAAAGAAAAGAAAGAAAATGCAGACACTTGTTGGAGTTGCTGAAACGTCGCCAAATGAGTCACAGTTGCAGAATGACTGCAGTGCACTGTGAGAACTGACATTCCCTGCAGCACTGATTAGCATCGAGCTCAAGTATAGTACGTTTACTGAAGCATGCCGCTGCTGTTAATGGAAATGAGCTCTGGAGCTGGGTTTTCTTGTCCCTGGGAGGCGGGGACACCAATCTGCCACAACATTAAAACCACTGAAAGGAGAAGTTTACAACGTCTTGTGACAATTTAATGCTGTGCTGGGAAACTTAAAGACCTGGCATTCATTCATTCATTCATGTGGATGTTACTTAGACATGTAGCACCCAAATAGACCAGACCAGGCACCCCCACCCCATAGCAATGACACTCCTTGATCCCCAGCAGGATGCAGCCACAAAAACGCTTTAGAAGCAAATCAAATTTGCTTATTTTCCTTCATCTTTTCCTTTTGATTTAAACGCTGCTTAACTAAACTAAAACAAAAAGCCATTGATTTAAACTTTCCTGCAGCAAAAAAGCAAAAAAAAATCATTCACATTTGCTGCTTACAGAATATAACGAAGGACGAAAACATGGCGTCTTTTTATCAATACAATACCTGCAACGAAAACGATTGCGTTGCAGTTTTTTTCTCCCCTTCACAATAGAGCGAATAAGTTTCTTTAAAGCCTTTAAATTCGCGCTCTCAGTGCTTCAGCTCTTCTCTGCAGTCGTCTTTTCCCTCGTCTTACCACAGATATTGCACATGTTCGCATTTATTTTTAAACAAATGCTGCACACACACACACACACACACACATATATATATAGACACATGTAGAAATAAACCGCATGTCTTTTCTCGTTCACTTTATATAATCTGTATGTAGTGCTTTGATGCTACTTTTGCTGCATCACAAATGCAAATACTCATCTTATTTGCATTTTCTCCTAAAAAACAAAAAAAAAAAACTTTTCTTTTCCACATATGTAAAAATGTTCTGGATTAGCTTCTTTCATTTTCTGTGTGTGTTCACTGGAACAGTGGCGTACATGATGTAATCAACAGAGTGAGAAGTTGTGGCTTTTAAAACAATAAGAAAAAAAAAATCAGCTTTTCACCCTTCACACACACAAACGCTGAAAAAAAACCCCACAAGCCTTCTCTGTAAACGTACAAATATAAACCGCAGCAGTTCAGAGCCTTAATTAATCGGGAGGCCGCCGTCACACGACTCGCTGGAGGTTAAATCCGTCCCGACACAAACTAGAAATAACACAAGCGACGGTGATCGCCGCAGACGCACGGGATTTTAAATTGACTCGTGAGAGCGAATCAATAAATCCTCCCGTGGCTTCAGACTCCGGAGGTCCTGCCCCCGAATCAAATCAACAACTGTGGAATTTTCTGTTGAATCAATCAATGTGTCAACGCGGGGAGGAGCAGCTTTCCTGTGACGGCAACGTGGAAACGGCCGTAACGTGTCTGCGGCCCAGACGCTCTCTGTACGCCGGAGTAATAATAATAGTGTTTTTTCCTGTGAGACTATTTTTCTTTCCTCGCTACCAACGCCGCCGCCGCCGTCGCTGCTGCTGCTGCTGCTACTGGATGTTTGCAAGCACACACACACACACACACTCCTGTGTTGATGGTGCAGAAAATAGATAAACTATTTTTACAGATCCTGCTGAGATTAGTCATGAAGACATTTAGAACTGAGCCGGAGCTAAAACTTCAGCCTCTCTTTTCCTCCCCTCCCCCCGCCTCACACTGTAGTCCCTTGTGTGTGTTTGTGTGTAGTTATTTTTTTGTTTTTTCTCCATCCTGAAGGCGGCACAGAGGTGAAAGCCTGACTTTCACATAACAATAAGTGCATAATTAACCTTGAGGGAGGCGATCCTCAAACACAGACCCCTCCTCCCCCTCACCCACCCTATCCCCTCTCCCAAAGGCCCAGCTGACTGAAATCTCCAAGCAGCTTGAAAACAAACAAAAAACGGCACGTGACATTTGCATATTCTGCCTTTTTTCTCCCCGTAAACACACAACACTCGATTTAAAAGCTTCAGGTAATCAATGAGGTAAAAACGCTAGAAAGACGACTTCCATTACAGCTGAACAACAAGCCGTGAGCTTAATAACGGTAGATGTGCTGCTGTTCATGATAGCACGGGGCAATTTGTGTAAATACGAATTAGCAGTGAGCGCTGACGAGGCCCCACAGGAGCAGGGAAGACGTGCGTGGGCGGCGTCGTCATCATCGTTTTTGACGCAGGCTGCCTTTGATTCGGTTCTCCATTCATGAAAACTACAACACGACTTTACTCTGGCTGTGTGTAAAAGAACCTTTTTAGAGGTTATGCAAATCTGGAGGTTACAGCCGGGGAGGGTTGGTGAAGACGAGGTAGAGCGCCGGCTGCGTTCACGTTATCAGAGGGACTTTACAATCAGATGTAAATGTATCAGCCCCTGATAGTAATATTAATGTAAACACACGATGTGATTGTTTCTCTCTGAGCAGGTTTGCTCCACGTGTCAGATTGTTTTCATTTCACCCTCCTGGGAAATACCTCTGCATTTAAACGAGCTGTTTTGTATGTAATCAGGCATAACATTACGACCACCTTCCTAATTTTGTGCAGGTCTCTCTTCCTTCTGAGGGCGTCCTGTGGTGTCTGATTAACAGGACGGCTCATTTTGAGACGATTTTGAACTCGTGCGACTGTTTTTTGAATTTCGTCTCAATCGCGTGTCGTGCTTCGTGCAGTGTACGAGGAGAGATTAACGCCTCGCGACGACCTTCCCAATCACAAATGCTCACAAGAAAATCAAACTTGTTACTTGTTTGAAATCCTGGTCGCTCCTCGTAAAGGTATCGCACAGTAGAAGCAGCGCCACGAGCACGATTTGCCTCAACCTCACACACAGAGCATGCACGATCACTTAAGTTCAACTTCCGGGTTCCTCCTCTTCTTCTTCTACTTCTTTTTGCCGTTGCAAAAGTCCGACGCGTGGTATGTGGACGTACAGTGTGAGCAGTCAAGTCGCATCATAGCATCGGGCCGTATAGTGTGAGAACATGAATCATAGGCTGTGAACTTTTGAACTCTGCGGTCTAGTCGTGCAGTTTAAGATGGAGCTGAGTCAAAGGATTTAAAATATTCGGCCTTAGTTGTTCCTAGAGTGTCATTGCTATGGGGTGGGGGTGCCTGGTCTGGTCTGGTCTAGGTGGGTGCTACATGTCTAAGTAACATCCTCACCAATGAATGAATGAATGCCAGGTCCAGAAGTTTCCCAGCAGAACATTGGGGCTTCTGTCGGTGGTTTTAATGTTGTGGCGGATCGGTGCATGTGTCCGTGTAAACAGTTAACAGCTGGAGCCTCTGATCACCATGATTTATTTCAATCGGACTGAATAAACGTAGCCAGGCCGCTGCTGGCTGTCAATACGAGGTTAATGCAGTTTTGTTTTTTCAGACGGGAGGCGGCGGGTAACGTGGCCGAGAGCATTACATTAGCGAGAATATATTTTCCAAGTCAATATATAATAATGTCACATGACAAATGGAGCCGCTGCGTGACCCGTGTTGGACTGTTGTACAGAAAGACAATAAACGTCATTTACAAGCTGTTAAATTTGAGGCGTAATGTTTGTACTCAATATACATCAGGAGAAAAATATGTGGTTTGAACAGATCACGTGAAAGATTATATGTCAAATGTGCCTTTAAGCAGTTTTAAAGTAAACACTATGCTAATTCTGAACCTGTGCTTATTATAGATGCAGGGTCACTTGCAGGATTTGATTAAAACCTGCTGTGTGTCCGTGCGTCTCTGTTAACATGACCTCTTTTTAATCCCTTCCTCTCTTCTTAGGACAATTTAAAACATTTCAATTTAAAAACTCAAGGCTTGAATTAAATGAAATCTTGTGCACATTGAAAAAAAAAACAACCTGTTTTAATATTCAGCTCAGGGAGCAAACTCCACCAGCTCCTCTCTTGTGTTTGCTGCTGTTTCTTCCTCCTCTCTGAGCAGTAAACTGAATATTTTTACGCTGTGAAATCTTTGTGGAATAAAACTAAAATATTTACGTTTTTTTTAGCGTCTTTGCAAAACATGAGTTGCATGAAAGGGAACGAAGTTGTGTGGTTGTGTCACAGCACAAAACGCAACTAAACAACCTCAAAGCGAGCATCTAAACATCAGAGCAATTACCATAAAGTGGGCATTAATAAATAAACACGTGTGTAAATATACAGAAAGATAGTTATTGCACATGAAGCGTTGGATATTGCAGCAAATTATTAATTAAACAGCCGCCTTCTTCCCTGACTAAACTGTTGACGAACGATAAATAATTTCTTAACGCTGGATTTCCAGATGCTTGCTGCAGCAGCATGAATCTGCTTTCAGCATCGATTTGTCAAAACAAAATGATTCAGGCTTTGCAAGGTCTCGAGCATCACTCTCAAACCGACGCAGCCTCGTCTGTGTGCGTGTGTTGTTTTTTTTTTCTACCCACAATTCAACCGTCAGCGCACCTCACACACAGCGGTGGTCTATCTCAGAGCGTCATCTCCAGCAGGCTCTGGCACGAAGCAGCGTGGTGAATTTCATTATGCAAATGACCACAGTCAGGATTTGTTCAGCGCTGCACAGCTACCTTACCACATGACCAAACTTGTGATGTCGCCGCAAAATGCTCTGTACATGAATGGATGGACGTGTCCTCGATACATGCAGACACACACACACATATGCATGCACATGCACTCACGCAGAAATGAACGCATGCACGAGTACAGACGTGTAGGGATTCACTGCAGCCAGTCTCGACACGCTCAATCCCAAAGAATCAAATACAATCGAACTTTCTTTACCGATCTATCACCGCCTGGACGCATTATCACAGTTTGACTAATGCGTTTTGTCTCACGTTAAACAAAGAGGAAAATATACAGAGAGTGAATTTACTGTGGATTACTAAAGCAAAACAAAACCCAAACTCATAAAAACAAAAAATTAACACAAAGAGACAGAAAACCACCCTGAAGAGAACTGAATTAGCTCTGAACAACCTTAAAGACAACCCCGAAAAGACACATTTACCTACACTAGACCAAACACAGCTTAAAGAGAAACAAAATGGCTCCACAGAGACACAAAACAACCTAAAAGAGACACAAATGCACCTTTATGCAACACAAGCAACCTGAAAATGACTCAGAAAGGATACAAAGCAAACACAATGGGTCACCAAACAATGCAGACAACTAAATCACACCACGAAACAACCTCAAAGAGACACAAATGGACCGTGACGCAACACAAAACAACTTGAAAATGACACAGAACAGACACAGTGACACACAAAATTACTTAAGAGACACAAACTGACCTAAATTAGACCAAAAACACCCTAAAGAGAAACAAAATGACTCCATAGAGATGCAAAACATGTTCAAAGAGACACAAATGGACATTAATGCAACACAAAACAGCTGTAAGAGACATAAAACGACTCAAACACAAAGACAGACACAAAACAAACAGAGTGCATGACCAGGACACAAAAACTACTTACAGAAACAAAATCAGGCCACAAAACAACCTCAAAGAGACACAAATGGGCCTGAATTAGACAAAAAAACACTTTAAAGAGAAACAAAATGACTCCATAAAGACACAAAACAGACACAGTGATACACAAAATGAGCCCAAACACCTAAATTAGCCCAAAACACCTTAAAGAGAAACAAAACGGCCTCAAAGACACACAAATGAACTTTAATGCAACACAAAACAACTGGAAAAGACAGAAAACACGAAACAAACAGAGTTCATGACCAGGACACAAACTGACCTAAATTAGACACAAAACTACTTACAGAAACAAAATCACGCCACAAAATAACCTCAAAGACACATGAGTGGACCTTAATGCAACAAAAACACCTCAAAGAGAAACAAAATGTCTCCACAGAGACAAAAAACAACCTCAAAGAGACACAAATGAACCTGAATTAGACAAACAACACTTTAAAGAGAAACAAAATGAGACACAAAACAACTGTCTCACACAAAACAACTCTAAAAAAGACACAAAACTACTTGGAGAAACAAAACCACACCACAAAACAACCTCAAAGACACACAAATGGACTTTAATGAGACATAAAATGACTCCAAAAAGACACAAAACGGACACGATGATACACAAACTGACTTAAATTAGACCAAAAACACCTTAAAGAGAAACAAAACAGCCTCAAAGAGACACGAATGGACCTGAACGCGACACAAAACAACTGGAAAAGACAGAAAATGACACAAAACAAACATCAGAGAGAGTTTATGACCACAACACAAAAAAATGACACAAACTGACCTAAATAAGACACAAAACTACATAAAGAAACAAAATCACGCCACAAAACAACCTCAAAGACACATGAGTGGACCTTAATGCAACAAAAACACTTAAAAGAGAAAACAAATGACTGTAAGAGACACAAAACAACTCTAAAAAAAGACACAAAACAAACACAGTGCATCACCAGGACACGGACAAAGACACATGACCTAAATTAGAGTTAAAGAGGAACAAAATGTCTCCATGGAGCCCCAACCAAAACAGCCTTGAAAAGACAAAAAGTTATGTCAAAGGGACAGAAAACATCCTCGAAGAGACACAAACAGACGTCAGTGAGACACAACACGACTCCAAAAAGACACAGAACAAACTCAACGATGCACAAAACACCTCCTTCACTTTCTGTATATTTTACTTGAAAGGTTAAATGTCATGACATAGCAGGAGTCATTTTCAGCTACTGCAAGAGCAAAGGAAGTGGTTAAAGGTAAGGTAAGGTGAGAAAAACAAAAACAAAACGTTAAACTCTCCTTCAGATGATTCTTTAATTTCTAAAAAAAAAAAAAAAAAATAGCAAATTACGCAACAGAGAGGCTCGCATGGCTGCAGACTCATGCAAACACTGATTATTGATGAGCACAAAAGATTTGCTGAGCGCATCAGTTAGCAGAGGAGTAGTATTTGAACTGGAGGAGATGAAGCCGTGGGTGTGGGTGGGCGAGAGTTTGAAAGGTGAATAAACACGTTTGACAAAGGATTCAGGCGTGTTCACGACGTGTTACTTTGAGACCAGACCGTAAATAAATCAATCAATCAGTCAGGTTTTTGCACATTCTCTCTTTTTTTTTTTTTTGGATGTGAGCGTGACGCGAGAAAGTTTTCAAATTTTCAAACTTCTACCCTAAAAATTTGCTAAATCTTGCAGCATATCTTCTCCTCTGTGATTAAAGCATTTTGTGCATGATCCTTGTAAGAAATAAACTAAACTAAATGTGATTGATGAGCAGAGCAGAGTCACAGTGAAACTCTAAACTTTGCAAGGTGGAAAAATCTCAGCTGTCTTTTTAAATTTCGCCGCCGATGCTGCAAACAGATCTTTCTTTTTGTTCCAGCCGAGAGTTTGAGACGTTTGCGTCCAAAGTCTCCTCGTGAATTTAGCGTCCTCGTCATTTTATTCGCGACCTCGTGTGCGGAAACTTTCCGTATAGTCCAAGTCGCGTTGCGCTCGCAGACATTTTCAGAAATGGCGGAGGAGTATTTCTAAGAACTTTACATCAAGTCTGAAGCCTCCGTCCTTTCATTATGCCTTCGCTTCTCTTTCATCAAAGTCACACAGTTGTTAGCTTACTAAACTTTTAGCCTTGGTGGCTTTTAGACGCCGTTGGTTTGTGTAAACGACTTCCCCAAGCCGTAACCACAAGCTCACAAGCTCCACTTGAAGGCAGCGTGCGTTTTTTTTGTTTTTTTTTTATTTCAAACTGAAAGATAGATCTTTTGAGTGCAGGTGTATGTATTCATCAACGCATGCATTCCTCTCAGGGGAGGTCACTGCTAAGGCTCAATGGGACTCTTTACCCAGATTAATTCCACAAGTCAAAAAGTCTCCTGTGAGGAGAAATAAAAAAATAAAAAAACGCGTGGGCGTATTTTATAGCCGTCATCGTCCATGTAAACACAAAAGGAGATGAATGGAGTTTGTTCGTCACGTCTTGAAAAAGCAAAAAAAATCAAGTTAATTAGGAGCATACAGTAGCTTTAAAACCTAAACAGCAGCCTCACGGGGGATTACTTCTTCAGTGGAGAGTTTCATCCACACGTTTTTGACTTTCGTTTGGCTTTTGTTGCATTTAAATTTCTAAAAAAATTAACATTTAAAGAAAAACTGCGAGTGCAAAACAAGCTAGTTTATGCAACAGATAGGCATTATTGTCTGAAGTGCTGCAAGACGAACAGGAATACGTCCTCGCATTCAAATAAAAGAAGAAAAAGGTGTGGAAGCACTTCTATACCAGGCCTGAATTACAAGTTCTCATTCTTTTTAGTTTGATATTCACGCCTCCTTAAAATCAGACTATTATTAGACATCGAGAGAGAGAGAGAGAGACGGTTTCGTACTAAAGTTCTCGTCGAGATTAGCGACTCACACACTGATTTTAATCTTCTGTTACAACGTGTGCTCTAAGCATTTACCCGTGCAGCACTTTATGAATAAAAAAAAACGACGTTTAAAGACATTAATTAAGGATTTATCCTCACATAAGACAAAGAACTGGTTTGATTTTCCAGCTATTACCAGATAAACAAGCCTCACATTTGTAGAATAATTAGAAAACAGTTTATGTTAAAGTGAGAATAAGACAGAAAAAGGTGTGGAAGCACTTCTACACCAGCTCTCATCTTAAATTAAACTATTATTAGCCTGCAAAATCAATAAGGAAGTAAAAAATAACAAAGATTAAAAGTTGCTTACCGCTTATATGAGAGAGAGCTGATGAACAATGAATAACAATCGCCTACTAAATTGTTTTTTGTTGTTTTTAAATGCGCTTTATAAATAAAACAGACATTTAAAGTAAGGTTTAGGATTTGTCCTCAACGGAGACAAAGGACTGGTTTGATTTTATAACCGTTTCCAGGCGTACAACAAGACAAACAAGCTTTAAGTGCGAGAAAATGGTTTATATTAAAGTGAGAATAAGAAAGAAAAAGGTGTGGAAGCACTTCTATATCACAACTTCTTTTTCAGACAATTATTCGCCAACAAAATCCATAAAAAAAAGTAAAGAAATAAAGATTCAAAGTTCACCATGAGCCACTGAATATCTAAAAGTTCTCGTCTGGATTAGTGACACACATTGATTTTAATCTGCTTCATGCAACCAGCTGATGTTTGTGCTGGGACCGGTGACCTACTGAGGACGCACTTTGTTTTGCAACGTAACACGAGAGGAGGCGTCTTTTTTTTTTTTTTTTATCAACGCATCGCAGTTCTCACTGGGCTGCTTCGCTGGCGTCGCACTCACAAGTTATCACCGTGGCCCAGCTTGGCCTTAGCTCTCGCAATCAACAGCAGCAGCAGTGTGTGTGTGTGTGTGTGTGTTGTTCCTCTGCTACGACACACTCAGCTAGAAAAGAGACACATGCAGCAGAAGAAGAGTTGAGGCTGTTAGATCCCTCCCTGCACAGAGGTGAAAAGAGGAAGAAGAAGAGGAGGAGGAGGAGGAAGCACGCTGTACATGCAGCTCTGAGGCCTACAGTCGACACAGTGTTGAGTTCACGTTAGCCACTAGTGAGTCGGACAGACGAGTTAGTCAGAGGCGCTGTTAAGAGCCGCTTACCTTTTCTTAGGTTATCTGAGAAATAAAAAAAAAAAGGAAACAAATAAAACAGGTAACTGAGACACAGGTGTAAGCAGTCAAATATACACCTACACACACACTCTCTTTGCTTTCAGCTGACTAAGCAACACCCGCTGAAGAAAAAAAATAAAAAATGTGCATGATGCAAATCCTTGAAATGATGCTTCTTCTTTGGGGTCAAATTCACACACTGACAGCATGTTGCAGAAACTTCTTCAGGGGGGAATATAAGTCGTCTGCATTACATGATTTATGCTTCGGTTTGCATCATTTAGCATGCAGCGGTATCTGCTATCCATCATTATTTAAATAAAAAAAAAAGAAGAAGGGCGGGGGGTAAATTTGAAGCTTTGACAGAGGTTTGAAGCACGGAGAGACGGTTAATAGTAGCTGATATGAGCGGTTAGTTCAAACAGAAAATACAGCTGTTTATTAATTACAAACAGTTGAGGCGCCTGCAGAATTAGACTAAAACTGCTTTGGAAAAATCTGCAATCCTGGATTACGTTCACAAATGACCCTTAAAGATGCTCATTTACATTTATTTTAAAGCCCCGCCTCCTGACAGGAGCTGGATCGAAATGATTAAGACTGGTCGGTCTGGACGAGGTGTGGAAAGTTGGAAGGTGTGTGTAACACCAACTATAATTACCCATAAAAATGTGCTGGTCCCAGCCTAGTGTAGGAAAACACCAGGAGGAGGTTGGGGTAGATGGATGGTCAATTACGGAAATGCTAAATATGTATGTGAGGAAAAGATTTACCGGTTTTAAGTTTTTCTAATCTTAACCCAACTCCCAACAGGAGCTGCATCAAACAATCAGTTGGTAGAAAAAGGTGTGTGCGACCCCAAATTATCCCCACCCCCTTTTTGTACGAAAGCCCATCATATAGCACTAATAACCCAAGGAGGAGCTCGGGGTAGATGGATGGTCCCTTAGAGAGTTTTGACTTTATAGGCCGAGGTTAGGCTCACATCGTCCCGCGTGTGGTTTAACTTTAAACCCGTAAAGATAAGAAAGAGATTGTGATTTTGGTTAAATATTAAACATATGTTTGTGTCGGGAACTAGTTTTTAACATCTAAACGTAACAGCTGTCCTCAACTGAGCCACAAAATGTGTTGCAAAAATAAAAAACGCAGGGAGGAGCTCGGGGTGGATGGAGGGTCATTTGCAGACGTTCGACCTTATAAACCAGGGTTTTGCATCTTGTGTCTTAAACGTGGTTAGGTTTAAACTACCCAAAGCAAAGATGAGGAAAAAATATGGTATTTTTGAACATGAATGTTGCAAAAAATGTTTAGGATGAAGTTTTACCCAACAGCCATTGCTCTAATATGTGCAGATCTAAGACTTAAGCACCACTTTTGATCTTAGTTGTTCTGTAATGATTTTCAGACATCCCAGCAGCCCAAACAACAAAATAAATGCCTCTAGTATCTCCTGAAACTCAAAAAAAAAGGAGAAAAGAGGCTTAAATGACCGTGAGGAAGCAGTACTGTTGCAGGAATTAACCACAAATTCTCCAGTGCATCTTATTTTTTGTTTCATTTTCACAGTTCTTACACAACAGCTAGACCGTTTATAGACAACCACCTCTCTGCAGCCTCTTTACGTTAACAAGTAAAATGTTTTTCTTGTATGTTAGTGTAGTTACTAAGAGACGAAGCTGCTTTCTGATGAACCAGAGTTTCACCTCACGCCCACAGTTTGGTCACGTTTTAAATTCACATCAGATTCTTTTGTCTAAACTATGGAAACTAAAATGATAAACCATGGGCAGAAAATCACATATTCTGGTTTTCTAGTTTCGGTTTATTAAATGTTAATGGACTGTCGGTGTTAGTTTTCCATTATTATGTGGTCAGATAATTTGGTAATCCCCCCCGTCGTGAATCGTGAAACTAAAAATAATAAATGAGACTGTTTCCCTGCGCAATGAACAACACATTGTTTCCTTTGTGACAGATAATCAGCCGAGATCAAAATACAGCTTGACGTTTTCTGGACGGCCCGAAAGGCAAAAAAAGAGGAAGTGGCTGAAAAGGCCGGCGATGAGCGAAAAGGACACGTGGAGAGTCGGGTGGAAACGTATCCAGGTCATCTCCACAACGACGGAGGCGGCGAGCTATCCATCAACGGAGAAAGTGTCTGGAGTAGAGGAGCGGGGGGGATAAATGGTCCGAGCGAGCCTGAGAGGGTGAGTCATCTATCTGAGGGTGAGCTGCAGGTGGAAATATCTCCTCTGTATTCTGATATTTGGAAAGAGACCGGCTGAAAAATTTCAAGATGATGCTTTGTTTTAGAAAAGACTGTTTTACAGAAAAGGTGACCTGTCTTTGATTTAACCCAGCTTTGGCTGTGGTGTGATGTGTCGGTTAGATAAATGGCAGTTGAGCCGCCACCAAAAAAAAAAAAATCAAAGCGCTTTGAGGAAAACCTGTCTTTCCACTCAGTTTACTTAAAGCATTCTTTGAAAGGTAAAGATGGGAGGTGTCCACTGTGATGTGCAGTGTGTGTGTGCTTTAAGGTCACACTCTCCAACCAACAAACAGAACATGCGCCGATATCTACTCTTTCTGTCGGTTCTCGTGCAAAACGCTGTCAAAACTTAACAAATATTAAACCAAAAACCCATGCGCAACATCCTCAGTGATCAAAAGAGACCACTGTTGCGACATTAAAAGCCCAGAAAACTGTTGGGTTTACAGAAACTGAAGAGCAAATGGGGAAGAAATGCAAATGAGCTTCGGTTCATATGCCATGTTGCATCAACAGAATTTAAAAAAAATAAAAATAGGGCGATTATTCTTAGAGAGTCAGATTTCTTGTCTTGTTTTTGCATTATCTTGTGATTTAAATCTAAATCATTGTTCTTGAGCCTTAAAGGGGAACTACTGTTTTTTTTTTTACATCCTGGATCTTATTTCTAGTCTAGCATAAAATGCAATCGTTTACTCACCCATATAACTTTTGTGTAATTGTAGTCGTTTAGGAGATTATCCATATAGTGGGAGTGAATGGGGCACCGACACATCATCCAGATCAGAGGTTAGAACGTCTATTTACAGACCCCACATGATGACAACAGGTAACTCTGGACTCAACAGGGAGTAGCATTAGCATATCATAACAAAATATTGGAGAAATGAACGAGTTTTGTGGCAGATAATGTGTTATTTAGAGGCTGCGGTTCGGTGCCCCATTCACTTCCACTATACGTATAAACGCTGATCTAATATCTTCCGAACGACTACAAATTACACTTAAATGGGTGAGTAAAAGATCGTATTTTATGCCAGATATAAGGTCTAGGTTGTAAAAAAAAAATAGTAGTTCAGATGAGATTACAGGCTAAAGCTGCATTATGCAACCTGTTAACGTTAATTGTGAAGTATTTAGTCGCTATTAGCTAAAGTACAAATTACAGGTAAACCAACCGACTGTCGTGGGTGACATCATCCACTTCAGAAGACAGATAACAGGTATCTCCGGACTCAATGGGGAAAAGCACTAGTGTACAATAAGAAAAGATTGGTGAAATGAACGAGTTTCACGGCAGATAATGCGTTTCGGTGCCCCATTCACTTCCACTGTATGGATATAGACTGATCTAAAGCTATAAAGGTGAGTAAACTCATATTTTATGATAGAAATAAGGTCCAGGTTGTAAAAAAATAGTAGTTCCCCTTTAAATCTAGTTTATTTGAGAATTTTTCAGATGATATTTCCAGCCAAAGCAGCGTTATCCAACCTGTTAACGCTAATTGTTAAGTATTTATCCCCTATTATCTAAAGTACAATCACACTGCAGCTTGATGCTTTGAAGAAACCTCCCGTCAGCTCTGCAAAACCGTCGACATGTGGCGATTCAGCTGCTTTAATTTAGTTTGACAGTTAAATCTGTGTGTGTGAGACCAGGTTCAGGTGCCTACCTTCAGGGGGCATGAGGGTCTTGTTGTTCTGGGCGCACCAGCCCACCGGGTGCAGCTCGGCTACCATGACGTCGCACCAGAAGTCGGCCTTGCGGTCCTCTCCGTAGCCGCTGAAGCGCAGCAGCAGCAGCTGGCCACATGTGGTGATGATGGTGGCCACCCAGTACGTGTCCGGGCTGCTCTTATTGGCCACTTCCAGCTTCATGCCCGGCTGGAAGCTGCTCTGCAGGCTGATCTCCACCTGGAAGGCACACAGCGGGAACGGGAACATTTTTAATTTAAATCCTCACTGCATACCCGGTGAGTCCAGCGTGGCGGAAACATGAATAAGAAAAGATCAAACGCGTAGTAAAACAAACCCTTTACTTTATGAAAACCACTTTATTTGAAAGTGAAAGTGAAAGCTCTCGCTCTTTGTCAGTTGTAAAGCTGCAGATGACCTGTGTGCACACAAGCTGAGAGGAGGCAAACATGAACCTCTGCGAAATCTAGGCCCACGGGCGGCTGGAGTTCCAAAATAGGCCTTTGTTTTCTCGTAGGGTTTGTTGACAGCCTTTCGACTCTCTGACCACACGTGCTCTTTGCTCCGTTTACCTCAAAACATAAGTTTACTTTAAGAAACAATCTTAGATGTGGAATAAAAATGTGCTCAAACGCCTTTATACCGATGTTATCTGACAGTGTGACAGTGCTGTTTGCTGTCTGAATATATTTAAATACTAAGAGAACGGTTTAAAATAGCTCAGGGGAACTCCGCTAATTTTACGCAGCAAAGGTCGGTTTAAGCGGACGTCAATAAGCCACGTTATTAAGTCAAGAGAACCTGACGCTGTGGCCGAGCTAACGTAGCTGCTGGAATTTAACCCACATCACAAACTAAAGGTCAGGATACTTCCACCTCTGCCTTTTTTCAGTTTGAATCATTTCTTTAAAAGCCATCTCCATGGATCAGTCATTTAATGGCAAATATTATCAGGTCCCTGCCCTTCACATTTACATATTTGATTCATTTTTTTTGTTTGTTTGTCCTCGTGCAGAGACGGCGGTAAATCTGCGAACGAGCGCAGCATAATGCGTTTTTTTTTTCCACCGTAGCCACAGGCCGCCATACAATCCTCGAGACCATTACAAGCCCAACAGGATGTTCACACACAGGCAAACACACACACATTCACAAGTGAATGGAAAAGCCAACATCTTAGAAATAAACACAATACGAATGGCCCCGTGACTTCCTGCTGCAACAATGCAAACGTGCTGTATCACTCCGGCTGGCTTATGTAAGAGGGCTACGGGCAGCAAACACTGACTCTGTGTGTGTGTGTGTGTGTTTGTGTGTGTGTGTGTGTGGTTGTGTTGTATAAAGGCCCAAGAGAAATCCCTGTTTCAATTTGTCCAGGCAGAGAGAGAGAGAGAGAGATAGAGAGGGAGATAAATAGAGAGAGAGAGAGATGAGGGCTGCACTTTACCGAATCACATTTTTCTGGGGAATTCATGGTCTGTTTCCCAGTGATTCAATCCACTTACCAACAAGGCAATTTAGCTTCCCAGAGAGACCTCGAATCACCACGCGGGCAGTTCTGTCCAACATCGGGGCATATTCCGATCTCGCCCCTTATTACGCAGTAACGCACTCCTTCAAATCTTAAAATTACCAGTCCGCGGCCCGACAGCTGCTCCATCGGTCAAACTCAAGAGGTGGATAAAGACCGCGCGTCCAGGATCAACTACGGCCGCCCATCTGGCCTGTGATGTAACACGTTAATGAAAGCAAAGCCTTAAAATAAATACAAATATTTGGCTGCACGCTGAGATTTAGAGGGATTGAAATATCATGTCAGATATGATCTATACGGGCGGATAATTTAGTAATTAAACGCCATAAAAGACCAGTTATGTGGATAATCAGGCAGTCTAATAGTAACACAGATCAGCCACAACATTAAAACCATCGACAGAAGACGTGAACAACAATGACCATGTTGTTTCTCCAACGTTAGAATATTTTAACATGGAATTTGTGAACAAAGCAGGTGTTGTACTTGTAGCAGGTGTGAGTGTCATTTAAACTCAGTGCTGCCACAATCAGCCACAACATTAAAACCAGGCGAAGTGAAAACCATCTTCTGCTGGGAAACATTTGGACCCGGCATTCATTCATTTATAATCCGTCAATCTAATAATAACACAGCACAAATAAAACTGACAGTGTGTATGTAAACTGATCGGCCACAACATTATGACCACCGACAGACGACGTAAACAACATTGACCATCTGTGGACAGTTCTGCTGGGAAACTTCTGGACCTGGCATTCATTCATTCATTGGTGTAGATGTTACTTAGACATGTAGCACCCACCTAGACCAGACCAGGCACCCCCACCCCATAGCAATGACACTCCTTGATGGCAGCAGACACAAAAACACTTAAGGAACAACTCAAAAAACACATGAAGAACATCTCAAGGTGTTGACCTGGCCTCCAAATTCACTAGATCCCAAACTGATCAAGTATCTGTGGGATGATCCAACATTAGGAAGGTGGTCATAATGTTATGCATGATCGGTGTATGTCCATCCTGTGCCATATATTCCCACAAGAACACATCACTTTAATAAACTCTGCTGTTGCACTGACATCTACATTTATTACCATGAACACACACACAGTCTCTAACAGATTAACCGTTTCCTCCTGTTTTATGGACAATATTGAGATTTTAAAACCTGTTTTTAAAAATTTTAAAGTCTTAAAAGTCTCAGAAATTCTACAAAAGTCTGAAAAAGACTTTCTATAACATCAGGCGTACGTCAAGAGAAGAATAACTTCAACTAGAAGAATAAGTTCTACCGCTGTGCAGCACCATAATCTGCTGGAAACACAACAGAGGAAGTTTTTCTTAACCAGCTTCCAAGTTCCTTCCTGTTCTGATTGAGGCTGTTAAATGAGGCATTTTAATTCTGATTATTAATGGAATAATAGTGTCTATTAAAAAAAAATAAAAAATGCAGCAGTTTACTACTAAAACAAACTTTACTTCCCGTCTTTGTTCACTTAATCTAATTTATTTTTCCAAGAAGAACATGCACAAACGCTTTTCAGTTTTCCTTTTAAGTCGATTTAAAATAAATAAATGTCACTCTGCGCTGTTTATCTGCATCTTTTCATCAAATTGCGATCATTTAATAAGCATTTTTCTCCAATAAACCCCCAAAAATCAGCGAAAATTGCTAATTTCAAATGAACGTCTGTGATTTCAATCGACATTTTTGCAGCTCCTGTTCGAGCGAGAGGCAGATTGGGAATAAAAGAGAGAGGTCAAAATTCAGCGCAGCCACAAGCCGCTCTGTTCTCTGAACATCGGGTCTTACATTTCCAATTATGTAACGCCTTCCACTAAAACCTCCCTGAATGCTAAACACACGAGTGCATGCGCTGGAAGCCGTGCATCCAGACAGAAAAACGCGAATGATATTAAATTAAACGCAGAAGAGACTCTGAAGAGCGTTTTACGTGACGCAGAAAACAGAAAACACATCCCTGCTTGTCTTTATATTTTCTGTACGTTCTGTAAGCAGGAGGAAAAAAAAAGTCACATCTGGTTATTATGAGTACACCCAGGCACATTCAGCTTTGCCTCCAGAAGCAAATTCATCATCACTCTGGCAGCGGTTCTGCTGAGCTTAGCATTAGCCCCAACAACATTTAGAGGAAAACTAATTAGCTGATTCAGTGTTATTTCTGGAATCATTAAGTTAGCGTTTGTTAGCGTGCTGCACGGTAAAAGCAGATACTAAATAGGAGCGCTTCAGGAGGATTTATGGGTCGCCGTGACGGAGGATCTGACATGTTGAACAGGCCACACACTGGTAACACGCTGCTGATCTGGACTCATGATCGTCTGTCTGAACCCGGACCGGAGCACAGCTGGTCTGTGGAGTCACTTGCCAACAGAAAGCACCTCCTTCCTTATTCTCCTCCACGAGAGGAGTTTCCACTTTCAGGGGGGAAAGGAAATAAAAAAAAGAAAACCAAAACCTGTCTGCGTCAAATCCACCTCGATCATGTAGATTTATTTATTTTAAGCAGGTTTCGCCGTGTGCCACATTATTTTAACGTCTCATGATTCAGTTTTCTAGAGAACTGAGGATCTGAGTCGTTTCCTGGCTCTCACATCCGGCCTCCACTTTGCACAGACACAGATTTTAGAAGAAAAAAAAACTGCAGATTTTAAATATTTAACTCCATGAGCAGCTGGAGTGTTTTATAAAAAAGCTTAGTCATAAATCTAATAAATAATCTTAATATATGAGGACGTCCTGATCGGTATCAGATCATGAGTCAGCCGAGACTGATCTTTTGTAGTTGTTTGTTTTATGTCCGCCATAAACCAAAAAGCATCCAGAGAGGATTAGGGAGTTTATGGCAGCGTTGGATGACCAGAGGAGAACACGAGGTGTGAGCTACTCTCGCCACACTACATTAACTCTGACAGAAATATTTATTGGACTGAATCCAGTCGACTCCAGGAGAAGACGAGGAAAGACTTTAGGAAGCTGCAAGGAGGAAGTTTTGTCCGTTTAAGATTGGATCAGGATTCAATGTTACTGAAAAAAAAAACTTGATCTGAACATCCCTGTTTATGTATTCTTATGATTTAAAGCAGCCATGTTTGATCGTTTTAAGAAGGAAAGAAGAAAAATCTACGTTACGCTCTGGTTTCATTAGAGGTAATGGTCAAAAAAATATAATCTGGTTTAGTGATATTCTGCATTTCAATCCCACATAAAGCCCAACAATGGACTAAATCCAACTGACCAGCTTTCGTGAGCGCATTTGAAGCCTGATATAAACCGATCAGCCATAACATTATGACCACTGTGGCAAGAGAAGGGAATAACGTCGACCACCTTGTGAAAATTCAATGTTCTGCTGGGAAACATTTAGACCTGGCATTCATTGATTGGCGTGGATGTTACTTAGACATGTAGACCAGACAAGCCCCCCCTCACCAAAACCCCATAGCAATGACACTCCTTGATAGCAGCAGACACACACACACAAAAACACTTTAGGAGAAAAAATAAACATGAAGAACAACCTGCAGCCTCCAAATTCACTAGATCCTAAACTGATCGCAACGGTTTTGGAGGCCTAAACAACACTAGGAGGTGGTCATAATGTTATGGCCTGATCGGTGTATCGCCACACTGTTGCACTAGCTCACATCTACATTTATTACCTCGCACACAATCCCCAGCAGATGAACCGTTTCCTCCTGTTTTAGAGACAATATCCAGATTTTTGAAGCATTTTAAAGTCTTAAAAGTCTTAAAAGTCCAAGAAAGACTTTTTATCTGCAAGAAAAATAACGCCAAAGCACATGCCAAGTGAAGAATTACTTCAACCAGAAGGAAGTAGTAAAGCTTCCCACTCGCTGTTATATATTTACCTCCATAAATTCCAACACAAAGGGAGATGGCTGTATTGTTTTATTTAATTATTACCTGTATTCGTCTGCTCAACAAAACCGGCAGAGGTTGTCCAACAACTTGCGTCACAAGGAAGCGAAATCAATGAGAGCGCTCTTGGCTCTCGCCACCATGTCGTTAAAGGATCTCTGCATGTGCTACTTATCTGCGAGGCTGTGTTTAAAGGATCAAGGTGTGAGATGAAGATGGCACTCACATGTTTGAAGGTGGTGTGGGGGGCGGCGTCGGCCCCCGTCTCCTCCATGTACTCCTCCCAGTTAAACTCTGCCTCTTCCTCCATGGATTCAGCGTCTGAGAAATAAATAAATAAACGAGTAGCAATTAAACACGAGAGTTGTAATGACTTGTAAACGCAGCAGATTTTTGCACATTATTCACGCTCAAAAAAAAACCAAAAACGGTGCGAGTCGTCTTTTGCGTAACGTCGCTACTGTTTCTCCCCGTAGGTGAGAATTGTTCGGATCGCCCGTGGGAGGCTGATGCATCTGAGGTTTAACACCTCAGCTCTGTTTCTGTTGCGTGTGCGTTTGCGTGAAGGCAGCGTTGAGTCTCTGGAGGCTCCTCGGTGTGAGGAAGAGGACCGAACCTGCGGCTGCTTGGAAGTGAGACTGTAATGTGTGTTCGCTTTTCTCAGCTGCAGATTTGTTTTCTTTTTGTTCAGCGTTAAAGTCTAGAAATCAAAACGAGCAACGCAGCTAAAGATTAATCCGTCAGTTGCTCTCCAACTGGACAATTAATCCACGACTTCCACCATTTAACTTCTACCAAACCTCTAATTCGTTCATTCGTCTTCTGTAACCCGTAACATTTTAGACGCATCAGTCGACACCAGCTGCACACGCCGGTTGCTTTCTATAGAAAACATGAATCAATGCACGTCCAGGATGTAGGCCGGTGACGTATCCTGACATGTTGATGTGCAATGACATGCATCCAGACGAGCTGGTGTGCGGGTTTGCACTTAAAAAAAAAAAAAAAAAACTGGCATGCATCCGCCCGTATTCTCCTCCGTCCATTAACACACAGATATTTGCCGTTTTTGTCTTCAGGTGTAAGCAACCTTTTGCACATGCACCAATCAGGCCATAACATTATGACCACCTTCCTGATATCGTGTAGGTCTCTCTTGTTGCCTCCAGAACAGTTGTGACTCATCAGAGAGTGGACATGGGCCTTCTGAGGGTGCCCTGCATAGACATATATACATAGACGCCTCATTGAGCGCTGGAGCGGTGTGCCTACAGGGCGGCCATCTTGGAACAGGGCCACTCGCTCCTACAGTGCCTTACATCTATGGAGGAATGGTGTTTCTACACAATGAAAGTGATCATAAATCGCTCAGTTGAAGTCCGGCATCTTTTCTTCACAACCTTCTGCCAGAAGCTAGTCTGCTGATAACATTAAGTAAAACCATATTTTTATCAAAGCTACATGTGTGACGTTTTTAACAGATCAATACGTTTGGAAATCGCTCCAAAATTCAGCGAATAATTCTACTTTGAGATTGAGGAGTACCTCTTTCCTTCGTAGGTTCATGCACCGCTGCCTCTGCTAGCCCTGTACCAAGATGGCGGCACTTTAGGCACGTCCCTCCACAGTCGATGCGGCGTCTATGTATATATGTCTATGGTGTCCTGTGGTGTCTGGCAACAGGATGTTGTTTGAGGGGAGGGGCCTCTGTGCATCATCCCACAGATACTAGATCAGTTTGGGGTCTAGTGAATTTAGAGGCCAGGTCAACACCTTGAGATGTTCTTCATGTTTCTTGAGTTTTTCCTAAAATGTTTGTGTCTGTGTCAGGCTGCATCCTGCTGCCATCAAGGAGTGTCATTGCTATGGGGGGGGGGGGGGGGGGGGGGGGGGGGGTCTGGTCTGGTCTAGGTGGGTGCTACATGTCTAAGTAACATCCACACCAATGAATGAATGAATGCCAGGTCCAGAAGAACACGGAAATGTCCAAAGATGGTCAATGTTGTTTACGTCCTCTGTCGGTGGTTTTAATGTTGTGGCTGATCAGTTTACATACACACTGTCAGTTTTATTTGTGCTGTGTTATTATTAGATTGACTATAAATGAGTGAATTTACACTCAATGCCATGTGTGCTAGTTAATGACAGAACGTAGTACAACACCTGCTTTGTTCATAAATTCCATGTTAAAATATTCTAACGTTGGAGAAACAACTGTTCGCTGCAGCACTTCTGCAAACCTTGAAATAAAACTCTGCAAACGTAAATAATACGATATCTGACGACGGCAGCTTCATGAAACCAATCCGGCCACATTTACTGCAACTGAAAGAAACTTTATCTTACCCGTGTTCACCTCTTCTTCCTTCCCATTGGTTGGATAGTGTAGTTTCCCTGTAGTGAGGGCCAGCGGCTGCTCCTGAGGGCGAGACTGCATCCTGCACCTTCCACTTCCTGTTGACCTTTGACCCTTCACTTCTTCTTCTTCTCCTCCTCCTTCTCACTGCATCTCTCGCTTTCCTCGACAGCCCTGCAGCAGAAATTCGATTCGACAGATAAAGTCCCCCTCTTCTTACGATAACACGAAAAACGCTAAATGTTTACAGTGGCGCGGCCCATGCGAGCGGCGAGGTTTGCCCAAGAAGACACACACTGTTTGGCAAGTATTTCCTTGGAAAAATGATCTGGTAGACAGGAAATGATGCACTCTGCATTTCCAGTTTCTTCAGAATAAACAAAAGGAGAAGTGGGTGGTTAGCATGAAGAGCAACAGCCTTCGCGTGTTGACGGGGAGAAAGAAAAGACGTCTAAACTCGATAAACACTTTGAGTAATCAAAGAAAAAAAACAAGTCAGCTGATAAGTGTGGAATTCCGGCCGCAAAAACCTCTGCAGCAGTCATTTAAAGCGTCATTAAAGCATTGCAGAGCGTCTCCTGCCTCCTTAGCTCGTATTATTCGGTATGCATATTGACTGCCGGCTGCATGCATTTGCATACCGCGGCGAAAACTCCATCAGATAACCAATCAGAGTCAAACAAAGTAGTAAAACTGGAAAGGAGAGGAGTGCAAATCGTGTGTGTGTGTGACTGCAAATGTGCATTCAGGAAACCTTGTCATGGTACAGCTCTGCAGAAGCCTGGTGAGGAGCTAAATGTGGGAGATAAAAGAGGAAACATGACTAATATAAATATGTGACACATACCAGAGGGGCCTGAGCTGCGTAATGTTGTTGTGATGGTCATGATAAGTCGAAAATACACCCAGTTCAACAATGATATCATCGGTTAAGCTGAAAAAAGAGTTTAACCTCAAACTAAAAAGAACGATTTTCTCGTTTTCTGCGAGGAAAAGAAAACTAAGCGGACTTTTTGTTTAGTTTATGATTCCTTAAAATGAAGCTGAGACGATTTGAGTTAACTAATTTAAAACTGATAAACGCCTGGCTCATAATTCATCCCGACAGAAATCCTGTAATCTGCGTTTTTTTTTTTTTAACGGATCCAATCTACAAAACCTCCCGAGGCGCTCGCAGATCTATCACGGCCCGATTAATACAATATCAAATATCCTGACATTTCAACAAGCGGCTTATTACTACTACGAGGAAACTGACACCGTATGAAGCGGACCTTGAAGCACATCGGTAACGGCAGAGTAAACAAGCATACATCACAGTTCATGAAACGGTAATAAATCCTTCAGGCGTCAGAGGGGATGATGTTTCCTCACATTCAGAGAGACATCAGAGAGAGGTTGGAAATCACTCGTGCACTGTGCAGAGTTATTCCTGGAGCGTTTATTGGTTATTTCGCAGGTCATTTAACCAATTAACGCTTTCATTGTTGGAGCCGCAGTCCTCGGTGTCGTTAAATTAACAGTTCAGTCCCAGAACTCGTAAATTTTAAGCATGAAACAAAACTGGAGATGCGGCAAAAAAGAGATTTTCTGCATGAAAACAATTAACTGATCAGTATCACGTCGCCGAAGCTGCAGCAACAGACTCTGGAGGACACGTGCAAACAGTTTGGCTTGTATCACAAAGACGAGTGGGATGGTTTCGGGTCGTGACAATACCAAAATATGAGCATTGTGTGCGCAAAACAAAGCAAATGAATCAAGGCGACAATCTCAGCAACCCACCGTGTTTGTCACTTCTCCGGCGGTTGTCGTCTTGTCAAGCGGCCATGACTCACTCGCTGACTTCCACCCACTTTTATCAACCTGGCAATTAAGCTCTGCCGTCACACGGCGATCCTCCATCGAGTCCAAAACAACTCGGAGCTCGGGTCGTCGCTCTCGACATCCGAAAGAGCAGAAAGACACATCCTGATAAAACTCCTCGGGAGAACAGTTTGAGCCGAGAGTATTTGCTGAACTGCGAGTCTGCAGTACAAAGGCTGTGACAGTCTCCACAAGCACCCGAGAGTGTATGTGTGTGTGTGCCATCCCCCCACCACACACACCCTCCTGACGTCCCACAGTGGCTCCAGCGTACATCCACTGCGTAAACAACAAGCTGAGCTAATTTGGCTCACATGATCGCCGCCCCTCTCCCCCTCTTGCTCGCCGCCGCCGCCTAAGTGCCCTGCAATCTTCAGCAGCATTGATACATCGCGACCGTCGGCGTGCAGCCCTCTGCAGCAACTCATTAAAACTAATCAAAGAGCACTCTGCTAGCGAAGAGGAGGAGGAGGAGGAGGAGGGAGGAGGAGGAGGGAGGAGGAGGAGTTCGGCTTTCCCCTTCAAACTCCATCTGAGAAGCTGTTTTGTTTCACAGGATCTGAGTTTTTAAAATCTAACAAAAACATCTGCTGCTATTCAAGTGGGACGGTTTTGTCATAAACTAATACTAATACACCAAAGAAAATCAATAAACCGTTCGTCTTTCTTTGCCAAATATCAAAATAAAGATGAACTGCAGCCCTCATGGAAGTTTCCTAGATGCCTCCAGATTCAACACACTCCCTCTGAACTGCTCTTTGAACTTTAATTTGAAGGCTCCAGCGACCACATGAGACGAAAAATCACAGGAGCTGCAGCTCTGTCATTGTCCACCTGCACATTCCTAGAAACTGGAATCAGAGCGTTGCATTAAAATAAAAAAATAAATAAAAGTGGAAAGTTGTTTCACTGAGCTGCTGCAAGTCAAAGCCAAAAAAAACAAAACAGGAAATGTGTCACTCTCCAAGTACTTTAAGTCTGCGTTGCTCCTTTCCCTAAAATTCAGCCTGACATATTTATTATCTCTGGAATTTAAAAGGTCACATATTTTAGTTTTTTTTTTTTATCAAATTAATGCCGCTCCCTCAGGACTCAAAGAATGTGCAAACAAGAAAAGTCCTCTTTAAAAATATATTTAAAAGTGTCAAGCGTGGAAGGAGGAAACTGGAAACACGGCGTAATTAATCATATCAGGAGAAACCAGGAGGATCTTCTCTACTCTGTCAGTTCCTTGTAAGAGCATGTTGAGTTTTTCTTCTTCTTCTTCATATGCTCCCTCACGGGTCAAACAAGTTTTATAGCCCTGAGGGACGGAAAAGCAGCCACGGGCTTCTGTTCATGTAAACTACTTGAATTTATCCCTGAAGCAAGCTACATTTTTTTCTTTTCTTTTGGAGTTAGGAGCTGTAGGAAACAGCCCAGATTGGGCACTGGGAGAGGGATTAAACTGGTTAATCTCTGGACATTTACGCCCCCGTTGTGCCCCCCCCCCCCCCTCGTGTTTTTCTTTTTTTTAATTGATTAGCCCCTGATGGAGGAGCGCTGGGCATCCACGTGTCGTCCTCCTGCCTTTCTCTAAACCCATCCAAAGATTTAATGGGGGATTTAGGAGATTAACTACCACTGCATGGGCTTGGGTTTTATTGCATTACTCCCTATTAGGTTCTCCTCTTTTAACCCATCCAAGAGTTGCGTCCTCTTGGCAGCGTTTAACAGCCCGTCCTCTGTTTTCCTGCAGTTTGGACGCGTGCACGAAGCAGGAGAGGAGAGTGAAACACCTTCAGCTGCTCAGGGCTTTGTTATTTCAACATCAGCGGCTGGAAATAACTTCCTACAACGCGCGCTTGCGTAACGTGCCCTTTTCAACCTGCAGCTTTGAGACTGTGGTGGTTCCTAAAAGAAGGAGAAGCCTGATATTTGCCTACGTTCCCTTTTTATTCAAATAAAGGCCGAGAGTTAGTTTGCCAAAGAAAAGAAAGAAAGAAAGAACGAAGATCAATATTTCTTGTTAGCCTCTTTCTGTTTCTCTATCTTGATTGAGGATTAACATACAATGCTTTATCAAAGGAAAACCGCCAGGATCATCAAAAATGGCCGCAGGGTGGTTCTTGCATTAATAAAATAAAATAAAAAGAGAAAAAGAAACAGTCCAAAACCATCAATAATGTGCACAGGGATTCATATTGATCTCAGCAGTGGAGAAAATAGATCAAATAGTATTTTGCATTTATGCTCGTTTTGATTTTTCCTTCAAAAGTGCCCCCCCTCCCTCCATCCTCCTCCTCCTCCATCCTCCTCCGTCTTTATTTTTTATTTTTTTGCACGTTTCCTTCATCTCACAAGACTCCGCTCTGCCACCATCCACGCGCAGCTCCGTGGCAAATAAATAAACAAATAGATATAAATAAAGATCTGCTCGGAGTATCGTGCAGAGTTTATTGTTTCCGTTCATTATGGAGACGAGTTTAATGTGTAGGAGGAATCCTTTGGAACAGCGCAAAGCTTCAAACCTCGGATTTGCGGATCGCCTTTACTCCCCCCTCCAAAAAAAGGGAGAAATAATTAAATAAATCCAACCAATAATCTGTTGAAATGTTGAAATTTACGCGCAGAGAGACAAAATATTCTCCACTGAGCAATCACCAATGTGTTAGATTGCAGATGGTGGTGCAGGGGAGGGGGGAAATGTGGCTTGGAGTCAGCCCGCATGTCGGTTTTATTTGGAAAAAAAAAAAAAAAAAATTTCAACGCGATGTAACGCGATGTGGAAGCAGACGCATCGAACGAGCGGCAGCGTTTTCTTTGATAAAAGTGAAAGAGGAAACGTTAAGTGCACATGAGGAAGATGAGGCTGTGAGGGGTGTAGCCGACCAGGCAGGCTCGCCTGGCACTCCGGTCATGTACTTTGCACACTCAAAACTGCAGCGGAAAAAAACTCCCACGGAGTTGCCAAATGCCCACTTCGAATTTAATTGACTAAACCTCGTGTATGTCCATCAAAAGAAACCGAACCGGGCGCGTTAGGTGCCGTCGTTTTATTTTTTCCTCGTTCAAAGATTTTAAGGCGCAGTTTTCCCGTCAACGAAACACCATAACCCGCCATGTTGAAAGTGGTTTGACATTTTAGGCAGTGTCCGGTATTTACCGATGGCTTTTACGCACCAAAAGGTTGACGGAATTAAAAAGAAAAAATCCCACATGACTCACGAACAGGCGAATGACGGCTGCAAGTCACCTCTAACGTGAATCTATGAAAACAAGTTGGCATCAAACAGAGAGGAGGAGAAAAAAAAAAGAAATTGCGTCGTGGTCTTTGAACGCAGCGTAAAAACACGTTGAAATAACTGCGTGTGTGCGTGTTCTTCACGCGCAGATGCTCGAAACGATTCCCTGAAATGTTAATTACATGTTATAATGTAAAGAGAGGGGGGATAATAACGAAATATTACCGGGGGTGCCACGAGACGGTGTCCTCTCCGCCGGTGAAAGCTGTTAATTACGGCGCGCGAGAGACACTTTGAAACAACTTGGGGGGCTCGCGAGGGAGCGAGCGAGCGAACCCTCGCGACTATTCTCTCGTTTCTACAGAAACCGCCTCGGGAGCACTTCGGGCTCTTCAAAGCGGAGGAGGAGGAAAAATAACTCTGCCTGTGTTTTATTTCGTCGACACAACGAAAATAAGAAAACGGAGCAGCAGCCGCGGAGAAAACCTCCAAGGGAGCCGCCGCCGCCGTCACCTGTCTTACCTGTCCAAGTTTTTTTTCCTCTTCTCGTCGCCTCTCCTTCTGGAGACCCCCCTCTGCTTTTTTTCTCTCTTTCCTCCCCTCCTCTCTTCTCCTCGTTCGCGAGCAAAGCAACGCGAGCGACGTCTTTCAGCTGCTGCTGCTGCTGCCCCCGTTCCAATATGGCATCTCCCATCTGCGCATGTCCAAAAACATCTACAGATATTTTCAAGCCAACTCCTTCATTGACCTTTCGGTGCGGCGGCAAAAATATTTCTCCAGCCTCGTTATAAATAGGGAACTTAAACGCATAAGCTAACCTGTAATCTTCTCAAACGCCGCTTTGTGTCTGAATAAACGTGCAAAAAAAAATTAAACAGCAACTTGTATTAGTATGTGGATAAAATGTCATTATATTTGACATCTTTGTGCGCGTGTGTGTGTATTTACGGGCAGTTTATTTATCCCCCTGTGCCAAGACCTTGTATTTTCTTTATCTGTTAAGTTGCAGTTTTATGATTAACAGGAAGCTAAACCATGACCCTTAAAACTACAATAAAAATACTTTTAAGGAAGTAGAACAAAGAAGCACCATTATATCAGCCGCGTGTGTGCACGAATAAGCCTGAAAACTGTACAAGAATTGTGTTTTCTTGGCGACATTTGCCCCTTTTCACTGCTCACTCGCTCCTATTTGGTTTTTTTCACCCCCTCCCGCTTTTTTTGGAGATCACTTTTCTGCAAACAGCTCTTGAGAAACAGCCTTGAGAGATTTTGTTATTTTCAATAATATTTCAGGGACTAAAAAAAAAAAAAAAAAAAAAAAAATCTTTTATCAAAGTCAACAGTATCCTCTAGCGGCGGGAGCGCACTGCGTCGCCCCGGCAGGCGGTCATGCGCACGGCTCAAAGGTTGGCACACATCTCCATAAAGACCTCAGCACGGTCAGATATTAACACGGCAAACCGCGTGTGTGTGTGTTGGTGTGTGTGTGTGTGTGTGTGTGTGTGTTGGTGTTAGACGCAGAGAGATACGCAGTGTGGTGAAAGTTTTATGGCTCCGAGCCGGACTTTGAGGGTGGAGACTGGTGTTTGCGGACAGAAAGCGAAAGCTGCACAACACCAAGTTTGCTGGGTACAGATTTTTTTTTTTTTTTTTTTTTTTTTTGAAAGCATGGAAGTTCACTCTTGACCCCTGGGAGCGGTGTGAGCAGCGGAATGACTGCTCGGTGATCTCACGGACCTTTGAGTCTGGATTCTCCCGTTTTGTTATTTTGGAAACCCCCATCAGATAAGACAGATAAAACCCAAAGATCCACTCATCTCCATATATAAAGTCATCAAAGTTAGACACATGGGCATCAAATAGAGACAAGAGGCGATGCATGGAAATATGTTTTAGGCCGGATTTGTCTTGAACCTAATGTACTGTCCATATCTTTGTCTTAAATTCTCATTTTACAACTGAGATTAATCAAAATCTGAAAGAAAAAATGTATATATTAAGTTGGCAGGTGGCAGGTTGTGTTCTTAAAGTATTTCTGATTGAATATAGAAAAAAGAAAATTGTAAAGAGATAATTGTTTAGAGGAAAATTATGTTTTTTAGGGTTTGTCACATTTTCTCAAACATCTAGCATTCCCAGAAGTATAAATCCCTCTTAACTGAAGTACATTTAGCTGCCAAATATATTAATATTAGACTTTTTTAAAAACTACAAAAATGGCTACACGGACAGAAAATACCAGACAGAACTGACAGAAAGTATGTTTTATTTTGAAACTGGCGACGGGAAGTCAGGCGTGTTATTTACGCCTCGTAATTCATAAAGACACAAATGAGTGGCGATGATTGAGAACGAGAACAAGAAAAAGAAGGAAGTGGCTCTGGGGCTGGTGTGATGCCACTCGTGGAACAGATGGTTGGAGCGTGTGCGCCGCGCTCAATTAATCTGCCAGAGAAGAAGCTTTTCCAAGCGCGCGGGAGAAAGGATTATGCCTCCCTTTATACGCACACACACACACACACATATATATATATATATACACACACAGCCTCCTTATGTGCAGCACACCATTTGCCCCCCATAAATGCGTAAAATCCTCGCGTAAAACTGACCAACCGGCTCATGTAAAACACATCCAGAATCAGCCCTGGATTTGATTTTAAAACATTCATCTAATTACATTTATGCAGTTAGCTCCACCTGGAGGAATCGCAGGGTGGCTATTAATTAGCAAAATATCAACAGTAGTTGATTTATTATCAAAGGACTCTTGGGAAATCGTGTGGGAGGGGGCGAAACAAGCGGTTATTTCAAAATCAATGATGTAAAACGATGCGTAAAGGCGCAAGAGTGAATTATTATTCATGCGTTCTCGCGCTGTCGTGGCTGTATTTACGCTTACTTGCCAGTTCATTAGGTACACCACAATCTAATCTAACACTGAATCTTCTCTTCGTGTGGGCTCTAGTATTCAGTATTGTGTTTAAAACAACAAGGAGAGCTGTCGATTCAACTGTCAATTAACAAAAAACACAAATCAATTTAGTTTAACAGAAAGAAAAATAGTCTTAAAGCTCAGATTTAGTGCATGACTTTTTATATTCGGGTGTTTTCATTTTCTCCAGTGTGCCTAATGTTCTGGCATGTGACTTTAAATCCTCACATCCGTGCAGAAACCGTAATAACAGTGTTCAGATTTCACTATTTTCCATCCTGCTTTGTTATCAATGATTGCTTATTATGATAAATATCACTGAGCTTTTTTTATTTTTTATCCTCTGTTGGTTTAGATGCGTGGCTTCTCTGAGCGGGTCTTTGTGATGTTGGCACCTGAGGCTCCAGGTAATCCTGTAAACACACAGGTGAGGGTGTAATTATAGGAGCCACTCTGTTATATTTGTACTGTTTCTTCCTGCGGTTATCAGCCGCGCTCACACCGACCTGTTTCAGCTCTACCTGTCACCTGCAGATTTCCTTTGTTACACCTCCACATCCACGGGTAAAAAAAAAAAGATGAAGAAGAAACGCCCTGCAGGAGTTCTGCTGCGAAAACCGCGCAGGCGTCAAAGCGCTGGAACAATAACAGGAAGTGGAGCGGGTTTGACTTCAAAATAAAAGGGTGGGAGATGTTCAAGAGGAACAAAGGAGACGAAATCTGTAAAAACAAAACCGTGTATGTTTCCAACTAGGAGGAATTAAAAAAGACTGGATTAAGCTTCATGTCACTGGGTTAAGTGTGTAAACTGTTGTAACGCACACACAAACGTATTGATTAACATTATTTACATGCAGATTATTTAGAATATATGAATCCTGAAAGCCTCACAGATAGATATTACATGCAGTCACATGCTGTGCTGACCCTTTTGGATGTAATTTAAAATAACAACATGCATTAAGTGTGTTGTTGTTTTTTAAATTGTATGTACAGATTGAGATTTATTTTTTTACACTTATTTAAGTTCTGTGTTTTTTGTACGAGAGAGTGAAAGTCAAATAAAGTGGATTCTGATTCTAAATCCGTTCTTTATCTTTAATCATCTTCTTTATCTCCAGTTAATGAAATCGTTTTCTCATTTTTCAGAAAGCGAGCACGTCAAGGAGCCTTCTGGCATCTTGAGATCCTCGGAGGTCAAGGAAATCAGGTCAGCTAAATAAATATCTACTAACAGCGCACTTTTACCAGAGAGTCGCTTCTGGTTTTAATTGATATTTTAATTGTATTTTTTGTGTGTTCCACTGTTTTAATTATCTTTCTTTTATGAGACTGTTTTATTATTAGTTTCTTGGTATGTGGCAAACGAAGGTCAAAGGTCAGAGAGTTATTATTTTTTTTATTATTGTCATTTCAACCATTTATAGTAGGTGCAGCACATAGCGAGATGAGACGGCGCTCCTCCAGGACATAAAGACACAGGACTGAGATTAAAGTTCGTGTGTGCAAGCTTATGCAGACAATTAAAACAAAGACAAATAGTATAAAACAGACAGTAGAAAAAAAAACTTGAGAGACAATAAACTTACTAAAAGAGACTTTACATCAATAAGGAGCAGAGTTAGGCTGATTGGAAACATTTGTCTGACTATTTGTCTTAAAAGTATATTTAATATATTTCAAACATGTACTTGGACTTATAAATTATACATTGTTTAAAGGAGAAAATGTGAAATAAATAGTTCCATCCTTTGTATTTACGTTAAGAGTCCAAGCCTTTTATTTTGGAGCAAGACTGAAGCAACACTTCCTGTTTGGGTTTCTTCTCCGAAGGAACGTTTTTTTTTTCTTCTTCCATGTGATAAACATGGATAGGAAACAGATAATAAACCTTCTTTTGTGCGTTAGCATCACGAGATGTCGCATCAGCCACTGGCAACACATTTAGAACAACCTGGGATTTATTATTAACGTTATTTTTTCTCCAGTCTAGAGAAGCTAACCTCTTCTTTCCCCCTCCGCTGAGCTGGAGGAGTTTCCTTTTGTCTCTAACGGTTGTTTTGATCGCGTTGATCACTATGGACATGTACGGATACAGCGGCGTCCTCCTGGTGAAGAGATTCCTGGATAAATCCCCCTTTGAAGTCACCAACATGTCGGACATTAACAAGGCGAATCCCCACGGATGCGACAACGGAGCTCTGACGGACCGGTTCGGGGTCCTGATCCAGGGTCTCCTGGCCATCGTCGCCTTCAGCACCCTGATGTGTGAGTATCCGGAAAACATCCAGCACACGACCCGTCTGTGTTTATTCAAAGAGCGAGCGGAACAAAGTGAGCTAATTTGCTTTTAAAAACACTTCCCTGGTCCACGTGGCGCTTTGTTGACGTTTGTTTCCCCCACAGCCTCATTAGCGCCGCACCGAAGCCCATTGACAAATATGCAAATTATATACTCTTTTGCGTTTCGGCGAGAATTCACAACACATGTCACATTTATTCTAACCTTACACGCCCAATACGCATTCCCTCCTCTTTTCGGCTCATTTAAATTGCTGTGAAAATTGCTCATTGTAAAGAAATGTCAACAGATTTGACAGTTAGTGTCGCTATAAACACATTCCACGTACGCAGCGTTTATGAGCTGCTAAGAGCGGAGCGTGTGAAACATACACTGGATGTGTACTTATAAACCCAATGCCTGTATTCGGTTTATTTATACGCCGAATTGAACTTTAACACCAAAATTAAGCTTTAATATTAAAAATGAATGAAACCAGGTCGATTTATGTGCTTAAAGGCAAAGGTATATCACAAATCTCGCATTTTTTAAAGGAGGTTTTGCCAGGTTCTTCAATTTTTTGCACTTTAATGAACAGGAATGAATCCTAGCTGCATACTGACAACATATCCATATATGTGTGTTTAGTAAAATTGCTCTTCAGTGATTTTTGTTCCAGTCTTGAGCTTTTAGGTGAAAATGAAGCTTCAGTGTTTCTGAGGAGCAGCTGAACAAGTTGCTCCCTGTGCAGCCCCAGTGTGGAGTTACTCAGCCTGAACAAAGGCTATTGACTGCTAAAAAAACTTGTGACCTGTGCAGCTGACTCGGAGAATGCAGAGCATCTCAGCAGATTTGGCACCGGAGGCGATGTTTCATTCTTGCACTCAGCTGAAAAGTGTGTCGCCCTAAATATGCGCCCATGTTTTTATTTTATTTTTCCTTCACGTGCAACTGAGGAACTTCTTATTGTTTGTTTTAATGCATTGCTTCCCGTATGACTTCCTGGATTGCTTTGAAGCTAGCTGTGGCTTTTGGCCTTTTCCAAGCAGGTTCCTTGAATGCTCAGCGATCAGCCACAACATTAAAACCACCGTTCTTCTTGGACGCTTGGGTCCTGGCGCTTATGTGGATGGTCTGAGCGTCGCTGCAGACCAAGGACATCCTCAAGGGTGTCCTGCCTCGCATCCTGGTGTCCTCGTGTTCACCAGCTAAGGCGATGCATAGGCACAAAGTGATCCACCAGAGCAGGCCACCTTATTCTTCCATTGCTCGTCAGTGGACAGGGGTCAGCTTGGACACCTTGACTGGTCCACAGCCCCGTACAGAACAATTTTGTCCGCCTGCATGCATCTGGGGCTGACCCCTCCTGTGTAATATTGCTTTATGATCTAATAATCAGTGTGTACTTTTAAAAGGTCAACACAGTCGCGGTGAATTAGTCCAGACCTGGAAGGGGCAGCGAGATCAATGAGCTCTAACCTCCACTCGGTTACTCATTAGCAGAGAAATCAATGCCCCCTTCTTCTTCTTCTTCTTCTTCTTCTTCTTCTTCCCCCACACTCCTCTCCTCTTCTGTATGTTTTTTTATTTTTGGTCGGAGCGTGCGTCTGTTAATATTTACACCACGTCCTCCTCAGCTGTGATCACAGTGGCGGCGAGCCAAGCCACAGCCCCGCGCCCCTCCGTCCCTCGGAAGCCATTTTTTTTGGGAGTTTCCTTCCAAAAATGGAGTCGCCATTACGCCTGCAGCCGCTCTCAGATAAGGGCTAGATCTTTGGTCTGGGGCTGCTGCTGCTTCAGCTCTTTAATGCAAAAAACCCCCAATTGATTTGAAGGAGAAAAGTTTGTCTAATTGATTCAGTGTGTGTTTTAGGAGCATGTTTAGGGTGATTTATAAGCTGTAGTGGTTCACAAACCCATGTCTGGCCTAAAGCTGCAGACACAATATTTTCTTTGCACGTCATAATAAACCCGGAACTAATCTACATTAAAAAATAAAAATAAAACAAGTCTATACATGCAGAACACATCTGCAGCCCTGCTTTCACATGCCCACTCACATTATCTGACCTTGCGAGACGGTGAAACTAGAAGGAACAGTTGGCGTCTGTTCGCCCTGAGCCCGGCGGGGTGGGGAGAAAACAAGCGTGATAACGTTTCGTCTGCCCTTGCTCTCCCGCTGCAGGCGTGCAAAGGCATGAGGATGAAAAGAAAGAAATGCAAAAAAGCTGTTTTTTTATGTTTGCAGTGAAGAGGTTCCGGGAGCCGGTGGGGATCAGGCGGCCCTGGAGGATCTGGTCAGACATTTCTCTACGTCTTTAAGTCTTTAAACGTGTCTTCCCTGAGATTAAAACAAATGTACCTTTTCGTAGGTTTTTCGACACGTCCAAGCAGGCCATCGGCGCTCTGTTCATCCACTTCGCCAACGTCTTCCTGTCCACCCTGACCAAAGAGGACCCGTGCTCTCTGTGAGTAGCTCGTCAGCGCGAACCGGTCGGGCATCGGTGGCGTTTTGGGCAGTAATGCGATGTCCCGTCTCACCCGAAGGTATCTGATGAACTTCCTGCTGGACGCCACTCTGGGGATGCTCGTAATCTGGCTGGCCGTCAAGTTGGTGTCCAAGCTGGTGGAGTACAAGCAGTGGACGCTGCTCATGTTTGGAGAGTACGGTGAGTCGAGCAGGCCCTAACATTAATGTTGTGTAGATCTCACGTGTCGGGGGTGGGGGGGTTCCCAGAAGAACACATTTACTTCTCCTGTCAGTGGTTTTAATGTTGTGGCTGATCGCTGTATAAAAAAAGCTGCAGTTCCGGGGTCTTGCCACCAGATGGTGCTGTAGTCTCATCAGATTCAGGCCGGGAGGAGAGCCAGCATCTCCAGCTGCAGCCGAGCCTGGAAAATATTCCCAGCAGTGGCTTCTAGAAAAATTAACTCCACTCTAACTCTAACACTCTGTCAACTGTTTGTTTTTCTCCCTCTTTACTTTCTTCGCCAAGTTTATTATAAAATCACGCTGTTATTCTGATCTCCTCTGTTTTATGTTTTATATATTTTACGCCGGGGACGATAAACTCCCTCAGTCCTGGAACGCGTCCAAAAAGTGATTTGTTTCATCCTTTGTTTTCCGAGCCTGGCTGCTAATCCCCCGTCTTCCTTCCTGCATTAATGACACACCTGACCCCTTTTGTTGTGGCCATGCACCTGTGTTAATGGAAAAGACTTTGAATGCGCAGGATTTAGAGCGTCTCCTACATCCCCTCGCTCCTTCCAGGTGACCCCCCTCAGGCGGCGGCGTGGCTGGGCCAGTGCGGCATCTACCTGCTCATCATGGTGCTGGAGAAAGGTGTGATCAGCCTGGTGCTGCTCGTCCCAGGATGGTCCAAGGTGAGGAGACGACATGGACGCCGTGTGTTGGCCCAGATCTGGCGTCTCATGAAGTTTCCTTTTCTTTTTTTCCTGCTCCAGTTGCAGGAGGTGTTGCTGGGCTACATCGCTAACCCTCAGCTGGAGCTGGTGCTGGTCATGCTCATCGTGCCCTTCATCGTCAACGTGAGTTTCGACCTTCGACCTTTTTTTTTGTCCCGCACCCTGCAGCGTTATTAATAATCCCCGCTTTTGTGTCTGTGGCGCAGTCTGTCATGTTCTGGGTGGTGGACAGCTTGATGATGAGGAAGTACAAGACGATGAAGAGCCTGGACGACTCGTGCGACTGCTCGGCGCAGAAGGCGGACTCTCTGGCCTGGGCGGACAGCGAGGAGTCACGGGTGAGAAAAACTCACGTTAAATACTTCACTGTTTAATTTCTTATTTAATTTATGTTCGGCTCTAAAATGTCCAGACAGAATAAATATTTTACATTCTCGCTGGTGAGGCCGACCCATCTGCTCTGGGCTGACTCATCGGCCCGTAAAGGGATTACATTATATGTCCACTGTGAGAAAAAGAATCTGTTCCCACAAATTATCATGGGTCTGTTTACCCAACATGCACGCAAACAGGCATGTGGCAGTTTAACGTCTTCGCTCCGTGATACAGAAAAGATTTAAGCGGCCTGATGACGGCTGATCGGCCCATGTGGACGCGCCGGGTGTCAACTGCACCTGTCGTTTATAGAGTAACACTAACAAACACAATTTGTCTCTGTGCTTAAAGTGGAACTACCATTTTTTACAACCTGGACCTTATTTCTGGCAAAAAGTACGATCACCCATCAGAGGTTGCGCTCGACTTTTGTCGTCTGTCATTTTGATTTTAAAAATGCCGTCATAATCTATTTTTACCTGTCACTTTAATTTTTTAAACTGCTAATAAATACAAACATTCAATAGCATTTAATTTTCATTTAAGTACTTTTTTCCAGAACAGTATTGACTTTAAATGGTAACAAAAACAACAAAAGTTTCGTCCAAAAATTCCGCGATGTTTGGAATGTAAACTGCCAATTAATAAGGTCACTCGCCACCAAGTGGTCAGGGTGCGAATTGCAGTCTGTCAAAATGACGGATGGCCTTCAGATTTTTCCGTCACATTTAAAAAAAAATAATAATTACGGAAAATATTCGGTTGACGCAACCCTTGTCACCCATATAACTTTTGTGTAATTTGCAGTTGTTTGTAAGATATTTAGATTTGCGTATATCCATATAGTGGGAGTGAATGGGGCACCGAAACACAGCCTCTAAATGACGCATTATTTGCCGCCAAACTTGTTAATTTCACTGATATTTTGTTATGATGCACTAGTGCTACTCCCCGTTGAGTCCGGAGCTACCTGCTAAAGTCGTCGTCTACAGAATCGGAATCAGAAAAATACACAAATTCAAAAAAACTAGCAAGTAAACAAGCCACGCTCAGATATGACATCATCCAGGTCAGAGGTTAGTACCCGGATGATGATAACAGGTAACTCCAGAGTAGCACTAGCGTAGCATAACAAAATATTGGTGACATTAACGAGTTTTGTGGCAGATAATGTGTTATTTAGAGGCTGTGTTTCAGGGCCCCATTCACTCCCACTATATGGATATACTAGAGCTAAATATCTTCCGAAAAACTAAAAAAGACACCAAAGTTATATGGGTGATTAAACGATTGTATTATATGCAAAGAAATAAGGTCCAGGTTGTAAAAAACAGTAGTTCCCCTTTAATCCAATGAGGAACAAACCCAGAGACACTGAGTCAGAGTCTCCTCATTACTATCGTGCCTCAAACATAGGACCTCAACATAGTGATTGTTGGCCAAATGGTGGAGGCCAAGACAGAAGGTGACATCCAACAAACGTCAAGAAGTTCCCCTCATCATCAGGCTTTCTGTGTGTGTCTTGGTTTGGATCCTGGTTTGTCTGGTGTGATATCACAGCGACAGGCCTCTTATTGTAATCCAGAGCCCCTCCTCACGCCACAGAAGCCCTCGTCTCTTCTTCTTCTTTTTTTCCTCCACTCTTTCAGGAAAGATTGAACTCACATTCTGACCCTGGTGTGTGATGGGATGAGTGTTTAGCCCCCCTCCTCTTTTCTTTTTTCCCTGGTTGTCTGCCAGGCGTCTATAAATCAAGCCTTCATGAAAGAATAAAAGTGACATTTAGGGTTTGTTTCCATGCGCTGATGTTATGGAAAGCAGAGCTGAGTGGAGGAGGGCGGCAGATAGAGGGTTATTGACTTAGAGATGAGGTCTTAGTGGGGGTGGTGACCGGAGCTGGAGCGACAAGGCCGAGACTTGTTGTGGCCAGCGTGACTGCATGTGACGGCGTGGAAACGATCAGATCCTAGTGTGGAATTAGATTCACGCAGGGATCCCGAACAGTTAATGGGAATCAAGGGCTCTGATCCAAACTCTGTCCATAGCTCGTTTTAGCTGCTCGTATCCAAGCTGTCTGTCTGTTCATGACAATAACGGAGGGTTAGCTCGTCAGTCTCCGGCTCCATTTTACTCGTGAACAACCATCCGAGATGAACGAGCTCCTTCGTTTGCGGTAGACGCCTGGACGCCTTTTTTTTGACAAAGTTGCACCTTGGTCTTTCCCATTAACCAAGAGAAATCTAATTTATGAATATGGACTTTTTGGTAATATCTGCTGCTGCCATTTACTTTACTTAACTTCTTGTATGTTTCTGCCATGAGGTTACATGCCGTACTATGTATAGACATTTAAAAAGCCCTGACTCATGAATAACATCTAGTTTTAGTAGGCGTGCACCGAAAAATGTCACTTTTGGGATATTTTTGACCGAAAATTGTTATTTCCCCAAAATAAAAATCCGGATATTTTTGGCCAAAAACAAGAAAATGCACTTTCTGGACATTTTCAGACGAAACTTATCGCCAAAAGAACACAGCTGAAACAGGATGTTGTGATGATGCAAGCAACAACTGCAGCAATTTTTGGGCCAAAAACTGAAAATGCACTTTTGCGACAATTTCAGCCAAACATTTTTGATGCATCCCTAATTTTTGGGGTAAAAATGTTACGTACCATCTTTGCCAACATTTGAAACTACCCCCTTTACCACTACCACTAATAATAAGAAGCACTTGTTTCCTTCAAACGTCAGAAATTGTCCCGAAATGTAAACGTACATAGTTTACTTGCAGACTGCCTCTGTTTTTATCTGAACGTCTCAATCTTTTCCATGTCTATAAAGTCCTCGTACTATCAGATCATGATATGATCCCTGCACGCCGTACCCCACCTTAAAGAGACATGTGCAAGTTTATTATGCTGTAAATTTCAAAGAGTTGTGAAAGTCTGCTCCTTGGGGATTTGAATTGCTTCTGCTGCTGCTTCTGCTGCTGCTGCTGCTGCTGCTGCTGCTGCTGCTGCTGGCAACGGTGTTCGTCTGGAATATTTTCCACTTTAGGCTGTCAATGCAGAACTGAGTCCATTTATTTTCCCCGAACACACAGCAGCTGATAACATGACCTCCTCTCTCTCTCTCAGGTCCTGCTGACAGTCGAGACCGACACCGAGGAGGCTTCAGAGGGCGAAGAGGAGCCGGGCGACGGCGGGCCGGTCCCTCACGTGCAGTATTCAGGTGGCCCGCTGAGGCCGAGCTGGGTGGTGGTGTAAACCCAGGTGACTTTACCTCCGACTCGTCCGTCCGCTATCCTCACACACAAACACAACCCTAAACCCTAAAGGAATCCTACTCTCCTCTAGATTAAAGGTCTAAATATCAGCTTCTTTGCAAGCAAGGGCACAATTAAAGGTCTTATAACCTGTGAATGTAAATTACTCTACAGCCTCCGCTGCCTTCTTCTGCATAGAAGGGTTCGAATAGGTACGACTAATCATCAGAGGAACCACAACTGAGCGTACGCGTGGAGGGAGATCATTCAGGAGCCTGCAGGGTGTAATCTTTAATCACCATGACTGACATAAATCTGTCCTTCCTCCACTCTGGGGACTTTTGGGAGTGATGTTCCTCTAAAGAGAATCATTTATCGCGCATCGTATTCCAAAGAGAGTAAAGTATACCGTGTATTTATAATAAGTGCTCTATCAAATATAGGAAACCTTTTTATATCCAGGTGTAATTATAGTCATTCCTGCACGTTCGGTCTTTTTTTTTTATATAACTGCACACACGTCGGCTGCAGTCCAGACGAAAGGAACGACGGGGCTGCTTCTGATTCATGTCATGACTGAAAAGAAATGGATCGCAGATGAAACAGTTGGCACGTGCGAACGTGGCGAGGAAAGCTCCCAGTTTTACGGGACCACAAAGTTCTTATGTGTGAATTTCAAATGATCAAGAGTCAAGTGCACTCATCAGCTGTACGGAAAATTAGTTTAGCTTTAAAAATATTGGAACTTTTCCTAAATACGATCTTTGTTTTGTCATTTCTGGAAGCTGTTTGTCTCTAAAGAGAGCCCGTAATACGCGTTTAACTCGCCTTGGGATGGTACAACAGCTCTGTATTGCATATTTTGCAAGGTACGGCACATTTATTTATTCCGTTAAGACTTTATATAGTGCGTGTCCAATCTGTGGTAAATACGTTGAAGGTTTAGTGAGAGTTTTATGTTTGTAGTTGAGTAACGTGAAGCAGGTCATCATCATTTTCCTTTTACTTGTTTACATTTTTATTGTTCTGATATATCCCTGTAAGTTTTATTTTGTATTTATCTGATGTATTTTTTTTTTTTAATTTTTACTTTTCATAATAATTCGAATCATGTGGATAAAACGGCACAAAACGTCCCGGGAGCTTCATCGACGGTGCCCCTTTACGCCGAATGTATCTCTGCACTACAAATAAAGATGATTGACACATGAAGCCGCGTCGGGTGTTTGAATTCCTGCGGTGGCCGGGGTGGGGGTGGGGGGGTGGGGGTGGTGACAGACGGGGCCCAAGCGGGACCCGGGCCCGAGCACACCTGTGTGGGCGTGGCCAGCAGCCCTGTGACCTCCACCTGATGACAGGGAGGACAGCGGAGACGCGCATGGGACATGTACCCGTGTGTTAGGGGTACATGCATCTAGTCATTGACGCCGGGTGAAGGGGTTAGTTAGCTGGGACGGTCTCCGCGGCAACCAGGTGTGAGCTTAAGACGCACTGGCGTGTGAAAAAAACACATGCGATCACAAATGTAAAAGACCAGGAAAGCAGTTTAAAGATTTAAATGTTTTATTTACAAAAAAAAACAAAACAATAAAGATCAAATAATAAAAACATTTAATTTCATTAGAAATAGTAAAAAAAATATATATACAAAAAAAAACCTGAATTGTAAGGATGTGGCGTCTGGACTCATTTAGATCTGCTGGGAGGTCGTAGTTAAAAACAGTTAATAATTAAAAGCTGGAGCTTCAGTTCCGCTCCTACGCTTTGTTCGTCCCGTGTGGCCAGCTTCCTGTGTCAAACATGTGGGACATCAAGTAGTCCTCATACTGTCCGTCTATCAGCTTGGCCGCGTTGTTGCGGGCGAACCAGCAGTCCACGCTCTGCGTCCCGCCGTAGATCTTCCTGCTCTTCGGAACAACCGGCACCGAGCGGTCCTTTACCTTCAGGACCTGGGAGGGCTTCATGTCTCCCTGTGCAGGAAGCTCCGCCAGGCCAACTTCCTCATTCAGGAACTGACCTGGAAGTAGAGTGAATCGGGGGTTCATAGAGTTATTTTAGTCTCAGGTTTCAACTCTTTGAAGGCTGCTGACGTCTGACTGTGAGAAGCATTTGCTCTCATAACAATACAAGGCTTTTCCACACAATTACGTCAATGTAGTCACAGAAAATATGAAGATGAATGTGCCAGGAGAAACATGTTTCCCTAGTCTGATGTGTCCATGACACAAACATGAGTAAAACACCATTTAGTTCCAGGCTAGGTAACATAAACTAAAGCAAGCTAAGCCAGACAAGTGTCGCACCAATTTTAGAACCAATTCTTGAATCAGGAAAAGCACATGAAAGAAATCCCTGGTAAACCTTTCCCAGCATATGATTCTGGTAATGTAGGAACTGGATAGTCCTACAACCTGTCAGAGCCATTTTGTTGTTAACAAATTCGACTCTATGGCGCTCAGATGACGTGAATGTTGCTCGTCTGGTCATCACCGGATTAACGGTGAATGAATTAGTTAATTGCTCTGGCAGATCTTTGCCGGAAGCATAATAATTTCCCTTCGAAGGGGTTCCAGGTCAACTTTCCATCAAAAGAATAAAGTGCAAGTGAGGTTGGTCTTAATTCCGGGCATCTATGGCAAGAATCTTAGTATCTTTGTGTTCTGAATACTGACCATCATCAACCAGCCCTTCATGTCTCCCATTGTCCCCATTGGTTGACGTCATGGCATGTCAAAAATTTCCTAGTGCATGCATTTCCTCGCCAGCACCCACCTAGCAAACCGTGGCAGTTGTCCGACAGCCCCTTGCTGCTACCGATGTAGAACCCCAGATGGTCTCTCTGGTAGGGGGCTGGGTTCTTGTACTGGTGGAGCAGGATTACGAAGCTGATGTTCCGCCCCACCGTCACGGTCACGTTCGACTTCCCCACGATGGCCACCGACAGCGCGCCGCTGTCCACGGCCGCAGTGGAGTGGCAGGGCAGGACGATGCGGTCCCGTCCGTCTAGGATGACTTTCTTAGGGGTCACCTCAATGTAGGCGCGTTTGGGATGGTCCACCACGATGGTGATGGTGCTGAAGTAGGTTCGCTGCTGCTTGTGGCTTCCCGGCGGAGCTGGGGCGCCGATCAGCTTTCCGTTAACGGTCACGCCTGAGGAACCACGACATTAATGTCCCGTCAAGTCAATTAAAGAGGGGTTTTTTTGTCCATGTTCAAGGTGCTTAACGCCGTTATGACGCCTACCAGAGTACTTGTGATCAGAGACCAGGCGCAGGATGTGTCCAGGCTCACCGTTGATGTTAAAGCACACGGTTAGTTTACTGAGGGGGAACTCCACCACAAAGTGGGGGTCACCATCAGCTGAAGTGGTATGAGACAGAAACAGAAACTTATTTTAGTGGTTTTTTGTAAGAGAGACTTGCAACTTAACAGTTTACCTGTGTGGTGTGCGTTTTAGAAGATGACGAGGTGGAAGGAAAACTGTCATATTAAATCCTAAAAATAATCTAGAAACAGTTTTGTATCTCTGTTTACAGCAATGTTGTTTAGATTTAAATTACTTTGAACTGTGGCCTGTGCGTGCGTTTCCGTGCTGTGGGATAGTTTATATCTTGAGCCAGAGTCTACTCAAGCTTATGAGAACCAGTTAAGATGAGATGATAGAGCAGCCCTAATGACAGGGTCATTAGCCTCCAACTAACGGCCTTCGATCTCTTCCCCTGTCTTTACTGTAACACGCACAAACATCCACGTCCCAGCTCTTCTGTGTCCCGTTTGTCCACGGTTTGTCCTCACCGGGGGGAACACGCACTTGCATGTTTAAAGTGCCACGTAGCGCCTGCGTTGGTATTTCAATTAGACCCTGCGTGCTCTTTTCCTCCTTTCAGAGGAATCCCTGAACGTCTCGCTGTCTGTGTGATCGCTGCCTGACGAGCGTCCAAATTACAGGTCGCCCACGCAGAGAGTGTAGAGAGAGTCTACTGTACATTCCCTCCCTGTAGCCTCTTTCAAGTTTTACTGTGGAGCCGCGTAACCTCACAGTGTGTAGATGTTATCAGGTAAAAACAGGCAGGTGGACATTGGTACAACTGTTTACATGAGAGAGAGAGAGAGAATCACCTGATGTTTTGGAGATGGTGATGGATTTCTTGACGGGTTTCCTCTTGGCTTTACCTGCAAGGAATATGATATTTATCTCAAGTGATGGGCTAGAAGAAGAACCGTAATTACTGCAACGCTGTGCAGCTGATGACAGAAGAATATCTAGAGGTGTTGCTTCTCGGTATCAACCTTCAAAGGCGTGAAATGTGGTGGCGCTGGCTGTGAAGTCTGTAGAACGGCAGCTTTACGAAGGTGACTTCACGTTAATGGATCAGGTAGAAATGTTGTAGAAACCTCTTAAACATCCCTGGTGTAACCAACCTCCCCTTTTAGGTGTCTTGAAAATCCTCAGTCCCACAGTGGCATCAATTAAAGGATTATCTTAAATGCTGCAAATAGCTAACGACACCAGCAACAAATGGAAGCAAACCCATGTGGCCGTAGCTTCATTTAGTCTTTCATAAACCTCTAGAAACAAAGTGACACGACGTGCTGGGCACTGCAAATCGCACAAAATTCATCATACCCAGAAGACACAACCTCACCGATTGTGTTGCTCAGAGATGACGTCTGGCTGCCGAGCTTCCCGTCTGGTTTCTGTGCCTTCCCGTCCTCGTTGTCACCCGGCAGGTCGTTGGCGGGGGAGGAAGCCTCTCCAGCTCCTGGGGTGACGGTGGGTGCTGGGGCCAGCGTGCCATCAGCCAGGATCTCCGGCTTCTCCACCACCATGTTGGTGAGGGGAGTGAGGAAGTGGTAGGTCAGCGACAAGTTGGTGGCCTGCTGGGTATGAGCTTCCCTCTCCTTGCTGGTCTGGCTGCGCAGCCGTGACTTCAGCCCTTCTTTGACGCTCAGGAAACCCCAAACACGTTCCACAAAGTCTTCCGCTATCGATCCCAAATCGATCTCTAACCCCTGTGCAGACACCGGCCGCACCCCCGGGTCCTTTCCTGCAGCCGCCACCGCAGCCTTCACGTGCTTCTCGGTCTCTGTCTGTCGGTGCCTCAGAGACACGTCGTCCTCGAGGACGATGCTCTTTTCGTTGTTGCTAGCAGTTACCTGGACGTGGAGAGACTCTGCACTTTGGTTGGTGAGCTTGCCGGCGATGACGATCTCTGAGCCGTTGAAGTAGTTGGTGAAGAGATGTTGCGTGACGTACTGGACAGAGTCCTCGGTGTAGTTGATCCTTATGTCGGACAGCAGAGGAGTTCCTATCTCATCATAGAACCTAGAAAGGAACACAGTTATTTGGGTTTGTTGTCAGATTATGACAGAAAGTCAGGGTAATTAATTAGTAAAAGCTTCAAGGCTTCATTCAGTGACAATAAAGATTCTGTCAAAAACCTGCAGGCAATCTTAAGTTCTTGAGTAGAAGGATCCTGGAACTTCCCAGCTTTCAGAACTGAGGAAGACTCTTGGGAGAAGGGTGAAACATCTTCAAGAACCAAAACATGTGCTACAGCTTTGAGGATTACCATGACCTGAATGGCATGACGTCCACAATGACGAGCAAAGAGACAAAAATTAGATCCTGGTTCAACTTGGCCATAAAAAGATTAGATTGTCGCCTTCCAGAGAAACTTTGATGAAAGTTTTCTGTTCTGGGCTCCATTGTGGTAGTTTACCATTGTTCTTAAGGAGTATCTCTCTAAACTCACTCATATGACAACTCCTCTGTTGGGCAGAAGGCACTATGTCCGCCTTTGCTTTCAATGGAGATGGTCCTGGACATAATTCTGTCATTGCAACGTTCTTGAGTTGTAAATTTTCATGCACAAGGACAAGATCAAAATATGTTGCAGAATAAAACTGAGCTTTCTGCACATGTTGCATTTGTCCAGCAGCTTCTCGTAGCAACACCGACACCAATGCCGCCTACCCTACTTCAGAAAATGTCTCGTTCTTCTAAGTGAGCCACCTCCGGGCTGTAAACCTGCTTAACCCAGCAGAAAAAAATGTGCACGAGCCTCCTCTATCCTCGTAAACCTCCTCACCTTTTAACCAGCGTGTTTGTTCAAGCCGGACAGAGGCCATTATCTGCAGAGTCTATCTGTTGACCCCGTGTCCATGCCCAGACGCAGGTTTCACAACACACACACACACACACACACACACATTCCTGCTCAACTGAACAAACACCTTGTGTGCCCGGAAAGGAAAGAGAAAGAGGGTGGCTGTTATAGTCCTGGGCCGTCACATGCTGGAGGTGATTAAAGAGGTCTGTTGTCAGCACAGTCACATTTGCGGCTCGTCGTTCCCTCGTAGCTTGATGAGAGATGGAAGGACGTGTGGAGAAGGGAGGAATTAAGGACGGCTAATTGACTAATAAGAAACATGTTAAGCTCATATGAAGGAGAAACCACCGTCTTGAAACCAACCAGTGTACGCTACTCTGTGCTTTGCGGGACAATAAGAAGTGATTCCTGGGATTCTGGGAAATTCCAGAAACAGGGCTGTGTGTTGTTTGCTGGTCAGCCCTTGTACTTAAACACAAATCTACCTGTACGATAGGGAGTCTTGCAGAAAGCCTATCCCAACTGTCATTGGGCGAGAGGCTGGGTATACCCTGGAGAAGTCTCCAGGAATCGAACCCCTTACATTTTGGAAAATTCTGACAAAAAGCAAACAAAGTCATACCCTTTGAGCATGGCGCTTGCGTCGGCCTCCTCGTTGATGCGCCTCATCATCCCACAGTTTTCCAGAGCCATGCGCTCCAGCAGCCGGTAGTCCACGTCGTTCCCAATCCCGATGGTGAAGATGCATAACTTCTCCTGCACGGCCGAGCGAGTGTTTCCCAGGATGGTGGTCGACTGGATCTCCCCGACGGTGGGACGTCCGTCCGTGAGGAAAATGATTAGGGAGACGCTGTTCTGGCGGCTGCCCGCCTCTGAGGAGAGGTAATCTTGGAGTAAAGAGGAGCCGGTCTGGATGGCGCCGTCAATGTTGGTACCTGCAGTAGAGGAACGTCATGGAAGCACAATGAGGCACGCAAATATTCAGTCTGTGATTTTTTGGAATTGCGAAGAAGGCTTGTTAACATCTCACCACCAGTGGGCATCAGTGTGTACACAAACTTCTTGGCGTCTCTGATAGTCAGCGGTGTCACCGGTACGAGACCAGTGGGCTGCCAAACTTTGATCCGGTTGGAGAAGCTGATGAAGTTGAAGTGATCGCCGGGACGCAGATCCCTCAGGATGGTGAGGAGGGCGTCTTTAGTCTGAGAGAGATTCATTAGAGGTACATTAGTGCCCAAACGAGTGTTTGAGGTTTGGTTCCTAACAAAAGAATTCTGTCATCTCGTTGCTTTTCATTTTGAAACGTCCCGGATTTGATCTTTAAATCTAAATCTGACCTTCGTCTTTTGTGTTTTGTTTAGTTCTTTCAAAAGACTTTAGTCAAGTTTTAATCCACCACCTTTACAGTCCAAACTTTAAAGACAGGTTCCCTTACGCTTCCTTTGCCCTTCACACTGATTCTGTGTCAGTATTTACTTTTAGCTTAAGTTATGTTTTTGGCGTCCTGCCGCGCACTCGTGCTCATTGTGAGCCGCGACGAAGGGTTGGAAGCAAACACACAAACCATCAATCAACACCCACCTCCCCCCCGTCCCTTTGATCGCGCTCCGGAGGGTGGCGTCGATAAAACTGAAAACTAGAGCAAAGCAACGGCAAGATAATTCATCTGGATGTTCTGGCTCTTTGTGTCTTTAAAGAGAAAGAGAGAGAGAGTCATTCGTCTTTGGTTCTTGCATGCAAAGAAAAACCTGCTTTGTTTTTTGTTAGTCCAGGTCTCCAATGAACTCAAACACATAAATTCTTCAGAAAGTTACTCAATTGTCTTGAAAATCTGCAAAGACACTTTTTTCCTCCAAAAAAATGATCTTCTAGGCCGGACTAGTTTTATTTCATCTCAGATTATTACTAAATTTGTCGCATCCATCACATAAAGTAGAGAATTTTCAGCATCACTCGAGGTTTAAGCGTTTTTCTCTTGTCTTGAATATGCACAATTAAGTGCAGACGCAGTAATTTGTACATACACCTCCAGATTATTATTCACAAGCTGAACATCTCCAGATCTGCAGCCCTGAGCGTGGGTGAGGTATATAATTAGGAGTTCAGGGGGGGGGTTGAGGGAAGGGGAGGGGATTCCTGTATGTGCTGCATACGGGCCGACCGACACTGAGATCCTCTGTTGTGTCAAATCACACTCGTTGTTCTGTTCTTGCGGCCCACAGGGGGCTGCTGATGCCTGGGTGGGGGCAGATCAAGGAGGTCGAGGGTGCTGTTGTCTAGAAAGTTCCATTACACCATAGACACTGACCCCACCCCGCCCCCTCTCCGACCTCGCAGCGCGGCCTTTTGCTGCATGTTTCCACTTTCATTTTTTGTCGCCGAAGATCTGTTTTTCAGTTTCTCCTCTGCTTCTTTGTTCATGGGCAGCTGCAGTTGAGTTGGGGGGGGGCGGGGGGGTTTATCGTGCTATTGCAGATGGAGGACACAGAGGTCTGATATCGATATCCCAGTGTGGGAGGGAGTAGGTGGGGTGTCACGTTTTTTTCCGGTCCAGTGCGGCAAATTGAAATTCAGATTTTCTTTGTTTAGAGAAGCTGTCTGAAAATTCATCCAATTTCCTCTCCCCAACTCCACCGGGGGAAAGAGTTCATATCTGGTGCTGCTGCCGCTCGGCCCGCGTTAGGTAACACTTTAATGTGAAGCTTAAATCCCAGGCTGTGAGTGTGAGGTGTGAGTAGAAAGGTCTGCTCACTGATAGAACAAATGTGACCAGTAGAAATGTAAAACACACCTGTTCTGTATATAACATATCGTCTTTCTGCATATTCTGTCCCATTTTCTACAAATATTTAGTGCCAAACATACTGATTTTATTTTAGTTTGATTAAATTCTCAACTTAAATTAATGATTTCATCAGCAGATGCTAAGTTTAAAACCATAAGATGCAGTTAAAAGCTTTAAGAATGAACTTTCACTCTTAACTAAACCATCTTAAACCTAGAAAGTAGATATAACTGTGGTTTTATTTAAAAAACTTGCAACATGGAGATTTGGCCATTTTTGGGTGTTATGGTTTATGTCTCTGCAGGACATAGACATCGTAGGCTACGTACGTTAATGGCGACTGGAACTGAGCGTCTCATTTCTAGCGTCTCTAAATTTCTAGTCAGGTGCACGTCCTTTAGGTGGAGTTAGGCCAAGATGGCGTCCACCAGCGACACCACACTGAGCTTCAAAACTGCTCCTCAGGACGCCTAAGGGTGATCTCGCCGAGGGTTTGTCCCTTTATCTCCGTCCATTAGGACAAGAACAGATGTTCAATCATTGAGATCTATTTTCAGGAATAAGAAGAACAAGAAGTCCTTGGCAGCGTAGAGTCAAATCTGGTCATGCCAAATCTGCAGAAGAACTGCGAATAACTGTCAAGGGTCTTAGAAAACTGCAAATGTACTTTAGGGAATAGCTTAAAAGACAAGGCGACTGAAACTTCTGTCATGTTCAGTTCATCAGTTTGAAAATTGCGGAGATGGAGAAGCATCGGGAAACCCTACAACCAAGCGGACCAATCACAGCTCTTGTGCTGCATGTCAGGCTACGGCGTTGGCGTCGTCAAATTCACACAGAAGCCTAAACCGTGCATTACATTTCCATGCTCAACATATGCAATTGAATGCATCCTCATTTCATCACATTTTTCAATGAATTAAAAATAAAAAAATGTTGTTAAAAGGTTTGCTGTGGTTACTTTTCCTGCATATTTATTTTAATCCAATTCAATTAAAAAGGCATCACACACAAGACACACACAACATTACCTGATTGTGTAGTTTTTCGTGTATCTCGTCTTTAAACAAAACGAAAGCTGCCATAAAACTGAGACCAAACAATAAATAACGGCTGCTTTACCTGTCTGAGCTTGGTACCCAGCATGGAGGCGCTGGTGTCGATCACAAACACCACGTTCTTGGGCACAACGGGAAGGTCTTTGGGGGCAAAGTAGTGGACAAAATGTCCATTTAAAACCTGGGTGAGAGAGAGAGAGAGAGTTGCAGCAGTGAGACTGATTGCATTTATAGTCCAACTCTGAAGACAGACACGAGAGCTTGGCGGCGGAGTGAGGCCTGGGGCAGGAGGCCAGGAGAAGCCAATGACTAACAGGTGGGTGGATGAGTGTGTGTGTGTGTGTGTGTGCAGATGGATGGGAAATTTGCGTGCATGCATCCAAAATATTCTCCCAGACTACTCCTCCTCGTCCTCGCTCACTCTCACCTGAATGTCTCCGATCCCCATGTTCCTCTGGACGTCGTAGCGGATCACGAAGTCTCCCAGGACGCCGCTGGTGGAGATCTTGGCCTGCTGGATGATGTTGGGGCTGAAGGTGATCCTGCACACGTTCTTTTCGTTTTTGATGACGGTGGTGACGGGAAGCTCGGACTTGGCTGGAGCACAAAGACAGGAAGCGTGGTGAGTTTTTAACCGGATCAACCAAACAAAGTGACCGTGACCTGTAAGCGGATTTGAGCTGGAGTCTGGGCATTTTATGACCTGAGAGAAAAACAGTATTAATACGCATAATCAGCTTTCACAGATTTTCAGTTTACAACTCATTCTGTGTCGTAAACAAGTAAAGCTAGCATGTTGCAGTTCCTCCAGTGGCCACTAGAGGCTGACTCCGAAAACGAGTCAATGTTAAAAGTATATCTGCGCACTAGTGTGTTTGCATTGTTCTGCAGTTACAAAACTAAAAATTTAGCCGGTGTGTGGTCGGCTATGTTGCGTTTCAATCTTTACTTCACGTAACAAAAGGAACTGAGCGCCTCCGATCGCTCCGTGTCGCCGCCACGCGTAGCTAAATTTCTGAGAAGGTGCACGTCCGACTTTAAGCCACGTTAAGCTTTAGGTGGAGCTGAGCCGAGATGGCGTCCACCAGAGACACCACACTGAGCTTAAAAACTGCTCTTCAAGACGCCTATGGGTGACCCCACTGAGGGTTTGACCCTTTATCTCCGGCCAATAGAACGTGACCAGATGTTCATCCTGAATCGTAGAGATCTGTTTGCAGGAATAAGAAGAACGAGAAGTCCTTGGCACCGTAGAGTTAGTCTGGTCATGCCAAATCTGCACAAGAACTGTCAAGGGTCTTGACAGAAAACTGCTAATGAACTGTAGAGCAATGATCTTCAACGTTTTCCAAGCCAAGGACATTTAAATTTATGGAAAAACATTTCTGAAGACCTCTGCAGTACCTCCACGGACGCCCTAGGGGTCGCGTACCCCCTGTTGAAGCCCGTTGAACCTTTTAAAAGACAATGTCAGAACTACAAACCTGGTGTCCTGGCCGCACTAGAACCAGCTGCGCTGTTGGCGCTGCTCCTCCCGTTGCGGAGCGGCAGCACCTCCAGGTCCGTGACGGGGGAGTGGTCGACGATGGTGACGTCCAGCGTGAGGCGGCTGACCAGCTGCAGGGGCCGGAGGCTGGTCACGTGCTCGTAGCGCCCCAGGCGGCGCCGCAGGAGCTCCTCGTACGTCAGCAGGAACACGGCCCGGTTCCGACCCGGTATGTTCACGGCCATTCTGAAGACCTCCACCTCCGGCTCTGGACTGGAGCGGGTAGACACGGGGGAGGAGAGTGTGTGATGTACAAGATGATCATTGATTTCCATTCATTTATGCTGAACGTCAAGGACAAAAACAAAAAAACTGAAACACATCATTAAAAAAATAAGAATATAAAGATATTGCTATGCTTTTGTTTTTATTGCACATGTGCTTTCCTACTTTCAGGGGGTGTAAAGTACTTCCTTGCAAACCGGAGCTGCAGTGGGCGATTCCCTAATGCGCCCAAGTGTCGCAATGTCCTCGAGTTGCATTACAGCTTTAGTATTTTACACTTTTCTCTAAACTCCTGCTTTCACGGTGGAGTTTTAAAGCATGCAAAGGTGTGAATAAAGGCCTTGGTTGGAGCTGCAGCAGCTCACCAGCTCTTACTGCTTCGTTATTCATCATTTTTAAAGCAACTTATACATTTGCTGTCGTATCGGAGCATAAAATTTAACCTTTTCTCTAAAAGATCAACTAGACTGCAGCTTTTCCTGAATGTTGCACGATGACAACAGTGTGGACTGAGGAAAGGTGGAGGCCTGTAGAAGAAGGTGGTGCAGTCCAAGCAGTGAAATCATTCCTTCTTCTGTCCAATTAAATATCTTCCCCCTCCGCTCCGTTTACAGCGGAGCCTATGAATCACTAAACGTCACGAAAAACTAAACCTTCTTTTGCACAGCTGCTGGGAATGACATGAGGTCACTTGTTCCATGCGTCGCCTCCCGGGTCCCAGATTTATGTGACAGGCCCACACCTGATGGCGCTTTCTAGACGCCGTCAAGTGGAAGCGGCGTGGGGTGACCGGGAGGACGGGACTCTCACCTCGCGGCGCTCGTCGCCTCTTTGTTCTTGGGTTTGCCGTTCTCCTGCTTGACCCTCTTTTCCTTCGGCGTGACCTCGCTCTGGTAGACGCGCCCTCCCACGATCCTGGTTCACGGGGTCAGAGGTGGAGGATTAGAGAGGGGCGCTCGAGCACCTATTCAGCGGTTCAGACAGGTTCTCTTGCACAAAGCACAGACTTTGCTTGCCTGTTACCTATTTACAGGCACCAGTTGAGCAACGTGAATCTTTCTTTATTGCAGCCGGACCATCATAAATCGTTACGACCTCTAAATCAATTCTGATTCATGAAACACTGTTCCGGAGCAAAGACTGACATGTTTTGGGTTTTGCTCTTCAAACTCTGATCTCAAGGAAGCTTTTCTCCCTAAGATTTATACAGATATCACATCAGCTATAACTCATAACAGCACTCAAGGCTTTCTTAAAGTGGCCAAACGAAATAAAACATTAAATATCTTCCTAAAACTCAAAGAGGTGCTTTTTTTTAATGATGTCTTTTTCCGGCGTGGACGTGTCTCTGTGGCGCAATCGGTTAGCGCGTTCGGCTGTTAACCGAAAGGTTGGTGGTTCGAGCCCACCCAGGGACGATTGTTTGTTTTTTTTTCAGTAACGCCAGTGTAGTCACCGGCTCTGTCCGCAGTTTAAGTTCCTGAGAAAACACCTTAAATAAACCCTGGGGGCGCATTGCATGGCTGCGCACAGCTCAAACTGTTCTCACTTAAATGAGTTAAATGCACAAAACTAATTTCTTATCTACGTAAAGTATGAGAACAAACTTCCCAAACAATCTGCGGTCAGGGAAATATTATTTTAGGAACTTCTGGCAAATCTACAGACGCTCTTTCATGTCAGAGTCACAAACCAAAAGCTCCATGGATTCTTGCTCTATGAACTTCTGAGTTTTGCAAAAGAAAATCCTAATAAATCCTAATAAAACGTTTCTATAAATAAATTCCTCAATGAATTTCGTTGACTTTCACAGGACTCGAGATAAACTGGCTTCTTTTAACCAAGTTACATTTCCAGCTGATGCGTAAAATAATTTTTCCCCTCTCCTTAATCATGCTTTGATGAAACTGTGATTCTAATCTCAGTATCCGTGAGTTATAGTGCTGCAGTTCAAACGACCCAGTGAGGCGCTTACATGGTGAAGTTGGAGACGTATGCGTCGGCGGGGATCTGAAACTGGAAGACGCCCTCGGTGGCTGCGGAGTGCCGGTTGAACATGGCACAGTGCACGGCGGTGAAAGCATACCGGGACACGATGGTCGTCTTGATGGTGAGTTCTTGAATTTGAGGTTTGGTCTCCTGAGAAAACAAAAGCCATCAGCACCTATAACCCCACATCTGTGTCGCTGACGCTGAATTTTGGCACCGTTTTACGCATCATCATTAACGCGTGATTCATCGTTTTGTTTTTAAATTTCCTCCAACACATCCTGATGAAACTCGTGTGGACTCCCCCACAATTTGCTCCTGTGAGCGAAGAGACACTCTGGCACATTTGAGCGCTTGGCACGTCTCCTGCGCGTCACGCCCAGAGCGCACAAGTTCAAGAGTGACAACATCAACATAGCTTAAAAACTAGATCATGTATCTCTGAGTAAAAGTTATTTATCTTGTGTGAAAAGTTAATAGATTTAGGTCAACAAGCACGGATAGGACCACTCATAAATAACTTTAAACATTTAAACTCCTCTGCTTTCTGATAAGACCATATTTTAAAGGTGTATTCACTTGCATTACGCTTCAAACATGAAGGAACTAACAACATTAACACAACAGCTCTGCAGTAAAGTGTATTTGTTTTGTTTTTTTACCTTCATTAATACATTTTTCACCTGCCGGGGGATTCTTCGAGGCGCCTGCAGACACAAACATTGTTAAAAGACCAAATCTAAATTAAATGCGCATCGCTTTCTTCTCCTAAACATCTTACAATGTCTAAGTCAAAGTCTTTAAGTTCCTCCTGGGATTCCTCCTGCGCGCTCGGGCTGAGACACAGCAGCAGATTCAAGATCAGCAGCAGCATCTTTCAGCTCTTCTTCTCCCTTAAAGATGCTTAAAAAGATGGATGGGGCATTATATCCAGTGCGTAGAGTCTCCGCGTCTCCTGCGTCCGGATCGGAGTGACCGGACAGAAAGGCACGGCGCGATGGAAAAATTAAACAACGCCCACCCACTAGAGGAGGAGAGGGATGCAGCGTTTTCTCAGCCCCGCTCCTGCACGAGTGGCTGTTTGAGCTGCTGCTGCTGCCTTTAGGGAGACTCTGAGTTTTTTTACGTGTAAATAAATGAAAAGGAGCAGGTGTGTAGCATCTTCAAGTGTCTTTATTTTATAGCCTCTTCCAGTTTCCACAAACTTTTACCAAATGAGAAACGTGTCACAACAACTTCCATCCTCTGAGTCGAGCCCTTTAGGAAGGCATCTTCAGAAATCTGATGATTTGTGATTTCTTTTTTTTTTTTTTTTTCACCTTTTTCTTGTTTGCGCGTGTCTCTGTGGCGCAATCGGTTAGCGCGTTCGGCTGTTAACCGAAAGGTTGGTGGTTCGAGCCCACCCAGGGACGGCTTCCTTTTAAGGAGGTGTTCTGATCCAGTGGCAGGGACAGCAGTCCTCAGTTAGATGGGTTAAATATAGAACAAACTTATAACTTTTGTCACTGCAGATTAGACTGACAAACTGTAGAAGTTGCAGTAATGCGAGGAAAATGAGCAACACGAGGAAACAAAATAGAAAGTTGACCACGTTGAGGGCCACAAGGTCAAAACACGACCGTCTCATCGAGTTGTTGCATTTAGTTCTTCTGTCTGGCTCTGTAAATCCCAGCTCTGGTGGCAACGCTGGGCTTCTTCACGATCAAAGAGGAGCCGGAGTTTACCAGCAGCACTTGAAAGCAGCACAGCAGCCCTGCTGACCTTGACCTCCTCCTGTCAGCTGCATGACCTCAGGAGTTTCCCTTCACCTGTCACCGTCGATCTCAGCTCAACGCAACATAAAGTGCAATAAACAAAACCTTAAGACATGGATGTCTTTTAATTAAACGGGTCTGGAGCCTATCCCAGCCGACTCAGGGAGAACAGGAGAACTCGTCGGGCCACAGATTAAAACCCAGAACCTTCTTGCTGTGAGGAATCAGTGCTAACCACCTCATCTCCTTTTGCTTTACTCTACTTACTTTTTTATTACAGTGTAAATTTCACATATATCGTTTCCTTTAAAAGAAAAGTGGAAGAGGCGTCATGTCCGCTTTGGCTCCATCTTGTGGACAAAGTGCGGCATCACATCCTTCTCATGTGAAATACAGACTTGACCGTTTTATTAGGGCTCCATGCGACGAGCTGTTGATTTTGTTACGATTTATTTTCTTCTGATTATTTTTCGCCTTAAATTTCTGCTTGGCTAAAAGTGTCTGACCAGGACAAACTGCATCACACCTGGTAACTTGGTATAAGTCCTAGCATTTATAAGACACTGTGTGCACTGACTGGATGAGAAAATGAGCCTAGGTTAGTAGTGTTATGTCAGGGAGTGATAATTTTGTACACGTTTATTAAAGAAAAAAATTCAGAAAGAAGCGCATTGAAGGGAGAAATTTAGTTTTATAACTGTATTGTAGTTTCTGAACACTCTGCTTGAAAAATAATTTGTTTACATTTGTCCTCAAGTGATCATTAGGGAGCCTTAATGATTTTTTTGCGATTCTTCTTCTTCTTCTTCTTCTTCTTCTTCTTCTTCTTCTTCTTCTTCTTCGCTTAGCTAAAAGTGTCTGCCCAGGACAAACTGCAAGGGCGAAAGGCATCAATCAAACCTTGTAACTTGGTAGAAATCCCAGCATGTCCCTTTGCCAAGGTGTCAATACACATGCCTACAGATAGGTGGTGCTATAATACACCAATTTACGTTTTGGCTCATATCTCGAGAACTGTGTGCGCCAGAAAATATATATGTATATATATATATATATAGCTACACACAGACGCCTCTTTGAGCGCTGTCGTCTACTGGAGCAGCGTGCCTACAGGGCGGCCATCTTGGAACAGGGCCACTCGCTCCTACAGTGCAATAAAAGTCATCATAAATCAGTTGAAGTCCGGCATCTTTTCTTTCCAATCCTCTCTCAGAAGCTAGTCTGCTGATAACATTAAGTAGAATTTGTATTTGGGTAGTAAAACCATATTTTTATCATAGCTACATGTGTGACGATTTTAACAGATCAATACGTTTGGAAATCGGTCCAAAATTCAACGAATAATTCTACTTTGAGATTGAGGAGTACCTCTTTCCTTCGTATGTTCATGCACCGCTGCCTCTGCTAGCCCTGTACCAAGATGGCGGCGCTTTAAGGACGTAATTAAAAGTTCTCAAAAGAACTTTAGCAGGGTTACTAAATACAAAGTTAATGGCGAATTAATTAATACGGCGTGGCACAGCATAACTCCAAATATCTCCAAAACTGCAATAGCTAACTTCATGAAATTTGGCATACATGATCTGTAAGATAGTGTGTGTAGCTGCCCAAGAAGTTGCGTGACATTATGTCAACAGGGGGCGCTACAGGTGACACGGAAACATTTCATACGACTTATAACTTTTGAAGTATTCACCCAATTCTTATGAAACTTAGCAATCATCATTATAATATGCTTGCAATCGTGCCAAGTTTCGTGAAATTCGCTCTGTAGGGGGCGCTACAACCACTACATGTTTATATCTCACAAACCACCAGAGTAAAATGCTTGAAATATGACAGTAACAATCTGTGGATGACTCCTTACAAACACATCATCCTGCAGCGACATGCTGTCCCATCCGGTTTACGTTTAGTTGGACCATCATTTATTTTCCAACAGGACTATGACCCCAAACACACCTCCAGGCTTGTGTAAGGGCTATTTGACCAAGAAGAAGAGTGAAGGAGTGACCTGGCCTCCACAGTCACCTGACCTGAACCCAGCCGAGATGGTTTGGGATGAGACGGACCGCAGAGTGAAGGCAAAAGTGCCGACTAGTGCTCAGCATCTTTGGGAACTCCTTCAACACTGTTGGAAAACCATTTCAGGTGACGACCTCATCAAGCATAATAATAAAACCTTTATTTATACAGCACCTTTAAATACAGCGTTTACAAAGTGCTTTGAGAGTCATGAACAAAATACTCAGGCAAAATGAGAACAGCCAACAATATTTAGAAGACAATAAAAGAAAACACAGTGAAATAGAAGGATTTAATTCAGGTTAGAAGTTAAAAAAGAAAGTGTGCAGAGCAGTAATCAAAGCAAAGGGTGGCTATTTTGAAGAATCTAAAATATGAATCATTCTTGGGGTTGTTTCACATTTGGATTGTCACTTTTGTGTTTTTCAGTTTTGTTCAATTTGTACAAACAGCGGAAACAATCGCAGCCCGCTTTACAGTAGTCATATATAGAACAGCACTTTTTGCACGATTTGAAGAGTTTTTTCAGCTCGCCCGCCTTACAAAAGAAAATCATCACAAGCACAACGGCAGCAATCTGTAAAGACAACAGTAGGTCAGCATTACATCTTGACACAGCAACTAGACATTATGTGTTCTAATATCTGAACATGTACTGGATATATTCTATATTACGGGAAACAAGTTTTTTGACTAAGTACCTCAAAGACAACAGCTCCCAGACCCACACCTGCGATGACATCAGAGTTTTCCTCTGTCGCCTCCAGCAGCGCGACAAAGCAGCCTTCAATTTTCTAAAAGTGAAATGACAGAGTTTGACTGAAGGCACGTGTTCGTCACATCGATGGTTATGTTGTGAACATGCGTGAAGTTAGAGCAAAAAGTTAGTTGAACTTGTACCGCATGATATGCTGCACTTTCATTGCACGGTCTGCCGCTGCTCCGGCAGCACATGGATGGAAAGACGCCGTTCTCTTTGACGAACTGCGACCCTTCGAAGTCGGTGTAGTTCTTGAATCCGCAGCACTCCAGCTTGAATGAAAATACAAAGCGTTAATCCAAATATCTGCACTGTCACTTCATGTGTCCTGTGAACATCAGTCCTACGAACACATCAATAACTGAATGAACAAACGAGTTACCTCTTTCATGGCCGTGTCCCACAGGGAAGTCAGATTGTTATTCCTTCCGTACTCGTTTCGAATGGTCTCTGTGATGTCATTCTCCTGACTGAGTAAAACCTCCTCAACCTCCAAAGGACACATAGACAGTAACTCATTATCATACTTCAGATGCTGTCAGTTCCTGCAGATGCTGAGACTGGTATATTTTTCAGAGACACTCACGTCTTCCGGGAAGGAGAACAGCAATATGGCTCCTAGACACTCGCCCACTAAGATAATAACCAAACCAAAGAAGAACTGAAAAGGAACAAAGAGAGAAACTTGACTGTAAAGCTTCCTCTAAAGCTCTTCATGTCCATCAAAGCCATTTCATGATTGATTCTTGGTGACTTCACTAGTGACATAACCACTATACACTGAAGCTATTTTTGGCTAAAGATCATTCCACGGAAACAACAAAAATTATCAGTAGGCCAGGCTTTATTTAGTTTCCTGGGTTTCTGTTTATTGTGTTTTGTTAACGTCTTAGGTTTTCATAGTCATGGTTTAGCTCCGGCCTCTGCCTTCAAAGTCCTGCATTTGGGTCTTAAACCTTCATTCCCCGCTGCCCATCGTGACAATTTAATTGACTTTCTCTTTAGCTTTGCCCTGATCAGAAATTGCTTACCATCAACAGCACACATTGTTTCTCGTAGTATGTTCCGCAGCTGCCCAGGATGGCAAAAAACATGAGTGCAGTACCCACTCCAATGAATGCACTGCTGAAGATGACTAGCTCGTCCAGCAGAGAAGGTGTAGCCAAGGTCTCCAGTAAGACCTGGAGAGAATCTCTGTTCACCTTCACCCACACTCCTGCAACCAGAAGGGCTCCACCGGCCAACTGCAAGGTGAGGAAAGAACAAAGGAGGGGGGCACAATGATAATGCAAGAATATTATTTAATGAGATTATTGTGGCAAACTATTGAACTGATTAAATTCAACGAAATGAAATGGCTGCAAAACAAAACAAGGAACGAGATGATCTTTAATCAGTGAGAGTGGACATATTAAACTACTACTTCCAACTGGTCAGTACCATCTGCAGTACTGGACAGAGACGAGGAACAAGTTCCTTTTCCTTTACTTTAAAAACCAACTTACAAAGATGGCGCCATTGATGATGAAGGTGATCAATCTGAGGAGGGTGGTACAGCACGTGACTTTTGCTTTTCCCATCTTTTTCTTCTTACTCTTAAAGGAAACGAAACAATAGATTTTCTCAGTTAGCATATCATTAGCACTATAACGTCAATGTGACGCGTAACATAAAAATCAGTGGTATCAGGCTTAATCTCGATGATGAAGTTATGAAATACAGGGAAAAGACAATGTGGTTATTCACATGCCCTCTGATGGACTTGTGATACTTTTTAAAGCCAGCAGGGGTCGCTTTAACCGAATATTTTCCGTCACTGACCGTTTTTTTAAAACTGTGTAATTTTGACAGACTGCAATTCACACCCCTGACCACTTGGTGGCGAGTGACATTATTAATTGGCTCTTAAGCCAATTAAGTTTGCGTTACAAACATTGCTGAATTTTTGTTGTTATTTATTTATTTTACCACTGAAAGTCAATACTGTTCTGACTTTAAAAGTACTTTAAAGTACTTTAAGTTAATGAAAATGAAATGCTATCGAATATGTCATCATCATTTTAAATAAAAAAAAAATAAAGTGAGTTTTTCATGACAGACGAAGAAGTCTCGGCTGTCCATATGACTTTATTTTTAAAAGTATATTTACTCCAACAAATTGATTTATTTGTCTTTTTTAATCATAAGTAAAACTTGTGAGTATTTTCGTAACTTCTAAACTTCTTCTAAACTTAATTTTGTTGGACTTAACCATAAATTGGCCCCACCCACCTGCAGTAACGGAAGCCTGTGGAGGTCCTTCCTTCACCCTCCTCCTCTGTGCTGTGAATGTAGCTTCACACGTTTTTCACGGAGCCTAAGGACAAAAAATAAAATAAAATACTTACACCCACCTCATGTAAGTAGCTACTTGTATTGTTCAAAGATCAGTTCGTGACCTTCAACCAGTTAGTTAGCTAGCTAGCTTGCTAGCTACTCTCTACACCTGTGTGTGCACTTTATGATTAGCAAATGATGTCTTTGCGCGGTACTTTATTTAATATAGATACACTCTGACTTGTGTCTCGCGCACACACACACACACACACACACACACACACACGTACATGTCAGTTGTGACTGGCTACTGTCAAAGGTGCAGTCATATACCAATAAACAGTAGCGAATGTTTCTGCTTATCCACACAATAGCTTTGTATGGAGAGACCTGAAGGGTGGGCATTGAATGATAATAATAATAAAACATTTTATTTATAGGCGCCTTTCAAAACACCCAAGGTCACCATACAAGTAAAGTTTAAAATACATAACAGACATCAAAACCAAACTACAAATACAAGACAATAAAAGTTAAGGGAGGATAGGCTTGGTGAGATTTGAAGAGTATCATGGAATACCAGTCCTGACTCATCTTGGAAATCTGGGCAAAGCGTGCTGCCCTACTCCGTGGGTTGACTTATGTGCTGAAAGCTGAGTACCCAAACCAAGCGCGCAAAACCAAGTGCCAAGTTTATGACTGACAAAACAAGCCTCTAATTAGCCATGACTGTCATCCTGTACTCACGGACAGCTGTTTACTTGTGTCTGTTCGCATCTTTATACATTAGAAAGTGAGTGGATCGAGTACGCACGTTTGTCCCGTTAAGGTCGTATAGTCGCAGATCATACCTCATTGCCACTGTTTGGCAATGGTAGCTATTTAATAAATTATATCTCTATTTGTTAAACGTTAACTAATTATTTGAAGCAGTTTCCAGCTCCAAAACAAATAAAGGGAGAATTGGTCAAAATTATTTTTAATTACATCTTACTTATTTTAATGAAGTTTAACATGCTGACACTTTTTACATAGGTTTTACTCAGTTTCTTGCCCATCTGCAAATGCTGCTTAATATTTTAGCATACACTGAAATGCATATTATCTAGTTAGTTTGCTAAACTTGCAAAACAGAGGTTGGGAAATGTTGTCTTAATATTTTTGAGTTAGATCTATGTAACCGTTTTCACAACAGTCAATGCAACTTGAAAGAAAATTGTTTCATCACCAGCACTTCGGCCAGAATCAGCAAAAAGAAAGTAAGTGTTTTTATATGATTTTATAAGCAGACTTGGTTTATTTCGTCTGTACACTGCACATCAATTCACAGAAGATATCATAAAGAGTTCTGTGGATATTCTCATTGAAGAGTATGAAAAATCATAACCGTCATACCTGTACTGAAGCATCTGCGTGTCCACTGAGGGAATCTGAATCTGGAGTGTGGCACACCCTCCGGATGGTCCCTTTATCTTCTCGCCTTTTTACGCACACGCCCACAGACAGGGAAAGCGCGAGTTCATGCATTTATGGTTAGCATCGCTCGCAAGGATTTATTATTAACTTATAATTGAATGTATGTTGTATCTTGTGTTTTGATCTCACCTTTGAAAAGAACAATAACGCATTGAAATTAACTTTAATCATCAAATGTACAAAAATGGAAGAGGAAAAAGTCAAACACAAATGAGAACATCCTGCTAAAACAACTAGTGTTTGGAATAACAGCGTTTAAAAGAACAGCGTTAGGTAACGACATTATCTAAATACTTTTCCTGTCGTTACAACGCCGTTAACGTTACTGGACGTTAAATGCGGTGCGTTACAAAGCATTGATTGAATTAGAGGGTCACAATTTTACGGGACTCCCGTGAGTAACTTAATTCCCGCGGGAGTCCCGTTGTACGGGAAGTGAATGGAAAACTGCTCGAGGGGTGTGGCGATGACGTGATCGACACACACTTATCCGTTTTCGCCGTCCACACAAACACTCAAGAGCTGCGTTTGCGAGCGTTTTCACCCCAGGACCACGTTTCAGAAAAGAGCGCTTTAGAGCAATGCGTTTACAGGATTCGTTTGGACGATCGGCCACAACGACGCAAAACATCTGCGCTTAAACCAAAAAGCGCCTCCGTGTGGACGGCGCCTTGGTCCTGTAGCTTCTACAGCTGTTCCTGATTCCAGAGTTCCTGGTTAAATACAAACACAAAAAAGTTGAATTAAAAGAGAAATATAGTCAAATACAGAGTTTTTGGACCGGAATGTGAATCACCAAACATGCAACGAGTGGTGCCACAGTAGTACCGGGATACAGCAGCCTGCAGTGGGGCAGCTAACTTAACTACCACTCGCTGTTTTGTTGGTCTCTATCAGCTATACCAGTGTTTTATTGGGGAAGACAGAAAGCGCTCAAATAAAGCATCTACATTTCCCTCTAGGTCATTTGGAATACTTACTCTTCAGCGTCACCGACAGTGATGGGCCCCCTAACCCAACATGGTTTAGCTAGGGTCAAGCTCAATGCTAACCGACACACATGTTAACACCACCACAGTTATAGTCGTTGTCTACTTGGTTAGCTGTAATAACTGAGATAGCCTACTTATGTAAACCATGTAACTTCTCATGAATTTGCATTTACTGACTACGCGCATACGCGTGAACTTGAATGTTAGCGTTAGCGCTAGCGTGTTGTCCGGACACAGCGCTGTACGGGACATGCCGCATGCTAAATTAACAATCAATATTTATATATTTTAACTCACCAAACACCGTTTTCTTATCGGTGATAATCAGTCAGTAGTTGTCGGGATGACTGTCCAGGTGCAGGTGTAATAAACAGGCGGAGTTTATAAATGAACACCTGAGGTGTTATATCAAGGTTCAGAGCTCGTCGTAGAAAATGTGTTGCACTGACACTTACAGAGTTAAACCACCAACACTTTATTCTGACACTCTGTTTTAACACTAACTATTTGTCCTCTGAGCGTTACATGTAATACATTTGACTCAGACACAGCATAAAAGGAGGAGATGAGTTACAGTTTGGTTGTAAAGCAGCTTGCAGAGAAGCAGCAAGGAAAAGCAGGGTACAGCAACTTAAAAGCAACTTGAATGAGATGAGATTTGCTAAATGCCTCACGTTGAGAGGTATGTGATGTAGGTTGTACTATGGATTAACTATCAGTTGATGCTCCTAATCTGTATCTCCATATCTTGATATTGTTCGATTGTCCAGCAGTACCCTTTGAAGGCTGCGCTCTCTCTCCTTAATATTAAGTGAACTGCGTCAGCAGTTTTACTGGAAAGGCCTTGTCTAATCAAGATATCTGTTTAAACATTGACAAGATAGTATGTGAAGTATGTTGCAAATTAAGCAGATTGCAGATAGCATGTTTGCTAAATAAACTACACATATAAACAACTACCAAAGAAATCTGCCGAAGAATGTCACTCTGAAGTGCCTTGTGACCCTTGCAGTAGAGAGCCATTGAAACCAACATGGCAACACAAACAGAACCAAACCAAAAGTAAGCTGAACTTGTACAGAAATGTTTGCTTTGGGTTCACTGCATAGACCAGTGAAGATGAAATGGCAGCACCATGGGTGGATAAACATCTCCTCCATGGACAACAACAAAAGGGGACCCGTCAAAGTCTTTGTAGTTCTTGAATCTGCAGCATTTCAGCTAGAAGGAAACCAAGTGTTACTCCCAAAACCTTCTTTTTATCTTTACTGACATTTTGTGTGCCGTGTGACATATAATAGCGGGTTCATTGCTGTTTATCACAATAATAATCAGCTTGAATTAATTTATTTATGTAGATTCATCATCCATGGTTTCATTGCTCAGTGACGTCCAACTTCCATTCTCTCCGTACTTGTCTTGAATGATCTTTTTAACTTCATCCTCCATACAGTTAAGATATTGGTCAGTTAGTAAATCTGTTAATGTAATGAAGTTATGATGATGTCACATCTGTGTTGGTTACCTAGCAGCACTGTTTTTCATATCCACAAAGTAATCATTTACTGTGTTGAAGGTTCACACTAATTTCTTTATCAACATACAATCATTATGCTAGCAGTGATTATTATCATCACTCTGGGATTTATGCTCCTACAGTATGCCTTGGCTGACCCTGTGTTACACTGTTAAAGACAAATGAACAAAACCGTGCGTTTGTTAACCCCTTAACGCCTAGTGCATCGCAATGCGCTGTTTCCGTTCAGACTGCAGCCGAAGTAACGCATGTAATACTCCAATGTTGGTTTGTGCACATTGAAAAAATTCCTACGAACCTTTTGCAAGCACTAGTTTCTCGTTTTCCCTAAGTGGTAAGCAAAAACACAAATAATGAATTTCTTTATATAATTGAAAAATCAATTCACGCGTTAAGGGGTTAAGCTGAAACCCAGCAAAGCATATAATCAGTACTATAACTGAAATGTAACGCATAACACGGACAGCTGCCACCTCCAGAAGTTCTCTGATGATACAGCCATTGTTGGGCGTGTAGCTCAGGGAAACGATCTGGAGTACCTGGAGGTCATCGCCGACTTTGTGGACTGGTGTGCTCTGAACCACCTGCACATCAACGCCAGCAAGACAAAGGAGGTGGTGAAAACCACATCTGACTGCACCGGTGAGCATCCAGGGCTTGGACATCGAGGTCGTGGAGGATTACAAGTACCCGGGTGTTCACCTTAACAATAAACTGGACTGGACACACAACACGAACAAGAACAAGAAGCGCCAAAGTCGTCTCCACCTGCTTTAGACGACTGAGTTTCAGACCTCAGCAGCTCCTTCAGTGGCAGACTGCTGCATCCACGCTGCAGGAAGGAACGCTACCGCAGGTCGTTCATTCCAGCTGCCATCAGGCTGTACGACACCAGTCAATAATAACTGTACCTTTGCACAAATATATCTGCTTTTTGCACTGATTTTTTTGCACAAACCACTACCTCTCCAGCTCAGTTTTTTAGCAACTATTTATTTATCTTATCTTATAACATTAAAATCAGTGGTATCAGGCTCACTGACAACAACCTGACACCAACATTTACCACTATTTATTTTGTTCTCTTATTGTAAAAATGTTTTAGGTACTATGTCAATATCACGTCCAAAATCATAGTTCATCTTTGTGCCAGCATTAAGTTAAATATTATTAATAGTGTTGACCATTTTGAAGTGAAACTGAATTCGTTATATAATTCAATACAAGTTATAAGATAAGATAATTTGGTTCCAGTAAATCAAAAGTCATTAATGTTGGAGTCATAGTATCTTATCACATTCCACGAAGGACAGAAGAACCATAAAACACTCTGACTCACCATTGTCCTCCGCCTTGGACAATGTTGTCTGTTGTGAGTGGAGTGAGCTCGGTTTAAAGTTAGTGGTATGTTTTATTTCCTGGCTAATAAAAAAAGCAATAAAAACTAGATGATCGCTAGTGATTACAAACTGTATTGCATGAAACTTGAATCGCTCGTAAGGAGCCATCCACAGATTATTACTGTCAAACGTCAAGTACTTGACTGTGGTGGTTTGTGAAATATAAACATGTTGTCCTTGTTGTGCCCTCTACAGCCCACATTCTTGGCATGATTGTACGCAAGCATATTATAATGATGGTTGCTAAGTTTCATAAGGATTGGTTAAATTCTTCTAAAGTTATGCAAAGAAGAATAAAAATCGGAAGAAAAACAACTCAATCCCCCAACGTTGTTGCATGGACCCCTAAAAAACACTTTTAAAAAGAAATTTAGTTTGGGCAATGACACAACAATGAACTTCTTTATTTGTGTTGATGCCTTTTTTAAAAATAGTACATTGAGCAGTTGTATTATTGTAATGTATTATATAGTATTTCTCCGTATCAAATACATTTACAAATACCAAATACATTTAGAAAAAACTGTAATAACTGAACTTGCTCAAGTGTGTTTTGATCCAACAGTATAAAAGCTTTTGCCAGAGGTGTAACAGGAGATTTTAAGAACCGATGGCATATCTTTATACAGTCTGTGCTCTGGACATTAAACTGTATGAAACGAAGCAGTAGCCATCTCTTTAGAGTTCGTCTTGACTGGATCATGTGGCAGAGTATTATTTTGTGTGTTAAGTGATATGTTCCAACATCTTGGCCGCACAAAAACGTTCCGTACGTACTTGTTCACGGAAAAGTTCAGATGTATGAAGAGTGAAATAACTGTGAAACATTTGTGACGTACATATCAGAGACACATGAACAATTGATAGTGATGAAAAATGAGCACACCCAGGTGTCTGCAATTATATGAGTCTGTACAGGTCAACGTTAAAGCAGAATAATGTGCCTACCATTGAAGATTTTGCCGATAACAGGGTTATTGAGATCGAAGTGACCTTTTATGGCATCAATCGTAGTTTCTGAATATGTCATGATATCAATCCCTTTTATGTGTTTCTTCCTGTAAGGAAATTAACCTCTTAGCGACATCTAGTGTATTTTTTTAAGCATGACATACCGAACCAAAGTGATTGGGATAGTTTAATCAGATTGAGTTAGTTCCATCACTCATATAATTCCAACAACGCTGCAGGATCAATATTGTTTTTCTTCCGATTTTTAAGGGTCCATACACTTTTCCAAGGTGTCAATACACATGCCTACACTTAGGTGGCGCTATTATACGTCAATTTACGTTTTGGCTCATATCTTGAGAACCATGTGCCCTTGAAACAAAATTTTTCTCCCTCTGATTCCCTACATAGCCCTGGTTCTAATGGACTAAGCCACGCCCATTTCCGCCTGACATTTTCTTCCACCATTTTCAAAAAAATTGCACCTTAAAGCAAAATCAATTTCTCCTAGCCCATTTATCTATTTTTCATCAAACGTGACATGTATCATTCATGGACAAAGATAATGAAAAGTTTTCAAAGGAACTTTAGCAGGGTTATTGATTACAAAGTTAATGGCTAATTAATTTTTATGCCGTGGCGCAGTGTAACTCTAAAGCTCATATTTTGTGAAGTATATACCCAAACTTAATCAAACTTCAAGCGCTAAACAAGCAACATTTCAATATCTCCAAAAATGCAATTGCTAACTTAATGAAATTTGGCGTACACAATCTGTAACATGTTGTGTCGACGCGGTAGAGGCCCATCTAGTTGTCTTTACATCTTTTATTTAACATTGTACTGGCCTTTGACTCAATAGAAGTGACGCTTTTATTTGCAGATTCTGCATCATGATGTTCAGTTTGTGAAAATCAGGGATCAGAAACAACCTTTAACCTTCACAGACAGATTTGAAGGTTCATCCAGGTCCAAACAAACACAGATAAAACAAAGAACCTATTTCCTAAATGTTTCATTGCTCATCTTAATATCGTCTTCTCTTTCAAAAAACAACAACAACAAAGTTACTTGGATGAGCGGTGAAACATATTCATGCTTTGTTTCTGCTTTGTTTTTTCTTTTGGCTCCTCATATCTGTCCTATTTATCCTGCCCACACCACAGGTCAAGTTTCAAAGTTTCCTTTTCCCCTCCGGGTTACACGATGCACAACAAATATTGACTGGAGGCCGGGAGTCGAATCAGTTCAGTGGATTTTAACCTTCGGGCTCCAGCCGTGTTTCCAAAAAGGCTCCCCCTGCCAGAATCTTTATTTTTATTTTATTATTATTTTTTTTTTTTAAATGTGTGCATGAGAGGGTTTGTGTGAATGAAAAATGGTGCGTCTGCCGCTACTTCTGGGGCTCCTGGGGCTCCTGGGGCTCCTGCTCCTCCACCAGGGCCGCTGCTTTGAGTTCGTGATAGACGGAGAGTGGGAGGAAGAGAGGGTGAGTTTTATTTTCAGTGTAAGAGAGAAAAGCTGGTTGCGTTTCATGACAAATGCATGTTACACGTGCATGAACAGATTTGAAATCTAGTCTGCAAGAGTGCATTGTCAAGCATTTATAATAATCCTTTGGTGGCTTTAAAAGTTACTTAAATTTCCAGTTAAATTTGTCTAATTGTGAAGAAAAATACCAGTAACTTCTGCAGAAACTGGTTTATATATTTGTTTCTTGAATTCTTGTCTGAATATTGCCCCTTTAAAGGTTTTTGTACAACAAATAAGTCAGTGTTTTTGAGCCCTGAACTTTTGCAGAAAAAAAAAATAGAAGATCTTTATTATTATTCTTTAAATCTATGTATTTTTTCTTCCTTCAGTCAGATCTACGGGACCACCGGGAGCGGCACAAGGTAAAAATGTTCCCTCCAAACAATCCGAGTGTTAAATCTCATGTCGTTGCCACTCTTGAAACCCATCGGCCCGTGGAACACAAAGATTCGAATCCTGCGTCGTTTTCATTTCAATCTGACAGTAGATCAGGAATAACAGTGTGAGGCTGATGACTTGTGTGTATGTGTGTTTTCAGAGAGCCATATTGACCAGTGAGGAGCAGGAAGACTTTGAGGTATGACTCTCTGCCTGTTGTTGTTGGAGCCCTCTCCACTGTGACAGAGTTCAGTCTTATCTAAAGAATCAATGTGCTGCTGTTTGAAGAGACTCCCGTGACCGGCAGGTTATTGACTGTGTTCACTGTTAATCCTCCTCTGCATCCACCTCTTCTCTTCTTCCTTCTCTGCTTGAGAAATCAAACTATTTGTTCATTCCTTTATCTCAAAATGCTTTTGGATTCAAATCTGATTCCCTGTGAATGAAGAGAATAAAGCTGAGGACGAACCAAACTAAATTAAGATCAAAATTATCCATATTATTTCTAAAATTACTTCCAAAGAACCTACATATGGATCCATGTTTTATTTAGAAAATGACTCTGTGCTCTCACTTTTTACAATATTCTGCAATTTGTCCGTTTGTTTAATCATCATCATCATCATCTTGTGAGCTTTAGAGATGCTGGGCGGGAAGAGTTACCCTTTGATTGAATCATTCACGCTAAGCTAGGCTAAGCTAGGCTAGGCTAGGCTGGGCTAGGATAAGCTAGGCTAAGCTATGTTAAGATAAAACAAGCATCACCCATCAAACAATTTCCAAAAATGTCATACTATTACTTCCAAAGAACCCACATAAAGTTCCACATTTTGTCTTTGTTACACTTTTTATAAAATTCTACAATTTGTCCATTTGTTTTATCATTTACTCAGTGTTTCAAAATTTGAGTAAAATTTTAGTCTTTTCAGACTCCTCGATCTGGTCTTATGAGCTATTTGTCTTATGAGCTATTTGTCTTATGAGCCCTTTGTTTGAGCCATTCACGCTAAGCTAAAAACTAAGCTAAAAGCTAAACTAAGCTGTCATCATTTACCCAAAATGTCATACTATTACTTAAATTACTTCTAAAGAACCCACATAAAGTTCCACATGTTGTCTTTGTTACTCTGTGCTTTCAGCTTTTATAACATTTTGCAATTTGTTACACAGATAAACCTGGTCTCATGAACTTTAGAACTTTGTTTGAGTCATTCACAGTAAGCTAAAATAAGCTATGCTAAGCTAAGCTAAGGTAGGCTAACCTCTCCTCAAAAATTTTCCCAAACTGTCATACTATTACTTTTACTGTACTTTTCCTTTTTTATAAAATTCTGTAATTTCTTGTATCTTGTTTCTTGAAAATTATTTAATCAGGCAATTTTAATCTTTTGAGACTCCTGGAACTGGTCTTGACAGCTTTAGAGATGCTGAAAGGCTAGAGTTTCCCTATTTTTCCAGTCATTCATACTAAGCTAGGCTAAGCTAAGCTAAGCTAAGCTTAGCTAAGCGTTCATCAAAGGTTGTCCCAAATTGTCATATTATTCCTTAAATAATTTCCAAAGAATGCACCTACAGGTACATATTTTACTTAGAAACTTACCCTGTTCTTTCACTTTTATTAAAATTCTGAAAGTAGTGTTGAAGGAAGAATGAATATAATGGGAAGAATAACACAAACTCATTTTAAAAATGTCCATATAAATGTGGTGAACCATTGGTGAAGTTCAAATTAAGTCAAAACAAGTTGTATAGTTCAGAATAAAAAGTAAAGTAGTTCTGTAAAGGCGGGATTCCCATAAACTTCAAACTCCTTACAGCTCCTAAAACGTGTCTTCACAGGCCATCCGTGGAGAGGATATCACCGTCAAGAGCTACAAGATGGAGAGCCGCATCACGTCGCGCTTCGCCCACACCACCGTCCGCAGCTCAGTGATTAACTCGGGCTCCAAGGCCCAGAGCATCGGCTTCAACGTCCAGATCCCCAAACGAGCTTTCATCACCAACTTCACCATGTGAGCCCACATTCACGCAGTCTGAGCAGTTTATTATCAAACACAGCAGGCTTCATCCCATCTCTCCGTCGCAGGAATGTGAACGGGATAACGTTCGTGGGCTCTGTGAAGGAGAAGACGGTGGCCAGGAACCTGTACGCACAGGCAAGAGCCAGAGGCAAGGCAGCGGGCATCGTCAGGTACTGGACCAGCCTCCTTCTTTCTCTCCAGCTGAACAACTTAATAATTATTTTTTCTGCATCACAGGACTAATTCTCAGGACTTGGAGACCTTCAAAACAGAGGTCCACGTTCCTCCTGGCAGCAACATCGAGTTTGAGCTGCACTACCAGGAGATGATGCAGAGGAGGCTGGGTTTCTACGAGCACTCGCTGTACCTGGAGCCCGGGAGGCTGGTGCCACAGTTCCAGGTGAGGACATCACGACTAAAGTGTCTCTATGTCATCTAGGTATCGTCTCTAACTCAATCTCTCCTCAGGTGGACGTCTACATCTACGAGCCAAATGGAATTTCCGGGGTGGAAGTGCCACACGGCCTCGGAGCGCAGTTTGACGACCTAATTAAAGTGACATCCACCAAAGACAAGGTACCGCTCAGATCAAGCTCGGGCTCAGTCAGACCAACATAAGGGACTGGAGCACAAAACAAAGCGAAGTAAGCTCAGTAACTAGAGAACACCTTGTTATGGAAGAAGGGATCTGGAGATCATCTAGTGGGAGTTTCGTGATGTTAAGGCTCAGGCAGGGAAGGCCCGATCACCTCTGGTCACGAGGTGCGATTCAGGAAATTCAGAAAGTTCCTAACAGAGGATTTTAGACAGTAACGAGACTTGTAAGAAGTTCTGAGATCACAAACGTCTTCAAATCTAAAATTTTAGCTAGCTAGCCAGTTGGTGGGCGGCCCTTTCGGATTGGCGCCACCGTCTTATGTGTCGTCGTCGGTCGGTTCCTTCGCCAGCAGAACCTTTGCCACTCCACTTCTTTTAACACACAATCCGTTAATCAAACACTCTCGCTCTTTGTCCTCAGGCTCATGTCGTCTTCAAGCCTACTTTGCAGCAGCAGAGAAAGTGCGAGAACTGCACCAGCAGCGCTATAGACGGCGCCTTTGTTGTCAAATATGACGTGAAAAGAGACAGCAGTGCAGGGGAGCTGCAGGTACTCGATCATTTGGTGTTATAGGCATCAATATTGAAGCAGTCTGACTCATTTCTTTTTGTCTCTTTAGGTTTCCGATGGCCACTTTGTTTATTTCTTCGCCCCATCCAACCTCTCCCCTCTCCCTAAAAACATCGTGTTTGTCATCGACGTCAGCGGCTCCATGTGGGGGGTCAAGATGAAGCAAGTGAGTGACAGCTGGAGATATTTTTGCCACTACAGCGATCTGAGTTCTGTAAACCTCTGCCACCATGTGGTCGGTTCACAGATTGCGCTTAATCTTATTAAGTCTCCTCTCTCAGACAGTGGAGGCCATGCAGGCCATCTTGGACGACCTCACCATCGACGATCACTTCAGCATCATAGACTTCAACCACAACGTGCGCTGCTGGAGCGAGGACCTCGTCCCTGGGTCGTCTATTCAGGTCGCAGATGCAAAGAAATACATCCAGAACATCAAACCCAGTGGAGGTACGTCAACCAAGGAGGGCTGCTCTGATACCCTGATGAGTATCTGTTTGTCAGTGACTTTATTTTTACTCATATTTGACTTCAGGAACCAACATCAACGAGGCTCTAATGAGAGCAATCCAGATGCTCATCAGGGCGTCCAATCAGGGGCTCCTTGACTCACGCTCCGTCTCCATGATCATCCTGGTGTCTGATGGAGACCCTACCGTTGGTAAGACTCAGCGTTTTTAATTCTGCTTTCAGGTTTAGCCAGAATTTTAACAGAATTAGTACGTTTGGTTTCATTATGGGGCGTATTTCAACCAACTTAGAGAAACAAATCCCTCTGCATCAACAGGATAGACCTGTTATCAATCAGAGACATTTTGTTGATGTATGTGACTTCTGTCCATCACCACACAAAGCCCCGGCCAAAAGATTTGTCATTTTTCAACATAACTGAATCAATAAGTGCTGATATGTGGTGAATAAGATACAACCCCCTTCGAAAAACACAAGCACGGTCCGTTAACGCCAACATTTTAGCCTTTGAGACGCCGCTGAATCGCAAATCCAACGTGGATCCTCCCTGCAGGCGAGATCAAGCTCGGCACCATCCAGAAGAACGTGAAGCGAGTGATGAGGGAGGAGTTCTCTCTCTTCTCCCTGGGCATCGGATTTGACGTGGACTACGACTTCCTGGAGCGTATCGCCATGGAGAACAGGGGCATGGCTCAGAGGATCTACGCTAACCACGACGCTGGAGAGCAGCTTCGGGTATGACGGCGGTTAAAAGGCTCAAAGACGTTCTCATACCTTTAGATTTAGACCTTTAACTTTATTTTGGTTTCGAATTTCAACCAACCAAACGTTTTTTCTGAGATAATTCTCTCTCTCTCTCGTTTGCAGACGTTTTATAGCCAGGTTTCCTCTCCTCTGCTGAGGAGAATCACCATCCAGTTCCCCGAGGACTCTGTGACCGACATCACCCAGAACCGCTTTGACAAATACTTTGGCGGCTCGGAGCTGGTGGTGGCAGGGAAGGTGCAGCCGTCCGACAGCAGCACGCTGACCGGCTTCACCACTGCATCTGCTGTGAGGCCAACACAAACGCCTTAACATCTTTTATGTCGAGCATTTTATTCTCTACCTGCGAGTCAGATTTATGATGCATTATGAGCGGTTTCCCTTGCAACGTTTTGTCCCTTCCAGGCCCGTATGGACATCACCCTGGAGACGGAGGCAGACACCTCAGAGCTGGACATTGAGCTGGCCAAACAGCAGCACTCGTTCACCGGCTTTGCCAGACAGCTGTGGGCCTACCTCACCATCAAACAGCTTCTGGGTGACAGGTGAGAGCTGGTGAAAAACAACAGACACGTGGTTGATGAGGCATGTGTTGGTCTACTGTTAACAGTGCGTCCTCTCCTCCAGGTCTCTGGCTACAACAGCTGTCAAAAAGAGACGCATCACCCAGCGGATCATGTCTCTGGCCGTGGAGCATCAGTTTGTAACGCCGCTCACCGCCCTGCTGGTGGAGAGCGAGGACGCCAGAGAGAGGCTGCTGGCCGACTCGCCGAGGGACCCCAGACACAGCTGCTGCTCAGGTAAAGGCAGCATAATTATGTTACGCCAGACAAACTCAACAACACTCAATAAAAACGCTGTACTGTCTTTGAATAGGAGGTGGAGCCTTGTCTCCGGTACGGACCGTCGACAGCCCTCCACCCTGGGTCCACGTACCCACCATGCCCCCGCCGAGTCAAGTGGACAAGGGTCCAATAGAGCAGATCACTATGCCTCCGAAGGTCACCTTAGGTAACGCATACGATGAGCACCTTAGGTAACGCGTTACATGTAATGTAATGTGTAACCAGCCTCGCTGTCTCTCATCCAGTGGATAACGACCCTCACTTCATCGTCCGCCTGCCTGGAAGTAACATGGACGTCTGCTTCAACATCGACTCCAAACCGGGACACATTCTCAACCTGGTGTCCGACATTGGGACAGGTGGGACTCGGTCTACTGCTGTATGTTTAAATATGTCACTTTAATTTATTTCTTCTGGTATTCATGTGCTAAATTAAGCTAAGCTAAGCTACGATTTGATAAGCAACATTAATAAACGTTAATTTAAGATAGAGTTCAGATAAACTAGGCTACGCTAAGCTACATTAATATATGCTAATTTAAGATTGGCTAGGTTAAGATAAACTTAACTAAGTTCATGTTAATTTAAGGTTAATTTAGCTAAGATAGGTTAAGCTAGGCTAAGCTACATTAAGAAATATAAATTTTAGGTAGGCTAGGTTGAGTTAAACTACGTTAATCTAATTTAAGATGAATTGAATTAAGCTAGGTTAAGCTAAGCCAAGCTAAGCTAAAATAAGCCAAGCTAAGCTAAGCTAAGCTAAGCTAATCGCCTCCCGACTGTCATCTAAGTATAAGCGGTTCGCTCATCTTGTATCATCGTGCAACATCATCATCATGGAAATGTCCACCAGCAACAGTTGGTCTCTAGTTCTTTCTTTTGTTTTTTTGTGTGTTTTTAAGCAAAACTAAGCTGGATTAATTAACGTTAAGTTAACATAAATTGTGATAAACTAGGGTAAGCTAAACTTTAAGATAAAATGAAGATAGACTAGGTTAAGCTAAGCTACATTAATATATGTAAATTTCAGATTGGCTAGGTTAAGTTAAACTAAGTTAATCTAATTTAAGATGAATTAAATTAAGCTAGGTTAAGATAAGTCAAGCTAAGCTAAGATAAGCTAATCGTCGCCTGACTGTCATCTAAGTATAAGCTAATTGCTCATTATAGTGAATGATAGAGAATATATTGTTCTGTTTCTGTCCTGACCTGAAGGCGTGGTGGTGAATGGTCAGCTGATCGGCTCCAAACGAGTGCTCAAAAACAAACTCAACACCTACTTCGGCGTCATCTCCGTCTACTACCAGCCGGAAGGAGTCGGCGTGACGATCAGCAACGACAGCATCAGCATAACCGATGGCAGGAACTACCAGTCCTTCACCTGGGCGACCACGGCCAAGATCTCACTGGACGGGTAACTGATGCGCCTTTAGCCTGGACGTCAGGTTCAGTCTTTTTTCTTTTTTTAAAACGTTTTAATGCTAATGGTCTGTTTCAGGGTGAGGATTTCCATCGTCAAGGACTCTCACGTCACCATCACAATAAACAATAACATCCAGGTGATGGTGTTGCTTCACCGCGCGTGGAAGAAGAATCCCGTCAGCGTGGACTTCCTTGGCATTTACATTCCCAACGAGAACCAGTACTCGCCACTGGTCCACGGACTCATAGGTAGGTCACGTATCCGTCACATACACATCTCTTCAAGCCTTATTTTGTGATAAACAGAATCATGGATACTCAAAACGAAACGAGATCAGTTGAGCATTTTGATTCTAGCGTCTAGTGGCCATTGTTGGTATTGCAAGCTAAAAAATGAACCCATTGGCTGAAATCTCATAATCCTTCACTCTGCATACATAGACACAAAAGTCATACACAGTTAAACAATAAATACAGCTGTAAGGAAGGTTATAGATGCTCCAGGTAGACTCATCTTCTTTAAGTGGTAGATTTGAATCTCTAAATGTGATCTCACAGGGCAGTTTTCTAGAGAGCCGGACGTGAGCGTGTACGACGTCCACGAAGGAGCTGACCCTCTGAAGAAGGAGGCCACCATGGAGGTGAAGGGCAACAAGCTGCTCGTCACCAGGTACGTTTTAACCATAGACCGTATATAAACATGGACAATGTGTCGCCATTTCCTTGCATTCGCCGCTAGTGAAACCGACGCTAGAGACTAAAAAGACACCTAAAATGACAGAAACCATCCTTGAAAAAAAATATTTGACGTGTATTTTAGTGTTTTACTTTGGCACAAGTCCCGCCCACTAGCATGGAGGAGGTGGAGCTTATGACCTATACTGCAGCCAGCCACCAGGGGGAGCTCTACCTGTATTGGCTTCACTTTCGATGAGCTGTCATGGCGTCCGCTTTTTATACACTCATTATACGATCTTAACTCATAAAAACAAACAAGAAAAATGATTAGTAAAGGAATAAACTTTGATTTAAACTGTTGTTTGTGTGCATCAGGGGCTGGCAGAAGGACTACCGGCTCGATAAGAAACGCGGCTCCAACGTCTACTGCTGGTTCGTTCACAACAGCGGGAAGGGCTTCATCGACGGCCACTACACCGACTACATCGTCCCCGATCTGAACAGCTTCCTACACACGCCCTGAGCAGCCGGACTCACATTCAGCTACCGTATGCTGCTATTAAAAAAAAAAAAAAAAAACCCGGGTCAGTAATGTTAGACAGAAAACTGCAGCCATTTTTTTTTGTTTTTAGAGTTTTATTTGGACAAAATGTACATCTGCAATGTTAAGATGAATACAAAATAAAAAGAAAAAAGTTTCTCCGATTCATCGAGCAGGTGCATTGTGGGATGCATATATACACAGGTGCATTTGGGGGGAATTAACTCTGACACAGTAGAGTCCCTGAATCCATCAGGACGTTTGTTGTTTCATAGATTTGTCTGGTTTGTTCAGGCCAGCTTGGAGAAATCCTCGTAGGGGACGTCCACCCTCTTCCCCTTCTGTTGACCCTGAGGATGAGGAAGAAATTAAATTTTAAAAAGATGGCCGCTGCACAGAATAGACATGTGTAGATGATTCCAGTATCAGTTGAAATCTATTTTTTAGACTCCCATTATATACCAATCGATATCATGTTTAAGTGTATGCCATATTTAGAACATGAGCACTGCTTTACTTGGCTTCTTTAACCGGGAACTGAAGCCGCTGTAGTATCCTTTTTAGAGTCACCAGACTCCATTGACAAAAACGCGAATTTTACCACACTAATCACAGGAGTCGCCATTCTACTTCTGTAAGACTTTTGCATTTTAACATGCTAATTAGAGTCTGAACTAAGATGTTAACACACAGAAGTCCCAAAATAACACAGACAAATTAGAAAAAAATCGAAGCCAGTAGAGCAGCAGCCTTCGTGTTTTGCATTGTAAAATTACCGTTTTTGTCAATGGAGTCTGGTGGCTTTGCAGAGAGCAGTATTAAGGCTTTAATTTCTCTACAGAAGGGGCTTAAAAGTGGTGATAATATTCCAAAATTAATCTTTTATGTGTTTTAAATGAATAAGTACTTCATATAGATCTGACGTAAACAAAAAACAACTTTACTTTTAACAAGTTGCTAGAAAATACCTTGGTCTTTTTAGTATTTTTTGTCCTGATTAAGCTTTTTCATTACTGACAGAAAATTATTTTTGAATAAAAACAAAACATAATACTGTAGATGTTCTGCTTTGTTTTGCCAACCAGTCAACCTAACCATCTGCGGCTCTGGTTCACGTTTTGTGATGCGGTCTGGTGTAGGCGAGCTTACAGAGTCGAGCATGAGCGACGCGCTGAAGTTCTTCTCGTCGATCCCCTCCAGCACGGCCTCGGTGTCTCTGTACGGGCCGTTCAGGATCAAAACCTGTTTACCTGCAGCGGGTGTGATGGCAAACAGAGCGTGTTAGCGGCTTATTTAAATCATCTGTGGGAGGCGTTGTGAAGGTCTGCAGGGTGTTTACCTGGTGCCGGTATCACCGTCTCTAGGTGATTCTGATCCAGCTTCAGTTTGTCTCCGGAGTCGATCATTTTCACCATCGCTGTGTATTGATCCCGCACCTCCTGCACCAAAAAAAAAAACTATCAGCAACACTTCATCTTTATTTCACGTCCCCCCTAAAACTACCACAAAGCATCGTTACCGTGATGACGGCTTTCTTCTTGTGGTACTTCTCTCCCAGCCTCTTGGTGACCACCTTCACTACAATGTTGGGCTGCAGCCAGTAATCTGTCCGGACCGACTGCTGCTTCTTCTTCTTCTTCTCCTCCATCTGAACAAAACAAAAACATAAAGAAGGAATCATACATCAGATCAGAGCGCTCAGCAGAGATCTCATCTAATCATTCAGAATCACAAACCTCTATGATCTCCTCCAGAGCAGACTTCTTCTTCTTCTCCCCTCTGGAGTCTGAGCTGGAGGACGGTTCTTTCCTTTTGACCGAGGAAGACGCTGCTGCTGCTCTCAGAGCGCTAGCGCCCAGGGCAGAGCTAAAACAAAACACAAAGACCCGTATGAAGACGGAAGTTTGACTAATATAATGATGTTGCTGACGTGGAGACCTCTTTACCTTGATTTGGAGGGACCAGCTACACAGGACGAGGCGCCCAGGTTGAAGGCAACTGTAAGAGAAAGACACGTAGAGGTGAGTGGAAAGAAAACGCTCGCTAATTCACAGATGTGATAAGAAATAAACGCTGACCTTTTTCTTCCTCGCTCTCCCGTTTGAGCTCTGTGTAAACTGGAGTTTCCTACAAAATAAAATGCATTAAAAAACATATTAATACTAGAAATGAAACCATATTTATATTAGCTGCTCCGAGCATCACGGTAGGAGACTCACCTCGATCTCTTTGCCGTCACGGCCTCGTCGGACCTGCTCCTCTATGAACCTGGCGCTCCTCTCCTCGTCGTCCAGCTCCTGCTTCTTCTTCCTCGCCTGCTCCTCTTGGCGGCGGATGGTCTCCGGGTCGCGGTCGATGTACTGGACGTACCAGCCTTTGGGGGTCTCGTCGACTTTACACAAACCTAGCGGAGGAGGTTGACATGAGGCATTTAGATATTTAGCTTTAATACGCAGGCACAGTCATTAAGATTCTGTTTTATTCAGGGTGATTAGCTCAGATCTTTGCTGAAAGAGTAAAGACCCAACTTTGCCTCAACGAATAATAGTTTCCAGGCTACAACTGCAGCTTTACCTTCCCTGCCGAGCCACTTGGTGAAGTCAGTGAGAGTCTCCCACTTTGTGGAGTTCATATGGACGTGTTCTCGGTGGCTGATGTACTCGTTGTAGACGATGTTGTTGTGAACTCGCTTGGTTCCTGTGGAAAAGAGAAACAGAGTCTAAGAGCTGCTGCTGGTGTTGTTGTTATTGTTGTTGTTATAACATCTGGAATAGTCCATTCTCACCAAATCTTCTCCTGAGCAGCTCCAAGAAGTCACTTTTAAACTCACTGAGGAAAAGAAACAAGAATCAAACCAGTTACTATTATAATTATTATGGTTTTATTCTTACTCAAACAGCAGCCACACATGGCTCCGTGCAGTAACTCACTCAGAGAAGTAGTCCATGAACTTGTTTGGATCTTCGGAGGCCAGCAGCAGCTGCCTTTGGTGGGACTCGGACATGCAGTGACACTTGAAGCCATTCTGAAAACAAATAAAGACACACCAGTTAAAAAAAAATACATACATATCATGAAAAACAACAACAAATACACTAAATAAGATGATTCAAAGGACCGCTCACCTCATCTCGACATTGTTTCTGACACATCTGACAATACCATCTCAATTTTTGCAAACCTTTTGATTTTATTCGGTTGCTTATCGCCTTTGGGGAAAGAAAATCTGCTTTCCCCATCCTGATCAGCTAATTATAACACAAAAAACTCGATACGAACACGACAAAAGTGGTGAATTTCCTCTCGATCCGCGGCCACAACACGAACATCCGCTGCCTGGGGAAACCGTTTCCGCATCGTAAGCGTCATAATCTCGAATATTCGCTTGAGAACTCGCGATAACGCGTGCTGCGTTCAGGAACTTTCCTGTTTTACCGTTAGTGTCAATTGCGCTCCTAAAACTAGCAAAACATTTGACTAAATTGTCGGAGCAAAACTTTATTTTGCAAGCGTAGTTTTTTTTGTGTCATTTAATTACATTTGGCAGTTTCTCATAAATAATACTCTACAGTCACAGACCGTTTTTCTTTAAGTTAGATACAAGCCAGATTTGTAAATACATAGCAGGAATGCACTGTAATGATATTTTGTGGCAACAAATATAAAATAAAAGCTTTGAATTTCCGTTTTTATTTAAATCTCGGGAAAGCATCACAGAAAATGCGAGGGAAAATGTCACTTCCGGTGGTCATCCTTCAAATGCCTTCAACTTTGTAAACGAGTTAAAAATGTTTTCTTTTTTCTCTACTCGGAAATATTGCATAAACATGGACAGAGGAGGCTTTGAAGATTCAGGATGCACCTTCAAAATGACCGGTAAGTGTATTAAAATGCGTTGCAGGATGGTTTAAAGTTGGGTTTGTTTTTATTTTTGGGGAAATACAGGTGCGTACCTGAATCAAAGAATGAATCGAGTATTTTTTTCAGTGCAAAAGCCTGTAAACAGCAAGAGTTTAGATTAGGAAATCTACAGGTATTTTGCCAAATTTTACTAATTTACTCTAATATTGTTCTAAAAGATAACAATAATATTTTGTAAATCGTTTTTATTGTAAGTAAATAACTTTCATACGTCCTTTAAAAATAATAATAATAAAAAAACAAAGATTTAGCTTTTTTAGGCAATTGAAGCGTTGTTTGCATGAATCTCGTCTTAACGGAATTTATTGACATTCCGTGAAGGCAGCATTCGTCCATTTTGCTTTTAACTTGCGCCTGCGCAGTCCTGCGTGTCTGACCTTCATAGGAGTAATCATGTTCGCCAGGACCAGCGCGTTGGTGTTCTCCCCACAATGGTAAAGTCAAACACATTTAAATACTTTTACAGCAGCTTTTACTTTGTGTTACATGTTTGTACCAAAGTTATGCACTTCACATGAATACACGTGTGACTTCTAGACTGTAATACGGGCAGTTATTGAACGCAAGGACGTGCTAACGTTGCAGGCCGCGGCTAATGAATGACAGCGGTGTGCTGCGTTCTGAATGGACAGCCGGCTAGAAGCTAAATGCTAACGCTGACATGTACTTGCTAACACGCTGTGACATTGCACCCAGAAGCCAGAAACGAGAGTTAAAAGTTAGTCAAACAGTAATTCTGAGCAAATTATCGTACAACACATCAGCCTAAGCTACAATGTTAGCTGAGGCTAAGGTTAGCTAGCTGTCAAACCGTTTTTCCGTGCAGTAAGCTAAAGGATGCTAGCTCGTTCGCATCACACAGTAAAGCTTATATTTTAATTGGTTTATGCTAGCAGTGTAAATAAGGATTAAGTTGGTATTGTTGTTGTATTGCTAATGCTTGCAGCTGAAGCTCACATGCACTGTTTTCTGTTCACAGTGGGCAGGTCAGGAACATGGCCACCTTGAAGGACAGTAAGTATTCCTGTGCACTATTTACCTACATGGGGAAAGACAAGTGAATAACAACTCTGTAGCCTCATGCTGCTGACTTCTAGTTGAGAAACTCTGATTTCTGTGCACAGAAAATGCAGCTTCAACAAGCGCAGTATTAATATATCTTAAATAAAACGTGTGCAAAGTGTTTAACATGCACCATTTGTAGATAAAATTAAATTTTATTCCCAATGTGGGCAACAAATAATCTAAAAGACAAATTTAAAATTGAATTTGAAAGTCTTAAAGTGTTCCTACATCAGCCCAGGAGTTGGATTTGTCATTAGAGTTCAGTTTTTTATAAGACAACATGCAACTTCAGTCTCAATTGTGACTTTTTTTTATAGTTAATTTAATAGTAATTCACTTGATAATGAGTTACTGGTTGAGGAACCTATAAAACACATGATTTAACGGCTTCTTTGTGAATTTAATGACACAAAATATATCTACTAATTAAAGAATTCAGCATATTTACGTGTCTATATGTCCCTGTCAAATAAATAAATATTCCCTCTGCCGGCTGAGACCTTTATACCATCTTTGAGTGTTTATTTTCATCCTAATCTTGCCTCGTCTCCTCTCCCTCTAGTCACCATGCGGTTGAAGTCCATCAAGAACATCCAGAAAATCACAAAGTCCATGAAAATGGTGGCCGCAGCCAAGTACGCTCGTGCTGAGAGGCAGCTGAAGCCGGCACGCGTCTACGGCACCGGAGCTTTGGGTGCGTGTGCGCCTTCCCTCCGCGTTGATTCTCGGTTATGTCGTTTTTTTAAATAACTCTGCTGCTTCTTCTTCTGCAGCCCTGTACGAGAAGGCTGAAATCAAAGCCCCGGAGGACAAGGTTTCCAAGCACTTGATCGTCGGCGTCACCTCCGACCGTGGCCTCTGCGGCGCCATCCACTCTGGTGTGGCCAAGGCCATCAAGCTCGAGATCGCCCACTTGACCGCCGCTGGCAAGGAGGTGATGGTGGTCAACGTGGGGGACAAGCTGAGAGGTCTGCTGCACAGGTATGAAGAGAGACGGAGCCTCTCATGAACAGAGTTTTGTAGGAACTATTTGAAAAGAACAAATCAGATTTAAGGCGCATTGATGGGTTAATTCGCTTCCCCTCAGAACTCACGGAAAGCACATCATGTTGAACTGCAAGGAAGTCGGCCGTAAGCCCCCCACCTTCGGCGACGCCTCCATCATCGCCACGGAGATGCTGAACTCCGGATACGAGTTCGATCAGGGCGCCGTCTTCTTCAACAGGTTCAGGTAGGACCGTTTGAGCTTTTACTTTTCTCTTGTCTAAAAAGGAAAGATGTTTAGGACGACCGCAGCAATAACTCTCAACCCTTTCTCTTCACGCAGGAGTGTTATCTCCTACAAAACGGACCAGAAGCCGCTGTTTTCCAATGAGGCCGTGGCCAACTCAGGTGACACGGCTGTTTATTTCTCTAAAACTGTTTGTCAGGAGTCCTATCCAGCTACAGCCGTCTTATAACCGTGTTCTCCTCCACCTCCTGCAGAGAACATGAGCATCTATGACGACATCGACGCCGACGTGCTGAAGAACTACCAGGAGTTTGCTCTGGTTAATGTCATCTACCTGGCCCTGAGGGAGTCCTCCACCAGCGAGCAGAGCGCCAGGATGACCGCTATGGACAACGCCAGCAAGAATGCCTGTAAGATAATGGACACACACACACAGAAACAAGGATGTGCTGTTGAAACCAAATCTCAGACCTTGTTGAGAGTATTTGAAGAAAGATTATATGACTAAACATTTAATTTGAGAGTAATTCATGCATTAGTTTCTTGTAACTGCTTGTCCTCTGGAGGGTCGTGGGCGGGTTAGAGCCTATCTTGAGGTTGCCAGTCTGTCACAGGGCTAATAGAGAGATACAGTTAACGGCCAATTTAAGATCACCAGTTAATCTAACGAGCCGGAGAACCTGGAAAGAACCCACGCAGACACCGGGAGAACATGCAAACTCCACACAGAACGACCCAGGTCGACCTTGAGAGTAATTTTATTGTCTTTTATTGAGAATAAAACAAACAATCCTTTTGGTTTTTGGCTTTTTAAATGTAATTTTAAAGATTTTAGAAAATTTAAACCGGTTAGTTTGTGTTCTTTGTTCTTCAAGCTACTTCAAGACTTTGGCTCTGGAACGTTTTGCTATTTTTGATATGGTTGAATGAAACTGAGAGTAATAGTTGTAGTTGAAATGAGTCCATTTTGTATAAAGAGTAATTATTGATATTTTCTCTTTGGTAATTTTCCAACAAAATATATTTATTTTTCTTTTCGGATCCAAACTGACATATATATTTTTCAATTTATGATATAAATCAGAGGAAACCAGCAAAATCTCCCAAACATTAGATTGACAAAATAAGCCACAGGTTTTCTAGGAGACCTCCCATCCCGCTGCTGAGCCATTTATTTATTTCCCTCTTGCCACCTCTGCGATAAAGGTTCATATTTGACGTTGACAGATTTCTCTTCCTTCCCTTCCTCAGCTGACATAATTGACAAGCTGACCCTCACCTTCAACCGTACCAGACAGGCCGTCATCACCAAGGAGCTCATTGAGATCATCTCCGGAGCTGCTGCCCTGTAAGTTATTCCTCCGTCTTCATTATTGTCCCTCAGCCTCCTGTCTTTTTTTTTTTTCCTTCCTCATTATGATCATCCTTTACTTTCCGACAACTCTCTGACCTCGGAGACCTTTTTCCTCCCAGATGATTTCCTCTCAGCTATGCACGTCTTTAAATTTCTCAAAGCTGTCACATTCTTTCATGACTAATTTTCCTCTTCGACCTAACCTGCTCCAAATCTGCCCAACTCAGGAACTGAAGCTTGTCTTAACAGAGGAGGTAACAAGACAGACCGTAACGTTAGGGCTAGTCCCATTAGTCCCAGACCCTGTGATATATTAGACTAGTCGCCCTTTAGCTTTAATAGAGCAGCAGGTCTGAAAGGACGCGTTCTCATGTCTTAACTTATTTCTCTTTTCTCTGCAGATAAACGAGCGACATCGCCGCTGCCCTCGTCTGTTAGCTCTTCAAAGTACTCCGGACACGTCGTTGTCGAGCGTCTACATGAACATTTGTGCTTCTATTTGTAAAATATATGGAGATAAATAAACCTCTTAACCAGAAACGCTCTCATCTGTCCCTGTATCTTCTCTTTGCTCCCAATAAATTACAATGACTGACCACGGATGTCGGCGCTTTTCTTCGCTAGCTGATATTTAAAAGCATCCGCGTGTGAAAATAAACACAGGATGAACTAAACTAATTTAAAGTAAGTATGTAATTTGATTACTCTGTATATATTTAAAGCAATAGACGCCCCAATACTTTAAGATGCACCTTTGGTTGCATATCCTGGGAGCATTCATGTCAGATTTGATCAAAAAAGTGCCCAAAATAAAATGGAGATCTGCAGAGATTGTTACTTAAGATTATTAAATAGAGGTTTTTGCTAAACAAGTTCAGTTTTGTGTCTTTAAATTTGAGTAATTCCTTCTTTTGCTGCATAGTCGACAATTTTTGATATTTATTCTTAAATCTTGAACAAAGACGAAGCCTTTAACCTCTATGTGCAAGCGGAGGGACTTTGCAAGAACTTCCCGATGATGGTTCAGTCATTTAAAAAACAAACAGTTTGACTCCTTACGACCTTGTCCTCTTCTTTATTCCAGCTCCTGTGTGTCGACACGAGCAGTTCACAAAGTGTCCACCAGGTTGTGCTGTCTGATAACAAATGAGGTCTTTATTTTTTTTTAGTCTCCAAAGCAACAACCTGCATCTTCTTGAACCGCATAAAGTGGCCCTTCTAACACTTTATATTCCTGCCCTAACTGTGTGTGTGTGTGTGTGTGACAGTAAGTTGAGGTCTGGTCAACTCATTATCCTTCTCGCTCCTGGATTTAATTCCCGATCGGCCATTTTGAATAGAAATGAGGTGTTTTGCTCCATGGCAACAGCCTCTTCCAAATATAGACCCGAGAGCAGAAGGTTCTTGTGGTTTGCATTTATTATTGTTTGTGTGTCCAGAGTGTATGCTTTTGTGTGTGTGTGTGTGTGTGTGTGTGTGCATACATGTCCTGCAGACCTTGTTTGTCTATTGTATTTGTGCTTGTTATTGTTTACTCCTGAGGGGAGTAGGGAGCGATTGCATCTGAACACTGAAATTACAGCGATGCCAGACTCTGATAAACGCAGTCAGAGAGCAGCAGCCTTCTCATCTCTCTCCCCCCGCGCTGCCGAGGCGAGGCCCGGCAATTCTGCATCGGCGTGGACGTGGGCGAGGAGTTTGTCATTTTGAAATTCGGGTAAAATTTGGGAATTTTTTCAGAGGGCTTTGATGATAGAAGGTTAAACCGAACGGACGGCGTATTTGTCCGTTTGGTTTCGTATTGTTTATTTAATGTTTGGAAATGTCAGTGCAGAATCCAGGAAGTCCAGTTTAAAGGTTTTCTGACAGATTGTGGTTTGTTTATTCTCCTTTAGCAGCTGCAGAGTACCAAGTCTGAAGCACGCCACAGGGTTTTCCACCTGGTGTTGGAGCATACGAAGACTTCGGAGGAAGGTAGCACCTAGTTCCCAACTATCTCAACTATACTAATCTTTTATTACAGATTCATTGAGTGTTTTTACATCATATATAGCCAGTGTACAGTCCTATTGACTTAGATATTCAAGATGCATGCCTATACAAGGCCTCCCGGTCCCTAGCTTAAAGTTAATAAACTTTCTTACTTCCCTTTAACACAATACTGATCTTTTAAGTAGAAGAGTGGGTCATTAATATACAAGGATCAATCGCTTCTTTTCTGACCTTTATGTGTGTGTCCTGTTGCCATCGCTGCTGCTCCAACAAGCGAACCTGAGAGAACAAAAAGAAAAAGTGTTTTTGTTTCTCAACTTGTGTGTTCAAATACCTGGACATCCCATCCCTCCTCCCATTGACTGCAAGTCTGCAGCAACTTAGTGAAAAGAGTCTGGGAACCCCTGAGATAACTCCCCCTGAGGGTTCGCAGAGTTAAACGCGAAGGGACGAGACGTATAATCAATGAGCAGCTCACTACGTGTTTTGGTTCAGATTAGTCGGATAAAAGTGAAACTGAGAGGGCCGCTGTGGTTTTTCCGAAAATCGCAGGAAAATGGGCCAAAGCAAGTAAGAGTCAGGGGGTTTGGTGGAACCACAGATATGCATCGTAATCATGGATATGTCAAGAACACCATGTCTGGATTTGTTTAAATTTGGCACAAACGTTGAGTTGGACTCAGAATATTTGGTTATAATTTGGCACTCAATCGTCAATGGTTAAAGGTCGCTACCACCACAAAAAAATACGTTTTTGGCCATAACTGTCAGTGTTTCCTACGAGATTTTGTGAGATTTTGTGAAATTTATACAGTATATGAAAACATCTGCCCATAAAATACACTCATACTTTTTGTGTTGGGCTGTCTTTAAGCTACCGTAATAACGCGGATATTGGATTTAGCGACAAATAACATCGGCCTGTGTCGTTCATACACATGAATATTAAACATAAACTGTTGAGAGATGTCATTTTGTGGATGATCAGTAACGGCAAATAAATCTAATTTATACTAAACTGACTTTCTAACTTTGCTAGCTAGCTCTCATAAAGTTTAGCTTGTTCACGTTATATCATTTCGTACAGGTTTTGACCAACTCTCTTTCAATAATTGTTAATCTCCATGGTCTAAAAAAATCAAATGCACAAACATCGGGTTTTAAAAAGTGGCGGTAGCGTCTATTTTTATTGGTGAACAAAATAAATAGCTTTACATGCTTGTCCGTTTTCTCCGTAAGGTTAAAATCAGTACAGAGTGAGTGGACTGGAGACTCTGGGACGTGACTTTGGACAAAGGAAGGGAGGAAGAGATGGTTTTGGGACCAAAAGGAAAAACTATGCAAAGAAGGTTGTTGTTTGAAACATGCCAGATTATTTCTGATTCGTTATAAGACCATGGCGGGCTGCCGTAGAATTAACCTTGTAAGGGAGACTCTGGTCACCTCAACAAAACTAAAAACTGCAATGCGAAATTTCAAAAATGCCTCAACGGACTTTCTTTGAATTTGGCGCAAAAGTCTGTTAGTGAGTGAGTGGACTGGAGACTCTGGGACGTGACTTTGGACAAGGAAGGGAGGAAGAGATAATTTTGGGACCAAAAGGAAAAACTACGCAAAGAAGGTTGTTGTTTGAAACGTGCCAGAATATTTTTGATTTGATATAAGATCATAGCGGCCTGTCGTAGTATTAATACTGGAAGGGAGACTCTGGCGCTCACAAAACACAAAACTAAAAACTACAATGCGACATCTCAAAAATGCTTCAACGGACTTTCTTTGAATTTGGCGCAAAAGTCTGTTTGTGTAACCTTACTAAACACATTTATAGCCATAGTATTTATGTGAAGAATTCATGTATTAATGAGAAAATCTCCCCTAAATCTAATCTGAGCAGGTTTGTTTGCAGCCTGGTTTCTTGTCTTTCTTTCTCTTTACTGATCGTGCCATGTCTCCAGATCACAAAGAAGAAATATTAGAGACGGGAATGATGCTAAATGCTCCAAAAGTAAGGATATAAGAATTCAAACTGTGGAGATAGCAGAGAGGACGGAGGCTCTCATCCAGCTCTAGTATTCAAACCGACCCGGTTCCAGTCAAAGGCCACAATTAGAGCGCTCACAAGAAAGCCCTGAAATAACTTCACACACTCCTATTCTTCGGTTATTATTTAGTTTTATAAAAAGCGATTTGACAGCCGGCCCCCGTAATGAAGCGGCTCCGACATCTGAGCGGCTGCAGAGAAAAGAGAAAGTGTGTGTCAGCATGCAAGGAGTTCGCAAAAAGGTGTGAGAGCGAGCGAGTGAAGACATCTGAACGCTGTGTTCGGGTTGGGTGGGTGGGTGTGGAGGCGGCGGCTGCTGCTGGTGGTGGTGGGGGCCCTCGCCGCGGCTCTGTATTAGCTTCACCTCGTTATCGTTATCGCCCTCCTCCATTGTGGCATGACGGGCGGAAAATGATTAGAGGAACAGGTGACAATGGAGGCAGAGATTTCTGCCTTTACCCGGGGCAGTGCCGCTGTCAGGTACAGCAGCATTACACACGGAAGAAAAGAAGAAGAAGAGGGGGCGCCGCGACAAAGGGGGCTCCTTTCTTACTTTAAAACACTCGACGTCTTCTTCAGGGCAGCAGAGCGGCTGCTCGTCGGAGCCAATTGACTCCATCCCTCCATCCCTCTAATCACAGAGGGAGCGATGGGGAGCTTTGAATGGAGAGACTTTCCTCCTCTTCCCCTCCGCCGCCCCCCGACATTTTTTTTTTTATGAGGGAAAAAATAATAAGTGATGAAGACAGGAAGCTGTTTCCCACCGAGACGTGGTGTATGTGAGCGACTCTGATGTAGTAACGCCAGGGCATTATCTCATTCACCCCCTCCTCCTTATCTCAATGCGTTCCCCTCCCTCTTTTCCTCTCCCCCCCCCACCCCAAGTCTTACACAAAGCTATCTGCTCTGTGGACTTTTCTGACTATTTATGTCGGACAAGGTCAGGATCGTTTAAACCGCTCTGCCTCTCTCAGCCCCTGCAGATGAGATAGCACGGGAAAGGAGGGAGAAACGATCGATTCCCGCCGCCACGCAGATTTATTCCCCTACTCCCCCCCCACCCCTTCTCCCTCTGATTCTCCCAGCAGAGCTGAGCCAAGACGGGAGGGAGGTCAGCATCCAGCCTCCGCCGCCGGGCTCATCAGTCTCTTTAACACCGGCGGCGTTTAAAATACAGTAGCAGCCTTTAAACTGGCCACTTTTCTCCCGCTCCAAAACGAGAGACGTCCCCCCATCAATCCGGGCCGGCTTGGGTTTCTCCGGGGTGGGGTGGGGAGGGGGGCGGATGGGTGTTGGTGGAGGGAGAAAGAGGGAGAGATTTAGACCGGGGAAGTGGCGGTGTGTATCATTCACGGGAGTGTTTTACAAATGAAGGGGGATGCTTAGTCAGTCCCGGAAGGTCTGATTGTGAGACGGGATGCAAACAGCGGCCGGGGGCAGTTACATCCATGGGAGGGGGAGGAGGGGGGGCTTTTTTTGCACTGTTTTACTTTAACCCTTCGTATTAAACATTTAAAACTTGCTTGAATGATGTACACCAATCAGGCCATAACTTTATGACCACCTTTCTAATACTGTGTAGGTCTAATATTCTGTGACTCAGCAGAGAAAGGACATGGGCCTTCTGAGGGTGTCCTGTGGTGTCTGTGGATCATCCCACAGATACTTGACCAGTTTGGGATCTAGTGAATTTGGAGTGGTCAGTGGTCATAATCTTGTGGCTGATATGTATACACTCTCTGGAACGTGAGACCCGCTCCATACAAAAAGAAACTGGGGGAAAGCGTTGAAGCAGCCATCCCATTAGATTCGGTTCAGGTTTCCTCACTTGGTCTTTGTCATGTGTGTGTGGCTGGGTGTTTGTGCATGTGCGTGTGTGAGAGCGTCTGCCACTCATGTCTTGGCTTTCTGGCTGTATGATAGATGGCTCAGCCTCAGAGCCCCCAGCCTGAGCTGCTGGACAGCATGTCACTGCCAGTTTCCGCCAACATTGTGTGTGTGTGTGTGTGAATACGATGATGCCTGTGCTTCTTTGTGTGTGTTTGTGTGTGTGTGTCCGGCCAGTTCCGACCCCCCACTGCAACAGGATAGGTGGGTAAGGACGCCCCGGCGGTGTGTTCTGTATTAATGTGTGTGTGGTGTGAACTGCCCGAGGTCTGCGTCCCGCTGAGCGTGGCGGCCTCAGCCCTTTCCTGTCCAGACCACACGTCTAACCAAAACCCAATGTGTGTGTGTAGCTGTGTGTGTGTGTGTGTGTGTGTGTGTGTGTGTGTGTGTGTGCTCTTAGCCATTCATAATTCTGTTTACAACTTACATTACACTGCATTTAATCCTGATATAATTATTTGTTATTCATGTTTGAATCCATGAACACGTCCCGTTAGCGCGAGCCATCACGCGTTTTGTCCAGTTACTTGTAGCATATCTGTTTCCAGAGCTCATTGATGCATCGGTTAACCGAGTGATTATTGTGTGATGTTTAGATTAAAGTTCATCCAAGCACAAAGCTACCTCTACAGGTTTTTGTTTCCTCGGCTAAAAATCCAATAATATTCAACAAAACTGTTCAAAAAAGAGAATTTCAATAGAGAAAAGGAGACTCTGTGATCATTTCTAGGTGACAAACCTACATTTTCAAAGTTTTTCAGCTGGATAACCTTCGTATACGATAAATCCATCATTAAATTTTCTTAATCAACTCACCTCTGTCCATCATCCGTCTCCATTGGATGTTTGACACCAGAACAAGCAGCTAAATTGCACTGATTTTCATTAAATACCTGATTTTTATTTATTTATTTTTTTTAAATTTTGTTTTAGCATTTTTGAGCTATAAGTTAGGACTTTCACCAAATGTTTGGTTTCTCTCTAAAAAGACAATAATCAATCAGCTGCTCAGAAAATAAAAATTTTAATCCGTAAAAATGGTCAAATCTTGGCTAATATGCGACTAATTAATCGTTTTTTAGTTGACGAACTTCCTCGAAAACAAATATTTTCCAAAGTTTCAGCTGGGAAACCTTCGTAAACGATGAATCCATCACCAGATTTCCTCTTGCATCGTTTTCTTAATCAGATAACTCCTTCCCATTCACGTCCATACCATACCTCCAGAGCAGTTGCTAAACGGACCTCAGCTGACCTCCATCAGTCTTTTTAATTGAATATTTGATTTTTTTTTCTCAACTTCTCTCCTCAATAAGATTTTTTTTTTTGTAAATTCCTAAAATAAGTTGAGATTTCTCCGCTGATAAACAAACAAAAGGCACAAATATGTAATCAGTTTCTGAATATCACGGTTAACCTGTTGGTTATTCTACAATGTACAGATTAAAGTTAGAAAATGCTGTAAACTGTGCGAAATGCAAACATATTCAACTGAACGCTCCATCAAAACGGTCAAATCTCAATTTATACGCGATTGCTTAATCATTTCTAGTCGACAGACTCCCTCAACAACTAAGACTTTCAAGTGTTTGAAGTGGATAACCTTAATAAACGATGAATACATCATTAAATTTCCTCTTGTTTCCTTTTCTTAATCAGATAACTCCTTCCCGTTGGCGTCCTCATGTCAGCTCTGTCCGTCGGCCGTCTCCATCTTAAAGACAAAAGCTACTAAACGGGCTTTAGCGTTTTATTATATTAGTTTATCTTCATCTCATCATTATTTTCCTTTATACGCCTCAATCTTTAACACTTTTTCATTCTTGCTTTCTTTCCTTAAACGTCTCCTCGATCAGATTTTTTATAATTTCTCAAAATAAGTTTCCCCCGCTGATAGCAGACAAACAAACGAACGGCACCTAGAGGAGAAGGACAAAATATGTATTCCTCTTCTTCCTCTTATCCCCCCCCTCTCCTCTCCTCCTCCTCCTCCCCGTTCTTCCTCCCTCTTCTCCAGCGCTGCCAGCAGACAGTGTGTTTCTGAGCGCGGTTGGAGATTATAGCCGGGAATGACAAGCACGCCGTCTGATACCATATCCGCTCTGAATTACAGATCAGCCCTTTTTAAATGATAGTTTAAATACTTGCTGCGGGGCTGCGAGTTTTCACAGGGTCTTATTTCATTGTTATTATACTAGTAGCGTATTTTTGTTAGAAAATCAGTGTTGGCGCTTATTTAAATGAGGGGAAAGGCGGAAGCCGATATACACTCCAGTGTGTTATTTTACTGTGCCACTTTGGAAAATCCCTCCCTACACTACTGCCTCCCCACCACCACCACCACCCTCCTCTCTTTTCTCTCTATTTTTTTTTTATGTGTTCTTGGTGGGAATTAAAAGGCAGCGCTGTGAAAAGGACAAAAGAGAAAGGACAAACTGTAATTAGTTTGATTTCGTGTGCTCGGCTGGCGTCGCCCATTAAGGGTTAGATTCCCACACAGAGCGGCGGCCGCGGCTTTGATTGCCTCTCGCGCAGGTTTGGCTCAAAACGGCGGGATTTGACTGGAATTGTTTCGCCGTGGCTCGTTTTGATCATTGAATTAATGCGTTAATTCAGCACAGAGGCAGGCAGGTTAGGCTGAGGAAGGAGGAAGGAGGAAGGAGGAAGGAGAAGGAGGTGCATTTCCCACGGTGGCGTGCTGGGTGGCGCTGTTGCCCCAGTGATGCGTCCTCCTTTGGATGAAAGGTCCCTCGGTTTCAGTCGAAGGCTCTGAGCTCTTTGTGCTTTGGCGTTTCATGATGGGATTCTCTGGAGAGCAGAGGATGGAGAACGACACTCCTTCCCCCTCTAACCCTCTCTCTCTCTCTCTCCCCCTCCTCTCTCCCTCGCTCTCTGCTGGAATACACCCCAACCTTGACATATTGAGAATGAAAACGACGGTTCCACATCCCATGCTCGCTTGTTGACAGCGTTAACACTCTTTTCATGTGTGTTTTGATGGCTGAAAATGAACCGCATTAGACGGTTAGGAGAAATTACGTTTTAGCGTACATACACCAGGGCCGTCGTACGCACCAGGGCATGTCCACCATTTTTATTTTTTTATTTAAATCTTCTGCACTCTCCCACGCAAACAAACACACATGCACTAATTGTGCGCCCTGTTTGTTTATGAGGTCTGGGAGTAAAAGTATGTTAAATAGGCCCAAAGGGACGGAAAAATATAGCCCACTGTAACCCTCCCTACCCCTTTTCTCACCCTCGGGTACGGTCTCACCGCTCTAAATTCTCTCCATACCCTTTGTATACCTTACAAAAACTGCACGCTCACATGCACGTATCCTCCTCGGCCTCTGTGCACGTACGTTCAAGCTCATGCGCTACGAAAATTGTGCAGGAAAAAATGCTAGCAAAACTGAAAGGTTGACGTCCTCGTGTGCAGCGTTGTACAGGTGTGTTTGGCTTAAAGTTTAACTCTGGCTTCTTTCAAACTGAATAAATAATAATATTTTCATTAAATTATTTATATCTTGCCTATATTTAACCAGATTTGTGCTGTTGAAGATCTCTTTTAAGAGGGAGACATGGCCAAGAGTAAGTAGATAGATAGACGATAACTTTATTGCCTTTAAAGCACATTAACAGATAATTCTCGTCTTGCTATTGGGTCTCGACTGTCACGCCAAGCTGGGGCACATATCTAGTTTTATATATTTTGAGGTATAAGAGTTTTAGACATGATAGTAAATAATTGAGATGCATCAGCAGCAAAGTTTAAACAGGAAATAACAAAATCACAGACTTAAATTCAAAATAAGAGCTCAGTTAAAACATTTGCACACAGACAAACTGGGATAAGCAGATTTCACCACCTTTTTAAACTTAAAACTTTTGTAGTTTGAGATTATTTTGCAGGTTGTTCCTGCAAGCTGCAGCAGGAGCAGCAGCCGAAAACCTAAAACCTGTTTTTCCCCAATTCAGGAACCACATATTGCGGTATAGCCTTAAAACGGAGACGTGCATTTTACACATTTAAAGTTTAAAACGAAGATATATACGTAAGAATCGTGCCCGTAATCAGAGGCATTAACGTACGACACGTCTTCATCATAAATTACAAGTAAAAAGGTAAATGACACCAAGTTTCTGTTTTACATGGAAATAAAAACAAGATTTGTCTCTATAATAAAATGTTCACCTTTAAAAAAAAAATAAAAAAAAATAACAGAGAGATGTGTCTTAAATTAATAACTAAGTGGAAATCAGCTCAATCTGGCCAGAGATATAATTTTGATAAAATGTGAGAATCTGACTCTGATCTACATCGATGCTACTAATAAACCAGAGTTCACTCTTATCCTAACTGGAGCCACTAATAACAGACCCCTTGAAATAAATTCTCCAGAATCGATTTCACCGTCACGTAACCTCAGAGCTGAGCTGTCCCGCTCCGAGTCTATTCTGAGTAACACAGTGAGCTCACTCCGCAGACGGTGGAAACATGTCCAGACCCAAACCTCGGGCTCCTCCAGCCCAGTCGCTTCTCTCTAATGACGCTCACTTCCCCCTTATTTGTTCAAAACGTGCCCTGTTTGTGTGTCTAGTGCCTTTTCCCACCAGGCTTTGCGCCATAATTGAAGCCGTGGCTCCTTCCTGTCCTCGTGAAAGCCATTACCCGGCCCCGTGCGAAAGGTATTAGAAAACATTTTAGGGAAAGCCGGCTGAGTGTTTCTTTTTTTTAAAGAAATTTATTTATTTTTTTAAATGAGGCACGTCTCATCAGAGTGGAAGAAGAAGTTTTGCAACTCTTGGTGTTGGCGTGCGATAGAGAGTTGAATGTCGTTTTCCGAGGTAGGAGGTTGCACGTGTGGGTGAAGAGCTGAGAGCAAACGTGATATCTTTACATCCTATGCTTTCAAGAAAATAATTAATCGAACTGGTGGAAAAAGGGATCTGCACAGAATAAAAACATTAATGCTTTTCTATAATATATGATGCATCGATTCCATACATGACTCGACTCAAGTGCACGCACCAAACACGACTCTTTCCTCTCCCTCTCATCACAGCCACTTCAATTTTCTCTTCCTCCTTCCTGCCACTCTCACGCTCCCTCCATCTGCCGCCCGTCCTCTCACCTCTCCCTCAACTCCCCGCTCTCAGCATTTCATTTTTCCGGCTTCCCCCACGTTTGCTCTCCTGCCACCGTCCTTTCACTTCCCTTTCCCCCCTCCTCGCAGATAAGACGTGACCCGACCCGCACATCTACATACATAAAACATACGCACACGTGTGTGCGGTGTACGGGCCGATGCTCGGTCTGAACCGGCACATACATGCTTGGATTTTTGTCCGCGGAAGTTATGGATCGCCTCAAGGCCTGAAAATGGAAATCCATTAAATCGGACATTTTTCACTTTCCCTTGCATATTGTCACGGCTTAGCAAGAGCCTTGAATTTTTTTAAAAAAAATAAAAAAGTCAACCTTTCAATCACTATAAGAAAACCTTTTTTTTTTTTAAGGTTCACCAAAATGTATTTGTTTGGATTAGATTGTGATTACGTTGCAAATTTCGATCAACGCACGCCTCGCCGCCAATAAAATTCTGTTTGGTTTTTGAGGACGTGAAAACTATTTTTGTTTCCAGTTGACTCAGTGTTACATTTGTGGTTTTTGTCTTATTTTTTTTTTTCCAATGCTCGATAAAGATCACTCCCTCCCCAATGCTTTGATACGTCTAAACGCAACCATATCAGCTTAATCCGCGCCATGGTTGAGTCACAAAGCAGCAGAAGTCAATGAGTGAAACGTGAATGTAGGATCAAACTGTAAAATTTGAATGTTTCCGTTTAGGAAAAACCTGAAGTAACCCGGGCTGCACTGCATTTTGGTCAGGCCTAATTAGGTATATCGAAAAAGTGCATTTCAGGAGATGCTACCCGTTAAGATGTGAAGATGTGACAATAACCATAGTTGAGTTTTTTGCTTTTTTTAAAGGAAAACAAGCATAAGCTTCGGGTAGTCCCAAGAGAACGAATCCTAGGGGTTGTACGTTGGATAGATCGCCGAGAAATTTAAATTGCGCCCTTCTCGTCCCACCTGAGGAGAAACTGAATCAGCTTTGATGACTGTTAACGTTGGGGTTTCAGTCCAGATGCTATTTTTGAACTGGCATGTTAGCATGGTGACCTTGCAAGTTAGGCATGTGCCGATCAAGTATTTTTTTGCCTCTTGATCCGATCTTAAACCAAACTTCCTCCCCTGTAGCTTCCTAAAGTCTGTCCTTATCTTCTAGAGTCGACTGGATTCAGTCCAATAATTTAATGTAGTGTGGAGAGGCTAGCTGGCACCTTGTCTTCTCTACTCCAGAAATGTTCTGGTCATCCAACGCCGCCATAAACTCCCTAACCCTCTCTAGAAAAATATTTTTCTCCTTAACGCCGTCTCCAGGAAACATTTCTTCTTCTCAGTGTTTGTTGTTGTTGTCTGGGTGCAGCCCAATCACGATCGACTGCTGTCGCCTCAGCAAACATCCGTACACAAATTCTGAATGAATGAGTCATTTTCCAGAGTAAAAGTTCTTCCACAGAGGCAGATGTTTAACCACGTGATTTTGGTTCTTCTTCTTCTTAGATTTTCTGGCAGATTTGATGCTAGCCAACCAACTGAAGTTAAAACAGAAGAAGAAGAAGAGGTCTTGACGCTATAGGGACGTGGTTTTAATTCATGGTAGCCCTAAAAATAAATAACTACAAAAGGTCAGACTTGGATGAAGCCTGATACCGATCCGATCATTTTAAAAATGTCTACATTGGCCCCAATAACAATCAGGATCTCCCTATTACGGATGTTACGTATGAAATGTTTTCTCTTAAGACCTGAATATGAAAACAATTCTTTTCTAGTGACACAAAATGGATTATTTCCATCTGATCCTCTGGAATATCAACCTGTCCTCAGAGCTGAAGGTGAATATTCAGATCCTGTAGCTGCTGGTTCCCACACTCGTTCACCTTTCCCCCCACCACCTCTCTATTGCGAAGTCCAAATGAAACAGAGATATTCATGGCTCCTCTCCATGAGCATAAAGACCTGGACCCTCCTGCCCTGGCCATTCAATTAACCACAGTGGCCAGTGTGTGTGTGTGTGTGTGTGAGAGAGAGAGTGCAAACTATTGCCCTGTCTGAGCAGCCAACCTCAACTAAGGGCCAGGCTCAAACAGCGGCTTAAAGCTAACCAGGTCACAGCTGATGGTGTGAGAACCGGGGCTGTGCTCGGGTTAGTGCGTTTTGTGTGTCGAGTGTGTGTGTGTGTTTGTTGAAGAAGAGAGAGAGAGAGAGCTAAAAACGTCGGTGTGTTTGGGCAGGTGTGTTGCCGTTGCCGTTGACAGCTCTCCCACGCTGCAGCTCGCAGGTTGCAGACTATAACTCGGGACTGTTTACGCGCTGTCAGTTTGCTCTTTTTAATGCCTACGTGCTGGACCTGCCGGCGTGCGCTCGCGTCTTTCAGCGGGCGTATACGTTTTGTTTTCAGAGGCAGTCAGGCTACACTGATTTTCTGCAGTGGTGGTTGAGTAATCAAAGACCAGTTCTGATGTGTCACCCCTCTCCCCCTCTCCTTCACTCCACAAGCCCCCCACACTCCTTACACAAGTTATGACTTTTCGACCTTTAGCTGCTAATAGAGCATTCAGAGGGAGCGGAAGTTTATCTATTTATGGCGATATCTGTGGGAACGTTTTTGTTTTTTTTATCCGTTTAAACTAGTTTAGTTTCACTTTCGTTTCTCTGTTTGAATTTAAAGTGAAATTTCATGGACGGAAAAAATGCAAATGCGTGAAAGTTTTGGGTCAGATGAGTGAAATGTCGAGATGCATCAATGTACTGTGAATTTGAAGCGGTTGTATAATTGGAAATATGTAAAGCGTGACACAAATAATGAGGGTATTTCGGAGTCTAGACAGTGGTGTCGGTGTGCGGATAGTCAGCATGTAGGTTTGATTTTTAATCATTAGGGACAAACACCAAACATTTTCCAGTAAAGACTGTTGAATGTGAGGATTTATTTTGTATTATTTCAGGCAGTTACAGCTTCTTGTATATGAGATGTTAATAGTACAGGTTGAGAAGGAGAATAAAGCTTGAATTTTCTCGTCAGCAAGGCAAATATTTCCAAAAACGTGCAGCTAATTCTGCTAATCTATTTTTTCTCACAACTGCTTTTGTGACTTTTTATTGGTACAAATTAGCGCAACACCATAAATTCAGTTGAATCCCAGCAAATTTGAGCACCCAAAGCACAAAAAATGAAGGCGTAGTATAGTTTTAATGAGAAGTTGGACTCCTGTAATACAAAATCAACGTCCAGTTATCTCCCAGCATGCAAGGAAATGTGAACATCTGCAAACACATGATCTTGGAAGAACTTGAATGCGATTGAAAGCGCTGAAACTGTTTTATTATACATTGCATAACACAATTCAATGCTCTTCTGGGAAACTTCTAGACCTGGCATTCATTCATTCATTGGTGTGGATGTTACTTAGACATGTACAACCCACCTGTATCAGACCAGGCACCCCCACCCCATAGCAATGACACTCCTTGATTCCCAACAAAAAAACAAACAAAAAAACATCTCAAGGTGTTGACCTGGCCTCCAGATTCATTTGATCCCAAACTGATCAACTATCTGTGGGATGATCCACATCACAGTACACAACAAAAAGAGTAGTGTTCCCTGGAAAGTACACTCAACTCAAAGGGAATTCTGCAGGAACATTACGTAGAAAAAAAATATCCGTTGATAAATCATCATCTGCAATTTTTCCACGCTCCACTTCCATGGTTCCACCTGTCAAACAACGAATGCGTCATGCACTTTAACTTTTAGTTTCTCTTTTCAAGTAATTGCGCCAACTCCTTGATATTTGTTGGTTTATTCCAGAGAAACTGAAGCGTGCCATTTCCCGAGAAACACCTGGTAGAGATCTGCAAATATAAAATCCTTTACTTTGAATCCCCAATGCTACAGAAATTCACGATAGAGTAAAATACCCCCCGCTGTTACTTTAATGGCCTCATAGAAGTCGTGTGAACCCCTAAAAAACTCCTCTTCTACAGTTTCAGGCTTTTCCCACCGCCAGAGGCCGCATAGTGTGTGTTTCTACAGTCTGTCATTCCCAAAGTTGGCGGAGTGTGAAGACATATAATTGCTTCATGAAACCTAACTAGGTGATATGAATAATCTGTCAGCGGAGGAGGCGACCCAGCCTCCATGCCAATCACTTGAGGTGTCCTGGGGTAGCGGTGCGTGGCCAAAACCATACTTGTCCATCCGGAAAGAAAGAAAAAAAAAACATATCTGTCCTTCGACTTCCTGCCCCAAACCCCCACTCCCAACCACCACCAAAACCAGCGTTATCAGACCAAAGGGCTGAGTGTGTGAATTCATTGGAGACCCTCTATATGCGGCTGTGATCAGCTCCATATCAGATAGAGGACTCACCGCTGATTGGTGTGTGTGTGTGTTTTCCTGATACAGAATTTGAGATTTCTCACAAGACGGAAAGAGGAGAAACAAAAATAAAGGAAGAAGAATAGAAGCAGTTTTGATAAATGTACCGATAAACGACGAGGTTGAATCACTGGCAGTGATTCAACCTCGTCGTCAAGTGTACCGTGGAGGGTTTGAGTCAAACGGGACGGCATTCAAGAAAAATCCAGTGATTAAATCAGGCAGAATGAAACTAGAAAAAGTTCAGCTCATATCCAGGACAAGGACCAGTAGAAGCTTCCTCAGCCAAATAAAAATCTACATTCAAATCTCATAGGTTGTATTTTTGTTTGAATATCCCAAAATCTAAGCTAGCACCCCCAGAGCAACGTAAATTACTCAAAATATTAGTAGTTTTCTTGCAGGGAAACTTGCTATGTTTCTCTAAAACCTTATCTCGACAAGAAAGCTAAAGAAATCTGAATTAGCCAAGCAATAGTTTTGAGTTTTGTGGTATAAAGTTTAATTCAATGCCCCAATTCTCAGCAGAAATTGCAAATTAACGTGGTAGGAGATGGGCTAAGCTAGCAAGCTAATGCTAAAGCTTGCTAGGCGGATGTTAAAGGATTAAAACCCTCAACTATCCGTAGAACAAAGTCTTTATTTTCCTCCTTGTGCCACAACACAGCCGACTTAAGGCAGCGGTGAGAATTTAAACGTACGTGCCTTTTCCCATGATCCCTTGCTTTGACCACCCTCCGCCCACCGCACAAACCCAAGCCACTCTGCCCGATGGCTCCCCTCCCCCGATCGTATCAGGCTCATTTAATTTACTATGCTGAACCGGCCCCAGTGTGTTATTACTGAACACATACGCGCATGTCAGCGTTCACACACATACGTAACATACGGACGTACACATGTACACAATCACAAATACGGAGGTACGTTTGCTTTTCTGCCCGCGGTATATGCGTTTGCGTCATAGCTCGTGTGTATTTATTTGTTGAAGCGTATGTATACCTTGTGTGAGTACATGCGCATTCAGGCGTGTGTGTGTGTGTGTGGATACAGTATATATATCGTGTTTGTTTTTATCAGAAATCTTTAAGCTGGGTCATGTGTTGTTGCTTCACATTTCATCATGCTGCTCTCTTATCTGCTGTTTTCATACACAACTGCTGTAATACTGTTATAACACACACAGACACACACAATATAGCAGACTCCCACCATATAGCGGTAAGCCAGTAAAGATAGTTTGTAGGAGGCAGAATGAAGGGAGTAGAGAAGAAAAAGGAGGCGAAGGGAGGGAAGCATTGAGAGAGGGATAAGAAGGAAGAGAGAGGCAGCTTCTATCTGTCGTCTTTTTTTTTTTTTTTCTTGTGTGTTGTGTTGTTGCTGCCGATGTTGGCGACTGATGTGTGTCGAGACAGAGGCTGTAACCCGTCAGCCATGTGAGGAATGAAGTCTGTCCGATCATCCAGATTATTTTGTCCTCGGACACACGCACACCTCGCCCTGCACGCTCCACATATTGTTGTTTTGTCTGTGGTGTCTTTAAATATGAAGGTTTGCGCGTCTCGGTGTGTTCGCTGAGACGGGGAAGGGGGGGTTACCGCAAGGTCAGAGCCGCCCGCCGCCGTTTACGTGTATACAGCGCGGTATGGAGGTTTGATGCGTTTTTTTGTGCCAGAGCTGAATGGATTTAAAACCACTGAACATCCTGAAATTATAAATTGCTTTTGAGATGTTGTCTCATTTGCTGGATTACCAACTGGACAAAGTGGGCAACTGCACCCAACATTTACAAGCCAATAACATTTGTTGTGGGCCTGATTTTGCCTGATTTTCACTTCTGTATTTTAGATATTTCACCTGATAATATGCAACCATGTCCAGATTAGCATTTTTATTGAGGCAGATTAAAATGTTCTCTTAAAGCTGAGATAAACCAATTCAGATTTACTTTACCTAGCTTCCTATCCTCCTAGCTTCCTAGCCTTCTAGCCTGCTAGCGTCCTAGCTTCCTAGCCTTCTAGCCTCCTAGCCTTCTAGCCTCCTAGCCTCTTAGCTAGTAGCAGCTCCTCATGTTTCCTTTTTTGAGGCATGAATAAAGACTGACGCTCACTGGTACGACCAAAAAAGGTTCAAAAAAGGCAACTGGACTTGTAGAGTTTTTTGAGAATACGTTTGTTCTGAGTAGCGTCTTCAGTTCTAGGGGACTGGTGGGAAGTTTGAGGTTTAAATAGGAACTCCTCCTGAAACTTGCTTGTTGTGTTAACAACCAGAAACCAGTGCAGCTAATTTCAATTAACGGTTGGGTACTTACTTGTCGTTGAAGTACCCAACCGTTAATGGATGTAGCCACTGATGTAGCCACTGGTAGACTTAGATAAATTAGATAAACTTTATTCGTCCACAAGGGAAGTAGCTTGGTCACAGTCGCTTAGTTGTACATTAAAAACACTCTTAAGAACCACAGATAAAGGTAAGATTAAATAAAATACAAATAAGTATAATAAAATCTAGTAAAATAAGATAAACATAGTATAAGCAAAAAATGTACGAATTAGCAAATTAGCATGGTGTTCAGGATGCACGTACTGACTGGCCCGTCTGTAGATTTAAAAGTGACTAATCGCATGGCGTGCCACACAACCCCTCATGGCACTGCTCTGCTCACAGTTCTCAGTCTGAATATATGTGCAGAGGCAAACTCATGATGTACCCGGGCATACGTGTGACGGTGCTATGCCACGTTGGCAGCACACGTTGTGCACCGGCATATGGCACGCCTTGCGATCTTGGTGCTTCTGCTTTGTGGTGCGTTCAGGTGCATATTAGTTTTTTTTAATCCAGACACAGGAGACATTCAGTTCTAACCAGAAGTTGTTTTTGATGATGGTTTTCTGTGTCCAGGCTTTAAGACGAGCAGATTAGCCCTCAGTTTTAATGCCGACAAAGTCACAGTTTTGCCACGTTTCCAGTATTTTCAGCTGTATTTTTTTTAGATTGGGTGACAAAGTAAAACAACAATGCTGTAGTAATTAAAAAAATCACTAATGCATCTGTGTTTCTGTCTATAGGATAGAAAAATCCAGATTTGATTTGTGCGTGCAACATTCACTACTGAGTATATTGTGCTAATATTTATATTGTGTTGGGAGTGTCCAGTGAGACCAACTGCTCAGGAAATATCCTTGTACTTCCACTTCCTGTCTGAGCATCTCAGGTCCCATGAGCCCTTCTCTCCTCTCTTTCCCTTTCTTAGCTGACGTCCAGCCGCCCCGGCCTCGCTCATGGGAGCCTTTACCTTCGCAACGTGCGGCTCGGTAGCCGATTGGATGACGGACTCTAATCGTCGTCGCTGCAGAGTGGGGGTGAGAAGCCGAGTGCGGGGGCACATAATGGCTTCCGATTTTGGGGAGGAAACGAGATGTAAATGAGGTAATTATGTGTCCTAACGAGGGCAAACAGCGTTGACATTCTAGCCCTGGAAACCAGTGTATTTATAGCCCTTAATAACCTTAAGTGGGACTGGCTGGAAGGCTGTCAGGGGAATTAGAGCCGTCTGAACAGCACTGCTTTTGTTTTTTATTAGGGCTGTGTGTTTGAAACGACAACGTTTGACTTGGATCCCTCCGTCAAACTGGAAAGAATGATATTGACAGGCGTAGCGCTAAGCTTTGTGGCTCCACACACTTGTCAGAGTGATAGTTTTGTCCCCCCAGAGGATAAAGCTGGAAGAGGTCGTCCATCTTTTTTTTTTTTTTTTTTTTTAATTCAAAGTAAGCATGATCGGGCAAAAACATTTTCACTTCAAGATTTTTGTGTTTGACTAGTTAGTGCACAGAAAAGTGTTTGAGGAACCCGAGCCGTCCATAAGCAGATGGAGTTTCAGTGATCTTTGGCTCCTTCAACACGTCCTCCTTTTGTTTTTAAAACATGACAGGAGAAAGAAAAAAAAAAGAAAAAAGGTTTGATTCAAAAATGAAGGAACTGAGGTGGAACTTGGTCTTGGGAGGCCGGCGGGACTGTGGGTAAATGTTTTGGCATTAGGATTGTGCCGAGCGCAGCAGAAATGTATTTCTGACAGAGTAAGCACCGGGGCTTTGGAGTTCACCCTATTTTCATATTCTCTCGTACATCCATTTCCCTCCTCCACAGATTAAAACGAGAATTTAGACAGCACTTCTGCGTTGGCATGGCACAGTAGGATTATCATATGGCGCTGAGGTTTTTATTTTTTATTTTTTTTTATTATTTAGAAATGTGGAGATGCAGTGAATTTATTTTAAGGTTTCTGTTTGAGATGGGGGAAAAGACGGGAAGTCCAGCTCTGAGGGAGGTTTGAGTAACTGTAGTTGTGATGTATGAGGCGTTACTCAGGTTGAGTCACAAAACAGAGTCACCGGCGTCACCTGTAAACCTTTACCTACAACATATTAAGCAACCCCCACCCTCTCCTTTCTTTCCATGGCTGCACTGAGCCGTTACGTTCTCAGGGGAAGCGCAGACTGCTGGCGCCGCACTGTTTGGGCTCTCTCTCCACACACACACACACACACACACACACACACCTCTGCAGGTACACAGGTATTCACACAGCAAATTAAGTGTATTGTTGCGTTGCCTCCAGCGTCGAACGGGTGAAAAGTCATTCAAAGGTTTTGTCCTCGCACCACACGAGGGTTCAGGCCACCAGGAGAGGAGGTCGCCCTTTGGTTCCCGTTGGTTCCTGCGGTGTATCAATTATACTGTTTCTCTTTTATGCATAATTTATTGCGTAAGCATCGCTTTTGTGTGCGTGCAGGGGGAAAATAGTTTGCAGGATGAATTTTTTATGGCTCAGTTTTGATATTATCACTCATCAGTTTAATGTAATCTCATATAAAATAATCCACCAATGTATCACAAGTATTTTTTTAGATCGTGTTGGGGAGAGTAAAGTTATTTTTAAACTCAAATTTTATAAATCTTTAACATTCTTGGAAGGAACTAAGAATAAGAACCTAAGTACAGTTTTGAGTATCTCACAATTTACTTTCACTTACACTTTATCTTCTCATAGTAACGTCAAGACCATAAAATATTTTGAGAGAAACCAAACTATTTCAAACGTGTGAGAAAATAATACAATTTTACGTATTTTATTATTCATGCAGTTTGTCGTTCTGTTTGATGAGACTCAAAAACATGATGTGCAGTGAAAAAAATCAGTTTAAAAGAATGCTTTTTTTTTGTTTCAACATATTTCTCGGACGGTTCAGATTCATCTTAAGTGACGGTATAGCAAATTCTTTAGAGCTGCATTAACAAATAAAAATTAAAAAAAGGCACTTTTTGTTCTTGAAATTAATCCAGATCAGTCATGCACGTTTCACATGAGTGAACTTGCAAAGACGTAAAAGCTTCAAATTAGTTTTATTAGGTGAATTTAAAGTGCTAATACCTTCCTTCGCTTTAGTTAGTAGAAAGTAAAAGTAGATTCAAAATCAATGCATCGTGCGTATAATCGTGGGATTATAATCACTGAAGCGTTCATGTGCAAACAGCACTTTATTTAGTCACACTTGTGCAAATTTGCACTATTTTTTTTTAGCACTTTATAATCTGCAAAAAGTCAATCTTTTAAAGATCTGTTAACAGTTTACACGTGTTCATACATTTATTAAAACACAACGTTTTCCTTTCTTCATGGAGGAAGGAGAAGCGTTGAATCTTCCGGGTTCTGTTCTCTCGGCTGCTGGCAGCGCAATTCATCAAACCCACATAGCGACACGGGAAGGAGTTTAATATTCTGTGGAAAAACCTGCATAACTCGTCTGCCTGCGAGCTTTTTCGTTACGGGCGCGAGATCCGATCAGTGTTTATGAATTGGACACTTGTCTGGTCCTCGCGGGGTGCGAGCGCTTTAGCGCAGTGATTGAGAGAGAAAATAGAAAAGGCGGTTTTAGAGGAGAAAAATATTCATGACACTTGGAGTGACCTTCATGTGAATCGCAGCCTGCCCGGCCCGGGAGTGTTTTTGTGGTTTGTAAAGCTTATTTGACTTTGGACAATAAGTTTAAAGTACGATGTTTAGTTGAGGTAACGCAGGATTATTTTTCCAGCCTAATTTGAAGCAGTAGGCTCTTTCTCCCTCAATTTTCTCCCCCAGTCTCACTTTCTCTCCTCTTCTTCTAGTAATCCGCCGTCATCTTGATCAGAGGCAGACACGGAAAATTAAACAAATAAACTCTGATGCTTCGGATAACATTCCCCTCTGATTGACCCGACCCTGTGAACTCTGAGACATTCTGGCTGGGGTCGCGACCCCGTGGTGGCGTTCGGCTCTCGGCGTCACAGGGGCCTCAGTGTATTGGTTTGGCCTCTGCGACTTGACCTGTAGGAAAACATGCAGAATAAAACCAGCCCAGTCAACTTCAGGCTGCATCACAACATCCAACACTAGAGACTCTAGAGAAGCCTGGGGCAGCTTCTATTACTTACAGTATATTTCACACACTTGGCTAAGATATTTATATTTGAAAGTTTGGACAAGAACTAAAAGTGGCGGCAGAAAAAATTTGTTGTCTTTGGAAACTAACTACTTCTTCTAGTCTAGCAAGCACTCCGTGTATGTCGGTAGCATGCTAGAAGACAAATCGTTGTAAGAATAATTTGTGCATAAAGGTCACTCCGATAGCTGCCAGTACCTCCTTAGAGGACTCTGATTGGTCCACAGCACTGTGGATCAGCCTCAGATCTCATTAGATTGAATTTGCAGGAATAACCGCTAATAGTGTCAACCTTAAAAATGGCATTTCTTCATGTTCTTGAGTTATTTTTCATCTACTTATCACCTTATTTGCTCTCTAAATATTTCAATTTGTTGAAATTATTGCACCAAATGGTTTCGAATAGTTTTAATGAAATGATGTGGGAACAAAAAAAACAAAACAAAATGAAATTTAAGCAATTTAAATCAATCTGCTGATTATTTTCCCAAATCAGAATCAGCATACTTTATTAATCCATCAAGGAAACTGTTTTGTTGCTGTTGCTCCCATAAAGTTGCTAGCTGACGATAGCAAATACAATAGAATAAAAGTAGTATGAATGAATGAATGAATGAATGAATGAATGAATGAATGAATGAATGAATGCTTTATTTCGAACATGCAAGTATAAAAATATATAAAAAATAAAGATGCATTTAAAGTAAAAGCAACAATATCGCACAAGTATTTGCAATACTTGTGATATATTGTTAGATAAAAGGTTGCAAATAAATAAACGGCGTCATAATGTGTCAAATGAATGAGTCACAGACTTTGTTATGTGTTGCAGAATGGGACTCACAAAGTTTAAATCTTAACTGAAACTAATTAAATGAAGGCCCTGAGCCGAAACTTGTCGTTCTAATAAAGCTGTTCCATTTACTACAAGTGCTCCCAGAGTCTTGACCTTTCTACACCTTGCACCTTGTTAGCAGGTGAAGCTGCGCCATGAATACATTGTTTTTTTTTCTATACCTGAAACCGATTTATCAGCCGATCGTTTCCTAGTGTTACTACAGTCGTGTGCACGGGTTCAACGGCAGCACGCGTCATGTTCCTCTTGCAACGGTTCTGAACCTGCTGAAATGCTGTATTTCAGGAATGAGGCGTAGACCGGCGTCCACGGACGGGTACAGTTCACGACCTGGATGAAGACAAAGCTCTAGATGTGACCCTGCGATTGAGCGGTTGCGATGCGCGACGAAAAACGTGGACAGGAATGAAAAGGCGTGCATACTCCCGCCTTGGTGTCTGTGCAGAGAACGAAAACCATTATCTGCAAGCATCGCTCCCTTTGTCTGACACTCATGGGTAGTGCTCGTGCAGGATAATATCTTACGTTACGTATAAAGAGTTAAAAAAAAAAAGGGGGTTAAGTTACATATCAATACTGGACATCAGCCAGTTACGTTCTGACTTGGCTCCTTTCCTAAATCTCTTATCAATTTATCTTCTGTTATCTGTACGTGACTATGCAACAATCATAATGCTTAGTTTGTTCAGTCATTATATCTTCTCAGGATGTACAGATTCTGTGATATCGAAACTGAAATTATATCTTATTTACAAAGTTAAATCTGGGTCAACGTTAGATTTTGAAACAAAATCATTTCCAAATGTCTAAGAATAGATATATCTCCAGTATCAGCAGCTTTTAAATCAAAGAAGTCAAAGAAAGAAGAAGGATTCATGGAATAATTAATAGCATAAGAAGAAACATGTGTTTTCTAACTTTATAGTTCACAAAAAAAACTATCTGAGAAGTCAAAACTTACAGTATAATTATATATTTATACACTTCCAGCTGAATTATGTTATATATTGTGAAAAGGACCTGTTCAAACTATTTTTATTTGAGCAGTTTTAACCAAGAAATCAAGAAATCTATTCTATTGCGTGAGTTTTATTTGGCAATATAAAATATAAGGTCGTCTGCGTAACATAATCTCCGTCGGCCTTCAGAAACTCATGTATTTTCTTTCTGTAGTTACTTTGCCGTTCTCACTGTGCTGTTTTTTCCTCCAGTTTCCTGACCGACAGCATGTGGTGCGTCCACGACGGAGGGGATCAAGGACATTAGCCGTCCAGAAAACCTGCTTCGGAGTCACTTATCCCCCCAAGAACAAAGCCGAGGTTGGACGCGATAGGCGGCACGCATACGTGTTCTCCGCGCTTATCTTGTTTATGTGATGGAGTTTTTCAAACGCAAACATTTTCTTTAGATGGCACAGCGGACCTCTGCTCTGCGATAAGTATCGAATGCAGACTTAATTGCCTGAGATAGAAGCTTATTATTCCCATTAAAACGGGCGTTCGGGGCCTCGCTCCCCGGGTCTCTCTGCTGCTGGAGACTCGCTCTCTCTTTCTCCCACCCTCCCTCCTTCCCTCGCTCCCCGGCTTTCATCCCTCCTCCTTTTCTTTCTGCTTGTCTCTGTTGTCCGTTTGATGTGGAGATGAAGGGGAAAAGGGCAAACGAGAACAGTTTTTGTGTTGAAAAGTTGAGAAATCTGGTAACAATTGGAATCTAATGGAATTGTTTGGAGGTCTTGTCCCCTGACGATGCCTTAGCTAATGATTTTGCCGCCCAGAGTGCATCCTAAACTGCACCTTCTAGTTTTATTTTATACCTTCTTTCTGATTTTCTCACGTCCAGGTTACTTTTTCCCTTCCCTGCTTCTCCACCCTGACTCCTGGGTAGCGCTGCACGGCCGTTGCCTTTCTTGGATTTGTGTGTCTCTGTCGGCGCTTTCCCCCCGTCGGTCGGCACCGAGCCGGCATTCCTTCACGGGTTCACTGGCAATGCTCAAGTGGCTCCCTCTTAACAGCCCCCCTAATCACTCAGGGACATAATCACAGGCCACTTTGAAGTAATAGTCAATTTGCTACGAGTCCACCGTTTAACAGAACTGCTTCGACGCAAGCCGGGCCTGCACGAGATGTAACGATAGGACGGCCGGGCCAGTGGAAAAGGCCGCTTTCTGCCCGACAAAAGGTAGCGCATGCATGCTCGGAAAAGTGTTTATTTTTGGGACGTCTTTGGTACAAGACCCCGGGTTGTGTAGACAAAAGGCAGGTGAGGTCAATAAGCGATGGAAAAGGAAAACTTTGCAGAGACAGCCTGTGTGTGTGTACGAGTTGATGACAAGTTCACAGGAAGTGCGCAGACTTATACCTGTCACTCACCCCCCCTGCACGCCTTGACTCTGAATGCACCAGCAACCGCTCACAATGACACACTGTACAGCGATGATGTGTGCACGTCGCCCCTGCAGTGAATCAGGTAGAGAGCGGAGCACGGGACGCCCTGGCGTTGGCCCGTGTTTATTGTTTACGGTTCTCCGGGTGGCGCCAGGTCCTGAAAAAACAGGAGCTGAAAAACACTTTGTTTTGGTGGGGAGGCTGCTCCTGTGGTTTTGTAATCACCATCGCTATCAGAAGCCCTGATCGCTTTACAGAGAGAGAGAGGGTGGGGGGGGGGGGGAGTAAAAGGTATGTTATTCCACACGGTGCACAAAGGCAGGGAACAGAGAGGGAGAAAGAGATGTGGGCGCTTGGCAGTGTGTCTGTCTGCCCTCTTTCCTCCAGCCCTCCAACCAGCCTACAGCTGACTCAGGCCAGGAGTCACGGAGGCTGTCTGAGCGGCCACGCAGGGTGGTCGGCTTCCTGCCCGTGTTGAGACAGTGCCGGGTAAAATGTTAGCCAACGGCTCGGTAATGTTTCCTCTCACACGACGGGTTTTTAGGGGTTATTCTCCACCGACTGTACACCTTTTTCTTTTCTTTTTGTTTGGATCATATTTTGCTTTCCCTCATGGCATTTTGGAATGAAATTAAAACGAGAAGTCGTCTTCTTTGGAAGCTGGTGCTTCTTCTTCTAGTCCTTTGAAAGCTAGCGAGCACTCAGCGTGTAAAGGAAACCAGTATCTTTAAGCATCGCTCCCCTTTGTCCGACACTTGTGAAGTAGTGCAGGATAATATCTGAAGTTATATATAAGGAGTTTAAAAGTGATGGTTAAAGATCAGTACTGGACATCAGCCAGTTATGATCTGATTTTATTTATCTACTTATCTGCTATTATCTATACACGACTACGCAATTATTAAGCTTAGTTTATTCAGTGTATGCACAGATTCTATCATGAACAGCTCGGTATACTACGAGCTTTTTAGAGGGTTAAAGCTTATTTTCCATTTTTCTTTATTTACTTCTGGGCATGTGGAACAGTTTCTGCGGCATGTCTTATTATTCTGACTGTTTAGACTACTCAGAGGGGCCTCCATTGTTCACTGGCATTTGGGTGACGCTTTAAATGTTTAAGATGAGGGTTGCATTTCAGGTCCAAAACGCTGAAGGATTCACGGGACGTTAGATTGAACTCTAATTGATTGTAAATTGGCCGTTTTAACAGCTTTTTAAGATGTGCATTCGTAGCGATGCAGCAGTTTGGGATCGGCCTGCATGTTCCTCTTCGTCTGCAGCGCTGTCGTGGTGTTTTGCAGTGTCAGGCTGCATATTCAGATGTTTTTGGACGATATTTGTTCCTGGTTTTGTGGCGAAAAGGACTTGCCAGGTTGGAAACACGTAAAAATACCAACAAAAGAAATATTTGACAAGAAAATTTTAATGTTACCCTGTCAGGAAAGACTTAATAACAACGTGCTCTCAAATAAAACCAATGAACTCAACAAAACTTTAACAAAACGATGTCTTTTTTTTTTTTGATTTGATTAAAAGCTGCATTCAGGTGCATGCTGTAAAAAAGACACTTCTAATCCATAATCCATGCTTTTACTCACCTCCTGCACTGTTCACCTCACTCTGTGGGAAATGCACACTTTAACGGAAGTCAAGTAGATGCAAGGACAAAAAAAACGTGGGCTGACTTGAAAAGAAAACTGTTTATAGTAAAAGTATTTGCATATGTGTTGGCCTTCTCATGGCTGATCAAAATGGCTGATTTTAGCCGCTGGAATCAACTTGGACGGACACTCAAAGGGGGTGAATTTGTGCAAATCGTCAAAAAAAAATAGCATTTAATAGCACCTAATCACGGTTTTAAGCAAATAAAAGACGTTCACTGAGGTCCTTGGATTCTCAGATGTTTCCCAAGCCTCGACATATAAGCGTGATTGCTATCTGCACGGCTAAATTTCCATAACTGACTCTTTAAGCAGCATTTTCATTCAAATTTTTTCGAAAGGCCGTCTTCGGAAAGTTCCGCAATCGGAGTCGAGGCACCAGGCTGCGCCGTCACCTGCAGGCGTGCACGCTTCGCGCCACGCCTGCTTTACCTGTTCCGCGCACAAAGAGCACCGTTGAGAGGAAGAAGCAGGCCGCGTGCGCGCCTCTCTGGCCTATTTTCAGTGCTATTAGCGTGCGGGGTGTGTAATTCCGAGGGCCCGGCGCTGTCTTTATTCACGCGGCGACATTACAACGTAATGAATCATGAAGAAGGCGTATTGTTCCACGCCACTCTCCCCTAACGCCGCTCACTTAGCGGCGCGCACTCGCAGGTGTAGAACATCATTATCGCCCAGCTCCAATTGATGAAGAGTATTATGCCGCCAAATTGATTTTCCTTACTCCGCGATCGCGATGACACGAGAAGGGAGACGACGAAGAAAAGGCGCAATCATCAACAACTTTATGTTCCAATCAGCATATCTGAGCAGGAGGAATAAAAAAAAAAAGAATAGCTCAGAAAAATGGAGCCGGGGCTCAAATCGCCTCAAATTGCTTTGCTTTTTTTTCCCCGTTCCCTTCTATCGTGAAATGTTACCGATTATCATGAAACGAGTAAATTGAATTCTTCTTTTTTTTTTCATTTAAGTAATAATTGATTTGACATTTCGGAGCACTTCAAAGGCAGTTTGGCCTGAAGGCTCTGCAGTAAATTACAGTATAAAGCTGAGAATTTACCATTAGCTGAGTGTCAAGTGAACGCTCTGCTTTCGCCCCCCCCCCATCTACCCACCCCCTCCCTCCCCTTGCATCCCCTCTCCCCCCTTCTTTCTCTCTATCTTTTCTCCCCAAACCCTCTGAAATTCTAGTCAAACTTTATACAACTTGTCTTCACTGGCCTGTTTGTGTGCATTTTGTGTGCCCGTGTCCCGCTCTGGCATTTTATTGTAACACTATAAAGGCCCGGTGTGTTTATCAGTAAACGGAGCTGCACACAGTTCGCCTGCCTCCATTATAACTCTTTTCACTTCCTTGTTTAGTTTGTATTTTTTTTTTTTTTTTTATTCCTTAGGAAATGCCCTTCTTTTCTGTCCGCTTCTTCCATGCGGGGCGCAACAACAGGCGGGAAAGGGTGTTTGATATGTAAATAGTCTGCTCAACAAAGTCCAGGTGCTATCTGTGGTTACAGAGGCTCATGCTTTCGGCTGCAGATGGCTTCTGAAACACACAGACACACAAGTGAACACACAAACCGAGCTCAGGCCAGTCTGGAATGGTAATATTTGCAAAATAAAAACCAGATCTGCTACGTTTCTCCGCGAGGACTGTGTGTTTGATCGTCGTCTAGGAGATGTCTGCAGAGGGAAATCAGATCCACAGATCAATACATCTGTTATCAAGACTTTAATTTTTAATATTTTAATTGACGTTTAAACAGTACTTCTAAAGGTAGAACATGCAGTATAGGTCGTCAACTCAGCTAATGGTCTGTTGGCAATTAGCCTCACGCTAGCTAACGTAACTTGCGGCTGTTTCATTAGAATGAAACTACATATGTTTTAGCAACAGTTGCTAATACTATTGCAAATTTTAACATGCTCATAAAGTTATTTTTAAGTTCTCTACGCTTCCCTGAAACTGAATTTGCCGTCGGATGTTAGCAACGGTAGCTGAATAGGTCGTCAGCTCAAGTAGAACTTGGCATTACGTTACGTTAGTTACAAAAGTAGAAAATATATAATGTAATAAATTATAATAATAATACCATAACTTTCAACACAACGATAAAGTAATTTTTAGACAGTGGTATAAAATTTGCTTTGTAACATAGATGCTACAGCAGCTGTTACCAATTAGCATCACGCTAGCTAAGGAGTAGTAACTCGCGGCTATTTCATTAGAATAAAACATGAATACATTTTAGCAACTATTGCTAAAGTCATTACAACACAGCAAATTTTAACATGCTCATAAAGTTATTTTTAAGATTTCCATGCGACTGAATTTGCCACACAATGTTAGCTACTGTAGCTAAACAGGTCGTCAACTCAACTAATGGTCTGTTAGCATCGCGCTAGCTAACGTAGCTAGCAGCTGTTTCATTAGAATTATTATTATTAAATTATTATTTTCAACACACATTTCAACATACATTTTTGGAAGTTAGTGGTTTTTACAACAGATAACAACACTAGACTATGACTGACTTTTAAACATGAGGTTAGCTACTTAAGTTATCAACTAAACTATTATCACTACGCTAAAGTGGTTTATGATTATTAACAATAGGACCTACATCAATTTTCAACACACTTACAAAGTTGTTTTTAGATAATGTGTGTCTGTATTGTTATTGTAAGTGCTGTGACCGAGTTTGTTTAGTAGAAGTAGCGGTAGTAGTTGTCGAACAGGTCGTCGCCTCAGCTAATGGTAAATTAGCAGTGATGTTAGCATTAGCCAAAGTAGTGTGTGAAGAATGTGAATATATGTGACTATTCCCACATTATTATGATATTGCAACAACTTTCAACACACAACCCATAAAGTTATCTGTGAATAAATACATCACACTGCAAGATTTAAGATTTAATGTGCACTAGTACTGAAACTAACTAGTTTTGAAGTTCCTGAACAACAATAATATTCTGCTAATATGGTGATGCAACATTAGTATTTTTTTATTTTTTTTTCATTTTCAATTTTTTTTTTTACATGCTACATTGAGTATTAAGTTGTGGTGTTATAACACTTACTAAAAAGACCTTTTCCTCCATTTATTTATTTTTTTAATCATCGTCTGAGGTGTTGAACTTTAATTCGTAGGCGATGAAATGCTCAAATTTGAAATACGGTAAAAATTTCAGAAGGCTTTTTTCTTTTTTTAAATAATAATCTGGTGTACAGATGGATTATGTCTTATTATTACCAATAATTGGTGTAGTCGTACAGCTGGTATAACTTTTCAGATCAAATTGCCCAAACGATCCATTAACTGTTTCATTCAACTTTACTCAAAATCTCCTCCATCATCAGCCCCGGCGTGAAAACACACTGTAGATATCCAACTTTTAATTAGCCAAACTCCGACTCACATGTTCACACACACACACACACACACACAGTATACCTACTGATTGTCACCTGAATCCCGAGTTAGCTGGAGGTGACACGTATTGTCTTTTGGCCTTGAATTAATGTGCCTGTAAATACGTTTCTCTCCCCCCCTCATTCCTATTTGTTAAGTTATTCATAGAACTGCTGATTGCAGGCAGCCGTCAGAGCTAAATGAGGGCCTTTGTTATTGTTGAGTAATTAGGACAGCCATCATCGTGCTCCGAGATGACAGGGTCAGTTAAATAGTTTCTCTCTCTCAGTAGTCCGGGCTGATTATGGGAGCTCAGGAAAGGCGAGGCGAGGCGAGGCAGGGCCTGGGAGCTGGAGCTGGAGCTGGGGAGGTGGGAGGCGAGGGGGTGGCGGCGGCGGTGGTACAGATGGGAGGAGTGGGGAGGAAAGCAGACCCTTATCTCAGGCAATTAATCAGAGACACTCATATTGCGGGACAATTATTCAAAGCTCACTCCTGCATAACTCAGCCCAAGGTTCCAGTGGGCTCGCTGTCTCTTTCCATCCCCCCTGGACTGGAAGGTCAGGAAAGTGAGAGGAAGGTGGAGCCGGGAAAAAGAGAGAGAGAGAGGGAGACTTTACGGAGTGTGTACGTGAGAGAGAGAGAGAGAGAAAGTGGGATGAGGCAATACAGGGTCAAAGTCACTCAAAGTCTGCTCTCCTCTGGAGGCTTTTTTTGTTTTTCAAGGAGTTTATTCCCCATCATGTTTACACGTATTAACTTTTTTGCCGTTGGTGGAATAACATGGGCGTTGACTGTTAGTGCGTGTGTGTGTGTGTGTGTGTGATGTCGTGTTGAATGTGTGTGTGTGTGTGTGCATTAGTGCCCAGAGCCAGCATTATCAGCATTCCTCGGTGGCAGCAGGGTGGCTCGTCTGGCACCGCGCAAACAGGAAAAGGAAATAGCTCGACTCCTTCACCGTGGTTATATCCTGGAGAGCCCTCGCAGTGTGCCCGACTCTGTGTGTGTGTGTGAGTGCACGGTGTTTAAATATGGATCCCGGTGGCGGTGCAATGGAAAAACAGCAGTGGATCCGTATATTTAGAGCGTCCTCATTAATATTGAGGCCGTGTTGATATTTAAAGGAACCTCTGGTCTGTTTTTTTTTTCTTTTAAAGAAATAGAAAGTCCATTATGTCCCAATGATGTGGCGTTCATGACTTTTATTTTCCAGCTGCCTGTGTTCACCGGTTAAAATGCTGAATCTCAAAGGTGCTATTATATTTCTCATTATTTTTATTTTTGTGTCTGGTTTTCTTACCTGTATATTGAAATGCTTTTTTAGGGGCCGCGTCCAATTTTACTTCATAATTTAAATGGTTTAAAACAAAAATAGTGCTAAAAAAATAAAAATAAAATTGGATTCACGAACGCCGTTTGAAATTAGCAGCATTCTTCTTTTCCCCTCTTAATGTTTTATTCACCTTTTATAGATTCTCCACGCTGGATTCGTGCCACTGTCCCTGGAAACAGGTTTCACCCAATTCATTTTTATTTGTTGTGGAGTTTTCTCCAGTTTTTGGGATGTTTAAATGAAATTACTGGTGATTATTTGGGCCGTCAGACCAGTTATCTAAACGTTTTAGAGTGCACGACCTTTGTGCCGTCTCCGCATGTGAAGATGCATTTTATTACCTTGTGTCACTACAGCTACTGTATCCCATCGCTGGGGTTGAATGTTAACACAAGCTCTGATCAGGGCCTTTGATTGGCCAGCTTTGATTTAGAGTCACGCTTGTATTGTCACCTGTTTTTTTGGCATGATTTTGACAAACACATGCGTTCTGGTTACCTGCCGTGGCTTATTCACATACCAACTGTTGCATAACATTATGACCTCCTTCCTAATGTTGTGCAGGTCTCCCTTGTTGCATCCAAAACAGTTGTGACTCATCAGAGAATGGACATAGGCCTTTTCTGAGGGTGTCCTGTGGTGTCTGGCTGCAGAATGTTGTTAGTCGGCAAACAGGTCTGCTGTCCCGGGCCCAGATTATGGAATAATTAAACACACACAAAAAAAATGAAAGCGAGCCTATTTGTGGAAAAAATATGAAATATTTGAGGTACATAAAGGCTTTTTATTGGTTTTCTTCCTAATTGTCCTGGAAATAGTGGTTGGTCAAGTCTGGTGCTCAGAAAAGAGAAGAAGAGAGGAAGAAAACAGAGGCCTTAAAGATTTTCTTAACAAATATTTAATAATTAAAAAAAAGTGGTGACGGTGAAGCTCAGACTAGTAAAGTGAACGTAGAGCAAGGTTAGAAACAGTGCGGCCAACGTTTAGCATCCTTGTAACGTAGCCTAACAAGCTAGCTCTAATGTTAACGTCCCTCTGCTGTCCCGGAGCGGAGGGGCATCTCAGATTGTTTTGTCTCGGGCCTGGGTAAGACTGTCAGCTGGCCTGGTCATTGCTATGGGGTGGGGGTGCCTGGTTTGGTCTAGGTGGGTGCTACATGTCTAAGCAACATCCACACCAATGAATGAATAAATGAAGCCAGGTCCAGAAGTTTCCCAACAGAACAATGAACTGTCACAAGATGATCAATGTTATTTACTTCTCCTGTCGGTGGTCATAATGTTGTGGCTGACTGGTGTACATCCCTCAATGAGGCTTAACACATACATTCAAGAATATATATGTACTATGGCATCTAAAGCTCTTGTGCTGGTCTTTTGTCTGACTTTCGGCAAATTATTGACGCTAGAAATGAACGGATTTGAGTTTTCATTGCAGTTCAGTCTTTATTAATGTATGTTTATATGACATGAGTTAAATGTGCTAAAATCACACAGGTTCATCAGCTTCCAGCCCATCCTGAAAACTTACTCGCTCATCAAACCTGTGGCTCTCATTGCACATTTATATCAAGCTATCATTAAACCAATAACCAAGCATCACCTTGAAGTGACGTATCCTCGCGCTCCACCGCGTTACGTAAATCACCAACGTATTTTTAGTTGGTGTCATCGGGCCGGGACGTGTGCACGTAAAAAGACATTCACCGCCTCACCTCCTTTTTTATTTCATTTTATTTCTCCTTTCCTCTGCTCTCGTTCCAGCCCCAACCTGATCCACAAATGTCACCTCCACTCGGCGTATAAAAGGAGAGGAAGACATCGAGGAGGAGGAGGAGGGAAGAGAGATAGATCAGCAAAAGAGAGAGAGAGTGTCATAAAATGCAAATGCAGCCCGCGTCCGCTTTTACAAATTAAATGTCAGGACATAAAATATTGTCAGTTTCATTTTGCCGCCAGAGGGATGACAAATCCATATTCTCCTTTAAATAAAACTCTTATTGCGGCGGAGGGGGTAATCATGGCAGAACAAAGCGCAGTGATTAACGATAGCAATTTATTGTATCTGGCGGCTGGCGAGGCACCGGCGAGGCAGAGGAACAGAGAGACATCATGGTTATCATAATTCATATCGTAAATAACGGGGCCCAGCCAATCACAAGGAGGCGCCGATGTCATCCCAAATAACCTTTGATAACAATTACCATAGAAGGCAGTACAAACCCCGGAGTCACAATGTTATCTTATCCCTATTCTCTGCTTGTAGAATACAACACTATTACCATATAGATTAGACTATTTATAATGGTGCGTGTCATTCTGGGTGCAGCTTTAAGTCGTCACCGTGTGGAGGTGTAGCGTGGCGAGGACACGGCGAGGTGGCGCGTTGGTGTGCGGACCGGGTAGGTGGACCTGTCTTTGGGAGGAGATTATAGCCCGGGCTTTATGAGGGGCTGAATTGCCCTCTCTCGGTATCACATGGCAGCACATTGCCGCCGCGGCCCCGAGTCTCACAATGGCGTGGTGGGGAGAGGAGTCGAGGGAAGGAGGGAGGGAGGGAGGGGCCTCGGTGGCGGTGGCGGTGGCGTGGCGGCGGCGGCGGTGGAGGGGTAAAGAAAACCAGAGGAGGAGATATTAGCGAGGGAAACGTTGATAAGTGTTGGAGATTAGCGCGGGGCGTATCTTGTCCGAGGTGTTGTTCCCCCTTGTTTTTATCTGCTGATAGAAATTTTCTGATGAAGAGCAGTGATATGTGGATGCGTGGAAGCTTTCCCCACCTTCCACACGCCGCCCACCCACCGTCAAAGCCTCCCACCCGCAAGATGCTTCCTTTACCTCTTTTATTACAAAGACAGTGCTACTGCATTCAATTTGAGGACAGAGAATTAAGAAAATCATCACCTACAACCAGATTCTGCGCTCTGTTAATACGATTATACGTACAATGACTGCACGGGCAAAGTTATTTAACCCTAATGCAATGAGTTGCTTCTCATTTCTTCAACAACCATGTCTAAAGACACATCCTGTGGTCGTCTGTTTGAGAAGGGTCAAATCATTGATGGGGGCATCAGGGTAAGAAGAGAGGCAGATGAAGTGATGCAGCCATCATGCCTAGTGTCTACTGTACAAGCCTGTGCTATGGGGCAGTGCTATGATCTGGGTCTAGGTTCATTAGCTGACTACCTGAATATACTGAATGAGCAGCTTATTCCATCAATGGATCATATTCCAAGATGACAATGTCAGGATTCATGGGGCTCAGATTGTCAAAGAGTGGTTCAGGGAGCATGAGATGGATTGTTCCACCACAGAGTCCAGACCTTAACCCCATTGAGAATCTTTGGGATGAGCTGGAGAAGCTTTGAGCAGTGGTCAGACTCTCCATCATCAATACAATGAATGCAACACTGGATGGAGACAAATTTGGAGCTTTTTAAAAACAAAGCCACAGAGAATGCTGTAATCAAAGCTGAAGGAGGTCCAACGAAATATTAAATATTAGCCAACGCTAGTTATGCTAGTTCACTGACGAGTGACTGAGGATCCAAAGAAGGCAGCAGTTCAGCAGCTAAATTGTCACCCCTCACGGCAAAAACTCCTCATGAGCATCCGTGTTGAACAGAATATGGGTTAGGTTAGGAAAGGCCGCAGGGTTAGAGTTACGGCCTATCGTTAATCTACCTCAGGCTTGACCTTGTGGCCAATTTAGAATCACCAATGAACCTAACCAGCATGTCTTTGGATGGTGGGAGGAAGCTGGAGAACCTGAACATGTAATCTGGTTCTACAAATGTTTTATGGAGGAGAAAATGCATTAATCATCGACGCTGCATGTCATCGTTTGTGTACAGACAACAAGGAGAGATTTTTCTACGTGCCAGATGACGGAAAAGGATAATTCGGTCAATATATCACCGTATTTTAAGACTATTTGCCATTTATAAATAAGAAATTGTTGGTTCTAGCTCCTCAAATATGAAGATTTGTTGCATTCTTTGCTTTCAAACATCTCAAAACCATAGAAACTTGAACCCTTTGCAACGATCAGTATGCTAATTGCGTATAAATGGCTGAAAGAGTAGAAGTTGTGTGTATTGGACTCAATGTGACAGATGGAAAGCATAGAAACACACTGACATCCTTCATCTACCACGTCTCGTGCAGAATGCTTGCGGTTTGACCTGAAAACACTAAAGAAAAAGAAACGTAACAAAACAGCTTCAAAAGACTCTTGAATTCCTCGCCGGGAGGAGGAGGGGTGAGCGGAGAGGACGAGCACAAGGACGAGATAAAACCCGGGCAGGAAGTGAAGAGGAAGAGAAGCGGCCAAAGCAAGGACGAGGGTGAAGGAGGAGGAAGATATTTCATTCTTACGCTTAACTTCAGAGGAATTCGCAGTGGCCGTGTCCTTTCAGCAGTTACCTGTCCAATCCCGGCCCCCTCTGACGAGACAGGCCCAGATCAAAAAAACCTGCAATGCCAAGCCTGAGGTAGATTAGGAAACGATAGAAAAACATTTTTAAAAGTCAAGAGCAAAAGGGAGAGGAGGAAGACCTCAGGATGTAAGATGATGTTAAAACACTAGTCAGTGGTATGGTATCTGTAGTTTCTGGCATGGATGTCCCTGTGTGGGCTTGTGAAAACAGTTAATCTCTCCTGACAGGATCTTTATTTAAATAGAGATCCTGTCGCTGCCATGTGCTTTCGGTTTTTCCTAAGAGGAGGACCCACAGTAGCTCCAGAGAGAAGCCAAATTGCTTTGACAAATCATGGCTGACGAGAGAAAAGGAGCGTTCCTACCTGTGCTTGGTTAAACATGCCCGATGGAAACACCTCGGCAGAAGTTTGGAAACTAAGGAAAAGCTGGCAAAAACACTGCATATTTAAAGGCAGCTTAAATGCAAGATTATGCTTTTAACAAACATGCAGCCTGTTCTTTTTCCCTTTTGCGCCCTGAGCTTTTTCTCAGTAAACTGATATTGATTAGATGCTGAAAGTGGTGATTTCCCAAAGAAACAGTATTTTGTACCATTTGTCTTATGGGGAATTACACTTTTTTACAACCTGGACCTTATTTCTGGCAAAAAAATACAAGTGTTTACTCACCCGTATAACTTTGGTGTCATTTGTAGTCGTTCGAACAATATTTAGCTCTGCATATATTCATATAGTAGAAGTGAATGGGGCACTGAAACACAGCTTCTAAATAACACATTATCTGCCACGAAACTCACGCTAGTGCTATTCACCATTGAGTGCAGAGTTACCTGTTATCTATTCACAGATGTGCAGTGGGTTGTTGTTTTTTGGCTAGCTGTTCCTCTCTCTGCATCCTCCTTTCAACAATCTCCTCATCCGTCTGTCTCAAAACGGTAAAGACGTCCATCATTAACAAAGTCATCGTCCACAACCTTAGAACTGGAAAAATGTTCAGCCATGTTGCAAAAAACTAGCAGTAGCAATTCACAGGTAAACAAGCTGACCGTCGCTCAGAGATGACATCATCCAGGTCAGAGGTTAGTAAGTCAATCTACAGACCCCAGATGATGATAACAGGTAACTCTGGACTCAACGGGGAATATCGCTAGTGTATCATAACAAAATATTAGCGAAATGAATGAGTTTCATGGCAGATAATGCGTTATTTAGAGGCTGCGTTTTGGTGCCCCATTCACTCCCACTATATGGATATACACTGATCTAATTATCGTCCGAACACCAAACTTATATGGGTGAGTAAACGATTGTATTTTTTGCCAGAAACAAGCTCTAGGTTGTAAAAATAAAGTTTAAGACACATCAAATTGGCATTGATGAACTGGCATCAACAAAAGCTGATGCCGGGCTGTATTTGTCAAAAAGTTTGACTTGAACGCGCCACTAAAGCCAAGAAAGAAAGCAAATCACGGAAAGGACGTAACTCCATACGAGTGGATGGCAGTAGATGGTGTTCATTGTTTGAAAGGAGAAACCTGAGGAGCTAGGATCCGATTGATCACCGCCATGAGGGGTCCAACAAGTCAACACACCGCAAAAAAGTCCACAGATGTTCATCGATGGCCCGACACAAGCAATTCCTGATTTCTTGGATTCACAACACCATACCTCATGACCATTTAAAAGTTCCAGTCCACAGTGCACCAATCCACCATCCCATGAGAACCTACTGGCAATAGTGTTGACAGTCTACAGTGATAACAGGGTCGCTGTCTGCCAATTATTCCTCTTAAGGGTCGCGGGGGTCAGCTAGAGCCTATTCCAGCTGTCATCGGGGCAATATTTGAGTATCGATGAAGGCTAAAATAAAATGTTGAGTTGAAAGCATTGCTAGCCAACTTGTTATCAACTCATTCCGTCATGTTGGACTAGTTCTGCATATCAAACTGGGTTACAAACCTTCTTAAGTGACCTTAACCGCTGAGGTGGAAGATAAGACTCTTGTTAAGGTAATGACTGTGCCATGTCTTTTAAGGAGTACACAAAATAACAAAGACGTAGCGCTACTGCAATCAGATACGAGACTGGTGCTTATTTTATATTTGATATTTCAAATCCATCGGTTCCTTTGAGCTGAGCTGCACCTCAGTGACAGTAGATGATGCAGAAGTTGATTCACTCCAAGTTCAGAAATCCCACTGCCTCTCTCTCTCTCTCGTTTCTCTGCCTCCTCCTCCTCCTCCTCCTCCTCCTCTCGGCCCAGCTTTCTACTTCCCCTCAACATTTCTCATCTCCTCTCTTAGATGGAATTCACAAAGTGATTTTCTCCTCGTCCCTCTAAATCTCTTGATCACTTTAATTTTTTGCTAGGCTGCTTCATCGGTGTCCTGGGAAAAGAGAAAAGAGGAGGGAAGGGGGCAGGAGGAGGAGGAGGAGGAAAAAAAAAGCCAGCGGGTGAGAGACTGCGAACGAGGCTGGGTGAGCAGTGAGAGAGAGAAAGAGGGAGAGTAGTATAGAGTTAAGGCTTTATCAGTGAGTGCCCTGAGGTATGTGGGGACGCTGCTGAATCCAGAGAGATTAGGGGAAAAATGCAGCACATGGCAGTAAGGGGCTTACGCCACAGCTTGTATTAGTTCAGGTGAAAAGAGTATTGCTTTTACATAAAACTGGACAAATCCAGCCACAATGCATTTCCCGTTGGACCACAATAGGGTCCTCTATCTGTGGACCTCACCTCCTGTCCCTTGGGTTCCCCCAAAGCTCCTCTATCTAAACAGGAGTAGAGACTAAGGGAAGGAGGAGAAAACCACAGATGGACATGGGAGGGAGGAGGAGATACGGCGCCACACCAGACTTCATTTTCAGAGTTCAGCAGGAAGCTGGTTGTCAGGAGATGGCGAGGACCTAATTTCCACTGGGGACGGAGGGGCAGGCGTCCGCTCACTTCTCGAAATCCTATTTTTGTCCTGGGACTTTTACAAGTTCAGTTGGTTTGCTTGCAAACACTTCTGCAAACTCCTACCGTCCTGATACCGATGTCGAGATGCGAGAAGGTGACGAGGCCACGTCTCAAATAAACCCGGCTGCTAATAGAGGACGCACATTTCCCCTCAGCACCAACTCCATCAGTGCATCTACATCTACATCGTTTGTTTTCTTGAATCGCTTTCAAGCTACTGTCACTGCAGCTCAGCGTTTCTGTGGATGTTTCACATTAAAGGCCTCAGAGGAAAGTGTGGCAGGAATTAGGGCCTTAAGCCGCTGCAGGACTTTTAATGTGAAACAGCCCTTCAAGAGGAGTTAAGGTTTCCTGAGGGTAGCTTAACGGAGCCAAAGCTGCTAAGTGGAAGCAGATCAGAAAGCACATGTGATCAAATTGATTCATAAATTAGGGGATATTAGAGGAATAAGGTATATTCTCTCTATTATTGTCGCTCACTTTTTGCAGGTTAGCTAAAGAACGAAAGAATTTAAACCCGTGCTCGTGATTTTTACCTGGTTTTCAGGTGAAATATAAGGTAGAGGCAGATGTTGTTCTTTACAAGATAATATTAGCTGAACTTCACAGTTCTTTCTCAGCCTTTGTGAGAATAAATTCACGTACAAGCTTTCATCAGTTGCATATTATAATCAATGTGCATTCAAGAGGACAGAGGACAGACTGGAGTCTAACCCTACGGCCAATTTAGAATCACCAATGAACCTGTCTTTGGACAGTGGGAGGAAGCTGGAGAACCTGGAGAGAAACCATACCAATGAATCAGAACCCAGATCCTTCTTGCTGTGATTCATCAGTGCTAACCAAGTACAAACATAAACATTCCATCAATTCTTCAAGAGTTAATTGAAGGCTTGCAACTTGAATAGTTTACTGTTTTTACGTTGGATTTGGAAGGATTCATTCCAGGAACCACAGTTATGGACAGTTTCAGTTAAATGCTAAATGCTAACCCACAGTACGCCCTACTGTACGTTGTTTAAATGTGTCAGAAAAAAGTCAGCAGAAAAGTCGGCAAAAACTTCACGTAGTGCAAAAAAATTAAGTACTGTAAAGTACTGACTGTGATGGAGGCTGCATAAATAGCACCTGATTTGTAGCTACGAAGAGAATGCATTTTCATTAACTTTTAAGTGCTTTTTCACAACAGTGTTGATTTTAAATGGTAAAAAAAAAAAGTTTTGGCTGCCGACACTAGCGCTAACAGCACTTAGATGGCACCGTAGGGTTTAAGTGCCTTGGTGGTATGCAAATTCCACTTGGGTAGCCGTTAGCCGCATATACAAATATTCGGTTAACGCGACCCCTGACTTCGTCATAGTTTTTCTTAGTCAGATAATTAGTTTGATAGCTCCTTCTATCTTCCTAGCTAACAAATAGCTAGCTAGCTGACCAACACTGGCTACCACCACCTGCTGGTATCTTCCCCCTTGCAGGTAAAGAGTGTATGTACCAGTTGGATCCTGGCTGTCGTCTCTGCAATGTGTTCAACTTTTAGGCGACACGAAGCAACGTCAAGGTTGGCCCTTACCATGCTTGTTACTTGACGTGTTTGCATTGCGTCTATTGCATTCTCTCATTTCTGAACCTAGCTGAAGTTACTGAGGGATAAAGTTTCACTAAAGTCAGGAAGAGGGAGCGTGACATGAATATAAATTAATCATAAGAAGATGGAAACACCGCGGAGGGCTCGAGTAGGTTTGACAGAAAGATTCTAGATGAATGTGACGGAGCAAAAGGTCTCATCCTTCTCTTTGCGCGGCAGGTAAATGCTTCACTCAGACACCCACGCCTCCCGTTACTCTCGTGTCTAATTCTTCTGTTCTTGAGGTGCGTTTATCAGCCGAGTTTTTCATCTTGGAGTATAGGTTGAGGGGAGCGTGGCCCCCTCCGCACACTTCTTTATCTCTCACCTGTCATGTACAGTAAGCCCGGCTAACAATGGCGCCTTACATTACATTACACGCCCGCTCTGTGTTCGCGCCATCAAGTCAGACATCGAAAGCGGCTCCGACACCCCTCCCGTCCTCGCCATTATTGGCAGAACAATACCTTCAAAAAGCCAAGTTGGTCTCAAAAAAAAGAAGAAGAAGAAGAAGAGGGGGACCGTATCTGCAACGGCGCTTAACATCAATTTGTGACACGATTAATCAATTTGGACCCCTCTTTCTCTGAGTCTCGTCACTCGTTAAATGAAGAGCGGCAGCTGTTTGAATGAGCCGGGGCTCATCGCGATACGGTGCAGGTTAAGTAGGAGGCGCGTGTTTTAGGATAGCGCCCTGCCGCTCCCTCTCGCCCTGAAACACTTAGCTGCTGATTAGCATAAGCTGATAGCGCTATCAGGAGCGTGCCATTGTGGTGACCCTGAAGCCCCCTCTTCCCTCCTCCTCCTCCTCCACCACCGCCCGTCATACCCCACTCTCACCAACCCCCCTTCCCACCCCCCTTTCCTCTGAGAAGGTCTTATCTGGGATGTACAGGGCCTCTGAAGCCTCCTGGGGAGATGATGGAGGGAGGAGGCAGAGGTGGTTACCGTAGAGAAGGCGGAGGACGAGGTGGTTGGACGGGAAGAGGAGGCGGGGAGGCGAGGGGGGGCGATGCCGTTGTTGAATCCTGATGTCTTTGGATGTGTCCTCTAATGTTTTCATGCCTTTTTTTGTATGATTAGATAAAAAAAAAACTTCAGCGACACTTTTCTAAACGTGTTAAAAATGCTGTTAAAAAATGCTGTTAAAGAATGCTTTAGAAATCCAAACACCGGTGGACCGAAGAGAAAGGAACAAAGACATTTTGAGACACAGGATGAAGGGTCTGTTGATAAGTTTATGACCTCATGTAGAAGGAGTCAGTTTTTAGAAAACCTGCATTTACGTTCTTGGTGCTTTTGTTGTAGAAGACCCCGTCTGGTCAAAGGTCTCCTGTGCGGTGACGTTGATCAACCTTTCAGGACGATGGGTCGTCTTCTAGGTTTTCTCTTCAGCAGACGTTTGAATTTGTGTCCATTCTCTATTGCAACCACGTCCTTGTGGACTACTTTGGGTCCTTGAGAGTGAAGTAGCAGGAGACTCCACAAAGGCCAAACCGAAATACGTCAAACTTTCTGCACAATCAGAGTTGACCTAGCTCACTTTCTTTTTTTTTGACCTTAAGCCACTAATTTATCAATCAGGTTAGATACTTTATCACGTATCTGAGAAACCAAGATGGTGGACCTTATTCCTGCCAAATATTAGCATGTTAGCATCATCACTGACTGTAGAAAATATGAACGAGGCGTCTCCACTTCCTCTCTACGGCCAAACTGATGCTAGTATCACGGGGACACGGGCGGCTCCATCTTTGCGAAACTGGAGCCAGTGTGGTCCGAGAGTGGAGCCACGTCGTCATTGACCCGGCCATACTTCTTCCGCGGTTGTCGGTGGCAACCGTTTGTCACCGTGATGTCACTTGAACATACTGTACATCAGCGTCGTGTTAGCTACCTAAACTGACAGAAACAATCCTTGAAAAAAATTTCAAGTCCCGTTCGCGAACATGGAGGGGGTGGAGCTTATGACCTGTACTGCAGCCAGCCACCAGGGGGAGCTCTACTCGCTTTGGCTTCACTTTCGAGGAGCTGTCATGGCGTCCATCTTTTTGTACAGACTATATAATCTAGCTGAACGTTTCACCCGTGTTGCTATAAACTCTGCTGTGGCTCTGGTGAAACCTGAAACAGTGTAAGACGCTCTAAGTCAAAGGGCTTTGAACACAGATTATATTAGCTACTGTATATTTAGTTCTCTAAAACCTCATTTAAATGATGCAAAATTGTGTTGTAGAACTATATACCTCGGCCTAGAATGACTATAAGGTTAGCTGTTTGTATCACGGCATCTCTCTCGCTTTCTCTCTCTCTCTCTCTCTCTCTCGCCTCTAAAAGTTTGACAGTTTATTCCAAACTTGGAAGTAAGCAACAAACCCAGGAATAAAAAGTTGATTCACCCAAATTTTCCCTCCTCTTTGTGTTCGTGCTACCTATTTCAGGAGGCGGCTGCATCTTCGCCACCGTCTAAATCACTCCTACGATACCTCGGCGAGACTCCCCCCTTTTGTGGAGTATGATGAAACCGCGAAACAATGCGCGAACACGAATGTGGCGACACATTTCTTGAAGGTAAGCAATTTCCACGCACGTTAAGAGCTTAGCATCGACGCCGCGCCATTCATATCAGTTTACCATTATGATGCAAATGATAACAGCGGTGCCTGGCGCCCGCTTCCCTCCCTTCTTCTTGCACTTTTTGCGATGAACAACGCAGCACATTATAGTACGGATGCACACCTACATTGCACTGCACACACACACGTAAGCACACACTCTGTTAAATTCACCCGGCTCCATTGCTTATCCTCTTTGTTTGAGCTGATTGGATCTGTGGCGATCACATGTTTACCCAGAGCGCTATCTCTTTGAGAAACCTCCGTCACGGGTAGCGGAGAGTAACGTTTGCCTCTTTTTGTGTTTTCCTTTTATTTTGGAGACGGGCACGCACACACGGTCTTTATGTATATATGCTAATAGGCTGGCTAACACGGTTTCACACTGTTTGTTTCTGAAAATGATGCAACTTGCCAGACATCCGTTCTTCTTTTTTTTTTTTTTTGCTGATGTTCACATTTTCTTTTTTTCTCCCTCTCTCTCTCTTTTTCTCAGGGCAGGCATTTTGGATAGAGGGAGTGAGAGAGGAGAAGAAGAGGAGGAGGAAGGAGGGGAGGAGGCGAGGGAGGCGTGTGTTCAAAATCCACAAAGGTTTTGTAATAAATGCATCGGCGACAATAAAAACAAAAACATTAAAGGGAGAAAAGACGTGTTTCTGTGTTAAACAATTAGTGCTGCAGCATTAGAGCCGATCAGGAGGAGACAAAAGCTCGGCAGCAGCAGGGGTTTACCCCAGACACAAAGACACAAAGACAGATGCTCTGCAGCCTGGCCAAGCTGCAGTACCACACTAGCTTCCACTGGAGATCCGTGGAACCACATCCACAATGCAAGCCGTCTGTAGGTCTGTCACAGGGTAGCGCTACAGATGCATAACCCCCGAGAGCTCAGAAAGCCTAAAATAATCAACCGTTTGAATTAGCTGGTGTCTGTAATCGCGAGTAAACTGCAGCTGGGCGCTTTTCTGGTCCACTTTCTGGCTATTTGATAAAACATATAATGTTTTTTAGAGTCTACCTTGGAGGCTAAATGTTGGGGACGTCCCAATCAAGTTTTTGTTGTCCCCTGATCCGATCTTTAAATAGTGAGCAGCTACCTGATCTTAAACGTCTTAAACTTCCTCCTTGGTAGCTTACATGCTAGTCAGGCCTAAGTGGCTATATCGACAAATTACCGTTCTTTACAACCTGGACCTTATTTCTGGCATAAAATACGATCGTTGGTGTCATTTTTAGTCCGTTGGAAGATATTTTGATCCAGTGGAGCGCAATGTATATCAATATAATGGGAGTGAATGGGGCACCGAAACGTAGCCTCTAAATGACGCATTATCTGCCGCGAAACTCCTTAATTTCGCCAATATTTTGAAAATGGTGACGACGTCCATCATGAATAAAGTCGTCGCCCACAACCTCAAAATTACAAAAATATTCTGCCATGTTGCAAAAAACTAGCAGTAGCAAATTACAGGTAAACAAGCCGACCGTCGCTCAGAGATGACATCATCCAGGTCAGGGGTTAGAAGGTCAATCCAGAGACCCTGGATGATGATAACAGGTAACTCTGGATTCAACGGGGAATAGCGCTAGTGTATCAAAACAAAATATTAGTGAAATTAATGAGTTTCACGGCAGATAATGTGTTATTTAGAGGCTGAGTTTCGGTGCCCCATTCACTCCCATTATATGGATATACGCGGCGCTCCACTGGATCATACCAAAGTTATATGGGTGAGTAAATGTATTTTATACCAGAAATGAGGTCCTGAAATGAAGATGTGACAATAACTATAGTTGTTTTTGTTTTTTTAAGAAAAACAAAAGCATGAGAGGTTTAGGATAGCCAGGCTAGCAGCAATACTTATCTGCTGGTAAAGACTGCTAGTTGTAGTCCCAAGAAAACGAAGGGGTGGGTTGTGTGTCGTACAACAGGTGATGGATAGATCGCCAAATAATTTAAATTAGCCGGGCTTGGTATGTTAGCGTGGTGACCTTACAGGTTAGGGATGTGCCAATCAAGATTTGAGTCTTGAGTCGATCTTAAACCAAATTTTCTCCCCTGTAGCTTCCTAAAGTCTTTCCTTGTCTTCTCCGGGAGTTAACTGGATTCAGTCCAATAAATCTGTCTGTTAAAGTTAATGCAGTGTGGAGAGGGTAGCTGGTACCTTGTGTTCTCTCCTCCAGAAATGTTCTAGTCATCCAACGCTGCCATAAACTCCCTAACCCTCTCTGAGATTTTTCTCCATTGATGCCGTCTCCAGGGAACTTTTCTCTTCTTTTAAACGTTCAATGTTTGTTGTTGTTGTTTGGCTGCAGCCTTTTCGCCTCAGTTGTTGAATCAAGTTGGTATTCTTGAATGGTGATTACCTACGACCACCTCGCCAAACATCCGCATTGCATAATTTACGAATTTCTGTGTCGGAGACGTGATTTTCGCTCCTCTTCTTCTTCTTTGTCTTCGATTTTTGGCAGCTTTGTCACTAGCCACTAAAACAAGATGTTTTGATGCTACATGGACGTAGTTTTGGTTTATGGAGGACCTGAAATAAATAAAATAAATAACTAATAACTACAAAATACGATCCGGCCAGACTGAAGCCCGATATCGATTTGATCATTTTAAAAATAGCCTGGATCAGCCCTCATGTCGATCGGCACATCTCTACTGAATGCAGTCTTTAAATGTCCCTTTGGCCTGTCAGCATATCGTGTATTAGACAGTAGATATGTTGCCCTTTAATCTATCTCTGTATTTTCACAAAACTGAAGTTGAGAGATTTGTGGTATCTTCATAATAGTTTCACATCTTGCACGCAGCACGTAGGACTAATTTATCGTGAGAAACAAGTCTCTTGAGACCACAATGAGATTTTTATCAAGAGGGTGCAGGAAATGGTGTGTATTAAAAAAAAAATAATGAAAAATGATCAAAAGATTTCATGAATCAATATCAGATCTTTTAAATTTAGACGGACTTGAAATGGAATATTTTTTTTTGCAGTCTAGCACTAGTCCTGTAACGATAAATATTAGGCCACGTACTCAAAAGAAAAAACAAAACAAAAACGGTGAGTGTAATTAGTTTAAAGTTTGTTTGTAGTCATCCTACTAACCCATCTGCAGTGGTCTGATCACTTACCCTTTGGTGGCAACAGCCAGTGTCTTAGGGTTTCCGCTGTAGCCAGCAGATATCAAGATAACTGGCAACACATATCTGGGCCAAGACTTCCTGTTTCGTGCATCAGTCATGGTTTATAGTCCGAGTAGTTGTGGTGGGAAAATGTCTACAACCAACGAGCTTACACTCTACTTATAGCTCAAGGCCACTACAATGGTTTTATTTACGGTCTCTGCACGATGAACGTAATGTCTGGGCTGGAGCTGATGTTCTTCCTCTTTTGCACGCCGTTGACCTGCATGCAACCAAAGGCTGCTCAAACGCTGGGTTGTAATGCTGCTCTGTAATGCAAGCAGGTGGCTGACAAAACTAAATGCTTGTCCCTCTATATGTGCAGATATCTGCGTGTAGAGATTCGTTTGTTGGTAATTAACTCTACGTTTCATCGGTTTCATCTACGTCTGCTGGCTGCAAGAGTTGCAAGTAAAAGTAATGTCGAGGAGCAACGTTTTCAACAGTTTTGAACCTTTTGCACACACGTATTTTATTATTTGTGTCTGCGTGGGTTCCAGAGACATGCTGGTTAGGTTCATTGGTGACTCTAAACTGGAAGTGGAGAAGCCTCCAGCCTCCCCGCGACCTTTCACCGGACAAGCGGTTACAGAAGAATGAACGAATACATTTTATTTATATCGCTCCGAAATTAGCCCACTTGCCTCAAGATGCTTTACGGAAACTTTTCGTCAGGGGTGTCAAACATGCAAACAGCCCGTGGGTCAAATCTGACCTTCAAGTGGGTCTAATGTGGCCCGTAGCGTGAATTTGCAAAGAGGGAAAACTACATTAAAGATGTTAACTGGAAATTTTCAGCTGCTATTCGCTAATTTGTCCTCTGTTTTATTGAGGTTGTTGATAAAATGCAGACATTTCCACAACGGGGCGGCACAGTGGAGAGGTGGTTAGCACTGATGCCTCACAGCGAGAAGGTGGAGTTTGCATGTTCTCCCTGTGTCTGTGTGAGTTCTCTCCAGGTTCTCCAGCTTCCTCCCACTGTCCAAAGACATGCTGGTTAGGTTCATTGGTGATTCTGTCTCTCTGCGTTAGCCCTGAGATAGACTGGAGACCTGTCCAAGGTGGACCCCAGCTGGGATAGGCTCCAGCAGACCCCCGCGACCCTTTAACGGGAATCAGTGGGTGCAGAAGATGAATGCAGCTCAAGATTCAAGATATTTGTTGTCAGATGCACAGTTAAAAAGGCAGCAGTCTGTTCTTCTTTGCACTAAAACAAAAGGAAACATTTGGAGGGAATGGGTTATGTATGTAACCCCCCAAATCAAGCACGAAGCATGATGGAGGCGAGGAAAAACTGAGTTCAAACAAAGCAGAGGAACAGAACTGGCTGAACTGGCTGAATCTGACGCAAATAGTTTTTAATTGGTGCTAGGATCCAGAGAACTTTTTCCGCGAGATGAAACAAAAGCTAAATAAATCTGTGTTTGCTTATTACTCGGGCGCGGTTACCCTTCAACCGTGGCTGCCTCTCGTCGAACAGCCCCCCCGTCGTTGTAATTACTCTGCGATAGCCTGAAAATGAGAGAAATTAGAAGATGCTGGTCGTAAATCTCCCTGCAGCCTGTGTGGTCACTCTCTCTCCTTTCAGCTCCCGTTTACCATGGATGTGTGTCAGACGGTGTGTGTGTGTGTGTGTGTGTGTGAGGAGGAACCCCATCCAGTGGCGTCTACCCTGTACATCCGACTCAATGGCTCCAGTGTTCACATGTGTGTGTGGGTGTATGACTATGGCACTTAACCCTGTGACCGGTTGTGGAATGAGCTCCACAGAAATCGCCGCTGAGCCAGTCGACCCCCCCCCCCCCCCCTGCAAGGCACCACCATGGTGTGTGTTACCACCCCAAGAGAGGCCAACAAGCTCACACATAGACACAAGCTTTCTCTGTATCCTCCAAGACAGAGGTGGTGACGGCGTAAAGCCTCGTGTTTAGACTCTGCGTCTTTGTTCCTCCCCGACGGTGCCTCCTCTACCTGCATATGAGGGAGGAAGCCTCCGCTGTTTCCACTTTAAAGCCAGGAAGCGTTTGATTCCCCCGGTTTCCTCGACGACGAAAGAGCCCATTTCATCTTTGGCTGCAAACCGCCGCGTGACACGACACTATTATCCCCCCTCTTCGGTCTGCGCGGTCTTTGATTCGCCGTGCCGCCGTTTCAGTTTAGCCTCGTTGTCGCGCACTTGTTGCGCAAGAGAAACACCTGCTGCCGGCTTCTAATGTGTGACAAATGAATTGAAACGGGCGAGGGCGGCTTCCATGTGCGCTGAGGGCTTGTGCAGGTGTAGTCGGACGTTTTTGTAAAATAGTTTTAAAACGAAAAGGGAGCAGGAATTAGCCGAGGGATCCTTGGCGTTAACCCCGCCCTCTAACCTACAGCTTTGTGAGGTCACAAGGTCTGCTCCTTAACGACCCATGACCGCGGGTCAACACCGCTGAAGATGGGGTGATTATCAGTTGGAAAGCTGAGTGTTATGTATGTATTTACGTAAACCGATATGAGTGTTTGCGGTGGTTGAATTCTCCAGAAAGGACTTCTGAGAGCGGTCAATCAGAGGACGTGGGTCACGCCGGGTCCACGGCATTCACAGCTATAGCGTGATTTCAGACAGTAGCTACTGGTAAATAAGCAGTACACAGGAAGGCTCTGCGGTGAGCTATGTTTTCTAAGGAATGGTTTTGGTTTGACTCAGCTGCAGACGGCTGGTTCAGAATGACTCGCCCCGGTGACTCAAAAGGCATTCTTCAACCAACCCCAGCCTTGCACCCGATGTAACTTCTGAATGATGCCAACTCAAGTGTGTTCAATGCACTGCTCCGAGGGAAATCCAATCCTCTGTGTAATTCGGGAAGGCGTCTTTCTGCAGGGAGGACGTCTGCGGCGCCGGGCAATAAAGGGGGCGCGCGGGTCGGAGCTGAGCAGCGGTGGAAGACGAGGTAAGAGCTTTGGATTTAAATAAAAAAATACCCAAGAAACATGACGTTAGTAGTGTTGTCTTCACTGTACGGCGTAGTATTTAACTGCAACTGCATACCGGGGAAGTACTGTACATCTTGGGTTTGGGTTTAAAACTGTTTGTCTGCAGGAATTGTCTCCAGGGACTAGGAACCTTTAGATAAACTTGGGCCTAAGGTCTAAATTAAACTATCTATTGGTTTATCTGCGGTGCAGAAACTTCTAGGGGGTTGGGTTTGCAGTCCAGACTTCTAATTGGTTGAATTTTGAGAATTTTCCATGTCCATCATCTTGTAAAATCTGTTTACTTGCTTTAAATCCAGCTTTTTGAATCCACTTTACAAGGCATTGCTGCTTCGTCTGCTCGTCTCCTGCATTATCGCCACCTACTGGACCAGAGTGGAGCTGGTTTTTAATCACAATTTGCAAGCTCCTGGCACTAAAACTCCTTCCTACTTTGGGTGACTTAGGGGCCGTCCACACAGAAACACTTTTTGGTCTAAACACAGATGTTTTGCATCGTTTTGGTCGATCGGCCCTAAAACGCACTTTTTTGAAACCTGGTCCCAGGGTGGAAAAATTCAAAAACGCAGCTCTTGCGGAGAGAAATGCATACGATGATGTCATGGCCATCATTTCTCCTTGAGTTTGGTTTCTTCTAAAGCCGATTTGTAAACAGCGCTCAAGCTTTACGCCTCGTCCTCTAAGTTTTTGGTGAATGTCTGAAACGGAAACAGCGCCGCCTATAGGCCTGGAGTATGAAGTAGTGTTTTGAGTCATGTTGAGACGGATCCGTGTGGACGCAGATATTCCCTCCAGGGAAAACGGAGGAGGGGGAGAAGATGGTTTTGGTACGTGTGGACGAGGCCTTACATATAACCCTATGTCTTCTCGTAGGCTGTTTGGTGCAATGAAGACATGGGACCTTGAGGCCCCTCCTGATGTCCTGTTTGGACAACAAGATGCCGACTGAATGTAACCCTGAAGCCAAATTATTTATGCTTTTCTGTATAAGTTTCAAAATGTTTTGGCTGCAGTTCCTGTTCCAATTTGCCCCCCCTTCCAAAAAAACATAATTGAGATACTCCAAACTTACGTGCCGATGCAGATGACACTATTATTGCACTGGTATGTCTCAGCCTAATGAAATCTGCTCTGCCTCGCGTCAATGGAGCACCGTTAACTTTGATCTCGCAATTAAGTCTCCGTGAGCGGGCTAATAAAGCATAATCGGCTCCGTATCTGCGCGTCTGCGCCGGCGGGAAAGCCTTTCAGCGGCATCTCCGCCGCGACTGACACGTCGTTGCTCTCGGCCTGAAACGGTGACTTACTTTATCACGGCGAACAGATAATACAATCGAGTATTAAGGAGTTAAAAATCAAACCGGATCTGCATCGGTTGAGTGGCAGATGAGTGGCAGATGCCCGCGGCGGGGCTTCCAGTTATCCGGGTCTCTTTCTCCTTTTCCATCCATCTCCCTCTACTTTTAAGGAGACATGCCGACATCTCTGAATACAAAACAGCAGACTTGCTTTTTTTTTTTTTGCTTCACCAGAGGTTGTTTTCTTATTGTTGCTGGGGCTGTTTGGATAAATCTAAATTGCCCCAATCTTCCGTTCGCTAAATACACCATGGCGTCACTGCCTCTTTTGATAGCTCTCATAACCTTTTCATACGTTTGGCTGTAATATGCCTGCACTCTGATCGCTCTTAATAACAGGCCCAGAACGGTTTGAGAGTTCAGCTCCGGCGATAAGGCCAATCAAAGGAAAATTGCGGCCTTTTATTTTTTGGGATTTGTTCCTACTTCCTCCCACAAAAGACAGACGGTAGCAGTTGGAGAATTGATAAGGAATGCTTTCCACATGAGTCGGGCACTGATTGTTGCAGCGTTTCCCTCTCATCTTAAAACTCGCCGGTTCTTACCAGGACACGTGCCAGATCTGTTAAAACCTGTACGTATGTGCGCTGATGTACTGTATATGTTTGATACATAGAGCGGTTCACGCACAGTTTACGCCAGTCGAACGAGCGTCTCGGCTTCCAGAGGCCGTCCAGGCTGCAATCAGGAGGGACTTTGTCATCAAGAGTCTACCGGGAGGGGGTCACCGCTGGAAGGCCGCGGGGGTTAAAAGGCTAAAACGCTTCAATCAGGCCCTCGTCGTACACTTCAGTCACAAAAACAACACCGCTCTCTCTTACACCTGTTGTTGTCTTTGGAAGAAACGCTTCAAGGTTGGTTAGAGCGAACAAAAACACGAGCTGTTTTCACAGATAATAGTTTGTCCTGGATGTGTTTTTTAAAGAAAGATAAGACTGTAGCGTCTCAACGAGCCGGGGACTTGGACGTCGGAGGAACCTCTCCATCTTCGTCGCATTAAAGTCAGTTCGGAGGGAAACGAATATTACGAGGAATTATTCATCAGATGTGTAATCAGGGCGCTCCTGCCCTGCTACGACTTAAACGTGTTTCATTTGGCTGCACGTTTTGTTTTTCTGTGATTAACGTCCGATACTCTGAGAGGTTTTTGATTGTGAAACAGGGGTAAATGTTCTTAAAGAGCCATTTAATACTTTAGTTATTTGCTAAATTCAGGAAGTAGTTTTCAATCTGAATATTTCTGTTTGTCTGATCGGGAATAATCAGTGGGAAAAGATTCGAAGCATAAATTGATTGACACCTATTGGACGTCGGCCTTAACGGCGTTTTGTTTTTGTACGTTTTTTTAATGTTAGAAAAAAAAACCATGGCCGCCTTTAAGTTTGCTCTGATTCTTTCCTAGGAACCACGAATTTCCCTTCAACCAGACATTAAATATGCTAAAAGGGGGAAATTATATTAGAAATCCTATCCAAAGCTACCGAGTTGGGTTTCATCTGAGTTTTCCAGCTGCCATTGAACGCAGCAAAAAGTCCAGAAGTGATGGATGTAAAAAAAATAGAAAGGTGAGTGAAGATGATGGTTTATTTCCACAGGTGCGTGTTGCAAATCCTCGTCAGTATTTATAACCAGTTATATTAAATATGCAGATCAGCCACAACATTATGACCACTGATAAACGCAGCTAAAACCGTGAGGAGATGCTAGTGGATTTCTGGAGATCCAGGCCTCACCTGCAGCCTGTAACCATCAAAGGGAGCATGTATAGATGGTTCAGACCTATAAGTGCCTGGGTCTACATCTGGATCACAAACTGGACTTAAAAAGTCAGAGCTGTCTGTAGTTCCTCAGGAGGCTAAGGTGGTTTCATATCTTTCGGAAGCTGCTGGACATGTTCTACCAGGCTATCGAAGCCAGTGCCGTCTTCTACGCTGTGGTGTGATGGGGAGGCAGCGCGAAGAAGAAGAAGAAGGACAGCTCTGATCTAGATGGAGGGCTCTGTGGTAGTGGGGCAGAGCTGGAGTCCCCTATTTATCCGTCTGTTAGTCTAAATAACATCGACCACAACTACTTTTGTGACTTTTGTTGGTACAGATTAGCGCCAACACCATAAATATCAGTTAAATCTTAGCAAATCTCGATTCTTTAAACACTTAAAGCATATAAAGTCTAAAAATAGTATAGTTTTAATGAGAAGCTGGACCAAGCTGTCGCAGAGTAAAATCTAATATCCAATATCTCCCAGCATACGAGGAAGTGTGAACATCTGCAACTACCTGACATCTTGGAAAAACATGGATGTGACTGAAAGGTCTGAAACTGTTTCTTACTGATTGATTTTCCATGGCATTCACCAATCAGGCATAACATTATGACCACTTACAGGAGAAGTGCAACAACATCGACAATCTTGTGATGATTCAATGTTCTGAAGGGAAACTTTAGGACCTGGCATTCATTCATTCATTGTGGTGGATGAATGTGAATGAACCAGACCAGGCACCCCCACCCCATAGCAATGACACTCCTTGATGTTCAGCAGCCATCCCCAGCAGGAACAACATGAAGAACATCTCAAGGTGTTGACCTGGCCTCCAAATTCACTAGATCCCAAACTGATCAAGCATCTGTGGGATGATCCATGATTGACAGACACCAGGTTCATGAGTCACCACAAGGGAGACCTACAGAATATTAGGAAGGTGGTCATAATGTTATGCATGATTGGATAGTTTCATGACGGTTAAATTGCTGTTTCCTCTAACAGAAGTCAAACAGACCTTACGCAGTATTTTTCCTTCCTTATAAAATCTCTAACTTCAAGTTTTGCTTATTCTTGAAACAATATCCCGACCTTTCATCAGATGTGTTGACGGCGTCAGAATGTTCTCCAGCCCGGGAGCGGCTCGTCTATCTCCTGCGCCCCGTGGTGGATCTTCTCCGCTTTATCGACTCTTTTTCAAACCTCAGCTGTTTCTGAGGCGGTTGAGGGGCTGCTGCCGTGCGAGAGGGGAAGGGCAGCAGTCTGGATGTTCGTTATTATTATTTTTTTATTTTTAAAGACGGGCCTAAAGCGCCGTCTGCAATTACACTACTCGTCGTGAAATATGTTTGAATATTCAATAAAGAAAAGGCGGGGGGAGAAAAAAAATGAAAAAGAGCTGCTGGATGTGGCTTAATTTAAGCAGCCTCATAGGCGCCATCCAGACTCCTCAACAATGTGCTGCAGAGAGATACCTTATTAGCCTTATTATCATTATTCCTCCTGATCAGTCCCCCCCTCTCTACCAGATTGTTGTCCTTCACCTAACTTTCCTCTTTATCGTGTAGACACAGGCCGAGCTGCTCTGCAGACGCCTCGTGGCTCTCTGTTTGGAAAGAAAGTTGGTGTTGGAAATAAAACGTAGACCACCGATGCCAGGACTGACTGACTGACTGAGGGAGGGAGGGATGGGGGGAGTGGGCTATGCTCCTGACAGACGTGGTGTCGTGTCAACCGAGAGGCAAAGACGTGTTGAATTAATGAGGCCAGGTGACGGAGGGAGAGGAGCCAGAACCGGAGCCAGCGACGCTCTCGCCTGCAGTTTCCTGGAGACCTGGTGTGCGCTTATTTAAATGACTGCCTTGATCTGGCTGATCACTAGGCTAAAGGCTACCTAATTAAAACCAACAGGCAGTGCATTAACACCCAGTCGGAGCGCTGACGCTGTCAACCTGGTTGAATGTAAGCAGCACCCCGGGGTGGTGGTGGCGGAGGCTGCAGTATCCCACATGCAGGTGAAGCAGACGGTTTAAATTTAAAATGCCAAAAAGAAAGATGGCACCTTCTTCTTCTTCTTCTTCTTCTTTTTTTTTTTTTTTGAAAGCGATTCGTGGGGAATATGTGTGTGTGTGTGTGTGTGTGTGTGCGCCCTGAGAATAAAAGGCAACATACCCACATAGGAAGGCCAGCCTTGAGCTTTATAGACGGGAGCTTTGATCAGAAAAGGCTGCTTCACCTTCATCTCCTCGCGGTCGCCGGATGCTGATGATGATGCCGCGGCGGTTTCTCTGAGCAGATGGAAAGAAAGGAGGGAGGGAGGGAGGGAGGGGGGGAGAGTGTAATAGGTAAGATGTAGGTGTGTCACTTCGGTCGTGCCTAACCCCGCGACATCCAGGCTTCTCCGTCGTGTTTGTGTTAAAGTTCAGAGACTCTGAATAGACTCCCTATTAACTGTTAAATTCAGGAACTAATCTAAAGAGAAGCCTCCACGTCTGTGGCTAATTAAATCAATTATAAAGTTAATTGATTGATTCTTACCGAGCTGAGTCTGGGTGCAGCTCATGTCTGTGCATCGTTAATATTGCTGTTGTAAGTTGACGTTAAATGAAAGTGAAGGTGGATGCACAGTTGGAGGATTTGTGCCACTTCCTGCATCTGTTTCTCTACATTTCAGAGTCAAATACAGCCATGAATGAATCTATTTGTGACATTACAAACACTTTATGGTAAAATATAAGAAAAAGAATGTGTTTAGTTAATTGCAATTTAAAAGTACAGAAGCTGCTGTTTCTCCACTCAGCTGACTCAGCGGCTCATTAGACACACGTTAAAGGGATGTTTGTAATATTCTTTAAGATATCAAACTAAACGTGTTTCTTTTTTCGTCTTAGGTTGATCTCTGCGGACACCTGAGAGGCCCTGACCGTGCAAAAACCATTAATATCAGAAGATAAACACAAAATACTGAGCTGCTGAAATCCTACTGCTGCTCCAGGTGGTGTGCCAGTGCTGTTGGCACCTCTACCATCACTAGAGTATTATTATTTAATACTTTCACACAGATTTTGGCTTATTTTACTGGAACTGTTTCCTCGATAAATCTCATTTTAGCTTCTGCGTCTTAACAAAAGTCTTGATATCTTAAAGGATCCTGCCTTTTAATTAAGATGAAGACACAAATCAACTCATCACAGAGCAAGAAATTCCACTTTGCGCTCTTGGAGCTTTTATTTTGAAGCTTTAAGTTCAGTTTTTGCCTGATGACTGATTGGATATGCATCAAGAATATATTTTTTTCCTTTAATAAATATCTCAATTATTATTCACCTTATTTCTGGCATAAAATACGACCACCCATATAACTTTGGTGTCATTTGGAGTCGTTTGGACGATATTTACATCTGCATATATCCATATAGTGGGAGTGAATGGGGCACCGAAATGCAGCCTCTAAATAACACATTATCAGGAACGTTAAAGGGGAACTACCTTTTGTTTTTACAATCTGGACCTGGCACAAAATACAATAATTTACTCACCCATATAAATTTGGTGACATTTGGAGTCATTCGGACAATATTTAGATCCGCGTATATCCATAGAGTGGGAGTGAATGGGGCACCGAAATGCAGCCTCTAAATAATGCATTATCTGCCGCAAAACTCATTAATTTCACTAATATTTTGTTATGATACGCTGGTGTTATTCCCTGTTGAGTCCAGAGTGACCTGTTATCATCATCCGGGGTCTGTAGATTGACCTACTAACCTCTGACCTGGATGATGTCATCTCTGAGCGCCACGCACACCCACGACGGTCGGCTTGTTTACCTGTAATATGCTTCTGCTAGTTTTTTACAACATGGCTGAATATTTTTCCCAATTCTGAGGTTGTGGACGACGACTTTGCTCATGATGGATCCTTACCGTTTTGAGCCACACTGTACGTATGATGAACTCGTTTAAAGGAGGATGTGGAGGCAGAGAGAGGAACAGCTGGCCAAAGAACAACAAACCGCCGCACGTCTGTGAATAGATAACAGGTAATTCCGGACTCAACAGGGAATAACACCAGCGTATCATAACAAGATATTAGTGAAATGAACGAGTTTTACAGCAGATAATGTGTTATTTAGAGGCTGCGTTTCGGTGCCCCATTCACTCCCATTATATGGATATACGCTGATCTAAATATCATCCGAACGACTCCAAATTACACCAAAGTTATATGAGTAAACGATGGTATTTTATGCCAGAAATAAGGCGCAGGTTGTTTTTCCATCAGGCTACGTCTGCTAAAAAGCTCTAACTTATGTTTTCAGGAGATGCTTCAAAGCTGGTGACTGTGCAACTCCTTGACGAGTAAGTAAGTAACCATCAGACATCTTTCTAGAAGCTCAATAAGTCTTTTGTGTTTTAGTTTGAGCAACTTTAGTCTAGCAGCAGATGGGCTCAAGGTTTGTTTGCCAGTGTGATGGAAACACCTTATGCTAATAATCATTACTAATAAATGAATTGCATTTTACTCAAGTTGCTTACTGTAAATTATATATAGGCCTATATAAATAAACTTTAACTAGTAGTCAGATATGTCTCTAGGCCCAAACCATCTTCCCGTGAAGTAACGCCTCGCTCCACGTAGAGCAGAAGTAACGAGTAGCTACTCCTCCCCGGACCCCTCGGCTGTGTCTGTGAATGACTTTGTGACGACCTCTGTTGCAAACTCCCCACTCCCCTCCCCTCCCTCCCCACCCCTCCTTCCTTCCTTCCTTCCTCCCTCCTCATTCGCAGGAAAAATGGAAATGGCTTAGCACTATCGCCGTTGCCCCGGCAACCATCTGAGTCCCCCATCTCTCGGTGGAGAAATGAGTTCTGAACAGGCTGCAAGAGAGGCAGGGATTAAACATGATCCCGCAGACGGACTGTCAATCAAAACCTCCTTCTGTTTACTAAAAAAAAAAAAAAGAAAAAGAAAGAAAAAAAGGTGCATTTTGTTTGGAATAATCCAGAAAATAAAATAAATCAAACTGATATCGATTCCTTTTCGAGGAGCCATTAAAGAGACGGGGGAGCCTCTCTTAGTTTTAAAAACAAATTGGTTATCCTGCAGCGGATTTAGTGCTGGTCGTTATATTCCAGTGCCAAGAGGCGATGGATTAATTTAATTAGCCTGGTGAAGATTAATGACAATGCATAGGCCCTTTTGTAGATAAGGCTCCACACTGTTAAAAGAAGAGGATGTTATTATTTGGGTAAACTTTGCGGCGCGGCTGAAGGTAATCCCTTCTAAAATTAGTTTATAGCTTGCATTTTATCTCGGAGATGAATCTTTATGGAGGAGTTAAGGGGGCCAGGTAGAAAATTGCAGGTGTTCTTTGTTTTATAGTTTGTGGCGGTGAAAGCGAAGCATGTTTGTTTCTTTGAATGAACCCGCTGGCTCGCTGCACATCAAATCCACTAAACAGGTTATAAATGAGCTGGCATCTCCGTCAGAGCTGCTGCTGTTTCTCCACTCAGCTGACTCAGCGGCTCATTAGACACACGTTAAAGGGATGTTTGTAATATTCTTTAAAATATCAAACTAAACGTGTGTCTTTTTTCGTCTCAGGTTGATCTCTGCGGACACCTGAGAGGCCCTGACCGCGCAAAAACCACGAATATCAGAAGATAAACACAAAATACTGAGCTGCTGAAATCCTACTGCTGCTCCAGGTGGTGTGCCAGTGCTGTTGGCACCTCTACCATCACTAGAGTATTATTATTTCATACTTTCACACAGATTTTGGCTTATTTTACTGGAACTGTTACTCTAAATCTTATTTTAGCTTCTGCATCTTAACAAAAGTCCTGATATCTAAAAGGATCCTGACTTTTAGAGCATCTAATGATCCACTAATGCAGAAGATGAAGACACGAATCAGCTCATAACAGAGCAAGAAATTCCACTTTGCGCTCTTGGAGCTTTTATTTTGACGCTTTGAGTTCAGTTTTTGCCTGATGACTGATTGGATATGCATCAAGAATATATTTTTTTTTCCCTTTAATAAATATCTCAATTATTATTCACGACTGGGAAATAAAGACTGAGTTCCCTGGAAATCCCTGGCCTGCCTCCTGGAGAAGAAGTAGCAGCTAATCACGTTACAGTAACGCACTGCTGGTGCCAGGCTGGCAGGGAGCGCGCAGAGAGAGAGAGGGAGAGAGGGCGGGGAGGGTGGGGACCCCGGTGCAACTCGATATTTGCCTCTTTTGACAGTCATTTAAAGGGGATCTGGAGAACCCGATAGCCGGGGACTTACACCCCCCCCCGCTCCAAAGGCTTTCGGGACACTTTAGCCCGGCTCGGCTTGGCCCCGCAGCGCCAGTGAGTCGCCAGGCAGGGTGTAAACGTTAAATGTTGCCTATTTGTTCCGTGGATTGCGAGGAAAGTCAGGCCAGTCTTTCATTCATTCTTTTTTACCCCCTTCCCCTAAAAAAAAAACCCTCCTCCCCCTCTGTCTTCGCCCCCCTCTTCTTTCCTCTTCTCTTTCTTTCTTCCTTCCTTTCTTTCTTTCTCTCTTTTCCTGACTCCACCAGCAGTCATTGACTAAAGCGGCTTAGAGGGAGTCTCCTAATAACGAATTAAAAGTTTACAGAGTGAGGAGAGGGCTGTTTTTGTAATTGCTGATCCTTGTACAGTCGCGGCGGAGCCCTGACGCGGTGGAATGGGAGGTTATCTGCCATCCTAGCGGTTCCTTATCTGCGGATAAATATTTGTATATCATGGCCAAGCGTGCGCTCTGCAAAAACCCTCTAACGTGTTGTGATTGCTGCAGCGCGGGGTGATCAACATGGAGATAGCTACTGTACGCGTCCTCTGCGGTGGAGCTGCAGCAGCAGCGTGGGGGGTCGGGCCCGTTTTTTTTCTTCAATTATGAGGTTAAAAGAGTGTTTTTTTTTTAATAAACGACTCCTCATTAAAGAGGAGAGTGCATTCCCCTGCAGATAACAGGCAGGTTGCATTGTGCTGACGTCTCCTGGGAGGACTCCCTGACTCCCCCCCCACCCCTCTAACTCCCCGGCCTTGCATCTCATTAAGCTCATCTCCACATCTCTATCTGCGGGATCAGGGCCGCAGCATCCAGCCAAGCCCCCGGTATATGGCCTATTTCTTGCACAGACAAAAGATTTTCTTTCAAAGTCTGGCTATTTTTGGAGAGCCCTTTTACGCATCGACCGACGTGATGTGGTTGGGTTTTTTTTCCCGTTTTTTTTACTTTCACATGAAACCCTCACTGGACTGGACTCCCATAGGCCTCCCCAGTCTGGGATTATACTGCTCAACCAGGAGACATGAGGGAGGAGGAGGAGCAGGAGGAGAGAGAGAGGGATGGATGGAGAAAGGCAGAACGAAGGGAGGGGGCTCGCCTGGATACGCAGCCGCCTGTAAGTGTCCATCCTCGGTTTGTTTGACATGGCAGCGTCCCCGGGTATAAAACCCGATAAACATCTGGCGGCGCTGCCAGGACATTGGGAAAATGAGGGATTGGAGAGAGGCGGTGAAAGAGGAGGCGAAAATACAAAATCATAATGAGAAGAAAGACGGCCAGAGAGAGAGGGAGAAAGAGAAAGAGATGGTGATCAGCTAATTACAGCTGCAAATAAAATGCAAATTTATCCTGGCACAGTGAGCATGCCCAAGTTTAAACATAGCGCCATCCAAAAAAATTCAGAGCTCGGCTGGAAGTGCGCCAAGCATGACTTCCAAACAAAGTCTGATTATCCATTATTATTAGTAGTATATTAGTATTTAACCTGGTGGAGAAGCAGGATACTTTACCTTTCCGTTATTGTTTAAATAAATAATAAATAAAAGATGCTCCCTTACACCTTCATGCATCATGGATGCGCCACATCCACAGTCCACGCTGTAGCCTCTATTTACATCCCTCCCCATCTCCTGTAGTGATTAATGATACACCGCCACCCAAAGATTAATCATGGCAAATTAAAAAAGTGTTGGAGGTACTCATGACAACTGCAGCAGTGGCTAGATCAGGTGGGCTTGTGATGGTGGTTGGTGGTGGAGGTGGAGGAGGAGGAGGAGGCAAAAAACGAATTAGCTCCATCGAATCTTTTTAGATGCAAATATTTTGTTATCTCCACTCCGCTGCGCTGTTTTTTTCCCTTCTTCTTTTTTCTTCCAGTGTTTATGATTAATTATCTCTTCTTGGTGAAAAATAAATCATGCGAAATTAGGATCTAGCTGCTGACTCCACCGGCGTGAGCGGAGATGGCAGGTGGATGTTGTTAATTTCAGGTTGAAACTGACACACTAATTATGGCGCGGAGTGCTGCTGGAACACTAGCAGGCAAGATTATACCTCTGTAGCTTCTATTTTTTTCCTCTTCTTTTTTTTTATTTTATCAGATCCCCCTTATATTTTACCAATTAAAAATCGTAAAGGCATTTCATTGCCCCAGGATATATATATTTATATAAATATATATAAATAAAAAGAAAGAAGCCGCCTCTCTCCTAACATGGCCATCACTTTCCCCCATCAGATTCATTGTGATGTATTAGATGCAATAAATTATCCCATGTAACAAAACATGGCGAGCTGAAAGGCTGATAATCTGCAGAGGGGAGATAAGGATTCATTATTCCAAATCATTATGAATCCAGCGTTGGCTGTGACTTCTTTCTTAATCAGCTTCTGTGATCCTGGATACGTGAAGGGAGCAGATAAGAGCGGAGTCGTTTATAATTCTCCCCACCTCGGCCTAATATTTTAAAATAAAATCGCAGGGAGAAGCCGCAGTTTAAAAAAAAAAAAAAATAAATAAAAAATAAAGAGAAGAAGAAGAAAAAAAAAGGAAAACACACTGGCTTAACGTTTGGAGGGTGCACAGGACGAGAATAATAAAACACATTGAGGGAAATAAATAAGTAAATAGATAATACGTGGCCCCGTACATCTTTTTTTTTTTTTTTTTTTCCTCCTGGTGTTTTGTCTCAAATTAAGGTCATCTCATTTCATTCGACATTTACAGACGAGAATCATGTAGGCAGGGGGAGAGAGAGAGGAAAATATACACCGCAGCGTTTACTTCACATTTGGAGGAGTGGGAAGTGGCTAATAAAATTTAGGCTACAGCAGCAGAGGCTATAAAAGCGTAAATGATTTTGTGCACTAACGGGGCAGAAAAGCCACGGTTGCAAAAGGGGGTGGGCTGCAAATGTGTGTGTATATATAAAAATATATAAATAATAATTGTTATTATAAAGAAAAACGTTCTGCAGCTGCGCAATCTGCAAAAATCAAGACTAAAAATGTAATCTGAGTAGAAAGCATCCGATTCTAAACACCAGCTTGATGGGAGTAAATAAAAAAAATAAAAAAATGTGCGCGGGCCCAGAGTGGAGGAGCCGCGCGTGGCTTGTAGCTGTTGTCAGTTCCTGCTGTCGCGCGGGAAGCTCGCGTCAAATTCTACATTAATCACGCGATTTCACGGGAGGAGGAGGAAGAGGAGCGTGGCTTTGGACTTGGGCAGGAACCGGGACCGGGACCCCTCCCCACCTCCGTCCCCTCCATCCCCTCCCTCCTCCTCCCCCACACCTCACCCCCCTCCTCCTCCTCCCCAAACACCAAAATAAAGCCTATATAACGTGATGGGCTGCAGTAAACCGTAATCCAGGCCAATCCACAGTCTCCATTTACAATTAATTAAGGCTCGATTCCACAAAAAGCCGCTCCCCCTCTTCCTCCTCCAAAAATAAACAACAAAAATATATATTTTTTTCATTTTACATCTCCTTCCTGTAAAATTAAAAACGACTCCCTTTTATTTCATTGTACCAGCTGAAATTGATTCCCGTTATATTCCACCCCACCCCTCCTAATTAATCTTTTCATTACACCTATAATATGCTTTAATTATCTGCGCCACAAACACTCCTTTAATCGTCGGGTTTCTTCTATCAAAGCCATCATATTAACTTCACCTTTACATTGAAATAATTATCTCCTCCCCCCGCGTAAAATAATAATAATAATAATAAAAGGAATTTATTTACATCCAAAGCAGATTAATAAATCATTACTATCTGGATGCTGTTATGTCGTAATTCCATCTGAATCCCGCAAATGAAAAGCCTGCGCGCGCTCAACGACGCTGAATAATTCATCGGTTTCTAAAAGACAACATTTTTGGCTGTAAGTTTATCCAACGAGGTTTTTGCGCCAATTATCTTTAATTTATTGCCTTAATTGAATTTCTCCCCCAAAGATAGATTTGGGTGTGATCAGTTTACATTCTCCTTCAAAGAGTCGAGGCGCAACATGAGAGATACCAAGCCTCCAGCATCCTCCCTCTCCTCTCCCCTCTCTCTCCTCTCTCTCTCTTTTCCTCAGTGCATTTCACAGAGAGAAGGATCGGATTTGCTTGGTGCTCCTTTCAATCAACCATGGTGTCAATAAGCAGGCTAGTGGGGCCTCTGTGTGCGCTCCGGGTTGCTGCTGGATGTGCGTGAAGCTTTGCTGTCTCCGCAGCAACAAAAAGAAAACCACCAGCACCAGCGCCACAACCAGCGAGTAGCTCCGATCATCACGTTGCATTCCAGATTTGCGTGCGTCCCTTCTCCTTCTCCTTCTTCAGATATTTCAGGTGGTGTGTTTTTTGGATGCACGGCGCTGATTAGACAGACAGCTATACGGCTTCGTCTGTCTCTTTTTTGTGTGTGTGTGTATGCGTGTGGCAGAGGAGAGAGAGAATGAAAGAATGAAAGAAAGAGCCTCCTCTTCAAGCACAAAAGGATGTGCAACATTTTCTGACTGCACTGAAACATCTGCAGAGGCGCAAAGCCTACACGCACTTGCACAATACGCTCAATTGTGCCTTGCTCAATCAGAAACGAGAACACACACACACACAAAACCAAAAACATAAAAGCATCTACGACAAGTGATCGTTTCCGGTCGAATATTATCACTCACCACTGACATTTGATTGGAAGTGGCACACATTTGTGTTGATGTCATTGTACGCTGGTGCACCAGACGAGATAACACACACAGACACACAAAAAGAAACAACCATGAGAGCAAACATGCATCTTAAAGTGAGAATAATAACAGACATCATCTTATCCCCCTCTCACGTTTCAGCCCTGTCATGGAGCACGGCTGATGTGTGCTGCCTTTACAGTTTAGCTTTCCATTCGCCCAACTTATGTTATGCTTTCAGACCCGGAAGAGCCGGCGCGCTCGGATACAGTAAGTACGGTAAAGAGGCCGCCTTTGGTTGGCCCGGACGCGCGTGCAAGCCTGCCCGGTTATAGCCCTGCGTGAGCGCGTGAGTCTCCTCGCGCTGAGTTATGATGATGATGGTGATGATGATGATGATGTGACTCCGGGACCGAGGGCGCGCACCCACCACCACTAACAACACACACCGCTGGCACCTCACTGTGTACGCGCCTCTCTGTGTCTCTCTGGTTTTTTTTTTTCCTCCTTCCCGTCCGCAGCTCTCTCTCTCTCTCTCTCTCTTTCTCTCTCTCTCTAACCCTCTCTCTTTCTTCCTCTCTCTAAATGCCATCGGCGCCTCCATCTCTATGTCACTCTTTCTTCACATCTGCGGGGAAAAAAGCCTCCGCCCGTCCGGCAGCCTCCACCACAGGTCAGTAAACATCCTAATCCGCCGAAGCCGGTGCATCCTAAAAACCGCTGCCGTCCGCTAGAGCCGCCTCCTCTCCACCCGCTCAGCTTTTCCGTTTCTCTTTTTTATTCTTATTATCATTATAATATCCTCGTCCGCTCTTGAACGAACGAACTTTAAGCTGAACCGTTTTTTTGTTTTTTGTTTTTATTTTTTTAAAGATGTCGGTTTTGTTTGAGTAGAGTTCGTTGAGACGGCTCTCGTCTCTTCTACCTCGGCTGTGTGCACTTGCTGGAAAAAAGGGGGGGCTACTACTAGTAGTGCTGCTACTGCTGCTACTGCTGCTGCTACTCCATCCACAACGAACCGCCATTGTTGCATTTAACGTCGTTAGCAGCTCGTTTCTTGCTGACCTGAACGTTTTGCTAGCTGCCTCTTTTGATAACTAGCGCAGTTATTTTATTTAAATATATTTAATATATATATGTTTAGCTACGTACCTGAATACCCTCCAAAATAGCGCAGATGAGGGGTTTTAACGACCTATTAGCCACCGCTCAGGTTGGTGGTACAGGCAGAATCCCATGCAAGCCGTGAAATTGATCTGATTACCTTGCCGGCGGGTCATAAAAAAAAGAAGGAGTTGCTGAGGCTGCGCTCCCCACCACCACCTCCTCCTCACCCCTCCACCTCACCCCCCTTTCTTCCTCCCTCCCTCCCTCCCCTCCTCCATCGTTATTAGTTTCCTCCATCTCGTCTTTGGTCGATATGTCTTGATATGGCGGAGAAAGAGGGAGAGGGAGAGAGGGAGAATGAATAGGATGCCAAATTAGGGGCATCACACGCGCGCTGTCACGGGCCAAAGAGCTCCGACGGTGTGTTTGCAATGCAGCGAGAGGCGCGAGACAGAAAGCTCGCGCACTGGCGATTCATTAAATATATTTAATATTTTTTTTATTTTAAATCTATTTTCCAGACAATTTTTATCAGATTCAACTTATAATATTTATATTATATTAAATATAAAAACAAATATCTGCGAACCTTTGATAAACAGGAAGCTTACTTTCATTTGTGTTTGTGGCCAGATTTTTTTTTAGCACCTACTTGCGGGTGTCGTATTTTAAGACTTTAAAGAATCAAAATTTGAGCTCAAAATTTTAAATTCACCGCAAATAAACGGAAGAAGAAAATTATAATAACAATAATAATTGTCTGGTTTAATGGCGTTTTGTTTGGAGGCACACACTCTCTGGTTAAATAGGTGAAAAAGGCCCCGTAAGTCAAATGTAAGATTACATCAGTGCGTCTGGCGAGAAGCGATATACACACATGATAAGCATCACAAGTCACTCAACTGGCACATCGCTGTGTTTGCTTTTTTTCTATAAGTTGGGAGGAATGACACACACGCAGTTTAAAAAAAAAAAAAAAAAAACACTCTTAGAAAACGCGATTAATCCCTCTACGCGTTCTCATTTAAATCGTTCTTGGAAATCCAGTTCTGTTTTTCGTGTCTCGGCACAGCAGAATTTTTGACGCCCTCGTTTTTTTGTTCTGAGAAGCCGGGTCCGTTCACATGCTGTCAGAATAGCAAGAGTGTGTTTTGTTTCTTGAAAAGACCAGAAAGGTGACAGATGACTCACGGTAACGTAACAACTAGGTTACCTGCGGGTGCTGCATAAGGGTTTCTAGACGTACACATGCTGCATTTACCCAGTAAAATATCTCACAATTACGAGGTGACTAACCGGCCTGTAGCGTTTTTAATCACCGGTCGGGCACCCTCGTTATTATATCTAGAAACACGAAGCAGCTCCTATACACACACACACACACACACATATATATATTTTTAAACTCACTAAAATAAAAGCTTGATATTATCCGCTTCTGTTTGGATAGCGTTGAAGTAAATATATATAAGGATAAATAAAAAATACGAGCCATTCAGATATCAGCTCACACACACACGCCGTTTTTATCACCAGTGTTTTATAATGACATCTATATTTCCGCAATCTACAATATTCTCATTGTTAATCATCCTATAATCGTCACATTACAGTTATAACCAGTGATGTATTATTGTTATTATTATTATTATTGTTGTTGCTATCTGATTTCATCTCATCTGATTAATCAGCTGACGGAAGGAAACTTTTATTTATGAAGGGGGGGAGAAAAAAAATCAACAATGATTGTAATTCCTGATGAGAGGCCATACACAGGATGTCGACACACACACACACACACTCCAACACTCACTCACACACTAGACGTTATCTAAAACATTTGATCCCACACACTGGCAGTGGAATAATCCGTTCCTGATTTAAATTCTAAGCTGCAATGTTGAAAAAAAGAAAAGAAAAAAGAAGAACTGTGCCATTTCTTGATTTTAATCAGAGCTGGCTGACATAATCACTCAGAAATTATCTTTGCTGCCATCAGAAGAGAGGGACTGGACCTCCGTCTTTCTTTTATGAATCGACCTTTACGCACGCTGCTATTTGGAGGCCATTCGTTTTAAAAATAGACCAGCGTGGGCTCTGTTTAGATTCTCTCACGCACAGTAAGAAAAAATAAATAAAAAAAGAAGCTACTATTTCTCGACAGTTTGGGATTATATGTGACAACTTTTTAAAGAGAGGCCGCGCTGAGTAAGCTCCGCCGTTATTGACACCGAGGCTTGGGAATCGAGTCACGGGATGGCTTCCATGTCCCATTCTCTAAGCCTCCATGCATCCAGTCAGGAAACAAAACAAAACAAAAAAAACAACATAATCGGGATTTTAGGCTACATTTACCGTCATGCGTCGCCTCCGAGCACCTATAACGGGTACTTTGTGGATATAATGGCTGCGCGATACTTTTCAAGAGGATAATTACACGAGTCCGCTGACAGCTTGACAATGGCAGCTACAGCAGTCTGCGTCCAAGTTCAGTCTCAGGTTTTGCCTGTGTGAGAAACGCTCCCTGTCTCTGTGCGTCTCTCTCTCCTTCTCTCTCACTCTCCAGGTAGGGCTATCCTCCTGGAGAGGAAAATCGGGGGACGCTGTGCCAAGTTTCTGTCAGTCCGTGCACCTACGCGCTGGGCCCGCTTAATATCAAAGAGTGGAGGTGGTTATAAAAAGAAGAAATAAAATAAAAAAAAATTAGGAGCACATGATTGCCCACTTATGGATCCGTCACATGGACGCGTGGCCCTTTTACTTAAATGATAAAATAAAATCTTTTATCTAAATCGTGATCATGCTATTGATTACAGGCGTTTTATTTCACCGTGGAGTCACTGACCCTACCTGGTGTTCCACTCGCGGGGTGAACGCTGTACGTGGTGCATGGGCGTGCGCGCTCCCGCTGCCTACACACACACACACCGTGTTGGGTTCATTTCCTGAACCGCGTGGTGACGTCACATCCAGTGGCGTCGGCGAGGCTGCCCCCCCCAACACACACACACACACACTCCTCTACTATTACGCACTGCCAATCTGAGAGTATATGGAGAAACCAAAGTGGGTTCTAGAGATAAAATACTTCACCCCCTCTTTTCTGTTTCTGCCCCCGCGCACCGAGACACACAGTGTGCCGGTGTGACCGTGAACGCACTATCTGATTTACGTGCAAATATAGTGTTACATTTAAGGCACTGTTTTGGATGAAACATTACTGACATGAGCCCTCGATGCTCGTCTGCTCAAGTTGCTTTAATTGCAACTGTAAATATCTCACTTTTTCCATTTATTCTTTTATTATTCTTATTTTTTATTTTTTATTTTTTAATGGACTGCGAGCTCAGTCACCCCGGCCGTCCTTGTTTGTCCGCTCCTGCTTCACGCCGAGGAAATCGGCTCAGTCCGGAGCTGCCATTAGAATAATGCGCCTGTCACCGCGAGAGGACGCACTGTCACAATTTTAAGAGCGCAAACGTCCCGCAACCTGCCATTGGCCCTGAGCAACAGGCTCTGCTGCAGCCTTTCTTCTTCTCTCTCTCTCTCTCTCTGTGCTCCTGAGCCGCTGCAGGACTCCTTTTTATTTTTTATTTTTTAAAGAAATGCAACAAAAACGCAAATTACTAACTCAAAAAATATCATTTCTTTTTAATTTGTCAAATATTTCTCCCTGCATTTACGCAGGCCTTTATATGAAATGTTTTACGGGCGTTTTTTGAAAATATTTTTAACATATTTTTCTTTTTCTGTGCACGTCTAAAATCTAAAATAACTCAATGCAACATTTTTGCTTTGCGCCCCTCTTTGTTTCCGTGCTTATATATGTATATATATTTAAGCTGCTGGGGTTCATTGGGGCCTGTTGAAGGGAAATATGCACATTTTAATGATAAAGTTTTTTGACAAGGTCATTGAAGAAAAGGAAAGAAAAAAAAATCTTGCAGCACTTTTGCATCTCTCCCGGCTCGGGTTATATTCAATTAGAATATAGCCCCTCCCCTAACTGATGACACTGACAGACCCTCCTTAAGTTGCGTCGCGCCACAGCTGTCTGCGAGCATTGAGCTGCCTGGCGCCATCCTGAAAGAATGCCTTCACTGTAAAAAAAAAAAAAAAAAAAAAAAAAAAAAAGGACTAGAGAGGGAGAGAGCAAGGCAAGGGGAGAGGTAGAGCAAGAGCAACACAGACCGAGAGGCACAGAGAGCGAGAGAGAGAGAGAGGGGAGCGGAGTTAATGGAGAGGGCTACAACTGCGCACAAACACAGATTTGATCAGTGAGTTTAACTTGCTGGTGCTGGTCAGTGTGCAGTGAAGCCACCGGCTGCAAACAAGCCCCGCACAGACCTGTTGAGCTGGGCTCAAACGCTGACATTTTTTTTCTCTCTCTCTCTGAGAGGAAGAAGTTCAGGAACTCTGCGTGGGGACTGGATTCCATTTTGGACGTATTTATATGACAGCGCCTTTGTTGCATTTGTAATGTGGGGTATGTTTAAAATATCTTTATTTTGAAAAAAAAAACAGCAAAAAGAAAATTTAAAATCCAAGCAAAGCGTGAGCCCTGCTGTGTGTGTTTTAGACGCGCTGCATGCGAGAGAAAGAAATGTGAGAAAATGAGACATTAAATTGTTCTTTCTGTCTCCAGGTGATCGGAAGCAAGCGCGGAACCTGTGGATTTAACAAGAGGAAAAAAAAAACACGGATTTGGGACTGATTATTTCTTATCTTTTGACTTGTACCGGTTTGCTTCGGCGTACATGAACATTTGCTAAAGAAGAAGAATTAAAAGAGCGAGCGATGGAAGTAAGCGCGGATCAGCCACGATGGATGAGCCATCATCCCGCGGTGTTGAACGAGCAGCATCCCGGCTCACATCACCCGGGCCTCGGTCACTCGTACATGGACCCTTCGCAGTATCAGCTCACTGAAGATGTGGATGTACTCTTTAATATCGATGGACAGGGCAACCACGTCTCTCCATACTATGGAAACTCTGTCCGAGCCGTCCAGAGGTACCCTCCTCCTCCACACAGTAAGTAAAAAAAAGGCCCGTTTAGGCCTTTTATTTAATAATGTGCACATTATCCTCTTTAGATGCTCGCGCGTAATTGCGAAAAAGGGGCTCCATTACTGTCGCTGTGTTTGGAATTATTTGTATTATCTTACTGTGATCCAGACCAGGTTTCGGTTTTGGCCTGAGCTGACTTTGCCTCAGAACAACCCGAGAGCTTAAGTGTCGTCAAACCACCGCCGTAAATATGTATACTTTAGCTCCAGTTTGTCTTTGGTTTCTGCCTGCCGCTTAATTTCACAGCCAATTCCCGTCTAAACTCCTCAAACACGAGCTGACTCATATGTCAGTGAAGTTTTTCAAAAGCCCGTGCGTAATTTGCTTTCTGGATCAGTCGAGTGTTTAGTTACGGATTTAAACAAATAGATGTGTTGGCACAGCCACACGTACACCTGGGATATTTTGGTAGCGGTGTTTTCAGGTCTGTTCGCCCGCACCGCGTTTCTCTGTGTTCTAACGCTGTTCTTTAGCTCACAGTCATTTGTGGAGTTTCCTATATTGTAGGTTTTAACTTCCTGAACAGTCAAACAATCCTTTAAAGGCTTCTGATTTTTAAGTGTTCAGTTGTTGCATCAAGGCTGGTAAAGGTTAGAAATATGCACGTGCGTGGCCACATGAAGCTCTCTAGTTTCTCGACATGACAGTGGATCAAATGATTTCTACGCGGCAGCAGAATCTCAGTAGCAAGTGTGATCAGGTTACGGTTTTATCTAATGTGGAAAATAAAATAAAACGTGTCTCTGTGCATTAGGCCTCGTTTGTAGCGGAGGGATTAACGTGCATGTGTTACTGCTGCAGACTTGAAGCCAGGTTGTGATCTTGTGTTTTTTTGTTTCTGTGCTGCCTCAGGTGGCCAGGTGTGCCGTCCCTCATTACTGCACGGCTCTCTGCCCTGGCTGGAGGGGAGCAAAGGAATCGCCCCGCACCACAGCACTTCTCCCTGGAACCTGAGCCCCTTCCCCAAGAACCCCCTGCACCACGGCTCCCCGGCCAGCCTGTCCGTCTACCCCCCGGCCTCCTCCTCCTCCCTGTCCACCGGTCACTCCAGTCCGCACCTCTTCACGTTTCCCCCGACCCCTCCGAAAGACGTATCCCCGGACCCGGGCATATCCACCCCGGGCTCCAGCAGCTCCGGGCGGCAGGAGGATAAAGAGTGCATAAAGTACCAGGTGACCCTGGCCGAGAGTATGAAACTGGAGTCAGCCCACAGCCGGAGCGTGGCATCAATCGGAGCAGGGTCAGCCTCTGCCCACCACCCCATCGCCACATACCCATCCTATGTCCCTGAATACGGCCCAGGCCTCTTCCCACCAAGTAGCCTGATAGGTGGGTCATCTTCTAGTTATGGTCCCAAAACAAGACCTAAAACAAGGTCATGTTCAGGTAGGCGTGCGCTTTATTACATTCCATTTTGATCTAACGTTATTCCCCAGATTTGCAGCCTTAATGATCAGCCATGTTTAATCTTATATACTTAAAAAAAAAGTAAGAGACAAAGAAAGAATAAAATCCCATAATCAGGACACTGATCCCTCAGTAGAACCATTTTGGGGCCACACAGGTCAAGTTGTATTCTAAACAGGCGCATCGAAATGTCTCAGAGCTTTCTCTTTCATCACCTGATCCCGTAATAAAAATAATAATAATTAAAAATCAGACTTAAAGCTACGATATTTGAAATACATTTATTGTAATTGTTTTTTTAGTAACTACATTAAAACATGGGGGCATCTTTATGAATATTTACAACTAGAATTATTTCTCCAACGCAATTTTTAAAAAAAATAATAAAAATAAATCACCATGACGCAAACGAGTTCCGAATTGAAACTCAGATTATTTTCGGTCATTTTTCCGTCTTGCTCTGCACTAGCAAAGAGAGAGAGACACACACAGAAAGAGAGAGAGAGAGAGAGGGGTGTGAGAGACAGAGCGGAGGCCAGCTCTCCGGGCTGTGTCGCCCCGTTTATATGTTTAAGATAATCCCATTACTCTCAGACCAGTGCGCGCCACAGTTGCATTGTTTACCCAGCGGTAGAGCACCGGATGCTGCTCGTTCATTCACAGGGGGGGAGAGGAAAAAAAAAAAAAAAAAGAAAAAGCGGCCGAACCGTCGCCGCAGCGGAGAGCACGAACCGCCGAGAGAGGGAGAGAGGGAGGGAGGTTAGGGGAGGAATTTATCTCTAATTATTTTAAAGGTTTTCAGATGCGTTTGAAAGGCAGTTTTCTGTAATAAGATTAATATCAGCGTCTTTGATGGGAGTGTAGAAAACAGTGGATTAGTTGATGCATATCATCGGGATTATTCAGCGTCGTGCACTGGGTCATTAATGCGCATTTTAATTCGAGGATCATGTGAGATAATGTGCATTTAGAGATATTTCGCGAGCGGAGTGGTATTCAGATTTTTTATTTAATGGGGTTATCAGCAGCAGCCTTTCTTCGTGTAAACTTACAGTGGAAGCGTTTTTCTCCAGAGCTCACACGCGCTCTGTGCAGCAGAAAAACCTGCATTGCAGAGGCCCTTCTTCTTCTTCTTCTTCTTCTTCTGCTGCTGCTGCTGCTGCTTCTAAGCATGCACTGGATCCGACGCAGTTCCTGTTTGATTTCAACACAATCTTCCCTTGCCAAAAAAAAGAAATAAAAGGGAGAAACACACACACACACACACACGCTCACACTCGTTCAGGTGTTTGCATGTCTGTCACATCTAAACTCGGCACGGCCCAGACTGACGAGCCTCATTCTCTTTGTGCTAAGAAGCCCGGCTGTGTGTTTGTGTGTTTTTGCAGCTCGACAGAAAAGGGGAAGTGTGGCTGCATGAGAATGCAAAAGACTCTCGTCGTTGCACAAAAAAGCTCTGCGCGAAGTCTCTGCTTTCAAATAATCCGTGTGTGACTACAGCTCCCGTGTTTCAGTTTCAGGGCCCCCCCATGTGCTATTATCAAACTGTTACTGCGCGTCTCACCTGTCGGTGTCACTAGAGAAGTGCCAGTCAAACCAGGCACCCCCCTCAATTTCAAAACAAAGGGTGAATCCTAATATATGAAAATAATAATTAGACTAAAAAAATACAGAATTATAAGTATTATTATTATTAATATTATGAGGAAATTGGCTGATGGGAGAAAAGGCGACCTGTGGCTGGAGCATTTTACGCAGCCTGGTGTCACGTATTTTGAATATTCTGTGGTTTATTAAATTGTTTTCGGCCTAATGGATGTTCACACAAATAATGTGTTCACCAGTAACGCTAACCACATGTGTTAAATGTGTGTGTGGTGTCTGATAAATAAATTAACAACCGCTGCTGCTCCTATTATTACTACTATTATTATGTATATTATTAATATTACTATCATATATAATTACACAAATATTTTTTTTCTATTTCACTAACCTTTTTATTCCCAGCATTTATAACATGCATCCAGTGTTTTTAATTGTGAAGGACCAACTGACCTGGCTCCGTGTTGTCGTGTGTTGTGCGTGTCTGTGTGTGTGCGCGCGCCTCTGTGTGTGCGTGTGTGTGTGTGCGCGCTCTTGCAGAAGGTAGAGAGTGTGTGAACTGCGGGGCCACGTCGACTCCGCTGTGGAGGCGGGACGGTACGGGTCACTATCTGTGTAACGCCTGCGGACTCTATCACAAGATGAACGGGCAGAATCGCCCTCTCATCAAACCCAAGCGGCGGCTGGTACGTCTCCACCACATTTTCTCTATTGATGACATTTCCGTCTCTCTCTCTGTTTTTCCCCTATCCAGGAAGAAGTAGGCCTATTAGCTGCAGGAAATTGACTCGACAAGTGCAGGTCTCTGTTTTCAGATACTACCATAGAAAAAAACTGCACAGTTTTTTTTTTCATTAAATGCAATGACATGCTATTTTTGATTTGAGAAAATTGTCATTGATGCGCAGATTTGAAGCTGTAGGCCCCGTTAAAGAGCTTGTTGCAGCGCCCTGCATTCATAAACTCAATGAGCTCAATTTCTTTTTTTTTTAAATTTAAATATTTAGGTTACATTCGAGCTTTTTTAAGATTGCAGTTCTTTCAGGGAAAGCCCCCTCTCATCAGAGCTGCCGCTCTTTAGAGGAGTTCCCTTCTCTTTGAAAAAAAAGAAAAAACATAATAATAATAATCTTTCGAGGCAAACATGGCCGTCCAGTCCTGCTCTGGACTTCTTCCCTTCTCCTACCCCTGCCTGTCTAATGCGAAAACCCGACTGCTCAGGAAAGGGCTGCCGGATATCTGAGCAGCGCAGATAAGTCGCTTTTAACAACACAGCCCTCTTCCCCAGTCAAAACATAAAGGCTGCGGAGCCCGAGCCCGAGCCAGGCCAGCACAGAGTCACGACTTGAGATTGTTTAACGGTGTGATCTGTGCGCAAATGCTCCGGGACGCTCAGGTTTGGGTAATTAGAGCACCGCATTTGACCCCGTGAGGTTTTTTATTTATTTATTTATTTATGGAGGGCTGACATCAGTGAGGAAAGAAAAAGGAAAAATAGTTAGAGGCCAGAATCAGGATCAGGATCAAGATTGAGGATTATGACTCCTAGTGTGTCTGTTAATACCTTCCTCATATTTATCTGTGACACAAAGAAAAAAAATGATTTGCGTAATTTTGGCAAATCAAGATGCTGCGATAAAATGGAATAAAATTACAGATATTAACCCCCCACCACCGCTCCCTCCTCCCCCTCCTTCTCCTCTTTCTCCCCACGTCTCTGATTGGTTATTCACAGCACACAGCAGCAGGGGTTATTAGGCCACCACATGTGTATAATTGGAAATCCCTCCCCGAGATAATGTAGTCCTTTACGTTGGCGCGTCCTCTGCGGTCACCTGCCTATTGATTGTTTTTAGAGATTATAACATCAATGTCAGGCCGCTGCAGCAAACTGAGCTGTGAGGCTAAGGCAGCAGCAGCTGAAATCCACTGGAAGACATGACTTTCACTGTGTCAGGATGAAGTGAGGCTTTTACTCTGCTGGTAGCCTGCAGCGCAGCCAAAAATATCGTTCTCTTTTCTTTTTTTAAAAATGCTTTTAACTGGCGTGCAATTATTTCCGTGTGGTTCATTTGACTGTCTATTCATATTTTGTGTCTATTTATATAAAAAAAAAGAAAAATGAAAGAAAAAAAGCCTACAAAGAATATAGGAGGCTTTTATTTTTGATTTTAGGTTTAATCTATGTGGCATCTAGATGAGCACACTCGGGGTTTCTTGTTCAATTGTTTCACGTCGCGAGGAGTTGACATTTTAAGATCGGCTCCGTGGCACAAACACTGACTTAAAGGGGGGGAAATTTAATCAGATTTAATAGCTCTCCCGTTTCAAGGCACTGCTTTTATGTCTTCTGTAAATATTTATTCTGTTGGAGGTATGCGCTCTGTGGCGCTATTTTTAGCCTCGAGTGAAAGCAGCTCTGTTTTTGCTGTTTCTGTCCTTTTTTTTTTTTTAGTATTTTCAGCTTGCACTAAATGCACAGAGAATGTATATGCAGTGGAAATAAAGCATTTTTTCCTCTCTGTATATACATATATAGCTTTACGTAGTGCAGGAGTGAGAATAAAGACCACGCATTTGTCTTTAGTGCATTTAGTGCAGGCTTCTTGTGAAAGATGCCATGAATCCAGGGCTGCCAGATTTACGCACATTAAAATCATGGGGGATAAAAGGCGCCACGGTGAGCGCGCCGCGCCGCTCCAGCAAAACAAAAAAATTTAATCGACGCTTTTTAATCGAGCGGTTAAAAAATAAATAAATTAAAAAAACAACAACTCAGCCCTGGATGCTGGCGCGAACCCTGTCAAAGTGAACCTTCATGCTGATTGGGTCATTACGCGGTCATGTGACGTTTTGTCCCGGCCTTTTCTGTGTCCTTGTCTAGTCCGCGGCCAGGCGGGCGGGGACGTCGTGTGCGAACTGTCAAACGACAACGACGACGCTGTGGCGGAGAAACGCCAACGGGGACCCGGTGTGCAACGCCTGCGGCCTCTACTATAAACTGCACAATGTAAGTAATAAACCTTCACAGGACGCCTGTCCGACACGTCAAAGCTGCTGCTGCCGCTGCTGAATATTTATTCCATCTTCATTCCTTCTCTTCATCACGCCCTGCTCTCCTTCCTCTGAATATTTTATCTGACTTGTCCCTGCAGAGAATTTCCGGGGCACGGCGATAACAAATACTGTAGAATTAATATGATTTATTGGCAGTAAGTGCGAATCTAAAATGTATAAGACCTAAGTGAACTAAGCCCGCAGCCGCTTTGCTTTTGAATATTAAAGAGAGGAGAGAGAGAGAGGGGTGGGGGGCTTAATTAAAATTCGATTAATTTCAGGGCTGTTTCTCTTTTTTTCCTTCTTCTTCTCCTTCCTCTTTCCACCTCGTATTTCTACCCTTTTGGTTCCACGCGCGCCAGGGACTCGGAGTCCCCCCTCTGACCACCAATCCGCCTGATTCGTTTTGGGTTGGTTAGCGCCTCACCACATCATTTCACATCCTCAATCTGAAAACCCCTGGGACTCGTTTATCTCTCCCTCTCTCTCCTCTCCTGTGCACAAAGCTGTCACTTTTAATCAAACAGCCATTGTGGCTGAAACTAATAATAATAATAAGCAGACTAACTGCTCTGAGGCCACATGCAGGTAATTCCCTCCCCCCCTGCCTCCTCCTCCTCCTCCTCCCCCCTCTTCTCTCCCTCAGACAGCTGATAAAGGCTCCCTATATCCCATATCCCTGTGTGGAAGGGGAAGAGTGTCCTGCTCTGCTGCCCTGCTTGTCACGCAAGCGCTCCCTGTTAAATCATTTTCCCATGTTACTTTTGGCAGATAGTGAAAGCGCCGCAGAAACAGACTCCGACCAAGGTTAAAAGGAGAGAAGAATAATGTTTCCCGGTTACGTATTAGCATTTGAACTGACCCCGACCTTGGTGTAATTGTGAAATTAGTTTGTTTTGGTAAATCCGGACTTCTGCTTTAGGAGCGGGGGCGGGACAGGCGGGGGGTGGCTCGCTGTAGCCTTTGAAACAAAATTCTTCACGGAGAGTTTAGCCGAGTCCCCGCTGGCCTTCCACGTACGTCCCAAAACACCTGACGGCGGCGGCGTGTTGTCCCGTAAGCTCTGATAAGGAGCTTGTGAAAACAGAAAAGTTGCCACAAACACGAGGTCGTGTGTTAACACCCAAAACAGAGCCGGCCTCTTTTGAGTAATCGGGGTTTTTCTCGCCGCGTGTTTCATCTTTATACTTTTCGCTCGAGCGTGTTCGGCTTTGACGCCTCTGTGCTACGGGGGCTGAGGTTTCAGGTGGTTAGCTGCTGGTGTTGGGAGGGAGGAGGTGAGAGCTGTGTATTCTGTGGTGGTCACCGACTCCCAACACTTTGGCTCTGCTTTTGTTTGATGTGCCGGGGCGGCGGCAGAGGAGGAGGAGGCCGAGCGCAGGCCGGAGGCCCAAGGCTTCCTCTGTGAGACATCTCAGCATCAAAGGGCAGAGGAACTGACTGGCTTTAGGTGGGCGTAGCGCCTCAGAGCTGGAAGCAAGGCAGGGAAAGTGGCCCAGTGTGGAGCCGCGGCTGAGAGAGGCACATCTCCGGCCCTCCGCTAATCATCGAGGCTGCTGCCGCGTTTGAAAAGAAAAAAAGAAAAAGAGCTAGGGAGAAATCCCCGTTCCCATTTCCCGAGGAAGAACCGGTGAGAAAGATCAGGAAGCCAGTCGGCCTCATCCACCTCCCCTCGTAATCCTGCCCACAGCCGGAATTCCATCATCCAGCTCTCATTCTCGGCTAAAGCTACGCTGGAATACGGCAGCTGGGGCCATTTTGGCCGAGAGACGGCGGCACGGTCGAGGAGGAGGAGGAGGAGGGTGGAGGGTGGAGAGAAGGACTTGGCCGACGCCGGCGGTCGTCATGGCCATGTGTCTCTGTGGCCGACTGGCTGCACATTAGCTGCCAGACCCTTCTCCGTCTCTGTTCAGCACACACTCCACCTCCTCCTCCCCCTCCATCTTCCCTTTTTCTCTCTTTCTTTCTGGCGCTGCCTCAGCCTCAGATACCGTCCAGCTTAAAGGAATCAACATTTAAATCCGGCCCAACACACACAAAGACTATATACAGTATAAACAGCGTTGTGTTTTGAGATGGGACGGTCAGATTTGTCCTGTAGCAGGGCCTCCGTTACGCGTCCGCATCCACCCGCTGCGTGTCTCTTGTTTTTCCACGGCGTCTCCCGTGGCTAAATACTAATGTACCATCTTTTTCTGTCTCCTTTCGAGAGCAGATCAACCGACCTCTGACCATGAAGAAGGAAGGCATCCAGACCAGGAACAGGAAGATGTCCAGCAAGTCCAAGAAGAGCAAAAAGTCCCAAGACAGCATGGACGACTTCTCCAAGAGCCTGATGGACAAGAGCAGCTCGTTCAGCCCGGCCGCTCTGTCCCGCCACATGTCATCCTTCCCTCCCTTCTCGCACTCCGGCCACATGCTGACCACCCCGACACCCATGCACCCTTCCTCAAGCCTCCCCTTCGCCCCGCACCACCCTTCCAGTATGGTGACGGCCATGGGTTAGAGCCGCCCGCGGGTGCGCCGCTCCTCAACCCCTCGGCCTCTACACCACCACCACCACCACCCTTCGGTACCTCTGCTCACCTGCTTCCATCTCCTCAAAGTCGAACAAACCGCTTCTCGGTCCGATTCCCCCCCTGCGTCACCGCGGTGACAGGCTCAAGGCTCCTTATTTTTATTTTTATTTTCTCCTCCTCCTCCTCAGTTGTATCTTATTTTTCTTTTTATATAAAAGTGTACCTCTGCGACGTGAATGCTTTGCAGACTCTTGACTGTGGCGCACTGACCTCCAGCGGGAAGATTTCTTTTTTTTTTTTCTCCAACAACGGGAGAGAAAGGACATTCCCCTCCGACGCCGCCGCCGCTGCCGACGCCGCCGCATTGAGGCTGCCCCTCCCAGCTGATCCTCGCGATAAGGAAGCTCCATTCGTGTACAAAAAGCCATTTCTTTTCCACACCACAAAAACCAGACATTGTAAGAACTGCTACGACGCCCTCTCCCTTCACCTCCACGCCCCCGCCGCCTCTCGTCACCTTGCACCTGTGAAACAGGACCGCCCCCAACCCACCCAACCAACCACCCAACCCCTTCCACTTCTCCTCCTCCTTCTTCTTCTTCTTCCGCCGAAGACGAGGAGAGTCAGACGTTGAATATATTTGTACAAATTGTATGAAATACAGCACATTTAATGAAGACTTTTTAATTAAGTAAGATTTAAAAAAGAAAAAAACGGAAACATGCCTCCTGGGCAGCTAACGACAAGAAGGGTACGAGTCGCAGCAGGTGGAGAGACTTGCCGCCGCCGCCGGAGGAGGAGGAGCGAAGAGAGGGCGCCTCTCTCCAAGAGGAAAGCGCGAAAGATGGGGGGGAAGGGGAGGGGAGGGAGGGGGTGAAAAATAAAAAATGGAAAAAAAAAGAAGGGGAGGAGGAGGTGAGAAGACGAGAGGGGAGAAAGACTTTTTGAGGAAGGGCAGGCTTCGGTTTTCGCCTGCATGAATTGTGTTGCATTAAGTTCGCAGAGAGTCGGTCGGCGGCTCCGGCTGCAGGCGTCTCTCTCTCTCTTTTTTTATTTTATTTTTTCTGTTTCTTTTTTTTTTCTTTTTGGATGTGCTATAGGTCTCGGGCAATTGGTTTGTGTTGAAGCGCGCACGTACACACACACACACACGCACACACACATGCACACACCTGAAAGACTTTCTTCCTGCCCACAGATTATATGCATTGTGAAAAAAAAAAGTTCCTGTATTTGTTATTTGTATGTATAAATCAGAGTACCAAAAATACGAAAGAAACAAAGATGTAGAATTATTTCTTTATGTTATGCAGACTGAATGGTTGTAAAAATTTAATAATAATCACTAGTGTAAAATATGACTGCTTTTTTTTGTTTCGTAAATTTTTGTTTTGTTTTATTTTTTTCCTCTTTGAAAATAATAAACTAGTTTAATCTCCGTTGACATGTTAGCGCTGTGGTCGAGAGACGTCTTTTTCTGCCTGGTGTTTCTGTGATGTTTGACACTTTGTGTGCGCACACGCCCGACAAACGCGCCTGCCCCACCTCCACCACAATCGGTGACACCCCGCCAGTTTTAGAAAATATTATTATTTTTCTTTTTTAACCCGGCATTCGCAGGGACAGCCCTCACGGTCAGTTGAGCGCAAACAGGAAGAGGAGGGATAAACAGTAAGAGATGGAGGAACAAATCAAACGACCCGGGCCGCCGAAGGTCCAAGAGGCTTTTGTCTCAGTCTGCAGAAATGTAAACACACGGCAACCAGCGTGCAAAAGAGATCACACGTGTTGCTCATTAAGAGAGGAGAAGAAGCATAATTTTAGACAATAGAACAATTAGCAGCTTAATCACGTATCACAGGAACAAAATTACTATAAAAATTTAGTTTAAGTTCATTTTTAAGGTCATAAACGTCAAAATGCTGGATGAAATGTTTACATTTTTGCAGGCGACGTCTTAAAAACGAACAAAATGTCTCATCTGATGAGGGCCGAGGCCGATGTGTCGTCTCTGCTGCAGAGAAATGGGTCAAATGTTCAGCTTGGGGTGAAAAAAACAAACAAAAACTAAAAAGGAACTGTTTGATGGCCACTTGATGAACCGCGGTGTGCGTGGAGCTTCCTCTACCTTTAGATGCACAGATATGTTTTTGCAGGGCGACCTGAGAGCTAGCTAGCTAGCTACCTTTTTACACTCGGCAGAATGTGAAGCGTCCCACGCGATTAAAGCGCTCCGGTTAACGCTTAAAGAAATCGTGCGAAGCCGCTGCAAATATTAGCAAAAGAACTGGGCCTTGAACAACGGCCTCCTCCCGAGGAGAAAAGTCCCCTCTGTCGCTCTTTTAATCGTCATTATCGTAGCGGGAACTCACGAGCGGCGGCTTCTGCACATTAACGCGCAAAACAAGCTGCATTTGTTCTACTTTGGCTTCCTTTACTTGCAGAGCCTGCACCGTGCTTTCAATCGAACCCTGAATTAAAAACTGCACCTTTGGGTTTATATGAGGTGCAGAACACACAAATAAAGGTAACTAATGCACACCCGAAAATAACCCTGAAGAGAAGGGGTCCAGGTGTGGACATGGTGTTGACGGAAGATGGTTTATGCTGCGCGTAGAAGAGTTTCAGCAGCTGCTATTGACACTAGTTGCAGTTTTCTTTGAACCCAAAGAGAAAAACAAAACCTGATTTATCATTTGCAGATAAATGGAGCGTAATCTGTGATGATGACGGACCTCAAACCTCAAACAGATCTCTCTATTTAACCCAAAACCCCCAAAACTATACTTCCAATATTGAAATATATTTCCTAAATCTGCGGCCTTCTCCTTTCTTTCTCTCTCTCTCTCTCTTTCGTGCATCCCTGCAGAAAAAGGCCATACAGGAGTCAGGTATTTGGCATCATTTGTTTCTGAGCCGCTGTGACCAATCAGGAGATTTGCTCCTGTGTTTTAATAGCGAGGTCAAGGGGGCATGTGGAATGAGAATGGGAATAGTGTGTGTGTATAGAGGGATTGAGGAGAGCTTTGCCCCGTGGTGGGACCCCATGGCCTCTGGCTGACCTCCACTCCCTCCTCCTCCTCCTCCTCCGGCGTTCGGCTGTGGACGCCCGCCAAGGGGCAGGCGGAGACGCAGAAGACGGGCTCAGGTGAGGACGCACGCGGACGCCGGCGCTCGATTGATCTCGCCAGATCTCGCTTACTCCGGGTCCCTCTCTCTCCTCGCGTCTCCCTGCCTCTCGTCTTTCAGGTGAGGACGACGACAGAGCTGATCGTCCCCTCGTCTCGGGTCAGACTCGGGGTCATGATCTCTCTGAGGAGCTACTCATCAAAAAGAAAAAAAACCCAAACACAGACTTTTAAAGCGTGAGAGCTGGAGACAAAAAAAAAAAAAAAGACTTCACACAAATTCCCCAGAGAGCTAAAAACACTCAACATCACACAACAGGAAGCAGAAACCCATTCGTACAGGATGTGTCGGCTGCTCCATCACACCTTTCTTTACGTTACAGATGGTTTCTGAAAAGCATTTCATCTCTCGGTTTAGGTGCCTTCCAGTTTCTTTTCATGCGACAGTACAGAGTCTTGTATTAGTAATACTGGTTTGAAAGAAAACACCGATCTGTCAGTGTGGTCACATGTGGGGGAGCGTGCTGTGTGTTGTGGGGCGATGGTTCTCCTCCTGTCCCCATTCAAACCGATACCTGTGCTTTCTATGTTTGGTATTACATATATGTGTAATCTGAGCACGCTGAGGCCTGGAGCTCAAACACAACACACCACGGCTTTTAATAAAAACTTCAGGACGTTCTTCCTGTCTGCTCGTTGCTTGTTCCTGAACGTGACACTAAAATGTTTTTATTGCCTCTTAAACCTTTTTTTTTTTTTTTTGCAAACTCAGCCATTAAAGTTGATTTTAAATTCTAGCGGACAAGTTTCCAAAGGTGCCAACCGCAGGATGTCGGCCTGAAACTGTCAACGCACAAGCAGAACCTGAACGTTTTTCTTTTACAAGTGAACAGAACGAGTCAGCAGTAGTTTAAAAATAATCAGTTTGAATATTTAAATGCTAATTACCTCTGTAATATCGTAACATGAAGCTAACGCCAAAAGACATGCACGTTTGAATAAATATACTTTTCTTTCTAAAGGTTTCTTTGTATTTTATAAACTTCCTGTTTCTGTAAGTGTTAAAAAGATGTGTTTGACAGTAAGATTCATGCTAGTTTCCTGTAGCCACGTGACGTTAGCTTAGCTTAGCATAGCATAAAGGCTACAAACGAACTTTTTGATTACAATTAAATACAATTAAATCACTTTTCATCTTTTATCAGTCTTCTGTGTAGCATACACTCTCAGAAGCAGGCTAGCCAGAGTTAGCGACTAGCCTCTTATGGCGCATTTCCACTAGCACGGCTCGGCTCGGTACGGTACGGCACGGCACGGCTCGGCTCGGTTTGGTTGTGTTTCCATTACAACTGGTGCCTCCTCGACGTGGGCGGGGTCGTCATAACACGGCTGCGCGAAACCGCTGTGACGTCATTTACACGGCGCCGAGCAACGTACAAATCCGGAAGACCTCCCTCTGAATCCGTTCTTCGGCAACCAGAGTCAGGAACGTCTGGACCTCCTCCACCGACCAAGGAGCGGATTTTTTTGAGAAGCCATCTCGTTCCAAGTCAAAAAGCAGTAAAAAGTGGTGTCTTGTCTCGCGTCTTGTTTTTATTTACATTCTAGGCGGTCGTCGCGCGGTTATGACGCTTCCAGTGACGACACTCATCGGCCAATCAGTGGAAGGCAGTCGGCTGACGTCACGTTTTAGTAACGCTTCGGCTCGCTTGGAACCAGGGCTGAGGTGATACCAAAAATGTACCCGGTTCCAGGTACTGCGTGCTAGTGGAAACACGCAATAGCGCGCCGAGCCGTGCCGTACCGAGCCGAACCGTGCTAGTGGAAATGCGCCATTAGCTAGCTAGCGCTTTACTGCACAGTGTTACAGACACAGCTCATAACTGAGCACTTATCTTGTAGCTAAAAGGAAACATCTACTTAGTGGACAGATGTCTTGTTGTGGAAGGAATGAAAACACAGAAGAGGGACTTCTGAAGTTCATTAATTAACATGCTAAAATTGTATGTTTATTAATGCGTAAAGGCAGATTCACATTCAGATTCAGAAAACTTTATTTGTCCCCGGGGGTAGGGGCAAGTACAAGACACTTTTAAGGAACAAAAAATAAAATAAAAATACAACAATATAAAGTATAAATAAAATAAATATTACACCATAAATGTTGGACGAGTTCATAAGACTGTATAAGTGAATAAGTGCAAATGTAAACAGGAATTACAGGGATTATATATTTACATGTTGCTACAGAGGTATTTGGAAAAAGCAATGCTAGCAACTTACTCTTATTTCCAGTCTTTATGCTAAGCTAAGCTAAACTGTAGCTTAGTTTCTAATGGACGCTATCTTTCACCATATGTGTAAGCATGTACAGTGATTTGTAGCCTGTAAGATGCACAACGACAAACAGCGACTCTGTTGGCCAATCAAATCATTTGGGCAGGGCTTTACGTGGTGATGGACAGAAGAGTAAAAGCAAAAAAGTTGCGCCGGGGAGTTGAATTTGGCTGCAACAAAGTGGCTGCATGACAAACCGAGTTTTGCTTTTCTCTGCACGGTAAGTCTGGCTACACAGGGCCACGTCAATGTTTTTAAAATTACTTGCAGAATGTTTCTTGACGATTGCCGGAGCGTCAACTGCTTCGCGTTTCTTCACCTCCTCCTTGCAGCTCGGAAGTTGCTTCTGCACTTGCTAACTTTCAACCAAAGCAAACCTGTGTGTCTTTCTTCCCAGCGTGGGCGGCGTCATGTGATGATTTTGCCAATATTTCCTTGTAGGTGTGTTGTCGTGACACATCGGCACAGACAAACTCATCTGAACCGTGATAAAGATCGTGTAACCTCACCGATCATTACAACGCGCGGCTCTGATCTGAAGCATGTGGAGCTCTGCTGTGGCTGCACGCATCCTTGATCTCCCACAATATCGCTTTGATAGCCATGCAAGATACACAATGCACAGCGCAGGATCATCTACAAATTATTATAGGATTTTGCGTCGTCATTTTTTTTTTTTCAAAGTAAACGGCTCTTGTTCTTATCCCTCGCCTTTGTTTCCGAAAGACCTCGAGCCTGAAGCACGAGGGATGAGCCTCCATTGTGGGAGTTCTGTCACTTGTTCGAGACCCCATCGCCACTTTCAAAAGAGCCGCCGCGCTGCTGCATTGTCTCCTTAACAATCGTAAATTTGAACCATAATCTCCCGTCACAACACGGCAGATAAAAGATAATTATCTCTTTTGCTGAGGTACCCTGGGGCTTCTTGGACGGCCTGGCAGACAACACGCCTAAACCCTCATCCCACACACACTCTCTCCCTCGCGCTGCTATGTTGAGATTCGTCAACAGATGAGTGTAAATGCTCAGGGTGTTTATGTGAACGAGCGAACAAACAGCCTCTCCCCGCGACTCTGAATAAACTCTCACTTGTCTGATTTCAGGCGGCTGGGAAAAAAAAACAACACGGCATTTTTCGGCCTGTTTTCTTACTTTTTTTTTTGCAGCTTTAATGGGAGGTGGCACGAAGTTCACAGGTTCACTTAGGGAGCAGCTTTGAGGTACAAACGTCAGCGTGTGACAGACAGTCAGGGGGAATGAATGATGACTCGAGGTGACGTGCTTCAGGGAGAAGTTGAAGCACAGCGCTGAAGGATTTGGGTTAAACGGAGGTGGTTATTTTAGGGAGAATGGAAAGGTCGGACGAGTGAAATATGGTGTTAGCAGTGAGGGGAGTTTTCAAAATTGAGAAATCTCTGAATAAATAAACACTGCTTTCTATAAGTTCCTTGGTATTTTATGCACTTACTGGGTATAGAAGACCTGCAGCCTCATGATGCTTAGCTCAAACAAGCACAAAAGAGCTAAATGCTAGCAGCATTAACAGCAATACAAGCTAACGATACTGTACCATTAAACTCTCTTTTATACATTATCAACCGTCTATGTTTCATGTATCTTCTAGTACACATGATGAAAACAAGAGTGCATGATACTAGAAGATGCATGATAGATGCATGAGAGTCATAGAGTTCAAAGAGAGTTTAGTGGTATGCAGCGTGCTTGCAGTTTATTCATTTACTTTTTTACGTTTGCAGCCTTTATGCTAAGCTAAGTGTCACGAGGGTGCAGCCTGCAGGTCTTCTAGAGTGCATAAATTACAAACATACATGTTTACATCACGCACACACCACTAATCTTTTCTAAAATTAATACTTTAAACCACGCTTTTTATTAATTATTTGCTGTCCATGTATCATCTTCTAGCGCACATGATGCAAACAAGACTGCATGATACTTGAAGATGCATGAGAGTCATAGTGTTCAAAGAGAGTTTAGTGGTATTATTCATTTATTAATTTACTGTGTCGCTAGCTAGTAATGCTACAAATCCTGCTAGCTAGCTGTTTCCCCTTGTTTGCAGCTTTTATGCATCCATCATTGTTATTAATTGTCAGCCGTCCATGTATTGTGCATTTTTTTAGCACACATGATGCAAACAAGAGTGCATGATACTAGAAGATGCATGAGAGTCATAGGGTTCAAAGAGAATTTAGTGCTATGCAGCGTGCTTGTAATTTATTAATTTATTGCATCGCTAGCTAGTAATGCTATAAATGCTGCTAGCAAGCTGTTTCCCCTTGTTAAGCGTCACGAGGCTGCAGGCTGCAGGTCTTCTTTACCCAGGAAGTGCATAAAATACTAATATACATGTTTGCATCATGCATAAACTTTAAAAATGAATACTTTAAACCCTAGGAGAATCCCACCTTTTTATTAATTATCAATCATCCATGTATCGTGCACACGCCACGAAACTTTTCTCCAATAAATACCGTTGAACGCTGGTAGAAGCCGACCTTTTAATGTTCTCCCTTGTTTCATGCATCACCCAGAATCATGCACACCTCTTTGGATCATGTATACATTCTGCATGCATGTCTTCTCCAACCATCCTATCATTTCTCTCGTTCTGCTCAGCTAGCCTCAAGCAAATGGGTGCTCCCGTAACGAACTGGATTCTGCTCGAGGCTTCCCGAGACATTCTGGATTGATTTGATGCTGGAAAGAGAGATTTCTTTTAGCAACGATGCCACATGACAGCCTTTAAACACTAACACAACGTTCTAGGTCTTTATTCCTTTCCTTCTTTCAGAACCAATTTCTCTCCGGTTCTTTTTTTTTCAGACTTTTTCCACTGCCTCTCCCCTCCAGAGCACGTTCCCCTCCGCCGTACTCCATGGCTCCGAGGACATGTTTTACATCCTTGTACCCGGGGTTGGCTCTGCGTAACGGACAGCCGTCTCTTCCAGCCCCTGGGCCAAACTGAACGTCACCTGTCAAAACCTCAGCGGAGGCAGCGTATTATTTGCATGGGCCTGCATCCACAAACTGTCACTGGGGGTTTTACCCAAGCCCGCGTGAAGCCTCCCGCCGCTCCATGCGGGGAACAAACATCAAATCACCTGAGCTGTGCAGAAACCAACTGATAGCTGACTGGCACCTCTTAGCCGCATCGCAAATCCACAGAAAAAGTGAAGCAGACAGGTGCTTGTGTTGTGTTCATTTGGCTGCGGTGCCAGGGGGACGTGCAATAGCTAAGCTGTGTTTGATGACATGATCTTGGCACCACGTGGAAAGGTCTGTTTGAAGAGCGTGTGTTGAATACCACCGCTTGTATCCGGGCCAAGTCGTACATTAATCACCTCCTAATAAACGGGTTAAGAAGTTGATATCTCAGGACAGATGCTGCAGCTTTACATCTTTAGATAGTTTCTTTTTGGGACGGAAATTTATTCTAATTTCAGAGTTTTTTTTTTATTTGTTTCGTCTGCGGCCACATACACAAACATTAAAGTTATTTCTACACTGGAGTAGAATAAGATTAATGGCATCGGCTTGCCAAGAAAGAAACATCTGTCACGTTTAATTTCTTGGCACCAAAAGTCACATTTAAAGATGCATAATTTCACACCTCGCTGCACACCGCTTCGCTTGAAGAAGTTCTGTATTACTCTATGATATACTAGATATTTCCAGAGCATATCATGTGTCTTGTTATCAAGTTGTCAGGACGGGACAGGAGCCACAAACCCCGTCCACTAAATTAACAACAGAGATTTAGAGAAAATCTTGAATTTTTGGATAGAAGGTAAATCAACGGATTGCAAAAAAACAAAACAAAAACCAAAACTAAACCATCTCACACTGATTTGATCTTCTCAGGCATTTCCTTTTTCGACGCTACTCTCGGGCACAGAGCTGCTCTGGGCTAAACCTTTGTATGCTAATGACCTTGTGCTGATCTTACAGAGTTATGAGTTCACCATGTTCACTGTTCAGTTGACGTTTTCACTAGATGTTTATCTGCTAACACAAACTACAGGCTACAACGAGCGAAATGCCGTCAGCGAGGAGGCTGATCATAAATCAAAGCGCTGGAAATTAAAAGGATTACCAGCGGGGTTAAAACCCAGACGGGTGCACAAATGGGTGCACCAATTTTCATTGCAATCGTCGGGAGCATTACACTACAAAACACGTGTGTATGAGAGAAAAACGAAAAAGTCAGAGGTCACCAAAATCAGGACAATGCATCTTTTATGGTTTCCAGATGATGCATTGTACTGATTTTGGTGACGATTGCAATGACAATTGGTGCACCCATTTGTGCACCTGTCTGGGTTTTAACCCTGCTGGTAATCCTTTTAATTTCCCTCTATAAAACATGAATGTCTTTACAAAAGATGGCGCCAACCCATTCAGTAAACGGTTGGAAGTTTGAAGGTTTGGATATAAAACCTCGACAGTTTGATGGCCCCAGAAGAGTCGATCCTCTGGAGACCATTAATACTGATTCAGCAACATGAATTCTTTAACCAGATTGTTGTTTTGAGTGGTTTCACTCAAATCGATTAAGGCTAATTTAGGCTACTGTGGTATTAGACATCGTAACCTACGTACGTACGTAACCTACGCTTTTGTTTGGTTGCTACTTCCTGCTTCACTTTCAACAATTATGGCCGAAACATTTGCCGAAGACAAGTCGTCCTCCATGTATTCCACCTTTATTGATCCAAAACAATCAATTCAAAAACTGCAGACATGGAGAAGCAGTCGGAAATACTTCAGTAGAAACATGCTACTACCGATAGGACCAATCACAGCTCTTCGCGTAGTCACATTTCTTGACGCAGAAGCCTTAACCGGCTATCAGAGGCTCTACTTTCTCTTTAACACAACAGTTTCTGAACACAGCATCAGTGAGTGAACTCTTGACACAGTTAAACTCTAAACACAGGTGACTGGTTATTGGCAAGTTCTACCCAAACTCTCCAGCTCCACAGTTGACCTTACAACTGCAGCTTTAACTGCAACCAGTGTGTGTGTGTGTGCGTGTGTGATCATGCATGTGTTGACTGCCAACAGTTAGAGTAGCTACCTAACTAACAAAGGGAGTGCTGTGTCGGTCAACTGTCCAGATCCCCGGGGCTGTTTACACATGCCATTGTCTCCCACGGGCCAATCAGACAAGCCTTATTAGGTAAATAAGCCTGCCGCGGCCAATCGCTGGCAAGCGCTCCTGGATCTGGGCTGGTTATCTGCAGCACCCCAGGAAGTGGGAGACTCGATGAGGGAAATGACAAAACACATTAGTGCAACCTCCTATCTCCTCCCCTCCGACTATCTACCCCACATCTCATTAGAGGCTTAATTCATGTGGCCGTCTCTGCTCCGATTGGGCAGTCGATATCTCTCTTGCTCGCTCGTTGTCTGTGGCCGATGGATTTCATAGAGCGGCTTAAGCACAGCTGATAATAAATAAACAGCTGGGAGTGGAGCGAGCGTCTCCGGATATGCAGAAGTACTGACCAGCCCTCAGGAATGTTCAGCTTTCATTTCAGCCCGATGCACCTGAAGTGGCAACGTCAAGATTCAAGATTAAAGATTCAAACACAATGCGGCATCATTGCCAGTACTGAATTCTTGGAGCACGAGACCCGCTTGACTTCGCAGAAACAAAATAAAAGATTTCTAAAACATTTGCATGAGGTGTTTGTGACTGTCGTTGGGTGCTTCCAATGCCATGCAGGTTTTTCCAAGTTGGCTGATAGACATCGTTGCTTTCACGAGCTGTTCTGTTGGAAAGCTATAATCTCAAAAGACAACAGATAAACAAAAGGCTGTCCTGCAGCTTAACAAACCAATTTAATCCCAGTTATGATGTTGAGTCAAACTAATATAATATGCAGTATTTATAGGTGCGTGCTCTTGAAAGTGACGTCCACAATTGACAAATAGGAAACGAACGTGGTTCTCTGCAGAAATGCATCAGATTTAAATATCTGCGACCGTAGCCTTGCATGCTCATTACATGCAGGTTGCATGTGCATCTAGAACAAGCAAGGAAATAAGGTTAAAAGTGCACAGAAACCCTATAAATACACAACATTGCAGCAAAAATAAAGCAATATTTGGAATTAAAAGGAACAAGGAGTGCTTTAATATCTAAAAAACCAAATGGAGTCCTGAATGACATAATCTCTGGAACAGTATTTCTTCGAGAGTAACTTGTTTCCTTTGCAAGCACAAACTATGACTGTTGCATTAATGTACTCCTGGTTAAGTTCCTGAGCTCCATGTGCAGATACCTCAATTTAACTTCAGAGCAAAAAGAAATATACCTCCAAACAGAGAAACGGACACAATCTGCAAAAACTGGATTGAATATTTTATTGTGAATAAGAATCAACCATAGGACCATGTGACAAACATCTGCAGGATGTTGCGTGTACATCAAGATCAAGCCAGGATGTGAGGTTAAAAATATCAGAAGTTGTCACTAGAATTTCTTATTCAAAGGTTTCCCGCCAGCGTCCGCTAAAATACAGCTCTGCATTACTCATATTAGTTGGTGTTTAGTTGCCAATTTCACGTTCTTGTCGGTGCTTGTCACGGATTTACGTCCACCGGGTTGCTTCATCTCAGCAACGCGATCCCTTCCACGTTTCATGATCAGTCATCAGCCATGTTCCTTGCCTCCTCCCTGCCCCCCCCCCCCCCCCCCCCCACCCGCCGGCCCGCCACCCGTCACCCCCTTTCTCTGCTCCCACAGCCACCCCGCCTCCCTCTGGGAGCCCTGGGAGTGTTTGTACTGGAGGCAGCCAGCGGAGACGGCTGGTGTTTTCATAGCAAAGTCTCTTTCCTGAGGTAATGCTGGCCTGAGTTGACCACTGCAGCATGTACAGACTAGCAGCGGCTCTGGCAAGAGGTCACGGAGGGTCTGTGATCACGTAACCGTGGAGGTTTACAGTTTAATGTTTAGCAGGCGGTATTTGACTTGATTTCACAAGCACAGCGGTGGCTTTCACCGTCTGATAGCGCCTGCCGCCCTGAAGCCAGTTACAGGCCCACTACATGTCAGAAAATATAAAATAAATGAACTTTTATTTGATCATGCGAATTAAAACCATTATGAAAAGTCTGGTCAGATATCTACCCGCCCTTTGTTTTTCTGCCTTGTCTCATTTCATTTGAAAAACGAAAGTTAATTATGTCTCTATAGATAATTCCAAAATATACGACCCGTCTGCCAACAAAGAACAAAAAAAAAAAAAAAGCCTGACAAAATAATTTATGGATAAATAGTTGAACAGATTGTTTGGCCTCCCAGAGTGTATTGTTGCCTGAAGCGGCCTCAGACATTTCAGTCATTACCTGTCAGTCCTACCTTTAGCTTTGGCAGGCTTGACAAGTCATGTTAGCACGTGAGCGTATAGGCAATTACTGCACAGACGAAGAGAGACTCGACGAGAGGAGAAAAATATGGAGTAGAAAGAGAAAACCGCACGATGAGCAGATAAAAGTTGTCCCAAATGCACGGTAACCTGAGAAATACGCCAGGATGCAGTACTTTTGCATAATTAAGTAAAGTATAAGGCAAGTGAGGAATTTAAAGAGTTAAAAGAAACAAAGAAGAGTACGGATATAAGAGAACTTTAGCAAGAAACTGCTTAAATATCCGTGCACCCGATCTTTGATGCAGTATTTCCTGTTTTTTGGTAAGTGCTATGACCCAAGAACGTAAAACGTACCTACCAAAGTTCATGAGCTCCATTTGCAGACACACTCTACCTCAGCTAAGCTTCAAGAGAAAAAGAGACAAACAGAGAAGGGGTCAGTGGTGTTTTTAAAGCCTGCAGGTGTTAATTATTATTTATTCGAAAGAGTATTGCAGCTGAAAATACACATTCATTGTCACCCTCTCTATGCAGGAAGTTGGGTGCCATTTATAGCACCCAAGATGTCAAAAGTTGCATTTTGTTTTTTAGACGTGACCGCAGTTTTTTTACCTCTGCTTTGCCAAGCCAGGAAGCCACATAAATTTAACCTGAACACGTATGTTTTTTGTAGCCCGTTGTCTGGAACACCGCTATTGGGAACCGTCGTTGGATGCTCAGGAAATGATCTGCCGGGGTCAATCAGTCGCTGTGGAGTTGACTTTGTTTACAACTAAATGGCTCCTGATTGGTTTGTAGGACTGTCCAACTGCATGTAGAGGTGTATCGGCTCAATAATTTCTCTTCCCTACTGCTGGGGTCAGTGATCCGCCCTATTTTACATTTTTATTTCGTGATCTCGTCAAACGCAGACATGGCAAGGCACAATATACAACAAAACATTTGAGTCGTTGTTCTATTGAGATCCTGTGAGTGACGCCAATTGTTATGGAGGAATTTCTGGTGATGCCGATGAAGAAGAAGAAGCACCAGAGTCCTGTGTGTCTTATGCTGAAGGAGTTTATTTAGGCTCGATCGAGGAGAACCGAAGCTTCGTCATGACAACATTAGTGCATGAGTTCCTCCTCAATTCTAAGGGACAAACAGTAAAACTCAAAGTCTTATACTTATAAGAAGAGATGAGGCAGCAAAGGGGAGATGTGTCAATATCCAATTGGTTATTGTACATAAACATGAAGATAAGCATTTACACCAACTGGGAAATACAAACAGTGAGTCTGAAGACGCCAAAAGAGGGACCATAGTGACAACGCCCCATAATGAAAACCCAACGCCATGTTACTTGGGGCTTACCCAAGGTTTGAGCACTTCCTATACTACAGCACATTTATCAACAGGAAGTCTAAGGGCCGTGGCGCACTAAGCCAACGGTAGGCCGTTTGCCAGTAATAAGAATCTGCTATACACTGATCAGGCATAACATTACGACCACCTTCCTAATATTGTGTATTGTGTAATTGTGGGCCTTCTGAGGATGTCTTGCGCCTCTGTGGATCATCCCACAGATACTTGATCAGTTTGGGATCTAGTGAATTTGGAGGCCAGGTCAACACCTTGAGATGTTCTTCATGTTTTTTTGAGTGTTTTTTCCTAAAAGTTAGCTCGCTACATCAAGGCTTTGCTATGGGGTGGGGGTGCCTGGTCTGGTCTAGGTGGGTGCTACATGTCCAAGTAACATCCACACCAATGAATGAATGAATGGTCCAAAAGTTTCCCAGCAGAACATTGAATTGTCACAAGACTCTCCTGTGATTTTAATGTTGTGGCTGATCAGTGTGTACGCAGCCCACAGCTGTGTTTGCGGTGTCCTGTATCGTCACCGCCGGGTCGGACCGCTGTCAGCAGCTTTTCGAGCGACTCAGCGCGCGGAATCCGCTTTCAGATACACAAACATGTTTCCCAACGACACGATCGCGCACGACGAACAACAACCGTACAACAAGCGATCAGCAAGATTTCCTTTCACGCAGGCCCTGTCTGTTCACAGCCAGAGCCGGGCTGCGCCGTCGGCCCTTTCGTCTTCGAGGTGCGCTCAAGACTAAGCCGCCAGACAACCCAAGCTAGTTCAGGCTTTTCATTTAAAAGAAAACAAAAACAAACCACGGAGTGCGCTCTATTGTGGTGTTTTCTTTAGAGCCCGGGACGCTAGATGAACTTGGCTATGGAAGGATTAGGGCCGAGGGAGGAGTGTTCGCCGTGGCCTCTAATTTACCTAAGTGCAGTCTAAACGGCGAGGGCGAGATAAGAATGCCGCTAATAGACCTTGACCTCTAAGTGACAGTCGCACAAAGCAGCCAGACAAAGAAACTGTAACTTCTTGCGACGTCTCCTCGCGCCTCGAGTGTATCTCCTTCGAGATTAAACCGAAAACATTCTTTGGAGACATTAGTGATTTAGATTCGCAGGTTACCCAAAGGCCCTCGGGGTCTAATACCTCAGATGATTCACCTGAGTTGCCTTGGTGTTGTTTAGAGACATTTTTTTTTCCATCAGGGCCAATAACATGGAGGTCTGTGGGTGTGGTTTATACAGTAATAGGCAGATAAACATTTCATCTCACTTGCGCTCGAGCGAAAGCCCCGGAGCGCCGCACTTAATGGTGCCTGCGCAAGCATTTCTTTAAGCTGCAGAATAAGCAAAGTCAAGACAAACACACACACACACACAGAAACACGCTTAGCATCGGAGAGGGAGGCCGATCTGTCAGAGAGCGCCGGGTTGCGTAAGAGAAGAGCGGCTGAAAAGCGGGAATGCGTCGCTGTCAACGCCAGCACCGAACGAGACGGCGTTTGTTTATCTGAGCGCCTCCCGATCGCCAACCAGGAAGCAGCAGGTGCTTCGCTCCAACTGCTGTCGACAGTGGATAAACAGGTTGGGGATGGGGCGAGGTAGTTTGAGGAGGAGGAGGAGGAGAAAAACAAAAAAAAAAGGAAGGGGGTGAGCGGGGGTTGGTGTTTTCCCCTAAACACAGGCGGAGGAGGAATTAGCCCTGACTAGCTCAGTGTAAAATTTGAAAGTGTAAGCTATTTGTTGTCGCCCCTCCCCCCGCCTCCACCCCGAGCTGGCGTTTATTAGTGTTGTCTTATTGCGGCTCTGCTGAACAGGCCTGGCCCGGGTTGTTCGTCTGGCAGGGGCGACAGCGGGATAAAAAAGCCAGCGAGGGGAGATGGCTGGCATTGGGGGAAGGAGAGTCTCCATTGTGTTTCCATTGTAGCTCTGTCACTCTCTGCTGCCCTGGCTTGCTGTCCCCTTAAAGCAGCCCGTCCATGTCAGCAGAAATGAGCTTTCACCCCCCGCCACCCTCCTCCTCGCCCCGTCTTTCATGCCTTCCCTTTTCCTTTCATCCTCTGCTATTCACTCGGCTGTTTCTTCAAATGTCTCAAAAAGCCCGACGATCACGCCGCCTTAGCACATTAGCACGTCTGCGGCTTAACCTTGAGAGCTGGCCCGCGTCGTTCGCCGAGCGCCGAGCGCCGGCGGCGGCAAACAAAAGTTTGGAATCGGCGAGCACGCACACAAACCGCGCTCGGCTTGGATGGAAAAGTTGTTTTAAAAGCTAAACTTTGGCTCCACAGTGGTGGCATTGTTTGATGCGATGTTTCAGAGCACGCCGGCGGTTTCTCCTGCTCTTAGTCACAGCGCCAGATGCAGGGGTGGAGGGGTGGAACGGGTGGAGGGGTGGGAGGGGGGGTTGCCTCGGGGCAGGTGAGCAAAAGGGGAGATGGAGGTGGGGTGAGATGAAGGGGGAGGACTCGGGTGACCAGTTTTACCTGGGACTGACTCGAGCCCGTCCGGACATGCAAGAGAGAGATGAGCCCGAGGGGGAGAAAGAGAAAAGAGAGGAGAGAGAAGGACGGCGAGTGAGTCTTGAAGAAAGGAAAACACATCTCATCAATCTTTTTTTTTTCTGTTTGGCCTTTTTTTTCTCTTCCCTCTTCCCTCCCCTGCTTTCCTTTATCGTATCCATCTCCATCACTCCATGGCTTCCTTGCTCCTCCCAAAACTCTTTTCTCACAACCTCCACACTCCTGCCTTCTCCTGCGAAATTCCCGGTAGATGAAAATGTTCCTGTAAAAAGAAATACTCCCACACACCAGGAGAAGAAGACAAATCTTCAAGTTTCTTTCTCAGTGGCAGGCTGTTTGTTATCGTCTGTGTTTGGCGATTAATCAGGTGCCGGAGCCGAGGGACGTGACAAGATCAGTCAGTGGTGGCGATTTCTGACGGAGGGTTTCTTCTCTGGGCGGCCGCCGTTGCATTTCTCCGCTTCATCTGCATCGCTTAACGGAGCAGGTGGACGTCAACGGCGACAGCAACCGCCAGACTGCAGGAAAATTACAAAAAGAGACGTGGAAAAATTTCTGGTGTCTCCCATGATGCAGGAGAGTGCCAAAAATAACAACAACGCGGCACGGAAACCCACTGTTAGTGGCGGTTTGGCATAATAAACACAGCTAATGAGAATGAAAATAACCTCTCACGCCAACGTCGTTTTCAAAGAGCTGCCTTTCACGGCTTCCAAAGTTGTATAAAACAACGAAAGAAGGAAAGAAAGAGAACACCAATCAGCCACAACATTATGACCACCAACAGGAGAAGTGGATAACATCGAGCATCTTGTGACAGTTCAGTGTTCATCGGTGTGGATGTTACTTAGACATGTCTCTCCTCCACCCCAACCCTCTCTGTTCTCTCTTCTCCTTTGCGATCTCTTTGCAGGAACCAGGTGGTCAAGGAGCCTCCAGAGATACGCCCCCACCCTGAAACTCTCTCTCCCTGGGCTCCAACGTCCCGTGCCCTCGACCTCCTCGACCCTTCTGTCCGATCTCCCCGACAGGATGCAGCTACAAAAACGCTCAAATAACATGAAGAACAGCTTCAACAGCAAGGTGTTGACCTGGCCTCCAAATTCTGATCCGTCCGTTCTGCCTGCGCGATATTAGGAAGGTGGTCGTAATGTTATGACTGACAGTACACCTGCAAATCTCAACCTTCCTTGGAAGATGACGTTTGCTTATAAGCGCGTGTGCCTGCTTGTGCAAATCCGCCGGTGATGCAAGTTTAGTTCAGTCACATCCGGCCGGTCCGGGATTTCCCACGAGCGGCAGGGAGGCGCTGCGTGTTTTCTGCGACTTTTAATTAACTTTATTCAGTAGCTCGGTGCGGCCCACGTGTCTTTTCTGGTTTAATGCATGTATGTGTGCCACGTGTGTGTTCTGTCAGGCGGGGAAAACGAGCCCCGCTGAACTCTCCTTCACCCGGACGTCGATGCCTCGTGGCAAGTATCCTGCACGGTGAGGGGTGAGGAGGGGACGGGGTGGGATATTTATGAGTTATTAACGCTTGTCATACAGATACTGTGAAACCCCAGCGCGCCTCTGCTGCCGCTGCTGCTGCTGCTGCGATACTCTTCCTCTGAGCGTCATTGTTCCTTCCCGTGAGTTCATTGCTGTAAAGCAGGTTGAGACGCTCGCTGAGCTCAGTCACAGTTTAACTGAATGTCAGAGGTTATGGTAATTACAGGAGTCAACTGAAACCCTGGAAGATCCTTTTCCTGTAGTTTCCGAGTAGCTCGCCTCCCACTCTCCGCCCTCCCACACTCACCGAGATACGAAACTAAAACTGAAAACGGAGCGCTCCACGGCCGTCGTTTGCGAATGTCGGGTGCGTTTTGTTGTTTGACATTCCCAAGCTTCTTCTCAGAGAGTGTGCCCGGTCGTAAATGCCATCAAAATTCCTAATTTTGCCGTCATTGTGCCCGTGCAAGTCTGAACTAAAAAGCTGAAAGACCGAGTTGCCCAAGTGAGCCTTTCTGTGGAAGCGTTACTCAATCTTGGCCTAATGAACGCCTTTTGTGTGTTTACTGACTAACAGTTGGTTCGTTGTTCTCCATTCCTGACGTACGGCATTCGTACAAACTCGCCGTTAATTGTTTGCACAAGTGGCGCCGAACAAATGACTTGGTGGAGAATTAAACCAACAAGTGCAGAAGTTGGTTGGCGACCAAGCCATGTTGGATTTCAAGTGGTAAAACCAATCTTTCTACAGCTTTCTCCAACTTTTTTTCCCACTTTTTCACTTTTATTAAACCGACACCGGTCTTAATCATTAACCATGTTAGTTCTGAAGCCTGCAAACACCACTTGTTAAACACACGGGGCTTCTATGACCATAAGGGGACGATAATGGCCTCTCAAATCAATGCCAGAGCCTGTTTAGATTTAATTAGCGGCCTTAGAACAGGTTCTCTGTATGAGTGCATCCACTTAGAGGCCCCTCATTGGATTTTCGCGTTCACAATGGAAAGACTGAAGCGTCAATTCTAGTAATCCTATATCTGCACTTGCTGGCCTGTCCCTCGAGGGCGATGCGATGTAGTGCTCTCTGTGAGTCTCTCTCTCTCTCTCTCTCGCTGTCTTGGCGTGTTTTTCATTCTTTTGTCATAAAACATATTTGTCGCCTTTAAAACGTGCGCGCGCTCCGGCCCCGGATTGATTGAGCAGTGAATTGCGGGTCCCCCGGGTGTTTTTTTTTTTTTTTTGAGCGGCTTGTTGTTTCTGTTTTGTGGCCTCACAATGGGCCTGTGTGTGCGTCGGGGTGGGATTTGTAACGCGCGTGGGTGGGAAGGGTTCGGAGCGAGGAGCGGCGGCGTGCACTCGCCAAGCTCTTGAGCAACCGGGGGCTTAAAAATAGATTTAAACCTTGGGGTAATTTCGAAGAGGAGCAGAATGACAGTTCGGGATGATGTAGCAGGTCCCGTGTTTGTTTAACCGCCGTCACATCTCTGCACACGCTGATGAATTTGCTCTACATTCCTAAAATATCTGGATTGGTATTACGATGTTTGCATCTTGAACAAGTGACTCAAAGTTTAAATCAACGCCGCATCTCCTCTTCCTCCTCTTCCGCTTGACCGGCCCAGTGTGACCACCAAGGTCTGGCCCGGGTGGAGGGTGGAGGTGGGTGAGGGATGAAAGCTTGGATTGTTGCGGGGTGGGACAGGTTCCCCTGTAGCACCTGGCCATCTGGACATTACATCCCCCTGAGCCGTAATGGATGCCCTCCTCCTCCTCCTCCTCCTCCCCCTCTATCTCCTGGCCGAAGACCCATAATGGACGCCCCCGCTGGCCCCCGAGGGGAGACCCTGTGGGACTTCAGTTTGGGAGGTTGTGCAACAGGATAATGGGCTTCATTTAAAGGCTGCATTCACGGCGATGCCGGAGCCGGCTCGGAGGTGCTGTGAACTGCGGCGGACGGAGAGGGGGGGGTCGCCGGGGGTCACGCAGTCTCGGCCACCGGTCGCTAGTTAAAACTCGATCGCCGCCGTGGCGACAGGTGTAAAAGGGGGAGGGTCTTGTCGCGCAGGTGTGTGGGCCCGATTCGGGTTACCCGCGAACGCCGCAGCTATTCCAAACTATTCCAAAACTCTGAGATTAAATCTAAGATCCGTCGCGTTGATCGGAGCAGGAAAATGTAACATAGTCGTGCCGTGCTGTGACCTCTTTTGTGCAGAAAGACAGGAGCACCTGGGGAAGCTGAAGACAGGTGTGTGTGTGTGTGTGTGTGTGTGTGTGTGTGGAGGGAAGGGAGTCGCTGCTGCACGAAAGAATGCTCAAATGCAACTGTTCATTAACAGAGAGAAGTCACTGGTTGATTCCGCTCCCTTCGCTGCGGGGCTGCTCGCAACATTAACATTCTCGATTTCCATTTTAAAAAACCTCGAGGTCACGGCGCACGCACGCATGTACGCGCACCGTGCACGCCGCTGCTGCTCGCACCCCGAGCCCACGTGTTCACGGTACCTGAAAGGTGAGTCACACGTGCAGTAAGTCATAGTGAAAGGTGAAATGAAGTGCACGAGGATAGCTTTGCAGCATGCCATTATAGCTCAGTTATCTTGTCTTAGATAATGACAGCTGAATGACTTCATCTGCTAACGTTTAATCAGCCTTTAAATTGTTTAGTTTTATTCTGAAAATCCTCTGTCACACTCCTAACATTCCTCAAGCGGCGTAAGGGATGAGGCAAGATTTGACATGAAGAGCAGCGAGGCCGAGGCCGAGGCTCGTCCTGCAACGCTTGAACTTTCGTCTCGTTTGTTCCCTCAAACACGCGGCCACAACCGTCTCCGCTCGTCACCACCGGGGTGGAGCGGACTGAGCGGGCCGCGCGTCCCCCGGGGGGCCCCTCTTCATTTCATCGCTCTGCCACAAACGGGAACATGTCAGGTACGATTGCATAAGTGAGACTGAGATATTCCAATTAGCTGGAGCCGCTGCGTTGCTCCCGAGCGGCGCAGCTGGACGGAAGAATACTACTTTATTTAATGGGGCCCTGGTTAAGATGATGGAATGCAACGCGGCGCAGCCTGCAGTGAAGCCGGAGTCTTTCAGGGGAGTCGCTCGGCCTCAGACGCTTTCAAGATGACTGAAAAAAAAATCTCATTATCTTAAGACTCTAGCGCAGGAGCGGATGGAAGTTAAAGGCTGATGTGATGTACTGTTAACATTCATGACGGATGATGATGCTGTGTACTGCAACAGGTTTGGCACTTAAGTGGCGCTTGTAAAAACTTTCAACCACTCTTGTGTAAATTACTAGAAACAAAACGCAGCAGTTCATGGAAGTCTGCGCAGCCAAACCGTCAAAGCAGTTTTGCCTGTTTGCCTTTGCAATCCAAATTTAATATAACTGCGATATTCATAATTAGCGGTCAGGTTTTGTGGCACAGGACCAGGTCTGGTGTTTGCAGTTTAGCTTGAACCTAAATTTATTGCACATGGAATTCAATATTTAAAAAAATTTGGATTCAAAAAGGAGGTGAATTGAAATGCAACTTCAAACTGTCTTTTGCATCACTCTGAACGCACAACAGCAACTTCAAATCCAGACTGGGGGTGCAGCAGAGCGCCATGGAGGACGCTGTGGAGGCCAGCAGTTTGGGAAAAGGTTCGGTAAAGCTGGAAGGAACCTACCGTCATGAGACAGTTTATCTGTGCAGTCGCTGATGACTACATCATTAGTGTCAGTCAGCGTCGAACCCGCTGTGACACAGATCTGGATTCAACAGCTTTGTAAATCTCACAGGTTGTGCAGGTCCAAACTGGTCCTGCCACAACAACAGCCCCGGGGTTGTTGGCATCGACTAAATGATTGCCCCCTCCCCTCCGCTCCTCCCCCTGCAGGTGCTGCACCTCATGTCTACCTTTCACACCTTAGCGAAGCAGAATCTGACACAAACAAAAGTGTACACAAGCTGATTGACAGGTCTATTGCAGTGTTTGGCACAGCGGCTCTGGATGCGTTCTAGCCTCCGTATTGTTTCTGCTCATAGGCATGACCTTCTGAAAGTTTGCTTCTGCATACCGCAGAACGACAACTACTGACCGTGACCACCACCTTTTCCTGCTGTCAGCCTTGACAGCCTTGCTGCACTGGTTGTTGTTAAATCCTAACTCAAGTTTGAAAAAGAAAAAAACAAACATAAACAGATCTGGAATATCGGAATTTGACTTCTTGGTGATTCTTGGTGATACATGTCGTAAGTCGACTTTAACAGACGCTAGTCAAGTGAGTTTCTGGGGGCGGGGCCTTTGGGTCCTATGGGTAGAGGGGAGGGGCCTCTGTGGATCATCCCACAGATACTTGATCAATTTGGGATCTAGTGAATTTGGAGGCCAGGTCAACACCTTGTGCCGTTCTTCATGTTTTTGTGAGTTGTTCCTAAAGTGTTTTTGTGCTGGGGGGTGTCATTACTATGGGGTGGGGGTGCCTGGTCTGGTCTAGGTGGGTGCTACATGTCTAAGTAACATCCACACCAATGAATGAATGAATGCCAGGTCCGGAAGTTTCCCAGCAGAACACTGAATCGTCACAAGATGGTCGGAGTTATTTCTCCTGTCATCTCTGGTCATAATGTTGTGGCTGATTGGTGTATAATATATTTTAAAAGTGAATAATATCTAAAATCACATCTTAAATGTAACTTGTACAATATAATCAAAGTATGAGTCAATTCTTGGCTCGTCCGAGCTAAATGTGACCAGCTGATGAGCTTAGTAACTAATGACTACAACACCTCTTTGGCAAGTTTCGGTATCAGGCTTTCTTCAGTTTTATGTGCAGCTGTGGGAAAACCATTAGGCCACTTCCCTTCAACAGTCTGGTATGACACATTGGCATGTTTTAAAAACTCCCGGCGCATGCTTTGATAGTTCTTCCCGGCACGTTTTTTAGTCGACCTTTTCTGGGGCAAGGTGACGCTATCGGCGCACGGGATCTTATCAGCACGTGTAACGTGTAATAAGCTGTAATGTAACCTGGGCGCGCCGGGCTGGGCTGTGCAGATGTGCGGCATGACGGCGAGCGGCGGTGACGGGTGTGATAAATGCGGCGATGTGCCAGTCATTTCTGATACGCCGGTTTAGCCCGAAGGAGGGGCGGCGGGAACGGGGGGTTAGGGGCGGGAGATAAATACGGGACGAGATTCCATCTGCAAACAAGGGAAACGTTAGATTTCTGATTAGGCCTGGCGTGTCTTGAAGCCTGCTCCGGCTTTGGAGGACTGAGATTTCTGCTCGGCAAAGTAGCAGAGATAGCAGCGAGGACGTTTTCTAGCCGGTATTAGTGAGTGGGCACTGAGGAGGAGATGTGGTGATAAACTACTGTAGGATTCACAAGCACAGATGTAGTGGCGGATCTTGACTGTGTGACATTTAAGAAGTGCCGTCTTCCTCACACTCCCTGTTTTCTCCGAGTGTGTGTGTGAGAGAGAGAGAGAGTGTGTGGGCCACATGGAATGTTTCTCTACCTGCATCGACAGGTTGTGCAGCTCTTCTTCTTTACCTGTCAGACCCGCAGGGCCAGGTCAAACCACAGCTATCTCCATGTGTGTGAGTGTGTGCATTGTAGTTCATGTTCTGGGGGGGGGGGGGTTGGTTGTGGAGGGTCTCCATGTTTACTGTACACACCACGTCTTTTTACAAATTTGTCGCCTCAGCTACTTGTCGCCTCAGCTAACGCGCCAACGCCGCCAATAGTGTTTGTTCAGTTTGTTGCATTGTCGACAAAACTAACACTCCTCTAAACATAGCCCCGGTTCTAGTGACGGGTCGTTTCCCTCTTTAGGGGGGAACCAGACTTGCCACTTGTGCGTGCATGGGTTTGACACGTCTAAGATTGTCGAGGCACGGCCGCATGCCTCGCAGCTTCTTAGCATGCGTAACACTAATAGCGGGTTAAATCACAATCATGATATATATATTATGTGCAGCTGCAACAAACCACTGCACAGTGCTTTGTGCGCAGACTGGCTGGAAGGTTTCACAACGTTAGCAGACGCTAGATAGCCTTAGGTGTTTGGTTTTGTTCTTCGGCAAAACTCGGGAAATGATTGGATAATTAAACATGCCTTTGAAAAGAAGCCACACTATTATGACCACTGACAGGAGAAGTGAAGAACATTCAATGTTCTGCTGGGAATCTTTTGGACCTGCCATTCATTCTTGAATGAACTAGACCAGACCAGGCACCGCCCACCCCATTGCAAAGACATGACCTCCATGCACCATGACCACTACGTAGTTGCTTATAACTTCAGGTTCACGATGTCATTCCATGTCATTTCCACATTTCATTACAGGAACCAGGGGGGAACCATGGAGCCGAAGCTTCCTGAGATGCACCGCCACCCAGACTCCCCCTCAACCCCTTCATACCCCCATCCAATTCACTCTCGTCCCGTGTACCAATAAACTTGGCAAACTGGACAACATTTACAACCCATTCTACCTACTGAGCCATAGCCGCCCATCACAAATATTCCAAAGTAGCTAGGAAAAGTAGCTGATGGTTGTAGTTGTTCGTCCAATCTCCACTTGAAAATGTACCGTCAGCAACGCCGCCGCTCCATCTGGGTTGACCTGATGGTCCAAGGCCGCTCATAGGCTGGTGAATTTGGAGGTAGGTATTACCCAATGGTTTCCTGTCACAAGCTAGCAATGTTGCGTCAAGAGACCATGAGCGTCAAACCTTTGGTCCCAAGTTGAACCAATGTCAACTTTGAGATGCCGACCATTGGAAGCAACTGATACAGCTGATTGACAAATGATGCCAACACATTCACCACAAGGACATGTTGTCCATAACTTTGGTTCATGCCAGCAAATTCCCCATGTCAGGCGAATCTGGATGGAGCAGTGGCTTCGTTGGGGGTATTTTTCCAAAATAAGTAGCTACGTCCACAAACTAACCGACAGCTGCGTTTCAGCTGATTCCTCAATAAATATTCAACTTATTTTGGCAAATGTCCACGTTTTATCAGGATTTATCACTTGTTTCATGTATTGTCTTCATACCTGCAACAATAGTGTTTCCTAAATTGTAATTCTGCCGAACTGCCGGCGGAAAATGACACCAAAGTTACTTGATAAGAGCCCCAAAAGACTGCAGCACACACTGAAATCCTCCGCCAACAGAACATGAAATAGCTGATTAAAATTCAGTCCAATAACTGCAGGCATAAGTTCCCAATGAAGTCATCTTCCTGTTTGTTTATTTGGTTTCCCGATTACAGGAAACTGACTGATGACAGATGAAATCATGAGTTTGGATGGCGTAAAGACCAAAATAAGACTGTTGGCCTTGGACGGAGTAACAGGTAGAGAGTAAGTGGCGGTGGGATAGAAATTAGCTTTCTATTTCGGTTTCAACCGCCCTGCGTTTTGGAGTGTTTCTCTTTCAGGGATAGTGTGTCGCTCGCTCTATGGAGGGCCTTGTTCCCGGGCCTGTATTGTTTTACCGGATCGCCCATTGTGCTCACAGACAGAGTGGGGAGAGGGATGGAGGGGGTGGCCCGGTGCCAGCCACGGCTACACCGGCTGCCAGCCTCCTGCCAGGACCCACAGACAGACAGACAGACAGACAGGAATCGAGAAGGCCTGGAAGCGACTGCTGGCCACGGATGGATCAGAACCAATAAGGCCCGACCGGGGGCTCCGTTACACCGGCGTGCAAAGACAAACCAAGTGGCAGTGGGTATAGACTTGCAGAGGCAGCTGCAGGCACCTAGCCTTACACTTAGACTCACACAAGATGCTTGAATTTAACAGTTTACGCAAAAGTAAAACACATTCACTCAAGCAAGGAACAAAAGAAAGGGTATTATGGCTTGATTTATAGCAACGCCCCTTTTTTGTATTGCATTGCAAAGTAGTAAAGGCGGTAGGAGACCATGGAAATGGCAGCGATTATTGGTGAAAAGAAAGTAGGCGGGGACCAAGAACCGCAACCGCTCCATCCCTGCACTAGAATTATTTTTATGCTCTGCGTAAAAACAGAAAGATTACCAAGACGTGGGCGAGGGTTAGGGTTAGACATGTCGCCTTCGTATCCAAGCAGCTTCTTCAGTTCTTCTCCTTCTAGACACTCTGCAAGCCCAGGCTCTCCTTGCTTTCGGCTTCTAATTTTGCATAAACACAATGACCCGGACGACTGAGAGCCTTTACGCTTTCGTAGGACCGGTACCAGCGAAAATCCCCCCACTGATTTCATTCACACCACAATAAATATCTCAGACATCATAGCCGCTGAGCACTATGTTTGGAGTGTTAGCGAATACAGCTGCCCCGAATGACACCTTTCACTGGGTGAAGCATCGGGCGTTCACTGTGACACAGACCTGCAAAGAGAGGTGACAGCTCTGGAGGGGAAGTCAGCCAACAGTTCAGTCAGTGCGGCTGCGAACGCTTCACAGAAACTTCAAAAAGTGGGGAGCAAGTGTCTTTTAATAGAACTAACAGTCGCTTCAATAAATGGACAAAGGGTCATTTGATGTGTAGACGCAGACCCGGTGACTTATTATAGGTTTCTGGAACCATTAAACCATTTAGCAGTTGGTGAGAACGCCTCGTTAGGAAGCCATACCAGCTCAAGGAAAGTCTAAATATAGCGCATATGCTTTCCGATCACAAGACATTGGCTGCGTGGGAGGGAGATGAATATGCTGAAGCAACTGGGCTAATACACACTCAAAAAAATAAAAAATAAATAAATAAAAATGTCAAACATTTCCAGTTTGACAGCTGCAAATACGTGATGTTTTTAATTGCAAACCGGATTTCCATTTGTTGGAGGGAAAGAATACGAGTACGCCGTAAAGACAAACTGACGCCAACAAGTTCAGACAAGCACCTTCACCCCCCCCCGCTTACATAACCACACACTGTATAAGCTTCGCAGTGCGCACACCTGCTTACATACAGACGTAACGTACATACAGGCCACGCTGGGTGAAACCGTGCAAAGAAAACAGTTAAACTGCTTCTTGTTCTTCTGAGAGACTTCTACGAGGAGAATGATAGATTAGGTGTCTGTGCGTGGGAGGTCTGACTCATACAGTACGATCTCACTTGCCAGGTTTTATTAGAATTAATAAAGATATAATGATACCCCTCCTGTGACTGTAAAATACCCAGACTTGGCCGCGCTCCAGAGAGAATTGCTCCCTCTGACAAATTATTGTTGAATTATCTGCGATGAGATGTCTGTCTGTCTCCCCTTGTTTTCTCCAAAAAACCGCTTTGATCCTTCCGTCATTCCCTACTTGAGCTCACTCTCCCAAGATGACGCCGTCGTCTTCAGACACACTGTGATTTTGACTCTGCAGAAGTGGAACCAGGGCCCGGCGTCTGATTTTCTACTTTTCACCTTTCCCTCTGTGACATTTGCGCTCGCTTCTGTCGCCGTTCTCAGCCACAGAGCTTGGCCTGACAGCTTCTGCTGTGAGCGCCACCCTTGCAGCCGCCTCGTGCAGCCTGCTTCGCACCTCCAGCACCGACGCGAGCGCATCTGTCTGGACGGGGCAGGAGAGGAGAAGCGGGCGCAAGAACGAGCTCGGGGCTGGCAGTTTTCTTTCTGCCACGCGTGAACACGTGAACGGTAAACTAAGTGCATCATTTCTCTGACTGCAAGCGCTGACGTGAGTTTCGCTCAATCTGGAGGGAAATAACGAGCACCTGGTCAGTCTCCCTGCTCTTCGACCCGGATTCCTCCGGCATGGGTTTTCGTTCTGTCGGCTTCGGCCTATTCGCTTTATGTTAGCACCTCTCGACAATACGCATACACGATCATGGACTGCACCTATCGACGGACACACTGACACTCACACTCAAACCTCATGAAAGACGCTGGCTATTGTGGGCTGCCAGAGAGGTTACGCAAGAAAGTACTTGGTTCAGCCCGAATGACTCGCGCACAGGGTGCGTGACCTGCTGACTTTAATCTTTGATCAGTGGAAGGATGTAGAAACTCGGCAAAAGTTTTCGGCACAGACTGTATGTAGCTGGGGACTTGCTAAAACATAAAATTGTCATCTGCCCAGGGTAAAATGAAGAAAATATTCGATCGGCGTGTCGAGTGCCGGTTGCTCAAAATTGCCCAAAATGAGACCCGCCCACTAAGGCACCTGCAGAAATATAGGAGCGACAACACAAGGGAAAAACACAGAACAGGCCAGAGTAGCAGGTGACAGAGAAGCAGCTGATCCACACAAACATTTGGGTTATTTCCTGGCATATACAGTCAAAGGTTATTCAAAAAAGCAGCAGAAAAAAATAACCCGGGCTGGGGACGGACGGGCAGGTCAGTCAGAGATTCTGTTGAACAACAATAGCTCCAAGCTGCTCATTTTAGAGTCTACGAACTTAGTTCAAACTTAAAAAAATGTGAACTATGAACTCGAACCAGTTCAATTTTATCTGTGTGAACTGAACTTTGAACAAGTTCTAATGCACGACACCGCCGCTCGGCTAGAAGTGCTGCCACTTGCTAAAAATTGCCAATGGAGAAGTGAAACCACAGGTGTGACAACAGGCTTAAAGGCTAGCTAAAAATAATATATTTAAAATAGTCAGAGTTCATGGGCAGTGCCGGGGAAGCTGCTTTGACACTGTAGCCGCTAAATCAACGGAAACACAACACTTTTGTTGCAAATAGCAACCCGAGACAAAAGGCCACTCACAAAGAGGAGTTTGACTTCACAACGAAAGTCTTTCATATCAAACACTGGTGTAATGAAACTGTTCACATTCCAGTGAAGGGAGAAACTCTTAAATGGTTATCAGAACAGGATCTCCATCACCTAACTCAATGACAATCTGAAAAACCACCCAGAACTAAACTTGGTGCTACTCAAAATTAGCAACCGTTTAGCTAAAAATGCAATCAAGACCAGGACTGCTCTCGTTTCCTTCTCGACGACACATTTGGGTGTCAAGTGTGTGATTTTTGCGTTCTACTTTTGAGCTGTATATACTATAGCGCCAGCCAACACTCAAGACTCTAACGCTGCAGCCTGACTCGCATCACGGCAAGAGCTAGCATCGGTCCGCTTAGCATGTTTCTGCTTTAGTAATAAAAGCTTCAGTCGCCATTGTTGAAAGTGAAGCAGGAAGAAGAAACAAATGAATCCAAGTTACGTCGCCTACGTCCTGCAAAGGTATAAACCCTGGTTATGTTATTGTGTCTTGGCTTGTACTCTAGTTTCGGACATGGCTCTCTGGTCATTTCGCGATGAACTATAGGTTTCGTTGGAGGTTTTACTCCAAATCTGAATGTGCCCCTGGTTGTAGATCCCAACACAGCAGCATTGCTTCTTCTACAGGTTATTTGAGAAAGAAAACTAAACAAATCTAAAAAGGAAATTGACTGCTTGTGTTGAAAATACTATCAGAAAGTTTGTTCAAAATCCAGATCTGATCTTAAATTTTAAATGTAGCACAGCACAAAAGCTCACTAATAGCTCATTAGGGCAAATGGCACATTACTGTTACACGTACACAGGGAGTGCTGGTTTTAAAGACCAAACACGTCTATAGCTTTAGGGCTAAACAAGTCACAAGCCAACACTTGGAGTTCACACTGTCTAAACGATACTCTCTGACATTTAAACTGCAATTGGACAGCCTACAGTTTCTGGATCAACTGTCAGCGTGGGCATTCACGGTGACGACACCAGCTGTTTATTAGACGGCATTTCTTCTCTTTCTTCTTCTTCGACGCCCTGTTGCGCCGCCTCTCCTCGCGTCTCCCTTGGTGGCAAACTGCAGCGGTAATGAAGAAGTCTGTCGACTAACGCCTCAGAACCGAGTGAATGGCTTCAGAGCGGGACAATAAACGCGCGAATCGCTCGCACAATAACGGACGTCTAAATCCGCGCTCGGGGGCAATGAGGAGGTGCAAGGAGCTTGGCAGGCTCCTCTCATGTCTCATCTTTCTCACTTCTTCCGTCACCCCCTCTTTTCTCTTCATAGCATGTGTGAGGGATGAGACTGAGCTGAGAACAAAAACCTCTTGTAAATGAGAGACTGAGGGTGAATCCCCCTTAAAAAAAAAAGAAAAAAAGTTGGTTGTTAGGTGCTGTGCTGTGTAAACGATACCATGTCTAGAGATAAATCCACTTAATTTACATGTGTTTTATGTCGGCTTTTCCATAATTATACTGTCATGCATTATTCCAGCCTCTCATTAAAAGTCAAGGGTTAACTATGAAAGGTCAAACCTCCAATATGTGACTGACCAGGGTGCAGGTCAACCCAGAGACCATGAAAACAGGGGAGTCACGGAAACATCTGGAAAATATGCTAATGAGAAGGGTTTCTTTGGAATGAATAGAGCACCATCCTAAGTATTAACTTCTATACATATACACATTACGCATATGGTTGTGGACAAACTGCACAAAAAAATGAAGTAGACGACAACTGCAGCCACCAAAACGGTAAAATCACACATATTTCAATCTGTTGACGTAGCCTCTGGGCTAAACACATTTGGGTTTCTGGTGCAGCCGGCCGAGACTCCATGTTCCATATTTACAGCAACTTGAGACACAAAATGCAGTTGGAGATGGGAGACAACGTCCATGACGGGACAGTTAATAGCTTAAAACCACTACAACGCATTTGTTTGACAAACGTGGCCTGTTAGCTTGCTAGCCCGCAGGCTATGACGGGACGTTCTGCTTCTTTTGGTGTCTAAATGTACAGTTTGTCTGCATGCAACCAAAGCCTGCTCAAACATGGACAGTACTGCCTAATCTACTCTTCTATGCAGAGATTGTCCAGTAATAAAGTGTTGCGATTCACTGCAAATGGTTTATAGACTTAGATTTGGTTAGCTAGCCCTGTAGCCGCTATATTTAGAAGGTTTCGGACTAATGATGTTTTTTTTTTTTTTCCAGTGGTTAGCACTGATGCCTCACAACAAGAAGGTCCTGGGTTCTAATCCATGGGCTGACTGGGTCTTTTTGAGTTTACATGTTCTCCCTGTGTATGCTTGGGTTCTCTCCACCGTCCAAAGACATGCTCGCTAGGTCAATTGGTGATTGTAAATTCGCCATTTGCATGAGTGTGAATGGTTGGAGACCTGTCCACCTCTCTAATCCCCCAGTGACCCTCCAGAGACAGAAGATGAATAAATCAGTTCTTGGGGCCAGTAAATGTTTGTTTTCTGTCTTAGCTTTACACGCTGTCTTGTCTTTAGCTAAACTAAACATCTGTTGGAGAAATGTTGCTTATAAATTCAAGGGAATTCAATCAAAATCTAACTTGTCTCTCTTGAATTGAGGTATTGTTGTGTCTTTTTCTAATATATTCACATTTTCACTAATAAGATAGCAAGCCCACACTCTAAAACACACACAGGTACCCAGTTCTTGGTGCTAACCTCCCCCCCGATACCAGAATGGCTAATTACAGGTGTGGATGTTTAAGTGATTGGTGTGTGTTTCTCCCCGTGCGTTTGTCAGCGAGGGATCAGGTTGACACTTAAGTCCTCTTGTTGCCTTTCACTCACGCTCTTCGATAATCCCTCAGACCAGCGGTTACTGTCAAATACGTCCGCACATTTCTCTCGGGCAGGCGCTGCGGAGGGCGGCCCGATCCAAGCTAGCGTCACCAAGCAGCGCATGCAAAGTAACCATCAACAGCTCCCCGGGTGACTCAACGACTTCTGATTGACATAAATGGAAAAGGCGATGCCTGAGCCATGAATCAGTCTGCATCAATCCACTCTCCGGCGCTTCTTTCTCAGAGGACTTGCGGTGTCAGCTTCCATAAATAATCCCTCGCGGCTAGCTTTCCGCATTGTAACACAACACAGCCCAGTCATACTAGCCTCCGGCAGCTTTAATAATATGGATCATTCCTTTAGACCCCAGATATAATTTATTAACAGGCCCTGACTAAAGAAGGCAGAGGCCCTTGTTGTGTGTGTGATGGATAGAAGGGAGAAAGGCCTCCTCTCAGATGACTAAGTGTTTGTTTGTGCTGGCTAATCTCAAAGGTGGATTTTTCTTTTAAACCATTCATTGTGTTAAAAAGAAAAAGTACTCAATGTAAATGAATAGCCAATCGGGCTTAACCCCCTCTAGGGAGTGTGTGTGTGTGTGTGTGAGAGAGAGAGAGTGAGGTGTGTGTGTGAATCTAGTTCAGCCATCTTAATCCAGCACCCAGACTCTTGGCTCCTTGGCTCATCAAAGTGAGAGGCCAGCAGTAGCCAGCCCAGATTTAATCTTTGTGTGTTTGTTTGTGTGTGTGTTTGAGGGCGCTATGCATTGTGGGCCCCTTCGTACGCTCAGGGGCTTTGCGGCGTGATAGCAGAGCTAACGTTCGCATCGTTTTTAATTTACGGCGAAGAGAAGAAGAAAAAAATGAGGGGGAGCCGTTGTCGCGTTCACGCAGCGACACTTGCCACTTACTGGGCCCGACTTTGCACCTCGCCATTGCACCGACACCGGAGTTCGCTTTGCAGGATGGAGAGCCGCCACAAAGACGCGTGTTTCGCAATGCATCGCTTTACATCCATCATGTCGTTTTGCATGGGTTTGCATTTTGTTTTTTTTAAATTAGCTATACGATGGACATGTTGCACGTCAACGCCGCAGCCACTACTTTCCATAAACCTGCAACCTCCGGTTTCTTCCGGGTCCCGCAATTTTTTTATCGCGATATAATTAGCAGGCAGTAAAATTTTATGTAAAAGTTCTTCGTACTGGATGTTGCTTCGTGAAACTCGCGGTTTTGGCACCAAATTTGGAAAAACACATTTGATGGTGGTCAGAACATTCATTCAGCTGCAGGGAGCTTTGTTGACATTGTTCAGAAGTGGGAACACGTTCGAAACGAATTCCTCAAATAAAACGCAGAAGTGAATCAAAGAGAAGGAGACGAGCGTAGGAGCAGTGGTGACGTTTGCTTGGATGTGATGACTGAACACTTGGATAAACAGGGTTAAACGTTCTTAAGCAAACAAACTAACGTCAGCCCTATCAAGATTCGGCGATATCAGCTTTTTAGGCAAATCAGGACACGGCCCTCCGTCGGGGTGCGTGCCCGTGCAAGTGTGCGACTCCGGGGTTGATGAATATTGGCCCCTGTGAAGGCAAAGAGAAACGCATCTCCATTTGATGTCGCTCCGGCCTCCTCCAGTTACCGCTCATATTACAAAAAGCCTCCCTTTATTCTGCAGAGGTGACTCATTGATTAGGTTTACCTGGAATTACTTTAAGCATTCTTTACAGCCTACTTCCTGCTAAATGAGACGTTACGCTTCCTCTCCAACCCGGGGGATTTTTCTCCTTCGCTTCTTTTAATTTGCAGACGGAAAAAATACGACGAAAACAAACATTCGAACGTGAGACCCCGTCTGCTTCGCGGGGCGAGGTGTCGAGAGACGGTGCTGTGCAGGAATGGAAATCTACCTGCTCGTATCAAGCCTTTCGTCATACCCGGCCGTTGCCAAGATACATAGATCACTTTATATTAAATTCCTTCAGCTAACCTGACACACAGCTGTAAATCAGAGCATGAAAGGAAAGCTAATCTGTTGCTCTGCCTCGCTCTGTGTCTGTCTCATTTTCTTCCTTCCATAACTTTTAATGTCTCTCTGCAAATTCGCCAAACATTCCTGGACTAGTTTGCATCTCCCGGCGCAGCGGAGTCACCAGAGGTCAAACCACTTAACAGCCTCCATCTTGCCTTTTTAATAGTTTTGTTTTTAGTTGTGATTACGGGTGGGCTGCCTCCCTGACAGATCCTTTCATTCTTTTTTTTTCTTTTCTTTTCTGTGTATAATTACGTGTAAATGACTCGGGCTTTAAACGCGCTTTGCTAATTTCCCATCATCCCCCGAGGTGTTATTCACCCGTCTGAGGTCCGACCGGCGTGCTCTTTTTTGCGCCTCATTAAGACAGAGGCTAAATGGGTTAAGGCCTGATGAACGTTTCCAGGGAGGAGAGCCCTTGTTTCCTCACGGCCGTATCTGCAGCTCCCAGTTTTTCCTGGGCTGACGCTTTCGGTGCTGATGTGGCAAATTAGAGGATTGTTATGTAACGCTGCCTCTCACGGCGTCCAGATATTTACCTTTTGTCCCAGAGATTGGTTTAATGTTCCTCTAATTGTAGTTAGAAGTTATTAGCTATCGTCTTTAACATATTTTAGGAGGATATTGGCTTTTTATTAAACGTGGCGTCAAGGGAATCAGCTCTACTGCGTGCGGCTAATTTCTTTTGTGATAATTTTTTGGGTATTTTTCAGATTTTTCAAATTTTCGTTCCTGAGTCAGTCTTTGTTCATAAACTATAAAAACTCTCTGACTAACTTTGGTCTTCACCAGCTCTTTGGCGTCTCCCGTGCTTACATTTTTTTTCGGGCAGAGTCTCCCGCCTCTACGATCAATTTGAAGCTCTTTTCTTCAAACGCTTCCATTTTTACTCGTTTGTTATTTTAGGTTTAGCTCGTGTCCACCTCAGACTTCACACCAGTCAACTAGAACTGAAGAAGCTGATCGGATGAGAGGTGAAACGTCTTCTCTAACAAGTCCAGCTGCCTTTTTTTTTTTTTTTTTTTTAAACCTTTTTTGAATATTTTGGCTTCTGTCCCGACCCATTTCTGGTCAAAATTACCCCAAAATTATTCTCAAATGGGAACCAAATGGGTTTTATGTTGATCAAAATGGCTTAATTGAGGTTTTAAGAACGTTTCTACAAGATCTTTTGTTTTTATTGATGAAAATATATGTATTTTTTAATTATATATTTAACGCTTGTTTTGTGACTTGACAAGTAGGAGATTAGAACTGCAAAACGGCTTAATGTACAAATCTGTACAAAATGAAATTACATGAGGAATTAAAAGAAATGATAAATAAATAAAATTACAAAAAATACATATATTATAAATAAATAAATATTATATATGTGTGTGTAATTAATTAATAAATAAAAATATATGATTAACAATAAAAAAATATGATATCCAATTAGTCAGCAGGAACGGTTGACAGACTATTGAAATAATTTATAATTTATTAATTTCTTATTAAATTTAGATAAGTTACCGCTCAATGAAAAGCTTTTCTTCTCTGTCTTCAAGTACGTTATAACATTGCCACATGGCAAATATGGGGGTGTTAAAAAATAATAGGATATGACGTCTAGCCAGAGGAGAAGTGAAGAATAATACATCAGCTAGTGAGCTGGCGACGTGTGAAGGGTGGCAAGAAGTTCCTCATATTAAAAACCAAGGGTAAATTTTAGAACCTAAAACACTAGACACGATTACAGAAAAATCTTTCCAGAATTGCTGGATTATAGAGAAGTCAGAAAACTTAAAAACACTATGATAAATTAGTACGAATGAATGACTGGTTGTCCTCTGAAGATGTTGTCTTCATGAAAAAACCTTTGTCCTCTTCCCGTATATTCTAAGATTTGGTATAAAGAGGTGAAAGGTCACCAGTGAACCGGTACACCTGAGCCACAGTTTACAGTTGTTTACAGTTCTGGTGAGCTGGCACAAGTCATGCGGCGCTACCTAAGCAAAGTTCCTGTTTGCGCCGTTGCCACGGGCGCCCAGCAAACAATGAACTGTAATAAAGTTATGCGGGTTCTTGTTTGAGTTATGGAGAAGGGGAGGCGATAAATACTGATCTAAGTGGATTAAAGCTTAAAGCGCTTTCTGGAAAGCATTTCACTTTTCCGCTGTGGTCCGTATCCCTGTAGATGCTCAGACCCTCACATCCACCAGCATCCCCATCCTGGGACGGCGGCGTGAGTAGATTTAACCAGCGTCCTGTTAACGTGTCAGATAATTCTCACGGCCCGTCCCTTCTGTCCCTTTGTTCCCTCCCCATATCTGCGACTGATGACCCTCACATCGTGCTTATCATCCGGTCCAGGTTGCTTTTTATTCTAATTAGAGGAGGCCGGGACACAAAGGGGCCTGTTGCTATCTGTGATGTCCAGCTATTTCTAAAAGGGTCCTTCCCTCCATCATCTAGCCCGTTGTCCCGACTCTTTCTCCAGAGAACCGTTTGGGTCCTGGTTCCCAGCGCCTTTAGCTCTTTTTCTCTCTCTCTGGAGACCAATATGGACTGATGGGCAGATAGCATCACTGCTCGGCTGCTGAGGAGAGGGAGGGGAGGGGGAGGACCTGTGAGTTAATGAGACGAAATGAGGGCCAGAGCAGGGTGAGGGGGTGTGAAGGCTTGTTTTTTTTTGCTTCTCAAAGAGCACCTGATCGCTTTTACAAAATGGGGACGGGAGTGGGGGGGCTCTCGCTCTCTGACCTCCAATAAATAACCTTGACACGGCATCGACATGGATAAGGCAGTAATGAGCGGGGAGCATAAGCTGCTCCTCGGGTGAGCGGCAGGTTTCTTTTTTTCTGACAAGCTGCCAAAACCTTCTATAAGCTGAGACTTGTTAGGAAAATGGGAATTCCCAGCAGTAATAAACAAATAATAAAACATCTCACCCAGAGCTGTCACAGTAATAGGCCGTTTAGGGTTCCGCGTCAAATTTACGGCGACAGACCCTGCGTAGAACCTAGCGCCGTAGCCCGATGTGCAATTTTCAAGCTGCTTCTCCACCTCCGCAAATTTCTAAATGATTGTTTTGGATCAATAAAGATGGAAGACGTTGAGGAAAGGTTAACTGAGGAGGTATGAACATTTGTGGGACTCGTGAGCGCTCAAGTATAAATGTCGTAGACTACGTATGTAGGTTACGGCGTCTACTCCCGTAGTACTTTAAAGGGGAAGTACTTTTTTCCCCTGGACCTTAATTTCTAGCGTAAAATACGATTGTGTACTCACCCATATCACTTTTGTGTAATTTGCAGTCATTTGGGAGATTTACATCAGCGTATATCCATATAGTGGGAGTGAATGGGGCACCGAAACACAGCCTCTAAATAATACATTACCTGCTTCATTTCACCAATATTTTGTCATGATACACTTGTGCTTTTCCCCGTTGAGTCCAGAGTTACCTGTTATCTACTTGCAGACTTGCAGCAGTTTGTTGTTCTTTGGCCATGATGGACGTCCATGCGGGGTGAATGCGGCGCTCGGAGATGACATCATCCAGGTCAGAGGTTAATAGGTCAATTTACAGACCCCAGATGATGATAACATGTAACTCTGGACTCAACGGGGAATAGCACTAGAGTATTATAACAAAATATTGGTGAAATGAACGAGTTTTGCTGCAGATAATGTGTCATTTAGAGGCTGCGTTTCGGTGCCCCATTCACTTCCACTATATGGATATATGTGGATCTAAATATCTGACTCCAAATTACACCAAAGTCGTATTTTATGCTAGAAATAAGGTCCAGGTTGTAAAAACCAGCAGTTCCCCTTTAAGTTCTTGGTCAGAGTGACCCAAAATGATGATTTTGCACCTTCCCTGTAAAGCAACACCTAACACTGGACTCATTGCACCGTGTACCGGCCACTCTCTGTGATCTAACCCCAACTATTAACTCAGTTCTTAGCGTAATCAACACGTGCTGCAAGTCTGCCTGGCACACATCTTATAATTCCTCCTTCATCTCACGAATGAAGAGGGAGGCTTGATGAGCGTCCGACTGCTGGAAGCTGTGAGGGAAGGGGTCACATTGCGCGTCCTCTGCAGAGACACACACACACAAAAGGAAGAAGAGCTGACGGCCTCTCTTGGGATTATCACGCAGCATCACAAAAAACAAAAAAACAAAAAACAATCTGAGATTTAATTTCTCTCATGTGCGACAGATGAAAGCCTCTGATTCCCACTTCCTTGGCGTAAATAAGTGGGTCACCTCTACAAGTCATTAGCCTCATCAGTTTCCATTACATATTCATGCAGGGAGGTGGGGGGGGGGGGGATCTCACCCCCTCCCCTTAACCTCACCCCTCATCAGTACACATGAAAGCTCTGTGCATGAACGGGGCATTCTCGTCACGAGCTGATTGTGCATCTCCCCTGTGGTCCTGGTTTGTATCAGAGAGCATTCAGAGCTCCCAGAGGACTGCCTCCTTTGTCGGAGCTCGGAGGAGTTAAATCGTATATAAAACAAATTAATTGCCCCTGTTAGATCACTCAAGCACTCACCCAGGGGAACATGTGCTTATCACACACCCAGGGCTGCACACACACACATATATACGCTCTGCTCTTAGCGTTCCTGTGCTTGCCAGCCTCAGCCCTCTGTGGAATAGGGATGGGAGGTGGTGGAGGTGGTGGTGGGGGGTTACTCCTCTCCATCTGTTGGTCTCCTCTGAGTCCTGACTCCTGCTTTAATTACGTACCCTGGTCCCTACCTATCCCATCGCTCCATCTGTCCCACCCGACTCCAAACGTGGCTGATAGGGACCCCTCATGTTGTTTATGGGGGGCCAATCGGCGCCGGCCCTTTAGAGGCAGGGTACAGTGGCGGAGTTGGATTTTTACGGCCCCCCCCTCCTCTCATTCAGCTTGATCCCGTACTGTAGAGGTCACTCTGATTGCGACCTTTACGGCTAGCGCTGACGGCTGTCAGGGCAGACAGCACAGCAGGCCCCGCCGGCTGCCCTTTACGGCCTTAAGTGTGCGTTTGTGTTAGATTAGTTGGGGGGGGGGGGTCGCCTGTTGAGGCATTTATGACCTCGTAACCGTGTGTATTTAACAGGATTAAACTGTTATGAGCCGACATGTGTGGTTGAGCCAGGAGTCACTGTATTCTGGTAAAGTTTGGACGTGTAACTTCCATGCAAAATACTCCAATCAGGCCATAACATTATGACCTAATATCGTGCAGGTCTCCCTAAAAAATGGTGGCTCATCAGAGAATGGACATGGGCTTTCTGAGCGTGTCCTGTGGTGTGTGTGTGGGGGGGGGGGGGGGGGGGGGGGGCTCTGTGGATCATCCCACAGATACTTGATCAGTTTGGGATCTAGTGAATCTGGAGGCCAGGTCAACACCTTGGGATGTTTTTTTTAGTTGTTCCTAAAGTGTTTTTGTGGCTTCATCATGCATGGGGTGCCTGGTCTGGTCTAGGTGAGTGCTACATGTCTAAGTAACATCCACACTAATGAATGAATGAATGCCACGTCCAGAAGTTTCCCAGCAGAACATTGAAACTGTCACAAGATGGCGTTTACGTCTCCTGCCGGTGGTCATAATGTTGTGGCTGATCGGCGAGACGGCTGCAAATGAGCAAATGACAAAAACGGAAGGGAAAGCCACGGATTCACATGTTGTGCACGTAGAAACAAACGGGTAACGCTGCAAGAAAAATCAGAAATTAGTCAGCAGCAGCAGAATGGATTGTGTTCTCATTATACCGTACAGCTTGGGCGCTGTCGGACCAACCAGTTCTGAGCTTTCTTGTTTTATTTTTATTTTTTATTTTATGCTTTTATTGCCAAAATGTCTGACATATCTAAACGCCAGATGCCGCTGATGCGTTCACCCGTTCCACAAATAGAGGTACGTGACTAAAAGTTCACGCTGGGAAAGTACAACCTGATGAGCCGAAGCCAAAATATGTGGTTCCAAGATCTGTAATTCTCAAAATTTGACAAAGTTCCCACTGTATGAAAGTTCCTGCTGGCACTTCTATATAGGAACCACCTATAATGTAAATATAAAGGTGTAAAAAGCCCAACGGTGGCGTATACATTTCACATGTTCTGTTTGCTGCTTTTTATCGTTCAGATCCATCAACAGTTTTGTCCTTTTTGGTTTTAATTTTGCGCCAGGGTTTCCTGTACTTTATTTTCATTTATTTATTTGTTGTTTTGTGTGTGTATGGACTCCATTCAGGCTCATTTACCTCCTTTACCGGTGTTTCCGCGGCTCTGTCATCTGTCTCTGGGGTCGAGTGGACCTCCGGCAGCACAATAAAACCAAATTGGCTATTTGTTTTCTGCGGGCTCTGGCCGAGCAGAGGGGGGGCGGCCCTGACGCCAACCAGCAGCCCACACAGAGCCATCACACACACACACACACACACACACACACACACACACACACACACACACACACACACACACACACTCATAATGTTAATTTAGCCCCTGTTGTTTTAATCCAGCTCTTTTGTTTGGCAGATTGGCTTGTTGACCTGTTGCATGAGGCACAAACGGATCCTTAAACTTCTTAAAATTAAAGGTTAGAAATAAAAAACGACATTGCGTTCACCTTTAAAGGAACTTAAATGTACAAATTGCGACTGAAGAATAAAACTGAGACGCACATATTAACGCATTTAGATCAAATTTAAATTTAAATTGTCCTGTGTGTTCGACACGCGGCAGTTAAAAATGGTCAGCAGTTAGCTGTGAATGCGTGGACTGTCCCTCTCTATTTGCCTCGACGCGTCTTTTAATCAAATCCTTCCCGTTTTGCAGATTTGACTTTCAAACTAGTTTGGTTCTGGCTCCCGCTCACGACAAGTATTATTATTATTACTTCTGTGTCGATGCAATTACCGCTGAAGAATGAGCCTTTGATTTCGGAAAAAAAAAAACAGTGCACGGCTGTTAATGAATTCACGACAAAGCTGTGACAGCAGGTCTGTTTTTTAAAGTATCGTGTCATGAAAGAAAGAAGGAGGCGTATCAATAGAAGGTGGGACAGTAATGATCTCCATATGAGACGGTTCAAGGCCCGGCTCCTTTCAGATGTCAATGAATCCCAGGTAGGGCCGACATGTAACGTCCACAAACGCAGCGCCCACGCCCCCCCGGGGGCCAGAGCCGAGCTCAGCGGGCTCTTCAGGGGACAATGTAAGGACCGGCGGCCCCCAGCAGGACTAAACAAACTCCTCAGCCAGAGCCTTAGCAATGCAAATGGATGTAAATGCCATAAACGTGTGTGTGTGTGTGTGTGTGAATGGCCCGGCCCCAGGGGGCTAACATACCCCTGTAATCAGCTGACCCCAGAGAAGTGTGTGTGTGTGTGTGTGTGTGTGTGTGTGTGTGTGTGTGTGTTACTGCTTGCCTAATAAGCTCATTTACCCCCAAGGGCCGTGAGTGTGTTTATCAAAGACATTCTTCTGCCTCATTCAACCATCTCTAAACTCTCTGAGTGAACTTACAAAGAATGAATTAACAAACAAACGGAGACTCAGCGCGCACACACACCCACTCACACACACCCACTCACACACACCCACTCACTGTCTCTTTTTTACAGAGGAATTTTACCTGTATTTCAACCGGATTTGAGTTTTGGTCCCTGGTTCGTAGGAAATTCGTAGGAGTTATCAGTCGCCACCGAAAAACGCCGCCACCTAATCAAACATGTCCCGTATGTTTAGCTGCGTCCAGCCACCGACTGTTTGCACTATCAATATTAGGTTATTGGGTGGGAATTAAAAAAACACAGTAAGTGGTTATAAGCTTCAACAACAGTTAAATTTCTAAATAAAAAAAAGGAGAAAGATTTATATAAAACAACTGGCTTGATATAAGTTTTGATAAGATTAGACTTATTAAATTTACATTATTCATCTACAAGGGAAATTGCTTGGCCACAGTAGCTCAGTTGTAAAAAATAAAAAAAATAAAAAAATAAAATATTGAGGACCACAAGTAAAAAAAAATAAAAAAATAAAAAAATACAAATATTAAAAAAAATACAAATATAAAGAAATAAATAAACGTATAAAAAATAAAAATATATAATTTATTTAATAAAAATAAAATATAATATAAATACAAATTTTGTAAATAAAATAAAACAAAACAAAAAAATTGTAAATAGTAGAGACAGAAATTAATATATATTACACACATTAATAAGGTGCAATAATGATCTAATAATTATCTGTTGCAGTAAAGGTGAGCTGGTATGACGAGGCTTCGTTACAGCGCCACCATCAGGTCGATTTCATTCAAATTCCTGTTACTGAGCCAAGTTTCACGCCCCTACTGAGCCGTGACATAAACTACAGTGGTCTATAATCCCTTAAAATGAAAAAAATAACATAAATCTTTATCATTTTCTCAAGGAAAAGCAATGAGGGAAAATAAAACATCTCTTAAAACTTCTACTAAATAGTTTTTGCCTCCAAATTCCATTCATTCATTCATCCATTCAGTTTCAGTTGCCTTTCTTTTTTTGGACTTTCGAGTTCAGTTTCTGAGAGAAGTCAGTTAAAAAAAAAGAAAAAAAAAAGGGCCCCTCAGCTATCCAGGACAGAGAAGGGGGGCCACTAAGAAGGGACACAATTAGGAAACAATGCGAGGAACAGTAGCAGGTCCCAGGATTAGACAGGAGGTCAGATGTTAATGTCTCCTTTTTGTTGTTTTAGGGCCGAACGCGTGGAGGTTGTGTATGTGTGTGTGTGTGTGAGTGTAACTGGACGGGCGGGTGTGTAAGAGAGAGGGGGGGTCGCTGCATGCATACAGAAGGCTGCTACCTTAAATATTCCACCTTAACCAGTGAAGAATGTGAGCTACGCTAATGATTAATTTGACTGAAATGTGCTTTTTATGTGCAGCGTAAAAACTAAAAATAGACTCAAAAAATACTTTATTGACTTTATTACTTATTGTCAGCTTAAATTTATGTTTTTTAAAAGCTAAACTAAAAGTAGAAACTCTTAAATCGTGTCTGCTAATCCAGTGGAATTAGTTCACCCTTTGTCTCGTCGTTTTCCAGCTTTCTGTTTCCAACTTTCTAATGACGGCTGCGCATTTGTGACATGTTTTCATCTCTTAATCTCCTCCAGAGTTAAGCATCATTTCTGTGTTTAAAGAGGCAGAAGAGTGACACTCCTCTAATTGGGCTTGGCAAGCGCCCACGATCTATACGGCTGCAGCACGCCTCCGGTGAACGATATCTGCTGACTGACAGCTCCACTAATTACAGGTTCTCTGGGTCCTGCGTGTCGTGACGCCTAGCGTCGCCTGCCTGCTTCTAATGCAAGGCCAGGTGCATATTGCACTTTTTATTGGTGTTATACTTATCCTGCAGCCAGTTTCTCAGAAGAAGATGAGCGGTTCCTCTGTGCCATCGTTTTAAAGACATGCTTACACGTAGGAATTACAAGCACGTAATTGATCAGCAGGTGTGATACGTGACAAACTCACACTGACTGTTTTTTTTTCTTTTTTTTCTCAGATGTACAGTTGGCATGGCAAGTGGTAATTCCAGTTTTAGTTTTGTGGGCTCTACATATACATGTTGTTGTTTTGATGCCTCCTTGCCATGGTTTCACTGACACCTCATTTCACTTTTACTTTTCTGTTTGTTTCCTCTGAGCCTCTGCTTTGTACACTCCCACTTTACAGAGAAACTTTTTTTCCTCGTCTAAAAATATGCTTGTATACACACAAAAAGGGCTGATAGTTGATTTAACATGAATATTAAAAATCATATTCGTATGCTAAACATGAAGCTACAGCTACTGATTAGCTTAGCTTATTAAAATATAGTTTATTTCCACAGAGAAAATGCTGATGTCAAAACTGTTGTATGTGAAAACAGTTTAAAACCTTGCTAAGGCAGTTTGTCATAATTTTAACAGCTTTACAGTTTTGGAAAATGTCTGTATGCTAAACACGAAGCTACAGCTAGCAACCGATTAGCTTATCCCTGCTTACAGTATCCGTTAGCATTCTTCTGCAGTTCATTTACTTTTTACATTTTCTCTGCGGCCTCTTCTTTACCTTATCCTCACTAGAGAGAAACCTTACACACATTTTATTTATGTTTTGAGCTACTCAAATCTGTACACTAAACACAAGCTACAGCTAGCAACCGATTAGCTTAGCGCTGCTTACATGTTAGCGCTTTCATTTTTAGTTCTTTGGTTGTCTCTGCAGCCTCGTCTTTATCTTATCCTCACTTTAGCTCAAATCTGTACACTAAACATGAAGCTACAGCTAGCAAACGATTAGCTTAGCCAGGCTAAGTGTTAGCAATTTTGTTTGTTTTCTTTGAGCTTCGTTTTATTCTCACAGAAACTTTACACCCATTCTATTTTTTTCTTATCTAAGATAAAGTTTATCGTTTGTTGTAATTTTACCACAGTCGGACATTTTGGGATGCGCTACACCACTTAGCCGCCCGCATCTGTACGCTAAACATGAAGCTACAGCTAGCAACTAGCACTTAACCCCTTTTAAACCACAATAATCACTTTTATATTTGGTTTTTACATAAAGTAATGCAAAATTAGTGGTGATCTGGGTCGCTGATAGTCAGATTTTGAAGCAGTAAAGCTAAATTTATGCTTCTGCAGTCGCCCCTACGCAGCTGTGAGGATTTATACTCGTGCCCTGGTGTTCTGTAGTTGTGCTATATTGATGCTATGCTTACACCGTACCTATGTGTAAATGTAGCTTTAGATGCCACCAAGCTGCTTCCTTGGGTTTCAGGTCAAGACGCCAAGATACGATTTACTGTCGTATTACGAGTTTAGATGAACAAAAATAATAGAGATAAATGAAAGAAAGGCAAAAATTAAAACACCAAACATTTGAAAAATCAAAGGAAGCGTGAAAGAATAAAGTAAAGAGAAAACTTGAATGCTTGAGCCGACTTCCTGAACACTTTCTTATCTCAGGCCGAATCTGTAAAGCTGTAACGTGCACGTAGCAGAGCAAAAATGAGAGTATCCTCTCTCTCCTCTCTGCTTTATTTGAGAGAACGTCTCGTTCCTCTCCGCTCGGCCTCGGCTCCGTCCTATCCTGACCCTGGGCTCATGCTAATCGCTCTTCTCCCTGGAAGCACCAGCCCAGATAATTACTCTGAGAAACCCAGATCAAATGCAAACCCTCCGAACAAACAAGCTTTCCCATGCACCCGAGCGGCCAGCACACATCCCTCCGGACCCCCTCGCTCCCCTCCCACCAGCCCATCCGTCCGCGGCCTCAAACGAGTAGCCTTCCAGCTTCCTTCCTTTTCCTCCCATCTCTCCGTAATGAGCGCGATTATCAATCCAAACAATAGTTACAATAATTGCAGCATTAAAGGGTAGCCATCTCCCAGGCACTTCCTGTCTGGGGATGACTGACATGCGAGCAGCTTCCTGCTTCCTCTTAGAGTGAGTGGGAGTACAGGAAAGGGCGGGGTTTCTGTGACTAATCACTCCAGCCGCCAGGAGGTAATGGGCTAACGAGGTTTATTAATGTACCATGACATAATGACATTATGTCATTTCATAATTATATAGTGTGAACTTTTTAGAGGTCTGATGGGCTTGATATAGGATGGGGCAGCAGAGCAGAGCAGAGTGAGGCCTTATCAGCTGCTTTCAAGGAGTTTATTGTGCGTTTATTTCGTCTCATTTTCCCTGAATGCAACTAAAAAGTGCATCATCTTTATCTCGTTTCGCCGCCATCTCAGCCTGCTGATGGAAAATGCGGAATCCGTCTCGATAGATGTTTACGGAAAGTCTGCGGCGGCTCGTTTTGGTCGTTTGCTCGCGTCTTCTGAGAGGCTCTCAGTGCTTCTATGAAAAGATCTTTCGGGTGCCTCTCGCTCGGGTGGGCACATCGGGGGCCCGAGCTGCTTGGCCGTTTTCAGCTCCCCGGCCCTGTGACCACCTGCACACCCGCAAGAAAACGACTAAAGTTAACCCGGCTCATCATCAGCTATTATTACCCTGAGAACCAAAACAAAGGAGCCCGTCGCTGTCATGCACGCAGAGGCTTTCTCACACTTTCTGACATGTTTACACTCCAAACAGAGCCGAGCAAACGGGGAGGTGGTGGTGGCGGTGGTTGAGAACGGCTCGAGTCAGCAGCCTGCCCTCATCGCCGAGCCGTCACACTCACCCAGCCGACGTCAGGGTTTTTTCTTTGTTTTTTTTGTTTTTTTCCCGCCTTTTCATTCTCACCCCTTCTCTGAGGATCAGGACGGCTTATGTGTGAAGGCAGGTCTCGACGTCAGGGCCGGCGCTGCGTCGCCAACCGGCCCGCGCTCTGTACTCGGCCCGCCATGATGTCACGGGGAGGCGCAGGGGCATATTAATCACCCGGTGACATTAGGTTGCAGCTTGGCACTTGGGCCTGCATTAAGGAAGTGGTTACAGAGTGTTTTGCTTTTTTTAAAGAATGAAGAACTAACTGACTGCAGGAGCTGCACAGAAGAAAGAACAGGACATGGAAGATATCTGCTTTTTTTTTCGTGTTTGTGCAAATTATGGCTCAAATGCACTGCAAAAAGTGCAGTATTTAAATCGATACTGAGCGCATTCACACGTGCTTGTGGCGCTAATTTTTTAAATTCCTGCAACTGGAAGGGTCAATGGAGCCGTTCTTATCAGCTTATCGGAGCGTTTTAAAATGCAATAAACAGGAAGTGACTCTGAGACGAAAAAAGAAATCAAGGCGTAAGGTGCCACTCTTGTCCCCGCAACCTCCTGCATTTCAAGCAACCTGTCCGCATTCTGCAGCTCGCATCCGATTATTGACTAATCATGTCGCTCTAGGTCGGGGTTTCCTCATGAGATCCGGGCGCAGATAGCGTGAGAGCCGATACGGCGCCGTGCTACTGTAACACTAGTCGCCTGTTGACCCGGCCGCCGCATGTCATACGGTAGGAGCGGCCCTGCCCTCCGTAACCCACGCTCCTCCTCATCTGTCGTAAATATTTTGACTTCATTAAGCGACGCAATGTGGAGGCACGTCGCTGCGTTCGACGCTCCGCAGACAATAGTTTATTAAAGTTGTCACACGGGAAGAAACTCACGCCCGCATTATCTTCCCTTGCCTTTTTCCCAAGAATCTGCAGCTGTTTGCACTTTGCTCAGCGAGACTGACAGGTACACAGCGACACGTGCCAAAATACGCATTGCAGTTGGCGGGGCTGTTGGAGGAGCCTTGTTTGATCGCCTAATCCTGTAATTAGTTGCTTGGGATAGTTGTCTGGGGACTCTTGATTGCAATCACAATAGTGGACCCGCTGCGCTGTTGCCGCATAGCAATGTGGTGATGCAAGCAAAAAAAAGGGCCTGCAAGCTTCCCATGGTACGAGAAGACGACAACCTCGGCCCCGGACCCCGGCCCTGGCCCCGGCCCCGGCCCCTGCCTCCGGTGCATCACAGAGACACTCTGAGAGGCAGTGGCGAGTGCGCGCGTTCACACCTGCAGCACACCGCCTGATAAGTGCTTCCTCTCGCTTCTTCTTCTTCTTCTTCTTCTGACGGCTGGAGTGACAAACCGACAAGAGCGCGCAAGGTGGAATGTTTGGCGTCTGGCACATCTGCGCGCGTGGGCCGTCGCCAAAGTGGAGCAGCGGCGTGCGCGAACGCACCCGCGCATGTGTGTGGGCAAGGAGTTGGAGTTTGTAAATATGCGTAGGTGAGAATATCAACCTCCCAACCACACCTATTTTTAGAGCTACGTCAGCTTAAACTGAAAAATGACTTGCCTAGCTAAAAAAAAAGACGTGCCACTCCCCGTGGTAGAACAAACAGCCCCCCCAACATTAGCTCTTATATAGATATGAGGCAGGAAAGACGTGAATGCATTATTAAAGGGGATGTGGTATATTGTCAACAACAGAGCAATGACATCCTTCATTTTTTATTTTTGATCATCTTCCCAAAAGGTTGAGCCTCTCTCAGTTCTGCTTTCACAGGTTGCTATTATGCTAAAATTTCCCAACATTTTCTCCTTCCCCCCCAGTCACCGACTTCTCTAACCTTCACCCACTCCTACCCTTCTTCTTCTTCTTCCTCCTCTCAGTACAGTAGCAGAGACGGTGAGCCACTTCAAGGAGTGTGAAAAAAAAACAGAAAAGAAAAAAACGCTGCCTCTCCCTTCAGCCTCTCCAACGCCCCCTGAGTGTCAAACCAAACCTCCCTCTCTCACTATTTCTCTCATTCCTTCACAGGAAGTTGTGGTCGAGGAGATGTCGTCAAACTACTACGAGTCTGTCGTATTTTTTTTTTTTTTTCTCAAACCTGAGCCGAACACACACCAGTTCACACACAGAGGAGGCATCCATGACAGCTGCTGTCAAATCTTGCCATATAGGGTGGGATTTATTTTCTTCCTTTTCCTCTTCTTCTTCTTTTTTTTTTAAACGTACAAACCACAATTGCTTTAATTTCACACCGTTTTCCTTCCCGTTCCTTCCGGGAGTTGCAAACACACAAAGAAATAAAAATATAGCGATGCTTTCCAACCTTTTTAGCTCGTGTACTCTCATTTTTGTCTCATTTAAATTAAATTATTATGACCTTTTAGAGATTTGAACCACCACACTGCATTATTTACTTTATTTAATCTATATCAATCTGGCTTGACCAAGGTTTTAATCTTATTTGCTTTTTTTTGAAAGATTTCTATTTATTTTGTGTTTGTGCTCATACAATATGTTGTCATCTGCATATGTGGGTATCCTGGTGATTTCACGAGTAAGCACGTTCCATAAAATGACCTTTTTCTTTGGCTTTCTAGCTCAGATTTAGATTATTAGTCTGATGCAACTGTTAATTTATTCAGTAAATATGACAATACAACCAGGAGAGCATTAGCTTAGCTTAGCAAAAAGACTGGAAACTGTGAGAGAACAGGTGGCAAAATCTGTCAGATTTTATAAAAAAAAAATACTTGGTGCTGCTAGTAGATTTTTGTGCCCTGTGTCCGCTTGCTATGCTAAGCTAACCACCATCATGCAGAACGCAAAGATCTGCAAAAATTTCCAAATCCGAAGCAGATGCATTAGCAGGGATTTTAAGAGATTTATGTGCAGCAAGATTCTCCAAACAGTTTCTAAGTTCATGCACGTGGACGCTCAGGTCGCGCTGGGGACAAAAAGACACATTTCCCACAACAAAACGGTAGCAGAAGGCGAATCTCTCACAGATTGACTGCTGAATCTTGAATGTGGGGAAGAGGCAGAGAGAGAGATATAGATGGAGAGGGAGGGAGGGAGGCGGGCGGGCAGGGAGGCAGAAGAGGTGAGCTTCAGAGAAATTAAACTAATATCACTCTCCGTCTGTAGTGGCTGATATTTCATTTACCAGCGGGGACTGAGGTGCCGCGACCCCTCCCGCCCTCATCCCAACACCATCACCACCACCCTCAACCGCTACGTCTGTCAGTGGCTGGCCCCGACACTCCCCTGCAGGTGATAACAGATTAAACCTATTCCATTTCATGCCTCAGGCTCCCAAATACAATCCATGTGGGGCTCCTCCAGGCCCTGCGGCTCCCCTGTGCCCCCCCTCCGGGCCCCCCCCCCCCATATCCCTCCTCGCTCCCGCCCTGGGTAGAAAGCTGGCAGCGGCTGCCCCAGTCCACTGGGCTAAGCCGCCGAGATGGAGGCCTGCAAGATTACAGGCCATCTGAGGAAATTACTGTGTGTGTGATGGTTTGTGTATGTGTGTATAATAGGGTTATGTCAGCTTAGATGGCCCGTGTGCTGTATTTAACACCGTATTGCCTTCTCCTTTTCACTTATTAAAGTTGAGAAAGTATCTCGGAAGCATAATTGCGGCCGAGTACGCGTGCTGATCGCGCAGCACTTTGAATCTCACCTCAAGGTCCCGGCCGCAGTAAATGAATCCATTTTCTTCTACTTTCCCGCGTTGATGGCTTATTCCTTGCAGCCAGGAAACGTCCATAGGACGCCGACAAGGTGCTTCCCCGGCCGCATTCCTGCACTCCAACCAGGAACGGTGTCAAGAGGAGGAAATGAGAGAAATCGAACCCACAGAGCTTCCTCAAAAGTGGGCTTCCTGAACTCAGGAAATGGAACGGCCCCCCGGTGTTTGTAGGTAGCCCGAAGTGACCAGACCTCTCTGCTTCCCCGAGGCCTCTTTGGCCCCTCAGCTCTCTTGGATAGACATCAAAGTGTTAAAGCGCTAAGAGAAAACACATTACAAAAAGAGAAAAAAAACACAAGAAGATGCTGTTCGTCTATTTCTTCGCAAATCCTCGAAATCTCCGCAGGCACTCCTATCTCCTCCTCCATCTATCCTGGTCAAGTTGTGGATGTAATTTGTCATGAAGTGGGTGCCGATGGTGGCAACAGATAACCGACTAAACACCTCACCCGCTGCCAAACCATCACTCACGTTAATTAGCGGGGCGGAACAAGGTGCAGATGTTTTAATCGTGCAAAATCTGACAGTTACTTGGAGGAGAAGTGAAGACGCGCTAGGGGAGATGACACACTTTCTGTCGTGCTTTTATTGCGCGTTCGGCTCGGATATCTGGGCGGCGTTCAGAGCTATTTGTCAGGAGTGGCTGGCAGCGCTGGGGCGCTACCTCGCTTTGTTCCAAGCAGAAGCGCGTTGACATTTTTGGGGATTTTCAGTGAGATCGGATCAACTAATGGATGAAGTGAAGTTTGCATCCAATAGTAGATCTATTGAAGACACTGGGAGCAGTCAGCGTTGCCAGATTAGGACATTTCACACCCAACGGAGCAGTTTTTCTAATTACTTTCTAATGATTTACTCCTACTACTCCTAGCTACTGACTAGTTGCGTTGGTTGGCATCTGCAGGTTGCTCCTGCATGGCATCTATGGTCAGATTGCATTGCTTTATGTGATAGGCCACACTACCATAAGCAATGGAGGTGGTTAAAGTACTAAAAGAAACACTGATCAAATGTTTTGGGCGATTTTGTTCGCATTTTTTGAACGGCTTTATCTGGCAACACTGCAACATTTGCGTTGGTGGTTTGAGGGTTAGGTACATGCTCAAGTTGCCGTGGATGTAGAAGGGATTCAAAGCAATGACGGCTCCTCAAACCACTACCCCACTAGCTGCCACATCCATGCAACCAAATCCCTGCAAACAACATATCAGCAAGCTAATGTTAGCATGCAGCTTCTTGCAGAGCTGCTAGCATTGTCGCGCACTCTGCAGACAATTATTCTAAAAGCCTGCGTGACGTTATTAGCTTTTTTTTTGGAAAACATCTTCTCACTTTTCCACGCATCACTGCCTTTCAAAAAAACCCGACCGGCTTAGAACTCTCCCTACAGTTTGCCTCCGACGTCAAACTCTAAAGTTCCGCGGGTCGCCGAGCCGAAACTCTCGCGGCGTCTCTTGTCATAACAGCATCATCCCGCGCCGAGCTGCTTTTTGCCTTAGTGAAGCTGAGGTATTTCCCTCCTCTATCCTCCACTCCCTCTCTGTCCCCCTTTTTCTTTCTTTTTTTTAAAGATACGCCACGCAGGAGTTGCACAATACCAGGCTTGAGTAAACCTGTTCTGCCAAATAGCAATTCCTCCATTGACCCCTTAAGCGCCGCAGATTACTTTACGGAATGAGAAACTGCGATTAAGGCTATATTTACAACTTACTTAGCCTTTAAAAAAAAAATAAAAATCAGCATCCCAAAAGAGGAATATGAAAAATATAGATTTATTGCCTGCTTAGGTACCCAAGCCTGGATCATCTGCGATTATACCTTATATTCCTATTTTCAGACTTGGGATTTGGGAGAAAATGTGCTTTTTTTCTTTTGGAAGGAAGAAAAAGTTTAGCCGGACCAAATTTATTTGCAATGTCCCACGAGGAGAAGTCTCTGAATTTTTATGCAATGAGGAGGGAGAAGAAGAAGAAGAAGAAGTGAGCTCTCCTCCACAGCTTAGCAGAAACTCCTCAGACGCAGATGCAAGAAGCAAACACTCCTATTTCTGAGAGGCCAGGCATTGATGTGGGATTGTGATGTGTGACTGCGTAACCGATGCATAACACAGCGGAGAGGGAGACGGCGAAACAGAGTGGAGATTGAGAAAGAAATCAAGAAATAGAGATGTGTGTATTTATACTGTATCTCGGCTCTGCACATTGGAGTGTGTTTGTGAGTGTGATTTCTCTCATGTATCGCTCGCACTAAGAAGAGCTGGCTGATGATAAACAGGATTAGCGGATTATTAGAGGGGGCTGAGGTGTGTGCACGAGTGTGCAAGCGTGGCAGACGGCCGCGTGTTTATGCGCCTGTGTGTGTGCATCTGCAGCCGCCGCTCGCTTACATTTTTTTCCCCTCTTCCCCGGTCACACCCACACTCAACTTCTCTCAGCGTCGATGCATTTGGAAAAAAAAAAAAAAAATGAAATAAATCCTCAAAATAGCCGTCCAATCAATGCCTTGACCTGCTTCTGCATCAATCCCACACATCTAGTCAAGCTTCTTTTAGCGTGCACGGTTTCATTAAAGTATCTGTGTCACCAACTCAAGGCTCCGGGCGAGGAATCCCGCCGCTGAAAGGCCCGTGAAAGGGAAAATGAAGTCATTAGCCAGGCCCTCCCCTTCTCCTCTCCTTTACTTTTACGCCTCGCAAAGTCTCCCCTGACGTGTCGCCAGCGAGAGAGACTATGGCCGAATTTGCATGAAGTTAACGGGGAGGGGTGGGGAGAAGAAAGAGCGAGGATCTGTTCATTACCAGGTAATGGAGAGTGATGAAAGGGGAAGGTGTGAAATGGCAGATGGAGATTCGGTCGTGCATATTTTAGGGAAGAAAGAGAAGGGCCAGAGGGAGCCGAGCGGCGATCACAGCCGGTCTGATGAGTGGCCCTGTAATCAAAGCGCTATCTGTTACCTAGCCCGACCCTGTAAGGTTGTCTGTTTGAATCCACGGACTATAAAGACACCTACAACCGCTGCTATTATCACTGTCAGCTGTACGTGTGTACTTGTACTGGCATACAGTTTCTGTATTAGCATATTAGATGCTAAAATTAGCATTTTAACACAGGTACAGCCAACATCACAGCATCATCGAAAATTTATGTGAATGCCACAAAAACAACTCCTGAGTTACTGATGTCATCTACAAAGGTTATAGTTTTGACTCTTGCAAACATAGACTGTATAACAAGTGGATGCCATGCTGCAGTGTAGGTCATAAGCCACACCCCCCTCCATGTTAGTGGGGGGACTTAGGCCAAACTAAAACACCAAAATACGCGTCAAATACTTTTTTTTTGTAATATCAAGGATGTTTTTTGTCATTTTATGTAGTTAGCATAATGCTAATGTATGTTTAAGTGCTGTTATTGCTAGTGCTTTTGAAACAGGATGTGACGTCATGATGATTGACAGTTGTCAGTTAGCAACTGGCGGAGGTAGAGCCAACCAAACAAGTCCAGAGGAAGTGGGCATCAGTCATCAACGAGACAGTACTGAGCAGACTCTGGCTTCAGACGCGCAAGATGGCGCGTCATGCATGTTTTTTACAGTTTATGCTTTCTGCCTACACGTCTATCTCTCTAATCTCTCTTGTATGATCAAAGTTATAGAAGTAATAGTTGTAAACGTGATGCTAGCAGGCTTTGTGCTAAAAAATACAACCCTTTATTTCTCGTAGCGTCCCGGGTTGTTTCCACATTTGGACTTAAAGGCGCCGAAGTCGACGCCAAAGTCGACGCCAAAGTCAGCAACACCGCTTTGGACAAATGTGCATATTTAATATTAGTATGAAATAATTGTTTGATAATATATTACACAGCTATATAGTCCTACACTTGTCACTTTTTGCCAGCCCACTTTGAGGGGCCATTTCTTAATTTCTGCAGCACCCGCTTCGGTTTTCTCACTGCGTCACAGTCCAAATCGCGAGGCGCACCTCTGAGAGCGCTGCGTTGCCTGGATACGAGCGAGGCCTCGTCATCAGGCGACGCCTCATTATCTTTATCTGCGGTCTTTATCTGCACCCTTGTTTTTGTTAGACAGGATACAATCGGGCTTGAATTATCTTTGCAGTATTCAACTTTCAGATTCAGAATCAGAGCACTTTAATAATCCTTCAAACTGGAAACCGTTGCTGTCGCTCGCACAAAGTGACAGACGCAAGGTGACAGAGTCAAATGCAGACGGAACCAAGAGCAAAAATAAGATGCATATAAAACAAATATTGCACAAGTATTTACAAGTTGTAGAGGTAAAATGGTCACAAATAAGTTTAAGAGTGTTAAGAGTGACCAGTCAGTAGGAGTTATACAGTTTGTGGCGTTCTGTGATGCATTTAAGTAGAATGAAGGTTCTGAAGGTTCTCCTCTGACTGGCCAACATCACCGGCCTTGAGGATCAGTTTGTTGCGTCTGTTAGCGTCCGTCGCTATCTGCTGCAGCAGAAAACGCAAGGAAACGCAACCCCAACTGTCACAAGGAGCGAATTAATTCAACAGACGGTCATTACAAGCTGGAAAGATCGTAAAAAAACACTGTCTTTGCAGCGTCACCTCTGCTCTCAGCCGCTGCTTGTGACCTAAAGCAGGGATGTGGCTTTAATTCTGACGCGTGCAAACATTTTAATCCCCCCATCTAAAAAAAAAGGGAGACTACTAGACAAACGAAGAGTGACATAATCATTTAATGGCGGATGAAGCTGAAATACACCAGACAGAAGCTAGAAGAAGCACTAGCAATCAAGATAAGAGGCACTACGTGTAATGTGACCCCGCCTCCTGGGATTGGTTGGTGAAGTCTGTACGCAAATAGTCAGAGCGGTCCGCTGAGTAAGGCATATGTGCGCACACACACACACACACACACACACACACACACATACACACACACACACGCCTACATGGGAAACCAGACTTTCAGTTGGTGGTCTTTCCTGTCTGTGGAGCACAGGTGTGTGTGGTGTGCGTGTTCTCCCTCTCTGTTTTTAAGGTAACGCTTAATTAGACCACAAACTGACAACTGTGCGTCTGAATGTGTGCGTTCAGACGCAAGCTGGGGGGCGGCTGAGAGGTGGTGGTGGGGGGTTTGGGATAAGGAAGGGGCGAGGGGAGGGGGAGTAATACATGATAATATTTCCAGTTAATATTTAAACTTTACGTGAATGCGAAACCTCAACATCTCTCTCTTCTCTCTCTGTCTCTCTCCGGCGAGCACATGCCCGCCCGAGCACGGCCACCCTCACCAGGACACGTCTCTGCGGGGGGCCCCTGTTGCACACCCGCAGCCAGCCAGCCTCGCCTCGCTTCGCCTCGCCTCTCACGCGCAGCATCCTGTTCACAAACACCTCGAGAGCGAGCTATTTTGCGCTTCTCGGGCCCGCTCGTACAAAGGGAGAATTAGGGAACTTATTTTGTGTTGTGGCGTGCACTCACTTCTACAAAGGGGGAATTAGGAAGTTATTTGTGTAGCTCATGTTCACTTTTTAAGAGAGCAAGCCATCAGCGGAGCTGTTTATCTGCGCCCGTACAAAGCCCGGATTAGGGCCCTGTCTTTGAGGCCTGCGCCGTAATCCCTTTATGGATGTCACCTGTCATCTCTCTCTAATCACCCTCCAACTTTCTCTTCCCCTCCCGCCGCACCTCCACCTCCACCTCCACCTCCACCTCAAGCCTCCTCCTCGCCCCCGCCGCTATCGCCTCATCGCAACCGCCTTTTCGCTCGCTTCCCCGGGACGAAGGCTGAAGAAAGGGAGGCAGAGTTCAAGAGTGAAGGATGGCGGGATGAGAGATTGGGATTTAGGGAAATGGGAGTTCACAGGAGGGGAGGGTACGGTGCACACGGCCTGGCACCCGGCCTAACACCCTCCAGGGGCCGTGAATCTCCCCCCTCTCTCTCTCTTTTTTTCTCTTATTTTGCCTCCACTTCTTTCCTTCAGTTCCTTTTTACTTTATGGACCTCGCTCCCGTGCTGCCAGGCTCTCCCTCCATTTCATCCTCGGCCTTTAACGCCCCGTGCCGCATCCATCCATCCATCCATCCATCCATCCTGCCCTATCTGTCCATCCATCTCCACTCATCTCCTCTCAGCTTGCATGTTTAATGTGATGTATTTATCCTGCGTGTAATGTAAGCCGCAGCTGGCCATTAGTCAATTATGAAATTTAATCGTAACAATTATGAGAATCCATAGCGATTAACGCAGCATTTCCTCTTTCATTTACCCCTGATGATTTTGCAGTGGGGCCATGAATCCTAACTTCCTTATCTCTGTCTCTCTCTCCCTCTTTCTCCCCCTCAAGCCTTTTCTTTCTCTCCTCATAACTTTTCATTACTAAAGAAAAAAAAACCACAACCTGTCGAGAAAGTCCTCTCCTCGCTCCTTTAAGCCGAACTAATCGAAACTGTGAATGAAAGTGTGGTTTTAAAGAAGCAATGAGGAGGAGGAGGAGGAGGAGGAGGAGAAAAAAAAAGTATATCTCATTAGGCCTTGTCTGGCCTCCATCACATTAAGCCTTCTCCCTTTCTTTCTGTTTCTGGGCAGTAGAGCGGTGCAGTAGCGTGCGCCGGGCCAGGGACTGAGGAATCTGATAGGGATAAACCAATTTGCCGTCCACACAAACATCCCAGCAGGCTTACGCCCCCGCCCCGGCTCCCATTGCTCATTTAAGATGGCGGTCGGAGAGGCCAGCAATTAAGTTTTAATTAGGTGGGGTAATTATTGCCGGGCAGGAAGTATCAGACGCCAGGCTGATTGTTCTCTGGCCCGAGGAGGAGGAGACGCGAGCTAATGGAGGGGGCGGGGGAGAGGGGTGCGGGGGCTGTAGGAGGCGAGGAGTGGGAGACCCTTGCGACCCGCTCCACCTCCTCCTCCTCCACCAGCAGCAGCACCACCATCCGTTATTATTCACGCTGTCCATGACCTTCATGAGTGATGACTGCAGGTGAAAGTTTCCTGGTGGTCTTTTTGTCGGGTGATAACCAGGAAGTCCTTGCACCTGTTTTACTCGCTCTCACTTTTTTGTGCATCGAGGCACAAATCTGAACTTTGAATAGAAATGTTACAGATGGTTAAAAAAGATCTAATTTGCATGAAGACTCGTGTTAAAACAAGCTCCCTGTAGAGCGCCGTGGGGCACTTTGAAAGTCTAAACCTGGTTTGTTACAGTCTGGATCTAGTTTGCTGAGACCTGGGCTCCTGACTTTTGTAAAATCTATGTTAATAAACCATTTATTAACACATTTAGTAACTATTAATACAACAAGATGTATAAATGTACATTTAAACAGTTCTTTAATGGTTTTCTTTTACTTGTGACTGATCTAAAGAACCTCTCATTACTCCTAAACAACTGGTTTGTAAATATTTTAATTTATAAATGATAAATTCAACTTCAGTAAAGTCTGAATTCAATTATTAAACAGATGCATATGAATAAATGAGACTGCAACAGTCTATTAATGTAGGAGTGATGCTTTCTAATTGATAATTGAAGTACTAATGCTTTATAATAAGCAGCTACTATGAAGTGTTCACTTTATAGAAACCAGCAGTTTCAGTGTTCTGCTGGGAAACTTCTGGACCTGGCATTCATTCATTCATTGGTGTGGATGTTACTTAGACATGTAGCACCCACCTAGACCAGACCAGGCACCCCCACCCCATAGCAATGACACTCCTTGATGGCAGCAGACATCCCCAGCAGGAAAACTCACAAAAATGCTCCAGGAGCAAAGAAAGGAACCTCAAACAGGTGAACGCTCTAAGTTGGTTGCTTCCAGTTTCTCACAGGTGCTTTTTAAATTCCCGTAGCCGTGCTCCCTGGAATCATAAAATCATTCACCTGTCAGGTAACTCAACTAAACAACTCCCACTAATAATACCAGTTTTTGATTGGCCTAAAAGAATGTCTAGAACTAGCAGCGGTTCGTTAAGAATGTGGAAATACTTCTTAAAGATGAAGCCCATACTACAGTGGCGTGCCAGTCCTGAAATACAACTAAAGTAATACTGGAATGCAACTGAAAAGGCTAATGCTAACGCTAGCATAGGGACAGCATTCAGTTAACGACACCAAACGTCCCGTGGTAACAGAGAGAAGGAGGCTAAGCATCAACTATTTGATAAAGTTATTAGACCTTTAGCTGCAGGACAGGAAATGATGCTGATGGTGCTGAGGTGCTGCCTGTTTTTATACAGACTATACATATCTGCAGCGCACAGTGTGTAGCACTCAGGATTTGTATTGAGGCCAAGAATATAGATTTCATTGGTGCAAATTATTACTCCTATTAGAGACGGCATCTTACGGCCGCAAGCGCAGACTCCATCAAACGTTTACCTCATTACCAATATCTTTTTGTTCTCCTTGTTTAAGTCTGCAACACCTGGTAGCTGTTACCTTGGCAACCGGAGTCGGGAGGGTCCATTAGCGACCAGCTCCACGGAGACGAGAGAGCGGATCGCCTTGTATGTGACCCTTTTTCAAGGATTCAAGGATTCTTTATTGTCATTACCACACATGTTGGTACACGGGAAGGAACGAAAATGGTTTTCTCTGGTCCCGTTTCAAGCCATAAGTAAAAAAAGACACGTATAAATATAGAAGAGTATAAATATAGAGAATAAAATTAGCTAACTGTACAGTGTATAAATATAAACTATGAAATTGACTGTGATGGTCCTGTGAAATTGAGTTTTTTTGGTCAAGTCGAAGTCGCCGACAAAGAACTGACAACGTTGCCAGAAGGACGACAAGATGTTTGTTGTAACACAAGGAGTGTTTTGCCTGCATAACCGCGGAGAGCACTGCTACATCCCTGTTAAACTGTTACTATGGAAGCAACAATTACCAGAGTGACACTAAAGAGATGTGACTAATGCCGCATGAACATTTTACTCGTAATGCACCCACAGACAAAAGCAAACAAACACCTCTCCATGCGTTTATGTGTGAGCTCGTATATGTTGAGCGAAAGAAAACACACTCATAGACCCTATTAGTAAGCCTCCTCCATCGGGGAGTGTGGTGTTGGTGGTGGCGGTGGCGGGCGGGTGGGGGGGGATTCATCTACACAAACCCCTGACACCCCCTGTACCATCTCTTATCAGCAGACACCACCAACCTCCCTGCACACACACACACACACACACAAACAGACCATCAATGATGTCACGAGGCTAATCTCGTCGCGCCTCGGAACCCAATTAAAAAACAGAGATGTGTGGCTGCCAACATCAGGAATCTAATCACATTCCAGGAAAAGGCGCGTAATTTCCTTGGCTTTCTGCTGGGGTCGAGATAGAGATTGAGAGTACAGGCGGCGGGGAACGGGCGCAGCTCATCACACTCGGGGCCCCCAGAGGTAGGCCCGAAGGGTGCTGGGGCTGGGCTGGGCTTAGGTGTATCTCCATATATACGTGTGTGTGTGTGTGTGTGTGTGTGTGTGTGGTAGAATGGGAGGGAAGAGGAGATGGAGCGGTTAAAGGCTCAAAAATGTTGCCAGGATAAAAAAAGAAATAAACAATGACGGCGCATTAATCCATCCCAACACCCCACCCACAGGCACAACAATGGCAACACAAGCAGAGACAATTACTCTATAGGGACTGCTACGCCACGTTACAGCTGTAAGTGGTGGTAATATAGGGGCTCACACGCATGTCTTGATATTATTCAGCTCTCTACGGATGTAATAAGAAGTCTGCACATATGGCACACTTTACAGATGATGAGCAGAACATGTGATCTGAAGAAACAGAAATACACGCGATTGCAGCCTACTCACACTTGATCGTACATGGATCACTCTTGGTTATCTATGAGGAAATTTGTTGGAAATTCTGGAAACTCACAATCGCATCGAGATCAATTTCCAATGAATTCTGTCCATGAACTCAAAGCTGTTTTACATCCCATGGTCCACAACGTCTATCAGCAAACTATAATTGAAGCATCTTAAGTCCTTTCCCCCCTTCAGCTGTTAGTTGGTGTCACCGAGGAAACTCTTTAATAAATATCTATGCGAATATTCTGCAGCGACAGAAATGGAACTAGTTGGACACATTTAACGCCCTTCACCTGGTAAACCCAACTGCATCAACACAAATGTGGAGTTGAGGTGGAAACTATGGTATGACTAAGTCCAGATGGACTTCAGACAGAACGTATACTCGGATGTAAAAGTAGGTTGGTTTTGTCACCAAAGGTCCCCATTAGCTCAAGCAGAAACTTGGTCTTTCTCCAAGTAACTGCCCAGGGACATTACCAGGATGGCTGCTGAATGCTGGTACTTTTCCATAAGGACCAAAGTGGAGTTTATGTCTCTAGATGCCGCAACCTACGCCACCCAAACACCTTGTTTCTACTTCCTGCATCAATTTCAACAATGGCGACTGAAACTTTAGCCTAAATTTTGCCAATCACACAAATGTTTGTATTTTTGAACCTCCTCGGTTAACCTTTCATCAGTGTGTTCCATCCTTATGGATCCAAAACAATCGATTCGAAATGCTAAACCGGAAGCATGCTGCTAAGAAGAGGACAAATCACAGCTCTTGTGGTCTGCGTTGGATAGTTACATTTCTAGGGGTGGTGAACGACAGGCTACGACATAACAACAGCCGATTGACGCAGAAGCCTAAACCGCCCATAAGAACAAATTTCAGGTAACTCCACTGAGCAATTCCCACTAATAATACCAGTTTTTGATCAAAAGAAATCCGCTAGCTTAGTGGGCGGACGCTGAATGTCGTGACGAGAGACCGTGAATGGGTGGTTGCAGAAAACTAGCAGCGGTTCGTCAAGTGTGTTGGAATACCATGGCGTGTCAGTCCTGAAATACAACAAAAGTACTAGTGCTAAAGTACTACTGCAATGCAGCTGAAAATGCTAAAGCTAATGCTAGCAGAGGAACGGTCAGTTAACGACTTCACCAAGCGTCCTGTGGTAACAGAGAGAAGGAGGCTGCACATCAACTATTTGATAAAGTTATCAGGCCTTTAGCTGCAGGACACATAGTGTTAAATGCTGATGATGGTGGTGAGGTGCTGCCTGTTTCCAAATTTCAGACTCAAAGGTCTTGTGAAACCAGCCCCCGACTGCAACTTGACAGTCAGGTTAGTCCTCGTCGAGAGTATTACTCAACCTGCAAACAGTTAAATAATGCAAACTTTGACAAAGTTCAGACGGAACCAAAACACACTTGATGCGTGCTCCACTTTCTCCATTCCTTTCCTGTATCTCACCCCCACCGTTCACCCTCAGATCTGATTGGCTGTGGCCCAGCTTCACTGTATTTTGACTGGTTAAATCAGCAGCGGGATGTTACAGAGAGGATGCAAAGAGCAAGACCTAAAACGTCACGTGTTGCGGTCTGAGAAACCGCCCAAGCGTCCTTGAGCTCTCTTTGCACCGTCCACAAATTGTCCTAACGTTGTCCAGCTGTGAACGAAACCTCCATTTTGGGAATACAGGTTGTACCGGCCAGATGAGAACTGGGCAAAAACAAAACGAGAGAATACGATCACTTTTTCCGAAGAGTAAAAGCCGAAATGCTCAAAAAAGGACTTTTGATTTAAAACCAACCTTTTATTAGATGATGTTGTTGGTCCAGACTCAATCATGATGTAAGAGCCTTTGAAACTGAACACGATCACGCAGACCTGCTCTGATGTTGAAAGCTCGACATGGCGAATAGCTTAATGTCACGAGTTAGAAACGCAGAAATCGAGGTGTGCTTGATTCTGGGGTTGCCATGCAGCTTTGGTAGGGGGGTGTTTAAGAGGTTTGGAGGGGGGGGGTGGCGGCGGTAAAAGGTGGTCAGTTCATGACCTGGTCAGGAATGCAGTCACCCTTTGGAGGAGAGCCACAGGGACTTTACACCAGGGAGAAACTCTATACCTCAAGTAGAAAGCCTGTCAATCACTTGCGGACCCTTTCGGGGGGGGGGCAGGCCCTTCGCTGTGGCCCCGACATACACTCTTGCAGACGGGACCAACGCAGACCAAATGGAGTCACTACTCATTCTCTCGGTCTTGATTTTCTGCCTCCAGAAATGTACTCCACACCGGTGTCTGTCTGTCTTTGTGTATTTGTGTGTGTTGGGGGTGTGGGGGGGTGGGGAGTTGTAGGTGGGTGGGGTTGGGTGAGGAGTTGCTCCGTCTTGCTGAGATGGGAGCAAACAGAGTTGACAGCTTCCTTCCTCACAGTAAACATTGCTGCGCCACTTAGACATGGGTCAGGGACAAGAACACCACCTCCTCCACCTCCCACCTACCGCCTTACTCACCCTCCGAAAGAGTCTCTCCAACATGTAACCCCCCGCCCTCCTCCCCAGGTTTAAGACGGTAAACGCTTCCCAGCCCTCCGACATGTAGCCAGACGTGACCTGATGGTCCGCATTACCTTTCATCTCTTCACAAACACACCCCGAGTATCACCCCGTTCTCCCGGACTCCCTCACCTCCCCTACACACACATTGCACTTTAGCCCTCTCAGCCTCAGTCTTAGTGGACACTAAAGGGTCTTTTAGAAGATGAGACAAGCCTGTGTCAACAACTCATTTCTGCTCTAAAAGAAGATGAAAGATGGGCACGCATATTGCCTGGCAGAGGCAACACTGGGATACAGCGCGCCGGGTTTCTTCATTCAGACATTGTCAGTTTTAAAAAGCTCTGCTGCAGCCTTGCCGAGCAACTCACCTCAATACCTACATCTCAGGTGCGGTACAAAGAGAAAAAGCCCTCAGTAGGACGGTCTGGCAACGCTTTAAATTTGAAAGGGATTGGCAGGGTTTTCAGGCGGAGGTCTTGGACAGTATTCAGCTTACTAGTTTCATTTTCCCTAGAACGGAGCCTGAACATGGAAATGCGATGATATTGGCTGGCTCTCTGTAACATGTAAATTGCTCTGGAAGTCTTAAATGTCACCTCTAATGGGACAAGCTTGCAAATGATGGAATTCACAATTATAACGTTGGATGAATTCTTCTTAGATGCGTGATTGAAGCAGATTGTTGCAGACTTACGGGGTTTGGATGTCTGGTTGTCTGTCGTCTAGCCACACTAAGCCACATGGCTCAGGCCTTGTATCCATAGTAACACGTGGACATCAAAACATCGTCCTCCCAGATTAAGATCTTTCACATCTGTTCAAAATCTATGCAGAATTGTATCCATCCTGTGAAGCTCTGTCTTTGCAGCTGACTGTTAGTCACTAGTGGACGCTCAGGCTTAGGTAACCCTCTTGTATGACCTTTGACACCGCCATATTAGCAGGAAAAGTCCTTACTGCACACATTAAACAGATAGAAATTGACCAGTACAAGGCAAAACTCGACAGATTAGACATCACAGACCCTTGAAACAGCCGGCGTGGACAATGTTCCTGACCTGCAATATCCGTACATACATAACTACCTCATTAACTTTCCTTCGTCCTGCTCCGGAGAGATGCATTGGAGGATTTTTCACAACAAGCAAGGGTTTAATCCTGAATATGTACATAAATTTACAGTATTTAGCATCTCCATGAAAAAAGTGCAGTGATATTTACTGGACTGGGTTGTTTCAGGATCTTCTTGGCCTTTAATCTGCAACGTTTGGTGTAAATGTCCTGCAGGTTGGAGGGGTTGGGGGTTCTGATGATCTGCTCCGCTGAACGGACCACCCTCTTGAGGGCCAGGAAGTCCTGCCTGGTACAATTTCCCATCCAGGTGGTGATGCTCCCACACAAGATGCTCAGGCTGGTGCAGGTGTAAAAGCTCCTGAGCACCTTGAGAGGGAGCTTAAAGTCTCTGAGGCGTCTGAGGAGGTAGAGACGCTGTCTGGCCTTCTTCACCATGATGTTAGCCTTACTTGTCTTTATGAAAAGAAACCTGTTGGACATGTGTTAAAAACTAAATAAACAAGACGTTTCACTTGGAGAACGCTTGATTCTGTACCTGATATAAAGTGATTTTCTTGAAGGATCCCAGCCCTCCATTTTCTCGTTCCTCCTTCTTCTTTTATTAGTAATCTACATCTGCCATCTTGCGAGGATCTTTGGCAATCCTATGAATCCTATGATCTTTTTTGGATGCAACTGGTACAAGGACAAGTTAGTTAGCTGCTTGCAGCTGTCAGCTGAATTTGACAAGCACGCTTTCCTGCTAGTATGGCGGTGTTGTGATTGTCGGTGCAAGGTGACGTCAGCTACGCTAGTGTATAGATATAGTGATGTTATTGTTGATTGCTGTATGAACTAGCTAGCTACCATCAAGAAAATACCATCAGCAGTACATCTAGGTTCAATCAACGCGTCAAGGCCCAATCAGGATGGTGAATTCAGTGGTAAGAACCAAAGTTGGGGACATGGTGTTCCATTGGGCTAGATGTTTGCGTCATATTCTTGACCCTTTAGCTTGGTCAGTTCTGTCCAGGACAGGCTTCATCCAATTTTACTCCATTAATTGGGCTTAGGGGGAATTTATCTAAGGATAAGTATCTATTAAAGAACTGTCTTGTTATTATTTTGAACACTAATTGTCTACATTGTTGGTCATGGTTTGAAGGCATTGTATACTTTAATCACAGCTAAAGACTTTGCACAGCGGCCAATAAATACGCACTTGATCATTTGAAAGTTTTTTTTTGTAACGGAGGCGCCGAGTTTTCAAACATTTAAGCCCGCTCCCCGAAACTCCCTGTGTTCTTCTGTAAACGATTCCATCCATTATAAATGTCAGCGGCATGAATGCAGGATTTATGGTCGGTAAATGAAAGCAACGAGCGCCTCCTCCATAACTGTCCGCTGGAAATATTACCAATTGACTCCACAGGGCTTTAAGTGAGGAACAGAAGAAGAGGAGGAAGAGGCCGGAGAACGAGCCCACGGGTCTAAACTATTATCAGTCGACGCATGTTCCTCACGGGTCTGCGACGACCTGATTTTGCCTCCCGCAACACATAACCGCGCGTCGCTCTAATTCAAACGCGGCTGATTAGATAAATCACTGACATTTCATTGGAATCTCTGCACACATGAAATGATTTTGGACGGCGCCCGGTTCGCTCTGTACCGATTCGGGAGGGGGGGGAATTAATTGCCGCGCTTTCATCCTCATTCTCAGAACAATGCTCATTTATTTATGCTGAATATTATGCCTGGCATGTCAATTAATTATCAGCAAATTTGTTGGTAAGATTCAGCCTCTCTCTCTTTCTCTGTGAGTGTTTGTGTAATCGGGTGACGTTGGCTCCGTGGGGAGCTGGGGGATTGGACTGCCAGTTCTAGATGCAGTTTTCACGTCCTAATTGAAGTTGGTCTTTTGAAGTAATTAAGATAAGGGCGTGGAGACAAAATAATTGGTATTATGCGACAGTAATTAAGCCATGCTGTATTTTCTTTTTTCTTTTTTTTTCCTCCTCTGCCTTAATTCAACAGCGTCGGCTTTTCTTCACAAACAATGCGGCCGTCTGCGGCGGTTGTATTGACTCAGCACTTTGCTTTCATCTCTGTTTGTGTTCTTAACTGCGGCCCTCAGATCACCTTACTGACCACAAGAGTACACACACACACACACGACACACACACACACACACATATGGTAATAAACTCCACCTTTTAACTGAAATGAATGCGGTCTAATACGACATGTGTAGAATAACTCCCGCTCCGTGGTGCGCAAACATCCAAGCCTCTCATGACCAGGTTAGAAAAGCAAAACTGATTTAATTAAGGCAAATTACAGCACTCCCCGATCCGCGACGGACGGCTGGAGCCTGAGACGTTTATGCAGCCTGTTTGTGTAAGTGTGTGTTTGTGTTTGCACGTGATTCCGCGTGCGGCGTATTCTCCGCGGGGTTAGCAAAAACATCTTTGCCGCAAATTGCGCCCCGCTCGCAGAAAACACCACTTTAAGCTAATGGTAACCCCTCTTAACCCACCGACAATATGTAATTTCGCATTGTTCACGAGGAAACCGGACACCCTCCCTTGCCACCCACACACACACACACACACACACTCACACATTGTTTTACCCTTCCTGATACCGAGCGCCTCTGCAGAAAAGCTACTTTAACACATCGGCCAATTTCTGAAGAGGCTAATCTCGCAAGGTGTGTGTTTCCCATTCATGCACGTGCTAGGATTCAAGAGACGTCACACACACACACACGAACACACACTTTTTAAAAACGCGCCGCAGGATTATGAAGAATTTAGAGGCAGGCGCGAACAAAAGGAACATCTTAAACGGTGGACACGTGTGTGTGTGTGTGTGTGTGTTATTGTGTGTGTTTGCGTGCACGCTTGATTTTTAGCGTTGGCACAACGTCAGCCAGCCGGCTTAATCCTGCTGCTGCCCCCCCTTCCCCTTCCCTCCTCCTCCTCCTCCTCCTCCTCCTCCCGGCACCGCCACCACCCCCTCCATCTCTCTCTGAGCTTGGCCACAACTAAAACAGGTAATACACACTGTCTCTTGCTGAACACAGTCTGTAACCAAAACCAAACTGCACGTGTGTGTGTGCGCGCGTGTGTGCGTGTGTGTTACTCTCACTGCTATTTTGGAGAGGGATGCTATGGCTAAATAAGAGGGAACATCTCACAACAATGCAGGTGCCACCAACAGTCTTGGGTGCTGTCCAAATTCGTGGCAGGGTGCTTGTCTAGTGTGTGTGTGTGTGTGTGTGTGTGTGTGTGTGTGTGTGTGTGTGTCATATGTGTGACATGACCTAGCTGTGGTTAAAAGCAGGAGTTGTCAGTAGAGTTAATAAAGGCCTCTGGAGCAGCATCTTCCTCTGGTGGTTTGACACCCCCCCCTCCTTCCAACCCCCTCCCGTTCTCTGCTTCCTCATTTTGTGTATGTATTTAAATGTGTGTGTGTGTGTGTGTGTGTGTGTGTGTGTGTGTGTGTGTGTGTGTGTGTTTGAGAAATGCATCAGCACCTGATCACCCGTTTGGAGCCGCAAAGAGTTGCTCCTCCTCCTAAAGTTTTTGATTTTGCTCCTCTCACCTGCACAAGTTTTCTTTGTGCATTTCAGTATCTGCAGGGAAGCACTCGCATGACAGACCGTGCACACTTAATACCGCCTTAATAATTAGTTTTCTTCACTCGCAGTACAAGAAAGACATAAGAACTCATACATGAGACAATTGCATGAATGTATTTTCGCAAATTGTGCAGTTTCTCAAGGTTGACGAGCTGTTTTCTTCATCTTTTAAGGCTCATTTAAAGTTCTGCAGGACCAGACGCCGTAACCTACGTACGTAGCCTTTGCAAACTTTGCTTGTTGTAAATTGCTGCTCCGCATCAGACTTTTAAAACCAAACCGGTTGAAGATAATGTAGGTGGAGCCTCGTCTAGGAACGAGCTCCTCGCTGCACGGCGTATCTGCCCCGCCTTCCGCCGTTGTTAATTTGTCAATATTCCTCGCACACATATATACGGCATCAATGGAAATTTAGCGCTTTTAACGCGGGATGACATATTCTTACCGTGGGGAATGTTTTTGACGATATATCGTAAACGATAAAATATCGCATATCCCTACTGGCGTGCTCGTCAGCCTGGCTCGTTCTGTAAAAACTCCACCCAAACACTAGTTGGGTTCCTGCTTTACTTTCAATAAGGCCAAAAGGTTAAAGTTGCTAAACTATTTAAATATACAATGACTTGAGGAGCAGACGAGTAGAAGTATAAAGTTGGACAAATGGAAACGGTAAAGCTTTGTAACACATCTCTGAATTACACTGAAGTATCTGAATTAGCTCTCTTCTCTTGATGCAGCTAAAGTTATCTCTGATGTTTAAATTTAACCCTGAAGAGTAAATCTCACATTCATATCTTCTAATCAGTTGATATTCTGAGCATCACTCTCCCCTGCCGGCGCGCCTTTGTGCCGCTAATATCGAGCATCCGTTTTGGTTTCAACTGCCAAACATAAATCTTTGACATCATTTCACACACGGCAGACTGACTGATATGAACTCCGGCGAGATAAAGCATTCCATTCCACCTCTCTGGGCTTGGCTGCTTGTTCTGAGCGTCGTCAGAGGAGATATCAAAGCCTCCGTAACAGCAGCACTGCTTTTCAGACTTTATGTGTTGGTTTTACGGCTCTCTGTTCTCGCCGAGTGCCTGCGTTCGCGCATAAACACAAACGCAGACGTTCCGCACACACACCGCCGCCACCATAAAAGTGTCAGTTTACTTGAACCTGCACCGCCTTATCGGTCCGTATATCTTCCCCTCTCGCTGCCTGTTTTTCTCCCTGCAGGCGCTGGTTTGGTCGACCAAATTACCGCACAGAAACACTTGTGGGTGCTGCTAATGAGCGCAGATTACCCCTCGTCTTCCTCCTCCTCTTTGCCTTCACCTGGCTGCCCGCCTCCAAACCCTTTGCCAATTGCGAGTTCTCCAGACAGGTAGCAACAGAGCAAAAAAATGCAGCCACCTCCCCCCCAGCGGCCCCTCCACCAATCGGTGCACACAGAACCCCGAGGAGATCAATCAGAGTGGGCCGATCGCAGTTACCTAATGATGATAATGCAGTAGCTTAAATGTTTCATTAGTCAGTTATGTACTGGATGAAAGGGTGAATCACAAATTAAAGATACGTCCCACTGCACACCTCTTTTTATGAAGTGCTTTCACCCTCAGGCTTGGGGTTAGGGAGTTTCAGCGTGGCACAGTAGGCACGTTTGACATTTACATGAAATAAACAGCAATCAGGTATAACATCATGACGATTTTCTCAATATTGTGCAGGTCTCCCTTGTGGTGACTCATCAGAGAATGGACACGGGCCTTCTGAGGTGTGTCCTGTGGTGTCTGATCAACAGATACTTGATCTGCTTGGGAGGCCAAGGTCAAAACCTTGTTCTGTTCCTCATAAGTTGTTCCTAAAAGTGGTTCCTGCTGGGGATGGCTACCTCCATCAAGGCATTGCTATGGTGTAGGGGTGCCTGGTCTGGTCTAGGTGGGTGCTACATGTCTAAGTCCACACCAATAAATGAATGCCAGGTCCTAAAGTTCCCCAGCAGAACACTGAATTGTCACAAGAAGGTCGATGTTATTCACTTCTCCTCTCCGTGGTCATAATGTTGTGGCTGATTAGCGTAGATTTCAGGTGCACATTTCCGCCCGGAGCCGTAGCGCGCACGCTAACGGCAGGAGTCTGCCACAGAGTCGGTGGTGTTTTTGTTGGCGTCGGTGCATTTGATGGATCGCTGCTGAAAAACACACAACTGAGAGCAGTTGTCTGCAAGAGACATCAAATAATAACACGTGCGGAGGTGAAACGTCTTCACCGCGTATGTTTTCTGATTCAAGTGCGAAAGGAAACTGTGACGGCCTGAAATCAGCACCGGTGGCATTTGTTTTCATGCCAATACGGCGGCATCGACAAAAAAAAGTCACGTGACGCCCGGAGCGCTACACAAGAGGGAGCGTCCACTAGCAACCAACAGTCAGCTCCAAAGATACAGCTGGAAAATCTTGATCTAGGACCCACGATGTTTGATGTCCGGCCTGAAATCAGCTCTTCAGTTTCCCTCCAATATGGCGGCGTCAAAAACAAAAAAAGAAGTCACGTGATGCCCGGAGCTCTATATTGCATTTGCATCGCTAGGCAAAGCTAGGTAGCTTCCCTTCTGGTGTTGTCAGCATTTTGCCGGCGCTCCTCCGAGCCTCGTCTGCAGAGTAACAGAGTAGATGTCTGTGGTTTCTACTGTTTACTCTGACTGTTTCACTGTGACGAGTATGAGAGATTTGCTCTCCTTTTGTTACCGTCCCGTCAACGGTAAAATCGGGCAGCCAGCCAAGCCAAGCGAAGCTGCAATCCCTGCAACCTCCCGAGTTTTTCCTGAAATTAGCAGCTCCGCGGAGAGGACAGTCAGAGGGCACGCGGCACATTCGCCCCGGCGTGGGCGCGCAAGTGAGCATGAAGTGACAATGTCAAAATATCAACACCTTTCTTTTTTTTTCTTTGCTCTTTTTTTTTCTCTCTCTTGTACCTCTGGGTCCCGGCGTGCGGGGAATGAAGAAATAACAGCACCAGTTAATTCCCCTCCTCTGAAAGGTGCGACATGTTGAAATGTAATGACTTGGCTTGCTGAACTGAAACCGAACACTTGCTTTAAACCACAGAGGTGTCGTGGATGGGAGCCGAGAGAGAAAGGGGGCACGGAGGCAAAGGTTTCTTATCCAAATTAATACAGAGCCTCGCCTTTCATCAAAGCCTTTATTGAGTAATATAGACTGTTCCGACTCACAATGGCGCTTTCAACACTCTCTCGGCGAAAGAGTGCTGCAGATTCATGTCCCCCGCTTTCTCTCTCTCTCTCTCTTTCTTCATTCACTCCAAACATTTTCCTTATTTCGCACTTCTATCTTGGAGCCCGTTTTTTCTGCTATTCATCTATTCCCCTCGCATCTCGCCTTTTTTTTTTTTTTTTTTTTTCCAGAGCCATCTTTTCACGGCCCCTTCATTGACAGTCTCCCACTCCGCCACCTCCCCTGGTCACCGGGGAGCTCATTCTTAGTTGCACAAAAAACGTCCGTCACGGATTGCCTTCCTCCCGTCCGCCTGTGAATTAGCTGTGTGATTACACTGAGCTGGTGGGGTAAAGCCCGTGGTTGGATTAGGGGCTGCACGGGCTAAGGCCTGTGATTGGAGAAGCCCAGCAGAGTACAGACGGGCCGACCAACGGACGGCCGAGAGCGCTAACTGGCTAACTAGCCACAGAGGAGAGAGGGGTCGGGGTGGTGGGGCGGCGAGATCTGCGTGGCATGCAGTTGTCGCTTTGGCACATCACACTGATACTGGCTGCGGGGAAAGGCCAGCCAGATGGAGTGCGTGCCAGGAAGCTACAGAGAGGACACTGTTTGGGCTTTGGGTTGTTATTTTTGGTTTCGGATGAATGAGAGCGGCGGGGGTGGGGGGGCTGACATTAAGTTAAGTGGAACTCGATCCTTCTGAGCAGTGAAGTTTGTCTGACAAATTGTCATTGTTTATGCGCTGTCATGTTCAAATGTCAGTGAATGATAAGTAGTTGCATAAAATAAAGAGCCGGCTTGTTTGTGCAGTTCGCTCACAGATGGAGCTCAGTCAGAACCTTTGAAGGAGTGTGTGCTGTTTAAGTTTTGCCTCTTATGTACACTTATAGAAGCAAAAACGCTGCAGTGTTGCTAGTATGAATTCTAATGCATTAACCTCACTTTAAGCGCACAAATCACGTCAACATTAATAACATAATCACCACAGCTATGTGTTCAAGATCACATCTAAAGGCCCGTGCACACGATTCCTCTGCACTAATCGCTCATCGGTCTTCATTTTGTTCACGCTTCTGCAACAAATCTACGTGCGGCCTGTGTCACAGCTATATATGTCGGCGGCTAGTCATGTTTAAATGTCAGTGAATGATCAGTAGTTCCAGTTCGCTCACAGATGGAGCTCAGTCAGAACGTTACGAGGCGTGTGTACCGTTTAAGTTTTGCCTCATGCGTACACCTTTAGAAGCAAAACGTCTGCATAGGTTCTCTTGCAGTGGTTGCTGGTATGAATTCTAATGCATTTACCCCACATTGCGTGCACATATCTGCAACAACGTCAGCATTAACAACATAATCACCACAGCTATGTGTGCATTATTGAATAAGATCACATCTAAAGACCTGTGCACACGGTTCCCCTGCAATAATCGCTCATCGGCCTGCTTTTTGTTCACGCTTCTGCAACAAATATACGTGCGGCCTGTGTCACAGCTATATGTCGGCGGGTAGTTCTGTTCAAATGTCAGTGAATGATAAGTAGTTAGTTCCAGTTCGCTCACAGATGGAGCTCAGTCAGAACGTTACGAGGCGTGTGTACCGTTTAAGTTTTGCCTCTTACGTACACATTTAGAAGCAAACACTCTGCAGTGTTGCTGGTATGAATTCTAATGCATTAACCTCACATTACGTGCACAAATCTGCAACAACGTCAACATAATCACCACAGCTGTGTGTGCATTATTAAATAAGATCTGCATTTGCTTCATGCTTCTGCAACAAATCTACGTGCATCCAGTGTCGCAGCTGTATGTCGGCGGCTAGTTAACTGTGCTTACGTTTCACTGCAGAGCTAAGACATGCTAATGGACGCACAAAAAAGTGAGTAGGAGATTTTTCTGAAATTTTACAACTTCTGAGAGAAGTAAGTTGTTTTTACTTTTCCAGGGGACGTGCATGTCAGGCGTCGGCCTACATCCGACGCAGGATCAAATGAATTCATGCAGCCTTCTGTTCAAAATTAGCTGTGACTCCTAGACTTTTGTTTCATAACTGTCTGCAGACAATCCCTTTTTTTTTTGTGGAGCAGTTCATACTCAGTCTTCCCACTATTTGAGCCAAGTCTTATTGCACAGGCACACAAAGTAAAAGGTGGTTTCCAGAAAAAAAACTACCTGCCAGGCTGTAAACGCTAACGTCTGCATGTTAATTACTCAAAAGAAAAAAAAACCCTGGCAATGATTTCTCGCACATGCAGGCCTTAAATCGTGTTCTTTTTCAAAAATCCTCTTCCCGTCTTCTTAAAAGAAAAAAAGACACATCATAAAACCCTCTTCCTCTTTCAGCTAATATTGTAATGACTTCTCAGAGTATGCAAGTGTCAACTTCTTACGCGTCAAATGGCGCAAACTTCTCTGAAAGCGCTCAGTAAGATTTATAGCAGTTGGAAGGTATGAGTTGCACATTCCCCGCCACCCCTCTAGTGTTACCTCACCCTATTGTTTGCGTCTGCAGACAGCAGAGCCTTGTCTTCGGTCTAGCCCGTGAGAAACCCGTCTTATTATTATTACTTTTTTTATTTTTTTTAACGCACCTGAACCACAGACAAACCGAGTTGTGTGCTTGCCTGTGCACATGTGTGTTTTGAGCAGCGTGGGCCAATCCAAACAAGGAGCGCCGACATCCTTGAAATGCGCTTCTTAGCTCGCGGTCATGAGCGAGCAGCAAAAAACCTGCGCTGACCCGTCCGACCTTGGCTGACAGCGCGTCCCGCGGAGAAAGGAGGGGAACACGGGGGGAAGAAAGAGAGGGATGGGAGGACAAAAAAGGGAGGAGACTGATGGAGACGGAAAGAGGGGGGGGGGATAGAGAAAGAAATGGGTATAAAAGGATGAGGGGAGGGAGGGCGGGAAAATGGCTGCAAAGCAATAGCCACAAAATCATCCCTTTAACATCAAGGGCGGCGGCGATTATTAAGCTTTCCACTGCTTTGGCAGCACAGTTAAGTCTGTGTAGAAGTACAATAAAGATAGCGAATTATGACTGAGATGTATTTCTGCCCGCTGAGAATGGGTATCAGCGAGGCGTCCGTTTGAAAGCCGCGTTCATTACCTCGCGCAATTTGATTTTTGTGAAATCTAAGCAGAATTTTTAATGGTATGCCACACTGCTCAATAATTCCACCGATAAGAGCTCGGGGAGAATGGGAGTGCAATGGCCTGTGTAAATCTGTGACTGAAGACAGTTGCAGTTATCGCTCTCCCGCCGCCATCCTCGTCCCTTCCTCCATCCCTCCCGCGCACTCATCCTTCACATCCTCCTCTTTCTCCGCCGCCTCTTTTTTCTTCATTTGGCTTCCTCTCGTTTAGGTTATCCCTCTCGCACTTCACCTCTCCTCCCTCCGTTCCCCGGCCTTTTTATTTTTTATTTTTTGTGTGTGTCTCATAGCAACGCACCGGCCTCCTCCCGAGCGGCCGCGTGCGCGCGCTTTCCCATCGATTGTCCGTGCCTCCAGACGACGGCGGGCGTACGCATTTAGATGCATTTATTTTTTATCGCGCTTCCGCTTCTTGTTGTCCTTTTTAATAAGACGAGATAAAAGCCGGGCTTCATTAAAAAGGTCACCGTTTGTTTATGCGCCGCTGTCGTTTTTTTTTTTGCGGGATCAGACCTTGGAGGTATATCAGCGCCCATCAGGCGGGGACCTTTCATTACACTCCTATACTAATAATGTTAAAAAACACACGCACAAACACACACACAGGAGAGATAAGGGCCTCCCCCTTTTTAAAAGCGGATGCATTATTTAACACAGCAGCTAATGGCCCAGATTGTCCTGTAACAATTGAATAACATCGGCAGATAACAGCGAGCCTTTGCTCTGCACCTTTTAAAGGATGGCCCTGTGAAACCGTAGATAGCGGCGGAGAAGAAGAGGAGGAGGAGGTGGAGGAGCTGGAGGGGTGGTGGTGGTGGACCTCTTCCCCAAAGATCAGGCCACAAAACATCGCACCATCAGAAAATAAGATCGCCGCCAGAGGTCCAGGCCGGAGCAGGAGGAGGAAAGAAAAAGCAAAAGGGGTGAGGAGGGAGTAAAAGGAGGCGGGGGCAGAAATCAATAACATGTTGGTCAGTATTAATCTGGCATCAATATAGCCTGTATCTTTTACTTTTCATGGTAATGGCTCCAGTGATCTCCTAAAGTGCCTCTCAAGTGCTTAGAGGGTTACCGATAGCATCTTATCAGGGCCGAAGGAAAGCACTGGCCAGAGAAAGAAGGTGTGTGTTGGTGTGTGTGTGTGTGCAGGGGGGGGTCCTGGGCCGGTTTAAGGAGGGGTAAGAGTGTTATTCAAGCCGTGAATACTATGATTCCAGCAGCCACTGGTCACTCTGAGCAGAAAACACACATCTGGAAACGAGCTGCGGAAAACGCTCGTCACAACTTTTCTTTGAGTCGTCTTGCTGTGATTTGTTACGGAGGCATTGAGCGTGCACCCCGGCGTCCGTCTGGCGTTGTGCACGTTGATTTTACATGGCGTTGTCTTTTCGTGCGAATCAATCGACCGTGCTCTTGACGCCGCGGCTGACGGTGTGTGATAGCTGCACTTGAATCTCGTCAGGCCGCCTTGTGTTTAGATTCGTACGGTGGTACGTGGAAATCGTAAAGAGATTACCGCTCCACCGACAAGTGCCTTTTAAATAGCCGACGTGCAATTCCCCGATTGGCTTTTTAACAACGGCGCCATGCATAATCGCGCGGCTTTACGTAAGCTGACAAGCTTATTTGCACCAATATACATATGTAGAAGTGTTCTGCAGGTGTCTGCGAGTGTTTGAGCGTCGGACAGGTAAAAATATGAACCATTTCTAGCTTTAGTGGACGGAAAATACAAGTCTGTCAAGGAGGCTAGTACTTTAGCATGAGTTTTGCTAAATAGCCTAAAAAGTTAGCTACTTCAACTTTTAAACAAATACATTATTTTATTCTACAAATTTGGCAGCATAACATATAGTATAATATTAGCAATTCAAACAAGTGCTTATTTTGGCTAATATTAGCTAGAGTTACTGTTAGCTAATTTTAGAGAGATATCTGTTTTATTTGATGTTAAGTATTATGCCAGACAACTAATTTATTGAATGAAGGTCAGATTTAAATAAATAAATAAATAGTCAGGAAACATTGTGCTTTAAAATAATTTTCTCTTCTGTGTCCTAGCATGCTACACATTTTAGCATGTCACACATTACACAAGACTAAATGAAACTTGTCTTTTGTTTTCCAGACTGGTTAACAATCCACTTATCTAATAAATAAATTATTTCCTTTACAAGTTCACAAATAAATGACAAATCTTAATTATTTATGCTTCCTTTTAGCTACAGCTAGCGTGCTACACATTTTAGCATGTCACACATTACAAAGTCTTTGTTGGCTTAAATCAAACTTGTCTTTTGCGTTTCAGACTCTCTCAATTTCTTGTATTTGAGTCATCATAAGAATATAATCGCATACGTCTGTATCAGTATAAGTTCACAAATGAATTACAAATCCTCTGTACTTATGCACCAGTTTTGCTACGTCTAGCGTGCTACACATTTTAGCATTGTCACCCATTACAAGGATTTTGATAAATTAAACTTAGACCCGGCCCACTTTTATTATAATATCAGGTCATGTGAGTCGTTAGTAGAATTAAAGGAAGTGACCCGAGAGAAGTGTTAGAAATGCACCGTTTAAAATCGTCTTGTAGTTACGACTTAAAGTCCCTCTGGGTCAAAGAGTTGTGGGAATACAATCAGACCTCGCAGACGTCGTCAGTAGCCAACGCTGATATTAGTACTCGGTAATGAGCGTTTAGTGGAATTAAAAGAAAACCAATTTTGGGTAAAGCTAAAAGCTAACGATCAGGTTTAGTCATTAAAGTCAAATATCCAGAATTAGCCGCAATGAATTCCTATTTTTTTTTTTTTTCTCCGACTTTTTCATCATCGCTCCTTCATTCTGCCGGTTACTTATTTATTTTTAAGCCTTAACTTTATCACGCAGACGTGACAAAACTACCTGTCAGCGATGATTTTGACGGCGGGCCCGCTCGTCGCTTATATGGCAAGATGAGTAATGGCTGTTTGTTCTTATGGGAGGAGTGTGACAGTCGTGAGAATTTAAAGTGGTCTTTGAGAGTTCTGCAGCGAGAAAGGCGGGTAGGGTGGTGGTGGTGGGGGGGTTAACTCCCCCCGGCCCGGCGTTTGGAGGCTTCCTCCGGCGCCACCTGCAAAACGGCGCTGCTTGGTGTCGGACCCGGTTTGGGACGGTACGGACGCCCGGGTGGATGCGGCCCATCCTGCAGAGGGAGGGTGTATGAGGGATTCCTTGAGGGAGGGAGGCGGGGCAGATATAAACTGTGTGACTCTGTGTGTGTGTGTGTGTGTGTGTGTGTGTGTGTGCCAGGCGTTGGCAGCATGCCCTACTCACTGATCCTGCTGGATGCCTTCCATTGGCCCTCTTCCTCTTAACTCCCCCATTCCTCCCTCTCTCCCTCTCTCACTGTTCCTCTAGCTTTCTATTTCAACACTGGTTAATACCACAGTGAGATATCCCTCAATGCTTAACTCTGCATGTCATCTGATGAGGAAAAAATAAAGAAAAAGCACAATTAAAATAAAACAACAACAAAAATAACGCTCTATTATTTGAGAAAGGGAAACACAGCAGGCTTCTTCTTCTTCTTCTTTTTTTTTTTGCGCTGTCGCAATTCAAAAACAGGAAACGGTGTTCCTGTGACAAACCCAAGCAGGTGGAGGGCGTGAACGTTAACTCTCTGTGTATTTTTTTCTTTCTTTTTTAAAAAAGAAACAGAAAAAGAAAGAAATAATCCACGGCAGAAGCAGTGTTTGGCCATCGCCTTAGGAATTACTCCCTCCGGCTTCTTTTGTCTCGGCCCGGCTTATCCGGCGAGCTGAGGGACATCTGAAATGCCCCCGAAATGCAGTATATCTAATGAAAATGTTTTAAATCTCTATGCCCATATAAACTATTTGGGATTATCCAATATCTTTACAAATAGAGCTGATTATCCCATTAAGCTGAACTCTTGCTATAAATAGTTTTCTAATGCCGATGTAGATTTGTGGGGTCGGAGCGGAGGGGTGGAGGGGGGGGATAAGTGTTTCTAGCGATGTTATTTTATTTGATGCCCCTGTCCCCCCCCCCCTCTCCCCTCCAGACGCACTCACACGAGCTCTCCCCTCGCGCCCGTGGTCCTTTTTCTACACGCTGAATATTCTACACTAATACCATTCTCCAGACGTCAGAATGGGAGAGCATATAAAACCTTGGCTTTATGATTTTATTTTTCACCTCCAGAGAAAAAAAAAAAAAAAACGTCCAGGAGAGGGTTTCTTTTATTCCCTCCCCTCTCTCTCTCTCTCCCTCCTCCATCTCTCTTCTTCTGTCCGCCGCTCGCAGTCTCTCTATTCCTGCTTCATTCCATTTATTCATATTCAACAGTCAATCATTTTCTGAAAAAAATAAAAAAAAAAAACGAGAGAGAGAGAGGAAAAGGGAGAGAGAAATCCGGAGATTGCAGATGGAAGTGGTATTTTTTTTTTTTTTTTTTCTTCATGTTCTTATCCTTCCGCATTTGAACCGGCGATGTGGAAAAGCGCTAGGAGCACCGCTTTACATAGCAGCCTCCCTCTCATCAAAAGCCGCCAATCGGGCCTAAATCAGCATGCAAAATGCCACTCAACCCTGTAGCCTTTATTAAAGTTTGCAGGGACTCAATTTGAGATAGCGATCGTTCCTATTAAAAAGCCAAATGTAAGATAGTTTTTTTATATAAATCTCAGGGTGGAATGGAATTGTTAATCAGCATAGGCTGATGTGATTTCTCTGTCACAAATCCTGCCCAGGGCTCAGCGGCACACCAGCTTTACCGTAACTTCGGGCTTAGCAGTCGCCACGGAAACCGGGGGCGGGAGGGAGGAGGGTGTAAGGGAGGTGGTGGAGGGCGGATTCGGGTGGTGTGTGTGTGTATATATGTGTATGTGTGTGTAGGTTGGGGTTGGAGGGGTGGTCGGCTTAGCCCCCTCCACCCCGAGCTGCCTCCATCAGCAGCCTTTCCTTGATGAGGAGGGAGCTGATAACGCAGCTTGATTGGATTCCAGGCAAAGTGCTGGAGTGTGTTTTATTTTGCAGTAGGAGAAAAAAAAAAAAAAAAAAATGCAATCTCTGACCTGTGGCGTGAAAATAAAAACAAAATAAAACGCCGTCACCTTACGCGCAGATTCTTCTGAAGCAAAACAGCCGTTAATCACTTTTGTTGTTGATTCCAAAGCGTCCTGTTTCTTTCTTTTTTTATATTTGTAAGGGGGCCAGTCTGTAGAGGAGTGTGAAATTGGGTGGCCCCCCCAGCGTGACCCAAGTGTCGTGGTTTTACGAGGATGAGAGTGGTTTGTCTTCCCTTCCTTTCCACCGCCATCGCCGCCAATCTTGGCCTACGTCCTGCCTGGCGCGTCCCCCTTTTCTGTGGGCTGAGCTGCGGACCCCTGGCCCCCCTCAGACCCCCTGGTTCTTTGGATCGGTATCGGCCACGCTTAGAGAGCAGCACCGGCTTAACCTCCCCAACGCGCACAGACACTCACGGAAAGGCCGAGTGTACACGTGTGGGAGTGGATTAAAGGCTGTGCACAATACCCAGTGAAGGGGCGTGCTCACGGCGCCGTACACGCCGCCGCCACCGCACAGTGTCAGCTCCTCTTATCCAATTTGAGGCGTAGCCAGAGAGCGGTCATCCCGTTGTAGATGCGACGGTAAACAAACGGAGGCTGATTGCGTTCGCGGCCGGACAAGGCCACGTGGCGCGTCCTCGGCTTGTGTCGGGGCGGCGGATTCTATGAAAACCCAACGGAAATATGCATCAGATAGATAAATCTCCACGCAGCGTATATCCCGCCATATGTGTTGCATTTGTGACCATGATCTGACAACCATCCCCACTGACAGAGCTGCTGTTTAGCCAATCTTCCCAGCCTCCCCGTAATTGAATGTGATTTTAATGGTGAGAAGCCTGCGTGGACTGTAATCCCACACCACACACACGAGAAGATAATGCCAATGAATGTCATACGTTGACTTCTTTATGAGCATCAGGACAACACGTCCGGGTTTTAGGGTTCAGGATCAGACCTCGGGAGAAGTGACCCGAAAAAAAAAAAGGGGTGTGGGCTCCGTTGCGGCATGCGGGACGGCGTTCGAGTCAACAAAGAGCTTAAGAGTTTAAGAGTGTTTGTAATGATGCACATTCCCCGCTTTTGTCTCCATCTGTGTTGCTGCAGTCTGCGGTTTGGATTAGCAGCTCTCTAACCTGGCACGGAGTCGGCGGCCGTCTCCGTCTGATGATGTCACAAAGCTCTTAGCTGATGGCTATCTGCCGGTTTTGGCTGAGCCCGCCCGGGTTTTTTTTTTTTGTTGGCTTAGCCCGCGCTGTCTTGTGGTGCAGTTTTGCAGGCTTGTGGTGCGCGGGGCTGGTGATTGCACGCTCGCCGCGCTGCCATAGGACGCATTACGGAGAGGGGGAATGATTGGACGGGGGGAAAGAGACGCCCGCCGACCGTTTGGCAAAGGACTGAGCAGACCCAGATCTCGATGTGATCTTAAAAACGAGACGCCGACCGCGGCTGAGATGAGGTTAAATGGTGTTTTGGAGGACGGACACAGGTTTGTTGGGTCTAAACATTGCTCGCCCTCGTATTATCTTCCCGTTGACCATGCAACTTGACTATTTTACTAGATATTAGACGCTTACTTCCTGAATCCATGGACAGAACCACGTTTAGCTAAAATTATGTGATTCTAGGGTCACGTTTGACTGGTAGGGAAATTCGAGGGCTCCCATACTTCAACAGAAAACCATGCAAGGCCTCACTTTTTGATGCAGCTATCGTGCATGATCGCATGGACACATTCTGCAGCTCCTCAGCTTCCTAAATTGATCTCTATCTCTACGCGCAACTCTACAATTAAAGTAAGACAAACAAGAACAGGTAGACGGTGCGTACAGGTGTCCAAAGAGCGTCACATTTGTTTCACTTTCTGCCGCCTCAGAGGGCTACCGTGCAGCCGATCGCATTAGGATCAGCCCAGCGCGGCGTCAGATCCCCCCTCGCGTCGGCGCAGAGGCTAGAGGACAATCTTTTGTACGCGGTCGGAGCCCGGTAACACACGTGCGCGCTGGCGCAAAATGGCAGCCAGACAAACGCACAGCGCTTGTGGGAGCGTTGTTGCTGCGCGTCGCCTCCTCTCTCTCCTCCTGTATGATATGTTTACCAAATACCTGTTTAGAATGCGGTGGTGGTGGCGGCGGCGGCGGCGGCGCGCTCCCCTCCGGTCCCCGAGGATGCTCGGCGGTAAATGGCGGTATTATTTGTCAGCTCTGGCAGTGTCTTGAGGCTGCTTCAGAGAGATACAAGGAGGCAACTGATAAGGAGAGCATCAGAAGGGCAGTTAATTGCCTCCAGTCTCCGGGAGCTGGGGAATATTTAAAATCTATGGGATTAAAGACAGATTAAAAACTGCAGAAGCAGTGGGCCCAATGGCGCTTAAAGATTGCAATCAGCAAGGGTAATGGCGGAGAAGAAGGAGGAGGAGGAGGAGGGGAGACAGAGGTGGTGGTGGTGGAGGGGGGGAGAAAAGAAACACTGAACGAATGCGCTGCTTGGGGTGGAGGGAGGGAGGGAGGGAGGGAAGGGGTCTGAAGAAGAAGAAGAAAAAAAAATGACAGATAGGAAATTCAGATCCGCTCCTAATGCCCAGGGTTCCATCTTGTAAGCACGATTCATCTACGTGTAAATCGTTTTCTCTCTCTCTCTCTCTCCCTCTCTCTTCCACGTCTTTTCTTTTTCCTCCCCCCATCCCTCCCCTCCCTCCCTCCATCCCTCCCCTCCTCATCCGAGGCCTGCTTCGCTAGCGCGTGCTTCTCCGGCGCTTTCGCTCGGCGCCCCTTATCAGTCCATCGGTGAATTAAAAGCGCCTCTCCCTGTGAGGATTAAGGGGCTTGATTGAAGACGGCACGAAAACTGGCTAATAAGTCGAAAATGTCAGAAGGGCACTCTATCGAAACTGTGTACTTTTTTTTTTTAATATATATATTTAAACAGAAAATAAAGCTGACGAGAAAAGTGGGCAGATGGGAAGGGAAACGGAAAGAAACAGTCGATTCAGACGTCGCCGATGCAACGGAGGAAACGGAGGAGGTCGAGAATCACGATTTGCTCTCCCGGTTCCCGCCGCCCGGGCGTAAAAATTCCGGGAACGGCGTAAAAAGGGCGAACGTCCGAGGGCGACAGCGCTATCATTAGCGATATTAATGGCAGCCGCAGCTTATCGGTGGCGGTGGGGCGAGGGGGGGGGATCTGAAGGCATCACAAATTACAGAAGAAAGAAAAACACGGGCCACATGCGCTGATATGTCTCTGTTTGGGTTAAAGAGGACAAGACGTGCCGAATCCTGAATTGTTTCCCCACCACCTTATCAGAGGCCCACTCGCTTAATCCTGTTAATGACTACACGAGACACTTAAGGTATCACGCCCGAGAATCAGCCGCTCGCTTCACGTATCAGCAAAAAAAATCTGCGCCACTTATTTTTTATTTATTTCTTTTTTTTTTTGCTTTATAATCCATTTTTTTTTCTCTCCCTCTCCATCTACCTCCTGCGCTCCCTTTCCTCCCTCTCCTTCTGTCTGCCGTCTTTCGCCGAAAGATTAGCCTTATAAATTATGCATTGGTGGGTAGTGGGGGTAATCCGAGGCAGAGATAGAATCGCCAGGGTGTCGGAGGGGGCATCGGAGAAGCAGCGCCACCGTCATAAATATGAAACAGATGTTGGGTGACATTTTAAAAAGTGAATCCAATCCCCTCCTCTGCTGCGTCTGGTGTTTTTGTACGCGGAGAGGAGAACCTGACATCCGTCGCCTTCTCCCTTACTCACCGTTTCTTTCCCAGCCCTCCGCTCTTCCCTCGTTTTTTTTTTTTTAATCCCGTGGAACCGGCGATGCATAGATTACGCTCCCGCTTTATTCGCCGTGTGTCTTATTGGTGTGACTGAGCCAAGAACTAAACGCCAGCCTCCATCAATAACATCTGAAATGGCATCTAATCTGCCCCGATTAAGGTCTATTTTAAAATTAAATGACGCCTTAAGAAGGCGGGGGAAGGTGCACGTGGGCGCGCGGATGCGATGCGAGGGGTTATGTAAATGCGAGATCGTCGCCGATACGCCTAGATGTCGTCGCGATTGCTTCCCGAGCGCCGCGGCAGCCATTCAGAGGCGGATGAGCGCGCCTACAGTGCTGCGGCGCGGCCGCGCCGGCGCGGCTGCGATTGTTCGGCGGCTGGCAGCGGCCCTGAGGACTCCTCGCCGGTGTCTTTCATGGCGGAACGAGAGGAGAAAAGAAAAGAAAAGGAAAACACACGCCACAATGAAGATCGTCCTTCTCATCCCGCTTTGTCTCCGTCTCCTCTGCCACTTCTCGCAGCGGCCTCAAACTCTATTCTGCCGCTTCGCCGTGAAAGGCTCCTGTTGTCGCCGCGCATTGTCATGCATTGTTTGGCGCTAAAAAATGAAGATAATGCTCGTTGGAACAATGCTCAGGCTTCTCGCCGGCGTCTTTTCTTGTCTGGCGTTTGCCTCCTTTCCCGCTTAGGCTGTGAAAAAAGAAATAAATAAATAAATAAGGCAACTAGAAGATCAGGAGCGACTCATTTAGGGTGATAACCTGTAGAGATGTGCAGCACGGAGCAACGATTTATCCAGGTGTCAAAGCAAAAAAAGAAAAACTAAAGAATTTCTTGTGCAAACAAGTAAAACAAACTTTTACCTGAGGTTGCTTCAGACTAGTTTCTGCAGCCAAATGCACAGAAGCTTGCAGGATTTTTAAAGCCTTGCACATATTATTATTGGATTATAGAGCTCTGGTAGCCGACGTCACCTTTCGGTTAACAACGGTGCGCAGCTAGCTAACTCGTCCTTGTAGCGGTTGCATCCAGAATGCGCCAGGATGCCGGAATAGTCATTTCCTAGGATTCCCAAAGATCGGCGCGAGAAGCAGGCGTCAGAAACCGGAGCGGTGGGGCTTATATCAGGTGCAGAATCAAGCGTTCTCCAAGTGTCTTGTTTGTTTAGTTTTTGTCCAACAGGTTTCTTTTCATAAAGCCACGTTAGGCTAATGTTTATAACGTGGATTACAAAGGGGTGTTGCTCATCCAGCACTAAAACTAGAAAGAAAGTCAGGATTAAACAGTTACTTGTTGTTGTAGTTGCGTTGCTGTCGTGAATCTGCTCAGAAAAATCCTTCAGTGGATGCTTTCAGTGACTCTGGAGCAGGATGGAGGAAAGTTAATGAGGTAGTATATCTGGATGCATCTGTCTAGTTTTGCCTTGAACCGGTCAGCTTCTATCAGTTTAAAGTGTCAGTAAACTCCTCCAATGGCCTGAAATCAGCGCTGGCGCCGTTTATTTTAACTCAGACTTCCGTTGCCAATGTGGCGGCGTCAACAGATAAGGTCACGTGACGCCCGGACGACTACATTTAGTGCAACTATGCATAAAAACCTTCAATCCTGGTTGAATATTTGACTCACGATCCATAAAAACTGAAGAAAAATAATATCGAATACGTGCATATGGTGCATTATGGAGAGTCCTGCATCTGAAGAACCTTAAAAGGAGGAGAGCAGAGGTAACTACTGACTGGACACTTTGCATCTGAAGCAACAAATCAGCGAGATAATTAGTTGAGTCTGCATTTCCAAAACAATGTGAAAAAGGAAACATAAAAGCTCGGTTCAGCTGTTGTTCTGGTGCGTTTAAAGCTGTTCAGAGTTTTCTTTTGCAGCCGGCATCAAGTGAAGGCTTTAAGATGATCACGATAAACTGCTTTTGAGTTTCCACCCGGTGAATGCAGCGTCATTACGATAAAACACAACGGAGGACGCCACCAGGCCCGGAGCAACATAACCGAAGCCGAGCCAGCCGCGGATGTTTTTTGGGGAAACTACGCCGGCTGAGGCGTGACGTCTCTCTGCACGCTCGGCGAACGCGGAGCGAGGCAGGAACACGAGACAATTACCGCACAAAGGAGCGGAGACAAGAGGAGGGAGCCCGACAAGAAAGGGACGCGGCGACGGAACAGCAGAGTCGAGGGCGGAAAGTAGAAAGTACACGATAAAAGTAGAAAGCGGGGTACGGGGGCAGGTGACGGAGCGAGGAGGAGGAGGAGGAGGAGGAGGAGGATGATGGAGGGTATGATAGAGGCAGAGAGAGAGAGAGAGAGTGATGGCCTAGAGAAAGTGTGATAGCAGCAAAGGAGAGTGATGGAGGGAGAGGTGTGTGCACGCATGTGTGTGTCTCCGGGGGGGGGGGGGGGGCTCACCGGCCTGTCAGTCAAAATGGAATGAGGAGGTCTTATCTCTTTCGCACACGTGACCCCTAACCTGACCTCCTCCTCCTCCTCCTCCTCCTCCTCCTCCTCCTCCTCCTCCTCCTCGCTCTCACCTTCCTCCCTCCCGCTCATATTCAGACTTCCATCGCTCCTCTTGTGGCAAAATAAATAAATGTATTTCGCAGGTAGAAGGAGTGAAATATGAAAATCTTTGTAGCGAGAATCAATAGTTTATTTCCTTCTTTTTCCAGGACGCAGTCAGTGACTTCCTCTCTGCTGCAGAGAAATGATAATCCATGTGAAAACACAGGAAGCGTCTGTGCACGCCAGGAGGCCAGGTGACTGCACGGCGAGGTAAAGTTGGTTTACGGTCGACATAAATCTAAACCGATCAGATGCTCTGGATGCTAGAAACCTGCACCGTGACTAAACACAGAAACGTTTTTCCTGTTTTGCATGTTGGACCTGAGCATTAAGGGATGTTTTAAATTTAATTAACCCCTAAAGTCGAGCTAATATCCACAGCAGAAGCTTCTTAGACACAAGTATAGACGTTTGTGGTCATGTTACGGAGACGTCTGATGGTGTAAATGATTCAACGTCACGCTTTGTTATTTACAGTTAAAGGTGAAATGTCGACCCTGAACGCACCTCGTAAATGTTTCTAAAGGCTTTACTGTAGGAGGAGGATATAGCTGCAGACAGAGTTCTTTAAGTTTGACAAAATATCCACGAAGGTGACCCGATCTCAGACCACGTATGGCCGGACTGTTTGATGCACTCCACTGCTTCCTCCATCTATTTAACAATAAAGACTAAAAGCCTCCCAGTTTAAATCCAGAAAATATCACGATTTGTTTTCACAGCTAAAGGTTGAGCGATTACTTTCCTAAGATTAAACCAAATCTTAACCCTTAAAATCAACCTAATATCCACAGAAGAGACTTATTAGACACAAGCAGACGTTTGTGATAATGTCACAGAGACGTCTCATGGTGGAAACGATGCATTTCACTTCTAAAAGTGTCCACATCGTCATGCTTTGTTACTCAGTTTAGTGTGTTAATGATTAAGCAGCAAGCAGACCCTGAACGCACCTCGGAAATACTTCTAAAGGCAGTACAGGTAAACTTTACTGTCAGAGTAGGTGCTCCAAGTTTACCTCGTATGGTCTGAGTGGTGGATCCCTGGTGTGATTGCTGCATGTCACTCCACTATCTCTACAAAAACAAAGAATATAATCAGCGTCTCAAGGCTGGTTCATGAGATTTTATAAAAAATTATAAATATACTGCATATATAAAGTATATATACCCGTCCTAACAGAATGAACCCGCCTGCATGAAGAGGCCGCGGAGAATGAGGGACATGAGGAGGATGTAGTCCCTGCATGTTTGGACGTTTACAGGGTCATCACATGCACCTGCTACGCTCAGATGTGTCAAAGCTGCATTCATCTGATTATTACTGCACATAGAGAATAAAGAGGAAGGAGTGGAAAAGGATCAGAAGACACATGGACCAACAGGATGATTCCCATCAACAGGTGTGAAAAAGTTTAGTAGATAGATGGATGGATAGCTAGACAGCTAGCTAGCTAGCTAGCACTCAATAGATAGATAGATAGATAGATAGATAGATAGATAGATAGATAGATAGATAGATAGACCATTTATTTATCCCATGGGACATTTTGTATTCTCTAGTATAACTGCAGGAAGAAGAGTCAGCATAAAATAAAATAAAATAAAAAATAAACATATAGTGATGTAGAATGTATAACGGTATATATAAAAATATAAAAAATATATTTAAAAACTATATATATTTTATAAACACACACACATAAATATTATATATGTATATACTAAAATATATTTTATATAACATATACTAAAATATATATTTATATAATATATCCTAAAATATATATAAAAATAAACCAAGTATATATTATATATACAGTATACATTATATATTATATATATATATTATAAAAAAATTATACATATACTGCATATACAATATATATATAAAATATACAGTTTATAGGAGTTAACCTATAAACATACTCATTTATTCTGTTTCTATAAGATGGAAACTCGTAGATAAAACGTAAAAACACAGAGAGTCTATAAACCATCCATCAATCATCAGGCTTCTAAACTGATTTTTATAAAAACGTGGCTCAGTGTTTGCAGAGACGGCCTGATTTCTGGAAAAAAAAAAACTACCTCCTAGAATAATCGTGGCTGGTGTTAGTGTCAGGCTTGAAGAGGACCTCCTTGTTTCCTCTCGTCACCTCGCCCCGCTGGCAAACTCTAACCTGACAGCAAACTTTTTTTTTCTTTCCCGGTGGCTTCGTTCCAGACGGAGGTGAAGAGGGGACAGATAGGGCTAATACAACAATCCCCCGGCAGCAGCAGCGGCGGCGGTGGCGGCGGCTCCTCGTTGTCATCCCGTAATGGTTTTGGCGGAAGGACTTTGCGCCCATCAGAGGAATTCAACAAATTGTCAGATTGTTTGAACAGCGGCGCAGCCATCCATCCTCTGTGTGAATTACGAGCGAACACTGAAACTCAGTGGGAGTTTCTTCTTCTTCTTCTTCTTTTTTTTTTCCTCTTCCCCTCCCAGTAAAACAAACATTTGAAGGCTTTTGTGTTGCCTGTCTGTATTTTACCATTTCAAAACGTTGTCTTCTTACGGGTGATCTAAACTATAATCACCTTGACATCCGTCAAGCTCCGGCATGAAACAATACCGCCCGGCTGCTCAGAACTGAACATCAATAAGCTTAGAGGCACGCTGCCTTTCCCCGACGATTTACACTTTAATGCAAATAGCTGGCTTTGTACTCTCCATATGAAAGGTGTTATTAAATCTTATTTTGCATTATTCTGGGTTTGGGGGGGATAAATCTATCAAAGGGTTCAGAATTCAATAACTTCGCTGCTTCTTCTTCTTCTTCTTCTTTTTTTTCTTTTTCTCCGTTGTTTTTATTTATTCAAAATTTTAATTAAGTTTTGATTCCGAATGCGTTGGGGGGTAAATTGGCGGGTAGTGACAGGACTGAAGAAGAAGAAGAAATCCCTGTGAAGTGAAGTCGCCTCCGCTTCCCCTCCCACGGCGCGCTCCCGTTCACTCCCCCACCGCCGCCGCCACCACCCGCCCCGTCTGGAGCAGTGTCTCTCTGCATGGGATGCTGAACCTGTGGGTGGAGGGGAGGGGTGAGCGTAAGCAGTCCATGAAAGGCCTCAGGTCTTGCTCGGTCAGGTCAAGCGGGGTCAATCTCTTCTGAACCTGGGTTCATCATGCTGTAAATCCCCCCCTCCACCTCCAGGCCGCGGCCCCACCCGGGCTACTGCAGGAGTTATTCACTCGCCCTGTGGCTTCATAGCTCTGCTGCAGTGGGACTGTACCGTTACTAAACTTAGGGAAAATTATAATAAAAGTCGGAGAAAGAGCTGGACTCTTTTTAAATGTGAAGCGGACACAAAACAAACTGCTGAACGGACATAACCTGACCAACCTGGACAGATTTGGGCGTCCTGTAATCCAGATTGTGACTCTCTCCCAGTTTGATGTCAGGTGAGCCGGACAAGCACATGTTTCCCTTGAAATAGCATTTACTTTTATTGGAAAAATAGCAATTGTTAATGTTTTCAGTGTAACTTTTTTGGGCCAGATTAGACCCTCTGGCAGGCTGGTTTTGGCCCCTGGACCTTATGTTTGACACGTATAGAATAAATGTCTGGATATATTTATCTGATACTTCAGCTCAGAAATCATCCTGCAGTTATTAATGCACGTCCTAAACTGATACGTACAGTATAAACGGTTCATGCAGACATATGTGGAAGCAAACCTGTTGCAAGAAAAACGTACCATTCGTATGCACTGAATGCACGGAGGCTACGCTGCACACGGCATTCTGGGAAAATGCACAGAGCGATAATGGAGAGGTTTATTTTAAATTCTTGTTGGATGCTAAGTTATTTCTGTCAGCTTTGCTACATGCAAAAAAAAAAAAACTATTGCACAGTAACTTTAATATTAAACACTTCAAAAATAATATTCAACACATATAGAGGCATTTAGTCAGGCTGTAGCCGTCACTGAGAACTACCTGGTACATGTCACATGCACCACAGACACCACAGTTATTTAAATATTTAATGATATTTGAATATAAATGGATGTATTTTAAATTGTTAAAAGGTAAAAAAGTTAAAGTTGCAAATCTTGTATATTTTTATTTATTTTATTTTATTATTAATTTTATGTATTTAATTATTATTTTATTTTATTATTTATTTTATTTATTTAATTATTATTTTATTGTATTATTTTATTTTATTTTATTTATTTTTACTATTATTTTTATTAGAGCCAATTTCCCTCATAGATAAAAAAAAATCCATCTAAATCTCTAATTTATTAGAAGAAGAATTAATGCATTTGTTAAATAAATAAAATAAAGTTGCACTCTTGCTTCTTAACATGAGTACTGAACAGCTATATTTGTTCTGTGAAAGTTTGGGGCTTTCATTTCTAATCTGTTGCTCCACGTTCTTCATCTGAAACACAGATCAAACTTTTATTTCAGCTCCGGCTGTGTTTGCTCTTGAAATGACTGCACCGCTGATGCTTTTAGGACCATTTTTTTTATTTAAAAAAACTACTTTCCAACTATTTCACTCTTTATTTGTCTTCCCGTTTGATTATTTAAGAAACACGTGCGTGATTCTGTCACCAGGTTAAATAACCGGTGAGTCCTGTAATGTGACTGAGGTGAGGCCGTGACCCGGGCCGCGTATAAGTGACTGGCGGCGGGGTGGGATGGGGGGGCTGTGTGTGTGTGGGGGGAGTTTAGGTCTGAGTGGAGGTGTCAGATGTTGGCTGCGGTCTCTGAAAACAGCCCTAAAAGCCTTGTGCTTTCAATTAAAACATCCATCACGGATTACTCACACAAAAACATACCTTCAGCCAGCTAAGAGTGCTGCCTGTTACTTACAAAGGGCTTACAAATCCCACCTCACTGCCTCGGGCTGTGGCATCTTACTAACACACACACTCTCTTCCTTCTCCCTCTCTCCGTCTCTGTCGTCTCTGCACTCTTCTTCCACCTCTCCCCCCCTCTGGTTACATGTAAAGCAGCGACCCCTCCGATTCAAACGGTCGTTTCGGACTCCGGCGTGCGGACGGCGAGGGGGCTCGTCTCGTTCCTCAGGAATGCGGCGCGGCCTGCGTCGGCGCTTGTGGGGCGGGTTGGGGGGGCCGTCGGACAAGCAGGGAAACCCACACCGCTTTAGAGACAATACTTCCAGCAGCCCCGACTCCCTCTCTCCCCCCTCCACCTCACCCCCGGCGCTAGCAGACGGGCTTGTTTAAAGCGGTAACCGAACTCCTGGACGCTGTGTGTGTGTGTGGCAGACATGCCTGCCACCGTGGCCGCCATGTTTTTTTTTCCTTCCCCTCCTTTTCACAGGGGCTCAGGTAACCTCTCAGCCCAGAGGATGCCAATTTAAATAAAGCCTATTCAACTCAGGTAAGGACGAGGACGAGGAGGAGGAGGAGGAGGAGGAGGAGGGAGAAAAATGTCTTTCTGAAGAAGAAGAAGAAGAACGGCGGCGGAGGAGTGAGGTGGTGCTGAGTTTGCAGTAACTACATCCCCCTTCCCGCCTCCCTCCTCACCCCCCCAGCGCCCTTTCCTCCCTTCTTCCTGCTCAGTGTATCATATTCATTTCCAGATAAATGTGCTCAGAGGCCACCGTTGGGCTCGGAGATACACTCCCCGACTCGGCTTTGAGCGCAGGCGACCGCCGATCCATTCTCCCTGCGAAAACCTCCCCTCTCAGATCAGCCCGTGTTTACATAGCATTACCATATATTAAGCCTCGCATTTCCATGCATAGCGTCCCCGTCGCGACTCCGACGGCAGAAGAGAGAGGGGAGAAGCAACTGGAAGGCCCAAAGGGACGGGAGCAGCCCCGTTCCCTGCCATTGATATTCATTACAGTAGATCTACAGAGGCTGGATCTGCCTCCCGCCCCCTTGGGGACAGAAACACTTTATGTCCTTATCAGTGTTGGGAACAAGGATTTTCTCCTCAGCTAACAACAACACTGGCTGCGGCTACACTGGCTTTCCCTCTGCCTGCGTTTCTTTAGGCCCCGGCAGTTAGCGTCGCTTGGAAAATGTGTTTAATCTCTGCGAACACAGCCCACCTTGCTGCAGATAAGGGGGTGAGGCTGGGGCGTCTGCAGATGACCCACACCTCCCGACGTCGTCCGCGCACACACACACACACATGCATCAGTATTCCCCATCGCTCCCCATGTATGCTCTCTCTCCACACAACGCTGCACATCTCGGCGCAAAAAAACGACACCTATCTCCCGTGAATTACCTGCACCCCCCCCTTCCTCTGCGAGCTGAAGCAATCACACGTTGTGTTTGTGTGTTCGTACGTGCGTGGACTGGAGTTCGCTTTGAGCTCCGGGGGAAGAGTCTGACGTTGAACTGACCACGGCGGCCCGTCGCTTTTAAACGTTTCCGGCGTCGGAAGACGGTTTAAAAACAGAAGCTCTGAGTGAAGATCCAACATCGGCAGGTCCGGAAACTGTTCCAGAAGCTTCTGAATTTTACAGATACGCACTTTTAAGGAAAGTTTAACCAAGAAGTTTAATGACGGCCTCGATTCCGCTTCCATTCAGCTCATTTTTGTCTATTTTCTTCAAATTACTTGATTCATAACTTGCGTAGAGAATTATGCAAAAACAAAAGAAGTCTCTCCTACTCTGATCTCCACGGCATGATTTCAAGAGCACATAACATCTCACTCAAGACCAAAACACGTCAACTCGATCAGATCCGAGACATGGAAAGCAACAAAGAAACTCCTGAACATGCTCCTCGTCTTCATCAACCCCTGCCTCAGACGGATTCTTACGAAAATGGGGACAGATTGGGCAAAACATCTACTTACTGCAGGAGGAGCATCACAGCCGAGATGGGAAGATCTGGAGAGGCTGGCACAGAACAGGGCGAGGTGGAGAAATATCATCACTGGACTACGCTCCTTCAAGGAGGAGCAGGCGTAAGTGAGTACTCCGATCTCCAAACATCCCATAGACTTCTATCAATTTTTGGCTGAGGGGCCTTGAACAAGCGCAAACGGATGCGTCAAATGCAAGGAACGCATTTATCTGATAAGAGATTTATAAATAAATGATTTGGTTGCATGGAAAACCTCTTTGATTTGAAGCCGCTGGCCTCCTGCGCATTATATCGTCACATTTGCAAAGGAACATGGTGTGCTCATACCCTCCAGTCATTACGTCAGACTCTGAACATCAGTAAAAAACTGGGACATGTGGTTACGACGCGAAGGCAGCCAAACTTTTCAAAAACCCCTGGCGTCCGTGACAACCCGAAGTGACTAAGAAGTACGAGAAGCGCAGAGAGCGTGCGGCAGGTGGCTGTTCACCTGCTCTTGACACCCGCTGGGGAGTGTGCCTGCCTGTGGTTATCTGTATGTGTGTGTGTGGTTTATCAGTTAAGCCCCAAACAGGGAAAGTTCATCCTCTGTATAGATCATATCAGAGAGTGTTGACAGCAGCGAGTCTTAGGTAAGCTGCTCTCTGAGCATGTGACGAGCGCCGTGACTCGGCTTTGTGTTGTTCCAGACAGATTTCACAATTAATCACCATCGCCCTCCCGGCTGGAGATTCCACACGTGCTGGAGCTACTGTGGAGAATGAAGTGAATGCATGAAGCCAACCAACCTGTTGGGCTAAAGTAGGCTAGTCCTATTTGACGCAAGTTCATGATATACCGTACATCAAGACCAGGATGTTTTTATAAAACATAAGAGACATCTGTTTTCTCGCTGCAGTTTGTTTGAATTCCTCTTAATCTGCAAAGGTCTACTCGTTCTTTCTGCATGCTCACATCTGCAAGTCTCCATGTGAAGCTAAAATCTGCAAACATCTGCATGCACACTTCACTTTTAGATCATTTGGACTCCACACAGTAAAAGATGTCACATGATGCCGTCAAATCTGGAGAGAAAATGCAAGTCCTGACCTCGGAAGGCAAGAAACTCCAGCTGCAGCCAACCTGTGCTTTTTAGCGCTGGTGCTGCGGCGCATTTGCAGCAAAGTCAGCCAGCCGTTCAGAGACATCTACAGAGGGCTTGTGCTTTTTAGAGTTCAGTGCTTTGGGACGCAGCCCTCGCAGTAACACGACTGATAACCCTTCTACGTAGCAGAATGGCCCCAAATTCCAGCATGAGTGGCATCGCGTGCGCATTACCAGTCTGTGCACTCAAACGTTTGGATATTGACCATTTTCTGCAACATTCAAATACAAGTTTTGAGCAAATCCGGACACAAATTTCCACAACGCAGGCACGCAGAAGTTAAAACTGTTAGAAAATTGCGCACGTTTCCTTGAAAACTACGACGAAGCGAGCCCAGTTGTGCAAACACTGTGGCCTTACAGCAAAGAAGTGCAGAGTCTGCATGTTCCTCGTGCTTGTTTTTTCTGTTTTTTCTCTCCATGTTGAGGCCTTGAGGTGTGAAACACAAGCGTCAGTGGTTTTTTTTTTTCTCTCTCTTAAGAGTAAAACCCCGTGATCGACTGGAAACCTTGTCCAGGATGGCAGTGCACCTCATCGCGTCTTCCTGACTTGTAATTTGTTCTTATAAATCCCGGATGAAAGGTACGATTTACAGCCGTGAGAGGAAATGCTGCTGCACAGTCAGTTTTCCACCGTGTGTATTCAGGGAACTCAAACTGACGCCGGTTTTAGTCGCTCAAACTAGCATTTTTGCGTAATCACAGTCATTTGCCGTCAGCTAACGGCGTGATAGACATTTCCCGCTTGCTTCCCTGCCCGTACGTCCGTCTCTCCAAACCCGCAGGGGCCCCCCGAGGGGGGAAACAAAAGACAGAGGGGATGCTTGTTTCTTAGAGAGGAGCATCTCCACCTTTTGACTTGAAGGGAAGACACAAGCCTTATTATCCGCCTGTGACGGCCACAAATTACTCCTGGCTCCTCGGCTCGGCATCCGCATCCACGCGCATGGATGGGCAGACACAAGCCTCTCTCACAATCGCTTGTTCCGTATCCACCTGCTTTACTCCTGCAGTAGTCTGAAGGTAGTTGATGCGACACACGGAAGCTCCACCAAGGTTAGGAGTTATGAATATGGACCCCGGATTCATTTTTGTAAGTTTGTGTGCGTGGGTAACCCAACACTGGTCAGGGCCCAACCTGGGCGGCACTAATTGGCCCTAATGCCGCCCTCGCTCCGCGCCGCTTTCATGGGCTGTAATTAGGCTAATGGAGGGCGCCAGTGCCAGACTGTGAGCCATACCAAGGGTCAGTAGCCAGCAGGGCCGGAGGACCGTGGCCCCCTAGCAGCCATGCGACGGGGAGAACAAGGAGGCCTTTGGAGGGCGGGCAGAGGCTGAATGGCCGCCGGTAATGGCCGTAGTGACAGTTGCGCCGCCGGGGACGGACGTCAAGGGGGGGGGAGGCGGGGGAAGCGAAGCCCGGCGATGACAGACGCCACGCCAAAACGGCATCTCCTTCCTTTCACATGGCCCGAAGGACGAGGCTTGTTTACGGCCCCCCTGCTCTTAGCACAGAGAGGACTATTTTTCCTGAAGCTGGTCCAACAGCAAACACCGTTCATTTGCACTCAGCCTGATGAAGACAAGTCAAACGCTTACTCCCTTCTAAGGTTTTATATCCACTCATGTCACGGGCTGTTTGTGAAGAGCAGGCTAGGTACAATGGCACTAATGAGAGCGGTGAGCGTGCACCGCAAAGGAAGTTGCAGGCTGGAACATGAAAAAGACTTTTGCTTCTAAAGCGCAGGACAGAGCAGAAATACAGAAATTGCAGAAATTGAAGAGTCCGAATGCCGAAGGGACGAAGGTCCGGAAGTTCTTGCACCATGGGTGACATCCTGAACAAACTCCTGCAAGATATTTCAATCTAAGCTGACATTTTGTGGTCTAATAATTTATCTCTTCACTCATTCACTTCTCCTGCAGAAATGCATGTCCGGGGGGGGGGGCTTTGTCCTGTCCCAGTCCCAAAGATTCCTGCTCCTGGTCCGACGTTTGTGCGGAGACATTTTCCGCGCCTGTGCCCAAGCCGGAAATCTGGACCGATAATTAAATGGCAGGGAAACGTGCACACGCAGTCAAAGTGTTTTGTAATCTAAGCGGCTTAGCGCGGCGAGGCTTCAGCGCTGCGACGCGCCACCGCGGCGCCTCGGCCCTCTGCCACCCAGATTTCATTTCTAGGGTTTCTGCTTTAAGTCTTACTTACTTAAAGAAGAAGAAAATGACTACGCTGCATATTTACCGCATCAAACACCCCCCGTCATCGTTGCTCCATCTCCTCATTCCCTACTCATCTTTTTTTTTCCTTCCTTTCCATCAGATGACAGCAATATCCAATTTCAATTAGCTTATCTGTCCCACCTCAGTGTAATGGCGCTCGTCTTTTGTTATCACCTTCATTGGCTTCACCTGCCTGTCACCGTGGAGACGGGGCCTTCACTGGTGGTTACTGACCCTTTGAGTGGAGCAATCATGCAGCTGCAGTCAGTGTCTGTATACTACATCAATCAGCCGTAACATTATGACCACCTTCTCCTCCAAAACAGTTGCGACTCATCAGAGGATGGACATGGGATGGACTTCTGAGGGTGTCCTGTGGTGTCTGGCAACAGGATGTTAGTGGGGGAGGCCTTTTGAGGGGAGGGGCCTCTGTGGATCATCCCACAGATACTTGATCAGTTTGAAATCTAGTGAATTGACAGGTCAACACCTTGAGATGTTCTTCATGTTTTCTTGAGTTGTTCAGAACACTGAACTGCAACAGAAGCGTCTAACGTCAGCCCACATGGATGGGATTTCAATCAGATTTATCACAGATCTACAGCGGAGCACGCGTAACGCACCACAAAATCTGTCAGTCAAACTTCGGTCACGTCGATTAGAAACACATAAGAGTAACAATTGACGAAAATCAATCAATGGATTATGGATTAGCGCTGGCAGCACGTCTCATTAGCATGCGCTCTAATGTATGGGAAGTCAAAGGGCCGGGATGTCGAGTTTTCCATAAGGCAAGGCTTAGGAATGTAAAGTATGCCCCCCCCCCTTTCACTTTGATCAGCCATATTAACCACCTTAGGTTACTGGGTCTTCCTCCTTTAACGACAGCTGGTGCTGGACTGACGGACGAGTTTATTAGGAGGGCAAATATTGAATTATGTCCGACAATCGCTCCAGATTCCCTCTCCCTTGAATCAGAGCTTTGCAATATTGAATTTCACAAATGCACAAAACAGAAAAGGGGGGAACAAGTGGTTGGAGGCCCAGAGAAATGACACAAAATGAAAAAAAAAAAAAAAAAAAACAGGCTGGAGAAGGAAAAAAAAAAGAAAAAGAGGAGGAAACAGAATGCTTCCTTGTTTCTTCTGGCGGTTTAGCTTTTGTTTGAAATGAAAATTCAGAGCGTTTGAGGGATTACAGTGGATTGGCAGGCCCGTCGGAGCCAAGCAGTTATCTGTACACCAGTAATGTGGAGTATGGTAATCATCGCCGCGTGTGTGTGTGTGCGTGCAGAAAAGTGTGTGTGTGTGTCTTCTATTATCAAGCGATGAGTGGCAACACAAACAAATGCGGTCAATCAGAATTCTTCTTCTTCACCTCCACGGCACACGGCGATAAAATTCCTCCAAACTTTACGGTTACACTTTTTATTCTGCTCTCTCACTGGGTCACCCCCACCCACCTACCCCCCCACCTACCCACCCACCCTACCCCACCCTTTCATCCATACATCCACCGCTTCATTCCCCCCTCATCCCTTCATCGTTGCCGCTGGGGCAGAAAAACCGCCGGCACGCTCCATCGGCCTTGAGAGGCGGTAATTTCGGGTCTGTGTCCGACTTCAGATTAATGTCGGTATTTTGACTTGTAGCTTGGAAGCTGGAGAGTGACGCCCTCAGTGTGTGTCTGTGTGTGTGTCTGTGTGTGTGTTTTAGGGGCGCCACTCCCTTCCGCTGACTCCTCGCTCACCTTGTCCATTAAGGGGGTCAGCGGGAGGTAATGTTGTGGTTGAAACATACCTGTGGGGCTGAACTAGGTATGAACATAAACACCAGCTTTACCTGACATTCCTCAACACACACACACTCACACACACACACACACACACACTTTCAGCTCAATTGTGTTTCCACTTCATTTACTTTACTGCCATTGTTTTGCAGGGTTGCAAACTCAGCGAACAAAATGGTCGTTCTCAGTCACCGAGGCAACTAAGCTCAGATATTAGCACGTCTCTGAGACGACGAAGCGTCTGCATGTTGCATTTTCTTCAAAACATTTTTTTGGCAAAACTTTCCAAAGAACTGTAGGTGTTTTCCCAGAGACTGTTTTATTCAGCGCGACACCGTAGTGAATCTGAAACCTCATGTTACGAGGGGGAGCCATGATAAGGTTGCACCAGTTATTCAGGAATCTTTGTGACTGCAATTATGCATGAATAAACTGTTAAGTAAAAGTTAAGAAGGAAAAGAAGGTAAAAAAATCAAACTATGCAACCTATTTTGGTCAAAAACTGCAAGCTTTTAGAATACCTGAATGCATTTACGCAAAAAAATATACTGAAACGGTTCTTAGGAGCAGCAGTGTTCATGCAATCTGCAGGGTTAGGGTTAGAGTCATTTGGGCCGGTGTGAATGCAGCAATCTCACTCGGTTCCAGAACGACAGAAAGATGACGTTATATGACCGTGCAAGTGCCTTTGATAGCGAAACTGTCAAGCGACTAGGTCACTGTCCGTCCTCAGAGTCTGCAGAAGTGTGCACCATCGATGTACGTTCATGTGCATTTTCATAAAAACCTTTGTTTGCATCGATGTTCCTTTGGCTGCAGCCTTCTTCTTCTTCTTCTTCTTCACGCAGCATGACCAAACTTGCACCACACACTGGCAGCAGTTTCATCAAGTGTATGGGAATATTTCATGAAAGAGGAAGCCCATACTGCCGTGACATGTCAGTCCTGAAATGCCGCTAAAGTACTACTGTTAATGCATCTGAAAAGGCTGATGCTAACAGTAGCACTTCACCAAACGTCCTGTGGTGACAGAGAGAAGGAGGCTGCTCATCAACTGTCTTAAATATTTAGCTGCAGTACACAGAGGAGAAAAACCCAGGAATACTATTAAATGCTATAGATGGTGCTGAGTTGCTGCATGTTTTTATACAGGCTATACATATCTGCAATGCAGAGTATGCAGCACATGAGCTGTCTGTTCTCAGCAGATGTAGATTTAATTGGTGCAGAGCATTCGTTTCTACTCTATTTTTATTAGTGATGTCATCAGGAACTAGTCGGCGTCGCCTTAACTTTCATCAAATGACAGTCGACTTTACGAAATCCGACCTTGTGCAACCCCCTGCCACACGCGCTCATAGAAGCATTGCTCCATGACAGAACAGAACAGGCCAGAAAACCCTGCAGGGAACCTTTGCAGTGACGAGTGACACAGTTCAAAAAGTGCCAGCTACGCAACAGTTACACACGGCAGTTACTGTAGGTGTACAACTGGCGTCAATCGGTGTGACGCAACCTGCTGTAATGAACAGTTTCCAATAGATAACAAGCTCAGAACTGATTGACTTCACAGCAAAACACGTCTATCTGTCTGATCTCTCAGTTGTTGCGGCCTCGGTTCAGATGACCTCATCCGTGCGCATGTGTCAGCGTGCATGTGTGTTAACAAGTTCACTGGACGCTTCCTGTTTGCTGAGGAACATTTTAAGAACATCAAGCCCTTCTCTTCCTTTTTTTTTTTTTGCTGCAGCCTTTCCGCTTTTTGATTCGCACTCTCAGTAGTCGTTCTCTCGCCCGCCTGACAGAGAGCTCACAAAGATGTTTTTAGTGTAATAACAGCAGCAGTTTCTCCATCAGAATTAGTTCAACCACCGTATCCTGTAATGCACCGTAATTTAATACTGTTCCAATTCGCTGCAGATTCGTGTTCGGCTCACACAGTCTTTCGCCATTTCAGGTCTGGTCGGACACCCGGTTTATGAAATCACCCGTACAGCTCAAGTGCCTCTGTCTCATTCTAAAAATACCATTACTGCTGCTGTACACGGACGCTGAGGTAATACAACCCTGCTTTCCTGGCTTCGTTGCAGTCTCAGTATTTGTGTCCATAACACGCGGTTGTATTCGTCTGTTAGCTTCTTTTAAATGTTGTTGCAGGCAACAAGACTTTGCTTTCACCTGCGCTGTTGTTGCATAAATATGCGCTGAGCTAAAACAGATACGCCCCGGTGCAACAATGCACTTTGTGGGTTTCATTTTTCTTCCCCTTTCTGATTGATACGGGTCCTGTAAACACGGCAACGGTTTAAAGCCGGGGAGGTTTCAGTTCAGCTCGTAGTCGCTGGGATTAATGAATGTCATCTGTATTCAAATAAGCATCAGAAAGAAGGAGAAGTAAGGAAAATGGAGGTCGGTGCAAGTCAAAGTTCATAGAAAGGAACGCCTCTCAAGCCTTTACCCAAATCCATCTTCACAGTCCATCTGAGTTTAAAATCTGGGTTCTCTGGTGTCGGTCCTGGTCTGCTGCCCCTTTAACAACCTGCAATGATTGTTTGCAAGAGCTGAAGAGGAGAGCGACTGTATCTCCAGCAACTAAAGGCTGATATGTACGCCGTGAGAAGCTCCTCTGGCAGCCCTTGTTTGGGAGTTCTTGCGGCTTTTTCTCGACACATCAACCGGAGAGAACTTTTTGGTCAGAATCTGGAAGTGGGCGTGGTTAATGCAGAAAAATGTAAATGCTAGCGGCTAGCGGAAATGCTCCGTGAGCTCCCAGATGCTAATTTTCGCAGTGTGACCGCTAATCTTTCCTGGGTAGAGATGGGCCTACTGTGGGTGGGTGCATGCGTCGTCAAAACATCTGGCTAACATCCGAAAATAATAAGAAAAATGTCTCTCGTCGTCTATCTCCCACAATGCTTAGCGCGTGTGAGGTACACTGCAGTGGGAGGGGCCTATGAGGACTTCCCGCAGAGATCGTGAAGTGTGGTCAGAATGTTCTTGTTCTCGCAGCTCCAAGAGCGAGAACCAAATTGTGCTACCTACTTTGGTGAAAAACAAAACGCAAGATTTTACAATTCCTGAATGCATGTACGCAAAAAAATACACTGAAGCAGTAGTTCTTCGTAGTAGCAGTGTTCGTGCAATCTGCAATACCGGTCGATTCGTTTGGGCTGGTTAGAATTCAGCAATCGGTTCTGGAGCGGCAGAAAGGCCGAGCTTTTTTCTTGTTCTCTCAGCCCTAAGAGCAAGAACAAATTTCTCGCCTCTTGTGTGGTACGTCACAAGCTTAAGAGCCCTTACGAGTGGTTACTAATGTGACTTAGATTCTATGAACCCATCACCTCTGGCGGTCAAGAATAACGAAACAGGTCTGGTTACAATTTCTGGTTAGATTAAATGGTGTCGACAGTGCTGGTGTAATTCCTCCCACGTCCAGTAGGGGGAGATGAATGTTTTGTGCAGCAGCTTTAAGTTTTGATTGAGTTTTACATTATACTCTAGCGTAGAACTTAAAAATCCATGACTTAACTTGAAATATTTTTGACAGAACCCGTCACGTCGGCTCTAAAACACAGACTAGATTCAAAAGTTACAGAAGTCCATGCTCTTCCTGTCCACATCATCAAAATATACCTGCTTTACTGCAGAGCTCATGCAGTGAATGAACCACGCGTCCTGTCTGCCAGCTGACCAAAGCCTAAGGGTCAAAGGTGAAGGCACTAAACACTGTAAATGATTAAAGAGACATGCACGTTCAGCTGATTTGGTGTACGGCAGCGGCTGCATTGTGTTGACCGGGGATTAAAATCCTCTGAGAGGCGAAGAAAGAGCGTTAAAGCTGCCGTTTGGTGTAATTTGCTAATTACAGGGCTTGTTTTCTAATTTTTTTGGAGCCGGGGTTTGTCTTTGTGTGCGGGCAAGTGATTACATGTATGCATACAACACACACACACACACACACACTGCATCATTCAGGGCTTACGGGCTTTGAGCGCAGATATTCAGCGTTCGGTCTGAAATTCAATATCTCGCGCACAAGAAATAGTTATTTTCCGGCGTGACTGAGCTCTTAGCCCATCAGAGGGAGACTTTCTAACTGATATCCCGACCAATGATGTTCTCTCAGCTTTGCTAACGGGCTCCTTCAGGACAGGGTGGGGCTGGTTTAACTGCAGGTTCAATATAAGAAAAATCCTCTGGAATGGTTTATTTCTTCTCTGGGTCCGGCTGCACTGTAAGTCAGTGTGAGTGTGTAGCTACGTGTGAACACGGGCCGCCCCTCTCTCCGCTCTCCCCCGGTCATTAGACATGTGTCGGTGAACAGGGGAGCCGATCAAAGCGTGCGCGGCGGCGGGCCGGCGGCTGGCGGGCCCGGACGGCCACGGACCTGTCTCTAATTGGCTGGGGAGGAAACTTGTAATGAAAGGCTATTAGCCCGGCCAGGAACCTCAGAGCAGCCAGGCGCACACCAACAGAAATTGCTTTTTGGTTAATGGACAGTTCTCTTTCTCCTTTTTTTTTTTACTCTCCCTTTCCTCAAAAAAGCAACGAAATGTTTCTAGGAAAAAAAAAAAACTTGCTCAGTGAAGGTCCACGTTATTTTATCTCTGATTTTCCCTCACTCTGAGTTTAATTTTATTCATCACCGAGCCTCGTGACGGACCGTACCGTCTTCTTTTTCCGCTCCAGAAAAAAAAAAAAAAAAGAAGAAGCTGAAGTGGCAGATGAATGAACTTGTGTTTTTTTTTCTTTTACCATCATAAAAGAAGGGATGGAGAGGAAGGTCACCTACCTAGCTCTGCCTTTGTCACTCGTCCAGAAAGAGACAAAAAAAAAATAAAAAAGGGAGCCCTGCAGCAGCAGACGGCAGGAGAGGAAGAAAGAGGAAGAAAGAGGAAGAAAGAGGAGAGGCGCTCCCCTTCTTCTCTCCCTTCATTCTTGCCCCGTCTGGCCGCCTTTTGTTCGCCACTCTGGCGTTATATATCATGTACGCGATGCATGAAGTTCACCTTGTCAGAAGAGCCCAACACAACCCTGCCGCCGTAGGTCACTCCGTCTGTGTGTGCGTCAGGGTTCGGCCGGTTATGGAATGCATAATACGGCTCAGGTGTGAGGCAAACCTGTCATCACCCCCCATTGCCGAGGCTGCACGTGACCCTTTTGATTCCACCTCTTTTATTTTACACTTACCTTTTTTTCCAGACCCCTTTTTTTCTTTTTTTTCTCTCCGGCCCTCTTTGACCGCGTCTACATGCATGTAATCTGTGTTGATAGAAAGCTCCGGAGAGATCTCGGCGACCCCCCGCAGACCGAGAACGGCCTCTGCCAGGCTTCGCCCGCAGCCCTGCCCGCCACCGCCGCCGCCGCACACAACCCTCTCATCTCCATTCAAACTGTGGCCCTGAATTCTTCTTCACACTTCATTCTCACTTATCCTTGCATTTTGTCCAAGCAATCTTTGAAAAAGAAAATATATATATTCATTTTTTTTTTTTTTTTAATCTGAAAGTCTTCTCCTGGTAGATTTAAAAGACATAAGGATGAAAGGGCCGGCTTTAAAATCTGTCCCACACAGACGAGGTGTGAATTTGAACACTGCGTTGCGCCTGATCTGATGCATGTTATGAATGTGCAGCACAAAGGTGGCAAATTTCACTTTCTGCGCTGTAAAGCTCCTCGTTTATTAGGCGCGGCCCCCAAAAAATCAATCAAACTTGGGGTTTAAAAAAAGAAAAGGTAAAAAAGAATCAGCTACACAGCACAGAAAGTGTGTTTTGACATAATAAAGTTACTGTTTTTGCAGGCTAGCTGCATGGAATCAGGACTTTTCGGTCCAGAAATCTGGATTTAAGGGTCAGATTGTGCTTAATGACAAATTCAGCAGTGAAATATTCAGCCTAGATGATTTGTCCTCACTTATTGACAAGCTTTGCTATCACAGTGAGGTGACTATGGTTCTCTGACATTGCCTGTTCATGTAGTAGCCTGTAATAGACTGTAAAAAAACATGCATGCCACCTGGTGAATGGTGACACTGATCCTGCACAGTATTGTTTTTTTTTCCTGCTCTCAGATTTACTACTCTAGGATCTTTTCAAGGATTGGTTGTCAATGGCAACTGTCAATCATATAGTGTCATAAAAAATTCGTTTCCGCTCAGACTGTAGCTGAAATAACGTATGTAATGCTCCAATGTCGGTTTGTGCAAATTCAAAAAACACCTAGGAACCTTTTCCGAGCACTAGTTTCTCGTCGGACTGGTTGGAGTGGTAAGCAAAAACACGAACAATTAATTTAAAAATCAATTCAGACGTCAAGTGATTAACATTTTTCAAAAAAATATTACTCTTGATTGTTTCCGAGTATTATATTAAGTACTTAAAATGACAGAAACCTTCTTTGAAAAGAAAAATAAAATAAAATTTGACATGTATTATAGTGTTTTAATAAAGTCCCGCCCACTAACATGGAGGGGGTGGGGCTTATATACGCTATACAGCAGCCAGCCACCAGGGGGAGCTCCTCATGCTTTGGCCTTTCACTTTTTTGCGTCCTCTTTTCTTTTCTTTTACAGTCTATGGACTACGCAGAGTGAAGGACTATGGGAATTCAGTCAACACAACCCCGGTGATTACGCCATGCCTAGGTGGAAGTCTGAAGTCATTGTGTGGTCTGCACAAGAACAAACCTAAAGGTCCGACAGCTGGGTGACCTCACGTAGGAAATTCTGAGACGAGAACGAAAGGACAAGACCTTTAGGGATGTTAGCGGTTGACTCTGTGTATAGTGCATCGGGGAACATCAACACTTTCCCCAGACATATTACGAAATTATAAAGAAAGTTATGTGACTAAACTGCTATATGTTAACATACCATCCACCGTTTCTGAGAACCAAACATGTCACAACTCGTGAACTATGGTCTTACTCAAGAGTTCCCACGTAGGAGGTCATAAATACCTTCATAGGACTTTTTTTTTTCATGAGAACCGTAAAGATGACCCCGTTTGAAGGCAACCGAAGACGTTAACATATTAACACGCTACGCTGAGTCATGCTAGCACGCCTTTATGCTGCAACATCGGCCCAATTTACAGACGTGAAGGTACGGCTTAGACAAGTCTCAACATCTGGGTTGACACGAACGGTTTGGAGTCAGATGATTTAAATGAAGTATTTGTTCCGTCGGGCTGAATGACTCGACTGAAACGCCCTCTATGGAGGAGAGAGCCGTTTTCCTTCTCCTGCCACCTTCAGGTTAAACTTCGCATCTTTTTGATCCACCAATCCGATCCGATTTATGACTCAAGAACCCTTTTATAATCTCACACCATCTATAAGTATTTAAATTTAAAAGCTATCATGCACCAGTGGAACACTCGGTAATCAAAAACCAAACCCGAGCGGCCGAGGATTTGCCGATAAATAGACACATTTAACTCGCTTTGGCGCTGAAAAACACCTCAGCCGGCCGCTTTATGCTCCCTCAGTGAGGAATAATAATGAGCGAAGACATCCGGAGCAGCACTCGGCGTCACCTTACAGTCCCCGCTACAGTACCGACACACACTGGAGCGCTCGCGAACCGCCACAAACAACCCGACAATAACGCCGAGGCAATTCTCCTTCAGAAACCTAGCCGCCAAGGCCCCGGCCTTTCAGATGGAAATATGTTTGTGTGTGTCATCCCGCCCCGCACAAAAGAGGAGGGAGGCGAGGGAGAGGGGGGTGAGCGCGTTCGGGGTGGACCAGTGATTACCTCTTAAATACATATAGATGCGGCCCTTTGAATGGCGGCCCATTGAGCGGGAGATTGGGTTAAATTAGATGTTAATCAGCTCCGTTTCTCCTGTCGGTGAAGCGATAACGGCCTCGGGACCACCCCTCCACAAGAGATACACTAAAAAAAGAAAAAATAACACACCTCTTTCCCCTTTTTTATGGTAATGCGAAGGAGTGCGCCTCCCCATTTAGATTTTTGACTCCCTCTCTCTCTCTCCTTCCTCCTCTCTGCGCGTCCCTCAGAGAAACGCCGATCGTTCGCTCGCCGCGTTTAATAACAAAGAGGAAGAGGGAGATAAGTTGTGCGGCTCAGACTGAAAGCGGCCTCGAAACACATTTACTTTTTTTTCTTCTTCTTCTTCTTCAGCCGGGTTGAAATAGCCCGAGTTAAACCCGTACAGAGCGGGAGGAGGAGGAGGAAAATATATAAAAAAAATAAATAAAAAATCAACTCCCTCTCTTTCAAAAGGGAAAATAAGACGGTGGTGAAAAGTGTCGCATGAAATCCTTCAACTTCTCAAAGGACTCACGGACAGAGATGATTGTGCGCCGGGATCCTGTTGCCTCATTCAAGGCACAATCGAGACGCTTTTGCCCACAGATGACATATTTACGCATCGGGACGAATAAGCATAATCTAACTATATTGTGCGGCGCTCGGGCTGAATATAAAGTCATTATATTGGCCTCCGAATGTGGGCGTGGCCCGCCGGAGTCGGCGCGGATACGGATGCGGGATTACGAGACGTCATTACACCGGCGGGATGGACTAAAAGTGTGTTCATTCTGCGCCACAATGGCCGCGCCGTCGCTAATGTTCCTGTGTCTGCGGAGGGATTACGCTTTCTGTGCAGTGACGCTGTATCAGAACGGAAAAAAAAAATAAAATAAAGAGAGAAAATTACAAGAGCTGCACTGGAAGTTCCACTGGAGGATTTACACCCCAGATAGCAGATGGTTGCATGTGCGCTGGGGAAGAGATACTGGCTTGAAAGGCTTCTGCTGGCCTTTTAAGGTGACTGTTGCAACATGCTATACAGCAGCGTGTGCGTGAAACCTCAGATGAAACCGTGTGTGAAAACACAGGTGCAGGGCAAAAAAAACAAAAAACAGAAAAATAAAAATGAATTCAACGAACCCCGGCACCCCCTCACTGCTGCTGAACGAGCCGCCGCGTCGACTGTTTTGCCATCAGGAAGGCGTCGACCCAGAGACGCGAGTGTAATTACTGTAAACAAGAAAGGAAAATCCAGTTTCCAGAAGAGATCAACCGACTGCAGTCGGATCCGGCCGTGGCGGGAAAACAGCTTTAGTGTAGAAAAGCAGAAACCTAAATAACTGTTTAAACATAAAGCTACAGCTGTTTTTTAACCAAGAACGATCTAAAATCATTTGACAACTGCCCCGAGATGTTTTAAATGAAGTTAAAATGTTCACGTTTACACTTTAACTGCACCGACCTGCTCTTTTGCACTTACTGCACGTGCACGTACACTCACAGGTGCCAAAACATTAGGCACACTAGTTGAAACAGCAGCTAAATCCTCCTTCCTGACTCTTCTTATGTTCAGTTTGTGTTGAACAGTATCAGAAAGTTGGTGACGCAGCTGCACGATCACTTTGGAGGATGCAGACTGTGGTGGTGCAGGTGAACACTTTGAATTAAACGAATTAAACACTAAAGTAAATGCATTTAGCCCAGCCCGCTGACTAAAAAGGTCAAAATAATAGGAACACGTGTAGGTGCAAACCGCAGCCTCTGAACCGAACCAGCAACTCTCTCTCGGTTATTTCTGATATTTTTTCTACCTATTAATTGTATTTGGACCCAGGCTATGTCATGCTACTCCTGCTGTTGTTGTGTGGATGGTGACATGTCTGACTGTAAAAACTGCATTGCCCTTTGGGGACTGATAAAGCTTTGTTATTTTAAATTATCCCCAAAGACCTGGTGCAGGACTGTTATATTAGAACGCATTGTGAACTTGCACATGAGCAGTACATACCTTTCTGCAATTATATATATATATATATATCGTACAGTATATCACAGTTCACTTTCTCTTTTTCACGTTTTCATCAGATCCTTTGTATAATTGTGCATGCACGGACAAATAAAGCAGATTCTGATTCAGATTTACCACAATTTTTAGTATTTAAAAAAATAATAAAACGATTGATTGATCAATTAAATAATGTGCAAGATGATCAATAATACACAAAATATTTAAATTAGCTGCAGACCTAATGTACTTTGAAACATTTGCAGCATATTTGCAGGAATTTGAACCTTTAAATATCATTTCTGTTTTATGAGAGGATGCTATGTGACATAGATAGATATATAAATAATCTATCTATCTATCTATCTATCTATCTATCTATCTATCTATCTATCTATCTATCTATTAAATCCAGAGGGAAATATTTAAAATACCTTTTATATTTATTTCACTGAGCATCTTTATAAAATCAGTATATAAAGCCATCAGCTTAATCTGATCCGTACAAGACCTTTGATTTTTTTGCCATTTACCCTTTTTTGGACGTGGTTTTATTTATTTCTGATGATTGGACAGGACTCATATATATATATATATATATATATTTCCAATGATGCATCGCCACGGCGACCTCCTTCCTTCGCTGTTTACCATCCTGATTTCTACCGTGGGTGTTTTCCTCTGTGACTTCTTCACGCGCCGCGGTTTGACTGTTTCAGGTCAGAGGAAAGGAGATAAGAAGAAGTGATTTTTCTTACCTGGGTCACCCCCACCATCTACCATCTACCCTCCACCCTCCACCCCACCCACCCCCCCTCCCCAAACAGCAGCAGCAGCAGCATCCCTCCTCTCGAGTCAGACGGAGTGACAGGCCTCCGGTGTAAAGCCTTTATTTACATTAGCCGTAATACTACAGGTGATCAAAACAACACGGCCGTCTCCCACGATTAGCCCGCTGAACGCGAGATGTGTTGTGACAAGCTTCCTCCCACTCCCACCCAACACACACGCGCTCACCTGCTATCTCAGCTCAGGCCGAGGCGTTATCTGAACCACGTAAAACAGAAAGCGACGTTAAATTTAACCGAATTCCTGATTTCAGTCAGAGTGAAATAAAATAAATCGCAGATGTTCTTATGAGTCACCTGTGTTTATTTCATCGAAGAGAAAATCTGATTTCCGTCTGGGTTTTAGTGTGATCAGGTTTTAAGGATCCCACGAGCCTGTAAAACACCGACGTCACTTTTTTTTTTTTTTTTTAAGAAAAGTAAAAGAAATTAAAAGGAAATTAAAAAAAATAATAAACGCAATAGAGAACCCAATAAAGGAAGACACTTCTGAGGCTCTTATGACAAGATACCGAATTTCAATTTGGGTGTGCGGAGGCGCCGAGGAGGAAGGCGGCGTTGTGAGCCCTTTGATACCCAGCCGAACAGAGTCCTTCCCCAGCTGTGTTGGCTAATTTGTTCCCTCGGCCCTATCTCGCCCCCTCCCAGCCCTCCGTTTAGCATTATTAATCAAATTACACCCACTAAACTTTCTTTTTCCTTGTGTTATTGTAATTTCTCTCTCTTTTTTTTCCTCCTTCCTCCCTTTATCACTTTCTTCTCGAGCGTTCTCCACCGGAGCGCGCCGCCTCTCGCCGCCTCCCCGGCTGAGGGGACGCCGGCGAAGGAGGACTTGTCATTCAGAAACAGTGGCATCAGGTTAATGATTTAATTTTTTCAATTAAGATAAAGGAACACTCTCCCTCCTGACCTGCGGGGCAGCGCCGAACATCAAAGCGCCGCCGCTCTTAATTGTTTTTGTACTCAAGAATAAAATTTCAAAAAGAGTTAGCGTGTGTGCGTGTGCGCGCCGAGGACGCCGCCTCCACCCAGCCCGATCGCTCGAATCCCCCCCGTTCCCTCGGCCCGTGATACGCCATCTACACCGAGCGCTCCCGGCTCCACCAAAGCGACTCCTCGGCTCAAAGTTGGACGCTACGTGGCTATCGCTACGCGGCTATCGCTCAGCAGCGTCTTTCACCCCCTCCCCCGCTGCACTGTTTTGTTTTTACCAAGTTAACCCCTTGACGCCTGAATTGATTTTTCAGTTATATAAAGAAATTTATTATTTGTGTTTTTGCTTACTGCTTCAACCGGATCTAAGAGAAACTTGTGCTAGCAAAAAGGTTCCTAGGAATTTTCTGAATGTGCACAAACCGCAGTTTGTGTCGTAAAATTTGCGTCACTAGGCGACAACTGGCTAAAAGACCCGAGTTTTGAAATTACCTTTTGCCAAATTATGTATAGAAGTCACTAGGAAAACCATTTGAATATGTTAACACCGTGCAGATTAAACGCGGGCGGAGGAGCACGGGTGCAGGGTCAACCGTTTTGAGTTGTGCTCACAGACAAGACTCAATAGCATGAAGGCCTCTTCACTTCAGACGTTACGCATTCGTCGACCTCGGCCTAATTTTTCCTCATTTCCTCGAACGTTTCCTCTGAGAAAACGCCGACCGCCGCCGCTGCTGCTGCACGGCGCCGCGCCAGGCGCTGCGGCTGATATTAAAGATGATCTGGTGGTAGTTCCGCCGGGGAGAGAGCACTCGGCCTCAGCTCTCTCTCTCTCTCTCTCTCTCTCCCTCCTCTTTCTCTCTCGGTGCGTAGCCTAGCATTGCCCCCTACTGAAACCTGACTCCTTCCTCCATCCACTCCACTGCTGCTCCCCTCGCTGCGTCTCAGCCCAGCCTCCTTCGTCGGTTGTTTCGGAGCGAGGGAGGGTGAAGGTTTATTGGATGCGGTGGGAAAGTTGAGGGGTAAAAAAAGGCAGGAAGAAATAAATTTTTTTTTTTTTTTGGAGTTTTCTCGAGATGACCAAGAGGTGATGACATTCCCCGGATGATTCATGCACTTCACCGAGCCTCTCACTAATACAGCCACTGGTTACTCAGTGTCTGGGCAGCTCCCAGGGCTGCAGGGAGGCGGTGGCTGCTCATGCTGCTGCTGCTGCTGCTGCTGCTGCTGCCGGTTAAATCCTCAAAGTGGCCTGGCCGCTCTTTGCCAAAGCTGCCCGCCTCAGTCCAGAAGTAATCCACAACAAATTCCTTCAGCCTCAGTATCACGGGCCTGCGCTGTGGAAAGACACGCTGCCAGGGGACTCGGGGGTTGGGAGGGAGCGGGGTGGAGGTGGAGGGGGGTGGAGGGCGAGTGTTCCAGCGTTTTCTGAATCTGAGAACGAGCGGAGGTGTGTGCATGTTCGCTTGTATGTGCAGTGTAACGTGCATGCGTGCTCGGATGCTCGGTGTGTGTTAAAGTGTGTTTTCCGGTGTGTGTGTGTGTGTGTGTGTGTGTGTGTGGAGACGGCGTCGCTGCAGCCGGAGCCCGGCCAGGCTGACATTCACACTGGCTTTCTTGCCTCTCTTCCTGGCCTCTCTCCCAGCCGGCGGTTTGTTGGCCGGCCCAGGAGGAGAAGGAGGAGGCACTCCATTCGGCTGGTTAAACATCCCCGTGCGCTCGTCCCCCCGGCGGTGAAACATTTGTTTCTCGACGAAGAGTGAGGGGGGTGGCGTTAACGGACACGGGAGAAGCGAGAGGCCGATCTGTTTGAGAGCCGCCTCGTGAGGAGCACGCAGGTTCCCCTCCCTGAATGCACGTTTCTTTTTCACCTGCAACACGCCGCCCCCGCTTCTTTCTCCGGACGCCCCGGTGGCTCTGCTCCGCTCTGCCTCTGCAGCAGATATCCAAACGGGGGGGGCGGGCGGGTGGCGGGAAGGCTTTTGGAGCGCAGCAAGGCCGGGCCAAGACCTGCGTCTTCAGTTTACATACGTGTCACGGGTGTTCAACATCAACTGAAACGGAGACGAGACCTTTGCCAAATGATGTAACGGCAAAAACAAAACACATCTGAGCCACTTTAGATCCAGAGTGAGGTTTATTTGTCGTGTGCAGGATTAACGCGGGGTTAAGAGTGCAATGAAATGATGGACGAAACGTGGTCTGCCACTTTCCACATCGATGCCAGAGGTTTGCAAATGTAAAAAAATCCAATGCAACTTCAGCTCATCGTCGTCTCCTTCCTTCCTTCCTTTCGACTTTGGTGTAAAACTCTTTGTCGTGTGAAGCACCTCTTGAGTTCTCCCCTGGTCAGGCGGTGCAGATTTCAAAGGTCCCCCTCCCCCGCCTGAGACACGGGTCATTTGTCCTGCGACGTTCAGGTTCCAGCACTTTTCCCAACTTCACTTCGGCGGCGGCGGGAGAAGCAGAGGACGACGCAACAAAGCGAACGGTGACATTTAATGAGCTGTCAGTGTTTCCCCGCTCGTCCTCTCCTCTGCCGGGCTTAAGCCGTTTGGTGGTGGGTGGGGGTGGGGGGATCTTTGAAGTTACAAACAAGCAACCTGGACATTAGTGAATCCTATTTAGGGTGGGCCCCGGATTGAGAGAGCCTTAAAGAAAAACGCTCAGGCTTCTGTGCCTTTTAATGTTCACAGCATCCCGGTGCCTTTCATGTCCGCGCTATCTGGAATTAATTGCTTTTTCAAAGTCGGCGCGTCGCTTCCACGCGCGGGGGTACACGTGCGTACGTTTGATCGCGAGCGTGCGCGCCGCTCTCTGCATTTGTTTACCGTCCTGCGTGCATCGGCGCGCCTCTATTTTATTTTATTTATTTATTCCGCATTTGACCCTTCAGACTCCCCGTTTAAGCCGCCGGGTCGTACGAAGCAGACGGAATGACCGCGGCACCTCGTGGCCGTCCCCTTGGGAGGCAGAGTCAGCAAGCAAAGAGTGGAAGGAGGCTAAAAGGAGAACAACTTGAACCCAAACAGAGTCTGGTGAGAACCAGAGAACCCTCCGCCGCTGCCTCAGACGCTCCATTTTCACCATTCTTGTATAAAATGTCAGCTAATGCAGTGTGGACTGGCGCCAGCGGTGTGTATGGCTGTACGGTGGTACTGTCGGTAATGTGTTTATATAACATCCCTCACATTCCACGCTAAGAGCCTTCAACTCTCCCAAGTTCATTCAAGCAGGACACACACACACATACATTAAGCCTGAGCGCCGCACGGAGCACACGCAAACACACTTTAAAGACATCTGCGCGCACAACTCCCGTTCTCAAATATCCGTCGCGGCATTACGGAGGAGATCCCAACACGCAACGGCGGCGCTCTGGGCCGCAGAGGACGGAGAAGAAGTTTAGTTTCTGAAGACATCCATCATCGGCTGGGGAGGCCCGTCAAAGCCCGGGGCCTCGTGCTCTGATGCCATTACTGTTACTCTGCTAACACTGTCACTGAAGGGAGGAAGGCTACAGCGGCGTTAAAGAGATTTACACCCACTGGCGTAAAAAAAAAAAAAAACACGGAGGCGAGTTAGACTGAATTTATTTATCCGGGGCCTACGAAGCCTGGTGTTCAGTTATCGTTTCCTCGAGAGGTCATTTGAGTCGATGTAATGGAAGTTTTCATTAGGGGATGTGATCACGTCTGTTAGGTAACAGGACACCACAAAACATTTACAGATTTAAAAGGGATTCGGTGCACAGGGTGGCCAGTTAACAAAGAACACTATGCATGAGTCTGGTGCAGATTAAAGAAGTTGGATCCTGATGTACTTTGATGTAAAAAGAAATCTGGATAAATGTGGCATGAATATAAATTTTGAGCTTTATGTGTGAGAGTTTCAAGCATAGACTGTATATAAATATGGACACTGCGTCGCCTCTTCCTCGCATTGGCTACACTAACGCCATTTTCTCAGGGATACGGGCGCCGTCATCTCGCAAGTTTGGAGCCAGAGCTGGTGCAAGAGTGGAGCCACGTGGAGCTTCGTCTTCGATGACCTGATCACAACGGTAGTCGCCATTATGTCACATCCTGTTTCAACACGGAGCGGCATGAACCACAGAGGGTCAAGCCGCATTAGACTGAAATTAGTCATCCTTACTTTTATGTAAAAAATAAATCTGTCTAAATTTGCCATGCATATACATTTTGAGCCGTATGTGTGGGAGTTTCAAGCATAGACTGTATATAAAGATGCACAATGCGTCGCCACGTCCTCGCATTGGCCAAACTGACGCCATTCAAGGGTGGAGCCACGTGAAGCTTTGCGTTCGCATATATAAATGAATGAAACATTCATCATCTTTGTACTGTCCGTGGTTTCACAGCGTGTAATCTGCCTTACAGTAATATACACCTGCGCTTTGTCATAGCAAACACTTTCACTCGAGGGTTTTGTACCTTCGTTGAGCGCCGAGACACAAAGCAAGAGATTTACAAGCGACCGGTGTGAAACACAGTCGGAGTGGACTGAAATTATTCATCCAGGGTGAGTGAATGTCAGCGAGCTCTCGGTCTGGTGTTCAGTCAGCTACAAGCTCTACAACAGCAGTGAAATCAGTGGTCATTGAAGTTCCATGTGATGGAGATGCGACATCGGTTGAAGGGCATCAAGAGATGAAGAAGATTAAAGCAGGTTTAATTTAATTTTACCCTAATGTGCTTTTAAATGGAGCTAGTTTACTTGCTTAAAACTAAAATCTGGGTAAATCCAAAAATCTAAAAGGTTTTGCTTTCTCTCTCCAGACTGCACGTAACCTGCTTTACATGCAGTAATACACACCTAAGCTTTGTCATAGTAACACTTTCCCTTGAGTGTTTTGTACCTCGCCGAGCGCCGAGGCACTTCAGCGATGACTGCTCGGCACCAAAGGTGGGGAGACACCCAAAAGAACCGCCGCAGCTTTTGCCAGTTTAACATAAACCGCCGCCGCACTGCTGCTGGCTAAACGGCGCAATAGGGCAGAGGTTTCATCGTACGCTTCACTCGTACGCCACCTCGCCCTCTGTTTACTCCGAGGGTCCCGTAGACAAAGCCTTCGAGGACACGTCTGAACAGAGAGGTGTGGAGCCGACCCGGATCGAGAGCCGAGGCTCTTTGAGGTGCTGCCAGGCCGCGGCGCTCTTTGCCGTCCTGCCAAGTTCTCCCGCCGAAGACTCAACAGCCTTCTCTTATGCTTCGCTGCTCTCTTCCTCTTTCATACCTGCTCTCAGCTCCATCTGTTGCACTGGAACGGACTTCCTTTCCCTTCCTTGCAATACTTTTTCCCCCCTCGCCATCTTGTTCTGTGCACCGGAGGCAGGTGTCACCAAAGTCTCCAAAGTGCAAGGAACTGGAGGCGGCGAGGGGGCGGGGGGGCGACGACAACAGCCTCCGTCACCTCCTTCGGGATAATCCCCGTCAGAAATGAACTTTAACTGAAAAATGTTTATTTTGTACAAATATTTTTCAATAACCTGTCTACAATTTTCCCTCCACCTTAATTCCCCCGCTGAGCCGCCGCCGCGCCGATAAATAAAATAAGAGCGGCGACAATGGAGGACGTCAGCGAGAGGGGTGGTTGGGAGTCGGCGTGGAGGGGTGGGGGGGTGTTGAGTCAAAAGGCATTGAGTTCCCCCCCAGCCATTGTGTGTGTTGACACCCTAATCCGCCACAGCAGCCATGCAGGTGTTGTGCAGCATTCAGGTCTTTGAGGCGGCTTTCAGCGCACGCCGTGGCACCTCTGTATTCACCCTGATGTCTCTACAAGGAAACAGTGGATCAGTGTTTCAGCGACTCAACGTCAGCTGTCACGCAGCCACTGTGAGGAGCACATTTACAGCACAAAGATCCCCTTAGACCGTCTTTGTGTCAGCATTGTGCCGCAGTCCCTTTTCTCCCCCCACCCTCCGAGCCGTAATGACGACTGATTAAATCCCGGCTTGCCGTTTCTTTCCCCCCGAATGCTAGGTGTCAGTCGAGCGGGGCGCAGGTAAGCCCCTCCGCCGCAGAGAAGGGTGGAGCTCGGAAAGTAAAGTATTTCTGATGGGGGTTTTATCAAAACGCCAAGGTGTCAACCACAGAGACAGAGAGGTATATGGGATAATATGGATCTGTTTATTCTATTATTCATAGTGTATCTTATTGTCACCCTGACATGCTGAGAATGCGTGTCAGCTCTGGTTTTGCAGGTTTGGGTTTTCTTGGATCTCCTCTAGAGCTTACAAAATGGATGTGTTTACCTTCTCCCTGAAAGCGCCGCGTTGAATACCTGTGTGTCTGAGATGAGGCTTATTAAATTTGATGAGTAAAAAATGCCTTAACGCTTTATCTCGCCTTTGTGTCGTCCCGTCGGTATCTACCTAGAGCCAGGCGCTCTCCTCGGGACGCCGGCTTCGGTAGCGGCGGGGAAGATAAACAGGCCGTGTTTTCCTCCGTTTTTATTTTTTTTCACCCCCCCTTTTCATGATACGCCGTCGCGTGCCCGTAGCCCTTGATAATTGCGCAGTCAGTCAGAAATCCTAAACAGAAGAAACCGTGAGTTTTTCTTTTTTTTTTTGCTGTATCTGTCTGCTGGAGCGGCGGCGGCGCCGAAGCATGTTATGATGGCGGGTTTTTGGATTTTGCCATTTCCTCCCTTTCTTCTGAGGGTTAGGTGATGGATGTTTGAGGGTTTGATCTGACACTCGGCGTCTGAATACGTGGAATCAAAGGAACATGCAAAAGAACGTGAGCTGACAGGATTTATTTATGAGCAAATGGACTCGAGGGAATACACACCCATTTTTTTTTCCGTTGCTATACATGATCCATTTCCACAAAGATTTAACGCCTATATGTGTAGGTCACCTCCGTAAATCAAAAAACAGCTTGACTTTGTGGACGCGAGTTTTCCCAAATAAACAAATCAGTGACTACATTTGTACACATGACAGAGGATCAGACTTAATGGCAAGTAAACTGACTGATGAGTAGATGTTTAAAAGGCCTAAGACATCAGTCGCTTCTGAACTTTATTAGACAATGTGTTGGAGCCTGAGGATGAAGGTCAAATCTGCTGGAAATATACACCGGTCAGACATAACATTAAGACCACCTTCCTAATATCGCATAGGTCTCTCTTGTGACTCATCAGAGAATGGACATGGGCCTTCTGAGGGTGTCCTGTTGTTAGCATCCCATAGATACTTGATCCGTTTGGGATCTAGTGAATTGGAATCAGGTCAACACCGTGTGCTGTTCTTCTTCCTAAAGTGTTTTTGTGGCTGCATCCTGCTGGGGATGGCTGCTAGCGTCAAGGAGTGTCATTGCTATGGGGTGGGGGTGCCTGGTCTGGTCTAGGTGGGTGCTACATGTCTAAGTAACATCCACACCAATGAATGAATGCCAGGTCCAGAAGTTTCCCAATGGACCATTTGATTGTCACAAGATGGTTGATGTTACGGTACTTACTTCGCCTGCCAGTGGTCATAATGTTGTGGCTGCCCACATGGATTCAGGCTTCATGTGTCTTTTCAAACACTTACTAGAACATCTGGTTGTTTTTCTACCTCCATGTTTCTGTCCCTCCTGGAAGACCCTCACCGGAAGTTTACCCCACATGGAGCAAACACGCACAGAAAGAATGCTCCTACGTTCCTGAATCTGAATCCGATTGGGTTATGATATCCCTCACACTTCCAATCTTCACTGATCCAGTAGGTCTCATCTGGAGGTTTAAAGACCTAAACACAAGCAAAAGCCAATTTTCAGATCATCAAAAGTTTACACCACACGTCTACATCTGATTGAACATTGCTTCGGCTGCATGAGGCGTTTTTAACTAATGACTGGGACACTTCAAAATCACAAAATCGCTGGAGGAGCGCTCTCAAATGTAGATGCAAGAAAAGAATTGTCCAGTTATCCAATCTCACAAAGATTCATGTTTTGTCATTTCCTGCAGACACGCGTGAGTGCGTGCAGTAAACCTAAGCAGCTTAAGCTTTTTTTTTTATTATTTATTTTATTATTCGATTAAAGATCAATTCACAGGCTTCCGGTTTTAAGTTTGCAATAGAATATAAGAAAAGTCGGACACAATGGACCAACAGTGAATTAGGATGCAAACTTTTTGTTATTCAAAGCTAAATCCAAGGGCGTTCAGACAGAGAGACAAAGTTAGCCGGAGAGAGAGGGGGAGAGAGAGGGGAGGGGAGAGAGGGAGGGAGGGAGATCTGTGCTGTGTCAGCAGTGTGCTTAAACCAACTCCAAAGATTAATCACAGGAAAACACATACAGCACATACACACAAGTGCAGTCATTCACACACACACACACACACACACACACACACAAACGTGCACGCACACACACAGGGAGGCGCATACCCACAGTTGTATATCTCGCATTCCCAGCAGTTCAAAGTGTGGTTGGTTTGAAACAGATTAAAAACTGTCTATGAAGTGATGCATTGCAATTGTCATAGCAAGGGTGGGAGAGATCTTTTTTGCATAAAAATCCCCTCTTTCTTCCCACCGCTATCAGCAAAGAGATGGAGAACTCACTAATCCTGCTGTGGTCGCATTTGCATCGGTGGCAAATAAACAAAAGCACACCATTTTTCATCTCCAGTCTGCTATATTAAAAGGAGATGGCGGGGGTGAGCGGACCGGAGGGGGAGGAAGAGGAAGGGGGGAGAATGAGAGAGAGAGAGAGAGAGAGGGGGCACCCAAGCAGCAGACCCTTTGGTGTCAGAGATATGCCTGCTGATGTTTGGTCTTGGTAAATGGAAACTAGCGTGGCGTGTTTGCCGCATCAATCCCTCCTTTCTTATTCCAGGTGGAGGACATGGGAGGAGATACAGGGAGCGGGGGGACGGGAGAAGAGGAGGAGGAGGAGGAGGAGGAGATACAAGAGGACCTCAATCTGACACATGAAATGCAAAGTTTGCACCGTACTCAACGGAGTGACTGAAGTGAAGAAATGCAAAGATATGCCCTCCATTTGAGGGAGTTAAGGGCACGCGAGGCTGAAGAGCAAGAAAAACTAGACCACAAACTGCCCCCCTCCCCCGCCCCATCTCCCACCCCCACCTCCGACCACACAGGACTGCATGGGATTACACCAGTTTTGCTCTTTGCACTTTGATGTGCACGGTGACAAAAGACGTGTTGCAAAACTGAACACCAGCCGCAACCTCGCGATTGGGTTGCAAGGGTCCCGAGATAGATCTGAAGTGATACCGCCCGGCAAAAGCATCTCAGAAGAAAAAAGAGGTTGGGTTTGTTTGAGGGGGTTGCGCGGGTTGCTAAATTGACGACGTTTTGATGCCAGTGCAACATATTAGTTTATGTCCTGAGCTCCACTTTTAAGGTCAAGGTACTACAGCAGGATGCTTGATGTCAAATTTGCTTGGAGATAACTGACGTAGGAGAAAAGTCAAACATACTGTATCCTGCGTGTAATCAAGCACGGACTGAGATATACATGAGATGTATTAGATATGAAGAGACTGCCAACCACGAAGAAGGGGATTTCCAGGGGTTGCCATCTTTGTGATAGCTTTACGACGTCAAAGATGACCTTTTGTGTGTGCGATATTTCGCTGTACACCGAATATATAGAGTGTAGAATCCATCACATGCAGCAGGACGGCAGGAAGGGTATTCCTCACATTTTCAAGGGATTTACCCTTGCAGAACAACAGCAAGGCCAACGTTTCATTTATTATTCATAATGTGGAACCCAATCGTACTCTATGTAGAAGGTAATCTACAAAACACACAAACCAATATTTAATCAAAACAGACAAAGATCAAGACCTGAAACCCTATCTCCAGCGTCATGTTCTGTCAACTTGCTTTCAAGATTTTGGGTCAGAACATACTATAGCGTGTGAGTAACGTCTGATTCAGTCTGGTTCGTATGTGTTTACATACATATGCGGTAACGTTTTGAGCTGGTCTGAGGATTCAGGTCGTCTCTAGGACGTCCTAGAGAAGGACTTCTGGTATGAAGATCCTTGAGATCAGGGCTCTGTGAGGACTGGGCCATCTTCTGCAGGACTGCTTGTTCTTCTTGTTGCTGTAGGACTCTGGTTGGATTTGGTTAGAACACAACATCCTACTGCAAATTGAATTTAGGAGCAAAGTGTGAGTGCACCTTCAAATAAACTTCCTAAAACTTTTTGTAAAATCAATTTTCAGTCACAAGAACCCGAATACCTCTGCATGCAAAGTACTTTGATGACATTTTAGTGTCTGAATCTTGTTCCAAACTAACCCCCAAAACTTTTCTTTCTTTATTTATTTTTTTGTCACCACCTTCAGAATCTTCTCCATCAACAGCCGGGAGACGCGATTTCACGTCCAATGTTACCGGCTGCTTGGCGCTTGATCGCCTCACGCCGAGAACAATTTGTCGATCGGCTGCGGTTCAACCTGCAGCCTCCCCGTCGCCTTTCTTCCCTCTGACCCGTGAGAAAGGAGATTAGCTATTCAAGGCAGGCAACGGAGTGACAATCGCCACATCAGATCAATATTACTTATCTCGCACCCCCTCTCCCTCTCTCTCTGCATTACACTCCTGCTACAGTAATACACCTGGAGGAAGCAGCGAGTGTGTGGTGATTAGATTAGGCTTTTACTGTACACAAGCACACACACCGATAAGAGAGATGCTACCCGGCCTCTCTTCCAGATGCCGTATGAAGTGGAGAGGATAAAGACTACAAGCCCAGGGTGTTGGAGTTTGGTGCTCTGTACAGAGGAACGCTGGAAGGTTATTGGTTAGCTGTCAGAATTACAGTGTAGTGTTATATTCTGTTTGTGCCGTGCGTTAAAGGCCGACTGTGAGCTTTGTCGCTTATTTTTTGTTATGAATTTGCCAACACTGAGCAAACCAGGCAGCGATGACTCCCCCCTCTAGCATCACAGGGGTGGGAAGCTATCCCTAAAACTATAGACTATCATAAGTCATAGAACTTACAACTTACATACAAAAGACATTAAGTCAACCTCTTTGCAGATGATTAACTATTATATATTTTAGATGGAGAGGAGGCAGTTTGGGTAGTTTCCATTAAAGACTTCCCGGTCTTCCTGGAGCCTTCCATCTCTGTTCACTGCTTCTGCATTTCAGAAATATTTGTATCCTCCCCGCCTTCTGCATGAAAGGATTTTGGACGTGCAAAGCGAGCTCGTCGAGAGTTTCAGATGAACCGCTTGCTCGTCTTCTCAGCCTTGTAAATAATTAGAATTCCCCGGCTGTCTCGCAGTGCCCGGACACTTCCATAATTACATTGTCAGTGCAGCGGCTGATTAAGGCCGGTCTGTGAAGTATGGCATTAGCCGCACTGTGTCTGCATGTAGAACAGAAGAGATGACCCTTCCCCACTTCCAACTCGCTCTGAGGGACTCACTCTGTGGCTTCTGTGGGAGGACCGGATGGCGGTGGATTACTGATGCCGTTTATTAACAAAAGATGTGTTCACACTGTTAAACATCATCAGTCTTTGGTGGATCCATTATTATACTGGGCATTTTCTTAGTTATCTGCCTGTTTACTTTTATTTCAGTTAACGTGATTAACAGCCTTTGACATCACCGAATTTGTTAGTAATTTAAAGAAACATCTGTACAGACTTAAGATATTTTGTCACTACACTGGATTCTGTTCTTGTAGGGGCTAATTCCAGTGGAGACATTGCTTTAATAGTTGTGCCTTCATTTTGCAAGGCAGTTGGATTCTCGCAAGATTCAAGAGATCGTGCAACAATCAACCACGCCGGGTTTTAAGCTATGCATTTGTAGCTGATACACATATCATCCTGTGAGGAACTACTGGCAGCTAAGGACATGTTTTAGGTGCAATGCTGCTACTCCTAATAATACCTTAGCAAATTGCGCAAATATTTGTTCCAAAGACGGCAAACATCATCTACGAACGTAACAGGCTAGCTAAACTGACCGCTTACCAGCTTAGACTGCTGTTGTGTGTCATCTTTGTGAATCTCCTCCAAAAACGCATGATTTGTTGATCTGACTATAACTTTTGAAAGTCACTGCCCTGTTCCAAACAGTTTCCAAGGATGGCCTCCAAGGTGTCATGCCATGTCCAAGAGCCGATTCCAGTGGAGGAATGGGTATAGCTGTTCTTCTTTCTTTCCTTTGACAGAGGCAGCTGAATCCTTGCATGATTCATGAGCTCAGGAGATCACATGACGGTCCGTCTTACCAGGCTTCAAGCTACGATTTTGATGACTGGACACGACTTTTATGTCCTTACAAAGATGGCAACTCTGTTTTCAAACTCTCTTCATGTGATTTCTTAAGCTAACTGGCTGAAGTGTATAACAAACCACCTGGTGCAAGTCAAGTTGGATCTTCATTTAGTTGTTACCTCCTTTTTGGGGAACACCTTTCGGCCAAACCAAACGGATGAGCAGTAACATCTGACGACAACTGATGCTCCAACTTAAACCACAAGACAGATTCTGAATTGCATTCTGGTATGGTTTATAGTATTCTCAACTTTTAAGAAGACTTCTGTCCATAGGAGCTCAAGAAACACTGGTCAAAGGAAATTAAACTTGTAGACACTTCAGGCCCTCACACAGAGATGACGGATTCTCTACTTTGAGATCTTTGTCGCGCGTCCTCTTCTATCACTCATCCTGCCTCTGTCTCGTCTCCGTGACTGCATCCATAAAGCCGAGATGCAGAGAAAAAAAATAATAAAAATCTCGATCGCGGTGACGGCGATAAAGGTAATGACGGATATTTACCTCTGACCAGACCCGCTGATTTATCGCTGCTCGGCGAGTTTATGACGGCTTACTGTATCGTACATCTCTGCTGGGTAAATCTCCACTGTAGGCGAGTCTGGAGAGAAGAGGACTCACCCCCCCTCCTTCCCTTCATCCCTCCACGCCTCCCTCCCTTCCTCTCTGCCTGCCTTTCCCCTGACCTTGCAGCTTTATGACTGCAGTAATGCGCTGCAGATGAAGAGAGGAGCAAATCCACCGGAGATAATAGACAAATCATCTCCACGAGGTGGTGGAATAAAAATCCCCAGACAAACAGGCAGCCTGTGTGCTCTTGGACATCCCTTTAAGGAACTCTAGTGTTGATAAGTAATTATCCCTGCCCAAAGGCATGATGGGATTCACAGAGAAAGAGAGAGAGAGAGGGGGAGAGAGAGAGAAAACATTTGTATGATATGTTTGCAGTTCAGCGCGTACAGTAAATCTTTAAAGAACGGATTGCGGACTAAGAATCTGTGCATCAGTAATTAAATTAGAGATCACACATGCACGATTTTTGTATGCATGATTCTGCAGGGATGTGTGTGTTTAATATCACTTACATTTATTATTTTTTTTGTGCATACCCCTAATACCACTTAGCGGGGCTTGTATCTGTGGATTCTCCATCGGCCTTCCTCCTCCCACTGCTGTCTTCATCAGTAACAATCCACTTAAGATACACACAAAAAGAAAGGACGTTTAGACTGGAGATTACCTTAACATGCTTCACCTGTTGAGCAGACAGGCTAATGAAGCACATTTGCGGTATAATAATAAACGGGGACAGGTTTAGCAGGAGAAAGAAGATTTAGTTTCGTCTACGAAAAGGGACAAGAAATAACATAATCAGCTCTCTGCATTAATTACCTCCTCCCATCTATCAAATCAAGTGCAGAAAAGTCCTTCAGACGTCTAAGTAAATCTGGCACAGAAAGCTTCCTGGTTTAAAGATGACAGCCTTTCTTCTACCACAATGAAACGACACCTGCACTTGTGCGTCTGCCAACACCTCGCATTGCTGAGCGAACACATGACTCCGCACGCTTTTACCTCTGGCCCGGTTTCCGTGCGCTGACCTCGGGTAGGTTGGGCCGGGCCTACGTGCCGACGGCAGCTTCAGGAATTTGAGGCATGACGACTAGGAGCTACTGCACTCTTGTTATGTGAGTGGGAGGATGCGGTGGTGTGTATGTCTGGGTGAACTCGCTGAAAGGTTGGACTATTTGATATTGGCCCATTTTGATATAAAAAAAAAATTGAAGACGGTTTTGGATAGTTCGGGTTTCAGGAACATACCGTTTAAGTATCATTTGACATCAACAAGGTCTCGTGGATCTCTTGGCATCTCTGCACTTCAAGTTCTGGAAGTTTATGACTCCGAGAGTCTTAATTACAGGAAGACTTTTCAATCAAATCAAAAAGCCCTGACACATATTCACCCATCTCCCATTGCTTTTTATCAAAGAGTTGGTCACTGGACGTTCAAGGCTCTTCATGCAGAAGTAACGCTATTGAAATCTTTCCACCCCAACCAATAAGAACATAAAAACATGACCGGTCTATGGATACCGTCAACAAGGGCAATGCTGCATTTGGGTTTACCCAGGTCTATAAGCAGAATGATGAATTTAGCAGTAAAACGTCATGGACTGGAGGCTTTCCTTGAGCTGACCGTTATTTTATATTAGTACAGTTTGGGAGCAGCCTACTTTTTGGGTCGGCAAAGGTTTTTTATCGCTATTGAATTTTGGAACATTCCAAGTTTACGTCACTTTCCCAATCGAGTTCAGGAAGAAATTAAGCCGTCACTTGTCACGCCAACTTCCCCACTTCTTTATTTCAAAGCAAAACTAAACTATATTCACCTCTTCTACGCCAGAATTACCCGTCCATGAGCCAGTTCATCAGCCTTGGATGTAGCAACGATTCAAGTACCTGGACTGCAACCTTCATATGGCACACCACAATGCAGATCCTCAAGTTGGCCTGACAATTTAACACTTTCGCACCATTTGAACCTCAATTGATGATAAAACAAGCATTTCAAACGGTGTTCAAATTTGTTCAGTGTATTCAAAGATGAAGGAATCTCAAGAATGTGGGGATTATAAGTTTTAGATAGATAAAAGCAAATCCTAAAGCTGCGTGTTAAACAGAATATGGAGGAAGGTATGTTAGGAATTTTTCTGGAGTAGGATTTGAAATTATTCAACCAACTGGCAAGAACATGATAAACATGATGTCGAAACATGATAAAGTTTGATATATTTGGGTAATAAATGAGGCCTCGTCCTTATTTGAAATGTTTTATTTTCTGGAAAAAACGTTGCCTCTTCTGGGAACTGCCCCACGTCTGACCTGAGAGCGAGGCAGGTCAGGGGGGAGTGAGGAGGAGGGGGCAGAAGACGGCGGAGGACGGGTGTCAGGACGGAGCTCGAGGAGCAGTTAGAGAAAATAAACAGATGGAGCTTTGAGGATATTCTATCTGAAGCTTAGTCCTGTTGAGTATAAATATGGTGGCGGGTAAGCCGTGTAAATAGGCCTGTGTTTACCTGTCTGCGCGGCCCAAATTAATCACCCATGCCGCCACGAGCCACCGGGGGAGGGAGGGGAAGGAGGGAGGAGGGGAGGCGGCGTGGAGGTGGGGAGTTAGGGAGTGTAAACACGGCTAAAAGCTACTGGTTGGCACCATTTTGTTTTGGTTAGGATACAGAGTGAGTGATTAGGCTTCTCTGCGGTGATGAAGGGGTGGCAGGAGTGATGGAGGACCACAGTGTGTGTGTGTGTGTGTGTTAGTGTGTGTGTGTGTGTGTGTGTGAGAGAGAGAGGGATGTGTTCAAGTATTAACTTTAAGACATTCGTTGCCTCTCTGCAAAATTTAAAACCCAGCTTCAAATGCATCAGCGCACGAGTTATCTGGGTTTCCTTTGGTCGGCGCTAATGTTTTTAATACACAAACCGTATCGGCAAACACTTGTTAAGCCTTGTACGCATCTGAATAAATTAGGACAACAGCGATCTGCGCGAAACGTACAGCGCCGACGACCGGCGCCGCCATTGTTCTGCGGCTCCGCTGATAGAATAAGGAGCCAGATAAGGCGCGCGGCGAGCGGCGAGCGCCAGGATCGGCCGCGGCGTTTGTTCTGGATTTGCCATTATGCGATTTGGCGTGCTGATGCCTTTCATTTCAATCATTAGAATTCAGCCGGGATCAGGAGGAGGCAGGCTTTCAGGTGCAGGAGAGGAGCCGCGTTTGGATTAGGAGGGGGGCCCGCGTAACCGAGGCGGGATAGACTCCCAACGAGGCCGATTATCCTTACGTTCCTCTCACACCTGAAACGATTAATGCAGTTTTTTAACCTCTTCTTTAAAAAAATGAAGAAAAAAAGGAGAGGGGAGATGGTTTAATTTAATATATGCTCCGTGTTTAATCATAATCCCGCTATGCCGTACGATATTAGTGGTTTGAGAGCAATGTAGGCCAGGAAGTTTGGAGTAACTTTGCACCTCAAGTTAGAAAAAGTGAAAGAAAAGGCTCAAGCAGTTATCATTTCTATCAGAGAAGCTTTATAACCCTCAGTGGGATGCAGAGTGATAAAAGTTGTGCCTTTTTTTCCTGTTTGAAGAGTTAACACGTGCAGCGTCTCGATCGTAGCCTGCCAAAGCAAAGCTAGAGGAAGCAGGTCCGTGTTAGACTGCGTGCAGGCTTTCAAAATGTGTCACAAATGGTTCTAATTACTACGCAGAATGATACTACTGGTTTGAGAGCGCAGTGGCATTCAGTTTCTCAAAGTTTTGCTTCCTAGGAACTTTCTTTGTACCTCAAATTAGAAGAAGTGAAAGAAAACGTTTGTTTAGAGAAGCGTTGTAGCATCCATTCACGTGGATGCAGAGAGTAAACACTGTTTTTTATTTTTCCAGACATGTTTGGTGGATCCAAACTGGACACAACAGCTTTAAAACATGGTGGGGACAGCTGAGGAGATCATCTGCGTCTCTCTGCGTCCACAAACCACTGGACTCTTGAATTCCCTGTAACTGGACTGAACACACACACATTTACAACTAAACACACTACTCAGCTCTTTACACACACTACGCCTCTGATCAGTCAACTCATACTCTGTTAGTCTCCTTATGAGTCGGAGCTGCTCTCTGTTGTTGTGTAGTGTCTTTTTTGTGAGTGCATTGTCTTTCAAGTGTGTTGTACTGTTCATCTACACAAGCCTGCACACACCTTACGCATAGTCCGTTTTATAGAGCGCACAACATCGCCATACTGGCAGGAAATCTTTTCAAATTACTATTCGGTTGACAACTGCAAGCAGCTAACTAACTTGTCCTTGTAGCAGCTGCATCCAAAAAATGGTCGACAGAATAGTCAGGGACAAGCGGGGGAGGGGGGGTGACTGTTTTATAGGAATCCCAAAGGTCCTACAAAGAAGGTTAGGTTTGGGGACAAAACAGTAATTTTACTCTTAAAGTGAAAGTTACTAATGCACAGGCACAGGTTGTATAAAAATTATATTTAATTTAGGGACCCTCAGGAAGAGTCAACCATCATAGGCACCCAGCATGACTACTCCATCTTCATTGGGGGATTGTTTTGGATCCACCACGGACAAACATGGGGTCCAACCTCCTGGAAAAGGTCAAGCAGAGTTCCCAAAGTCAGTTAAGGTGAGGCATATCCTTCTAAATATCGGGTTAGGGTTTAGGCATAAAATGGTTAAGATTAGGCATACGATTCAAGGGTTAGGGCTATGCTTTTGGATTAGGACAAAGGAAAGTTGCCAAGGTAATTATAAACATATATATATATATATATATATATATATATATATATATATATATATATATATATATATATATATATATATCAGGATACTGCAGGTGAGGAACATTGCCCATGCCGACTGTTTCAATGCTCGAAAATGTCTGTGATATATAATTTGTGGAGTTTTGCCCTGAAATGGTCAATTTCAGCAGTAAACTCCGACAGAAATCAATGAAATCAATGCCCGGAGTTCTACTGTACTATGTTTTCATGTAGCTCCATGGTCCTGGAGAAACGTCGCTCTACGTACTCGCAATTTAAAGTAAAGGGAACCTGATTAATTATTATTTGCACAACAGAAAAGCATCGACTGTCCACTACGAAACCTCAGCGCACGCAGGACTTCAGGCCTCGTGAATTACAGCAAACCGAGCAATTTCTGTCTCGCCGCAAACTTTTCGGATTCTGCGCCCCCCCCCCCCCCCCCCCGCAACACGGACGGAGGAAGTAATGCCCTTTTAGTCCGCCTGACACGTTTGTCTTGGGCTAATTCCCCTCCACGCCGTGACAGCCGCAACCTGCAGAGCTCTGTCACACCTCCTTTCTCCGAGCCCCGCTCTATCGCTTCACTCTTCACAGGGAAGAAAAAAGAAGAAGGCCAAAGGGTTTTCCTAGGCTCCCGTAGTGTGAAATGCAAACTGTCATTAACCGTGAGAGGGCAAGCGGAGGGGCTTACGGGGCGGCGGCGGCGGCAAGTGGCGGGGAAGGGGGGAGCCATCAATACAGATGATGGGAGTGAAGGGAACAGAGAAAGCATCTCCCTTCATTGTGTCTCAATAACTTTAAAAAGGAAACTAATCCATTCTGCTCTTAATTGCATGCCACGTCCCTCGATGCGCCCCCCACCCCTTCCCTATCCCTGCGCCCCCTTCCCCTCCATCTCAACACAATGTGGAGGAGGCAATGTTTAAACAGACTTCCCAAGATTCCCATTTCAAACGCTGTAATGAGTTTTTAAAGAACATAATGGTCTATATTATATTATACATTTTCAGCAGGAGGAGGTGAAGAGCAGGGAAATAAAAAAAGAAGCTTTTAAAACGACGGGGTTTGTCTTTTTCAGGGGCGGGAAGGCGGCCGTACGTCGAGCGCATGTGAACCTTGACGACATTAGAAGTGAGGGGCGCGACGGGAGACAGTGCTCCGAGGATTAAGGTCTAATTTCTCCTGTTCTTTCAATCCAAAAAAGATTGATTGGGACTTTTAATTACACGGCGGTAATTACGGGCCAGATCTGCTGTTTTGAAAGGAAAGAATTAAAGTTCATTTTGCTCGGCTAATTATCAAAGCTTGTCCTGGGTGTGTGTGTGTGTGTGAGCGCCGGGCCAAAGCCCTCACTCCTGCCTCCCCCTCCCCGATGCCGACGGCGACGCAGGACCCCAGATCACAGATACTCGGTAATTAAGGCGAAAAAAAAGAAAAGAAAGGTTACTTCTGAAGTAAAAAAAAAAAAAAAAGACGAGCGGGCGTATTTAGAGGAAAAAGTTCCGATAGAGCAAATCGGATCCTGTCTTTCATTCCTCTAATTCCACGTTTCCGTCACTATCAGCAAATTACAACATTTCACATTCATCGGGACTTACTTGCGAGGAGCTGCAGAACAGTAGCTTTCCCGGGTAATTGGGTTGATTTATTTTCTTTTTGCACCCCTCCCCCGCCTCGTCCCCATTCCCCATCCCCCCCCCCTCCCCGTCTGTAAGTCCGCTCGGCCTCGTCCGGTCAAATCTGCACTTGCTGACGCGCGGCGCGAGAAGTGGCGGCCGTGCTTCTAATTTTTACATTACACTGCATTAGCTTCACCGGGTTTAAGCGGGGGGTGGGGGTGTTGTGTGTGTGTGTGGGGGACCAATACAGGAATCATTTCAGGGCGTAAAGCAGCAGCAGAAGCAGCAGCCGCGATTTTGGGCTCAGGAGTCAATCTGGCGCCTGGTGATGATGGCGGTGGAGTTAGCGGGGTTGGCAGGCCTGATTAGACCGTCTTAGGCCGGGGAGTCATATATGTGCTATTTCGCTGATAGGCTGCGAATCTGGATTTCCTGCTCCAGTGCGCTCGCGGAGCTAAACCCATCCAACCGAGGAGGCTAGGCAAAGTGGGGAAGGTGATTTCCTCCCATCTCCTGGCCCCGCGCAGACACACACACACACACACTCAAGTCGGTGCGCACACGAACATCGCCGCCTCGGCACAACCTCATGAAATCTATCGGAAATAAATAAATAAATAAATAAACTGTGCATTCACTGGTGGATTCTCAGGGAACAAAATATCAAATTTACTGGACTGCATCAAAATCATACAGGCTTTGAAACGTATTTGGAAGTCGGTGTCCCGGCGTGAGCTCGCCTTTCCGTCTCTTCTTCTTGCCATGTGAGCCCCCCCCCCCCCCAACGTGCATCCGAGACACAGCGGCATTTGCGGCAACCCTTCAGACACAATTGTTGCCGGCCACGGGACCGACTCCCCCCTTTGCTCTTTAGCTCGCTCCCGTTCACCTGGCCTGGCCTCCTCGCCCCACTAAACGCCACCTCCCTCCACACCTTCTTCTTCTTCTTCCCCCCCATGCCCCCCGTCATCCCAGGCTTGCCCATCTCAGCCCGGGGAACAGTGGAGAAGCTGTGTGTGTCGGCTCTTCCCAACAATTACCTTCAATTACGGCTCACTGCAGTGTGGCCTAGTGAAAGGCTTAACCATTAGGTCTCTCTCTCTCTGCCTCTCCCCCCCCCCCCCCCCCCCCCACTCAGTTCTGGAGTCTGGCCAGGCTCCATGTGAAAATGACCCAAATAGCCCCCTGCTCACTTTACACGCCCCACAGCTCACTTTACGTGAGCCAGCCCCGACCAGAATACCTCACCAGCACTCTGTTAATTCACATCTTTTGCTCCCTAACCCTCCTCTCAGCCTCCCTCCCTCCTCCTCACCCCACCTGTCTCCTCTTCACAGTCGCCCTTTCTCATACTGGAGCTTCCCTCCGCCGGGACCTGATCCTGTTTGCGGTACTTGGAGAGTTCAGGGGCAACACAAGACAATGGACACCCAGAGATGCGGCACAGGCTCCTCTCATGGTTTAGAATGAAGCGCGGCGCATAAATAAACAGCCGGGGGACGTATTTTAAGTTTTTTAAGAATTTTAAGTTCCCTTTTTTTAAATTCCCGATCTCCTTTTCTGTCATTTTGAAGCAGGATTCACGTAGTTTGACCTTTTTTTTTCGTGGTATTCAGTGTGTGAGGGTGCCCCATCCATCTGGCTACTGTATCCAGTAAACTCCCCCTTATCTGATCACCTCAGCGGGCCGGGTGCGAACACACAGCGCCTTATCTCTGGGCGTCGTATTTCTATTCCAGGGGATAATTAGCATACCGTTTGTCCTAAAACCTAAAACCTGCAACGCTGCACACACACAGCTTAGGGGACGGGAGGGTAAGGGGGGGGGGAGGTACATCTTATTTAGTATCTAGCGCAGACGCAGGGAAAACAATACGATGTGTGTGTAAGCTCGTTGTTAGCCTCGCCGCCGCTGCAGCTCTGGAGCTCTGTAGGCCCAGAGCTGAACGGGACAAGCTGCGTCTGGGATCACACTTCTCCGTTACAGAGGAGGCTGACCACAGCTCCAAAAAAAAAAAAAGAAAAGCAGCATCCCAGCAACCCTCTCGTCCTCCCTGCTTGCATGCTCAGGAAACCCCTCCAGGGCTCCCCTGGCCGCGTCCAAACCTGGGCATCGCCGGCGCCGTTTGTGCCTCTCGCTTTCAAGGCCGTCCAAGAGCCTCTCCTCCTCCACCTCCTCCTCCTCGTCTCTGCTCGTTCTGAGCCGAGAGCCTCCCCGTGCCACCTGGCACATCGACTCGGCTCGCTGCTCCGAGTGCGCGTGAGTACGCTAACTGCGGGTGCGTGTTTTCGAGGGTGCACCTTTGGCTCCGTGTGACGCCTGCACTTTTGTTTCAGCATTGTCTGAGCAGGTGTGTGCGCGCCGCTGCAGCATTGTGCTTGTTCACGACTGCGCTTGTGTGTGTTTGCTTAATACCCCCCCGTCCTCTCAGGCCCCGGTTGTGTGTGTGTGTGTGTGTGTGTGTGTTAGGGACGGGCGGAGGGGGGGGGGCTTTCTCTAAAACGCGCCAGTGATTTTGGCTCCGCATCCGGCGACAACACGGTCGCTTTTCAGCACACTACCGGCGAGGCTTACCTCTCAGCCAGGGACGGCCAAGCAGACACTTTCCCTGGACGGACCCCCAGCCTTACCCCCCCCCCTGCACACACACACACATGCACACACACTCCACAACCCTGCAGCATCCCCATCCAAGCCCAGGCAGAACCACGGTAAAGGAATACTCCGGCTGATCCAAGGGAGTGGCCGATTCCAATTCCTCCTCGAGTGGATACCTTTGTGACGACGACGCCGCCGTGCGCGCGCCCGTGCAAAGTGTGTCTGATGCGGCGGAGTCGTTTTCTGCCTGTTGGCTGTTTTGTTTGGGATCTTTAGTGAGGAGGCAGGAGGGGAAAGAAAATGTGACAGCCGCAAAAACACACAGTCAATCAGCTGAGAGCGCAATATCAAATATTAGTCCGTGCCGTCTTCTGCTTTCAACTCGGTGCCAGGGCTGTCAGTTGTGCGCTGATTTACCGCCGTTTTGTCTAATACACTGTAATGACTGTGTTTAGAAAGAGCTGGAGAAGCCACCCACACACACACACACACACACAGAGAGACGACGCCCCCCTTCCCTCTGAGCGAGCGAACGACGTCGGCACAGTCGGTTAACGGCGAGGAAACTGTCGCCCCGATCAGCTGATCTGCTGCCGGGGGGGGGGGGGGGGGGGGGAGAAAGCTGTTACTGTGTCTAGACGGGGCCCATAAATCAAAGCCTTTTCCCATTAATAAAACCGGTGACAAAACTGCCTATTAATCATAGAGCCGAGTGGATAGATGTCACCAACAGTAGAAGAGAATAAACATGTTTTTTTTTTAGTTTTCCGCCACTCTTGCTGAATAAGAATCCCATTTTGGGTTGTAAAACCGTCTCAATGACCAGCCAGGGGGGGGGATAATATGTGCTTCGGCGACAGAGCCATGATGTGAGTCACATACTGTACCCCCCCCCCCCCATCCATTCCTCCGAGGATGCACACACAAAAAACTCCCGTCGTTCCGCTAGTTTAAGGGAAGACGTTATAGGTTCCTTCTGGAAAAGGTTCCTTCTCCGAGCCGTTGTTTATCTGTGTGGAAATATCCTCTTAAGTATTACAAAACTCCCGGCAGCTGCCAATAAACACAGAAAGTCAAAAAAAAATAAAAAAAATAAAAAAGGGATTTATGCAACGGATACATGCACGCCCGAGCGCGTGTCGGCTTCCTGGTTCCGTTCCAAGCTCCGTCTGACACGGTGATTTTTGCGGCCCGTGATAAGCGAGCAAGTCGGGAAAGGAAAGTTGCGATGAGAATCTTTTCCCCCCCTCCTCTGTTCTTATTTGTGCTGTTGTTTCAGCCATGTCAGATAGTGTAAACACAACTGCGATACAACTCGGAGAGAGGAGGTGGTGGTGGGAGGGGCGGTTATCAGATCTGTAATTGTCTGTGTCTCTTTTGAGAAAGCGCACCGCTGACTCTCCGGGTAATATCTACAAACGTAATCCGCAGTCGACTTGATGTGCTTAAACCGGCCCCTCTGTCTCGGAGTGGGACGCCTGCACGAGTGTGCGTCCCACGAAAAAAATAAAATAAATAAATAATAAAAAAAATGCAACAAAAGACTAGACTACATAAACTGTTTATTTCCAGACGTACGTGTGCGGCGGCTGTGTGTGTACCAAGCGAAAGCGATGTGTGTTCCGCATGCATCACGCCGCACTGATAAGATTTGAGCTGTTTTTCTAATTAGAAGTTGCTGGAATTGTGATCATTATTTTCCCCTCAATTAAATGATACAGCCTCCTGCAAAAGGAGCGTCTAATCAGTTTGTAATTAATGCCGTGGTATTTCTCTCCACTCTTTCCAGTTCCCATTAAAAAAAAAAAAAACAACAACAAAAAAACAAACAAAGGCTTTCTCTTTGCAGAAGTGCACATTTTACTGGTTTGCCATTTCTGTTCCGGCAAACTCAAACACACGGCACCTCTAGTTGTATTTGTTTGGTGTTTGAATAAGTGGACGCACTCAGTATACTTAAAATAATAATAATTGAATAGAAAAAATGGATTGCAAAAAGCAAAATTAGAAACTTTTGGGTGCACCCTGCTCCATACTCACGCTAGGCCGTGCACTCATAGAACCTCGGTTACAATAGTGACTACTCTAAGCGTTGTTGCCAAATGTTTCCCAAAGAATGCAGTGTCCTAACTCCACCTCCAGTCCAACGACTCATCTGTGGAGCACAGTTGCGCTACACTATTCCGTCATAATCTATTTTACCTGTCACTTAAATTTTTTTAATGATAATAATGCAATTCAATTAACTTTAAGTACTTCTTCAGTATTGACTTTAAAGGAAACAAAAAAGTTTGCCGACACATCTTATCGGTACTTGGACCGGGACTGCTAGCGCTAACAGGTCTTAGATGGTACCATACGGTTGAAGTGCTTCGGTGGTATGCAAACTTTTATTTTGCACAACTTGCACAAAAACTCATCAGTCCTAGCAACATGCTTTCATCTGATTCCTCCAATGTGTTAGCCGTTAGCCACATAGACATAGATACAATATATAATAAAGTCACTCGCCACCAAGTGGTCAGGGGTGTGAATTGCAGTCTGTCGGATGACCTTCAGATTTTTCCATCACAGTTTCAAAAAATGGGCAATGACGAAAAATATTCGGTTAACGCGACCCCTGCTGTGAACAGTTTTGGCTTCAAGTAACATGTCTCAACAACTGTGAGTATGAATTTACATGCTTGTACTGATTCTGGAAGAAGTTCTGATTGGCCAATCCAATTTCGTTCACAAGTGTGCAATAAACTTTATCAAACGCTACATTTTCATCTGCGTTACTTTGTACTTTGGGTTTTGAGCAGCTAACGCTAGCATGCTATCAGGATGACTAGCGACATAGGGTTAAATATCTTCAGGTTTGATTTTAAATGACTTTAAATGAAGGATTATGTTGTAAAAAGCAAAAATCACCATCGTAGAAGCAGAATACGCCAACTAATAACCTAGCATTATCAATACGCACGTTAGCATGTTGATATTAGCATGTAGCTCATAGTTCTCATAGACTTAAAGGTTATTTTTTATATATATTCTAAGAAATGAAATGGGACAAGCTTTAAATGTGTTAAATGCTGCTAAATCATAATTAATCCATATTACCTAAGGGATTGTGATGTAACTGTGGAATGTAGACGTCTGTGTGTGTTTGTCTTTCATGTCTTAGCATATATTATTACTTTGAGGCTGCACTTAATTTCGTTGTACATGTTAAAAGGACAATAAAGATATTCTATTCTGTTCTGAGTTTGCTTAACTTCTGACACAATAGTTATTTTGGCATTAACAGTGACAACTGAATGACATGAGAACGGGACATTTCAGTAGGACAATACCGTATTCACACTTCTTACAGTCGGTTTGAAATGACTTTTAGTGGAGGATCGCTGACTTGAAAAGCGTGAAAGGTACGAAATCACCCGAGGTTATCATAGTTTGAGCAGGGTGCGCCAAAATCAATTTTCATCTTCATAAAAAGTTGGATTGGAGTTCTGAGGCTGAGGCCACAGCACCACTGAGAAAATAAATGAACGTCTAAGCCGTACAAGCTCATACATGCTCACTCTGTATCTGTGCCGAGCAGTCAGTCAGTCAGTCAGTCGTTTAGTCAGTCAGTCTGCGGATAAGGATCTGGATGAGCTCAGGTGATTACACTCTTTAGGCCAATGCTAATTGCAAGGTCTTTGCTCTAAGTACTGTAAAAGTATTAATTAAAGCAGGCCATTAATCAAGGCCTTTGGCAGGCGAACGAAGGGGAAGCCAGAGAGGAGGAGGGATTGAAGAAAAAAAAAGAAAAAAAAGAAGAAAGGAAGATTTTCTCAGCTTTTCTCTTTCGCTTCCTCTGTGGGTGTGCAGGTAGAGGCGGTGGGTGGGTGATCAGAAACTTCAGAAGAGCCTCAAAGAGGAAGGGGAGGACGGCTGACAGGGTCATGAAGGTGAGCTGGATAAAATCAGAAGAGGAGTACGGGGGTTAAAATGTCAAAGCTACAGTTATGGATGCAAACGTAAATCTCCAGGAGACAGACACGTAGTGGTTAGAATGAGACAAGCCTTTAAAGCTACAGGCTGACATTTCTGACACAAAAAGAAAGACACGGATAGAAAACGGATTCCTGGCTTGGAATATTAAAGTTTAAAATCTCCTTTCTCTTTACAAAAGAAGTCAAATTTTGTTAAGTAACAGAAAGTTTGTTAGATGAATTTGAACGTACGTTTGATATCTGCTTCTGGTACTTCCAGTTCTAGGGATGGATTTTATCCAGAACCAGAAAATTACATATCTTACGTATATTGAGTCTTTTTCGTGCACTACTAGCTCTATCCAGAAGAAGATAAATGTGCAGGCAGTGTTGCCAGATATCCGCATTTATACGGTAGTTTCAGGGCCTATACGCTATAAAAGGGCAAATATATGATAGTTTGCCATTGGACTGACAATGAATAAAGCAGTTGTTTCATCCAAACGATCAAGCCTCTGTGGTTATTCCTTTGGTTATTGCAAGAATTGATTTTAAATGCACTTTATTGCAAGTTGTTTTAGTACGTACGATAGTTTGAGTGATAATGCGATAACTTTAAAGTGACGGTAAAATATTTCTTCATTTCCCACCTGGACACACTGTGTGCAGGTAAGTTTGGGTTAGTTTGAATTTAAAAAGAACCACTTGACATGTGATTTAGCATCACTGAAACCCATGCGACGATAAGTGACAGAAAGTTTAAAAAAAAAAAAAAGATTAAGTTGTTTTAAGGAATTTGAACGTACGTACTTCTGTTTTATGATACTCAAATCTCAGGATGCATTTCATCCAGTACCAGAAAACCACATATCTTATGTATATTTAGTCTTCTTGTATTGCGATGCATGTAAAGCCACGTTTCGTGCACCACTAGCCGTATCCAGAAGAAGATAAATGTGCAGGCAGTGTTGTCAGATATACAATTGCATTTATTGCATTTATACAATAGTTTCAGGGCCTATATGATATAAAAGGGCAAATTATGATAGTTTACCATTTGACTGACGTTGAATAGAGCAGTTGTTTCATTCAAACGGCCAAGCCTCCACCTTCATTCCTTAGGTTATTGCAGTTACATGCACTTTTTCCAAGTCATTTTAGTACGTACGATAGTTTGAGTCAAAACGTGAGAACTTTAAAGCGACGGTATGATATTTCTTCATTTTCCATCTGGCGACGCAGTGTGCAGGTAATTTTGGGTTAGCTTGAATTTCAAAGGGGAGAGCTTCACTTGACATTTGATTTTGCTGCACTCATGCGATGATAAGTGACAGAAAGTTTGGAAAAAAAGATTTAGTTGTTAAATGAATTTGAACGTACGTTTGATATCCGCTTCCGTACTTTCATTTTATGATTTTATTCAGTACCAGAAACCATTTATCTTACGTATATTTAATGTTCTTGATGCATATTAAGCCACGTTTTGTGCACCACTAGCTGTATTCAGAAAAAGATAAATGTGCAGGCCAGATATCTGATAATTAACGCATTTATACGATAGTTTCGGTTCCTATGCTGTATAAAGGGGCAAATATAAGACACTTTACAATTTGACTGACAATGAATAAAACAGCCTCTGTGTTTATTCCTTAGGTTATTGCAGTTACATGCATTCAGAATAGCTTTGATTTTAAATGCATTTTTTTTTTTTTCAAGTTGTTTTAGTACGTACGATAGTTTGGGTCAAAATCCGATAACTGTAAAGCGACGGTACGATATTTCTCCATATCCCATCTGGCGACACTGTGTGCAGGTAAGTTTGGATTAGCTGGAATTTAAAAGGCTGCACTGAAACCCATGCGGGGAAAAGTAACAAAGTTTGGAAAACTTGGAAAATATTTAGTTGTTAAATGAATTTGAACGTACGTCTGATATCCGCCTCCCTTACTGCATTCGTTTCATGATACTCAAATGTCGCATTTTATCTAGTACCAGAAAACTATTTATCTAAAGTATATGTAGTCTTCTTGTATAATGATGCCCGTCAAACCATGTTTTGTGCACCACTAGCTGTATCTGATAATTATCGCATTTGTACGATAGTTTCGGGGCCTATACGATGTAAAAGGGAAAATTGCTATTTGACTGACAATGAATGAAACCGTTGTTCCATTGAAATGTCCAAAGCTCTGTGGTTATTCCTTAGGTTATTGCAGTTACATGCATGCAGAATAGATTTTAAATGCATGTTGTTTCAGTACATACGGTAGTTTGGGTCAAAATACGATAACTTTAAAGCGATTTCTTTATTTCCCATCTGGCGACACTGCATGCGTGTACGTTTGGGTTAGCTGGAATTTATAAATGACCACTCCACATTTGATTTAGCTGCATGAAAACCCATGCGACTACCACAGTTTGACATGCTTTACTCAGATTTCGATCCCACCGTCACACAGAAAGTTGAGAAAATTCTGCAAATTAAGAAACTTTTCTCGAAGGATTTAAAAAAAAGAAGAAGAAAGAAACGAAACATTTATTATAAAAGAACACTTTAACTTCATAATTAACTTACGGAGCTCTACTGTTTACCCGTCAAGTCAGCGGTCATCTGTTGATTCATTCTCATTTCCCCGCGTTTACCTCCGGAACCGAAGCTCACGCGCCAACCTCCACCCTTGACTAACCCGTGTTTGTTCTCGGGGAACGAGTGCGGCGCTACAATCTTTGTGAAACTGCTATAGCAGCTTGGCCAAACAGAGTCGTGTTTGGACACGGAAAAAATATTCATATTCCCGGCAGTTTCCAGGCCCCCCTCCACCCCTCCACCCCTCCGCCGCCAACCCCACGCCCAGACTTAAAAGTTGAAATTATGCACCGCTTCTTATTAAAAGCTGCGATTATTGCCTTGAGCCTTAATTTATACATATGCATGTGTTTAAGCTCTAAATATGCAGACGGACGGCGCGGGGAAGAGCAGGAGTGAAATCCTATTATATCCTACCTGTGAGATGTAGAGTGGTAAGCCCTCTGACTCCCAGCAGAATGGGACCGCAGAGACAAAAGGCATCAGTGCTAAACGACCGGGGTGATTTTAATCGCGTGCTCTTCGCGAAAAGAAAGAGCGATGAAAAAAATAACATCTGAAAACCAATTCAGCGAACAAAGGCTCGAGTGTTCCCTTGTGGCGGGATCGAAGAGGAGAAGAGGACGAGTGAAAGAATGAAAGCGGAGGAACGGGGTTTTATCGAGTCAGTGAAGTAAAGGTTGGGGTTCAGAGAGGAGACGAGGAGGTGGGGTGGGAGAATTAGAAACCCCCTTCCCTGCTAGTCAGCGGTGAGATTTAATTTCTATCTCTTTCTCCCCATCTCCTCCATACGATGAACGTCATTATCGTGTCTGTCCTCACTCTCTCTTCTCCCCCGGACCTGTCATTTACAAAATGGCCGCCGATGGTTGGAGGATGATGCTCAATTTGTAGAGCGTAAAAGAGGCTGTGAGAGACAGGGGGTCAGGGGGGAAAGGTGGGTTGGGGGGGGCTCGGGTTTCTCTAATGGCTGCGCTGGGATCGGCCCCCGTGTCCTGATTGGCCCGTGACATGATTTTCCTGGGCTCCGGGCCCGGGCCGGGACTCCGTCAAGTTTTTTGTCCCGTGACAGGTGAACAAAACGGGCGAAGGGGAAGAGCGCCGTGCCCAGAGAGAGGAGCTAATGGAAGGTGAAATGGACACGGCGGGAGGGGGCAGGAGGGCAGGAGGGGGTGTTGACGAGCCGACAGGAGGACGCTTGTGGACGCGGAGAAGCTTCGGGCAACGGGAAGGGATTGCTCAAATAAGAACTTTTTAAGAAGAGCAGGAACAATTTATTGAGTTTAAGATTCAAAAAGTATTTAAAGGAGTTTAAAAGCTCCATCATTGACTTTTGGGGTTTTCCTTTTGACCTAAAGGTTTGTATGTTGTCTACGTTTATTGCGCCATGTGTTCTCAATCAACTGATGGTTTGCCAAGAAAGTTTAGTGAGTTTCAAGTCAATAAATAAAGAAATAAATAAAGTTTATTGAAGGACTCATGGCACAGTTTCGGAAAAAGATCCAATTTTTTAGTTAAAAATCAAAAAGTTCTACGAGAGCGAAAATGATAAGACCATTAGTTATCATCATCAACATCAGTTGACGCCCTCGGAGACCTGATTTGTACGTACACCGATTATCCATAACATTATGACCATTCCTAATATTGTGCAGGTCTCCAAAACAGTTGTGACTCATCAGAGAATGGACATGGGCCTTCTGAGGGTGTCCTGTGGTGTCTGGCAACTGAATATTGTTAGTGTGGGGGGCCTTTGAGGGGAGGGGCCTCTGTGGATCATCCCACAGATACGTGATCAGTTTGGGATCTAGTGAATTTGGAGGCCAGGTCAACACCTTGAGATGTTCCTCATGTTCCTAAACCATTTCTGTGGGTGTATCCTGCTGGGGATGGCTGCTGCCATCAAGGAGTGTCATTGCTATGGGGTGGGGGTGCCTGGTCTGGTCTAGGTGGGTGCTACATGTCTAAATAACATCCACACCAATGAATGAATGAATGCCAGGTCCAGAAGTTTCCCAGCAGATGGTTGAATCGTCAAAAGGTGGTCAATGTTTACTTCTCCGCTCATAATGTTGTGTCTGATCAGTGTAAGTATAAATTAATTTGTATTTTTTTTAGCCTAGGGCCCCCTAGTGGGTTAACCACACCATGGTGATGGATCCTGACAGATAAATGAGTTCATCTCGTCTGAATCAACAATCAGCAACCATTCACCAGAAACGCCTCCTTCTTGTAACAGTCACATTATTCCCCCGTCATTGCAAAATAAAGTAAAACCGGTTTTTATTTCATGCTTTTCACCGCAGCCAGGTGTCTGTTGAGAACCTAATAAAAAGAGGCCTCCGTGTGCCAAATGAAAGCAGAAGAAGCTGCCTCAGTGTGCAGAGGCAGAGATCACAGGCTAACGGCTGCTCTGTGTGAAGCTCCTCTGTCCTTTATTTCATAAAAAAAAAATAGAGCAGAGAGTCAGGTTGAAGGTGAGATAATGGCTCTGAGAGCACGGCATCCTCTGAGCTCAGAGCCGCTGTCCCGTCCTCTGCACAGACTCACGCAGGTAAGACTCGCTTCTTTTTTACAGCTCCAATAAAGGAGGGACGTTCTAACAGGTAATTGTTCATGGTCAATATGCGGTTTTTAAACACCAAGACAATTCTTTCCAGTAGTCCGGAAAGAGACGTCCCCCCCTGAAACCAAATTCACATTAATCTGCTTTAATGTACAATTTAGCTCAAATGTAGGTCGGCCGCGGCTCCATGAAAAGGCGTCTATACGGCGTGACAGCGGGAGGAGGAGAGGATGGTCGGTTAGCGAGGCGCTCCAGCGCAGCCAGATGAAGGTGCATTAGCTCTCTCTCTCTCTCTCTTTTTTTTATAGCTGTTTAACTCATCCACGCTCTCGCTCACAATCCCTTTTTCTTTTCTTTTTTTTCACGCGAGGTCAACGTAAAATTAACTCGAAACGCACACCACCTCCAGCGACGGCTCCTCTCTCTTCTTTCCATTTGGAGGAATTTCTTTTATGCGGGGAGTAGTGGGAGTGGAGAGGAAGAGGAGTAAAGACCCTCGCAAACCTGCCTCCTCCTCCTCCTCCCCCGCCGCCGCCGCATCCCCTCAAAATCGTCCAATTCGCGATGTCGATAATGCTGAAGAGTTCTCACTTAATTAAACTTGTGCACGCGGTGCAAAGTTTAAAAAGGGACGAGAGAGAAAAAATAAAAAATTTAAAAAAACTTGCACTCGCCGTGAAAGTGGGCAAATTATCAAATACAAATTAATTAAGTGTTTTGAATCCGAGTCCGGAGCAATGAATTGCATTTGGAAAATTAAAAAAAGATATGGCTGGCTTCCTCACTCGGGCTCTGTGAGTGTATAATTTATTACTAGAAAGTTCAGGAAAAAAAAAAATAAAATAAAAAAATGCGCGACGCTGCGCCCGTTCGTACGCGAGGGAGCAGCGCTCATCCCTTAGGACGGCGCTCGGCCAAATTCTAATTAAAATAAAAATGGAAATAAGGGTCGAGTGAAACAGATACACATCATGTTTGTCGCAGGTTTTTAAACATAAAAGGAGGTCAAATCATTAGACATGTGTGAAGCAACGCCGTCGCCGTGGAAGGAGGGTACATCCGCCTTCAAACAGCTCAAACAGCGTCTATCATCTCTGACATTTCACTCAGAAATCTGAACGCGACGGAGGGAAAGCGAGCGGCTAAAAGGTCCAACAAAGGGCTGAGGGGCGGGTCGTTGGCCTAAAAATGCGCCTCCTCCTCCTCATCTGGCTCCTGCGTTGGCTTCTCTTGTTCATCTTGTTCATTAAACCCTTTCATACCCCCCCGCCCCTTCACCACCGCTCACTCTTTTTACCGCCGTCCCTCTCTTTTACACTCTGCAGAAGTTTTGTGCACCTACGGCGCCATTATGCAGCCGCTGAATGCCGCCGCCGCCGCCACTGCCGTTGAGGCCCGAAGCTTTGAGTTAATTAACGGCGTGTCGGAGAAGCCGACATAATAGTACACCTCTGAAAAAGACTTGACATTGAGATGGACGGATAAGTCATTAATTGGTTTTCTTATTGGTACAATAGGCGGCAGGCGGCGGAAAGGAGGAAGGTCAGGGCGACTTTGACAGGGACCACAACTATATTATGCGCCCGAGTGGCGGAGTATGAAAGGGGACAGATGCAAAGTCGATGGGAGATAACGGGAAGCTGTGAAACAAAGTAATTACACCTGAGATGTGGGTCTGGGCGGCGGCGTATGGTGATGCAGGTCAGCGCGGCCGGGGCTTCGCAATCTCACAACTTGCGACGCGCCAGATTTGTCTTAACCCAACCTGCTTATTCTCCTAAAGCCATCCTCTTCCTCCTCTCCTCAAAGGCGGGGGGAGGAAGGGCGGCGGCGGCGGCGGCACCCAGCTGAAACGCATATAATTCCGGCGCAGAGATGGACGCCGGCGATACGGCGGGAAGGGGGAATACGGCGAGATAATTACGGGTGATACTCGTGATTGTGAGCGCGGCGGTGTGAAAAGGTGGGCCGCAAGATAAAACACTCATCAGAGAGGCAAGCGAGAGAGTGCTGGGTAAACAAACGCTGGGAGAGATGGAACAAGAGAGAGGGAAGGAGGGAGAGATAGAGGAGGAGGAGGAGGGGAGGGGAGGGGAGGGCAAGGTTAAAGGCAGCGTGGCGTCCGGAGGCGGCGTCCGGCCAAATCGAGCGGGGTCAAGAACCCGAAATTTTCCCTACGAAAAAATTAGAAACCGGGCTCGACAACGCGAGAGGCCGTCGGTGAGATTCTGCGCTCGAGCGGGGGAGGGAGGTAAAGGCTGCAGGAGATAAGGGCGCGTAAGAGCCATGGCCTTGTTTGATACGTGTTGAGGTGGCGAGACGGCGTCCACTCGTACAGGTGTACATGCGATGTGGCCACAGCAGCAGCAGCAGCAGCAGCAGCAGACGCGATGTTTATCATCCGCCTGCTTTCCGTCCTTCACTCTCTCCCTCCCTGTCACAGTCTTACTCTCTTTTCCTCTTTCGTGCAGAGACAGGCGATAAGAGACACAGATAGCACTTTATGGCATGAATGATAAGGAGACACCACTCATGCGTCCCATCGGGTGGGGGGAGGGGGGGACAGAAAAACCCAAATGAAGGCGGCCTTATCACGGACATCTGACACTTAACGCAACTCCATTTTCAAGTAATATGCGCTTTGCCGTGGCCCTAATGGATTTGAGATTTCAAGGCTTTTGAGTTTATTGATTCATTTCGTTCACTCCGTCCTCTGAAGGATATTGCAGGCCGGGGCCCCAATGTGTGCGCAGATGCGGACGATACCGATATTACGAACGCCTTGTTGTTTTTTTTTCCCCCTTCTTCTGCAAAAGTCCAGCCTCTTCGGGGTTTTTTTTCTTTTCTTTTTTGCTTCTTCTAGACGTTCGGGGCCTTCGCAGAGCTCAGATGTGTTTTTCACTCTTGCATCGTGTGACCTCAGGGCAATTATCTGATTTTGCGTTGCGAAATTTCCCCTTATCAAGATCGGGCGTTAGTGTATTTCCTTTTCCTAAAAAAAAAAAAAAAAAAAAAAAACCCGAAAACAAAACCTGACCCTCAAAGAACACCTCTGAAGTTTGTGACATTATCCAAACACACGTGTCTGTGATGTGTTCGATAGTGAGCTGAAGCGCCTCGACGCTTCCTCTTTACGTCTGTGTGCGCCGGCGGTGGCTCCATTTCTCAGCCCAGATCGTCGCACGCCGTCCGCCTTCGCACTCCTCCGGGTCGATAATAATAACAATAATAAGAGAAAAATAATTTATCAAGCCGTCTTTAAATAAATGCACTTGTCACTGGCTGGCGCGGGTGGAGGCGTGATGCGGAATTTATTAAAAAAACGCCCCCACCACCGCCACCACCGCGTCTCATCCTTGCTCTGCAAATGCATTCATCTTCGTGACGAGGGAATATGAGTGAGATCCCAATCACGGCGCCGAGGTGCTTTATTGAGACGTTTTAAGGCGTTTTTTAGGTGAGCCCGTCTCGCCGCAATCGGGTGGGCCTTCAGAAATAAGTAATGGCGTCGCCGGGAGATACTCGGCAGCCATTACATATCTGAAATACACAGGTTATAAATCATTTTTTGCTTTGCTTTTATGTCTTTTTTATTTTTTTGACCTTAAAAAGGGGACGGCAGGTTTTCAGATTGCGGGTTTCATTAGAGGAATTTGACGCCAGAGTGATGAAAGTGCATTTGCAAATGGATCCGAAGACGTTTCCTTCAAACGAGCAGATTAAAAGTAACGCTCAGAGGTCGCCGCTTTTCATCCGCGATCCTAGACCGCCGCTGTCTTCCCTAAGTGCTTGGCAGCGCAACACTACCTGCGTATTTATGTTTGCGCCGTCCTCTCGCTGTTTGTATATGCACGCATCTGAGGAGAAACTCAGATGCAGATGTGTGCGGCCGCGTGGAAAAGGAGACTCAAACCCGTCCCGACGTTATCTGCCTCCGATCCGGGCCTCGGACGCTTGGATAAACAAGTCCCCTTTCCGAATTGTGTTTGGAGAGGGGATCGCGCCCGCCGCGCAGCCGCTGGGCCCACGGCTGCGAGCTAAGAGAGTCCACTTTGTGCGGCGCACCGAGCGGATATGAAGAGCAGATGTCCTGTCTGCTGCTATCCGGCTCCAGACTTAGAGCTGCACACACGTCACTGAGGATGACTAGCTGGAAAGCGGAGCTCTTGGAGTTTTGGTTGAAGTTTTTTTTTTTTTTGGTGTGGGGGTCTTCTTATTCATTGCAGGCCCCGGTTTTCTGCAGCCACGGCGGTTCCTAGTGTTAGGAAAGCAGATATTTTCCCAAAAGCTTCCTTATGGGTCGGTTTTAATTACAGAAGCAACATTTTCAAAGGAACGGCCAAAAAGTTTCTGCTTTAGTTTATAACCAGCTGGATTAAACTTTTAAAACTGGCAGAACCGAAACAAAATTAAAGCCAGTTAAGGATCTCTCCCACTTCCATAATTACCAGAGACACCATCTTTTCTCTGTGCTTAATTAGAAAAAGGTTTTCTGTCCATTTGCCTCCTTTTGTTTCACAGGACTGTCACCAATCCCCTCAGAGACACTAAAGCTCCAACTCCTTCCATCCTCGCTCCATCCCTCCCTCCCACTACTCATTTAAACTTTATTTTTTTATTTTTTTAGAATAACGCTGATTTTATCTCGGTCATAATTGCAGTATAATTATGGGAGGTAATTCTCCCGTGGTGCGCGGCCAGGTCCGCCGCCGTAGCGTGAGCGGAATCTGCTCGGAGGTTAAACTCCTGATTTGAAATTGAGAGGCGGAGCGCGATGGAGGGGATACGGGGACGGCGCACAATGAACGCTTAGTTAATGGGGTGAGCGAGCGTGTCCGACCTTGGATTTTTTTATGAAGTGTCCCTAATTTCCGCAAGTAAAAACAAGTTTCCACACAAAAAAATAATAATAATTAGGGCCAAAATTCACATTTTTAAGGCCTGACATCCAATAAACCCCCAAAACTCTTCAATAATTCACAGCAATTTACAACATTGTCTGAATTTAGACAGATGTGGGCACATTTTCTTTCCAAAATTCTTTAAAAAATATCATCAGAAATTAGTGCAAGGCTGATTTTTGCTATCTATGGTCACATTAACCACGTAAACATGAAGGCCAGCCCAACAGGACCCCCTTCCGGTAAGACTGAGCCCGTCGCAACAGCCTAACACCATGTGATGCGACAGTTAGCATGCAGTGAAGAAGTCAAAGGTGACCGGCGGAAGCGGAGACGAGCATAAAGCTAAGAATATTCTTGGAAATCTAAGTGAAAATAACGGCTTCGACCGTTTTCGTATTTGTTCGAATCCGTCGGGTGAATTAGCCCGTCTGCTGTGACACGCATACCTTGTGAGGAAGCTGCATCTTTGCAGTTTTTTGCAGACAAATGAGCTGCAGCGGATGAAAATGTCAGGACGGCAACTTTAACCGTAAGATTTCTCGACATTACGTTAAATGTTTGTGTTTTTGCGGCTAATTCTAGTGAAGATATTGATGTAGTTGTCCTTTCTTCTTACTCACAACCCTTGTAAAATCACATGACAGTCCACTTCCTTCCAAAGGCAAAGGCGAAAGTCGTCTACTAGCATGCTAACTACATAACTAGCATGCTGACAGCTAGCTAGCTTGTTGCGTTTCTTCTTTGAATCTGCAATACTTTTTCCAAGTGGCTTTCACGAACGACTTCGAGGCTCATTTAAGGTACTGTGGGACTAGACGCCGTAAACTACGTACGTAACCTACACGGGTGCAGACTTTTACCGTTTTCGTATTTGTTTGAATCCGTCGGGGTGAATTAGCCCGTCTGCCCCCGTACCTTGCGAGGAAGCTGGATCCTCATGAGACGCAGCAATCCAAGTTTCCACGCTTCAAGTGATGAGGAATTTCTTCTCTTTTTATTTTTTTTTTGCAGACAAATGAGCAGCAACGGATGAAAACATCGGGACGGCAACTTAAACCATAAGATATCTCTATACTGTGTTGTATTTTTGGGGCTAATTCGAGTGAAGATACTGGTGTAGTTATCCTTTCTTCTTACTCACAACCCACGTTAGATCACACTACAGTCTATCTTGGGCAGGTTTCACTAAATGCGTAGACACTTCCTTCCAAAGGCAAAGGCGAAAATGGTCTACCAGCATGCTAACTACACAGCTAGCTAGCTTGTTGCATTTCTTCTTTAGCGTACAATAATAAACACGGTTCGTCTAATCACCCAGGAAGTAACTTTTGAAACTGCCGTACCTTTTTCAAACGGTTTCCACGAACGACTTCTTGAGGCTCATTTAAGGTAATGTGGGACTAGACGCCGTAAACTACGTACGTAACCTACGCGGGTGCAGGCTCGCTCTGCAACGCTAGCAGGCGCTGGGTCTTTTTTTGTCTGTCAGGTTAATTTTTGATTCACTTCCAACAAAAACTTTTGTGGAAAGTCAACCTTTCCTCCTTGTTTATTGATCCAAAACAATACAAAAACTGCGGAGATGGAGAAGCAGCTGGAAATACTAAGGAGGAAACATGCTAATGCCACATTTTTATGGTTTTAGGGTCTGGGCTTTAGTGTAGAACCATCTATCTGTCAAAAAATCATGGCACCCACTGTTTGATGAGATATAATATCCAAAATCTGATATTTTAGTGAAACTAGCATACAGAGGACAACTTAATCATCTTCCCTCTTAGAGGCCCTCAAGCCTCCTGCAGCTTTTACACACACTTGCATAAACATGTGGTTGTAGCTTCAGTTGTGCGCACTGGTGGGACGCAGCAGTTATACGCCACGTTATTGTCACGGCGGTCGGGCGTTCTTCATGTGGAGCAGGGGGCTGGGGCTGAATGGATGACCACGGAGCCAGCACTCACGGGCACGAAGGAGACTGAGGGCAAAAACCACACCCAGCACACTCTCTGCAGGGGAGTGAGGCTCTGCGATCTCATCTGCTCCATCCAGAGAGGTCGGAAAAGTGGTGCAACTGACTCTTAACAGTGTGTGGGTTTGCGTGCGTGAGTTTTCACCTCAGCAGCTGTACTTCTTATGAGTCTCAGAGAAACTTGCTGTTATTGGAGCTGCCCCAGTTGAATTTTTCTCTGTATTTGGGTGACTTTCTAATTCTTAGAGAGGCTTTTGAACTCTAACCTATTTTTGTTCCTCGGCCCCCGAAACGGAAAATTAATCATTCAGAGAGATCAGGGCGAGAAAGAGAAACGATCACATTCTCCGAATCTTACAGCACCGAGTCTCGGTATGACTGGCAGCCCGAACGCGCGCCGCCGGGCCCGAACGCTGAGCAGGTGTGTGCGTGCGTGTCGGCGGGAGGCCGTAGGAGGAAGAGGAAAGCGAGTGAGGCAAAGGTGAGTATTCCCCCCCCGTGACTTCTTGAGCTTTTTGTTTCTAAGAAGCTCTCTGTGATCCCACATCTGCTGCGTGTGTGATGAATTATTTTGTTCTGCTCGCCGCAAAAACAACTTGTCCCCTCCCCCTCAACCACACTCCCCGCGTCTTTGATCACGTACCCACTGTGGGTGACGAGACAGGCTCTCAACAAGTCTTAAAAGGGGAGAAAACTAACGTGGAAGTCGCCCATTAAACAAATCAAAAAGATTCGCAGAGCTTCTCCTCTGCCTCCTCGTTGAATCACCTTCCCCTTTTTTTTTTTTGTCCTTTCAAAATTAAACAGAAGTGCGCTTCCACGGCGCTTCGCTTCGCCGAACGCGCACCTGAACGAGCCGCAGAAATCAGATGGCGAGGCCAGAGGTGTTCAATTAGCCCGGACCCCGTTCAAAGCCGGGGAAAGCGTCTGTAACCCGCTTTGCGAATTAGCCCTCCCTGGCGTTGGATTTCTCTCCTCGAGAGCGGCGCTCTCAGACTGGATGCCCGCAGAGTCAGAGAGGCATCTCACTGCGTCGCGTAATTAGAAATGCAAAGGTAAGCCTCGGGTCGTTAATAATTCAGAAGTCAGGAGGAAAAAGAAAAAAACAGAAAGTAGGCTTTTGTTTCATAACGCATCTCTCCAGCAAACTTTAAATTGGAAAAATTAGGGGAATAAATATGCGGCTGTTTTGGTGCAATTTTTTATTTTTTTTTACGCAAATCCCAGCCCGGAGCTGCAGCTAAAATCTCCAGGAGTGCCTATTTCTGGGTTTCTGCTCCACGAAAGGTCGACAGGAGCCTTCAAGTTTCCCCGCAGTGAAAAAAAATAAAACTTACAAGCTGTTTTAATTTGTGATCCCATGTGTTATATATAATATATCTACACACACACACACACACACACACAAAACAAGCACAAACACAGAGGGGGCTTCCTCGAGCCGAAGTGGCGTTACCGAGGCCAGGTGTTGGCTGGAAAGAAAACGTCTGAGAGCAGGAAATCCCTGGTGACCTACTTTTAGCAGAGACACAGAGAGAGAGAGAGAAAGTGATGAAGAGCGTAGAGGAAGTCGCTATCGTTCGTGTTATGCTTAATTGCAGACAGGAAGTATCCCTCAGAGGTTCAAACGATACTGTTATTAGCCTGCAAATGTTTTATTTCTTTAAGCATGCAAAAAAATATATAAAAAGCAGAAATATTACTATTCTTCACTGGCATTATTAATTAATAGCTGTTAACCTTTGCAAATTTAAAGTCTTAGTACGCAATGATTCAACAAAAGGAAAGAATTTGGAAGGAAATGTGAAAACAGATGCACGTTTAGATTAGATTAGATTAAATTAGCGCACGTACTGAAATTAAATCTAGTAAATACTTTATATTACACAAGAAATTAAGCTCAGTTAAATGCACATCTGATTTGTACGCCCACATGTCCGAGCATAACAAGTCAGATTAGTTCATTTATTTGCGCTCGGGGAATCGGATCAAACCAAAGCGACCCGATATTACTGCCCCGCTCGATTTATTTACTTTTATGCACAAAGATCCAGTTTGCGATCGGCAAAACCGAAAGTTTTCCTTTCGCTTTCGCAGACGTTCGCCTCGAACTCTGACCAACTGGAGCACACGCGCTTTCTCGCATTTGTTGCCACCTCAGAGGAGGAAAAAAAAAAAAACATAACACAACAAAAGCAAAGAAATGCTGATGATGAGGCAGAGAAAGAGAAAGAGAGAAGAAAGAAAGAAGAGAGGGAGGGAGGGAGGGAGGCTTGCATGCGGCGCTATTGATAAAGCAGATTCAAATGTCACCTATCGACGGAGGCCCTTTGAAGCCGACGCTGTGAGCACTCTGGGCTGCTTCAGACTCGTGGGATGAAGATTTTGTTAATTTCAGTCCGGTTGTGCGCAAACAGATTATTCTTTAATTTAAACGTGCTTAATCCAGGATATTTCTACACAATCTGATGATAAAACCGTCTCCGTTTCCTCACTTTTATTCACTTTTGCTTTTCTTTTGGGCTTTTTATTGTCGCAGAGCTCGCATTATGCACGGATCACACGCATCAAACACACCACAGCGTCTTATCCTGCAAATATATCGAAAAGTAACGCGTTAACCATCGCATTAAAGCAGCTTTTTAAACTTCTAGACGTCCCAAACATGTTGCCATGGTTTTATTTCAGGCTAAATGTGCGTGTGGATGAAATTAGAGGCCCGCAGCACACACACCTCGTCTCACAGAGCGGCCTGTCACTCAGCTGAGGGCAGACTAAAGGCCGGAGATGCGTATCTGCCGTTTCGCCAGCCAAGCGTTACGTCTGACCTGGTCGGTTTCTCCCTCCCTTCTCCTCCCTCCTCCACCCTGGTGCCCATCTATCCCCGTTCTCCACAGCCCTCCACCTCCTTCCCACACCCATCCTCTAACCTCAACTTTGTTATCTGCCCGTTCAGTCGGTCGGTCGGGATGCTCGCCCTCCCTCCCTCTTTCCTTTCTCCCTTTTCGGGACGCTTTGTGCTGCGGCTCTGACACTTGAGAAAGTCCACCACGTTTGTCGCTGTGAGGGGCTCTTGTCTTGGCCCTGAATGGGCCTTAAAATTCCCGCTTTCAAGACAAGAAAAAAACAGAAAAAAGAACGTGGGGAAATTGCCGGCTGGTACAGTACAAGACCTGCGGCTGCCGAGTGCGTTGGCAGTTTCGAAAAGTGGGTACGGAAACTTCAATATTATTATCTCGGTGCGGTTGATGGCAGCCCGGCGTTTTCTGCTTCATCTGTACTTTTAGAAATTACTCACGGCTGAACTTTCTTCTCTCCCCGTCAGCTTCTTTGCCAGATGCAATCAGGGCCTGGCCTTTTCAGCGCAAGTAAAATAAAAAGATACGTTAATATCTTTAAATTTTATTGTTCGGTCGATTTAAAACAAAGTAAAAAATTGTCTTAAACTTCTGTTAATTAAAAACCTCAAAGAGCTTTTATTTTGGTGAATTTTTGAGCAAGCAAACCTTCCAAATGAGTCAACAAATCTCGACAAAACTCAAATCTGAAGGTGAACCAGAGTCCCCCCCCCGCCTTCTACCCATCACTCGTATTATTACTTCATGTGAAAAATACTCTTTATTACCTCCCGCCTTCAAGTCGTCTTTTCTTTTTTTGTTTTTTGTCTTTTAGTCTTTGTTTCTCATGCCAAGTGCTCTGCTGCACATGCGGTCGCATACACACTGTGGTAGGTGGTTTTCTTAACAACTATTGGTTATTGACAGAGAGTGAGAGTGTGTGAGAAGGCTCGGTAAGTGGAAAATGATGTGCAGATAAGAGGAGATGGGCCTGATGAGGGGCTCGATCGTGAGACACCAGTTTGCGGTCTAATGCGATCGCACGGGCAGGACAGCGCAAGCTCGACAAAACAGGAAAAAGAACTTTTTTCTTTCTTATTTTTTTTTTGGCTTTAAAGAAGGGTTTGCAGCTTAAATAAAATAAACCAGCGCCTGGAGAAAGATTCCACAGTGCGTTTTTTTAGTTTTTATATTCGACGCATGCAGGACTGCCGCACATTGCACAGCCCGAGATAATTAAGGGTGAAAAATCCTTGTCATTGCAGGGGGAAGCTCTTTAGGTACCAATTCACCCTGATGAATAAAACCCTAATTAATCCACTTAATCTGCTGCATGAGATTATTCCCATTTTCGCAACCATGCACTGTACACGGCCTGTCCTGAATAATAAAAAGGTCCAGGAAATTAAAAAATATATATATAATACATGTAAGGGGGGATTTTTTCCAACCAAACTTCTGTGATAAGGTCTTGATCGCTCAATTATTTTGCTCTCGGTTTTACAACCAGAGCTGCACTGTTTGAAAGAGCGTCGTATAATAATAATAAAAAGAAAGGAAAAAGGCTGCATGAAAGGGCAAAAGATCAACAGTAATCACGCTCGTCTTGAAAGACCTTGTGGCGGCATTGTGCTGCCCTCCATCGCACGCGTGCAGCCATTTTTCACAGCAGCTGTAAATATGACACGAGTTCCTCCCTGATTTAGAGCAGCTCCTCTTTGCTTTTCGCAGGTATCTGCTACAAACCGGGGCGGACTACTCTCTGCCGGTGCTAAAAAACGTACAGGAATAAATAAAAATCTCAACTTTAAAAAAAATTGTGCCCGCCGTCAGAAGAGTGGCACAGGATGTCATTACTCAGGTCCGTACAACACGGCTAGAAGATAAGCTACGATGAGCAATGCAACGCTTTTTCACATGCATGCAACACGGGCAGCGCTGCCAGATGTGAAATGAAGAAATATCGTACTTTAAAATGACTGCATCGCGTACTAAAACTTGGACAAAATATATATATCACACATTAGGACAGTGCAATTAAAATCAAATCTATTCTACGTGCATGGAAGGAATGCAGCAGCTGCTTTATTTATTGTCAGTTGTTGTTTATGTTGTGTTACAGGCCAAAGGTCGTCAACTACATTTGCCCAAGGGTCAAACACTTCGATGGCCAGATTCTCTCATAAAATAAAATACAATATTTATTGTATCTTGAGCGATATACTATTATTATTTGATGTATTAATTTTCCTTCCATATTCATGTTATACTTTTAGCCTCAGTCAGTGTTAACATACTCCTATTACCTGTCCTGCCACTAGGGGGCGATTGCGATATTTTAGACTTCGTATTTCTGAGGCTGTCAATCGGTCCCTCACGTTGCATTTTTTATTTTTAATTGTTTAGTCTTGGTCGAAATGAAATTTCTCCAACTAACCTAACGTGACGATTTCAGCGTTATGATTTTCTTGATTTTCTACTTTATTTGTATTTATTTGTTCACTTTAATTTGACGTGAAGAGTAACATCTCTAATAGCTAAAGTCTGTTGCTTTTGCACTTACTACGATCTAATCCCTTACGTCGAGGGTCGCTTGTGAGACGCTAGCGCATGAGGGAAAAAAGCTGAAGTGAGGAGATTCGTGAAAAACGACTATCGCTAAAAAGTGCAAGCGAAAAAATTAAAGAAATGTTAATTAAGAGCAACAGATAAAAGCAATATTTGTAATATAAGTAATATTCTGGGGCCGGATGGAAAGCTCTAATGGGCCAGACGTGGGCCGCGACCCGTCAATTCACGTTCACATGTATAGGCCCTGAAACTATCGTATAAATACGATAATTATCGGAGATGCGGCAACAATGAATACGAGCAACTCTGATCTGTTTACACTCCACAGCATCAGTGAGTTGACCCCAAGACCATGTCCTGATACGGATTCTCTATATTATATATAGTTATGTGTGTGTGTGTGTGTGTGTGTGTGTGTGTGTGTGTGTATTAGGGCTGTCAATGCGGATTAATCCATCGTCATGATTAATCTGATTAAATAATTTGAATGCAATTAACTCATCTGCAGAGTGGAATGACTACGAACGTCTTCGGCAAAGCATTACGAGCAGTTTGTCCACGTAGCGTTACAGTTGCGTATATGCGTGATGTTTAGCATCTATCGTATTTATCTGCACTGCAGACGCGCTAATTGCGTTAAAATTCGTAATCAGATTAATCACGATGATGAATTAATTAGCGTTAACACGTTCATTTTGACAGACCTAATTAAAAAATATATGTATTTATGTAAAATTCTGTTCCTTTAAGTACACTTTAGTATTTAATTGTATTTATTTTTATTGTTTATAATGTGTGTGGCTGCTTTTCTTTTTTTATCTTTTTAAATTTAAATTAGCTTGACTCAGGTTAGACTTGTACCTGTGCTGTAATGTCAATTCTAAACTGACTATTGAGTTTTTCTTTTAAACTAAAAAACTAATTGCTACACAGGAAAATTATGCAAAAACAATACCAGGCACATTGAAGCAGATCACATTCTGGGTATGAAACCGTGATGCAGAATGCGACTAGTTCCAGTGATTTTTTAAAGCAGTGGAGAGTTCATAGAAAACAAAGTGCGTGCACTCCCGCGGCCGCCTCTTCACTCGTGTGCTTAGTCACAGCAGAAGGCAGGCAATGACATCGGGGCAGGTTAGTGCAGACGAGTGAGACCTTGTGCCTTGTGTTTTGATGAATGTGTGGGGGAGTCGTCTCTGAGGTTCTTTCTGGTGTTTTTTTTTTTTTTCTGTTTTAGGTTACTAGCCTCTGGTTCCCCCTCCAACGGGCCCGGCTCGCTCGCCTTGTCATCGGGCACCATTACATGGCTCCCTCTGAGGCTCCTTAAAGTCTGTACCTTCACTGCAGCGTTCACACACACATGCACGCACGGCGCTGTGTTCAATTCAAACTGTTTACTGGGGAACTTTCAGAGCACCGGGCCGTGTCGCGGGCTTTCAAATCAGAATCTCAAAGCCGGCGTGCGGGCGAGCGGCTTATAACTTTCGCGCCGGATCGCATTAGCCGTGTTTATCGATACAGTTTTGCCAGTGAATTATTAAAAGGATGGCTCCGGTGATACGGGGGCCCCCTGACTGAGCTTAATCACTCATTATAATCCACGGCGGATAAAATATTCACCAGCGCTCGTGGAGGGAGCAGCCCCTGTAAAGACCTTATCAACCTCATATCCGGGGAAATCGATATTCACGCCGCATCTGATAAGCAAATATGGATGAAGATGAGAAAATAAAATAAATAAAATAAAAGGTTGGCTGTTTGAAACGCTGCACACGGTGGCCTTGAGAAAAGTAAATGAGTTGGGGACATGAGCAGAGAGTGAATTAAAAAAAAAACGCCAATATTACAGTGTTGTCATGAGCACTTTACAGCGTCTATTAATACCGAGTGCAGGCGTGCATGGCTGCTGGATCTTATCACAGAGGTGTAAACATATTTTGTGTGTTGTTTTTTTTTCTTTTCCTTTGCCGCAGAGCTGATAAAGAGATGGGCGACGGTCCAGCAGTGACAGAGAGGCTCTCTCAGGTTACCCCGGCCGTCCCTCCTCCTCCACCTCCTCCTCTTCCTCCTCCGCCGCCGCCGCCAGCGTCCCAAATCTCCTGCAAACTCAAGACCGGGTTTTTCCACAATATGTGTTTTTTCTGAATGGGCTCCAATTCCTCCAATTGCTTCTACCGAACAGTATCTTACGGAGTAAACGCGCTGCTTTTTCAATAGATACCATCGCAACAGATATATATTTATATAAATATATATATATGTATGGTTTCAAACTAAAAGCTGAGAAAAGTCTGGAGTTTGAAAAATGTTAAACTTTAGTAAGAGCTGCTTAATGTTATCTTGATACGACGTGACTTTAATAGTTTTCTACTCATTTTATGAAAATAGACAACAAAACCTGCAATTTTAAATGATTTTATTATTTATTTTTAAACGATTGTATCATATATATACACTCACCGGCCACTTTATTAGGTACACCTGTCCAACTGCTCGTTAACACTTAATTTCTAATCAGCCAATCACATGGAGGCAACTCAGTGCATTTAGGCATGTATACATAGTCAAGACAATCTCCTGCAGTTCAAACCGAGCATCAGTATGGGGAAGAAAGGTGATTTGAGTGACTTTGAACGTGGCATGGTTGTTGGTGCCAGAAGGGCTGGTCTGAGTATTTCAGAAACTGCTGATCTACTGGGATTTTCACGCACAACCATCTCTAGGTTTTACAGAGAATGGTCCGAAAAAGAAAAAATATCCAGTGAGCGGCAGTTTTGTGGGCGGAAATGCCTTGTTGATGCCAGAGGGCAGAGGAGAATGGCCAGACTGGTTCGTGCTGATAGAAAGGCAACAGTGACTCAAATAACCACCCGTTACAACCAAGGTAGGCAGAAGAGCATCTCTGAACGCACAGTACGTCGCACTTTGAGGCAGATGGGCTACAGCAGCAGAAGACCACGCCGGGTGCCACTCCTTTCAGCTAAGAACAGGGAACTGAGGCTACAATTTGCACAAGCTCATCGAAATTGGACAATAGAAGATTGGAAAAACGTTGCCTGGTCTGATGAGTCTCGATTTCTGCTGCGACATTCGGATGGTAGGGTCAGAATTTGGCGTCAACAACATGAAAGCATGGATCCATCCTGCCTTGTATCAACGGTTCAGGCTGGTGGTGGTGGTGTAATGGTATGGGGAATATTTTCTTGGCACTCTTTGGGCCCCTTGGTACCAATTGAGCATCGTTGCAACGCCACAGCCTACCTGAGTATTGTTGCTGACCATGTCCATCCCTTTATGACCACAATGTACCCAACTTCTGATGGCTACTTTCAGCAGGATAATGCGCCATGTCATAAAGCTAGAATCATCTCAGACTGGTTTCTTGAACATGACAATGAGTTCACTGTACTCAAATGGCCTCCACAGTCACCAGATCTCAATCCAATAGAGCATCTTTGGGGTGTGGTGGAACGGGAGATTCGCATCATGGATGTGCAGCCGACAAATCTGCGCCAACTGTATGATGCCATCATGTCAATATGGACCAAACTCTCTGAGGAATGCTTCCAGCACCTTGTTGAATCTATGCCACGAAGAATTGAGGCAGTTCTTAAGGCAAAAGGGGGTCCAACCCGTTACTAGCATGGTGTACCTAATAAAGTGGCCGGTGAGTGTATTATTCATATATATTTGTTCATAAGATGTCTTGACAAGATTCACAACCCAAAGAAGAGCAAAGGTTAGAGTAATATAAAAGGAAATAAACTTTAAGCATAGAGAAGAAATGAATAAATATCAAAAAAGTGAATATAGGGCACAATTAGTTGTGCAATACTATCTAGACATGAGGAAGTTGCATATATAAGATATGTCCCTCTGAGATCTAAATGAAGTCAACGACAACAACTGTTAAAAATGCATAGAATTAAAAAAGTAATAATTAAAATTTGCAAAAAAATGTCTTAAATTCAAATTCATCATCTGATTTGTTTGTGTTCCTTTCTGCAATTATTATTATTTTTTTTTACTAAAATTACTACCTTTACTACAACTTACTTAGACACAGAATACTACAAACAGACACAAGTATATTTATGTGCAACTGTGCAGGAAGAAACTTTTTATTAAACGTACAAATATATATAATATACGCAACTATACGAAATCTCCGTACGTAAAAAAAAAAAGTACACCGTTTAGCACAAATGTCCATTTCACTTAATGCGTATTTTACAGTTTGATGCACATTTCTGTATTTAGTCACCTTCCTTTAATGTGCAGGACAAGTTTATTATAGAAAATGACTATTTTTATAAATGCATGACATGTAATTGGGGTTTAAAGAGAGAAAGAAAGAAAGAAAAAATAGATTTGAATTATTTTTATTTTCACACATGCACCGGTAGAGCGTGGAAACCCCCAAAGCAAGAAAAAAAACAATTAGACCGAAGTCAGAAAGCCACGCATTCACGCTGCAGACTGTGTCCAAACAAGGCAAGGCTGCAGTAAGACGTCGCCGTGACTTCTGTGAATCACGTTAATTAATGAAAGGTCTCGGCCGGTGACGGTCCTCTTGGTTTCAACAGCTCACCTAAACCACATGAAGAACCTAAGAGGGGGTGACCTTAAACGGCAGCCTTCACAGAAACTCAAGGACGTGTACACTTAAGAGATAAACCTCTCTCTTTTTTTCCCCCTTCTTGCTTTATCTAATCTTTCAAATCAGATGTTTTTGCTCTTTATTTTCTTGTTCAGCTGTTAATGAGACAAAGTGTGTCAAAACGCAGAGATAGCATCTGCTCGACGTGAAGCAGTCCGAGCGCCGAGGCTGCCTGACAGGAGAGCTGTCCTCGCTCACTCTCACTGCGGTCACTAACATTTAGCTTCTTTTTTTTTTCTGTCTCTCTTCCTCCTCCATAATCAGGGAAAGAAAAAAACTTGCTGCGTTCTCAGCTTCAGGGTTAACATCTTCAACGATCAGATTATTAGTGAACAGGAAACGAGGGAGTTTCCAGTATTTCTGCAGAAATATGAGGAAAACGTTGCGCGTGAATAACCTGCTACCGAAAATGACGCAGCTGCACACGTACCGGCGTCGAAGGCAGGAGTGTGTTAACACCGTGTGTGCGTGTGTGTGCTGCAGCATATATCTTATCACCGGCGCAGATTAAGCCCCTGCCTACGATAAGGCCCGACGACAAACAGGAGGATAGCGGGCAGCAGCGGCGGCGGCGTAGGGCCCAGATGGGCGATTACAGGGGCCCGCCTTGGCACAAGAGGGGTCGAGACCGGGCGACCCCCCGCTCGTGCGATAACCGAGCCGGGCCACGGCGGGCCGCCATTATCGCTCTGCTCCCCTGGCCTTCTCATAAGCACCAGAGGTTTGACATCTGCACTTAGCGGGACGCGTCTCGCGCTGTATCTGCAGGAGAGAGGCGATCACACGCTGGACTGCACAAAGACGGAGCTCAGCGCACTTGTTGAATCCAAATCTGTTGCTTTTTGGTTATTGACTTCCATTAATAAAATCTGTTCAAGCTATAATTTGTATATATCGTCCAAAAGCACATATTCTACATGATAAAAAAATCTAAATCATAAAAAATAAATGCTGAATATTTACTTGCTTGCAGGAAAATATCTATGCAAGTATTTTTTTTTTTTTTAGAATTTCTGAGTGAAAGTCAATTCTTTGATCGCCGCAATTATCAGCTGCACAACTAAGAACAACCTCAGTCTCTTTAGTGAAAGCATTTAAAAAAAAAAACTAACATCTGAAACCAGGCTCAGGAAAACTCAGAAGCCCACGCTCGATGCGCGGCGTGATACGCAGAGGCACCTTACTATGTGAACTTTTGTAAAATGTCAAGGCTTTTGTCTTTCCTAGAACTGAACTCCAGGCTCATTCAGAACCATCAAACGCCGCGCCGAGCGCTTCTGACCCGGGGCCATCTTGATAAAAGTCCCGAAACTCTTCGAGGGGAGCCGTGAAATTAACCGTTAAAAGGTCATTAATTGCGCTTGTGTTTTTTTTTTTTGGGAAGCAGCCCACGATGCAAATGTGCACATAAATATGGTGCACGTTAAAATTAAGACTCAGCCTCTGCATTAAAGCTACAAAATATATTTAAATACAGGATTTGTTATTATTAATATTCACTTGATTGAACATAAATATGTAAAATCTGTAAATATATTAATTTATAAAGAGTAAAAACGGTTAATTTTGCTCATAATTGGAGGAAAACCGTCTGATTTGCTTTGCTATATGAAATAATTCAGTTTAACTACTACATTAATTTATTTTACAGGAGCAGATCATAATAATTATCATTCATTAGTGCCATCTAGTGCCCACCGTCCCAATATATTTGGCTTTTTCCTGAATGAGTCGATGCCCATCCTTTAAAAAAAAACAACTAAATTCCCCGTGTTCCTGTTCTCGGGTCGCATCATTTCAAAAACTCCTCCAGGATTCGACGTCCCGACCCCATTCATTCCTCTCCCTTTTCCCTGACCCCTTTGATAGCGATAGTGGACACATATCGCATGATAGAGGGAGCATATCTTAATTGGCTGCCGCGTTATCAGGCCCGTTTGATAAGCTTCTTTGTCTTGTCCATCGTCGGATAGGTGACGGGAGTGCGCGGGGGGAGAGGGGAGGGATGTTGGGGGATGGCGTGTTTGCGCGAGCGGCCCGAGCGGCGTCGGATAGATCACTCTGCATGTACAGGTGAAGCCGCCGACGCTGGGAGCTGTACTCAGGCGCAGTGACAAAGTGAGGTCTCACGAGCTCTACAGCGTGATAACCATCTTCTCTGAGATTGGACCAACACTCACCACTCTTAGGTTAGTGTGTTGACAGATAGAAGCCACAGACAGATAAAAATGAAAAAAAGAAAAAAAACAGAAGGGAAGAAAGAAAGAGAGAGAGAGAAAATAGCGAGCTACTTTCTCATAGGTGTTTTTGATGTATGCCAGTGGCAGCTAAGATAAGGTACAGAACAAAACACGCCACGTCCCGGTCTTATGAATGAGGACGTATGGGTGAGAACCTGTTAGTCACAGTTTCACAAGTGCACGATTAAAAAGGTGTTTCTTGGAGGAGTGATGCACACATATGCATCCAATTATCAATAAATGTTCTTAGAAAACAGCAGAAGTAAAAGCTACCTGGGCAGTTCCCTCTAATACCAGTCAGCTTTGCCACTCCTCTCCGTTTGATGTCTTTAGATGTGCTCTGATAAGGTTCTGCTGTACTTAAAGATTGTAGGTGTTCTCGCCGCCTTTCATGTTCGCTTTCACTTAATAACAGAGCTCACACACACGTGCGCTTAGTGCTCTTTAGTGGATAGATATGTGTCAGTGCGATATGGTTTGAAGTAAGATAAGTGTTGTTTGTAATTAAGAAACAAATTAATCAGAGTTGGTGGTGCTGCTTCGCTTTAGCTTTTTAAGAAAGTTCTGAGGTTTAGCTCTAAAGACGGTAGCTAAGTCAAGCTAATGGTCAAATAATTTAGTGCCCTAGTGAAATTTGGAGTCGCCTAAAACATACAATGATTGATAAGTCATATTTTGAAGCTCAGTGTGGCGTCTCTGGCCGACGCCATCTTGGAAGTAGCTGACTAAATCCCGGCTAATTAAAAAGAATGTGATAAGAAATGATGTGCGAATGAAGCTAAGGTAGCTAGCTAGCGGCAGACTACTAACTTTAACCATTAATATAATTTAAAAAGTTGAGAAAATATTAAATATTACTACACACTGCACATTTCACAGCTTTTTTAACGGCTTGTGGCCTGGAGAAGTTTTGTTTGATTATGAGCAAATCCTTCGTAGTGTCACTGATATGTTTTCCATTTTACAGCGGTTTTGAAGCCCAGTGCGGAGTCTCCGGCAGTATCGTGGCTTCACATAAATCCCAGTTATTATTATTATATTTTTTTTAAACTAGGATGAGAAGCTTAGCATGAGGGGAGCTGAGCTAGCTAGCTAGCAGCAGATGCATGACTTTAAGGATTAATATGATTTAAAGAAGTTAGCTATATGGATAAATATCCGCGCAACAAGATGAAACGTGGCCATGTTAATGTACAAAACATTACTACACACCGCACGTCTCAAAGCTTTGTTTGAAGGCTTGTGGCCTGTCTGTTGTGTATGGTGCTTTTGAAGCCCAGTGTGGGCTCTTCTGCGGTCGCCATCTTGGAAGTATCGTGACTTTACATCACTCCAAGCTAATTAAAAAAAAATAAAAAATATGACGAGAATTTACGTATTAGTGGAACTGAAGTGGCTAGCTAGCAGCAGATTTAGGACTTTACGCATTAATATAATTAAACAGGTGTGATATGTGATAAAAGGAAGTTGAAGTTTCACAACTCAACCAAGTAGCAACTAACAAAACAGAAGAGGCTACTTGTAGGCTTTCTTGAAGACGTAGCACGACCCAACCAAATCCAGTTTCTTTGTCGTTTCCTTCACAGATGTATGAAAATATGTGCAACAATTCTGCACATACAGTGTTTGTGAGAGTTTAGCTACAAAGACAAAAGAAATAAATAATTGAGGCTGTAAACAGTTGGATATTTTAACACTGAGGTCTTAGCTAACTTTTTGAACTCTCAAGTAACCGTCTGACAAACGGCCTCCTCGGATTGCACCTTCTTGTGGCTTTAGAAAAAAGTATCTGCAAATAAAATCAACTACTGTGGCAGCTGGCAGCACTGCTACCTGGCTAGTCTACCTGGTGAGAACAGGCACTTTAATCAAGATTACAAAGAACACACCCAAGCTTGTTGCACTTTGTTAGAGTGAACTGTTGCTTGGAGTTCGAACGCACGTATGCTGCGTCATGACGGATCACTGCACCTCCGTCATGGCGTTGTTCTCGGCACGTTGCAAATCTGTTGAGTTTGGTTTAATTTAAACAAAAATGTTCCTTTGCTTCCTTAAATTCTTAGTTGACCGTATGAATTATTCAACCGGACTTGAGACAACTGGACTGTGGTATTTGCTTTCCATTTACATCTTCTCAGCTTCAAGACTAATTTGACACGCAGAACTTAAAAAAAGCGCGGGCAAGGAAGACATTTTCTACGAGATTTGGTGCAAAGACAACATGAAAGAAGCTATTACCCAACACTCTGACAGTAAATGTGAGGTGTGCTAGTCCGTTTCGTAGAAAAATTAATTTAATACATTTGGTGAATTCTCAGTGGATTGGATCAACCGTGTTTTATGCAAAACATTTGAAGAACTACAGTTTAGTAGTTTAAATGACTTGAAACAGACTGTCTGTACTTTTCTATGGAAAGGCTCTTCTGACAAATCCAGTTTGTTCACTGACAGCGTCTACATCGGAAACTTATCTCGCAGCCAAACAACAACCCCAAACCTCAAGCCTGTGTGTAAAAAATGTACTTTTGAGAAGGAAACGTACATACATCTTGTGCATCTTTGGTGTATCTCAAACTTGCACAGGAATTCACGTTGACTCATGTCTGTCTTCTCAAAATTCAGCCCAGTGCTACTACTACCACTACCGAGAGCAACGAGGTGACCTGCAACCTTAAGAGTGGCAGCAGGAAGCAGGGAGGCGCGGGAGAGTCACACAGGCTCCTTCCTTCTCAGATATTAAAATGGAAACGTGTAGGTGAGATACGAAAAAAAACCAGCGTCACTTTCAACTTCTCTGTGAAAAAGTCATGCCAGTCATTTGGATCAGAGTTGTTGTTTCTGTGACAGCCCTGGTAGTTTCCTCACTATTCATGTGGTTGAAACAGGAAACAAAACAGTGGCGAAGTCACTGCTGCATATCGGCTGCTCAAGAGCGACTTCATTAGGACAGATTTATGCTGTCACCCCGGCATCGCGCCGAGGCGTAAAAGTGTGACTTTTCTACGTGTCATTTTAAGCCGAATCTTTCTTCCTTTCTGCACGTTTACAAAGCATGCATTTTTTTTTTTTTTTTTTTTTTTTAAATGCAATTTTCCTATCCAGCAGGCAAATAAGCCATAAGACAGGTTTCAGGTCTGTGCAGGATGATGCAATGCTAAATAGATGGAAACATGAACCAGAAGGTGTCAAGGTAGGAAATACAAAGGTAAAAGGAAAAAAAAAAAAAAAGTCGCAGCTTACATTTGAGCATGCAATTACGGGAAATTATGCAGCGGTTATAGTAAACAGCGAGCTATGTCAGCTGTAGCAACAGTTCAAATTTTAAATTCTTTAAAAAAAGAAAAAAAAAATCTGATATTTGGGGCCTCTTGTCATAGTTGAGATATCAGTGACTTGTTAGATGCATTTCTTTGCTAAAGGCCCCAGAGAGGTGAAAGCATCCAGTGTTTCAGTAACGTGTGACACATGTTCATTTGCATATTTAGCGTGGATTATATCAAGTCTGCTACCACACCAGCCACACCAGGAGACTTACAAACCATCTAACAATGACATATTTGTGGTATATTTAACTACCAACGTATCTGTACTTTTACTTATCGGTGATTCTGTGTATTTATTGTAATGCTTCCACCACTGATAGACAGATTGATCAAAATTTAAATATATATCAGCCGCCATCATTTGTTTTGAGGGTTATATAATATCATCATGAGAATTAGGTGGCACGGAACGGTTTGGTAAAACCACCCACAACCTCACGGCAGCAACTGGCGGAGGAGGAGGAGGCCCGGAGCTCCCACCGCCTCTCCCTCCTTGCCCGGCGCTCCCAGAGGAGCAGCCATGGCGATGGTGATTATGTCACCACTTAGCGAACTAACTGACACTGATGGGTTTGAAATGCACTCTCCGTCCCAGCGGGGCCCCCCCCCCATTCTCATCCGCGGGTCTGTCAGGCCCCTCTGTGCCGGGTGTTGGGTTACCCCGGAGTGACGGCAAGGCCAAGTTCAACAGCGCAGCCAGCCAGCAGCTCTCTGAAGGGTAAGGAGGGGGCTGAGGCTGAGACGGAGGGGCACAGAGGCTCTTCTGACTCACTTCTGGACCCCTTCTGGTGCACTGCTGCCCGCCCCCTCGCGATGACCTCTCCTTTTCATCCTCCCTCTGTCTTCACCACAGAAGAACTCTGGAATATTACTCATTCAAGAAGCAACCTTAGAAATGTTACCTGATTCACGAGCCTGAGCTAAATGTTGGAGCTAACTGGGTTGTGCGCTAGATAACATCAAAGCTGGAGCTACGTCTTAGCTATTCCCGATTACAAACCTTATAAATGTCGAATTCAAAACAGACGTTAAAGAAGGCTGAGGTTAGCAGCTTGCACTTCTAACACGTCATGTTTCCCAACAGCTGATTTATGCAGCAACTTCCAGTTAACAAAAATATTAATAATAAAAAAAGTAGATTCAGCAGAGGTGGTACAAGTTAGATCCACCGACGCAAGATGAATAACCCGAAACCAGTGAGTAAAAGGTGTATTTTGGAGCAGTTGACTCATAAGAAGAGCAAAAAAATTAAGATTTAAAAAATTCAGTGTCTGTGCGACGCAACAGTCGTCTGCACGAAGCAAAAATCTACAGAGGAATGCGGCGCTCGAGGGCATTCGCCATTATCCGCAGCTTTGTAATACATCGTTATAAGGAAGACGAGATGCTTGTTAATCTCCTGGAGAGGAATCATTCGAATATCTCCAGGCGTCCCGCGCTTTTCTTGCTCAAGTGCTGCGATTAGGCCGCAAAGGCAGCAGAGTGTGGATGCAGGCTGCAGCGTTTGCTGCAACAACAAAATAAAAAAAACAAAGGAAGCGCCAACCTCTCAGAAACACCCACAAGAGCCTTGTGTTTTTCTGTGGTCAGCGTAAGTTGTTTTTGACACATGGCTTCAGAATAATGGAACTAGCATCTCACGCGCGCCCTAAACGAGCGCAGCCACGTTTGCATCCAAAGCCTGCAACGGCCCGCGCATGCAAACATGTGGCTACGGAATTCTCTACCCAGGCAGCTACAGTGAATCCCTTCTCGATCAAATCAGAATCTTCAAATCTGCGATTGAAACGTGTCAAAAGTCGTTCCCGAGGAGAAGCGGCTGCGGTCAGCTCGAATTCGACAGATGAGTCAGAAAATGCGAGCCGCACGTCTGGCCCTCAACCTTGAGAAAGAGGCGCTTTTCCTTCCGAGAGGAAGTAAAGTGTCCTCGGTGACTAACAACGAGACAGTCACACAAGTGGCTTGCGCATCTGAGCAATGACAGAAGTGCTTGGTCTTAGCCCACCTGGAATGACATTTTGCTGAAGCCACAGTGACGAAGACCTGACTAAGACTGGCAGGCAGAGAAGTCTTTTCACATTGACTTACATTATTCATTGCCACAGATCTTTTTATAAGTCTGCTCTTAACACTAGACTCCTCAGCTTTCTAAGATGTCCACAAGCCACCTAGCTATCCCTACATGACAACGTGACAGTGCAGTATTGATCATGAAGCGGTCTGCTCTCTCTTGATGTGAAAAGTCATTCATGAACGGCGCAAAAAAAACCCAAGAACGGGCGCCATTTTCGCGTCTGAGCAACAATTCTTGGGGCTCGTCTTTCTGCTTAAAGCCCGATTCACGGCATCCACTCGCGGTTCCCTCTACGACCTCTCGAGTTCAGCGTACCGAGAATTCACACACAGTCAGATGTTAACGAGTAATCGAGGCTGCAGCTGCAGAACAAACACATGTGAGTCAGTGAGAAAAGTCAGACTGCGACTATTCAAACATCTGCATTTTACACTACGCAGCGCGACTCCCCGCCACAGATGAAGAGACAAGGAGGAGGAGGAGGAGGAGATGGAGGAGAAGAAGGAGGTCATCTCGGCATGCTTACTATATATAGTGCAGAAAGTGTTAACCAAAATTAGGCGGGTCGGTTTTCTTGGTTTCAGTCATTTACTGATAGTCGCCTCCGATGCGTTTGATGACAAAATGACGCGAGAGCAGTTCCGGGGTGACATGTGGCTAAATGGGCTTGTGTTATTGTCAACTTCCATTAACCATTAGAAAAACAATTGCCAATTATGAAGTCAGTCCCCAGCCCCCATCCCCCAGCCCCCTTCCCCGCCTCCTCTTTCCCCTCATCATATGTTGCTATAGAGAGACATATGTGTTTAGTCTATTAAAAGAGACAGCCGGCATGCTTTGGGGAGGTGACCCCGGGGGCTGGATGACAGCTTCAGTTACACTAACACATGAGCTCTCCCTGAACCCCTCCCCGAAAACACACAAACCTACCCAACCAGCCAACTGAGCTCCAGTCCTTTGCCTTTCCCCTCCCCCGCCCTCCCCTTTCCCGCTCCCCCGCCCTCTCCTTCCACACCAACCTCCAACCTTGAACCTCTAACCTCCCATCTCGCCTGATCTGGCGGCGGGGGTGTTGGTTTTTCAGCTGGTTAAAGCGGAGTGGGATAAGAAGCCAAATTGAAAATTAACCCGCCGATGGTCACGTCGATAGGTGCCGATCGGCCCCGCCTCGTCCGCGCTCTGCCGCTGATTTAATTACGCTTAAGGAAATGATAGAATAACTGCGTCCACCTGTGGCCGTCCGCGTCGCGCTAATCCCTTCATGCGGCCGCCTAACCCCCTTAAAAGTTTGAAGATAGCCGCCCCGCGCACTCCGGCTGACCTCTCCCGCGCACGGCTCCCGGGGAAAGCTGCCAGGATTCACGCTAGAAATGTCGCCTGAGAAATTAGATCAAGAGAGATAAAGTCAGAGCATGCTGCAAAATGGGGAGGGGGATGCGTTTCCACAAACTTTTGTCATCATGGACTGCTAGCTAGTGCTAACAGACTGGAAGCCTGCATGGTAAGAGCAGGCCGAGAGAAAAATTGAGATATGTTCTGCAAGCGTCCCAAAAATTCTGTGACATCACCCGTCCGGGGGGGAAACTCTCATGCAAGGACGGACGAGGACGCTGGAGGCGATTCCCGTCACAGGGACGCGAAATTGTAGATTTGAAAAGCCTCCCGCTATCGCGCCCTCGAGCAAGGCGTTAAACTCGTCCGCAGCAGCAGCCAGCGGTGCAGCTCTCCCCGACTTGAAACGGCAGCGGCGGCCAAGTGAAAGATCTGAACTTCAATGCCCGGGGAAATCATGTGAAGTGGCATCAGTGAACCTGCTGCTCACTTCACCAGGCTGCCGTGTGATGCGATTATACCAGCAGAAAGGAACGAGACAAGAGAGGCAACGGAGCCGAGAATAGCGAGTCCGAAATAGGACTGGACCGCATGGTTTCGTGGCAATTTAGAGGCTACTTTGCTTTGAGCACATACGTTTAGTCATTAGCTCTGGGGACTCCCAAGAACACTAGAGTGCAATATAGAAAAATTTGCTAAATCTGAACCTAATTAATGTGGTTACTGCTGTGTAATCTAAGCAGAAAGAGAATGAACCGACATCGCTAAAGTAAACATCAAAGTGTTCAGTTTTACGTATCAAACGGTGAAAATGACACATAACTCGATGACTACAAATCTTAATGACAGAAATGTGTCACTGGTTGACGTCATTGCCGAAACTATTAGACAACAAACTGACTCCTCAACTGCCAGTTAAGGCAGCAGAAAGACATGTCAAACACTTGTCAATTACTGTGAATACTTTTGCTTTATTTAACCTGTTTGAAGAAATAGTCATGTCAAAGATCTTAAAAGGAAAATGAGTTTCATTAAAAAGACAAAACAATGAGTCATGTCTCTCATGGTGGGGACTTTTGACCCACTTTGTTGGGTTGGTTTCTACTCATGTGCTCTGTCCTCATTTATTTTTCATTGAGGGGTGTCCCGTTAATCCCTTAGAACATGTCTTTCCCCATTCATTGTTCCCTGTCAAGTTGTCCCGGATCCCAAGTTCTTGTCTTGGTTTTGGTCTTTTGGTAGTGACTGTCTTGTTCCCTAGTTTTAAAGTAATTTTTTGTTTTCAACTCCTGCCTCCACTTTTGTGTCTTGAATTTGGGTCCAACTTTGCCAGAAAAGTGGCAAATTTTTACATTCTTTGTTCCCTGACCTTCGTCTAATTGGACTAGCCCAGAACGCACCAATGAAAGTTGGTCCGTATTCTCTCTGTTGGGATTTGCCCTGCCAGTCAAATCATTTGTGTGGGCTTTATGGGGTAATGGACAGGAGGGAGGGGAACAGGGACTAGTCATTAATCTGAGCGCCATGGAGTTGAATTTGTTAAGAACAAAATGGATAATTTTTTCCTCTGTAGTGACTGAAATACGCCCCATAATAAAAACCCAAAGGTTACTTTACCATATTCAGATTCAGATTCAAACTGAGCCATATCAGAAACTCACTGTACTCATTTTAAAACAATGTAAATCATAGAAAAAGAAGCAAATCTTTATATTTGAGGAGCCGAAGCAACAAATGCCATTAGACGCCATCAAATAAGGGTTGATTCACTTAACCATTGGTCAAATATCAAATTCACCTACCTGAAAGTAGGTTTGGTGAAATACTGAGAGTCCTGCAGAGCCAGAGGATGTCAGCTTGTAAGTAAGAAACTAGAAAAGGATCCTCCGCAGTGATCCATTCTTCTCCTTTGTAATGCGGCTTCACACATGCTGCATAAATATCAGCCCTCCGCTTGACAACACATTACCCGCATTAAGCCCGGAGGTTAAACCCCACTGAAGTTCCTTCCGAGTTGGTGCCATGAATGACTCATGGCATGATGGAAAGAAGCAGAAAAGAGGAGGGGGAGAAAAAAAAAGAGGAATGACAACAATGTGAATGAGAGAAAGAAGGGTCGTGATAGCTCCACTTTGCCGAGACATCATGCATTTCTTGGGTATTTAAGCATGAGGGGCTCTGAGGGCTTAGCATTTCCGTAAGGCTGAGGCCTGCGTTTTGACTGTGAGAGAAGAGACCAATTAGGCCATTAATGTGAGTGCTGACGGGCGGATTACTCCCCCGGCTCGGCTGCCCCTTTAAAAAACAGGCAGTAATAACAATAAAGCCAGTAATAACCCAAGCTCTTAAAGGGACAGCTGGGGCCAGGCGGGGGGACTTTGTCTGCCAGAGTTCTCATCTCAAACATACTGTACAATGTGATTTTCAGCGGTTTCGCCGTCACAGCCTAATGTCCTTCACAGCTGGCTTCACATGTTTGAAGCTGCCAAACAGGCTTTTGTACACTTCCTGGGTCCTTTGTTTGAACCCCGGACTTGGGACTCCGAGACTATTGTCCGACCCCGTAGGAAGTTTTGCGTTTTCAATCAACGGGCGCCGCTTTGAAGCTTCAAGGTAAACGGAATCTGCAGATGACCCAAACACACCTAGAACACATGCACACCCTGATACGGATACAATGCAAATTACGTCGGCATTGTGGAGGCCTTACTACATCCGCGCTGTATTCCAGTATTTCCAGGTTTACAGTTACAGGGCAAAAGTCAGGGGTGAGGGGTTGGGGGCGGTGCACCTCCAACAATCACGCAGGTGCACTATTGAGCTCCACTCAGCTGCAGCACGAGGACATCCACCTTGCTCCTCAATTAAGGACGCAGATCAACAAACACAGACAGACGCGCAAATGTATGCGTTCACATGCACCTCGTGGTCGTGACCACTCTTTGGACCCCATGTAGTTGGGGTATTCTCTTACTGAGCTGGGAATAGGAGCGAGGAACCCGAGCAGCGCTGCCGTCCCGGAGACAAAAGGCACCGTGGCCCCGGGGCTCGGGCTAAGGAAGCTCCGGGTTTGGCCCGAGGACCTCGAGGTCTTTGAGGAGCCCCTTTAAACAGCCAGGTGTTCCAACAGGAGGGACATTGTGGGACTGTCGCAGCGAGTATTGGACTGGATCGGATAAAGGAAGCACAGTCTGCGCTTGGTTTGTTGCTTTTTTGTGCTTTTGCAATTAATTAAACATTTAAGATGGAGTGTTTGCTTTCAGTCTGGTATTTCCATGATTAAGCCTTACAATTTGCGTAAAAGTTTTAAGGATTAATGGAATGATGCACCTTAAGAGTCAAAGTTGCGTCTTCTGGGTCATTCCCACAGTCCTTTGCAGGTGGCAAACCCATGTCCATCACTCTGTCTGGTTAAAGGCTAAAGTTGATGTAACACGAGCGTGTGTGCATTGCATGAAGCTAAATTCTTCGTGTGCTGATGGCTGGAGATGGAGACGTACACTACGACACCTGCAGCACTGATCTACAGTAAAGGCACAGGATCCGGGGTTTTAAAGGAAAAATATCGCTGGAAACAGAAGTCTGCAGCTGTTATTGACTTAACTTACAGCCTTATGAGCGCAGCGTCCATTGCAGAGCATTTCAGTCGAAAAGTCTCCCCTCGTGCAAACAGTCCAAACTCCCATATATTAAAAATAAATGATATCTCCTATATTTTAAAAGCCCTGACTTCCTCTCTCTCTCTCTCTCTCTCTCTCTCTCTGGTTCCAGGAAAACATACATCACAGCCGGTGTCGGCCAGAGCCAACAGCGCCTGTTTGCCCTGTCTGGACCAGCTTGGATCTGCGCCCAGGTCAAAGGTCAAGCAATCAGTCCACATCAGAGTCTCTCTCTCTCTCTCTCTCATCATGTATTTTGTAATTTTGTTTTCCATGCATGTTTTCTTTCGCCTTGTTTGCCTCGTTCTAGTTTCAAATGGGCAGATTAGTGAAATGGAAAAGGCTCAGTTCACTCAGACGTCAGATATGGTTCCTCCAACTCAAAGAATATGAGACGGTGAAGAGACAAAAGAGTCTCCCTTGTGGAGACTCATCAGAAAATGGACGTGGACCTTCTGAGGGTGTCCTGTGGTGTCTAGCAGCAGAATGATGTTTGGGAGGTCAACACCTTGAGATGTTCTCCATGTTTTTTTCAGTTGTTCCTAAAGTGTTTTTGTGGCGGCATCCTGCTGGGGATGGCTGCTGCCATCAAGGAGTGTCATTGCTATGGGGTGGGGGTGCCTGGTCTGGTCTAGGTGGGTGCTACATGTCTAAGTAACATCCACACCAATGAATGAATGAATGCCAGGTTCTAAAGTTTCCCAGAAGAACATTTAATTATCACAAGCTGTTCAATGTCATTTACTTCATCTGTCAGTGGTTTTAATGTTGTGGCTGATTGGTGTATCTTGGCTGTATCAATCCCTCTCATTGGCCGTTGCACTCCGCAAAGAATACATCAGTTATTGTTGTTAATAAATGAGATAATCCTTTCAAGCAAACTTTCTCAACCTGACCCAGGTTTGTTTCCTTGACCTCTTGTACTGTCTTTCTGGAACGGCATAAACCCTTCATTCCAGTCTGGAAAGAAGAGACTCCAGCTCCATTAACTCGAGTCCTGGAGTGTCCTGCACCGGGCCGCTAATCCCCTATAGCCAACAGTTATGGCTGCTCACTTAACACCTGGCTCTGCTGGCGTGTCGTATCATGACTAATCTTATTAGGGCTAATCGTTCCCAGATCAGCACATCCACGCCGACCCCGGCACGACCCCGTGACCCGGCCAGGGAACCCTCACACGGGATCAGACCGCGAACTTATCGTCTGCACCCAAACACCAGACCCCACCCTCACCGTCCAGCAGACGGACGCGGGACAGGAGGGTGCACGGATATGACCTTGATTCCTTTGGGGTGACTGAAAAATGACGTTATGAACTGGCTGCGTTTTAATTGAACCCTTCCCTCTGGGAATATAAAGCCTGATGCACTGAAGATAAACAAGTTAACAAATATAAGAATAATCGCACCATCAGGAATAACTCTTATCAACCTGGCATCTGCGTGGGTCTGTTTGTATCCTGAAAGTACCGGAGAGAGCCCGCTGTCTCTTTCTCCCCACCTCACCTCGCTGCCTTCCTCATTTTCTCTCGCTGTCATCTGTCAGGCAGCTCAGTTCTTGGCACTCTCACCACCTGCTCAGGACCCGCTGGATTTCTCTCTCGCAAAAGAGCTTTGCACCGTGCCACAGCTCACATCCGCCAGCCTATTTTCCCTTTTCTTCTCCGCCCGCCCGCCTGCCCGCTCGCTCTCGGTGCTCCTTCTTCCTCCCACTCCTGCTCCCCGCTCGGGTCTCTGCATCTTTGTCTGTTTGGCGCCTTTGAATCGGGCCTTCTGCTCCCGTCGTCGGGGTATCTGCCTTCAGCGGGGTCTTCGGTTTTAATTCTGAATGGGTGACAGTGCTCGATGCTAATCCGTTTACTGAAGGTGGATCAGATGTTTATTAAAAACTGAGATGATGTATTTCAGGAAAGCAACTGATAATTAGCAGTATTATCAATTACTATTACTAGCATAGTCTGTGGAAACCCACATAAACGATCAGCCACAGCATTATGACCAGACAAGTGAAGTGAATAGCATTGATTGTCTTGTGACAGTTCACTTCCAAACCTGGCATTCATTCATTCATTGGTGTGGATGTTACTTAGACATGTAGCACCCACCTAGACCAGACCAGGCACCCCCACCCCATAGCAATGACACTCCTTGATGGCAGCAGACAACCACAGCCGGATACACCCACAGAAATGGTTTAGGAACATGAAGAACATCTCAAGGTGTTGACCTGGCCTCCACATTCACTAGATCCCAAACTGATCAAGTATCTGTGGGATGATCCACAGAGGCCCCTCCCCTCAAAGCCCTCCCCACTAACAACATTGTGTTGCCAGACACCACAGGACACCCTCAGAAGCTCTATCTCAATTCATTAGGAAGGTGGTCATAATGTTCTGCCTGATCGGTGTAAACACTAATATTTGCCCTGACACTGACTAAACTGCTTTTTCCAAGTACTCATAATGGTAAGTTAAAAGTTTGTGAGTCATCCTGAACTTGGGGGCGTGTCCTAATGTTGGCTCATCATAATGTAATGGCATGATCTGTGTATATATTAGATTTCTTATCGTACGCAAATGATTAACTCTGATTTAATCATCATAGTTATTCATATTTAAACCTTTCACAGCGCCGCCATGGCTCCACCGCCTCCCTCTCTTCCTCTTTCTTCCCTTTTTTTTTGCTCCGTCCCAGTCAGTGTGTGTGTGTGTGTGTGTGGAGGGGAGGGGTGGGGAGGGATGGGGAAGGGGGTCAGGCGGAGGTTACTCAAATACAGTGAGCTTAGCCTCTCCATACTGTCCATTAACTATCAAAACATGTGTGAGCTGTGACCAGGATGAGAGCGCCCTGCTCTGGCTGCCATTGTTTTTCTGCCTGTGTTTCACTTTTTCTTTTTTTATTTCACGCTTTATTTGGACAGGGGAAAAATGTTGAGCAGGCGACGTGTACTTTTCCAGCAGCGGCCTCATGTTTGTGACGGGTGTTTGTGCGACACGGGCTTGTTACAGGGACGTCAACTGAGATTGTTACTTCAATTCATTTAACGTTCACCCAGATCAGTTAAAATAAATATGTAATACTGTTCTATAGAGAGTATTAGTATCAGCACAAGAGCGGAAATAGCTCAGTAGACATTAAATCTATTGATTGTCGTGCAGAACTTTTAAAACAGTGACACTGGAGAAAATCCCTAGACGAATATTCAAGAAAACCAAATACAGTTGCCATGGTTACAGCTTTGGATGAATATTAACCTAAAAGTGCGAGCTTTTATCGTTTATTTTACTTTTTATACCAGTATTCGGCTCATTATTGTCAAAAAATAAAGGAAGGGAAGTATTTAGGGTATTTTAAAGTCCGTAATTTGCTGGAAAAGATTTAAAAATGCTGATGACTCATCCTGCACTGGGGGGCCTGCACTGATTTACCACCGTCCACTCAGATGCATTCCCTGACTTCGCATCTCTAATTTCACCAGCTGACGGATAAGCGTACGGACAATACGGACCTGCAATTTAGGAAATGCGGAAAGACAAAAACAAGCAGAGCTACGCTAGCTGTTTCACAAGGACATTGTACAAAGAGCTTGTAGGTAGAAATGAAAACCAGGTTTTTCCAGTCTAGGTGAACACACTGTGTCAAAAGTCAGTAGCTAAGCAGTCCATCCAGGATGCATGCAAGAAATGCAACAATGCAAGGCCATGAAAACCAGTCCCGGACCAAAGGAGCACCACATGGACCAAACGTTGCATAATTTTCCTGCCACTAGAGATGCTCTGCAGCAGCGTTCACCCACTGGCTGGTAAAGCTAAAAAAAATTTGCAAAACTAACTTTTTAAAATATTGTTTTATATGTTGCTTACTGTCAATTAGCCTTAGGTATTGGGACAATGGGCCAGTCCACAGAGACTACTGGTGTCATGATACAATCTGCAACCCTAGTAGTCATTGACCCAGTTTGTTTGACACTGTTAATCCCTCAATCACTGATTTCACAAGATAGAAAGATAGATAATGTGGTGAAAATTGTTAGAGACTCAACAATTAGACGGTACATTGTTCACCCGCAGCCACTTCCTTAACTGAGTTCGGATATGGATGGTGTTGAGGCTTTGTGGACTTTGTGAAGCGATAAAAAGAATATATTACTCATGAGACGTATGCGCTTATCGGTGTCCTCAGCCCCTCAACCCCAGCGGCCGTAACACGTGGCAAATGGCAGCCATTTGTCTCCATGAGTGAACTAATGGGGAGGCGCGGGGCCGCGGGCGCCCTGACAGCTTTATACTGGTAATATTCTGTCATCCCTTTGACTGCATTAGCGTTTCAACACCGCTCTTTTAAAACATTTTTACGGACGGCGTAAAATGTCAGATCTGGCCTAATACGTCTCCATGCGAGCCCCCTAACGTTCCTCCTCTCGGCGTGCAGACAGACATGCCGTGCTCCCTGCGCTGTCCCCACTTCCGATCTCTCTAATGTTTTTCAGTCATAATAAATCTGGCCCTGACTTTCTAAAGCAAACAATGCTGTGGGGACTGAGTCCTCCAATAACACTTTGTCAGTTCCAATCAGGCCTGAAATATGACTCAACTGTCTGTGCCTCTCCGTGCTCAAAGTACTCCCCTCCACACCCCCTCGTTTCCTCTCTCTCTTGCTCGTTCTCCCCCTGCTATTCTTTCCTTGGGCCTTTGCAATCTCTTCCAGTTCATTCCTGACCCATCCAACAGTCTTTCTCCCAATGTAATTATTAATAACTCCGGGCAGCCGCTCTGGTTTGGATAGCTTATGCGCAAGTGAGGAAATAAGTATGTGGACACAGAAACAAAGTATGTGGACACATCTCATTCCAAAACCAGAGGCATTAATATGCTGCTACAACAAGGCCTCCAGTGTTCCAGGAAGACCTTCCAATAGTTTCTGGAACCAGTCTTCAGATTAAGTCCTAAAGGTGCTGCGTGGGGTTGAAGTCAAGACGCTTTGCAGGACAGTTGAGTCCTTCAACTCCTTGAAAAGTCATAGCTTTACTTTTTTTTTTTTGCTTTCATTTCAGGACAAGAAAAGTCCTTCCTAATAACGTTGGTTCTAGAGATGTGATGTACGCAAACGAACCGAATCTATAGACCGGCTCTTTAGGGTGTAGGATGAGAACTGAATCACAGTTGTGAGATGCTTCTGTTTTGCTTTGCTTTGTTTTGAGACAGTGTTGGTAATTGGTAAATGTGGTGATGGTAATGTGGTGAGCATAGCAGTGGGTTCGATTCCTGATCATCGGAAAGGTGTTAATTGATTTTTTGTCGACTCTTTTTTGTAAAACAATTCCCACGAGAATATGTATTCTTTGTTTGAATGATTCTGATCCAAATGTTACCCCATCAAAGTGTTTATTTTGAGGATAAAATAAAAAAGTTTTACCCAGGCTGGCATCAACATGAGCCAGTCTTTTGAACAGCTCTTTAAAAGGAACCGATCCACAAGATCCGGCTCCCTTCAAAGAGCCGTGAATCCCATCTCTGGTCGCAATCAGATGCTAATATAAAGTGGACTGTGTTTCCACTTTATGTTTTGGGGTCTTTGAGAACCAAAGAGAATAAATATAAAAACATGTTATAGTTTTAGCTAATCTGAATTTAATCCAAATTTGAGATTCGTTTTACACACATCTAATCAACTGTTATATCCTGGTACAGAAAAATCCAGTCTGGCCTTTAATTCTTCTCGAATGCTTTTACACTTAGCTTTTTTTTTTTTTTTTTTGATATCTAAGCAGTCCACCCAAGATGCATGAAATGACTAAGGGAAGAAATGTACAATGCAAGGCCGTGCTGTGCCTTTTACTTCCCATAATTGGAGCTATGGGGTTGAGCCCAAACCATGAAAACCAGTCCCAGACCAAAAAGCGCACCACATGGACCAAACGTGTCCACATTCACGATTTGCATAATTTTACTATCCCTAGAAGTGATCTGCAGCAGAGTCCCACTATTGGCTGGTAATGCGTTTAAAAAATTAAATCTCAGCCTTAAACTCTTCTACCTGTGTAGGAACGCCTGAGTGCATTGACCCCGAATATTTATTTGTTGCGCTTTCTTTTTTAGTGCGTTAGCCCACGGCGATGCTAATCAGAGCTGGCACACACACGCACCCCCTCCCCTCCTTGATCCCAACCCCTCCATCCCACCCGGAGACTGAGGGAAGCCATCAGTGGCGATGCCCGGTCGACCACAGAGCGAGCATGTTCCCTTCACGCATGATTAGCGCTGTAGAGAACGGGGGGATAGACCACCTCAAAGAGAGAACTGCCCCAACTTCAAAGTCTCGCCACTGAGAAAGAGACTCTGTCCCTGTGTGTGAACCCCCCCCCCCCCCCCTTCCCCTCCCCCTCCACACACACACCTAAAACTTAATATAACATGGCCTCAACTACCCTTGTAAATACACACTCACTCGTACAAGGAAATCTAAATAGTGCCTTAGGGGAGGCTTTAACTGGCATTGTTGGTGAATGATTGACTGATGGTGATGGTTTAGCAGCCCTGCTCCCTGTTAACATAACTTTCTAACTTTCTGATCAAATAGACTCTGTTTGCGTGACATGATTTCACCGATACGGGATTTTATTGGACGGCCGCTTGTGTAAAGGCGGTGCTTTGAAAACTTGGAGGCTTTAAGCATCTCTAAATTTAAAACTCTTCATGTCGATGCCCTAGAGCAGTGATAGATTTTGGTAAAACTCTAGAGAACACACCTGCCATATAAGGACTCATGTAACCAATCAGCCACAACATTAAAACCACTGACAGAGGAGTAAATAGCAATGATCATCAATCCAATCCAATGTTCTGCTGGGAAACTTATGGACCTGGCATTCATTGGTTCATTGGTGTGGATGTTCCTTAGATATGTAACACCCACTTAGACCAGACCAGACCAGACCAGACCCTCCCCCTCCTCCCAACCCATAGCAATGACACGCATTAGCAACAACTAAAAAAAAAAACATGATTAACATCTCAAGGTGTTGACCTGGCCTCCACATTAACTAGATCCCAAACTGATCAAGTATCTGTGGGATGATCCACAGAGGCCCCTCCCCTCAAAGTCCCCCTGCTAACATTATTCTGTTGCCAGACACCACAGGACACCCTCAGAAGGCCCATGCCCATTCTCCGATTAGCTGTTTTGGGAGACCTACACAATACCAGAAAGGTGGTCATAATGTTATGCCAGATCCGTGTGCACACTAATATTTGCCTGAAAATTGGCTAAACCGTGTTTTTGCAAGTACTCATAATGGTAATTTAAAGTTTGTAATTTCCTTTGAAATCACTCACAAAAATATCTATGAGTCATCCTGAACTTGGGGGCGTGTCCTGGCCCTGCATCCCAAAAAGCAGCCTATTTGCATGAGCCTCCGTCCTCCCGCTGCATCTGTGCTATCAGCTCTCGCCTCAGACGTGCTGCCTGCTCGGATGACAGCTGACCAATCAGAGCAGACGGGGCCGGAAACAAATATCACTGCGCTAGATGTTTCACGAGGACTTCAAAGAGGCTTGAAACCGATTGGGCTGATAATAGCAGCCATGATGAGAGATACCAGGGAAATTACCTGTAGTGTTTCCAACAAGCAAAAAAAAATAAAGAAACGCAAAAAAAGAAAAAAAGAAACTCCCTTTTTGGTTAGTGCTGCCTTTTAACCATGCAAAAACAATAAAAAATAAATAAAATATCTGTGTTTATAATATAATAAAATTCATTTTAGTTTACAGGCCACATAGAGCCCAATTAGATTTTAAGCAGACTCCATTTGTTTTAGTGCAAAGGAGGTTTACAATTAATGAACTATCCTTTTACAAATCATTTTATGAAGAACCTGACAATTCTCAACAAAAAAAAGTGCAGTTTCATCCTAATAAATCAGAAATAGCACTTACTTTGATTGGATAATTGCAATTCTCCTATGTTAATTCATGCTGCCGGGCCAGATTGGATGCTCCGGCCGGCCGTTTTTTGGCCTGCAGGCCTTATGTTTGGACACTCCAGCTCGAGCGTGGCCAAAAAAATAATAAATAAATAAAAAATCCAAAACAAAGGCCATCAAACTTAGAAGCGTCAGCGTTTTTGGACCCACGATGCAACACTTCGCCAACGCCAGATGTTCAAATTACCACACCATCTAGTATCGATACCTGCGTGTTGACTCACGTCTTGTACATTAATTTGTTTATTCAGCGGGGAATCCGGTAATAAATGAGTCATTTTGGTTTGCCCTCATAACAGGAAGCGCCGGCGCCTGAAGATATTTCTTGAATCCGCCGTGAATGAGCGAATACTTTCTCAACGCCGAAGATCAAAAGTTGTGTTTTCTATTTTCTTTTGTGTGTCCTATTCAAAATTGGATCCGTGTTTTTTCATTTTCTAAATGACTGGATCCTTTTAAGACCTGCGCTCGGCGTATAAGCGAACCCTGAGATGACAGCTCATGAATTATTAAGCAGCTCAGAGAGAACGCCGCGCAACGCAAACTGTTTTTACTGCACCAACAGTCTGACTTGTGTTCGTTCCGTTGCGGTGGAGGTCAACTACACGTTTCCTAGAAAGTAGCGCAGGCGTGTGTGTGTGTGTGTTTGCACTGGATGCTTGAATTTCCCCTGGGATTAATAAAGTATCTATCTATCTATCTATCTATCTATCTGGACGTGGAATCTGGCCCGAGGCGCAACAGCCGACGCTGCTCCCTCTGCAACAGCAACACGGAGCAAGAGAAGAAGAAAAGGGCGACACCTTCACCTGACGGATAAAAAAAAAACCCACCGTGACTTGATTAAATAAACGCGGGGGAGGGAGGGAGGGGGCGCGGCTTCTTCTTCCTCCTGTCACGGGCCCCTATCCAAACAAAAACTTCAGTTACTTACAATTTTCTGTTAAGCTTGTGGGATTATTACTGGATCTGCAGGTCAGACGTGTAACATACCCTTCAGTATTTCACAGAGGAAAGAAAAACGGTGAAGGTTTGAGTGATTTATCATGAAAGAGAAATGTATCACACTGCACAAACACCGAGGAGGCTTTTAAAGTGTCGCCGTGATTCTGTCCTGTCCGATCTTTCTCCCTCGCCGAAACGTTAAGAACGCCGGCGTCGAGCCAGTCTCGCACGCTCGTGAAAGATTTCCAATAAAACTCACCTAGCGCAGCACTTTCCTCACCTTCCTCCACGGCCCCCTTTGACACGTAAGCCAAACATCGGGTCGGAGGCGCAGCGCTTCCTGGATTACGACACTCGGGCCGGCTCTGGCAGAGGGGATGGTGCTTACATAACCCCTGACCCCGCTAATGCATTAATTGAGGGGGGAAGTATGCGCGGGGTCCATTTATCGTGATGGAGAGCGTTGGTAATTGCTCAGTGACCCCAAGTGCTTTTTTTTTTTTTTTTCATCGTCGCCCCCCTTGTGCCACTGAGACCCCTCCCCCGATACCCCCCCTTCACTTCCCTCTGCCGACCTTCTGCTCTGCAAACTGCAGCCGTGTTGTGTTGTGTTGACATCAATGCATCCAAGTGGATAATAACCAGTGACTGTCATTTTAATTTTTTTTATTTTTGATCGTTTAAATTCAAAGAATGCTGCAATGATTTATCCAGAAGTAATCCTGTTAACCTCAACTCTGGTCAAAAGATCCTCAACCGGACAGGCCCAGCTTTTAATGTGAACTGATTTAAACCTGATTTAGCCCCAGTAGCAGACTCTTCCACGCAGTGACTCATCCCCGTGAGGATGAGAACTCATTTTGAATTCACAGGAATCCTTGTTCTGAAAAAAGCCTCCGTCTATCTCCACTTCTAATCTATCGCTGCCCAGAATCTGCCGCCTGGAACCCGCACCAGTCAGAGGCTTGTCTGAGCATTTTCCATTCCGTCTCCCCGTCTAAATTCGAACATGCTGGCTGTTTTTGTTTGGCTGCCGCCGGCCGTGCGCACGCCGAGATGTTTACGAGTTACGGCGAGGGCGGAAAACATGTGTCAATATTGATTATCATTGCCGAGTCACCCGTGCCACCCCCCCGACTGGAGAGCTCGCCGATCAATTAGGCGGCGGGCCTCCTCCCTGGCTTCAGACGGAGAAACAACAAACCTTCGGAGAGGAGGAACTCAACCCTGCTAATTAATGGCGGCTTTGTTTTCCCACCTACGTACAAAGATGGACAGATGGACGCATGTGGGCGCAAACATCGGAAGGCGCAAATGAAGAGACGTTGTTTAGAGCGTAGTTCTCACGGCGTCCACCATCCGAGCTGCAGCGATGGGGAGTGATGGGGCATCGCAGTCACTCAATCCCATTATGAGAGTTGGCAGAGTGGTCCCGCGTGGCCTGCTCTTGAGGACAGCCCCCATGGGATCCAAAATGCATTAAGAAATTAATGTTCACCCTGGGATCTTTCCTAAACCCCAGACTTAACCTGTGGCTCTGAGGGGGAGAGAGACGGGAGAAAATGGGAGTCCAAGTGAGTCAGGAGGTCGACCATGGAGGTCAGTAATTGATAGGCCCTCTTCTCCACCCCCTCCACCCCTCTGCCCACTTGGCGCCTTCTGTTGGCCAATGACAACAGGCCTTAAATAGCAGCCTAAAGCAAACACTCCATCACGACTCCGTCCCGAGTCTGAAATCCGTCATAAAACCTTCCGGAGGAGGCAAAATTTAATGTCTTCTGCGTCTCCAAATCCGGAAACGACACAGGCATAAAACAGAGCGCCCGCTCCCGACAACAGGAAGTTGACTTTTCAGATACGATCTTCAGATTCTGGTTTGGTAGCACGAATAATGACGGAGTACGCTGAAGCAGCTATTTATTTATTTTCTATTTTTCTTTTTTTTGGATTGATTGCGTCGTGTTTTCGTTGGCTGCCCGGCTGGGAATTTATGGGGTCACCGATTGTTGTTAATGGATATTTTGGACAAAATAATGGTCATGTTTCTTGGCAAAGGAAGAGAAGGCCACTGCGCTGAACTTTTAGACTCCGAAAAATAACCAACTCCTAAATGACTGAGGTGCATTCAGAGAATCTGCAAGATGGTCAACGTAAACGCCTCCCATGTGCATTAATTCCAGTGAATTCCCCTCTGCATAACATAATATCTGTGTTTTTTCTGGCTCTGCTGCACAATCCTCAGCTAACTAGCGGAGTAGCTGCCGGACAGAGCCGCCGCAGGAAAGTCAACAGCTCGCCGACAGGAGCTGGTACCGCTTCTAATCTGCACAAACACCAAAGTACACAGTGGGACATGCCCACCGGGAAGCCAAGCCAGCCTCAGAGGTGTGAAACAAGTGAAGATTCCTCACGAGTTTGCTTAAATTTTTTTGGAAGCTCAAAAAACCTGAAAGAACTTCGTCAAAAACGTGTTTTTAAGATGGCTTGGGATTGTTTTTGTCCGTTTTTCGAGACGGATACACCTTTTCCGGATGAGCTCTGCAAATATTTAAAACACGGCCCCCAGGGTTTGTCCTCGTCTTGGAGGCGCAGCTCGTCAACGGCCAACGTAGGGCGCCCCTTTACGAGCTTTAAAACTACAGCAGAGGCAATTAAAAGTCTTTTAAATAACAGCTGGAGACCTCCCCCCTCCCACCCCTGACACGGGTCTGCAGACTCAAAAAAAAAGGCAAGACAGATTAATAATGATACCACGCAGCAAACTGAATGATGCAAGACATTTGAATAAGATAGCTCACACGTTATTTAAGAAAAAAATGTATTTCTGGCTCGACTTCATCTGCTACCAGAGGAGCAGCAGGAGGAGGAAAAGAAATTACAGAAGTGTCACTTGTAGTTAAGAAACAGCTTTGTCAGATTGATGCGTTTGGGCTTGTTGCCTTGATCGAGGAAACTCACTGCAGATTAGAATTTAAATAATGCATGATGTTAAAAAGGAGACAACCAATCACAAACATGCACATGTACATGTAAGCCAATCGGGAGCCTGCAAGGTGGACCAGGTCATGTGGCTTCAGGACGACCAGTCATGGGACGCCTATAAATATGGGCTGTCATTGGAGCAGATTGGTGACGTTAGCTAACGTAGCATGCAGAGCTCTGCAGTACGACCGAGTCCAGTGTGGACGTTTGTGCCTAGGGCCCCGATAGACCCTAGAATCATCTCTGCTTTGCCCCAAGACCGAATGAAACATGGCTAGAAAGAGTGACGCATGAAAATCGTGATTGCTACTTGCCTGACTTCTTGCAGATGGCCAAGCTGACTGGTTTTGTTTTCCGTTCCCGACCTCTTCTTCTTCTACTCGTTTGTCGACTAAAAACATCCTGGTTTAGTCAATCTGGTTAATTTTGCAGCCTTTCATAAACTCACTTGAGATTTGTTAAGCTGGTTAAGCATAAAACGCGGCAACGCAAGGCGTCAGTCTAACCGAGCGGTTCAGGGTTCCTCCAAATTGTCTCAAGATGCTTTACTGTACAAAACCCAAGAGCAAGCGCCGGCGAAGGCGTCAGGAAAAACTCCCTTTTGACAGAAAGAAACACTGATCAGAGCCCGTCTGGCTACCACAAGTTACGTAGAGACAGAAAAATAACGGGACATGACAGAGGAATTAACCGCCAATCCTCCGTTTTACGTAAATCTGGGTGCGTGCGTACGCCGACATGCAGTTGTGGTCAAAGGCAGCCAAGCAAAAGTAAGTTTTCTAATGTGTGCTTTGCAACGGATGCTGCAGGACTGCTATTTGTCATTGCTTCCTGTTGATGAATTGTATGACACTGCCGGAGAGGGGCCCTTAAAAGAATCTGTGCTTTAAAAGCGGCGGCAGCAGGATATGAAACCAGCAAGCATTTACATATTAATGAATAATAGTTTCTAATAGTTTAGGCATCGGTGCGTCATTTCTGCTGAATACGAATTCAAGTAGCAGCTAAACATACTGGGAAGCTGTTTACTGAAACGGCGTCAAATCAGAGCAGCAACGAGCGATGACGTGCTCAGACTTTAGGCCTCGCTCCCCAAACCCAACCAGGGGAATAAAAATAAATGAAGTTAGCAGTTTCTTAGCTCAGCCGTCAGTCGTGAATTGTGTATCCAGCCTAAAGTCAATGTTTGGAGCCCTAACACCGGCGGTGGAAGTGCAGTCAAGCTAAGCTCCTGGACTTCTTTAAAAAACCCAAACCTACGCGTCAGACCCGAGTTCAACGTAAAGCGCGAGCTCTTAGGAGAAACGGACCGCTTGCAAAACGCGCGCGACTTTCTATTGACTCAAATCCTGACTGAGTGAAAGACGGGAGGGAATGACACTCTGGGCTCGTTTACACATTAAAAAGCAAATTCTCCGGTCGCAGCCGCGGAATTCAATCAGAGGCGGCGTGTTTGCAAAGAGCGAGCCGGAGCAGCTCGCAGGGCCTGGTCTGCTTCTCGTCAGTTTGTCTGGCCATGTTTTCCCCTTTCTCTCTCTATCTCTCTCTCTGTGGTCTGTTCATATTCTAATCAGTATGTTTCCTGCATGCATTGATCAGGGCCCGATAACCAGCACTCCTACATGGTGTCTCCTCAGCAGATGCAAGAGGCAGATAGAGGGCCGAAAGAAGGAAACCAAACCAGAGAGCTACGAGGCTGCACAGTCAGAAAATATCTCAAAAATGCTTTGCGTGTATCAGATTCACAGTTTTTTTTTTTCTGTATATATTTATGTAAAAAAAATAAAAAAAAACGTTGCAGGGCTCAGATCAAAAAGTGTGTTAAGATGAAATGGACGTGCACATATAACAGAGCGGTGATATGAATCTGGCTGCAGCTGAAAATAAAAACCCAAGAGCTACATTAAGTTTTAAACAAATTTATTTCTTTGTCCAGATCTTAAATGCAGCCCTCTAGCTGTTTCATTTGCATGAGTTAAAGTGTTTTTGTGTTTTATGATTGTTTGAGTAAAATTTTAAACAAATAGGATGAGTAGAATTAAAAAATATGTAAAAAAATTTGCAGAAAATTACATTTTTTCTGTTAAAAAAAATAATTTTGGCAGAAAAAATAGCCTCTAAGAGCTTCTACGATTCTTTTTTTGGTTTAGTTTCATCCTAATTGAGTGAAACGGTGAGAAAAAGTCACATTTTTGTGAATTTTTGGTTCAACAAACTTAATCTTTGCTTTCTTGCGTAAATCGCAGGAGCCTCGGACGGGGTTTTCTGAAAAAGGAAATGGAACGTCAAAGAGGTTCAGCTCTTATCTGCTGGGAGGTTGCTGCTGTGGGCCTCCATACGTACGAAACGCACGCATCGCATGCATGCATGTATGCTCAAGCCAAGCCATTACATGGGAAGCAAGCACGCCGGCATCTCCCCTGTACCAGAACCGCCGACTATGTAATAATCCTGCGCCTCTTCCTGTTTCCTATCGATGTCAATCAGTCCGGGCCAACACCTCCGCAAATCGCATCCGCTCTGGGTACACACGGGTTACACACGTTTTTATTTGAATGCATATCGGCTCCGCGCCCCCCCCCCCCCAAACGGCGAGGATGTAATGAATCCAAACAGAGTGCGGGTGAATGTGGAGTCTTTTGTGACGCTTTGGAGTTCGCCCCCATTCAAGAAGCAAAAGCTACATTCAGTTTTAAACAAGTTCTTTGTGCGCGTCCTAAATGCAGCCCTCTGGATGTTTCACGTGCATGAGTAAAAGTCTTTTTTGTGTGTTTTATGATTGTGTTAGAGGTGTTTTAAATAAATAGGACCAGTAAAATCCTAAAGTTCTTGCTTAAACATCAAAATTTTGCAGCAAAAAACTTCCATTTCTTCTGTTAAACTTGAGTAAAATTCAATTTGGTACAGAAATTAGCTGCAGAAGAGCTTCCCCGGTTTATTTTTTTAATATATTTCATCCAACTTGAGCAAAAAGGTGAGAAAAAGTTGCATTTTTGGTTCAGAAATTCATCCAGCGCCAAACACAGGACATCTCCCCTGCACCGGAACCGTCGCCTCCGTAATAATCTTGCTCCTCTTCCTGTTTCCTATAGATTTCAATCGGTTCAGGCCAAAACACCTCCGCGATCGCATCTACGCTGGGTTCACGCGGGTTACGCGCGTTCGTCTCCACACTGCAGGCCCCCCCGGAAAAACCGTAGAGAACGTAACGAACCCAAACTGCACGGGCAAATATAACAGGTGGTAATTTAACTTTTGAAACAGAGCGCGCACACACCTGAGCCCGTTTTAAACATGTTTGCTGCACATATTTTCATGCAGTCTCGTTTTTTTTTTTCATTCATTTCAAAGCGGCCGGTCAAAGCCTGATTGCTGCGTAAGCCGAGGTTTCCATGCCACCTCGTGCGACTTATCAGAAAGAGGAGGCAAAAAATAATAATAATGTTAAAGATATTCACACCTTCATGTATCACTTTACACTCTGAATAAAATAAAGCGTGTTTACATTTCTTTATTTTTTTATTTTCTGTCCAGGCACAGCTTCAGACATGTCCTTTCAAGCGCGGTCACCTATTTCCTATCTGGGTAATACATTTTTTTTTTCTCTCTCCCTCTCTCCACCACATCTGTAAAGTTTATTTTTGTAACTTTATTGGTTTCCCCCCGGTGAGCCAGGTAGAGGAAGGGAAGTCATTACAGCTTAGCCCCTCTCCAGCCCGCCCGCCTGCCTTCCCCCCTCCGTCTCCACAGCCAGGAGAAAAGTACAGAATGTCGACGGCTATCTCTCAAATTTCATCGGGACGCCGTCTTCTCTGGAGACTCCATTTGTGTAGTAAACATCTTAAAAGGTTCCCTCGGCTCACCTTTCCCTTTCTTCTCCCGATATTTATTTATTCTCTCCCTCTCTCTTTTTTTATTTTTTTTTATTTTTTAGATTTAGTTCGTCTTATTTTTTAAACTGCTTGAAAAAAAAAAATACAGATATCACAGCCGGGGCCCCGTGAGTTTTTTGAAAAATGAGCATATTACTTCCTACATCTCCCTTTCCTCCTCTTTTTTTTCTCCTTCCTCCTCCTCCTTTCTCTTTTCTGTCACAATAAATATTTCCATTTATATGCAAATTATTATCTACTGACCAAGAATGGATAAAAACTCGTCTTGTTTTCATTGTGGCGCGCCGAGCGTGCCGGGTGTGAAGGCGGGAAGTGTCGGGGAGCTGGGAGAGCAGCTCCTCATTTAAAGAGTAAATAATCTCCCATTGCATTCTATTATTTATACCCCTGGCTTGAAAGGGGCTGTATTAACTTATAAGTTATAAGTAGTTAGAAGTTACTTACTTTAAACTGGGAGGAGGGGGGAGGAGGGGGGAGGCGGCGGCGGAGGTGGCGAGCCGACGCTCTGCTTAGCCGACTTCCCCCCCAAATTGCTGACATAATTACATGAATGTAATTTTTTATGACTCACAGAAAATCTTGGCATTTTCACTGAAGCAGATAATTAGACTTGGAATAAAGCAGGGGCGGAATAATTAATACATCAAAACTAGATGAACTTTTTCTAATTATTTTTATTTAATCTCCATTCTAATTATTGTTCTAGTCGGCTGAGCGAGATTGCCTCCTCTCATTCAGGGTGTGAAATGCACCCGTAGCGCTCAATCCTCACCCAGTGAAATATCAACTAAGCGTGGAGACGGGAAATCACAGGGGCGCCCGCCGCTCCTCGCTCCCGCGTCCCCCCCACGCCAGCCCCCCGAACCCACCCTCCACCTCTCTCCTCCTCTCTGATTGAACTGTAATTTAAATTTCCTCCATTGCCAACAAACAATTTCCATACACCTGCCACACTCTTATTTATTTATTTACTTCCTCCTCCTCCTCCATCCTCTCCAAATGTATGGCAATCAATATTTCCCCGGCTTTAAATGAGTTTGTTAATTAGCCTAATGTGGTTTGGATAGAGGTTGTGTGTTTTTTTCCCCTCCCTCCCCTCTTCTTCTTCTTCTTCTTCCTCCCTCCTCCTCCTCCCCCCTATCTCTGCATTCAGGAGGAACGTTTGCTTAAAATAACCGGAGGAAATAAAGAGTGTGTATCTGTGGAAAGAGTTGCTGACCACAGAGTAAATTTTCCCACTTATCTCTGGTGTCACTCTACCAAGAAGCTGCCTCTGAGAAGGAATAGTACATCTGATAAGTGCGCGGTTTAATGCTGATGTAAACATAATTAACACACACTCATGCACACACACACTCTCACGGTCTGTGTGTGTGTGTGTGTGTGTGGGTTTGCTCTCATAGGTGGAAGCCGAAATCTGATTGTGCACAAAATAAAAAAGCCGCCGCATGCAAACTCATTTTTTTTTTTTTTTGAGTGAAACGCTCGTACATATTAATTTCTTTTCCGCCGAAGAGTTCGCATAATAACTCACCAGAAGTTCCTCTCATCAGACGTATCCATGCACGCCCTTCCTCCCCCCAAGAGCCCCACTCTTCTTCACCTCTTTCCCCTCGGTTCTCTTTATGCGTGTGCAAGACGTTTAGCGCCGGGGTGAATCTGATGCTCAGATTGCATAAAAAAATAATAATATATATAAAAATTAAAGGGGAGGGAGATTAGGAACTAATGCAACTGGGCTAAAGAACAAAAAGAAATGTGCGGAGAAAGAAAGGGAAGAAAAACACTCGTCGCGAGCATGAAATTAAAATAATTCTTGCTCTCCCTCTATAGCCACATTTCTTATTACGAGCCTGTGTGTTCGCTAGATTAAAATTGCCGCTTGATTAATACACAAAACAAGATCAGATTTAATTAACATCAGATTTAATTGAGGGCCCCCCCCCCTCCACACACACACACACACACACACATTTCAGATAGACGATCGCAGGCGTCCCGTAATTAAACCAGTGTAAATCTACCGAGCGTCTTTTTCAGAAAGCAGCCCGACGTGCAAAGCTCCCCATTTAAAACAAAAATATATTGAAGTTATTATTACTCCCTTTTATACAGATTACAGATTTTTTTTTTCTTAAACAGAGAAAATAATTTGGGAATAATTTAATTAAAGAGATAATGGGCGTTTTTTGAGCGTAGAGCAGGGATTCCTCCCAGTTCTGACCCTGTTTTTGAATGGATCCCGATGCGTTTTAATTTGCCTCCGACGTCTATTTCGTGAACACACAGGCGAACCTTAATCTAGATTAAGGCCCATCAGGAACGAGGAGCTCATATCCTGTTTAATGAAATCATATTTGCTCGTGCGCCCTGAAAGCCTCTTAAAAACTGCTCTGTTTACACGCCGTCAGGAGCGAGCAGACACTTTTCACCCCCTTTTTTTAAAAAATATATATATAAATATAAATATATAAATTGCAAATTGTGCACCAGCCGCCTTCCTGAGCTGCTGCCTTTCTGGTGGAGGGTGTCGGCCTTGTTCTGTGGCGAGGCGAGGGCCCCGGCTCCTTCTTATTTCTCCTTGTTTGCGGGAGTTGATATTCCGCCTGCGTTTAGTTGCGGTATCATGATCAAACCAGATAGCACTCCGTTATCGCCGTGTTGTATTATTTCTATGGGCCAATATTTTTCGGTATTATCAATGCAATCTGGAGCATCTGGAAGGTGTGTGTGTGTGTGTGTTTACCCGTGTTCTGCTCGGCGGGACTCGCCGTCGCAGGCTCAGACATGCAGGGGGGGGGAGCCGCGGCCCGCGGGGCTCCAATAAGTACGCAGTGCCACCGTGTGGCCGGGCGGCGGGACTGCGGGCCGTTTGGATCTTTTTGCATCCTCTGGTTTGTTTGTTTGTTTGTTTGTCGCCGAGCTCTACGTGTCCCTGTGTGTGTTTCCCAGCAGGCAGCAGCGGGCAGATTGAAGGAATGTGAGATGCTGGAGACAAAACAAGAGATCGCAGCCCCCCCCCCCCTCGCCCCACCACCACCGCCACCACCACGTATCGAGGATGTGGGCTCAGATCTGCAGCTCAGATGAAAGGTGGTCGTCAAACGAGCCGACCTGCTCCGTGAAGAGTGGATTTTGTTTTCGAAAAGCCAAATTGTCGAGCAAAAGAAATGCAAAGCTGCAGTCGTAGCGCAGTTTAAGGGTTCCTTCTCCACTTTGTGTGTGTTTTTGTGCGTCCTGGCGGGCCGAGCTGCCTCCTGGCGCCACGGGGATGAAGGCTTCACGCTTGGGCTGAGATTACCTGTGCGGGCACCCTGTGTGGGTTGTATATGAATCAGCTTTTTTGTTCTGATTTTTTTTTTTCTTCCTCCCCCTCCTCCACTTTTTCCTTTTAAGAACAGGTCCACACACACACACACACACACACAGAAAGGAGAGGCGGAGGTGTAGGAGAGGAGGCCCCGGCCGGCCACACCTCCGCCGTGAACCCCTCACCTGGACGTGACCCGCAGGGTGTTTATAACCCGGGGGGTTTATCTCCATGGCGATAAAGCCCGCGTGCTGTGGAATGAAAACAGGTCCAGACAGACGGGAGTCGGCGGCGGCGGCGGCGGGACGTAACGCCACACCGGCCCGAGCGGCTGACCTGCACAAGAAATCCCCTCTCACGGCTTCCGTCATCACGTGACTCATTTTGGGTTAAACCGTCGTACTTTCCAGTCGTCAAGTCTTCTAAGTCATCTTCCAAAAATTCTGAAAATGTTCCGAAAGTATCTGATCGAGCTGCGATTGTAAGGAACGAAACTGCGACGGGTTTGCGTTCAGGCGTCCAGACATTTTGGAGATACCTAAATCGCTGACAGAGGCGTTAAACGTGTTTCTTATTCTCAATTAAAGCGCCTTTATCTCGGGGTTAGCGCTGCTTCGTTTTGTAAGTGACTCAAGCAAACAAATCTCATGAAAACATCGGCCTAACTAAAGATTTCCGATGTCATTACAAATCCGTGGGACTCATCTCTGACTCAGACCGTACTGTAGCAAGCATAACTAAGACAGGAGACAGCAGTGTATATGTGGTACGGCTGCAGGCAGGTAGGTGCATGTGGGCCTGAAAGGGAAGTTTGAGTTTGGGACAACAATGTAATCCAACCGAGCGCTCCACTTAGAGGACTTCTGGACAATAAAAAGATATAACCACACAGGAAACGACAACACCAGACTACGATATGTTAATGAAGTTCAGTGACGCTCTGGTGACGCAAGAAGTGGGTGAATTAATCTCAGCTCTGAGGTGACGGCAAATGGAAGTGACTGATGATGAGCCGATACCGACACTGAAACAAAAACAGAGCTTCTTTCCATAGACTGTATATAAATATGGACTACGCGTCGCCGCTTCCTGTCGCAGGCCAAACTGACGCCATCTTCCCGGGGACAGGGGCGGCGCCGTTTTGCGTGCATGAAACCAGAACCTACGCACTGCGGTCTGAGAGTGGAGCCACGTTATCGATGTCCCGCCCACACTTCCTCCAGACTCACTTGCGTTTTTTACAGCTCTCTCAGTCCAAAGGGCCCGCTTTACGGAGCAGTTGGCATGGAAACTGCTAGTCATCATCGCGTCACCTCCTGTTTCTGTAACATCAAATATCTAAAACGGAACTTATCCAAAAAAATTGACTTAGAAACCATCCTTAAAAAACATTTATTTGACGTGTATTGTAGCATTTTAGTTCGGCCCAAGTCCCATCTGCTAACATGGAGGAGGCGGAGCTTATGACCAATACTGTGACCAGCCACCAGGGGGAGCTCTAACGTCTATGACTGCGTGTTTTTCAACCGTTTTTGAGCCGAGGTAGATTTTTTTTTAAATTATTATTATTGAAAAAAATCACCAGGCACACCACTAATCTAAAAAGTCAATGAAACTCTGCACCATATATTAACAATGTAAGTAATTCTTGTCAAAGTGTCTTGAACAGGAATCAAAAACACAAAGAAAAACGTCATGTATACACAGACACTCAACAATGACTTATTTTCAGATAATAACTAACTTGTTCGCAAAAAAAAATGTTTTCTTAGATCAGTTAGGTGAAATTGGATAATTTCTCACCGCTCAGTGGCTGAAAAACACGGGTCTACGATTCCTACCAGACTCGGTTAGCATTGGATGACACCACGTGGCTAGGCGGCCATCTTGTTCAATATTTTTATCTTCTGCTCGTTTGATTACGCAACCAGAACCTAGAACGTCCACTACACACCAGCTATCGGCTGCAAAGAGACCAACGACAAGGGAATCACTTCACAAGTGGACTTTAGGCAAATAAACGATATTCAGCCTTCCAAACGATTGGGTCAAGCATCAAAAGTTTACTTTAGACATAGTTCAGAAGCACATCAGGCATTTTTCAAGTCCAGATTCCTAATATTATTATATCATATGTCATTCTGGGTCATTTCTATGTGGAGTTTGCATCTTTTCAAGCTGTTACAGGAAATGAATGATTGAATCATTCAGTAGGATTCTAATCTCGACATTTGGAGCATTTTGAGGCGATAACCTGATTAAACACTGAATGAATCTGATTCTATTAATAGGTTTAAACTGTTTAAATCGAGTCGCTCACCTGTCCCAACCCCACCACACCCCAAAGACAAACACACAGAGAGAGAGAGGAGCATCTCAAGACACTGAGTCAGTCAGAGAAGCTTCGTTTCGTGTTTACACAGCAGCGCCGTTGAACTGGAACACTCGACTATTCCAAGCGTGTTTCACATTCAAGTGTCGGGGCCTTTGTGCGCCGCGGAGAGGCTGTTGTTCCGGTGACTAATGCAGGAGCGACACGAGCCAAGTGGGCTCAGCTTGAAGTAGCGGAGAAGTTGGGGAGAGCACGCGTTGGCAGGCGGCGGTTTCGGAATTCATCACGTTTAAATCGAGGAGGAGGAGGAGGATTAATTGGAGTGAGGGAGCGAGGGCGAGAGAACGGGCCTTCATCCACCATCCACCGCCATCGTGCACTCTTGTCCCCTCGCTGTATCATCCACACGCCCGACTTCTAGCCAGCCCCCCCCTTTCCAAAACCAGCGGTTCAATTACCCATCACGCCCTTGACCTTGGAGGTCAGCTTGCTTTGGAGGATGAAGCCTTAGATGTCCGGAGAGAGAGAGAATAGAAAGTGAAAGAGAGGGGCGGATTGAGAGTTAGAAGGTGGAGAGATGGATTGTGGGAGAGGAGGGAGAGAGAGAGAGAGATGGAGGGGTGAGGGATGCGTGCGAGAGAGAGGGGAGGGAGGGGAGGGAGGGGAGGGAGGGAGAGAGGCCTCAGCCCTGCTCCCTCTTATCTCTCCAGCTTGGTGGAGTTTTAAATTATTCATTCCCTGCTGCTCCCGCCGACTTACACATCTCCATCACACGGCTGCCCGCATCCGCCCGGGGAACAGGCGGTCGCCACGGCAACCTTATCGCAGATCGCAGATTTCGGCTCCAGAAATGAAATAAAAGAGGAAATTGGCTGTATTAGCATAAGAGGAGTCAGCCCGGAGTTGAATACACACATCACCCCCCCCCTTCCCTCCCCCCCTCCACCGCCACCAACCCCCCCCCCCCATCCACCTCCCTCCTCCGCCTCCCCCCCCCAAAAGCTCACAGCAACACCCCGCCCCTGCCTCCTCTCCTTATCAGCGCTGTCTGATCGCTGCTCTCTCTTTCTATATTTTTTTTTCTAATTCCCTCCCTCCCTCCCTCCCTCCCTCCCTCCCTCCCTCCCCGCCTCACCCACCGCCACCACCACCAACTCGCCCTCCAACCGCACACACACGCACACCCCATCCCTCTCCCTCCACCTCTTTGTTCCTCCTTGTGCTCGGAGAAGAATGGGCCGAGTGGGCGGGAGAGGGAAATAGATGTGGTCTCCGTGACCTCTGACCTTTTCCGAGGGGGAGTAAACAATAAGCAATAACCTGGGAGATGTGACTGTGGCAGTCGCCGCCGCCGCTGACTGACAGCGCACTTTATTTCCTGTCCAATAGGACCCTTTTTTTTTTTCCCTCTTCATCATTTCATTATTGGCGTTTCTTTCTTTCTTTCTTTCTTTCTCCTTTTTCCGTCCGTCTCTTATTCTTGGTTCGCTCCGTCGGGATCTACCATCTCGAGTCAGGCCGTGCGCCTGTTTTTCTGACGCTGACCTTAAATAATAAAAAAAAAACGATATTTGTTTGGCTTTCAGGAGAATGGATGTAACTTGGAGGCGGCGTAAGATAATCAGTCTTTCCAACAAAAAGAAAAAAAAAAAAAGGGGGGAAAGGAAAAAGAAGGTCCACATTAACATGCTCCGTCAATACATAATCTCCTATAGCCATCAGCGCTCCTCCATCAATGTGAAGCCACAAAGGCTGCGACACAATGCTAACTCTTTAGGAGACACCCATAAATGTGTTTCCCCCCTTAGCGCCTATTCTGCCGCCACTTAACCGCTCGCTAACAAGTCGCCGTCCCCGTTCCTCCCTCTTCTTCTCCCCCCTCCTTCCTCCCTCCCAGCCCGACCTCCCCTAATTGAAGCTAAGCAGCTGAGAAATAGCGACCATGTCCCCCCCAGATGGTTATAAATGTCAACATACACTTCCACTTAGATTGACACTTCCCCGGGGAAGTGTGCGCCCCGCATGTGTGTTTGTTATGGTAATCGTCTTCCTCCCGCTCACATCTTTTGTGCAAATCAAGTCAGCAGCGGCGGCAGTGGAGGAGGAAGGGGGGGCAGTGCAGTGGGGGGACAATAACGCCCACCACGCTCGCTGGTGGCAACTTCCATTATCATCACCATCATTATGGCAACTTAGTTAAACGGCGTTTTGAAGATGGCTGTGTTTCCCTGAGCTCCCCGACGCCCGGATTTATTTATTTATCTTTACATAAAAAGCGAGACGGAATCGATGAGGGATTAGCGGCACTTTGTTCGGCCTCCCCCTCACTTTCTGACTGTCTTTGGTCTTTTGTTGATCTGAGCGCGCGGAGAGAGAGTTACGAAACTCCCGGATTCAAGTGATGTTTCAGATTTGACCTCGTCTGTCAAATCCCACGGCCGTGCTGTCAGGCCGAGGACGTGGCGACCACGGCGGAAACTCTGAACTTAACCGACCTCGCAAAAAGGGATGCGCACACATTTATTTTACAATTATTATTCAATCTACATTACCACATACACCACAAAACTTTAATTTCTCCTTCTTATTTGACACCTATGTCCACATATAAAAGTCACATCTGGATGGTTAGGAAGTTGTGGGTTCCAAGTATTTGGTGTTCTCTCAATTGTCAGAATGAGAACATACAAAGAATTTGTTGAGGTGATTGGTGCAATAAACGACATTTAAAATACACGTAAAAAAAAACAGATTAAATAAAAGATTGTGCAAGAACTGGCTATAGTACATAGACACAGGTAATGTGTGTGACTCAACCAACAATGCAATTTGTATTGACTTACTGTAAGAGCATGAATAAGATTTATCCGTATGCCACAGGATAGAAAATATATGAATGATTTTAACCCCAGTTCCGATAGATTTTGTGTTTTCTTTAAATCGGTTTCATGTGGTGAAGGATAATAGTTACAAATGTACTCAGGTGAGCATCAGAAAGGTTTACTGTTGCCATTAGAAACGATTCAGAAACGTCCAAAGTTACTGAATTTGTCTGAATTTTTCCAGGTGTATGAAACTATCTAGATCAGGGGTGTCAAACTCATTTTAGTTCAGGGGCCACATACAGCCCAGTCTTAGGTCAAGGGGGCCAGACCAATAACACGATGTCTAAATATAAATAACGACAACTCCAAATGTTTCCCTTTGTTTTAGTGCAATTTTACGTTTAATGACTGGACATCTCTTAAGAAGAATAAGTGCAGTTTCTGTTCTAGTTCTCAGTGTTGTGTTAAATCTGTGTGAACCCTAGGAATAGCAATTACTTTTAATGGAAAATTGCAGTTAATGTCTTCAGAGTCTTCCCGCGGGCCAGATTAGACCCTTTTGCGGGCCGGTTTTGGCCCCTGGGCCGTATGTTTGACACGTATGATCTAGATGGTTCAGAAAGTGTTGGCGAACGACTTCTCAGCTTGGATAAATGAACCGTCAATTTGCCACCATAAGTACGGCAACGTGAACCCCCCCAGAAATATAACCAAGCGCTACAGCAGTGCTGACCGTCGAGAGCTGTGATTGGTCCGCTTGGATCAGTAAAGATGGAACACATTGAGGAAAGATTAACAGAGGAGGTACGGGGACACAAACATTTGTACGACTCGACTCTGCCGAAATATCAGTAAAAGTTTTTGTTGCCGCTGCACGAAGTGAAATTAACCTGACTGGTAAAAAAACACACAGCGTCAACAAGTGTTTGGGTGGTGTTTTTATTTTCACAAGTATAAATGGCTTGTACCGGCGTAGGCTATGCACGTTAGTTTGTATTTGTTTTGGTTTCGTGCAGTTTCCAGTGGGCCACGCTGGGTGGTGGTCTGTACTGTGGGAGCTGGAAAGGCACAATTAGTAGAGGTGCTAATTAAACCCGTTAAAACCTGCTATATTAAACTTATATTGGTTTAAACTACCAATGAACAAACTTCATGAATGTTCTGTGTCTGGACTGTGTCGTGTTTACTCACATTTTCCCAAATAACTGTGCTTTCCAAGGGCTAATGTTGCATCACACTCATTATATCAGAGACTATCAGACCCCAGACTAATAACGGGCCAAAAATATCAAAGCATTATATCAGTGAATCCCATAAGAGAGCAGTCAGATGCCTAGGAATCTAATCTGATGCTTTTCTCCCACTCTGAGCAGATGGCGCCAACAGACACGGCGCTGGAGAGGATGGTACGAGGTCCAAATGGACAGAGACTGGCGGGGGGACCACTTTGGGTGGTGGCTTTTAGTCCAAACACAGCATTATGGAACGAAACAAGAAGTACAGTCGACGGCGTACGGCTTGTATCTGTTTATCTGAAAGACAAAACATCTCAAATGAGCTGTCCGCCTGTAAAGCAATCCCAGTGGCGGTTCTTTTGTGCAGGCATTCATGCGTTTCATCACAAGTGCCTTAATATTGGAACAATCCCGATTGCTTCTGGAGGCGCTATCTCGTGAGAGGCTCCTCTCGCTTTCGTCCTGCTCGCTAATTCCCGAAACCCTCCCCCTGTGTTTTCCCCCCACTTCGTAGCGTCAGGCCCGTTTATTCCCCAAGCTCTTAATCTGTTTTAAGTGGAGAATACTTTGGAACAGTGAAGAAAAAGGCCTTAACACGAAGACAGCCCAGGCATCCTGTGCCACGCTGCTATCCTTGGTGGTCTTGTAAAGCTCCCTCTCCCTCCGTTCCTCCATGTGATTGTGCCTGGTACGGTTGGAGGCTCATCGCAGCCTACATGTGATTTCACATGGGCTATAGAGACACTTAGCGCCTGTGGCTCTGTCCCTCCCACACACCGTCTGCTAGGAAGCGCTGCACCGCTCACAATCCGATGTGTAGGTTTGCTGAGCAGCGCCTGTAGTGATGACAGCGTGCGCGTTTTTCAGCGAGCGAGAGTGTGCGCACACTTGTAAAAGTGCGCGCGTTGCAAGTTTGGATGCCAAGACCACACATCCAGCGCCGCGTTTGTGGAGTCGCACACGCAGAAACACACAGGATGTCAGCCGGCGGTTTGGTAACGGCAAGCGACAGGGTGAGACGAGAGACAATGATGATCCCCTCACCGTCCTAAAATGGATCGGCGATGCCCCCCCCCCTCCAATCCCAACCTGGTCCAACCCTTCCATCTCCATCCCACGCCTGTCCCTGCACCCTGGCCCTGAGCAGATAACCGCAGCGGGACCACAAGCGGGGGAACGGGGAACGAATCCCTGAGGGGCGTCCCGTAACGGTGACGCTCGGCGAAGGCCGGAGGAGTGTGGGCGCAATCGGGGTTGATACCCCACCGGTCCGTGGGTAGCGGCGTCACACTCGGCTCCAGCCTTCGGGGGGTTGAGGCATGAGGGGACACTGTGTTTTCTTGTCCGGTCGGACGACATTGGTCACAGCGGATATTCGGAGCGGGCTGAGGAGCAGTGCACGGTCCCACACCATGTTAAAGAGCGCGGGACGGCAGCCATTTGTAGTCCTGTTTGGACAGGCGTCAGTGTGCGGTGGGCTGGTGATATGGACATTGGAACAAAGGGGATTGAGACAAGTGTCAACAACAACTACAGCCCAGCCTGTGTTTGATTTGATGTAGTTTGCTTTAGGGCCAAAGCTGGTGCTTTTATTCCTACATCGAGGAAGGAACGTCTGAGCAGGATGACGGACGGAAAGTTTCGGCGCAGAAACAAAGAAAACCTTCAAAGCCAGCTGAGCCCAGGTGTCCTTTAATCCAACCAAATTCATTTTCTGGCTTTTAAATCATTCATATTTTCTCTGAGTCTGTTAGATCTCTGACGATCTTTAAAAGATGAAGGTCCTTAGGGACTATGCAGGAACAAATAAGGCAAATAATTCAATGCAAGAAAAATGTACTGAGGCTTCATTGATGTATATTTTAGTGACTCCACATGCACAAAACAACAAATTACATAAAACAGCTACAAACCTGTGACCTTATGGAACGTACGGGACAAAGCCAAAGTCCCGTACGTACTGCACCTGCATGATGGGAAACGACTCTCAATGCCAACAGGTGCCAGTAAACTACAGGTGTATTTAAGATTGAAAAAGGTTAAAGAAGCTAAGGAGAGCTGCAAACGGTCGCACAAATCTGGCCTCAAGTGCGTCATCAGGGATCCGCGTCGTGCCAATACTACCGGTCACGGCTTTTAAAGCATTAGCCTGTTGCGTGCTGCAAAATACAGAATTTACATTTCATGCATTTAATTTACACCAACTGAAAAGACGCCTGCAGAGCTGTGCTGATTCCACAACCAACACAAAGACAAACACAACTAACACCAGTACTGTAATGTAGAGACCTTTGTGTGTGTTTGTTGGTTGTGTGTGTCGCAGCAAACAAATGAGCGAGGCCCCATAAATCGTGGCGCTATCAGCGGTCCGGTCTCAGCCCCCCCCCTCGTGTTCTTTCACTGAACGTTATTGTCGCCGGACGGCCCCCTCGGTCGGCAGATACCTCCCGGTCAGAAATCAAGATCAAGAGCTGCGAGGTGACGGGGATGGGGGAGGTGAGGCGACGAGGAGGAGGAAGAGGATGATGGGAAGGAAACAAAAGGCTGATGGACATTGGAGGAGAGAGGAAGAAGAGGGGATAAGAGCCAGAGTGGGCGGCCACTGGCACCGCTTTAAAGCCCTGGCAAAGAGCGAGCGGTGATACCGGACTTAATGTGAAAACTGGGGGTGTGAGGAGAGATGTGATATGGATTTAGGATCATCCTACGATGAAGGATGGAGACAAGCTCACTATCGCTTGCTGCGATTGGTCAGATGAGGGTGGTGTTTTCTTTCTGTCTTGTTTCCTCTTGGACAGTGTAGGAGGAAAGCACAGTCACAGTATAACAACTTCGAGGACTCGTCCAGCGAAGACAAACTTATTATGATAATGATGTCACCGTGTTTGAGGGTCTGTGACAGCGTGAGAACTCAGTGGGTGTACTCCTTCGTCAAATGCTGATTTATAGACTCATACATGAGAAGTTCCATGTAGGAGTGTTATTTTAAGTCTTCTTTCATTACAGTTTTTGTTTTCGCAAAAAAAGTTTTCAGATCAAAGAAGCCCACACTGATAGGTATCACATCCAAACTTCTTGGCACTGAGTCCAGGAAGTCATCAAGTCACACGGATCAGCCATAACATTAAAACCAGGAGAAGTTAATAACATTGAACGTCTCGTGACAGTTCAGTGTTCTGCTGGGAAACTTCTGGACCTGGCATTTATTCATTCATTGGTGTGGATGTTACTTAGACATGTAGCACCCACCTAGACCAGACCAGGCACCCCCACCCCATAGCAATGACACCAGCAGGATGCAGACACAAAAACGCTTTAGGAACAACTAAAAAAACCATAAAGAACATCTCAAGGTGTTGACCTGGCCTCCAAATTCACTAGATCCCAAACTGATCAAGTATCTGTGGGATGATCCACAGAGGCCCCTCTCCTAAAAGGCCTACCACTAATGACATTCAGTTGCCAGACACCACAGGACACCCTTAGAAGGCCCACGTCCACTCTCTGATGAGTCACAACTGAAGAAGGTGCAAGGGAGGCCTACCCAGTATTGGGAAGGTGGTCATAATGTTATGCCTGTTAAATTTTGGTTCTCACAAGGGTACTACTCCTCATAAAGGCTAAAATATTTGTCAGTTTAAGCATTATCAACAAAAGACTGTTGATGGAAGGTGGAAGCAGCCACTGTTGGTGCCACAAGTGACCAGATGTGAATGACAGTGAGGAGCTGGGGCCGAGCGAGGGGTGAATCTACCTCGAAATACGAAAACTGGTCACTCCAGATGCCACGTCCCGAGAGAACATGTGTCTCTTAGAGGCCTAATGTCACACTACAGCACTAGGGGGTCATTTTAGATAAAGGTATGATCACCCTAAGGCTCAATGAGGATTATTTTAACCGGACTCTATTGGAGGTAGCACCTAGCAACCATCAATGGAGACTTCAAGGTTTCAAGATCAAGAAACTCGATGCTGATAGTTATTAAGCCGCTTAGAGGCCATAAAAACATGACAGAAAGAAGCTTTGAACATAAAGGAAAGAGAAATAATAAAAGACCCTACAAGGAAAAAGTATTTTGTCCGAATTAGGCGAATTCGTTCTGCAGCTACATTTTATAGTCAAGTATAAACTTTGCATCTTTTACCCCAACAACACAACATATCATCTAGAAACAGATTAAGATGTGTCATTTATATCATTTCATAACATGTTTCTGTAATATACCAAAAGAACCAAAGTGATAACTCAAACTCGCCCTCGTTTCGTCAATCCCCCGTGATCCGGCTCAAGGATTCCTCACTGTCTCTTCCTTGGTACCTTTCCATTTGTGCATGATTGTAATACGTTTGTCACTGAGGCCGAGAGCGTCCCCACGTAGGCGTGATTTGTTGGACCTCCCCGTGGCCTCCCTTCTCCTTGCCTCTAATTGCTGGCTGGGATCGCGGGGCGGCAGGGACAGAGTGGACTCCGGAGATTGTGGTTCCACCGCCGCTTCCCCAAACTGGCTTTTCTCCCCATGCGCCCGCTCGTCAAGCACTCCCAAATTCCCCCATTTGCCACCCTCTCGTCCCGCGCCGGGCCCGGGTAATGGAATCAAAAAACAACGGCAAGTGCCTCTCTGAGAAGATAGGCGGGAGTTAGGAAGCGTGGAGTAGTTTAGAAATGGTTGAGAAGAACAGAACACCCGTCATCCAACACCCACATCTACTTCGCTCCTTCCATCTCCCCTTCAGCCCACACCTCCTCCTGTCTTTATCTTCTCACCAGATTCTTTCCCCTGTAACTTTCTTTTCTACGCATTCATCTCATTACTCCTGGTCTCCGTCCCTTTAGCTTCCATTTTCTTTTCTGCATCTTTTCGTTCGCTCTTCTGTCTTTTCCAACCAGCTTTCTCTCCTTTCTCCTAAATCGTCATTTCGTCTTTATTTCCTGCACCTTCCACTTGATGCAAGTTTTTTTTCTTCCCTCGTTCTCCTAGCAGCATAATTTCTTTCCTTTCTTCCTTTTCCCAACACTTCCCTTCCTTTCCCTTTTCCTAACAGTTTCATTTTCTTTCCTGCTCCCTTTTCCTTATTGTTGCATGTCCTTTAATTTCCTGCTTTACTTTTCCTTTTCTGCTTCCCTTTTCTTACCATTCCTTGTCCTTCCCTTTCCCGGTTTCTTTTCCTTTCCCACTTCCTTTCCCTTACTGTTGCATGTTCCCTTTTTCCTGTTTGCCTTTCCTTACTATTGCAAGTTTCCTTTTCCTTTCCTGCTTCCTTTTCCTAACTGTTGCATGTTCTTTTCTTTTGTGCTTCCTTTCCCCTGCTGTGCCACGTCCTTTCCCTTTCTGCTTCCTATTCCTTGCTGTCCCTTGTCCTTTCCTTTCCTGGTTTCTTTTCCTTTCCTGCTTCCTTTTCCTTCATGTTACATGTCCTTTTTTTCCTGCTTCCCTTTCCTTTGTGTTCCATGTCCTTTGCTTTCCCGCTTCATTTCTATTTGCCGCTTCCTTTTCCTTACCATTTCATGACCTTTCCATTTCTTTTTCCGATTCCCTTTCCTCATACTTTCCTACTCTTCTTCTTCCTGCCAGCTTAATTCCTTCCTTCCTCCCTTTCCTAACAGATTCAGTCCCTTCCTCTTTTCCCCCAAAGTTTATTTTCCTTTAATTTCCTGCCTCCTTAGAGATTTCCTTTCCAGCTTCCTTTCAATGCCACTTTTCCTCCTACATTTATACTTTTTGCTGACTTCCTCTCCTTCACCCCTTCTTTTCCTAACTGATTCCTTCCCTTTCCTTCCTACTGGCGTCCTTTCCTTCTCTCCTAATCTCAGCAGAGCACTGGGAGCAGATAAGGCTTATTTAGTGTTTGGAGTTCCCCCTCCGTCCTACTGGCAGCAGAGCATCTCCTACCAAGCCAAGGTAGATGAGGACATTAGATACGTGGCAGGAAGCTTTTTGTGTATGGAGGATTTGATCTCACCCCGATCCCAAACACAGAAACACACCCTCCTCCTCCTCCTCCTCCTCCTCCTCCTCCTCAGAGCGCAACGTACGGGGCGGACGAGGTGAAGAGCTGGAGCAGTATCAGCACATATTTATTACAGACGTGATCAATACGACAGCGGTTGTCTTTGAATCGATTCCCATGACATTTATAATCGGATTTCACAAGAGGATGTTTGTGTGTTATTCTTAGCAGCATTAGCAGCAGCTGTCACATCATCAGATGGAGGACGTATGATTTTATGGACATATGAGGAAGAAAGGCGCCAAAACCCAAAAATATTTGTGCAGTTTTTTCTTTTAACTCTCAAAAAATGCGATTCTCATTGTGCTGAAATGTTTTATTAGAATTTGAGAGACCTCTTTGGTCAAAATATCTCAATCTTAATTGCTTGCCATGTTTGCCAAAAAAAGATAACGCCATGTTATTAATGTTAATGCACATGACTGAACCTTATTTATCCTTCCTATGTATATTGGATATGTATATATATATATATATATATATATATATGTATTTGTACATTTTTGTAATTTTGTACATTTTTGGCTTATAGTACTATATTTTTTTATTTTTTAAGTTTTATTTTTTATTTTATTTTTGTTTGATTTTAATTTTATTTTTTGTTTGGTTTTAATTTAATTTTATGTTTGATTTTAATTTATTTTAATTTATTTATTTTTATTTTATTTTATAAATTTTTTTTTTTTTTACTACATTTGTATTTTATTTGACTACAATTTTATTTTAGTTATTTTTTTTATATTTTCATCTATTTTACTAATAGTTCTCAAGAGTGTTTTCTTTTATGTGCAATTTCCCTTGTTATTGAATAAAGTCTAAGTCTAGCTAGGACACTGAGGACACTGAGTTAAGTGGTCGATAAAAAAACCAACAACTCTTGAAATTTCAAAGATAACATAGTGAGCAAAAAGGATTGCTCTTAAGTTAAAAAGCTAAATAAGAAATCATTTTTCATTTTCTGCTTTTGGACCGATTCCTCTCCAGGTCTGTGTGAGGATTCCCTTAGATAAGGTCAAAGCATTTAATATTAGCAAGAAAACACTGCTTGATTTTACACAAATATATCAAGAAGCTATCAGCTCTGAAGTTAACCCTGCACCGGTTTAAGATGCACACAGAGGAGTAAAACAGGAGCTGCTCTGCTTATTGTGATTAGTGTTGTAGTGATTTGGAAAGATGCTCTGGCGATAAACAAGCGATTACGTTCATGATCCACTGCAGCCAGCCTCCTCCTCCTCCTCCTCTTCCTCCTCCTCCTCCTCCTCCTCCTCCTCCTCCTCCTCCTCCTCCTCCCCTACATCCTCCCCTACAATCCTCCCCTCCTCGAGCCACCACCGGCCAACGCGCTGGATCCGTCCGAGTTTCTGATCTGACGCCGAGACTCAGCAGGACCGGCTACCTCGGGGAGGTCTGCGCGGATAAAAAAAAAAAAAAAAAAACACTAATCTCCAAATCGCTATCGCTCGCAGATAAACGTCTGCTTGGGAACCGATCAGCATGGAGATTACGGATGTGATCTGGATCTGATCACTCCTGGTGATACGGGAACACATTTTGGTCCAAACAGAAAAGAAAAAAAGAAACAGAAAAGTCAGAGAACGCTGTCCCATTAAAACTAGGTACAGTCTCTGTGTTGGATTCAGGAGGCAGACGCCCTCTCTGCCTTTAAGGTTAGGCTTAAAAGACTTTCCTTTTTGATAGAGCTTATAGTTTGGGTTGGCTCTGGTGACCCTGAACCATCCATTTGTAATTTATGCTGCTATAGGCCTAGGCTGCTGGGGGACTTCCCATAATACACCAAGCACCTGTCCCCTACTTTCCTCTCTCCTGCACGAGCACCTAATAAATAATCGGCTGATATCGAGTTAAAAACTTAATATCGTGAATTATCGGTATCGGGTTTTTATAACCGATGTTTGTTCTGTAGGCTTCAGCATTTCCGAGTCTGCATGAACGCAGCATGGGACGTTAACAGGCGCGTGCTTGATGACGTATAACAACAACAACACGCTAGTCTCGTAGGTTGCTAACCGTGGCTAACAAGCTAGCTCGCCCGGTGTATGAGATGTCCGTGGTTTGGAAGTATTTCAAAGTGTCACCAACTAACAGGAAATTTGCAATGACTGCAAAGCAAAGGTGGTTATGAGAGGAGGAAACAAGGCGTCTTCCTTTAATACATCACATCTGATCACCCACCTCAAGAAGAATCATGCGGAGTTATACGCTACATTTGTCTTCCTTGTTTTGATATTGTCTGTAGTTTGTTTGAGGCAAAAATTTTCTCTCTAAAAACACAAAAAAATAAATGAATGGAACTTTTATCGGTAACTTATGTGTTTACATTTGAAAAGCCATGTTGCATGTATGTTTGCATCCAGTGGGACATCGCAATAAAATTAGGCATAATGTGTTAACTCCATAATAGGTGACAATTTTGGTGTAAAAAGACGGTATCGGGTGATATCATATCGGAAAGTAAGAGTTGGACAATATCGGAATATGGGATATTGGCAGAAAAGACAATATCGAGCATCCCTAGTGTAAACCTTTGATGTTCTATTCAATAGTAAAACATTAGCTCTGTGACCTGCTGGTTTCTCTCTGGTTGGAATGAATCCATGAAGCTTTCTGAGCATGCTCCACGTGGGGTAAACACCTGGAGACTTCAGGTTACCATAATTATGTTTCTGAAAGCCAAGATGTTTGCAGCCAGCGTAGTGTCATTACGGTAATTTCACTCGCACCTCCCCCAGAAACCCACAAAGTTTTATTACGTTCTTATAACATGCAAGAAAGAGCTTATGGGACATTTTCTGATCATTTTATAATGAAACGAAGCAAATAAAGACCTGGGTCAAAACACTCGAACAAAAACACTTTAACCCACTTGAACGTCGTTTTTTCCGTCTTGGTGTGAATAACATGTCGCCTCAGTCCATGCTCGCATGTTTCAGCAGATCTTACATCTCCCACTTTGCGCCTGTCGCTTCTCGTTCACGTCGAAATTACGCGAATGAATCAAAGTGACGGTAAATAAAAGCAAAAGAATGACATTTAACCAGCAATTTGATCAAAGATCTGCGTCCTTTTGTGACGAGAAGCGTGAATTTCGCCTTTTGGTTGGTGCAAAATTACATCAGTTTGATGTCATTTAGTTTGGTTTACGCTGCGACGCGCGGCATAAAGGGGTATGTCAGGTGGAGAAATTGATTTGAGGTCTATTTTGGCTCCGGCTGCCGTCGGGCCGCGCTGCGCCGAGGCTTCTCTGATCCGCGCTGAGGATACAGGCTCCTTGTTTCAGTCGGGCCTAGCTTCCACGGTTAGCGTCCGAGAAGGGGCCCTCTTCTCATCTTCCCACCTGAGCGTGGCGTAACCGCGGCGCAGACAAAACACCAAACCCTCCCCTCGCCAAAAAAAACAAAAAAAGAAGCTGATCAGCATCAAAGCCGGCGCTCTTCTGTCTTTTTTCGTGCTAAAACCGTGACCGCTTCCCCCGTCCTTTCCCTGACCTTTTTTTTTTTTATCCGCCGATTATCAGCGGCCGTGGCGGTTTTACTCCGCACCCTCATCGTCTTTCTCTTAACTCATCCCCTCTTTTGCTCTCGGTGTGTGGGCCGCCGCTCAACAGGAGGTCGTCCACAGGTAACGCGGTGAGGCGGCCTGAAATGCTAATCCGAAGAAGAGGAGGAGGGAGAGGAGGGAGAGGAGGGAGGGAGAAAGAGAGAGAGAGAGAGAGAGGAAATGGGATTAGGCTGGGTGTTGGAGAAGGAAGGGGTCTAACAACACAATCATCCTCCTCCTCCTCCTCCTCCTCCTCCTCATCGGAGCCTTAATCAAGCCCAGTTACATCTCAAACCAGCCTTGAACGTTCGCCGCTCGTAATAACGTGCACCTTCTGTCTAATTTGGCCATTATTCAGGCCTGTCAGACCGCAATTATTTAGAGCTTATCTCCCTCGCACACGAGATGACGCGTTTGTCACGCTTTTCCTCCACGCACAAACACACACACACACACGCAGGCCAAGCTTTAGAAATTCCATTGATGACTGCATGTGATAGGACCTGGCGCCCCCCCTCTCTCCTTCCCCACCCACCTCCAAACACCCTTCACCCCCCTCCTCCACCTCCTCCTCCTCGTCTTCCTCATCATTACTGCATTGATTACCTTGCTTCCCTTATCATCTGCTCATATTCAGCCTCATCAACTCACACACACACACACACACACACACTCCATATTGTCTAGATGGAGATTGCATTGTTGTTTATCCCCCGAGTTTGTTTATTCTATTGGCTGATTTGTGTTTAGTAATGTCATCTACCCCCCTCCACCTCCATCCCCCTCCCCCATCTGGACTTGGAGCCAAAAAGAAAACCCAATCTCCGCGTTCAGATTCGCCCCCCCCCCCACCAGAACGGGGCGCACGCGTGATATTGGGCTCCTGTGATCTTTTCGGGGGAGCCGGTAATTTGACGGCGCGCAGAACGAATGTAGAAGCGTTGTTAAATTATATCATAAATTAGTGATCAGGAGGAAGCGGGGTGGATACGTACGTGTTTACCGCCGCGCTGATTGGGTTACATTCGGCGTAGCAGGGCCGATGTCCCCCCCCCCCCCCAATTAATTTAGTTTGAGAACAAACCGGGCCGTGTAATAATACACAATAAGAGAAATAAAAGTTGAGGAGCCATTAAAAAGAAACATCCCTCTTCTTATCGGCTGCCGCATTTTCGCGAGGAAATGAGGCCGTGGACGACGCTAGCCATCAGATAGAGCGCCTCCTTAATTCTCTCATCCCCTGTTAAATAATATCATTATCATTGCTTAATGACGATGGCGCTGCAGCGCTTATGGGGTAAGCCGATTAGGACAGAGACAAACAGCGTGGGGCCAGGAAGCACTGCGAGGCCATTTACCACTTCACACAGGACAAATGAGTGTGTCCCGACCATCTTTGCTTCCCCCCCCCCTTTTTTTCCCTCTTCCAATCTCCCACCTCCTCCACGCACACTTCCATCTATTTCATTTTTTTTTTTTTTTTTACACCAGACCATCATGAAGTATTTGATTTCCTCTCCTCCTTTCCCCTTCGCCCTCCCCACCTTCCTTCTCCGCCGCCCCTTCTCCTTTGTGCCGAGGTAATCGTAGATGCAAAGGGAAGGGGGCCGCGGGGTCCTTATCGGCCCATAACATCTGTTGGCGTGTCAGGTGATGAGATGGAGCGCTCGCGGCCTGCCGGCGGCCCGGACGGCTCCTTTAATGCAGAGAGGGGAGTGTGCAAACAAACAGCGGCTGATAGGGTCTATGCTTGTCACAATCGCTCAGGACCGTGATCTATCTTCCCCCTGCCTTTTCGCTCTCTCTCCCCCCTTCTCTCCCTGCCTCTCCGTCTCCATCTTCCCCTCTGCTACTCGAGTCCGCCGTGCTCTTCTTCACTTCACTTTCCTGCACAGGAAAAAAAAAAACCTCTCTAAACCCGCCTCCGTTTTAATTCCACATAATTCACGTGATTACGGATCGGCGCCGGGAGCTGATCAGGTTGTCGTAATGGTTTTCGGGGGGGGGCCTGCAAAAACAGAGAGGAAAGGGGAAGTGGACGTTGCGAGATGTTCGCAGATAAGACGGGTCAGCGGGACCATCAGCGCATGCGGAGTCGCAGCGAGCGGCCGGTTATCGGGAGGGCCCCGCCGCCGCGCTCCAAACGAAAATGTTACGGGGCCTTATCAACGCGCTCATTTCCACAATCATCAGCACCATCACTGGGAGCGCCGCCATTATCGCCATCATCATCATCGGATCCATCATCATCACTGTCGTTATTAACAGTATTGGCATTGTGACGAGGAAAACCATCAGGGCCATTATCGTCATTATGAAGGTCGTACATTCACCCCCCCGTCCCCCCTCCTGTCATTTTGCCGCAGAGTAGTGCAAAACTCCAGGCTCCCTCTGAAACAAAAGGAGCATTTAAAGGAGGTTTATTCTAGCATGTGATTAAGATAGAACGCAGGGTTTTGTCGGGGATAGCACCATAAAAGACCTGCTGCCATATTTGTCCCTGGATTCAACGCTGCCCAGCGTCCACCAGCATTTATTGAGACTGGACACATTGGAAAATATAAACTAAAGTCCCATTTGTCCCTGTCCTCACAAGCAAAAGCATTGTAGTGTAACAGCGCTGCACTAAATCTTCTGTTCTGCTTTGAGGGAGCTCCTGATTCAATTGTGGAGGCTGCTACTTGTCGTACTATTGAATAGTGTCTTGTTCCAAAATATGTATCATCGGCCCAAATATATACAGTTAAACAGCAACACAAAACTACAAACTATGAAATACGTCATACATTATGTCGGGATGGAAATACACATGAAATGAGAAATACAGCATAGAAAGGGTCAGGAAGTTGCGCTGCTAGTAGTTACAGCTGTAATATCACGTTATCTAAAGACTAAATATTCAGGTTATTTTGTGTGATGCAATAAAAAAATAAGGATGCACTGAAATTTTTGGCAATTTTCGGCCAAAAATGGCCCGAAAGTGGATTTGCTGAAAACCGAAAATGCACTTTTGGATCAGTTGCGCTTGCATTATCACCACAGCATCCTGTTTCAGCCGCGTTGTTTACCAAGAATGGCCTGAAAGTGCATTTTTACGTTTTTTTTTTTTATTACGGTGTTGCTTGCACGTGTTGTTTTGCCGATAAAAGTCCAAAACATTTTGTTCAAAATCCGAAAATGCACTTTTGGGCTGCGTTGTTTAGGTGAAAACGTATTGCCTAAACAACGCAGCTGAAACAGGATGTTATGGAGATGATGCAAGCAAAAACTGGTCCAAAGGTGCATTTTCGGTTTTTGGACAAGAAATTTTCGGTGCATCCCTACTAAAAATACTTTGGGTTACCTCCTAGTCTCTTTTCTCCCAGAGCAGATGCCCCCATATTCTAGCATCTATTGGGCCAAAAGACCAGCAGTGAACCGTCTGACACTCATTTGGCATTATGACCAAAAACAGGCCGAACCTAAAACACTGGTTCCCCCGCGAGGAACTGGAATTAAGCCATTGGCAATATGAGTTTGTGTGAACCGAAACCCTTTCAATTTAGACTGGCTCAGAATAGGATGGAGGATATTGAGTTACGAGCTTTTGTGAGCCGTAATTTGATGCCTCGCGAAGTGTTCAGCGGAACAAATATAGGATATTGTTGAATTAGTTCACAAATTAGTGATCTAGGGGAGGCGGTGAAGGGAGGGAGTCGGAGATATATGTGGATTTATCACGCCAACTGGGTCACATTTGGTGCACCAAGACCAGCGCCTCCTGGTCTCCTTTAAACAGGTGTTTCCAGAGCAGGACCCCCAGGAACTGATGCCCATTGGTTGGTTGGTTGGTTGGTTCTCGTTCATGGACACAGCTTTGGGCATTTTGAAAAAACAGGTTGATTTAGAATCTAAAATGCCAGTGTGTTGCCTCATCTTACAAAACTAAACTGTAAATGTCATCGTGGACATATCCAAGAACTAAACTAAAACACAAGGCAACTGGACGGCTTTGAGTTCCCATGAGGATGTTTCACCACTCAATCCTAGTGGCTTCTTTAGCCTTAAATGACTGGAATTAGGATCTTCTAACTAAAATTCCCATTACGAGACCAAGTACTCACCTTCACTTAGAGGATGTTGTTGAGATTGACGTCTTCAAATCGTCTTCAAGAAAACTAAACCCCGTCCAGCTGCTTTAGCTTTAGCTTTGTTTGTGTTCTGTGCATGTGGACACAAGCTGAATTCAAGCAGAATTAAGAAAGGTTTAACTCAAAAAAGCAAAGAGTGTGCAGAACTTGCAGAAGAGTTGACGAGAGTCGAGTCTGGCAACTACCGGATAGGAACTGGCGGGGCGGTCAAAATGTGTGGAATACCTATGGGATGACAGTGATGTATGGTGCTGTGGTTTTTATTTTTATCTTTTTTTGCAGGGGGAGAAAAGATATTTCAAATAATCCACAGTCGATTTGACTCCAGGTGCAGCTGAGCCCTTGTGCCTCAGATCTTCTATTATTCATCAGTCTAGTTTCTTAACTTCTGGGCGTCTGCAATCTTTAGTCCATCACAGAATACAGTGTGTGGGCCGAACCATAACCCAACACACAGGACAGGATGGTTCAACGAACACGTTAATATAAAACGATCCCACCTGGACTCTGGACATTTAACAGGAACCAAAATATATGCAATATGTGGTTTTTATTGTCAATAATGTTGAAAGCTACGACGCTGGGCCGTGGTGTATCCAAAGACTAAACGACAAAACCTGAATCAAACTGGGACTGTTACCCTTTAGCCAGCAGAAAGCCCTTTACTCTCCATCACATCCCAAATGAAATAGGATTTCATCCCCATGTCTAAATGCTCTGCAGCGACTACGCCAGCCCCCGTGCTCAACTGTACTGCTTCTTCTGCTGCTACACAACTATAATGTCATTGTCAGATGGCTTGTGGCAGCAAGATCAATAGTTAGTAATTCCTTGGCTGGGGGTCTAAGAGTCCTCGCCCTTCTCTCGCTGTCTGTCCCCCCCCGAGCTAGAATGTCCTCTAATGGAGCAGGCCAGATCTAATCACTGCAGTAATTGAAGTTTACTTTGAAGCTTTCAATCTAGGAGAATATTTAAAGACAGAGTCACCATGAAACACTATCTACTGTCCCAGACCTGATGCGATCTGGATCTAGTGGCCTCTTCAATAATTGATGAGCGTCTCAAACATTACTTTTATCCCTCCCTTTTCGTCACATGTTTGTGCATTAGATTTTACTTAACCCGAGATTTAAGGACGGGACCGGCGGAGGCTCTGTGAAGCCATGCGTTAAAGCAGATACTGCAGTTCAAGTGATTTAATCTGCCGGCAAACCATTAGTGTGTTTGAAAATCAATAACAACTGGACGGTTTGTGGTGCATGTGCGGTGGCAAGACGTAGAATGAGGGTGAAAGGGGTTGTGGCCTTGAATTCTTTTAGTTATGTTCTGTAGATATAGTCGGAATCAAGTTGGTGTCCCAAGGCCGTCAGTAGGAGGCAGTTCACAAAGCTCTGCAAACATCTTGGTTAGGCCCCTGGCAATTTATTCAGCCTAGAAAGACCAGGCTTCTATCTAAATGAATACAGAAGGAGTCATGAGTGCAATTGCGTATGGTTTCCCAACTTAAATTGAGGCTCAGTTCAAAGCGCTTGGAGGTAAACAAACATCTCCAGATCTTTGGACTTGGTCAAATGTTATGCTACAATGCTACATCCTCCACCGTTGGGCAGATTGTTTCCCAGTTCTGCTGCCATAAAGCAGATGTTTGGCGGCTATACGTCATGCCACAACCACCTATGGAGTTACAAAATCATTCCACAGATTTATTCATTGTTCTTTAAAGAGGTTTAGCTCTCCATTGCAATGATCTTTGACATTGGTTGTAATGCAGCAGAGACTGTAAAGAAGGTATCCATGAACTCTGCTGCTGCAACTGAAGTAACACATTTTCTACAACTCCCCATTCAACTTCTAGGACTGGTAGACGTGCTAGGACTCCCATATCACATCATTTAATACTGGCACCAACTGATGTAGGGCAAAAGTAAAACAAATGGTAGGTATGCCATCTAACGTGAAAGAGAGCTGCACGCATGCCGAACGCAATACCGCACCGGTGAATGCAGGAGTTGACAAAGAACCAACAAACGCCACAGAAACAGCATTTGAGCAAGCGCAACATCTCAGATCTCTTTGCGAAAACAACACAAAAAAGGCACCGCACTGCTCGTGCAGCGATTCAGACAAAACTTGAGCGCAGTGTCAACAGCGCAGCGGCAGACACGATCAGCAAGCGCGCAGCATCAAACATCGCAAGCAGATACACGAACGTCACATAAAAGCAGACGACATGCACAGAAGACGCGGCACTTACCTGGTGTGGAGGGAAAGCGGAAAACCCAGCAAACAGCCAACAAGCACAGCAAGACAATCGTGAAGGTTGCAAGAAAAGTTGAACAGCAGCAACAGAAAGCATTGGGTAAGATCAGTAAGGCCCCAAGATAACGGCAACCTGCAGCAAAACCAGAGCTCACAACAAAAAGACAAAAATATTCCAGATCCCAAAGACAGACAGCAGCATCAGAAGATTCAGTTATTGTAGAGCAAGCAGACCACAGTTGAGCACAACAACTTTGACAAGTTCACATTCTCTTGGACACATATCAGTTTTTGGAGTTATCATATAAAAGTTCACACTTAAGGAGACTGGTTGAACGCATGGGCGGTAAACAGAGAGTGAAAATTAGCACTCAGCAACACCACACCACCACATTAAGCACTGCAAACCCCTTTCAGCTCAAAACACAGCAGCTTGAAAGCATCTTAATGCGTGTGCAACACAATACGAAGCCCGAAGAAACATAAGCCCGGCCGATACAAGGCGTTCATTTGCAATTAATGGCCAACGGAAACACTGCAAATAGCAGCTGACAGCTCCGTGAAAGCAGAAATTAGCAGCAATCCATCCATCCATTTATCCAAAGACATTAACAAGTCTGTGAGACAGACACAACAGCAGCTCTGAGAGGGCCCCGGCCTCAACACGCAACATAAATACCACCAAAAGGAGCTCCTACCTGCTGACGTGAAGCAGTGGTTTCCATCTGTTTGGGATGCAGAGGGTGAATGACAGGACATGAGACAGGCTGGCTAGTTTAGCCTAGCTTATCTTCTGCAGGAGGAAGTTCTGCAGCTCCAGCTAGCCGTTAGCTTTGTACACAGACAGGTAGGCTTGATGGCAGCTGGGCCGGGTTGACAGAGCAAAGAGGGCAGGGCTCCCAAGGTGAACTTGATTTATGTTGCAGTCAGCAGAGTTTGTCATGTGACTTTAGAGGCCATCTTGTCCTGATGCAGGAAGCAGGTTTCAGTTGAGTCTGCACTGAAGCTGCAGACATCCAAAACAAGAGACAAAACGATGATGCGATTTAAACGCCGGCTCGCATCCGTTTGTTATAAACCATCACCATCTCAGGTTCTAGGGGGCAACAGGCAAACAAGTATGTGCAGTATTTTCAATATAGTGTAGCGCCTTTATGAGCTCAACAACATTTATGATAAATAATATACCATCTGGACTGGGTAATCATGCCCAAGTCATGATCACAAGAACTGAGTGCAAGTTGCTGTTAGCCTCAGTTCAAAGGTTATTAGAAAATACGCAAAGATCCTTAGTACATCTTAACGCTAAGGCTGTGTCATGAGGAATGCATCTTAGATATCCTTTGTAGAATAAAAAGAAGGATTGGCCGGTTTGCTTTTGTGCAGACTCACAAATTCATGCACTTGTTTTTGCACGTTGACAGTCAAACTGCAAGTAGTGCAACATCATGCAAAGACGTCAAGAATATATGACGTTTCTGTTAGTTGCATGCAACCGCCTCGATGCAGGTGAAAGGAAGCAACTGCGGCGACTATACAGAAGGATCGCCAGTGCAAATAATTGAGATAAGGTGCTAATTTGATTACAAATCCGCAGTTATGCGACAAAAGATTCCTCCATGTACTGCTTTCTGCTGTTACATGAGTTAAGAACAAGCAATGCATTGTGGGATATTTAACAGTAGCTCGGCTGAAGGCTGGTGACCTTTGTCGCATGTTGCATCTTCTTCCTAGACCCACAGAAATCTTCTAAATTCCACCACATTAGCCCTCGTTTAATGCTGCACATGCATCTCCGCCTTTGACTGAACGTCTCCTGTTAATTGTGTCTGTTGCATTTAATCACTGTGGTTTTTTTTTGTTTTTTTTCGCGAGTTGTGCGTCGGTGGCATCCGTCCTGGCCGCCGCTCTCTGATTGATGGGCCTGAGCACAGAGGGGCAGTGGGAGATGAAGAGAGGTCTGATAGCGGGCCGCTAGATACTCCCTGATTCACTGTGTGTCAGATACTGATAACACCGAGACTCCGAGAGAGAGAGAGAGAGAGAGAGAAGGGGAAAGGCTGAGGAGAGTCTGCGAGTAAGAAGAGAAATAAGGGCATAAATGAATACTCGGAAGGGGAGAGGAGGGAAGGGAGAGGAAAAAGAGATGCCTTGGATGTCACGTCAGTAGACAGTGTGGCGTATGGGATTGTGGCCAGTGGCTTATTTCATCACACTGACAAATCGAGGTGTGAGTCCCATTCCTCTCGACTTCACGCCGTCACGCGGGCCAGCCTCCTCGCGATGGCGTCCTCCTCGACTTCTCTCTCGCGGTTCGACTCTCCATCGCTCTCTCTCATCTGTTTCCCCCCTCTCTGTCTCCGTGCGTCCTGGTTTTTATTAATAACTATCTGTGGGAGATGAAATAAAACGGCCGAGCGCTTCCTTTTTTATGTGGTCACAGTGCTGTCATTGTAATGTATGTCTTCCGATAGCACTTTAAGGACAAAAAAAAAATGGAGTGCACCTTCCTCTCCTCTCTCTGGGTATCAATAGCATCACTCGTCTCACCCTCCCCTTCACTCTCTCCCTCTCTCTTTCTCTTCTCTTGCAATCTATCCACTTTCCCATTTTTTTTTTCCTCAGATGCCCAGACCTTATCTATCCATTTTATCTCCCTCCAGTTTTCGGCGCCATTTCTTCTCTTCTTCGCCTGTCGCTCATTCCGGTGTCACCAGGTTTTCTGTCGCCAGGGGAGGAAGGGAGAAGGTTTCGGAGGGGAGGAGGAGGGGGTGAGGCGGCTCAGTCGGGAGGTCACCGATGACACAAGCATGCACCGGAGCGTCTGACGGTCACGGCTCATTTAGTTTTCAAAGGAGACGAACCCGAGGCATACCTGTCCGTCACAACCGCCGACGCAACGCAGACATCTGATCAATGCCAGGAACGAGCGAGGGCGCATTCTGCAAATTGCAAGCGAGCGCGTCACATTCTTGTCGTCCACACCTGCGGGAGGTAGAGCGCACGACGGCGACGTGGCCGCGTGCTTCGAACCGTACGACATTTTTGCCCTTGCGTCATCGCCTCAGACTCGGTGTCACCATCTCTGTCTGCACAAGAAGAGCTTCTCATGAACTGCGGCTGACTTTCACGCACCATTTGGAGCTCGGGTCGCGGCCGAGTAATACTTCGGCTTGCACACTTGATTCAGGTCTGAAGTGCAGACCCTGGAGGACGGGAGTTGTGCAGGATGGTCATTCTGGAATTAGAAGTGTACCTAATGATGAATACCTGGCTGTACCAAGTCCATTCAAGTTACCAACCAATGGGCTGGGGCTAGTACACTAGTACTGGACTATGTTTGGTCAGATGGGCAAAGTCCAGAAGAATCCAGCTCTACACAAAGCCTTGTTGCTCTTTCTTGCCTCCTAGCCTCCTAGCCTCCTAGCCTCCTAGCTAATAGTTGCACTTCCTGTTTCCTCTTTTAAATGAATACAGGCCGCCATTTAAACATTACGTAATTTCACGGTTGTTTGTCTTGCTTAAACCTTCCCAATCAACAAATCTAAGCCAATGAGTGACACAAAACACAAATCAACAGCAAGAGAATTCAAAAACACAAGTAATGATCCCACATGGAAATAAACCCATGCAGTTTAATCCACCACCATTCTCCTAAAATGGACTCTCGTTGGCCTTCCGTCCTTATTAATTTCATTCTGTGACTGTCCCACAAACCCATTGTTGGACTGAAACGTAAAGAGCGTGCTTGATGCTAATTTCGTTCTGGGATCTCAGTCTTACAAAAAAAAAGCGACATTAACGTAACTACATCTTCTACAAATTTTCATCCAGAGTCTGCAGAAGCACAAAGAGGAGATGAACGCATTCTCGTGATCCGGCTTCAGGTTTGTTCTCCTAAAGAGGATTCCACTTTGGAGATTACCGAAGCAACGAAACTGAAGATGTGGAGAAACGCTGTGGTGAAGCTTTTTTTTTCTTCATGTGTTTCCTCCTGATTTCCTCGCCTCACGGAGCAGGTACAGCAGGAAGATCTGTGGTTTGTCGCCGCCGCTGAAATGAAATCTAATGACCAGACAGATCAGATTATGATTTATGTCCTTTTGTATCGCGCAGCCGGCATTGTGCGCGGCTTAACTGCTGGGAGAACTTAAAAAATTAAAAAAAAGACTTTGGTAATCATTCAGACTGAAGCACACACAGGGGGATTTCAGGATGTCCATTCAGTTCCTGCTTTAAACCACTTAATATCTTTATCATTTGAAGTGTGCCACAGGTCTGCTGTTGAATACACTGGCAAATATAGAGCTGGTTATGATTTTAGCAACTTCTTTATGTCGTTTTTGTAGACACATAGCAGTGGTTTCAATGCAGTTAAGTAGAATCTACCTGTCCTCCTATAAATCATTTTCTGCAAAAATCTGCAAACTGACCCTGTGCATTGGCAGGTGGAGGTAAATACGATAGTGGTGGGTGGAGGTTGAGGACCAGAGGATGTGCTCGGTGTTTAGCATCGATCAGCGGGAGATGGAGGTCTGACTCTGGGCCCGGTGTTGTGTTGGCCTGCCTTAATTGATGTAATGAATGTGATTAGGCGCTATCTGAGGGATCGCAAGAGCCCTGGCCCTCCGCCCTTCTTCCTTATCTCCCGGTGCTTCCTGGTGCCCGACAGAGTGGGCCAATAATGCATCAGAATGGGGGAAGATGGATGGACGGGGCCTGGAATGGGGGAGCGGAGGAGGAGGAGGAGGAGGGGGATCTCGAATGGGACCAGACATCAGCAAAGTGGAAATGGACACGGAAGCTTTCAGTTTATTCATAAAGGTGGAAGCCATTAAACTTGATGATGGTTTTATCAGTGAAATGCTAAATAAACTATCCTCCTCTTTATATATATATATATATAATATATTATCTGGGATTAATTCAAATGAACTTTCATCAATATTTTTACCTGAGTGGTGCGTGTTAGTTCGCTTGCATGAGCCAGCTGCAGAGTATTTAATTGAGCTGAGGAGAGGCTGAGCCCCGGACAGAACGGAGAGTTCAGCAGTGCAGCGCTGGCATCATGTGGACGGATGAAGTCCTGCAGGCAGGCGCAGATGCACGCGGCCTGCTCAGTATTAGAAAAATCAGACGACTGCAGAAAGACAGAAAGAGTTTGATAAATGCAACGCAGTGGATCATTTGTGTCCCAAAGCAGAGGAGTCATCTGTCAATGAACGTCCTCTCAATCCAGTCTCGTAAGGTCCAGAAATAACTAAATGGAAGAGAATATTTGAAGCATTTATGGTTTAATTTGATAAAAATATAAAGGAGAACTGTGCAACTATTGAGAATTAAATTAGAAATACATCACTTGCCATTTATTTACCTGTAACATTCTGTTTTTAAAGACAAAACTCAACCATTCCTGGTTCATTCTGGCATAAACCCCAACTCATATCACAAATTCCCCGTAAACGTGAGTTGCCCAGTGCATACAACGTGGTGAGCAACCAGTTGTGCATCCTTCTCACCATGATATAAGAAATAGGGATATGAAATAAAAATAAAATATATCAAATCAAACCATGTACACAGTGGTGCTAGTGCAATATATCAGCAGCTTGTTGAAATGTTTATGCACATTAGTGCTAAGGTGCAGGACAGGTTGCAGATTGTAGAATAGTGGTGAGTGTCCAGGCATCTTATGTGCAAAAACAGCTGAGGTCCTTGTGTATGATGGGTGAGTCCAAGGCCAGGGGCCAGAGGGGGAGACAGGGGGAGGTGTCACCCTGCAATGCTGATGTGTTGAAGAAAACACCACCCCAGACAAGGACGAGGTCTCTGATGCAGTCTCAGAGCTGTCTGTTATGTTAGTCCAGATGCAGATTGATGAATGGTAAAGGGTTTTGTTGAGTATAATGTGAAGTCTGCAGGCCAGAGATGAGGGCTGGTTGATGACTTGAGGAGAGAGAACCTGAGGCAGAGAAGAATAAAAGTGACCGATTAGCAACGAAATGTACGAATACAATGAGGAAATGGTTAGGTTTTAGGAAGGTATTAATCTATTTTAATCTACTGATAGTCGTCATTCTTCATAGTTTTTGTCAGTGTAACATAAGGATCTAGATAAAGCTCATGTTCCATCCTCTTTTCCATCTGTTTCTTAATCTGGAACGAGCTCACGTGTCTGGATTCCTCACGTAGCTCTGCTAAATGGGCCCCAGGGCCTCATTACTAAAAACGTCTTCATTAAAACTCCTTCACAAAAATAATCTTTCTAATTAGGTGTGCGCGCCCGGTCGATGCCGTCACCCAGCTCTCCATCAATAACTCATAAATCCATCTGGAACCCAAAGAGCGACGCTCGTGACTCTGAACCTTTCTCATCCTGCAGGTCTGATTGTCATTGATCAAGTCGTTTTCACTCAGGCCTGATGTGAGCTCCTGCACGGTGCTCAAGCTGCTGGGGTCGTTTTAATGCTGGCCGTGTCATATTTGCCTAGAAACTGATGTAATAAGAAAATAATAATAAAAAAAAGACGAGGCGTGATTTGATATTTGTCTGAAACTTGGGTTTGCCAGACTAAAGTGGAGTCTGTCTGCCTCGTTCTTTATTACTGACGCCACCCAAAAGCTAGTCGGTGCTGCGTCTACCACCAAACGGACCAATCACAGCTCGGGTTCATTTTTGTTTCTACGTCCTGCTTCACTTTCAACAATGGCGACTGGAAATTTCCCCAAAATTTAGCCGAAAAGGAGTCGTACAGATGTTTGTATCCCAGCTAACCTTCCCCGTCTTTACTGATCCAGAACAATCACTGAAGAGGAAACACGCTACCACCGAGCGGACCAATCACAGCCCTTTGAGGTTTGACGTCAGGCTACCCAGAAGCATAAACTAGGATGATGCATGAGCGGCCTTACATTGACTGGATTGCGTGTTGATCTACAATGGTAGTTTCAAACATAGGGCTCGCTGCCCAAAACAGGCCCAGGACGAATTTGCAAATTGTAGAAATGACCCAAATGGCACCATTTCCTTATTTGACCGCTAAGGGTGGTGCTGTTTTAGGAAGAGCTGTGGACGTAACACAACACTAGGACCCAGAACTGAACAGCAGATGGCAGCAAAATGCTAAAATTGGACGTATATATATAGTTTTTTAAAGAAATTTCATAAAATGTTTTGTAAAAGGATAGCAGATGAAATGTATTTGTTCTTCTTTGCACCTGAACAGAATGACACATTTTTAGTTGTTGTTATTTAAAGGTTATAATTCCAGAGTCTTGAGATGAAATTGGGATGAGCTAAAATGAGTTTGACAGCCCTGATCTACAGGATAACTTCAGACATGGAGTTAAGCTGATTGTGTTTTTAAAAATTAGAGGAACATGTAAAAAGCTTTAGGACTAAGAAGTCCTCCCATTCAGTATTATCAAGCTGATGCTGCCCCTCTGTGGCTTCATCGTCTCCTGCGTTCCTGTTCCGCCCTCGTGCATCCTGAAGAGGGCAGCGCGACACAATAAATACACAAAGCTGCCTCCATCCCCGTTCTCCCCAGCATTACATGACTAGATGTGACTTAACGTCCAATTCGCTCCACAGATAACAGCACACAGTCTGTGAACTCTCTCTGAAGGTCCCCCGCCCTGAATGCTAAGACACCACATCGATGTCCGATACCAGCCCCCCCCCCTCCGTTTCTGGATCACGTGTCGTTTTCCTGAGCTGGCGTCCATCGACTCCGGCTGTTATACAGTGATGCTGGTGATTACAGCCTTGGTGCACATTGATCACGAGCCACCCTGCCATGTGGCGATGCTATTAATTACAGGGAAATGCTGCAGAGCTTTCGTATCATCAGAGGCCAATCATTGAAGCGACTGCCTGCTTGTAAAATCAGCGTAATGGCTCAGGTTTGTCTTCAGAATCCAATAGTTCTTCCCTGAGCCGGGCCTGGCTGGTGTGAGATCAGATGAGAGCATTTCCTGATTTTAAATTAGGATCGGAATGAGACTAAAGAGACCATAGAGACTATGTATAAAAAAGAGACACCAATATTATTTGATTTCTTTACTGGCTGGAATGAAAGTGGAGATGTATTACACTAATGAAGCTCTGATTTGTTTCAGCATCTGCCAATAGAACTAGTGGAGCTAGTGGAATAAATAAGAACATAAATTACTCTAACTGGAATTAAATGCAGCGGAACAGATATTCTTTTAAAATGCTATTAGTGTTAGAGTTATTATTTCTGCGATGTATTGATTTAAACTTTGGAATTAACATTGCAGGAGAACGCAGGTGATAACACATCAGTTCTAAGTGCCTTCCACCTGGAGCTACATGTTTTTGATGTGCAGAACTGCTTAGATGCATGTTTCTGATCTGTGGGGCTGTATGCTTCTGATGTATGGAGAGGCATACTTCATACGTAGTTGTATGTTTCTGATCTGTGTAGCTACAGATTTGTGGCTGAGGTTTGCGACTGCGTGTTTGTAATCAACAGAACTGCATGTTTCTGATCTACAGAGCTGTGTGTGTTTGTCTTGCTGAGCAGCATGTTCCTGCTGTGCAGAGCTGCATGTTTCTGATTTAGAGAGCTGCATCTTTTTGATGTGCAGAACTGCTTAGATTCGTGTTTCTGATCCGTGGAGCTGCTCATTTCTAATCTACAGAGCTGCACGTTTCTTCTGTGCGGAGCTGCATGTTTCTGATTTGTGGAGCTACATGTTTCTGATCTGCGGAGCTGCATGTTTCTGACATACGGGGTGGCATGCTTCTGACATGGGGACTTGTATGTGTCTGATATGTGGAGCTCCATGTTTCTGATCTAGAGACCTGCGTGTTTTTGATGTGTACGGCTGCACTATTCAGAACCGCTTAGATGCACGTTTCTGATCTGTGGAGCTACACGTTTTTGACACGTTGAGTTGGGTGTTTGTGCGGAGCTGCATGCCTTTGATCTGCTCAGCTTCATGTTTCTGATCTGTGCAGCTACAGATTGATGTTTGCTGATGTTTGCAGCTGTTTCTAATCTACAGAACTGCAGATTTCTGGTCTGTAGAGCTGTGTGTTTCTGATCTGTTTAGCTGCATGCTTCTGATCTAGAGAGCTTCATGTTTTTGACCTGCACAGCTGCATGTTTCAGAACTGCTTAGATGCATGTTTCTGATCTGTGGAGCTGCTCGTTTCTAATCTTCAGAGCTGTGTGTTTCTGATCTGTGCAGGTGCATGTTTCTGATGTGTTGACTTGAGTGTTTCTTATCTACGGAGCGGCACGTTTCTCGGCTACAATGTTGGTCCAACCAACCGGCCCAGTGTTCATTACATATGGCTATTCATTCCTGTTGTTCTGCAAAACAGCCCATGATACCTCATATACCTCGTCCATTATTCCAGCTATTCATCAGTGATATAACAGCCGTCATCAACACAGTTGTCTGCCCGTGTGTGCTCCTGTTTATTCATGCAACATCACCTGTACGAGGTCAGCGCAAACCACACAACGCTCCTCTACAATATGAATGACGACTTTAACCATGGTTTTTATCCATTATCGCTCTCATAGTCGATCCCCTAGCATCGTGCACACTTGTTTGTGTCTTGTTTATATCTATATCTGGATGCATTTATATGTTTATCTGCTCAGCGTTGAGTGCCGCATTAAAAAACAACTTTGCTGCACATAAAACCGGTAATGGCAGGTTATAAAGCCGGCACTGAAAATGTGACTTTTTCGATGGGCCTGTGATGTCTGCCTGTCGTAAATTCACCGCACCCTCCGCTCTGATTCCTCTCCTCAGCCTCAGTATCGCCAGATTAATTCAGAACACGAGCCGAGGTTAATGTGACGCATTCTCCTTAAAGCTGTTCTTTTCAAACGAGATAAAAGAAAGCAGGAAATAGAACTGCTTGTGGTCGAAATGATATTAAAAGTGCGTTCTGAAAGGACATCCCGAAGGCTCGTAACGACTCAACACCTCCATCATGTGGCTTCAGCGTACACAGCAATCACTCGACAAAGCTCCCGCCACATTAGAGGGGAGAAGCGTGTCTTCTGATTTCGATGCCGAATTTAAGCGTCCTTCATGAAGGAGGGAAGACTCTCGGCTGGCGGTGCAATAAATTAATCCACAAAAGCAGGTAAGAGAGGCAGGAGAGCCGACGCAGGCGGCGGAGAGTCTGCCTGGAGCTGGCTTTTGTGGTAATAAGTAAAATGGACTAATAACGTGGTTCACTCTGAGGAAGCGAAAATCCTCTCTGCGGGTTTTTCCTTTTCTGTGAGTTATTATTAAAGCGCGAATAATAGCGTTGAGCTCGGTCCCAGTGAGTTCATTGAAGAATAAAATACTGTCATAAAGTTGCGTTGAAGGCTCATTTGCATAATAATTCATGACTTGGCAGTGGTTCACAATGGCGGTGTCTTCTTCTTGGTCTTGGTTCTCGGCTCCAACACGTCTCAGAAGAGAAGAAGACTTGAGGTGAACAAATCCTGCTGTGACAGAATTATTGACACTTCCATATTCTTTAGTCAATATTTTTTCAATCCGGCTCAAATTATTCTGATCGGAGATTCCACAAACATTGCACAAGACTCTTTCTGCAGAGATGGAAGCCTGCACGTTTTATGTGTATTTAAGATATTTTCCACAACATTCTAGCAAAAAATAATACTGTACTGTTAAACGCTATTGATGGTGCTGAGCTGCTGCATGTTTTATACAGGCTATACATATCTGCACTATGCTGCACAGGAGCTGCTGTTCTCAGCATATGTCTTCAGGTTCAGGAATATAGATTTTATTTTTCAGAGACTACTCGGCGTCAACTTTAAAATCCCGGCTTCGTTCACGTTTTAGACGCTGATCATGCAGCTTACTACGTCTCCCAATACAAACACAAACTAAATGCACTCCTAGGAACAGACTGGGACTTCTGCTGCAGATTGGACACACTGTGACCCTTTGACATGGCTGTGGCAGCATGAGAAATGGAGCGAAAGGAGCTCCATTAATGAGGCAGGGTGAGAGATGGGATGAGGCCGACAGACAGACAGATCCTGCAGAGGGAAAGTGTCAATGAGCCGGATGGAGAGAGAGAAACAGAGAGAGAGAGAGAGAGAGATGCACGTTGGACACAGAGCTGTCAATAGACAGTTGTCCAGTTCCTGTGCAAACATAACAAGCTGTGGAGCCTCACCTAACCCGCCCCGCTTTCCAGTTCCCCTTTGGCCCCGGCTGGGCCTGCTGTCTGGGGCCCCCGGTGCCTGAAATCCCGGTAATAACGATGGCATTGATCGCTGTGCCTGGGATGGCCAATTACGGCTTCCATAGCATCTAATGAGGAGCAATTGCTCTGGTGGCAATTACCGGAGCTGTATAGCGCCCCCGAAACTGAGATGGAGAGCCGCGCACCCGAGGAGGTGCAAGTGAGACGAATCAAGAGCACAGCAGTTACCGCTGCACACACATAAACACACGCGCGCGTCGGCACACACAGCTCAGCCTGCAGAGACGCTGCGGAATTAGTGCAATTAATGGAGAAAAATGTAATGAAATAAGTCATTATCATTAGTTTAACTGAGCGAGGTTTTTGGTATACATTAGCGGCTACATATAGAGTATGGTTTCAAGTTAGTAAAGGCTCAGTTTAATTGCGTCTGCTGGCATCAGGTTCTCCCTGAGCAGGGCTACGCGACGAGGTCCTTCCCACGCATATCGGGAAACATGCAGACCTTTAAATACTAAAAGATATCAATTTATTTCCAGAGATGTTTGCAGGCTAGGCAAACATTTCTTCGTAATCTCAGTTAGTGTGGAATCCAGGCCGCGTACGTTGCATCACAGCATGTTGCTCTAATGGTTCACAACAGTCCCTGCTTACATGGCAGCATCGTACCGGCTCCATGCATGCAAACATAACCGCGCTTTATGCATTGTTTTGAGCCTTAGGGTAACATGTCAGGCTTGTAAATACACAGCGAGACGATGCGCAGGAAAGAAAACTGAAGAGTTAAATGAATTAAATGTGACATTTGGCGAATTTAAATCCACTAAATGAGCAAATGCAAATTAGATGTAAAAATGAGAGGTACTGCATTGGATTCAGGCCGCTGCAAGGAAAGAGCGCAGAGGTCACATTACGTTGCACTAATTGTTCGCTACGGTCTCTGGTTACAGAGCAATACTGCATTAGCTTTGTGCTCGCTAATGTGGCCGCTCCTCGTGTTAGCTTCAAAGTAACACGCAGACTGTGATTCAGATACGTTTACAGAAAAAGATCAATTAATAAAATCAAACATTTCTTCAGTAATTAAGGGATTTTGGGCACAAAACTCACCCAGTATAGGATCCTGGTATTAACACCAGGCCATTATAGAAATAATCACTTAGTCATGTGGCACAGATCACTGCAATCTCCGGTAATACAATATTATGGATTGCATGGATGCAAATGAGACGGCTCATTTACACACTGATTTATGCAATTTCCCCTTAATAAAAGCTTTAACGTGACTCAGAGAGAGGGATCATTTATGGAAAAGGAAACTGAAACATTCAGCTTTGAACGTGTGAAACTAACAGCGATGTCTGGAGACGGGCACAATGCTTCTTCAGTGATAAAATATATGTGGGGTTATGTTTGTGACATTCTCTAAAATATTTTTTCATTAATTAATTTATTTTTGGTCATCATTTGTCAGTTTTAATGTTGAAACTATCGTGCAACAGACATATCCATGACTGCAGTAACATGACAAACGGTGCTTGCAGTATCTTAAATGAAATGCACCCTGGGTGGGAGGAGCTACTTAACAAGTTCCTACTGAGCACATGTTTGTGTTTTCTAAACTCTAAAATCGTGATAACTGTCCTTGAACGCATCCTGATGCTCATGTCAAAGCCAGCTGGCCCCTCCCCTGTAGCAGCAGGTGGTTTCAAAGCGGCCCTGAGTAATCAGGTCCTTCCACCCATCCTGAGCTTCCACCCAGGAGCTGGTGCGTCCTGTCCTGGCCTCGCATCAGATAACCAGCCAGGACCTGCAGGAGCTGCAACACCAACCCTAATGGTGGATTCACAGTGTTCCAGGTAGGAGCGTGACGTGTGTTTGGAAATACTAGCCTGGGAATCTAACTTTTACCTCAACACAACTTCTGTCTTTGCTGTTGTGTTTTCTGTTGTGCTCATGTTTTTAATCTGTTGAATCATCTTGCACTTGGGGGCGTGTAATAATTCAGCATCCAATGAAACGCGTTCTCAGGTTTTCATTTTCTCTCTTTCAAAGGAGGCTCTATCTGATTTAACTGATGTTTATTGGTCTTGTAGAGTTTTACATTTTAACATGGACGCCTATGGGAGTGGCTCACTTTTTGAGCCAAGCCTCAAGTGGCCACTTCAGGAACTGCATTCATTTTTTGAGCACTTCCACATTGTTGCTGCTTTTTGTGTATATGAAGAAACAAATGGCCGCCGTTTCACTGTTGGCGTAGTCTGCAGCATACAAGTAAGACATTTTAGCAAACGGCTGCAGGCGTACATAAGTTTTTTTTTACCAACCCATTCGCAGCAAATTCATCAGTGGCACATCTTCATGCTTTAGTGGAGGAGGTTTGTTGTTGTCACCCCTGGATTTTTGATGTATGTGTTAGGATTGATGTGTACTCGAAGGGAACGATGAGGTCGAAGCTTGGCTGCCCAACATCAACTCAGTGCAGCGAATATTCACATAATAAATCTGCTGCACGAGCTTTGGACTAAATGGAGGAACCTTTCAGCCTTGGCACCAGGCATCGCTTTCTATCAGACTACCCTGTGCTGCTCATGTCAGTCTGTTATTTTAAATTTTTTTTATGGAAGGTTAAGAGACAGGTGCTGCTGTTAAAAGTCTTACCAATTAAAGTGAAAAGGCTTGTGGATGATGTCCACGGTGCAAGGGGATGATGCATCTGACAGGCTTGGCTTAGGGCAAATGTTTTCAGGGGTTGGATAGTTGAACACCTCATCATGCCTGGGAATCGTACCTGCTTGACAAGCCTAGACAGGATTTCACTTTTACGATTATGAGTTAGTGAAGAAAAGTATACGATTACAGAAGAAAGATGAAATTTACAGCGTTGGTAGTGACCAGAATGTCCCACATCTGATAAGTCCTATTTAGCCCAGATTAGGTTGTTCTATTCAGTGAAAATAGTGATGCATCTTTGCAGGATTTGGATAGTTGAACACCTCTTCATACGTGCCGATCAAGCCTGGAAATTGTACCTAATGAGCCCAGATGGGATACAAATACAGAATTTACAGCTTCTGCATTAGCACCAGTCAAACGTCTGCAGCCTTGACACCTGCGTCCACTATAGTTTGGAAACAGTCTGGAAAAGGGAAGGCACTTTCAAAAGATATTTGGCACATGTTTGGAGCAACTATTTGGCATAACAGCCTACCTTCAACTAGTCAACCTTGCCTCTGTCGTCGCCGTAGATTGTGTTTCTATTGTGATGGTTGATTGGTCGCAATCGCACAAACCCAGAAAGATGGATTCATGTGATGCTGCTGTATTGCAAAATAAGAAATTATGTTTTTGACCCAAGTATTAGAAACTGTCCTTGGGAAACGCTCCCAATGAACGTCTGATTCATTGTGTAATCTTGTATTTAACTATTTTAAATAGCCGCCTTAGATGGCTTAGCTTAGGGCAAGTGTTTTCAAAGCTTGTATAGTTGAAGACCTTCTCCTACCTGCTGATTAAGAGAGGATATAAATACTAAAGAAAAAGGACATTTACAACTACGGCCTTTGCTCTAGTGTCCAGTTAAATGTCCGCAATATTGGGTAGATGTTTGGAGGAACTACCTTCAACCAGTCAACCTTCTCATTGCGATAGCAGAGGCTGGTTGGTCTGAAATGACTTTTGTTTGGTCACAATCGCACAGCTTGAAACCCAGAAAGATGGACTGATGTGATCCTGCTGTACTGCAAGATAAGAAATCATTTTTTTCCGTCACTAGGAAAAGCTCCCAATGAACGTCCGATTCGATTTCAGTTCAGGCAGTCCTGTTCAGTGAAAATCATTGACGCTGGTTAGCTCTTTCATGAAATTGCAAAGCCTGTGTAAAAGGTGGTTAAGGGACTGCTGTTGCTGTTAAAAGTCTTACCAGTTACAAGCGAGAAGGCTTGTGGGTGATGTCCACGGTGCAAGGGGATGATGTCTTAGCTTAGGGCAAATGTTTTTTATGGCTTTGATAGTTGAAAATCTCATCATACCTGCTGAATAAGCTGGGGAATCATACCTGCAAATACAAATACTGAAGAAAAAGCAAATTTGCGTCTATGCCTCTTGTACTAGCGGCTTGTCAAACGTCTTTATCCTTGGCATGTGGATCGACTGTAATTAAGACAAACCTGTTTCAAGAAAAAAATCAAGTAAAATGAATGATGCTGCCTGTTGTACTGGGCTGAAATCATGCAGGCCGACATATCCGAGACATCGCTCCCTGAAGTGCAGTATATTTAGATGGGTGTATGAGTTTATATAAGGGTATGGACTCCAACCCGTCAAACTACAGCTTCAGAAATGAATTGGATCCACACCTCCCAGACAGCTGATATTTACGCTGCTGGATTGCAGTACTTTGTGGGGTGTTCCTGTGCATCGGTCTCGTCCGGCTCCCATACGTACAGACAGGCATAGAAGCCGGACAACAGAGCCCTGGCATTAATAGCCTGTTATCCTTTACAGCCTGCACATTCATTGTGTCCTTTTCCATTAGCATGTCTCTCTGGTTGCGGGAGCTGTCTGCACATCTAACTACGACTGTGTCTTTGTGATCCGTCAGCCTGTTTGGATGTCTGACTTTCAGAAACTATTCCTTTTAGTCTCCCCCCACCTCGCTTTAGATTCTCCCCGTCGCGTATAGATCTTCTATCGCCTCTCTTGCCGCAATCTTTGCCGCCGTGTAACTTTAATATCTGGGTTTAGAACAAGGACAGAGGCAGCAGCTCAGCGACAGTCAGACATTGGGGAGCAACACAAACACGCTTCAAAGCTCTTTTTCATGTAGGCGAGGGATAAGAGAGGCCCAGCGCGTAGACGCAGCCGCGAGACCGTCTGATTGAGGCTTTGGCGCGAGCGCGGAGGGGAGGGCGGGGGTAGGAGGCCGCGGGTCTGCCGCTTTCATTAGACTAAACACACAAACGGGCATCAACGTTGTTAGCTAAGAGGGAGCGCGGTGTGGAGAGCGGGGTGGAGAGGTTACAAGATAATCAACACTCCCTCTCCACCGTAAACCCACACAATAAAGACTTGACATCAATATGCCAGTGCAGTCATCGCCACAATAGTGCCTGGCATTGAGGAGGGGAAAGGGCCACCACGGTACATCGGCACTGATTAAACCATGATGAGTGTGTGCATGTGTGCGCAATGTACGGAATGGATACATGAGGAGTTTCCCTGAGATTTACCGGAGTCGCTGGGCAACTTTTAACAAGCGGAAGAAAGAAAAAAGTTTGTCCGAAGTTTGTTGTGCATGATTCGATGTATTGGTGATATAAACAAAGGAACTGTCTACCAGCGGGTTTGTGGTGACGGAATATGTTTTGTACGTAGGGGTGAATCTTGAATATTGAATCGGTCTTTGGAAACCTTTTGGAAAAGGTTTCGTTTGGTCTTAAGCTTCTTGGCACATGTTTGGAGGAACTATTTGGCACATGGCTTACCTTCAACCAATCAATCTTCCCTTTGGCGACGACTTTAGTTCCCTAGAAGATGCTGATTGGTCTGAGTGACTTTTGTTTGGTCCCATGCACAGCTTAAACCCCAGAAAGATGGATTCTCTTGATTTCTCTTCAGATTTCCGTCACTAGAATGCCTCGCAGTGAACGTACTGTCCGATTTCTCATCATGTTTGCTTGTATTTAACTATTTTAAATGGCCAGCTTTGGCAGTTCTATTAGTGGAGATTGGAGAATTTGCCAAAACTGTTTAAAAGAATCTAGTTGAAAGTGTAGTGTCCAACAAAGAAGCACTTCTTTGTTTGGCTGCCAAACCCCGAGTGTCAACACTAGGTTTTCTAGTTTGAACGCCAATAGTCAAGCCTTTTTTTGATGTACCTCCATCTCCGAATACAAATGAAATCAGTCCGATGAAGATTCCAATGTAACTGTTTACATGTACGCTAAATGAATCCTAAAACCAACGTGCAACTTCAATGACAACACTGAATTAATTGAGAGTAGAGTAGGATGACTAACATTTGCAACGTCCACGACTTTGTTCACCTTTTCCAACATTTGGAAGTCCCTGTCCCTACCCCACATGGGGCAAACGTGTTCAGAAAGAAGAGCCTACTGTAGCCTGTAGACAATTTGGATTTCATTATGAGGCCATGTTTCAAAAAAAAGAAAAATTCATTGGCAATTAATTGGATAGTCCTGCAACAAACCAGAGCCAATTCTATTGTAAACTAATTCAGCTCCATGACCAAATGACTGGATTGTCATTGACGGATCTTTACTGGAGTATAATAATTTCCCAACATCTCAGAACAACTTTAAGCCGAAAAAAAAAAAAAAAAAAAATGTGTGGGCGGATAGTTGGTCTGGCCTAGAAGCTACAGAAAGAATGAATTTATTCCAACCAGAGAGAGAAACCATACAATCATGTGTTTACATGGTTATTAGGAGCTGATATTCTCCTACTGAACAGATTAACAAAGATTTATACCACCCCTCTCAATCTGATATAATCTAATATATATAATATCTGTAATTAAAACCTTCTACTACCTCTGTCTTTGTCAAGTTCGGTAAGAACAGTAGTTTAATACTCAAGCAAGTTGGCTAAGTTGTTTCCTAGTAACGACTCTTCCAGGCAGCTGAGACCAGAGCTGAGTTCATCTAAAAATAAAACTTAAGAATTAGATTCATGTCGGAGAAAATATCAGAAACATGTAACGGACGCATGCATCTTAGTCATACACAGATCAGTCATAACATTATGACCACCTTCCTAATATTGTGTAGGTCTCTCTTGTGGTGACTCATCAGAGAATGGACGTGGGCCTTCTGAGGGCGTCCTGTGGTTTTAAGGTTTGAGGGGAGATCATCCCACAGATACTTGATCAGTTTGGGATCTGGTGAATATGGAGGCCAGGTCAACACCTTGTGATGTTCTTCATGTTTTTTTGTTTTTAAGTTGTTCTAAACCTCCTATGGTGATTGGTATTGCTATGGGGTGGGGGTGCCTGGTCTGGTCTAGGTGGGTGCTACATGTCTAAGTAACATCCACACCAATGAATGAATGAATGAATGTCAGGTCCAGAAGTTTCCCAGCAGAACACTGAACTGTCACAACATGGTCGCTTTTATTCACTTCTTCTCTCAGTGGTTTTAATGTTTTGGCTGATTGGTGTACACTGCAATACAAAGAGATATATAAAACCGATAAAGGTGTGTTGGAGCACTAGAAAAACAAGTATGCAGCGCAGCATTCTTTCATGTATAAAAAAGGGAAAAGGTAGCGGCGACACTTGTGATCTTATTATCTCCATCTTACCCCTTACAAGGGATTATAGAATTATCTCCACTTTGTTCTATACGTTGGACAGAGCAGTGTTATTTTGTCTAATTAAATCCCTCACACTTTTTCTTTCCCCCCTCCACCTTCCAGCCTCCCACAGCCTCCCAGCAATACATCCTTGGTGACAAGTGGCACTTTGAAGCCATTAGCCGATCATTTACGTTTTACACGGGCTAAGTATTTCACTTAGACCGAGGAGAGATGTATTGGATAAACCTGTAATGAAGTGTTTCATAGTTCTGTCACACACGATGCCGGCGAAGCAGCAGCAGCAGCAGCAGCAGCAGCCTCCGTAAAGTCGGCTTCCACCTTTAGATGGCAGCAGCATGCCACTCCATCACAGCCAGGGAGCCGGAGAGAGACACGAGCTGACGGGTGTCTGGAGCCAAAAAACAAAGAGGGACAGTTAGAGCTCATTATTTCTTTGATTCTTTAATCTTCCTCAAGTCTTCATCCCAATCTTTGTTATTGGTAATGGGCTGTCTCTTCCAGTGAGATGGAAAGAAAAAACAAAAAACAAAAAAAAACCCCACTTTAATAACCAAAAAAAGATCCATCCCAAATCTAGCAGTGCATTGCTCATCTCGTTGTCTAAGTTTGATGTCTCTTCCGTGTAATTGAACGTGATGAATGCCGGTGTTGTTTTCCCGCGAACACGCTTTGTCCTTTCAACCTCATCTGACATATCTGGGCCGGGCCGGTTATTTTCAGAACATAATTCAGAGTACCTGTCTGTGAGGCAACGGTTTGAATTGTCAATTACGTGAGAGAGAGTATTCTTTTTTTTATTTTTTGTTTTTAAACGCGAGCGCTTACGTGGGTTTCTGCCGTGGAAGCGTGCGACGCTGTTGTGTCTGAGTAGTAAGAGATCCAGAGATTTCAGACGGATGTGTTCCAATTCCATGTTAATATCTTCATGTTTTGACACTGAAACAGGGTAAAATATTGGTATAAAAAACTATAATTGAAAATATTTCCACTAAAAATACCGATGCATCTCCATGTGACATCGTGTCACCTTGCTTTTGAGAATCTTGGCTGTAGCCTCAAACCGAAATCGCTTTGGCTGCACATTACAAGGAAACGCTTGGCTGGCCACCAGAAAACAAAAATGTGAAAACATTTTTAAACTTGTTTCATGTGGTTTTTATTCATTTTGAAGCTAAAATCAATCAATCAATCAACGGAGACCGTATGAGCAACTGTTATTCTGATATATTTATGGGTTTTGTTGCTGGTTTTGGCTTTTCCTGTAATACAGTTTGTGTTTTCAAAGAGAAATGGAAGATATCTTTTTTAATGTACTGTTGGTCAATATAATAAATGGGATTTAAAAAAATATTTTGTTGAATTGGACAATAAAATGCATCATTTATCATTATTCATCTAATAAAAAGCTGTTTGACAAATTTACAGCAAGGTAGTAGTTGCTAAAGATCTCTAAATTACAACTTGATTGGATGTAACCTATTGAGATACAGTTTTCAGTTTTTGGTGAATGCTGCAGAAGTGTTTTTTCTTGTGGCAACGTTCCTATTGGTGTTCAGATCACACTTCATCTGGGCTTTGTATTGATGCAGATTTGGAGAGTTGATGTAGTTCCACCATACACCGATTAGGCACAACATTATGACCACCTTCCTAATACTGTGCAGGTCTCTCTTGTGGTGACTCATCAGATAATGGACACGAGCCTTCTGAGGGTGTCCTGTGGTGCCTGGCAACAAAATATTGTTAGTTGGAGGGGCCTCTGTGTTTAGGATCTAGTGAATTTGGAGGCCAGGTCAACACCTTGAGATGATCTACATGTTTTTTTGAGTTGTTCCTAAACCGTTTTAGCTGCTGCCATCAAGGAGTGTCATTGCTATGGGGTGGGGGTGCCTGGTCTGGTCTAGGTGGGTGCTACATGTCTAAGTAACATCCACACCAATGAATGAAGCCAGGTCCAGATGTTTCCCAGTAGAACGTTGAATTGTCACAAGATGGTCGATGTTGTTTTCGTATCTCGTAGTAGACAGAGCTTCAGCTTTCCTTTTGTCGTCGTACCTTTGAAATCCAAAATGCTGCCGCACATCAGCTCTGAGGCCTGACTGTCCTCATAGAAGATTTCTAACTAGAGCATGTTGGGACTGGGGTATATTTAATTGGGATTCTTGCAAATGAAAATTGTTTCTTATAAACCCGGCCCTACATGTTATCATATAACTCTGAAGAACCCCAGTCGCTCTTTAACTTTGGCTGCAGAGATCTCAGAGTTGCAGATGTCAGCTGCCCAACAAGCTTCCTTCAGGTTGTAAAACATGTCCTTGTTTCATTTGCGCTGCAGACTTGGCAACTTTAAAGTTACTGGTGAGGCTGTTATTACGTGGGGGGGATTTAGTGCAGAGTGATCCAGTGGAAAGTTTAGACGACTACAGCCTGGACACTAAACCTCCCTGAACAAAAAAAAGGAAGGGAGAGCGCAGGAGAGAAAGGGAGGGAGAAACACCTATGAACTTAATTACCCAATGAATAATTAATGTTTGATTGCAGTGTTCCCCCAGGCTGTCAACACAAGATAATTTATCATAAGATTATAATTTATCACTAATTGCTTTGGCAAGAGGTTTATGATTAGAATAATTTGCTTATTAAATGCACAAATTTTATTAAGCGGCAAAACTTTTCGCGTGAAGTACGTATCGATTCAACCGCACCCACACCTTCAGGAGGGGCGCCGTTTAAATTGCATTTAATCGAGTTACACGTGCGGGATTAAAAATAGTTGTTTGCTCCGTTCTAATGCGGCCCCTCTTTTCCATAATTTAGTTAAACAAAACAGGTGATTATTCTAATGCAGTGAGATGCATACGACCCGGGGAGAGGTTTGAGCATGGAGAGGTGGCTCAATATCCTCAGAGCCAAGAAAAGCACAACGGCATCCTAAAGACTTAAGCTCCTCTGTGAATCCTGTTTACTCCTCTAAGCTGAAATGCCTATTTAGATGAGGAGAATTTGAATTGTTTGTCTCTGGCATAATGAATGTTTGTTGTCTGGCATGGGAATCTTTGTGGAGTAGTCACAGTATCGTTGCTGTGGGCAGGACAGGTGGATGGTTTGCGCCTGGTGGCTTTCCACAGGCCGTCCATGAATTTATACAGTATGCTGGTGCTTATTGTTTGACTTTGACTTAGTCCTTGTTAACCGTGAGGAGTTCTGTATTTATTCCATTCATTCTTGGATAATCTTTTACAACCCTAAGGTATGGATACACCAAACCGTCATCGCAGAACTACCAAAGGCCAACTGTAGCATTGACTTATCTGTATCTGGAGCAAAGGTTGGAAGTCTGTATTTATTATTCAAAAAAAGAGAGGAACTAGGATTAGCTTGGAGGCTAGGAACTGAGGAAGCTGCAATGATTCATGCTGATCAGCTGGTCTAATTCTATACAACCATGTCAATTAGTTCCATTGTTGATTCAGTTTAGGGTTCAACTAGTGTCAATGGCATGGGACACACTGCAAGAACCTAGGGACAGAGGCAGTTACAGACAAGGCCAACACCAACTAATGGGCGACCGTGTCTTACCTCAGATAAGAAGCATAAAAGAAGGCCTTAGCAAAAGACAGAGTAACGGGTTAGTTGGACGCCAATGCATTGGGACACACTGCAAAAACCTACCGTCGGCTTTGTCTGCCACGACTCCAAATTGTATATTGAGGCATCCCGAAAGGCACAAATTTGTTGACCTCAGTAGATGCGGAACAAATTGTCAGACTTTGGCAACATATTCCCGTGTTGCTCCCTTCACCAGCAACAGAGAAAAATGGACGTTTGTCAAAGATCTCAAGACAACCTTCAAGCGTACTACAGACTGAATCATCCCCACTGAGATGCCGTTTCAATGAACTGTACGTTTCGAGTGTGATTGAACTCTTCTTTGTAGCAAGGCTAAATTTAGAAACCGCATGCATCCAAAAGCCCTCGCAAAAAAATGTGTAACTTAATACAAGAAGCACAAAACATGAAGGCCAAGGTAAAGGACACAATAATCGGTGATACCGTTTCGATAAATTCTACTTTTTAAGTGTGACTGAATTCTTATATGTGCGCAAGGCTAAATTTCAGAAACTATGCACAAAAAATGTGTATAAACTAATGTAAGAAGCACGAAACATGAAGGGCTAAGCGAAAGACAGAACAACAGAGTAGTTGGGCGCCAATGGCGTTGGAGACAAAAACCAAAAACCTAGGGCAGAAGGCACTCACTGACGGGCCAACACAGCTAACGGCCGACCATTGTCTTGGTCCACAAAGGCTCCTAATTGTATATTGAGGCATCCTGAAAGGTGCAAATTGTTGACCTTAGTCAAACTTGGGCAACATATTCCCGTGTTGCTCCTTTCACCAGCGACAGACCCTTCACAACTAGTAGTTTATCAAAGACCTCAAACAACCTTCAAGTCATCCCCACTGAGATACCTTTCAACAAACTGTATTTTGATTGCGACTGAATCTTATTCTAGTTGGTTTATGTTCAGAAAGGAAATGTCAGCGTGTCCTGCTGTTAATCACAGTGAAAGGTGTATTCTATAAGCTTCAGCTACTGTGAGTGGCTGCCTATTAAAAGAGCTCTGCATGGTTGAAGACAAGCCAAGCAATGAGGGGGGCCAAGAAGCAGCCCCCCCAGGGCGATATCTACGCTCCCAGGTTGGCTGAAAGTGAGCACCCAGGGGTTTAAGGGGGGTTCAGATCCAAAGCGCCCAGACCTGAACGAACGCAGTCCCGGGTCCTTTTTTTATTTTTTATTTTTTTCTTCCTCTGATGTAAAGAGCTAAATATGTAGACTTTCTGTGCGTCTGTGTCGTGACAAATTCTTCAGTAAAAGCTTTTGAAAGGGATTGTGTTTGTACCCACAGCAGCTCGTTACAAGACATTTCCAGTTGCTTTCATTCCGCAGATGCAAGTTGCTATCACGCTGAGCCCATGGCTTCACATCTGCACTGGGGAACTTTGATGCTCGAGCTGACAGTACTGTATGTTCTTACAGTGCTTCAGTCTGACATCCCGGAAAGCCTTAAATCCTTCTGAGCACGAGTTGATATTTGTATAGAATTATGAAGCAATAGAACGATCAGCCAGAATATTATGAACGCCAGCTCTTCAATCCAGGATTCAGTGGTCCACCAACACCTAAGGACTGAGGACACTTCTTTGAAGACAGCAGCGTCTACAGATGGTTTGAAAGAAGTAAAGGAACCACCAATCAGGCGTAACATTATGACCATCCTTCCTAACATTGTGTAGGTCTCCCTTGTGGTGACTCATCAAAGAATGGACATGGGCCTTTCTGAGGGTGTCCAACAATGTTGTTAGTGGGGGGGCCTTTGAGGGGAGGGGCCTCTGTGGATCATCCCACAGATACTTGATCAATTTGGGATCTAGTGAATTTGGAGGCCAGGTCAACACCTTGAGATGTTCTTCATGTGTTTTTGAGTGTGTGAAAACTGCTTTTGAAAGTAGCGTTGCTGTTGCTCACAGTTATGAACATTCATTGTTGTTCATTGAGGCATAGTACCCGGACGAGGATGGATTGCCACCATGTCGAGACATGTATTAGCGTCCATCGCCTTAACCATCGGCCACTCGTCCTTCACGTGAGATTTGGCCCTGGAACCTGTTGGGAGGCCAGTCAACACCTGTCTGTTCTTCTACAAAGATTTTGTCGCATTGCTGGTTGTCTGCTGCCATCAAGGAGTGTCATTGCTATGTGGTGGGGGTGCCTGGTCTGGTCTAGGTGGGTGCTACATGTTTAAGTAACATCCACATGAATGAAGCCAGGTCCAGATGTTTCCCAGCAGAACGTTGACTCATCACAAGATGGTCGATGTTATTCACTTCAGTCAGTGGTCATAATGTTGTGGTAGATTGGTGTATTTTTCCTATTCTCCACTGAAGGGAGTATAAACTGCCAATAAAACACGCAAGAAGTACTTTTTACCATTTAAACTTTACATTTTTCCAACCTTTTGTGCGTTTTTATTTTGTCTTGCCATACAGATGGTCGTCTTTTGATGATTATCTATACAAATGTGCGCAGATATAATTAATACTGACACACATGCATGCGCATACTGTGTCTTGGCATTTAGAGGGAGGAGAGGAGTTGTGTGGGCTGCTGGAAGCGATGTGTGTTCCTCGTCCTGCTGTCCAATCAATGTGAGAGGACAGGGAAAGGAAGGGCTGAGGGCCAGTATAACACTCTGCAACACTCTCACCTCACAGTGTGCACACGTCACTAAACGTTACCCTCAATACACACACAGACCTGCAGTGTTTTGTCTCGGCGGCAGGGAGAAGGGAAGGGAAAGTGTCGGTGTGTTTATCAGCGCGCCTGTACGGCCCTCTTATCAGCCTCCCGAGGAAAGTTGGACAGATATCAGTTCTGGTGGTGAGACGTGGACCACATATGGCACAGATAGCGCTGCTTTTGACACACAAAGACACAAACACACACCGCAGGAGACACCCCGTATTAAAGGGTTTGGCAGCCGTGTTGAAACCGTCAGACAGCCAATCAGGGGATCGATGGCAGCCGTGACTCGCCCAATGACCCGCGCTGTTATCTCCGCAGGCCAACCCTCCTCCACCACCCCCTCCCCTCCTGTCTCTCGGTGCACTTTTTTTTTCCCCCTTTGCCTTTCCCTGCCTCCCCTCTAACACTTCTTCTTCTTCTTCTTTGCTTCATCAGTCGGTAAAAACTTTCCCCTCTTTCTCTTTCTTGGTCCCACCCCTCCCTCTCGTCTCCTCCCGTACTGGCAGTCTGGTTTTTCTGGTCTAATGAACCTGGGGGGTCTCAGGGCAGCCTCCGCTGGGTTGATTAGGATCCTCATTAAAGAGAGGGCCAGACCAGACTCCCTTCCCTTCCCTCCCCTCCCTCCCATCTTCGTCCATCTCCCTCTCTCTCTCTCTTTCTCCATCCACACTGCCCTGTCACACGGAGTGGCATTTTTAATTACCGCTGCACATCATAAAAGCAAGACCCATCATGCATCAGTGTGTTTTTTTCTTTTTCTTTTCGTCCATCATTTCCTCCGCTTTTCCTCGCTGATCTGTTGTAATAAAATCAGCGGCTGGCGTGTGCTCCGCGGGAAGGCTCGTTCGTGGAAACGCACGCCACCGGCCCGACTAGCCGGCATTCTAACGCACAAACAACGACGGCGCTCTTTAATGTTCGTTTCCAGCGGGCGGTAACGAGCACAAAGACAGCCGGTTCAGAAGACGACGGCCACGCAGGGAAGAGGTGGGCGTAAAAAAACAAACAAGGTGCTTTAATAAAGTTTGTGGGTGGGAAAAAAGAAAAAGACGATGAATGGAAAGTAGTGGAAATAGCCGAGTGGAAGATGGAGGAGATGAGGATGGAGATGGAGGAGGGCAGGGGTGAAGCCTGGTTTTTCTTTCTTTCTTTCTTTCTTTTTTTTTTCCTCGTTGCTGTTTGCTCAGCGACGGGATCAGATCAGCGCTGCTCCGGAGGATGCTCGGGGCCAAAAACTAAATCTGATTATGTCGCCTGAGAGGGCTAATCTCTCTTGAATCTGTCTTCGTCTAATTCCAAAAACAATACTGTAATCTGTGTGCGAGCCGAGTCGGTGTGGTGTTTGTATTCGAGGGCCATGTTGGCTGCTAACTAGGGTCACGCACGTGGGTTGACTGACACTCGGATTGGAGACGACATGAACACAGAATATAGGAAAACAGTGACTGTTTATCCCATTGATTAGTAGCTGCTATTAGACGTCTATGTTTGCTTTCTTTAGATGTATATTGCCCTAACTAATAAATTAAGTTCTAGTCCAGGAGTCGGGAGCTGTTTGTATGGCTATTTTCCAGCAACTGATCAGGCATAAAGGCATAACATTATGACCACCTACCTAATATTTTGCAGGTCTTGATTGTGGTGACTCCTCAGAGAATGGACATGGGCCTTTTGAGGGTGTCCTGTGGTGTCAGTAGGGGAAGGGGGGACCCGGTCCGGTCTGGTCTGGTCTGGTCTAGGTGGGTGTTACATGTTGAAGTAACATCCACACCAATGAAGCCAGGTCCTGAAGTTTCCCAGCAGAACACTGAATAGTCACAAGATGGTCAATGTTGTTTACGTCTCAAATTGGTCATAATGTTGTGGCTGATCAGTGCATGTAATATATTTAATGGCAAGAGACAAATAATGGTTTGATCCCAACTGAGCAGAGCATTAATTAATCATGTGGAATACTTTTGCACGTCATGGTTGTCTTGGACCTTGGTGCATTTCTCCTCGATATTCTGAAAGAATATCTTTTGCAAAAGAGGTGAACTCTCTAACTGTCTCCATTGAATCCCTCTACAGTATCTATCTTAAACTTCATCAGTCCTCTTGTTTCGTAGTTTGACAACTTCTTCTCCATCTAGGTTGACACAACGCTCCAATTGGGCCATCAGCATGCTGGATTTGGTGGTAGGGTTGGCGTTGGGGTCAGTCCCGGGGGTTACCTTGCTGTAAACGCTTGTTATCTCAATTAGCATCACTATAATAATTAGCGTCACTTTTCTACTAAAGTAAGTTGTTGTTTTTTGGTCATTGCTTGGTAGTCATGGTTGTATCCTCATCTGGTGTCTCAAGATGAGACAAGAACTCAGCAAAGACTCTCTAGATGCTAATGGCTAGCATAGCAAGCTAGTAGCTAGTACTACAAGTTGTTTCTGCACATGGAAACCTTAATGAGATTGATTCTATTACCGTTGCGCTCCAAGTTGGTGTAAGCAACCTTTTGCAGATGGGTAATGCAGCTACATTTCCAATTACAATCAGTCCTAATTAAGTCTGGGTATTGCTACTGGTTTCTGGAATAGATTCAATGCAGTATTAGTTAACTTAAAGAGATCTTTTTGAATCCAGTCAGCTGCCAGGCCTGACGGGTTGTAGCTCCCGTCCAGTTTTGGATCTCCCTCACGGTAGGCGCATTGATTAATCTTGGTTTTGCAAGATTTCTCACCAGGAGATGCAAGAAATTAAAAACAATTGATCCAAGGATTATAAAATCATTATTGGAGCTTTCAAATAAAGATAGGTTTGAACTGGAGGAAAATGGTTGAAAGAGTCCTGATAGACGTTAGCACGAATCAATAAAATCATTGACTATGATCATGCAACCTGTACAAGGTCTCTTGTGCATGTTCATACCTACTTTAACAGCACTTACTGGTGGTAAAACCATAGCAACCACTGAATATCTTTATCACCCCATCTTTTAAGATTTGTCAAACCAATTTCACAAGACATTTTTGCTTTACTTCTTTTAGACTTGATGACGCTCTTTCCCTTTGGAGTCTCTCCAAACATCTGGTGGTTTGTCAAAGCAGGAAAACAAGTCATCAGTGAACACAATTCTGAACCTACTGGAATCGCCAAGAAAACCGAGGCACTGCGATGATGAACGAAAAACGAATGTCGGGGAAATGTCACTCTAAATCGAGGCTAGCCTCTTGAATGTCGGACCCAGCTGTTATTCCTGTTTGCAATAATGAATTTCTTTAAGATTTTATGTTGTAGTAAAGGAAAAACGTAATGGATTTTTGAAAATGATGTTTGTTGCTCCAATTAAGTGCCCAGTTCTCGTTCTGATATATCCTCCGTTTAATTATATACGATCCTGCAGCCTTGGAGAACATTCTGTTCCGTGATGCTTGCTCCCATAGACATGCATGCGAGCACACACACACGCTGTCACAATGCATTAGGTATCTGAACTGTTCAGTGAGCAGTCAGATAAAGGAACACACACACACACACACACACACACACACACACACACAAGTGCTTGTTCTGCTCACTGACTTTCTGTTAGTACACCCGTCCACTAATTAGATTCCATTAAAGGTGGCGTTCATAACTCTGGAGGTTTCTGTGGCTGACACGCCGCTCACTGTTAAAAATACCGCCAATTAGACACGGCTTCAACACACCATCACGTCCGACCTCCCAGAAAGATGAGACCTTGCTCTGCCTCGACAGGCGTTTGACTTCGGCTCAAAGAAGCCACAGAAGTTTTTCCTCGCGTCGGTAATGGTCTGGCAACTCCTGGAAATTGAGGGTAGAGATAGGAATCGTCCTCGCGGGAGGGCGAAGTGGAGGAAGTGGAGGGTTTATCAACAAAAGCAGCGCTTGAGGATTTAGTGGACAAAGTATTGAATAAGCGTAAACTCCCTGGGTGGCTGATGGGAAGGCTAAATATCAGCGTTGTCTTCTCCCCTTCTCTGCCTTTGTCTCCCGTTGGTCTCATTACCGTGCCGTCTTTATCAACGACCGAAGCACCTGCTATTAGCCTAGCCTGCTAACTCGTGATAAAAGCCGCCTGACAACATCTTGACCCTCTTCCCCCGTCCTCACCGTCTTTTCATTCTCAAGAATGCAGGCGGGATGAGGAAGAGGAGTGCATTGGTATTTTGGGGGAATTTTCCCTCCTTCTCCGCGGCTCCGCCTGTCAGCGCGCCAGCGGCGTCTCCGCTAACCTGGGCCGGCGTCGCAAATGTCACTCGGTGCATTAGCATTTAGCCACCGCACTCCGCTGTCAATCTGGGTTTATCTTTGACACCCCCTATGGTCTATCACCTTAGCTCCTAGGCCCCCCTTTCCAGTTAGTCATTGTACTAATAAAGCACATGGACAGTAGAATTTATCAGGGCTAGACACTCCCGCCCCACCAGGCATTACTCATCCACACACCAGGACATGCCATCGGTGGCTAATTGCTTTCTTGAACATTGGCACGTGTGACATTCAGCGGTCTCCACTAAAAGAGGATGGGCTTCTCCTCACAGAAAGCACAGTGCCGAGTCCATACAGAGGTTATAAAGACCTGTAGCTGGAGAGCTGCTTCTGTGCAACTTGTGTCAAAGCGTGTGACACAGCAGAAGATCTAAAGGAAGAATAACTGGGATGTCCCCATCAAGTGTTTTTGCCTCCAGATCAGATCCTGATAATTAACTATCAAGTATTAGCTGATTTTCTTCAGATTCTGACCTGGGCGTTGTGTATCTGGATTCAGTCCAGTAAATCTTATTGTCAGAGTTAATGTGGTGTGGAGAGGGTAGCTGGTACGTTGTGTTCTCTCCTCCAGAAATGTTCTGCTCATCCAACACTGCCATAAACTCTCTAACCGTCTCTTCCAATATCGATCTGGACGTCCCTAGTAGATAGAAACAGACATCTGATGATCGATGCAAAGCTTTTTCTCAAAAAATCTTAAAATAAATTACCTAGATGGGCGTTTAACCCCCTAACCACCACAGAACATCACTTTAAATCAGGGGTCTTCGACATTTTCCACGCTAAGGACTCCCTAACTGATGGAGAAATTGAAGGTCTAAGGTGAAAACTTCCATGCCCCCCTTGCAGTACCTCTGTGGACTCCCTGTTGAAGACCTCTGGTTTAAATGATGGTACAGATTCATGTTTCCCATGTCTTTGGTCCAGTTTTTCTTGACTATACTCGCTGTATTCTGTTTTGTGATTGCTAGTTTATGTTGAATCAAGTTGGTAGTTTTGGATAATGTTCTACTATGATCATATATTTTACAAATCACTGTCTGACTTTATCATCTTCACTTAGACCTGTTTGGCTCCATGATTTAGCTTCCTCTTTAATTTTTTGCAGCTTTGTCACCAGCCAACTATCTGTTAAAGAGGAAGATGAGTTTTTTGGACATGTTTTGGTGAAATAAATCTTACAGATTGCTTGGCTGATTCGATCCAATCACTTTAAGAAACACCAGGGTTGCCCTTCAATACCGATCTCCGCATACAGATCATCCCTATCAAACACATACCGACTTACAACCTAAAGATTTACTGGTACCTTTATTCAAAGCTTTCGCTGCAAACCACTACGCACCACAGGACATTTGTTTAAACACCGGTGCAGATGCACGCTTCCTTTTGTGACCAATTGGTGAATTTCAAAATGATTTATCAGAATCAGAATCAGAATCAGAATCACCTTTATTCGCCAAGTATGTGCACATACAAGGAATTTGACTCCGGTAACTTTACTCTCTAGTACAGTAATAAGAATAAAAACACAATAAAATAAAATAAATCTAAATCTCAATCTGTACATATTAACTATAGGATAATATATACACCGGGGGTTATTGTACAGTGAATATTTACAAGGCAGAGTCATTGTTCATGTTCATCTATTGTTCATGTGGGTGGGCTTGCACTCTGTGACTGCTCAGAGTTCATCAGAGCCACAGCCCGGGGAAAGAAACTGTCCTTGTGCCGGGTGGTTTTGGCGTACAGTGCTCTGTAGCGCCGGCCTGAGGGGAGGAGTCTAAACAGTTTGTGACCAGGGTGTGAGGGGTCTGTGGAGATTTTCCTGGCCCGCTTCCTGACCCGGGACTGGTACAGGTCCTGGATGGAGGGAAGATTGGTACCAATGATCCTCTCTGCAGACCTGACTGTTCTCTGCAGTCTGTCCCTGTCCTGCCTGGTGGAGGATCCAAACCAGACAGTGATGGACGTGGTCAGGACAGACTGGATTATTGCGGTGTAGAAGATGATCAGCAGCTCCTGAGGCAGGTTGAACTTTCTGAGCTGGCGCAGAAAGTACAGCCTCTGCTGGGCCTTCTTCCTCACAGAGTCAATGTGGGCGGTCCACTTCAGGTCCCGTGAAATTGTGGACCCTAGGAACCTGAAAGACTCCACTGTTGGGACTGTCCTGTTGAGGATTGTGAGAGGAGAGGGTGATGGGGGTCTCTTCCTGAAGTCCACTGTCATCTCCACAGTTTTGAGCGGGTTTAGCTCCAGGTGGTTCTGACTACACCAGAGGACTAGCTGTTCCACTTCCCTTCTGTAAGCAGACTCGTCTCCATCCCGGACGAGTCCAATGACGGTGGTGTCGTCTGCAAACTTCAGGAGTTTCACAGAAGGGTCCCTTGAGGTGCAGTCAGTGGTGTAAAGGGAGAAGAGCAGTGGGGAGAGAACACATCCTTGGGGGGCGCCAGTGCTGAGGGACCGGGTACTGGAAGTGAAGTTTCCCAGTTTCACCTGCTGCCTCCTGTCAGTCAGGAAACTGGTAATCCACTGACAGGTGGAGGGGGGCACGGTGAGCTGGGACAGTTTATGGTGAAGGAGCTCCGGGACGATGGTGTTGAACGCCGAGCTGAAGTCCACAAATAGGACCCGTGCGTAGGTCCCTGCAGAATCTAGGTGGTCCAGGATGTAGTGGAGAGCCATGTTGATTGCATCATCCACTGACCGGTTTGCTCTGTAGGCAAACTGCAGGGGGTCTAGCAGGGGATCCGTGATGTCCTTCAGATGGGCCAGCACCAGTCGTTCAAAGGATTTCATGACTACAGATGTCAGGGCGACTGGTCTGTAGTCGTTTAATCCTGTGACAGGGGACTTCTTGGGAACCGGGATGATGGTGGAGCGTTTGAGGCAGGAGGGGACCTCGCACAGCTCCAGCGAGTTGTTGAAGATCTGAGTGAAGATGGGAGCCAGCTGGTCAGCACAGACTTTCAGGCAGGACGGAGACACTCCATCGGGTCCCGGGGCCTTCCTAATCCTCTGTCTCTGAAAGAGCTGACGCACATCCTGTTCGCAGATCCTCAGCGCAGGCAGGGGGTTGGGTGTGGTTTGTGGTGTTGCTAGACCTTTTGTGATGGAGATGGTGGGGGAAGTGAAAGGTGTGAAAGTCCTTTCAAACCTGGAGTAAAAGTCACTGAGGTCCTCTGCCAGGCGGGGGCTCCCCACAGGGTGGGGGGATGGTCTCCTGTAGTTGGTGATGGTCTGCAGGCTTTTCCAAACTGTAGAGGTGTCGTTGGCAGAAAAGCGGTCCTTCAGCTTTTCGGTGTAGATCCTCTTTGCTGCCTTGATCTCCTTTGTCAGCTTGTTCCTGGCCTGCTTGTACAGGTCCCGATCCCCACTCCTGTAGGCCTCCTCCTTGTCCTGGCGTAGTCGTCTCAGTTCTGCAGTGAACCATGGTTTGTTGTTGTTGAATGTGCAGAAGGTTTTGGTCTGCACGCACATGTCCTCACAAAAACCGATGTAGGATGTCACAGTGTCAGTTAGTTCATCCAGGTCTGAGGCTGCTGCTTCAAAGACGCTCCAATCAGTGCAGTCAAAGCAGGCCTGTAACTGCATCTTTGACTCGGCGGTCCATCTCTTCACAGTTTTCACTGCAGGCTTAGCAGATTTCAGCTTTTGCCTGTAGGATGGGATGAGGTGGACCAGGCAGTGGTCAGAAAGTCCCAAAGCAGCACGGGGGACAGAGCGATATGCGTCCTTTATTGTGGTGTAGCAGTGGTCCAAAGTGTTCATGTCCCTGGTGGGACACGTCACGTGCTGTCTATATTTTGGCATTTCAAGTTTGAGATTTGCTCTGTTAAAATCCCCGAGAATGATTAGCAGAGAGTCCGGGTGTGTTTTCTCCACGTCTGTAATCTGCTCGGCGAGGTGGTGTAACGCTTCCGTTACACACGCCTGCGGTGGAATGTACACACCGACCAGCACAAACGAGGCGAACTCCCGCGGTGAATAAAATGGTCTACAGTTTATGAAGAGAGATTCCAAGTGAGGGCTGCAAGACTTCTTTAACACTGTGACATCTGTACACCAACCTTCGTTAATGTAGAAGCACGTTCCTCCACCCTTTGACTTCCCAGACAGTTCCGCGCAGCGGTCCGCACGGAACAGCTGGAAGCCCGGCAGCCGTAGTGCGCTGTCCGGGATGTGTTCGCTGAGCCAGGTTTCAGTGAAGCACAGGGCGGCTGAACGGCAAAAGTCTGAGTTCTTGGTTAGGAGAAGGAGCAATTCATCCATTTTGTTGGCCAGAGAGCGGACGTTCCCCAGGTGTATGGACGGGAGAGCGGTGCGTAATCCCCGCTGCCGCAGCTTGACGAGCGCTCCAGCTCGTTTCCCACGCCGGCGTCTCCGTCTAAATCCACAGAGCGCTGCTGCTCCTCCAACCAAAATCTCCAAGAAACAGTCTGGCTGGGTGAAAACCGGTGAAAAAAGTCCGGCACTGGATAGTCCTATTTCCAAGAGTTTCTCTCTGCTAATTTTAATAGCAGAGGGATTGCAGAAAACTACGCGAAAAAGTAAAACACTAACAAGTACTAGAGAGCACAGTACCGAGGCGTCCGTCCGCGGCGCCATCTTGTCTCTCTTTACGGCGCCATCTTGTCTCTCTTTTCGTCTTTATGTCGAGATCTAGTTGGATAAATTGCAGGTGCTGCTGCGAAAAACCCGCGGACAGTCATTACGGCCACCGCACAAATGGACCCTGGAAACCTACCGCCTGGCCTGTTCCATACACCTCTTAATGCGAAAGTTAAGGTAGACACCAGGGGATGTGATATAGGTGGGGAAATTGTACAATAAGCAATTTCCCCTTTGTTGTGAGTGAAGGGATTATTCATCAAAGCGACGGCGGATGGTTCCAATATCTAACAAAGCTCTTTGTTTTGTTTGGTGGCAAAAGATTAATGAACAGACCGGACTGACATTTCCAGCAGGAAGGACATTGATCTGGAGGCCTTCTGAAGATCCTCATTGTCCTGTTTACCCTGCAAACAATGGATGACAGTGAGGAAATGTGTATGCTACCCACACACTGTACACACAGTGGCTTATGAGCACACACACACACTCTGTAATCCAAAGGGCAAGCTCAGGATTTCATAAGCTGCTATATTTGTCATTAATCAGGGGTTCCTTAAGAGCATCTTAAAAAAAAAAATCTCCTTTTTTTATGTGTTTTTATTAAAAGAAGGAAAAAATTGGCTCTTGCTGACAGAATTTATTGGCCACAGTCTTTCTTTTGGAAATCAAACACGTTCAAGTCATTTTTTTTTTTTTTTTTTTTGACCTACAGTAAGAGTGGAAACGAGTACCGGAACTTTTTTGTTTTTTTTTTCTTTTTGGGGAGGATTTAATTGAGCCAACTGTCTCGAAATTCCCGGCTGACTTGATTTAGTATTCCTAACAAATGCCGACCGGAGGCTGCTGCCAAATTTTTTTGTGCAAACAAACTTTTTAGACGTCCCTTTGGCTTTGGCGCGCCGATGAAACGGCCGAGCCCGTCATCAGTGAAGCCCTCTCTTGCAGCAACGTGGGCTTCGACGTTGAAGGTTGTGATGTCGCTCGGATCTAGAGTTTCTTTTTGGCAATTTGCGCATAAGGACGCGGGGGACGCCAGCTTGTCCTTTTGCGCTTCTAATGGGACGTTTTCTTGCTTAATCGTCGTGCAACTTAATCAGTGTCATCTGGAAACTGGAGGTCTCCAGTTATGTTGCACACTTGCGCGTTAAAATGTTCTTTAACGGCACTTATTGGTGGTAAACCCCAATCAAACACTGATGATTTCCAGTATTTTTAACACACCATGTCTGGGATTAATCGCATTTCTTCAATTGTCAATTTCAGGAGTTCGTCCAAGTTTGTCCAAGTCAACCTAATGGCTCTGTTGCGGTTCTAGGTTCCGGCAATTGAATCCAAACCAGTTCTGGCTCTTACAAACCTAACCTCAACATTTTCCCAACAAAACTGTACGGTACAAGACTTAACAGCGTCTTGTAAATCCACATGATGATTCCGGGTGGTAACGAGTACAAGAGTTCAAACCCAACAGTACCACATGAGCGTGCTTCGAAAGCACAGTCCGCTTGTATTTTCTCCATCCACAGCGGACGGGGAGCAACCTCACTGCTCCACTGTTTAGCTATAACCTTACCTGATCTTAAACCAAAAGGGGGTTCTTTACTTTTTCTTTTTTCTTCTTGTACACCACTACAGAGAACAAACCCCGGCAGCTACGCCAACCTTACGTGGGCCAAATTATTGTTTGAATTCGAAGAAATCTAGAGAAGTAAACAACGATGGCTCCTTGGAGGTTTTGGAGAAATGCTAAATAAAGGATTAGTGAGCTGATGCCTGCTGTTCTTGAGAATCACTTCCTGTCCATCTTGGCTTCTCCTGAGTGCTTTTTTCTTATGTGTGCCAGCAACATCAGCTTATTGACTGCTCGGCTGAAGGAAGGTGCTGCCGTGCTGCAACTATCAGCAGTTTCTGGCTCTCGTCTTCGAAGAATCCGCAATGGATGTCCTCCCCCCTCCTCCCCCCGTCTGCCCGGGCCGGGTTAAAGGCTCTTTGCCCCGTGCCACTCGTATTAACATAACCCGCCGCTGTCTGATTACCGTGCCTAATTCGAGCAGATGGAGCCCCACTGTTGCTTCGCCAATCAAAATAATGTCATTATAGAGGAATAATGGCTGCGGTTGCCAGTAAAGCCAGAGAGAGCGGTGGAGTGAGGCGGGGTGGCGGGGTGGCGAAGGGAAGACGGGGTGTTTTTATTGTCCCCGAGAGGCCGGTAAGATCCAATCAGCAGGGTGTGACTTACAGTCTGGGAGCCTGGAGCCCAGCGCCGGTACCTCCCCTCCACTCCAACTATCGCCTCCACAGACAGGCTGGGGAGCTCGGGGAGCAGCCTCCATAACGAGGAGAAAGGAGCTGTACATAAACATGCCGGGAGTACAATGGCCACTTTTCCGTTTGAATCCTGTGCCATGCCAAATAGCAAGCGGCCGATATGCATTCGCGCTTGTGCAGGGCTATCGCATAGGCAGCTAATAATAATAATAATGTGTGTGTGTGTGTCTCTGTGTAGTTGGCCGGCTCTCCAGTTATTGCTTTTGAAGTTGTTAATTAAACCCTCAGCCATCTGGTAGCTCAATGAAATTACAGCGAGCTTCTCAGCCATGAAAAAAACACGACTGACTGACTAAATGAATAAATAAATGCATTAATAATTTAATAAATGCCTCAAATATCTCCTTGTCTAAGTCGTATTAATGTAAATTCGGTCGCCCCTCCGCTGCCGCTGTCAGCCCCCGTCGCGCGTCTTTGCCGCTCTTGCCTGCGTGTCGCCGGAGCACGTGCGCGCGGGGCGGCGTACAGGTGAATCAAAGACAGCTGTCAGAGTGTCAACCTTTGATCTCAACGTCTTCTTTCCGTATCTTTTTTTTTTGCATCCCCCTTCTCGGTCACGTGGCGGGAAAACACAACGGGCTCGTGTGCGGAGGGGTCTCTTTGTAGAACATGAGCGAGTGCACGGTTTCAGGAAGTGGTAATGGTATAGTGTGTTAAATCTTTAATAGGCTGCGGGCTCGCACTGCACGAGATACAATGCACTTCAACGTAGCGTACCGGGGCACGTTTTTATAGTCGCTTGCATCAGGCGCATGGCGTTTTCCATAGTGTTGCTCTGCAAAATAATTGCATTTCCTTCAATATATTCGTGATGTATTAATAATCGGTGCGGAAACTTTGCGAGAAATGTTTAATCCCAAGGAGTGTCTGCACACAATTTTCATTTATTAAAGCGAAACTGGGACACGGGATTATAGAAAAGTGTATAGAGCCTCTAAACGAGAAGAGATGCTCTTGGGAGGGGTTGTGAGCTTGTTGATGTATAGACGCAACACACACACAAAAAAAAATGAATTCCCTACTGCCTCTGAGGGAAATGAGGAAACGTTAGCTTCTTAACGCTGAAAGGAGATCTGAGAGAGCCACTTCAGACTAAAAGGCTCGTTTCTTGCTGCTTCATTTTGACATTGTTGATAAAATCATCGATAATCAGACTTTGGCGACACGAAAATCTGTTAACGAAGAGATATTGTTGCAGTAGTAACAGGAAGGTTTAAAAAGTGTAATCAAATGAAACTTTTAATTCATCGTGTGTTTAACTGAAGAGTTGGCCGACCTGAATCCCCGTGAAGACGAGAAAAAAAAAATCTGAAAACTTACCATACCGTAATTTCTCATTTCATTGCACACAAACTTTGATGGAAGCAAAGGTACGTGGGTGGCGAACATGTGGGTGGTGTTACTTCCGTCTTGCGGGTGCTGATGATATGAATGTTCCTGCAGACTGGTGCGTCTCCAACCAAAAATCCCAGAATGGTGTGGCTTCTTGTGGCTCGGGGCCAACCAGCCACATGATTATGACATTATGACATGAAGAACATCTCAAGGTGTTGACCTGGCCTCCAAATTCACTAGATCCCAAACTGATCAAGTATCTGTGGGATGATCCACAGAAGCCCCTCCCCTCAAAGACCCCCCACTAGCATTATTCCGTTGCCAGACACCACAGGACACCCTCAGGAATGTTCTTAATCCTTCAGGTGTTGGTGGATCGCTGGATCCTGGCCTGAAGAGCTTTCTGTCCCGTGCTGAGCCATGCGTTTGTGACAGGGTTGTTGCGTCTCAGTTTCTGCCTAGTTTCTCTTCATGGTGGACAAGTTTCATCCTCAGTGTGTTAACCAAACTCCCCCACAATCAGTCCTTTAGAACTGAAGAAGCTACTTAGATGAAACGTCTTCAAGGAACTCGTAGATAAACTGCGACCTGAAGGACCGAGAACCTTCACAGACTCGGCCGTGCATTGTGCGTAGCCGACTTTGACAACTGCCATGAGCGTAATGTATTTTATTCAAATGCATGTAGGATTGTGTAGCTGAGAGACAGGCACAAGCGGCTGCACAGACACTGACACTTAAACTGACAGACTGCCACAATGACGGTAATAACAGCTTTTTTGTGTGATGGTGTTGAAAGTCTTCGAGAGAGAGAGAGAGAGCGACTGAACAGAGGCAGAATTAATTCACTGTGACAAGGGAAAGTTATTCCAGTTAGTTTTATTTTAAGCTGTTATGTAAGATTGTCCGACACAATGCTCGATTGTTTGGATGAATCCGTGAGCGGAGACTCTTCACGGTCTGAATTCATTTAACTCTCGGGTAGGAGACGTTTCATTCAGCGCAGCGAACATTTCCTCCGTGACCACTCGTTCTATACATTCTCTTTTTCGCGGGGGAATTTCTTGAAGCTATTTATTGGTGACCTTGTCTGAAAGGCTTACTTAGCAGCCTGTCGCTGTACATACTGCTCATCTGTGCACTTTCTACCTTCAAATGATGATGGTGATGATGAGGCTGATTTCTTCTCTATAAAGAAGCGTCTTCTAGAGACAGGTCACTCAGACACCTATCTGGTGAGCAACAACTGTCTGGATGCATTTAACCGTGGCCGCTGACACTGCAGTACCCAGTGGCGTGCTGTGCGTTTTCCACCTACGCCTTCAGTGACCTCCAACCTTATTCAAAACACCTCTTAAAGGGAAACTACCATTTTTTACAACCTTGACCTTATTCCTGGCATAAAATATGACTGTTTACTAGATACTTAGATCCAGTGGAGTGCCGCGTATGTCCATATAGTGGGAGTGAATGGGGCAGCCTCTAAATAACGCATCATCTGCCACGAAACTCGTTCATTTCACCAATATTTTGTTATGATACACTAGTGCTATTCCCCGTTGAGTCCGGAGTCGTTGTCCACGACCTCAGAATCGGAAAAATATTCAACCATGTTGCAAAAAACTAGCAGTAGCAAATTACAGGTAAACAAGCTGACCGTCGCTCAAAGATGACATCATCCAGGTCAGAGGTTAGAAGGTCAATCTACAGACCCTGGATGATGATAGCAGGTAACTCCAGACTCAACAGGGAATAGCACTAGTGTATGATAACAAAATATTGGTGAAATGAACGAGTTTCGTTTATTTAGAGGCTGCGTTTCGGTGCCCCATTCACTCCCACTATATGGATATATGCAGATATTGCCTCCAAATGAGTTATATGTGTGAGTAAATTATTGTATTTTATGCCAGAAATAAAGTCCAGGTTGTAAAAAATGGTAGTTCCACTTTAATACGATCATAAAAGCGGCACTGCTATGAAGACTGGTAAAGAAAATAGCGAGATACAAAAAATTCACTTTTAACAATTCAAAAATTCTCCCCTCGCTCAACACACATCAAAAAAATCCCTCAGACGCATCAATGTTGACCCAATAAAATGGTACTACTATACACAAAAGAGCTATGTCCATTTCACTACTTGGAGCCTGTCAGCCAAGGGTAGCGCTCATTGCTGACCTGAAAGTTTCCCCAGCTGGGTCAGGCTAGCTAGCTAGCTAGCTTCAGCGTTGGGTGGCCTTTCCTTGCAGTACCCAGCTTTTCCTTCAAAGTCTGCCGCAAAGATCTGCAACCAAAACGATAGCCTGTCCTCCTTCCACCGCCGTGGGTCCAACCAATAGCTATCAAAGCAGGGACGATTTCTCAATGCTCCGATTCACCAACCAGAGGACACGAAAATGCTGAGGCTACCATAGGCCACAGGGAAGCCCTAAGAATACGAACTTGAAATGTGACTGGTTAAAGGACGGCGTCATTACGCCTGCAGTTTTAATTGTGAAGGCCTTGGCAGATCTTTTGACTCTGGCGACAGATGACGGCTGAAATATGACGATAAAAGCTTTAATGCAAAGTTACACTGCCAGAAGCACCAAAGATCAGAGATAGACAAGCTATAAAATGAAAGAATAGCTAGGATAATTTAGTAAGATTAATGGGAAAATATCAAGTTTAGGCCAGCAGAGAAGGCTTTGCTGGGCTTGATGGTCCACCACTTGTCATTTTCTTTTGACTGTAGAGGCAAATTTTTAAGATGTGTGCGTAGGAGGTTTTCTACCCGAACCCGCCGGGAGACAAAAAACAGGAGAGACAGTTTTGCGTGGTCAAGAGCGGGAGAAATACGAGTCGGCTGCGAACGGGGATAAAGGGATTTCAGGGGTGGGGAAAAGAGTTAGGGAGGCTGTCATCTGTTGCTTTAGGCGGAAATAACAAGGAAATAGCCGTGTGGGGAAGGAGAGAAGTCAAAAGACCGCTGGGAGCCAACGACGCAGACGGGATCGAATGGATGCACAGGGATGCACATGCACGCCAAGATGAAGCGGTGAATTAAACGCCGGATCCCTGTTGGCGGTGGTCGCAATACAAACACGCGCTGCCCCTCCCAATTAATTGGAATCATATGCCGGATCTAAACGCACGAAAACATATGTGCAAAATATTGTACGTGGAGTGTCACTCAAAAAAAGTAATTACATTTACAGAGATGAGGGCGAAACGGCGAAGCAAAAGTATGTAGAGATGTATTAGCCGGCGTTCTCCCTCTCTGTCCTCTCTCCTCTCTTGTTCTGTGATGAGATTCCATTAGACGCCATTAAATCTCTGCCTAAGAGCCCTCTGAAGCTTCACAATTACCGAAAATCAAAAAAAATCACAATCCTCATCGAGCGCTCTTCTGCATTAGAGGCTGCCCGGAGTCGCGTGGGAGCTGTAACGCACGGGGCCCCGGCGCAGACCGAGTCAGGGGCTCTGCAGAGCTGCACGCCGCGGCTCATTAGAATGACTAAGAGCCCGAGTGAAGGCCCTTATGTGAAAGCCATAATGGAGCGGGGGCTCTTGTGCCGGAGCCGTAATGGAGGCTCTTGTGCGAGCTGCGACCGTCTCCCCCCCTCCGCGCGGGCAAAGGCTTGAGCTCCAAACCGCCGCGGCTGGAGGGCTGACCCCCCTGCCGAGTGGCCGCCGAGGTGCTCGAGAACGCAGCGCGGCCATTGTGCCGGTCACGGAGCGGAGAGCTTTCACCGCGGCCCGGCTGTCACTCAGCGGGGCCGTGCGGGGGCGGTTCGTTAAAGAAATATTTGATCAGGTTGAAGGCTGTACGTTTTCTTTTGAGATTTCAGTGATTATATTTTCCTGCAGTCCAGTGATTTCATCCGCCCCTGATATGACTTTTAGATACTCCTTGAAAGCATTCTCTAGTGTGCGGCTATTAAGCCAGTTTCTGCATAATTTCTGCATGATTATAGTGTTTTAGAAATTATTCTCTGGTGATAAGATTTTGATAGAAGGAAAATTAGACCACATCTTCTAGTTCATTCCCCAAAGTCTGATATGTGGAAGCTGAATTCAATGCAGTCTGATTGTTTCTTCTTATATACTAGGGATACCCTGATCATGTTTTTTAGCATCTGATCCGATCTTAAATGTCCTAAACTTCCTCCCCTGTGTCTTCCAAAAGTCTTCCTTTGTCTTTCCTTGTCTTCTCCTAGAGTGGACTGGATTCAGTCCAATAAATCTTTCTGTCAGAGTTAATGTAGTGTGGAGAGGGTAGCTGATACCTTGTGTTCTCTCCTCCAGAAAAGTTCCGGTCATCCGACGCTGCCATAAACTCCTTAACCCTCTCTGGAAGATTTTTCTCCTTGATGCTGTCTCCAGGAAACTATCCACTCTTTTAAACGCAATGTTCAGTCTTTGTTGTTGTTGATTGGGTGCAGCCTTTACCTGAGTGTAGTACTGAATGATGTTGGTAGTACTAAATGATGGTCAACTACTACCACTTTGCAAAACATCCACATTGCCCAATTTACTTGCTGTCTGACTTCACTTCACTTCATTAACATGTTTAGTCGCCTGATTTTGGGTCTTCTTCTTTGACTTTTAGCAGTTCTGAAGCTAGCCAACACCTTAAAACACAATAAGAAGTTTTGACGTTGCAGGAATAGCAGATCGAAAATAAATAACTACAAAAGATCGGCCTTGGTTGAAGCCCAGTACCGATCATTTTCTACATGTCTGGATCTGCCCCAGTACCGATCATTTTCCACATGCCTGGATCTGCCTCAGTATGATCTAGACGTCCCTATTCTATACTACTACTAGGGGGCGCTACCAGCAATTAAGTTTTTCTAGTTGAACAGCTTCATAACAACTGAATTAGCAGTTATTTTTTTTAAAGCATATAAAGCAGGAGGTAAAGTGTCCAGCTCCACCTGTACCATACTGAGCAATTTTGTTTTAGCTAGTTGTAGCCTTCATCTGGGCAGTCCTGCTGTTGTTTATTTCCTTTATCACATTCATCACCTTAGAAGAAGATGAACTTGGGTGTGAAATACAAGTATATCTCGAAGAATATTTGTACCTCCTTAGTTTTGTCATCGTAAGTAAGCGACGGAACTGGGAAAGGTACATTTTTCAAGCCCTTGCTTACCAGCTGCTGTCTTAAGTTGACGTGGTGATCGTTTGAGAAAGTTGCTGTTAAAATATCTAAATAACGCATCTAAAGTAGTGATCCCTCAGTGGTGAAAAGTAAAACGCCACAACCCCATAAGAAGTGGACCTTAAATTTTATTAAATGCATATAGTGTCCGTGCTTCCACTTTGTGCTGCATCCTATTGTTCTTTGTATTAAATTTATCCGAGAGCTGCTTTCAGGTTGAAGCCTCTGCACGCCCACACTGATGTTTCCAATTACCCGGTCTGATTAGACCTCTGCTGAGGTGCACTGTAAGTCTGTTGGAGCCGTGCTTGGAATGATGTGATATCGCCAAACTCCGCTCGTGAAAGGATGAGAACTCGGTGAACTGCTTCACGCCAACGAAGAACGGCAAAGTGAACAGAAAGGGGGAGGTGTGCCAATCAATAAATGAAAACACCTATGTAGGTGGACTGTGGCTTCGCCGGGCCTACATACAAATTAAATGCGTTTTCATTGATTGGACCACCCCACGCTAAAAGAGTTTAGCATTTGCTGTAACTTTTCACCTAACCCTTGAATGCAGGCATATGATAAATAAATAAAAAACATAATGTGACTATGTTAGGATCAAGTTAGGGGTGGAACAGTGGTGTGGTGATGTCTCACAGCAAGAAGGTTCCGGGTTCGAATCCAGGCCCAATAGACATAGACTGGCAACCTGTCCAGGGTGTGATGTGCTAGCATCTTCAAATAGCTATTGTGAACCTCATGCTTTTATTTTGTTGTAGTGGCTTGTGACAAACAATGACCCCAACAGCCTCCTTTAAGTTTTAGTCAAAACGCTCTAAGTTTGGGACTGGAAAACAAACCCAGTTGCAGTTCCACATATGGCCACTTGAGGCTGGCTCCCAATGTGAGTCAATCCCACTAGTTTTAATCTCTATAGCAAAAATATGTGGAGATGATGTGTCTCACCTGTCTAAATCATATCGAGGCTTACATTTAGTTAAAGGGGAACTACTGTTTTTTAGAACCTGGTCCTTATTTCTAGCATAAAATACCATCATTTACTCACGAGTATCACATTTGTTTCATTTGCACTCGTTCAGGAGATAATTAGATTAGCGTATATCCATATAGCGGGAGTGGTTTGGACATTGAAACACAGTCTCTAAATAACACATTTTCTTCAGCGAAACTCATTAATTTCCCCAATATTTTGTTATGATGTTATGCTAATGCTATTCCCCGTTGAGTCTGGAGTTACCTGTTATTTTATGCTAGAAATAAGGTCCAGATTGTAAAACAAACAGTAGCTTTCCTTTAAGGTAAGTTAATTAACAAGCATGTCAGTCCTGAAATACAACATAAGTACTACTGCACTGCACGCTCATCTGAAAAGACATCCGCTAACGCTAGCACAGGAACGATCCAAATCCTCTGGACGGCAGTCAGTTAACTGCTTCACCAAACGAGAAGGAGAGAGAGAAGGAGGCTGCACATCAACACTTAGAAAGTTATTAGACCTTTAGCTGCAGAGAAATACAAGCTACACATTAAATGCTACTGATGGTGCTGATGTGCTGCCTGTTTATGTACAGGCTACACATATCTGCAGCTCACAGATATAGATTTCATTGTTACAAAGCATTACTTTCTACTGTAAAAAATATGAACTCTTGCAACCTATTATAGGGTAATTTAGTGTTTTATAAGTGTGTCTTGAACATATCTATATCACTTCATCCTTTATTATTTCATTAAAGACCGCGTGACCTAAAGGCAGTGCAAGAAGCTTTGCTAACAACTTCAAATGGATTCAACTTTGAATGTCTGCTGCTTCTACTTTTCCACATTTTGTTGGTCTTAGTTGAATCTCTATTAAAGCTGTTTTAATTATATCTTAGGTACAGAATGATTCTTGACTCTTTCTGAGTTGAAACTTTTGATTAAATTACTTCTCGCGAACATGTTTAGCGCCTCTCTATCTCCGAGACACGTTTTAATTCAGTCAGGTATTAGCTGTTGCCATAGATGTCTCTTTATAAATTTATCCTCGGCTGCGAGGTTGACAAGCAAGAGTGTTCTCACAGCCACTCTAATTTCTCTGCCTGTTAAATATCACCGGTCCGACTGTTGCTTAAACGCGACCCTGTTTTTAGCAGAGTGACATTTAAAAGAAACACAAGACCTTTCGCGGCACAGGCTCGGCGAAAAATGAAACTCTCGAAAATCTCCTGCGTGAAACGCTGAGACTCCGCTTTAATTATAGGGGAGTTAAAGTTAAAACTCATATTCATGTCAGTGGAGGTGGAGAAGATTAATTTGTGCAGTCTAAAAATGGATGAAACATTTAACTTGTGAGGGAGGAATGTGTATCATTCGCGCTCGTTCCTGTAATACGGACGAGATTGTTGGCAATCGTGAATGCCAGGTCATCTCGCTTTCTGCTTCACTGTGTGTGTGTGTTCAGAGTGTGTGTGTGTGTGTGTGTGTTCAGAGTGTGTGTGTGTGTGTTCCCGTCTGCATCTCTATCTCAGTGTGTGGGCACATGAGCCGCAAAGCTGTTGCATGGCCTCATCGATTTCATGCCCTCTTCTCACATCTATTCACATCTCCTCTCCGACTCACCTCCCTTCTCCCGGTCCTCCTCCTTCTCTTTTGGTCCGTTGCCCATGGCGATGGTTCACCTCGGTAACCAGCAGCTGAGCAGGAAGTGGGAGGCGGCCTGGTGAGAAGAGGACCTCCCGTGAGTGTTGTGTAAGGCGGTCACGTGATGGGAGGTGGGAGGCGGTGGTGGTGGAGGGGAGAGATGGGCGGGAAGGGAGGTGGGGGGGGGTTCGATCTTCGCCTGTGGGTGGGGTTAGGGGTCGATGGTGAGGGGCTTGTTCGCTGCAGGCTTTAAAAAGCGGAGGGAGTATGTTAAACATCCCATCGATCCGCGCGCCCCTTTGAGGCCGGGAAACCATGGATAAAGAGCGCACAATCAAAAAGCTGGCGCGCATAAACTCTCACGTATCACACGGAAGGATGGAGCGAAGCAGGAACTACAACAAGGGGTCGGGGGAATAAGCGCTTTAAATATAATGCACTGGTTTCTCAAAAGCACCTTACGGGGATTTTGTGTTCCTCTGCCTGATGTGAGTGCTCTGTGAAGTAGGCCAGTGCTTCCTGGTGGGAGGGCGGGTTATTTTCAGGCGGGTTATTGCACTAAAGGAGGTCTTCAAGTGATGATGACGTGGGGCCGTCCTAGTTGGGAGGGGCTGTACCTCGGTGCAGAGAGAAGAAATGGTTTGCGGCTTGTTGCATCTGCACCATTTTCCTCAGACGTGGAATATGAATATACTTTCCAAATAGCAGACGTGCGGTATTTCTCGCTACACGTTAAATAAGCAAAACTACAAATTCCAATTGAAATAAAACCTTAAAGGTTTGCTGTGACCTAAGATCTAAGGCAGGGGTCTCAAACTGATCCGTGAAAGGGCCACTGTGGCTGCAGGTTTTCATTCCAACCGTGCATCACCCATGCAGTGGGTGTGGCTGGCAAGTTTTTGTTCCTATCAAGCAAGAGGACACTTGAAATGACTGTGTGAAGGCAGTTCAGTTGATTGATTGAGCCACGTCAGGTGTGCTGCTGCATGGTTGGAATGAGCCACAGTGGCCCTTTCCCTGACCTAAGGACCCTGAAGTCATGGGTCTGTCTATCCATGGTCTCAGAGTTGCACAATAGGTAAGCATCTGGAATTTGGCTAAAAACTCGATTCTTTGTTAAAAGGAACCAATTTGCGATATCTGTCCTAAGACTTTCTTAGAGGCTTCTTGGTTGTCTAGGTCCTTAGTCGTCCAGGTATGCAACCTACAAAGCCACTTGGATGAGTGGAGAAACGTCCTCAAGAAAACTCAACCGAGTCCAATTGCCTTTTGTTGACGTGTAGGCAGACATTTGAAACTGGGCTCAGACTACAGGAGTCTTGGAATCCTGTTTGAAATCCCGTTGCATCACACACTTAAAGAGAATCCTCACAGATATTCTTTTTTCTGTACTCTCAAGACTTACACGCACCGCTTTGATTTGAAAATAAAATTGAAGCACGCACTGCAGGATATTATTTAGGTTAGCGTACGATCAAGGTGCATTGAATGCACCATCTTGCAGGTAAGTAGGTGTAAAACGAAAATGCTAGTTAGCCTAGAGGGCTGTAGCACAGATGTTCCGGATCACTCTGGCCTCATCCTTTCATTGGTTGTCGTCAAAGCGCAGATGTAGTCATTCTGATTTTAAGTCCTTAATACCAAAATCATCTGGCTTTGATTGATACGAGTGGAGGTTTAAGAGTGGACCTCTGTTAGCAAACAGTCTGGGCCCAGATTTGGTACTCAGCGAGGTCCAGGCTTGATTGTTTGAAGGGGCGAATCGGGATAAACTGACCCCCAAACCCCTGCAATCTGAGCCCTGCGTTAGTGTTCCCTTTGGCAATCACAAACTACCACCACCAGCAGCCAAACTGATCAGAATATGGTTATTTTGGAATGAAATGTTGCCTTTGTTAGGTATTACATTTAATTTTTGAACTGTGGCAATTGTAAAACCACATTGGAGGCTGGTTTTAGTGCAGCGTTATAGCCTATAAATGCTTAAGTTTCTTCGTGAAGGAAACGTCCACATGCATTTGTGTGCCTGTTTTGTAGCTGTGTGTTGCTAGCCGTTGCACGGGGCTCAGTGCTTACTCAGTAATTCCCCGGTCCCAGGCTGTGTATTAGCAGCTGATCCAGCCGACTGGTCCAAGCATCCGCATCCAGTCGGTTTGGGATCGGCAGCTCAGAGCAGGATGCTGCCCAGGCTCTCTGATGCCTTCCTAAGCTCTACAGCCAAGAGCAATTTACAGGCACCGCATTGGCACAATCAGTGTGTGTGTTGTGTGTGTGTGTGTTTGTGCTCATTTCACTTTACTCACTCCTGCTTTTTGTCACATTTCTAGCTCTTTCTCTACCTTGGCCATCGGGCTGCCGTGGCCTGGCTCGGTTTGTGATGCTCCTCGCTCTTCTTTCATGCTAGGCCAAGCTGACAGCGACGCTAACAAACCAGAAACGTCAGGGTTTCTCAGCTCCGGCACAGCCTCTGTTTTCCACAACCCCTTTGTCTTTGTCTGTGTGTCTCCCAACTTCTTGATTTGTCTCCTCTGGATATGAAATATCCTCAGCCTCTTTCACGTTTTGCAAGTTTGCTATTTGGTTCATTTGCTAACACGGCCCTCTGGACAGTTAGCTCCTGTACTTTTATGTGATTTGTTGTGTGTTTCTGTGTCCGGCCATGTCTGTGCGGTTTAAAGGAGCCTGCCAGCCGGCCCAGTTCTCTGAAATGCAGCTAAATTGGCTCATTTGTGTAAACATTCGGTCCAGGGCTGTGTTGCCCAACCTTGGCCTCAAACAACAAGTCTATAGTGGGGAGCTTCGGGAGGCTCCATATTGCAAAAGAAGAGGCATTGTTAGACGGTAAAACATGACAAACGGAAGCATTGTTTGCCAGACGTATTGTGTTTAGGATAATGATGCATTTGACAGCGAGCAGCGAAATTTTATTTCTGCTTTGTGTCACGGCATTGTTAGATGATGAGGAGAGCTGGAAGTTGGCGATGTGGAGTCTGGTAATGATGAGAAACGTCTCCAGGAAGCACAGCAGAAATGTCCTATATGATGTATTTGATCATCGCCTCCAGCGGCCGCGTCGTTTGGGTCTTAATTGATGACTTGCGTAATGTTTCTCACGGCGGCTCTGGTGTGGGGGTCGGTGGGGACTCTGGTGGTCGGGATTATTCTCATTTTGGTTTTATGCGCTTTGTGTTTCACTGCCGGCTTAGCAGCGGCTCTGTTCTCCATGTAACAAAGTTATTTATCTGACCTTTTAGAAGAACTAGTAATTTTAACTCATAAAATCTTGTTTACCTAGACTTTGGAAGTTTGACATTGATCCCGTTCTGATGGTGTCATATCCTTTTAAAATGAGCCGGGCAATCCACCGAGGCTCATCCTAAAACCATGACCTTTCTGCTTTGTTGATCTTGTTGGCGGTGGCTTCCAACCCAATATTATGTTTACTGGAAATCAGAGCACCGCTAAAAAACCTTCAGATACTTCTAAAACTCTCACATCCGCTCAAAACCAACCTTACAAATTATTCTGTCCCTCTTTAATCTTCTTTTTAACATATATATGCTCCATATATAAAGGCATACAGTCAGCCCAAGTGGACAATGAGCAATGTCATTGCATTTATATGGACAACATTCCCTCAACGTGACTGAAATCATTCTGATTACAGTTTAATGCTTTACATGGACACTAAATAAAATAAAGTTTTATTCATTTACATGCCCCCAAAACATCAGTCACAACAAAACCATTTTGGGAAACGTGGTTCTGCTGCGGTGGAGCATCAAATCTACTAGAAACATTAACATTTTTCACCAAAAACTCTAGAATTTCATCAATAGCGGATGACCACGGTTTCTTCACGCCTCCAACATTGCTGTCCACATGGATTCCAGCTTGGTTCAACTTGTCATCATGTTTTTCTACCTCCTCACCTGATGTATGTGGAGCAAACATGCTCAGAAAGAATGGATTTATTCCAACCAGAGAAAGAGATCAAGTGTTTACATGGTTGTTAAGCGTGGACATTACCCTAAACCGATTATAAAACGCCAACACTATCGATCTAATTGAAGATTCCTTCTGATCAGACAAGGTGAGGTGCATCCAACTCGTGTGAGTTCCTGATGGGCAACACCCACAGATGTTCCTACTTTGGATGAAATGTCCTCAAGTGACTCTGCAAGTCCAGTTGCCCTTGTTTCAGACATACCATGACCCGGATGACATCTGATTGAGATTCTAATTATTGGTGTTCTCATTTCTACTAAGTGGGTTAAGTTCCTCCAACTGACTGGTGGCAGGTTAAGTAAACGGGAGCAGTGGCTGCAAAGAATTAGTTGACGGAGCTTCTGTTTCTTTGACTAAAAGAGAAATTGGACCAGTGTGTACTAGAAGTAGGGCTCAAAGTAAACCACAGGCCTGAATGTAGTAAACTTTGTAGAGTGGGTGGAAAAAGGTGGATGTTAAACTAGATTTGCTTCTCTTATCTTTATTTCTTTAGCAGTATTGATGTAATTCTGGATGTTAATGCTGACGGTTGAATTCTTAATTGGGCAAAGGCAGCACACAAGAAAGCTGTTGTTTATTGCACAAGATATTGCGTTCCTACATCCTGTTTATTAACATCTATCCTCCGCGGAGTCTGCTGCGCCGTGCGTAGCTCTAAAACTCATTTCAGAGCACAAGCCACTATCATCTGAGCATTATCTTATGAGGCCCAAACAGTCGAAGGAGAAGCTGCTGTTCAGGCTTGTAATCTAAATTGTTTTCCACTCCGGATGTTTGGCGAGCAAGCCGCTGCCGGCGGCAAACGGAATCAAACAAACGGCTCGAAACAGCTGTACTGACAGTACACGGCGGTCGTGACGAGGAGACGAGTCGGATCACACAGTTCCTCCGTCAGATAACGCGTCTGGAGTTCAGGCGCGCTGCACGTGTAGGTGCACTCGGATGAACACGGTAAATTATCTTATTTGTTTTCTCGTAATCGAGGATCAGGCGGGGATGCCAAAGCTCCGGCTGTCAAGAAACAATAAAAAAAAAACACGCACAATGTGAGAAATGTAATAATGGATCCAAGATTTTAATTAGATTGAAAAAGAGCTTTTAATTGACTCTGCATACGTAAAAATATGCAACGCGTCTGTACTGACACTGGATAGTTTAGCAGTTGATAGAACGGGATGCAAAAGTTTAAACAGAATTCAGAAAGCTTGGCTAATCATTGACTGAACTAATTAAGTAATTGCATTGGAAGGAGGTTCTGTTGAGATTGTCCCTAGCTTTAAATATGGGTAGCTCCAGCAGCTTAACAAAGGAGGCTCCTCGAACGTTAAACGTCAGGATGAGGCTTAAGGGGCTAGGGTTAGGGTTAGGGTTACTTCTACAGGTGCATGTGGTTGAGAGAGTTAGGGTTAGCTTGACTAACACTGATTGGACTAATTAAGTAAATGCATTGAAAGGAGCTTCCACTGAGGTTGTCCATAGATTTATTATCTAGGTAGCTCCACCTGCTTAATAAAGGAGGCGCCTTGAAGGTTAAACTTCAGGACGAGGCTTAAGGGGTTAGGGTTAGGGTTACTTCTATGGGTGCATGTGGTTGAGAGCGTCCCTACATCATGTACGACTTTATGGTTTTGGAAGCTGCTCAGTTGGACCCAGAAAGGCTCTGCAGGGAGTTCTTAGGTTTGCAGAGAGGATCACCGGCTGCAGCTTTCCTGCAATCAGGGACATTTAGAACAGCAGATGCATGAAAATGGCAGCCGGCATCATGCAAGTCTTGTCTGACCCTGCTCATGCACTGCTCACCCCCTCCTCATCTTGGTACGAAGGCTATGTAGCATCAGGTGTAAACTCAAGTTTCTTTCTTGTCATTCACTGATTGTCAGTTCTTTTATTGAGCTGCACATTTGTGGGGATCGTTTAAAGAAATTCCTAATTACATTTTGTCTCAGTTAAAACTGACATTTCCTCACTCATCTTTGTCTTTGACATCTTTCCTCTGGCTCTGGGATTGGCTGACAGTCGGCAGTTGCCGTTTCCCAGCCCTCAGTTTCACCCCCCGGTTAAATGAAGAGCCCTAGCTATCATTTCCTTTATGTTCCAGATTCCTATTCTTCTTTACCGCAAGTGCCACAAATTCCATCTCCCAGATTAGCTCACTTGACATTTGACTGATCCAGCCATGAATATATTTGAATATATCTGGGCCCTGCACGTGTGATTTGTTTGTGTGTGCGCGCTTGTGTTTGTGGACATGCGTTGTTTGGGCCCTTGGCATCCGTCAGGACCCAGCTGTGCCGGCGCCTCCTCCATCACAGCAAAGTTAGCTGTTTGTGAGGTAATTAAAGTTGGAAGCATCTGTTCCAGCTCCGCACAGCCCGACACCTGAGCTGCTGCTGCTAACTCGACCGGCGTCCAGCGGGCAAGGCGCCCTCTGCGCCGGGGCCGAGGACGCGCGGTGGCAATGGATTTTCATCACGTGGACTTTCGAGATCAGACGGCCGTCGCTGTTTTTTTGTTTTTTTTTCGTGGCAGCTGTACAGATGATTCCGCCCGGTGTGAGGACTCGGGACTTCAATCTTTTGTCACGGTTCTATCGCTTGTATCATTTCCTGATGGTTAGCTTCTGGATTAAACTTGACAGACATCTAAAGTGAAGAAGAAGAAAGAAGAAATGCAGGAAATATTGTAAGAAAGAACTCCCAAGTGTCTGTTTTCTTGCATCGAGAGCTCAAATCTCAGATCAGTCCTTTATTGGCGCCATCGTCGTTCTATTTATGGCAACATTGCCAGTCTGTCTGTCTATTGGTTGGTGGACCCAGCTTGAATATCTCTGAATATTGAATGGATTGCCATATTTAGACGGGTCCAGCACTGATTTGCAATGAAGTCCGTTTTTTGCCACATCAATACAATCCGTGTTTGGACGTATCCCCGATACCGGTGACGGATAGCAAAGCAATACGTAAACGGAAAGTACGTTGCTGCAGCTGTCCTCCATGCAGCTCATCACCCTCATCAATATGCCTCCTCACCGCGTGCAGTTCTCAAATTACATGGACAGCGTATTCAGGAAGCTGGCAGGACAAGGTCTGACTGATTTGGACTCGCACGCCGATCCACCAGATGATGTCCCGGAAGTGTCGGGGCTGCATCTCGCCAATCCTTTCCACAATCAGCTCCACTTTTCTCTACACGAGCGGCGGAAATGTTTTCTTATTTCCTGCGTCTTTCTGACTTCAAATTGCCGATTGTTGTTTTCGTTCCCCCGCAAATATTCAACCATTTTTCTTTTTACAGAGTAAATGCTCCAGATATCAATATTGTAGGAGTAGGAGTAGCAGACCGCCTTTCAGCAAAATGTGTGTTCAGCCTTTATTTAGTCTAACGGCCCGAGGTCCACTCGGTGCACTCACATTTTTTATTTATTTATTTATTTTATTTTTTTTTGTTGAGTCCAGACAGTGCCTTGGCTCCAAACAACCTTGTTCCACACACAAAGAACTCATCAAAAGACTTAGCTTTCCCTAGCATATATTCCACAGCTGATAACACACACAAGCAGTCAATTACACCCGCAGAGGAAAAGAGCTCCACGAGGCATTTCACTTCGAGTCGGAAAGCAGACTTGATCACCTCCTACGTTGCTGCCATTCTCCTGCAAACTTCCCTTAACTGGAGCCTAAGTAACTGTGGGGTCCCGGCTATAAACACAAAGCCAAGTGTCACAGCCACAGGTTGGCTGCGGTGTGTGTGACAAAGTGTAACAGTATGTGTCTCCGTGTTTGAACAAGAACTCCGTCCTCCCTATCCTTTCCAATCTCGCGCACAGCGGTGGACCTGTCGTCGCACAGGTTTACTCATCAACTCACCCGTGGAGTCCCTCGATTTGAAGGGATGCTACATTAGTTCTGGTGGCTGGGAACGTATGAGGAGGCGCACGGGGTACGTGCCGTCCCGACAGCCAGCTGCACGGAGCAATTTGTGGCAGGGTGCGGCAGCGCGTTGTCGTACTCGCCTCCGGATATTTGCGAGATTTCGAATTAGCGTTTGAAATTAGCCGAGTCTTCAGCTGTATTTGTAGGGGGGGTGGCTGCACTCGCTGCCTCTGGGGTAGTAAATGAAACGCGGTGCAATCGACTGGACAAACAAATTCAAAATGTTCCCGGGACCCTTTTGCAATCAGCATCAATAAACCAGTGCTGTGCACATTTAACCAACTGAACGCTTTCTTTCTACGCCTTCTTTATCTAACAACTACAAGACTGGTGGCCTGAGAACTTAAAAATACCTTTCATAAAGCTTCTCCGGCCTGCACTTTATCCCCACATTCTCTTTCTAGATGAGTTCATGATTAAAAAAATAGTTTCCTTTGACAGAACTTTAACATCTTTTTATTGCACTTTCGTTCTCACACTTTGCAGCCGTGGTGTTTCTTCACCTGCGCTTGCCGCCGCTATCCCACGTGTTACTGTCTTGTATCTGCAGCCTGGCACCCTCAGCCGAAATAAGCTCCCTGCCCTCTTTTCCGAACTTGCCACCTGCCGTTGGTTCTTGTCACGCTCCCGGTTCTGATACCAGCTTGGGATCTGGTGAGTCTGGAGGCCAGGTTAACACTTTGTGCTGTTCTTTGTGTTTTTTTTTGAGTGGTTCCTAGCGTCGTTGCTATGGGGCAGGGGGTTGCATGGTCTGGTGTCGCAACCTCCACCTCAAATTACACGGTTCTGGTGCCTTTAATACTTTCATTATCGCTGCAAAACCAGTGGCGTTACGCTTTTAGAACTTCATGGATGTGTTCCAATGTGGCTGCTTGCCTCACGAAGCGCTCTCGAGGTGGGTATCTTCATTTTTCATGTGATATCAAGGCACACTCTGGAAAATAAATCATTCAGTCACATGAGCCCTTTACATACGTCCAGTGCTCTTGAACTCTCCTGCTCCCGTGGCTCTGCCCCCCCTACCTACCCCCGCATCCCCTCCACCTCCTCTTGCTTTCATTAGAAGTCTCATTAGAAAGCCTGTCATCACATTGTGAGATGCTTGATGCTTCTGCCCTTTGATATCCGCCACGGAGGAAATGCAAAGGACGCCTGGAAACCCTCTCACCCTTTCTCGCGACTTGAAACCCGCCGCTGCGTCCAGGCTCCTCGACGCCTCAGAAGGCTTGATTGCGCTCCTTCCGTCAGAGGCCCGGCTCTGTCCGAGCTGCCGTTTGTCCTTGGATTCACTTCTGCGACGATCAAAAAGCGGGTGAAGCACCGGAGAAGTTCCATCAATCTGCTATCAGTGCCCACTGCTAATAGATGGAGTCTAATCCGTGGGCTTGTGCGCCGTTTCAGTCACTGTACTCTCCGAAGGCTCATTAATTATAGTTGGAGTCATTATGGAGATAAGTGTGAGGCCTGGCGATAAGAAGAAGAATTACCTGTTTTGGTTCTTCTGCTTCCTAATCAGCTGCCCATTAGAGATATCAAGGGACTCGCATTATCGCTCCTTTGTTCTTCTATGTCTCTGTTTTTTATTTTAATTTTTTTACGTTTGGCGTTTTTCTCCAGGCTCGTGGTCGTGCGTGTCCCGTCATAATCCAGCACCCGTCACAATAAGCCACAATCCGGAGAGTTTTCTGTGCATGTCTTTATCCTCCGTGAGGACGTTCCGTCAGCCCGGGCGTCTGTGTCCAAACCGGAGCTGCTGTGATTGGACACATTCATCTGGGCCTGGGGAAATTCCCTCACCAATTTCTTGCTGATTCGGAATTATGTTGATCTTGGGGATATTAAAAAAAAAAGGAGCCTACTAGTTTTAAAGTGTATTTAGAGCCGAAACACTGCTGACATTTCCTTAAGCCTTCATTGGTGGTTTGCCGGTTTTACGCCGCCTGCCTTTGGGAATAAACTGTCACCCCACGGTTGGTTGTACTTTTCTTGACTCAGAGAGTGCTGTTTAAAATGTAAGAATGTCCCTCTGTCCAATAGGAATCAATGATGTATGGGAGATTGTACAACACCTCCCAGCTATGTCTTCCTTATGCTCAAGTCTTTCAGCATTAAAGTAGAACATGTAAAACCTCCTTCAGGGTGGGCTTTGCCTTTGAATGACTTGTGGAGAGTTTTGCAGAGAGAAGCAGCTCGGGCTGGTTATGCAAGTCGATGCAGTTTTTTTTTTTTTTTTTGTGCATTGTTGTGTCTGGTTCTTCAGCGATTTGGTTCCCCGTCTGCGCTGATGTAAACGCTGATTGACTCGTTTCTGATGTGCCCAGCATATGGCTAATAAAGGTTTTAGTGCAGCCGAGCCACGGGAGCGCTGAGCTGCCTGGATCAAAGTGACAGCCTCAAACAGGCCTTTGTGTTCCTCAGCCATGAGGGCATAGCAACGCCAGCACCTGGTGTGAGCCATATGAATATCATTAGCTCAGTGTGTGTGAAGAGTAGATGCATATGTACCTGATGAAGATTATTATTATTTATTTGCGTCTATGCAATGAGCTCAACGTCTTCAGGTTCACAGAAAAATGTGTTGCACTTACCTGGATCGGATTCAACTTGAGTCTACACCGATCAGGCATAACATTACGTCCTAATATTGTGCAGGTCTCCACTGTGATGACTCCTCAGAGAATGGACATGGGCCTTCTGAGGGTGTCCTGTGGTGTCTGGCCTCTGTGGATCATCCCACAGATACTTGATCAGTTTGGGATCTAGTGAATTTGGAGGCCAGGTCAACACCTTGAGATGTTCTTCATAAAGAACATTTAACTGTCACAAGATGGACAATGGTCAACATTTTGGTTCTTTAACGTCTCTAAGTTCATAGTTTCCAGCTTTTTTTCTTCTTTAGATGTAAGATGGAGCCTCGCTGTCCACATGGATTCCGGCTACCTTCGTCTTTTCACTTTCCACTTCTTTGAACCACATCACTGCTCTGCTACCTCCATGTTTCTGCTCCTCCTGGTGTTTCGCCCTCAAGCACAGAAAGGATGGATTGATTCCAAACTGAGAGGTTATTATCAAAGGTTTACACCAACCCAGACCTTTCTATTCTGGTTTGGTTATTATTCAGATTATTAGTGGATTACTAGTGTCCATGTAAAAATAGCCACATATAATTCCTTGTTGCATGCAGCTTGAAGTTTGGTTGGGACAACTAAATGCAAAGGGGTGTATCGTCTCCAACCTTGAAAGGGTACCTCCAGGAACCCTAATCCAAACCTTGTCCTGTCTTCAGTCTGTTATACAACAGTGATAGAGTGTGTTGCAAACTAAGGATATGTGTGGGCCCACACCTACAAATTTTGTGTACACCACCTTCCATTTTTTTCCATCTCTTTCCTTATCTTGTGCTAAGCCAACTGGCTGCTTACTCAACAGATATGAGCGTGGTCGTCTTGTCAACCTCATGGAAAATGAGAAAATTACCCAAAACGTCCAAGTGTTGGCGTAAACCCTAACCCAGCAATGCTAAATGTTTTCAAATCGTATCAGCGGTCAAACCCAGACCTCTTTACATCTTAATAATGTGAAATACCTCATATGGAAGACAGCCAGGACTCCACATCTGTGGGAGCCAGACCTTTTGCGGCGCTGTCGACCCAGCACCCCGAGATACAATCGATCAGCGTCAGCAGGCCATTGTCTGAAGAGCACAGCAGCGTCCTCTGATAGACGGACGCGCAGCGCGGCGAACTCCACAAAAAACCCACTCAAATGTCAGGGGTTCAACCTCCTCGCGCTCGCGTTTAAGCGCTCGCGTTGAGGAGGCAGGAATCGCGGCACGCCGAGCTGGGCGGCGGCATTAGCGGCGCAAGAAAACGAGCCCTGACTGGCAGAGAGTGATTGAAACGGGCCTGGATGGGAAGTGTTGTTGTTTGATAGCGTGTGTCTCCGGTGTGTGGTACCTGTCACTAATCCATCACACCTATTGATCCTCGGAGAGCGAGAGAGCAGCTGGACACGGGAGGGCGAGGGACATTGAGTAACGGCGCACACAGGTCTCTCTCTGACCCGTTCGGAGGTGTCTTTGTATGCCATTCATCTGTCTGCACCCATCGATCCTTGGCTAAAATATATCACTGTTTATTCACATTCAAGCCACAAACAGCGGCCGGCTGAAAGACGTATTGATTTTGCATGGATGCGTGTGTGCGCATGTATGTGGGCGGGTGGTGGGAGGGGTGGGGGGAGGATGCAGTGTATTTTGGTACAAACGTAGATAAAGCTCTGACGTGCGGAGGAGAATCAGGAAAAGGAGATATTCAGTCGTTTTCTCAAACGCTTTCATTCGGTTTAGTGCAGTATTTGTGCTTAAAATGCTTCATATATGAAATCTGGACTTGTTTTATTCAAAATACCACACATCCTGCTTTAGTTTCTGTAATTTTGCCTCTTAAAGTAACGCTGTATTGTGCACATTTCATACACCCGATACATTCATTGTACTTTGTGCACTGTAACACGCAAATACCACGTGCTTCATTAAACCTCTGGAGCTTTTATTTGTGTTGCACGGTGCAGCAAATGTGCGTTAGGGTGAAACAAACCCATAACACCCAGTTAATGAGCGAGCAGAGCTGCTTTGGGTTTAAGAAAACAAACTGTCGTTTTGCTGCAAAGTTGTGCAGGTTGAGGACGACTGCTCATTAGTTGTGTTGTTCCCGTTGGGTGAAAAAAAAATAAAAAAAATCTTATTTTTAGTCCGTCTAGAGAAACTCATTGTATGTTTTTAGGTTATTTGAGAGTTTAAAAGCTCAATAAGCAAAAAAATAAAAAATAAAGTTTTGTATAATTGATCGTCAAAGTTTCGTGACCAAGCTATGACCCGAGTGGGATAGTTTGTGAAAAATAAAACTTTCAGTGAACATGGTTTTAATCACACATTGGAAGCATAGATTTTTACCAGGCTTGAAGCAAATATCTAGGTACACGAGCTGCTGTTGAGATGTTGTCAGCCTTAAGCTTGTGTCATGTGGAATGGTTCTTTATTTTCGACCAAAAACATACATGTGCAGTGGTTATCTGCAGAAAAGGCACATATGACGGTTTTCAAAAGGAAGGTATGTGACTAGGAAGGCTGAAGTCAAATGGTTTGTTTGCAGCGAGGTGATTGTCCCGTGTTGGTGGACTGTTCCATTCCATTTTTGGTGTATAATCTTTCCGGTTTATGCACAAAGATGAGGGTTTGGGCTCCTCCAATCTGCAACTAGCTTCTCTGACATTTTCCTGGCTCCCAAATTTTCCAATCACCCGTCCGGGAGATTGTTCATGCATAGCTACGTGAGAAACTTCGATTTCAATTGGAGGCAAAAACTCATGATTACCCCCAAAGGAACGGTACACTGATATTAAATCAGGCACCACGACGCAAAATAGGGCAAACCAAGGCTTTGGGTTGATCATGGGATGTAATGAAAGAAAAACATGCTGGTCCAAGAGGTTGGCTACATCCAGATCAGAAGTAGTAGACCTGTAGATGCCTGCTATGTCGAGGTGTTGGAGTATTACTCGTCGCTGTTTGCTTAGGTTTAAGATCAAGGTTTGGGCTCCTCCAATCTGCAACTAGATTCTCTGGCATTTGTGTGTCACGAGTCCCCTACAACGACGTGTTATCCTCCGGCAGCTGCAGAACACATGGCATAATGATGCCGGTGCAAGCCGACAGGTTGGACTCTTAATATTACATCTGCTGCAATTAGAGGCAAAAACTAAAGATCACACCTAAAGTACAGAGGAGTAGTGATGCTAAATCATGCACCATAACGCAAAATGGGACAAACCAAGGATTAGAGTTGACCATGGGACGCTATTCCCTGCGTTTATGCACCCAAACGACTTGATTTGGTCTACAAAAACATCAAGGGTTGGGTTTCTCTAAGGGTGCATAGCTGTGTAAGAGGTGCCACGCGTTTCTGGAGAGAAGCACTGTTTCGCATCATATCAGGGTCGCCAACTCCCAGACTTGCCGTCAAGGAATCCAAGTCAACAGGTCAGGGTCAGGGGTGATGCGATGTCCACTGACAGCTGCAGAACACATGACCTAATGATGCTGGTGCATGCTGACAGGTTAGACTATTTTAATGAATCATCTGTTTGAAGCTAAAACCATGATTAGTCAAAAAACCTAAAAGTTCTCCAAGGGTGCATAGCTCTGTAAGAAACCTTGGTTTGAATTGCCTAACGCCTTGCAGCTGCAGATCACATGACCTAATGATCTTGCTGCAAGCCGACAGGTTCGAGTATTTAATTAAATCTGTTAAAAGTACAAAAATGTACATAGGTGATGCTAAGAAATGGGGCAAACCAAGGCTTTGAGTAAACCATGGGATGTAATGAAAGCATTTGCCTGCATCCATCTGAGAGGTCAGTAGGCTGATAGATGCCTGCTGTGTTGTGGTGTTGGAGTACTACTTTTGTCGCTATTTGCTTTATGCTCCAAATTTCGGTATTAAACTACTTGGTTTGGTCTATAAAAAGATCATGGGCTTCTCTAAGGGTGCATAGCTCTGTAAGAAACCTTGGTTTGAGCTGCCAAACACCTTGCAGCTGCAGAACACATGACCTAATGATCCTGGTGCAAGCTGAGAAGTTGGACTGTTTTAATGAAACCATGATTAGGACATCACCAGATAAAAGTAAAAATCCTAAATGTACATAGGTGATGCTAAAAAATGGGGCAAACCAAGGCTTTGAGTTGACCATGGGATGTAACGAAAGACAAATGTGGTGTTGGGTGCACCCAGATCAGGGGTCATTAGACCGATGGACGCCTGCTGTGTCGGGGTTAGCCACCCACCATCTCTCCACCTCAGCCTCCCCTCACCTTTACCTCCCTTCTCTCCCCCCCACCTCTCTCTCTCTCTCCCTTGTGGGTCTTTTGTAAGGTTATTTCCGGCCCGGCGAAGCCCCCTTGTTTCAGCGTGTTGACCTTTAAAAGTGAGTGATGGCGGTTCTTATTGTCTGTAAGGCAATAACTGTCTGGACGCAGGTAATCTTCACTATGCTCGTGTCAAATCGAGTTTCCTGCACGGGGGCCCCGGATGGCTTTGCAGCATCCACAGAATCACACACACACACACACACAGGCAAGGTCGTACACTTGAAACATACAGGCGCACACTCGTACATAACAAGAGCGCATTTTCAACATACACATGCTGAGAGCTCCACTCCATAACTATCAGAAGCACTCAAAGGCAGCGGGGAACTGCATGGTGTAAAGGTCAGAAATCTCAGCACCTGCATGGAAAGGTTAAAGGCAGAGCTTGAAATAACCCACCCAGTCCAGGGCAGGAGTGCAGCTGCCATCACCACACCCCTCCCCACGATCCCCGCCACATCCGCCCCACGTGACGTCCCCTACTCGTCCGTCGATGCTGACGCGGCGGCGACGCCGTGATCTGACTGGGAAGTGAAATGACAAAGCGTTGAGGCACAACGATTAAATTGAATCAAACAGGTGGCAGGCGGCTCAGATTGTAAAACATCCTTGTCAGAAACGCTCGGGAAGTGCTCGAGGACGGGGAGCGACGAGTGAGACGAGGTGTTCGCTGACAGCTTTAAAGCATGTAAATGTGACAAGTGAAAGTGATACACCGGGAAAATCTGCTTTGGAGAAGGAAGGGGAAATCCAATTTCACTACACATTCTGGAGATGCATTAAGTTGTCACGTATGAATGTAATCCAGCTACATCAGACTTACTAGACGATGGAGCTGGTTTGTAACGGCCTGGTTTTGGGACTGATTTGTGTCACATCTTCTTTATTGTCCTTAAACAAAATGTTGTATTAAATTTATTCAAAAATATATTTTTGGCCGCTAGGGGGCAGCAAGGACTATTCATGAACACATGTTAGTTAAATTAAATTTAGACTTTTGACCATCTTTCTAGTTTAACTGTCCTTTTAGCTTTAAAAGATCACATTTGGTAAAATTGTTGTCGTTATATATAAGTTTTGGAGGTTTCGACTCAAATAAGATCAATGCGTACAGCTCCTCTATGCTTATCTGCCCGCTAGGGGGCAGCAAAAACAAGTTATGAGCACATTGGTGGTTAGCAGGAAGGTTTTCGGTTCAGTTTTGTCTTCGGCCTTTCTGTGTGGAGTTTGCATGTTCTCCCTGTGTCTGTGTGGGTTCTCTCCAGGTTCTCCAGCTTCCTGTCCAGGATGAATCCTGTAGCCTCTGGCCCGATGACAGCTGGGTTACAGTGCTTACAGAAAATGAATGAATGAAAATCTTTATATTAATGAAGTGGATAGAGAAGCAATGAGATTCAGATGAACTTTTCCTAGCAAAGGTCCAGAACAGCACATGTATTCTATACCTTCTAGTAGAGCAGCAGAGCAGAGCGTGTTTAGGTTCCCCTCAGCTTTTAAAAGGAAGACAATGTAATGAAGACGTCTTTAAAATGAGCAATGACAAACATGCAACTTGAAATTGTCACACTGTGCTTAGACAAAGCCATGAAAAGTTGGCTGTGTGCTCTAAGGAGTAGATACAAGCCCGTACTAGCTAGCGGCTAACCCTAGAGCCGTGTTTGGTTCCCCACACCGCCCACAGAAACTTGGCACGCTGCATTTTGGTTGCTAGCAAAGGTCCAGAGCCTGGAGCGTGTCATCTGGGGTGGCCCTGCAAGCCAAGCAACTCAAAATGAATGCTTTTAAGGCTCATTTAAGGTACTGCGGGACATAGACGCCATAACCTACGCATGTAGCTAACGCTGGTGTGAGTCATTTATTACTTCACTTTCAATAATGGACACTAAAGCCTTGGCCAAAGATGAGTCATACAAATGTTTGTATCTCTGAACCTCCTCAGTTAACCTTTTCTTGACCTGTTCCATCTTTATTGATCCAGAACAATCAACAAAAATTGCATAGATGGAAAAGCAGCTGGAAATACTACAGAGGAAACGTGCTACTACCAAGCAGACCAATCACACTTCTTGCGGTTTGTGTAGTTTCATTTCTGGGGGAGGTGCACGTCAGGCTACGCTGTTGGGGTCTACGTAGGTCGTCAAATTGACGCAGAAACCTGAACCACCTATAAGTATCTGGAGAATTGCTGGCCAGTGTTAAATAACACAGTTGTGCATAGTTAATGACACTTAATCCACCACCAGGCATTTATCTTTCCACCATACAGGGTAGGGAGCTCTAACATTCGACTGATTGATCACAGACAAAACCGTTTGGATCCCTGTAATTGCACCTTATTGCCTCCCAAGAGAACAAAACAAGAAGTAAATCGTACGTGAAGCAATGTTGTACTCGCAGCATATCAAGCAGCCTTTTTATGAATCAACCTCTAGTTTAGTTCTCCGGGAGAGACGGCAGCGTTCTCTACCTCCAAAGACGTTGATCAGCGTTGGCGTTACGCTCAACCTGTTTGACATCCTCTGCTTCCCCTTCCCCCCCGCCCCCTTGCTTCTTCCCCGTCATCACAACATTTCACAACTCCTTACACACTCCCGGCGTCTTGCTCGGGCTTCACCCTCCCCGTTTACGTCTCCTTCCAGCACCTGCCGTTACATCTCTGTTAATCTCTCCGCTGAACTTATTTCACAGTCGGGTCTCCGACGCATCATCCCGACCGAGGGAGGAGAGCAAACGTGGCACCCGTTGCAGAGAATCTGCAGAATCTCCGCTCTGACAAAACAATCTATGCACTCTCACATCACCTTTCATTTACCTCAAGGCGTCACTCTCTCCGTGCGCTGAATCGCCGTGCCTGTTCACATCAGTTCTGCTTACTAGATGACTGCTGGGCGCGCGGCGTGCCGCAAACTGTTCAAGACAATTTAATGGGTTATCACGCGGGCTGTCTTTTTGATAGTTATGATACATTGCTTTGATGAAATAAATATTCATCTTTCATTCATTTGCTTAATGCATCGTGTGTGCAGTGCAGAGTGAGACTGCTTGTTCAGCGGCGGCCATGTTCATGAATACGCTGTTGTCATACGTACCAAGGTGGAATGGAGCTGTTTTCACACCATGTTCACGGGTTAGGGGTTGTTTTAATCGTTCCTCCTGGTCATAAAGGATATTTTGAAGTCAAGTTTGTTTTTTTATTTTCATTTCTACCACATATAGCAGATGTAGTTCATAGTGAAATGAGTTCCTTGAAGACCGTCGAGCAACACGGCAAAGTCTGGAGGTCCCTTCCTGACAAAATCCTCGGTCCTTATCAGTGTCACGATAGTCCACTTGTTTTTTATGATTTATTGTTCCACTACTTTCATCAGCAATATATAGTCCTAAATAACGCAGTGTTACTGTAGCGCAAACGTACAGACATTTATTGAAATGAAAATGTTTGAGACTGTCACAGATCTCTTCCCATTTTCATCAAAGTGACACAGCGGCACTAATGAATGCATGTTTTGGCAGCTCATGGTCTTATACCTCTGCAGGACTAGACGCCGTAACCTACGTACGTGGCCTACGTTAGACTTGAGCCCTCATCAGCCTGGTTCGCTCTGTAACGACGTCACCCAAATGCTAGTTTTTCTCAGTTGGGTTCATTTTTGTTTCCACTTGCGTCACTTTCAGCAATGGCGAGTCTGGGCTGATGCAACCCTTGAAAGGATCCCTTGGTGGTCTGCTTGGTCTTTGTGTTTTCACTACTGTTGGAGGCCACGGTCTGTTGCTCTATTTGAATTGTATGGTGTTGTTCAGACACATGTTCTCGTTATTTTGACATCCCCAATTTGGTCAGTGAGCTAAGCTAACTGATAGATAATTGAATTCAGTCACTTGGACTTTTGGACGTTATTTCAGCATGAAGCTAAGATTTAGTGCAGTCATATTAGAATTTATTCCTAACAGAAACTGTTTTAACCTTAACACAGTATGTAGAGTCAAAAGTCCCAGCTTTACCTCAACTCAGCAGACTAAAACCCAGAAAGAGTGTGAGTGTGTGCGGTAAACCAGGAGGGAGATGCATGGCCGACAGACTAATATTTTGCAAAACCGTGACAGAGCTAATGATGAAGAATCCCAAGTTAAAGCAGTTAAAAATGCAACGGCAGCACATTTTCTCTGAGCTCAGATCACTGCACCTGCTATGAAGTGGCTCCCAGTCACAGAGCTGGAGTTTGTAGAGAGGGATGTGATTTAGAACGAACTAACCGCTGCCAGCCCTGACTGGCTTCCTTCAACAGAGTCCAACCTAACGATTAACACGGACACTTCATAAAATAATCTGATATATGTGTGTTTGAGTGCTCCACTACATCAATCATGACAGAACCTCGCTGGTTCTACCCGCTGTGGAACGTCACATGTGCTGGAAATATAACAGAAGTAGAAGACGGAGAAAAAGGAGAGGAGGGAGAGGGGAAGGAGAAAGAGAAGGAGAAGAAAAGGAGGTAAGAGAAGAGGACGACAAAGAAGAAGATGTTGAGGGAAGAAGGAGAATATGAAGGAGAAGAGGATGAAGACGAAGATGAGGGAGGTGAAGGAGACAGAGAAGGAGAAGAAGATGAAAGAGAAGAAGACAACGATGAAAGAGAAGGAGAAGACAATGAAGAAGAAGACAACGACAACGGAGAAGAACATGTAGGAGCAGAAGAAGACTAAGAAGGAGAAGAGGATGACGAAGATGAGGGAGGAGAAGGAAAAGGAGAATATGACGAAGGAGAAGACGAAGAAGAAGACGACGACAACGGAGGAGAACATGTAGGAGCAGAAGAAGACTAAGACAAAGGAGAAGGAGACAACGAAGGAGAAGATGAGGGAGGAGAAGGAGGTGGAGGAGGAGGAGAAGATGAAAGAGAAGACAACGAAAGAGAAGAAGACGACTAGGGAGGAGAAGAAGTCAATGACAAAAGAAGGTGACTATGAAGGAGAAGAGGAAGACGAAGATGAGGGAGGAGAAGGAGACGGAGGAGGAGAAGAAGACAACGACAACGAAGGAGAACATGGAGGAGCGGAAGAAGACTAAGACAAAGGAGAGGGAGAAGATGAAGGAGAAGATGAGGGAGGAGAAGGAGGTGGAGGAGGAGAAGCAGCTGAAAGAGAAGACTACAGAAGAGAAGAAGAAGATGACTAGGGAGGAGAAGAAGTCAATGACGAAAGAAGGCGACTATGAAGGAGAAGAGGATGATGAAGACGAAGATGAGGGAGGAGAAGAAGATGAAAGAGAAGAAGATGGTGATGAAAGAGAAGGAGAAGACGTAGGAGAACATGGAGGAGCTGAAGAAGACTAAGACGGAGGAGAAGAAGAGGATGATGAAGAAGATGATAATGAAAGAGGAGGAGAAGACGACGATGAAGGAGAAGGCAAAGAGGGAGGAGCAGGAGAAGGAGAAGACGCCTGATGTTCACCCAACATGAGACAGACATGAAAGACAGAATGGGTTGATTGAAGATGAAGCCTACATTAAAGCCACTTTCAGGTTTAGGATGATTTCTTTTTCTAACCATGGAGCTCTTGAGTAATGAACAACGTGACAAGGCTTTGATTAAGAAATTCACAAATATAAATCACATAAATGTGAGTGTCTGCTAGACGAGGATGATCCAGTTAGAGTAGAAAGCTGCTCCTTTAAGAGCCGCTGATCCACTGAACCTCCCGGCTCAGACTTTTGTGTTTTCCTCCCACTTTCTTTTATTGCACACCTGCTCCCTCGCCGCTCTGCCTTTTACTCCCCGCTTCATAAAGGGAAGTCTCTGTTTTGCCTCACTCAAACTTTTTCATCCGCTCCTTTCAAACCTCTCGCTCTCTGATCGCGCTCTTTTCATCCTCCCGGCAAAGTGCGCGGCACGCTCGGGCGGGCGGCGGCGGACGCGGCGTCTGCCGTGCGCTCGCACATATTCAGAGAAAGGTCGTGGATTGGGTCGGAGCCTTTACACGCCGCCGCGCAGATTTTTCTGATTGGCTCTATTCACACAGGCTGCCCTGCTGCCCCTGGAATAGTCTCAGGCTGCTGTTTCAAAGAGGAACAGTGTTCAGCTGATATGGTACCGGTGCTCTGCAGGGAGACCAGGTAGCATTTTTATCAAATCCAGTCCTTATTCATTTCTCTTGGGTTGAGTGGTCAACAATATCAAAGGCACGATGCCTGAGAATAGAACACATCTTTAACAGCAGTGGGAGCAAAATGACTTCTGCTTGTTTCGGCCTAATGCAGCTCATCTGCGAATTTGTCAAATGCTAAACCGTCAAAGGTTTAGGAACAAAAACCTTCTCTATCCTCAATGGGAGGGTGCCACTTTGGTTTGGTTTCCCGTGTTTGTTGGTGCATATCTGTCAGATGTTCACCCAGCTTTTCAAGTTTTGCATCCGAATCTTTTCATCTTGTGTCGACACCTACATCTCGTCACACCTGCTCTTTACATCTTCATTACATTTGGGTGCTATAGTCCAAGTCATGGATTGTCTATAACAGTGGACGAGCCCATGGCATGACACCGTCACTAGGTTTTTGGGGCTGGACCAGGCATTTTTTTGGATTGGATCCTGGTCTTTTGTAGTTATTTATCTTAGGGCTGTCATAAATCCAAACCACGTCCCTGTAGCATCAATACATCATCATCTTCTATTCCATTGGTGGTTGGTTATCGTCAAAGCTGCCTGAAATTAAAGTTTATTTAGTGGATCTCTGGCGAGACAATCCACTTCCAACTTGATTCAAAACCTACAAAAAAACTGCAGAACGCACTTCAAGGAGTACATATAAACGCTGGACGCTGCGTTTGAAAGAAAGGTTTTTGTACTTTTACTTATTTTAGATCTACCATGAACCAAAACCACATAGCTGCAGCATCAAAACGTGTTTTTCTCCTTTATGGCAGTTGGCTAGCTTCAAAACTGCTAAAAGTCAAAGAAGAAGACCCAGAATCAGGGTGACTGAACATGTTAATGAAGTGAAGTCGGTCATACAGCAAGGAAATTGTGCAATGTGAATGTTTTGCAAGATGGTAGTAGGCGATCGTCAATCAGTACTACCAACTTGAAACAGAATACCTTGGGTACACTCAGGGAAAGGCTGCACCCCCAAAAAAACCACCACCACCAAGTAGAAGTAGAAGAAGAAGAGCCAACCACCACAGTGAATGTTGCCTTTAAATGACAAGAACAGTTTCTTGGAGACAGCGTCAAGGAGAAAAGTCTTCAGTTTGACCAATGAGAGGAAGTGGAGATGTGTCGTCCATATTTTATACAGTCTATGCTTTTGCATAGCAGATCTGGTATTTCACTAAATAGGTTCCAAACTGAAACATTTATCAGGACTAGATCCAAATCATCGGTGCTAAAAATCAGAAGTTAATCCTTTGACAGGTACCTTTATTTTCTGCCAAGTTAACATGAATGCTCTTAAAGTCTTCATGATAACACCATCAATCGGTAACAGGACACCGTGATCACTTTCATTACGTTTGACGCCAGCTGCAGAAGGTTTAAACCACAGTCGCGGTAATAGTGGCTTTCAAGTCTCCCCTCTTTCTCTTCTCTATCCATGTTTTTTTTACAGCAAATAATGGACAAGGCAACACGCCTTCGTCACCCCCGCCCTGCTCGCCGCGTGTCGCCTCGCTTTGCCCGCTCAGGCAACAAAGTGAGGCCTTTGCACGGGCGGAAAAATGCAAAAAAAAAAAAAGTTCAAAGCAGATTATTAAATTAGAGAAAGACAGAGAGACACTGACAGAGACATCAAATGGAGAGAAAGCGGCCCTGCGAGGGGGAGGACACAGCCGAGTGGAAGTGGTGCCAACTTCTGAATCGGCTCTGAAGAACAAGAAACAGGCGCCCATTTCCTTGCCCCCACCCCTGCCGCCCCCACCTTTTGTGACGGATCTAACGCGGTGGAGAAAAAAAAAAAAACAGGGAAGACACAGAGATCTTCTTTTAATCTTCTCTGACTGTTGGCATTATAAAGGGACCCGCGTCTTTGTGGCCTCTGAATGCAATAACCGTTGCCTGTGCCTTGTTTTTGAAGGAACGACGGTCTGGTCTGAAAGAGAAGGAAAGAAACGAGCGGCTTCAAAATGTTGATTTTAGGCAGGGACGTCTCTGTTTTTTTTTTTTTGCAGTGATTGGCCATTAGGTCCACTTTAGTCAGTGTGTAATGAGAGCAGTAAGAGTCTATTTATCATGCATCCATTTAGCTCCGTCTTTGATTAGAGGGCCCTGATGGAAGTGGGATTTACTCAGCACACATTAAAGCATAGGTAAGCACAGACCATTAGGCCTGCAGGCCTCTTAACACAACTCAACTTGGTCCCCTAACAAATTGAGCACAAATGTGTCATTAGCTTTTATGCAGATTTAAAGAAGCGGTTAGTCAAATCAAATAGCGCCCTAAATTAACCGGTTTTTGATTCTGAAATCTGGCACTTAAACTGATGCCTGGATTAGATGATATCGCGCAGGGAAGAGCTACGCGCCAGATAAGGCAAATCTGCAGAAAATGAATATGCAAAGCAAATCTTCCGATGCCGTCTGTGGCCATTGTCATCCGTGACCTATAGCTGAAAGGGCTTTAAATAGACGCCTTCCAAATGGAGACCACACATCTGCGTGACAGTCCTGAGCCAAACGCGAGACGCCGAGCACACGTTCCTTTTGTGACGGCTCGGATCTAATGCTAACTGATGTGGATCATAGTGTCTGTCACCATCCATCTCTGTTCTCGGAGTATAAAGAGGCAGGCGAGCCAAGCAGGCTTCCGCTGAGAGACTCGCGCTCCACGCATGGGGCCCTCCTCCTCTAAACTACACCACTGGGAGCGAGAGAGTACTACTTTTTTCCGTTTGAAGGCAAAAAATAGCCAGTGACATCGCCTGGCTCCGTTTGAAGTGAATTGCATGCTGTTGCGTGGCTTTCGGAGTAAAAGTCTGGAGGAGACACCTGCTCCTTTCCTTCGCCTCGTTCTCGCGCTTCGCTCAAAGACGTATTCTGGGTCTGCGTTCAGAGGGGGGCCTTGTGTGTTTGTTGTGATCGGTTGTGATGTACATGTGACAAAAGTTTCTGGAGGAAAAGGTTTTATTTGTCTGGCTTCGCTGTGCAGCGTCACAAAGACGAGGTGTCCTTTTGCTGCTCTGCAGGAAGAAACAAGCAAATTTGTATGTATTAACAAATGTGCAAATGTAGCATTGGTGGCAGGGTTAGCCTAAGCTCCAGTTGTAGGGCTAGAGCTAAGGTTAGCATGTCTCACATGTCAATTGTCCAAAAAAAACAGTCATACTGATCAGTGAACCGTCCCCAGATGTTCCCTAACAACAACCGTTAAATTTCCAGGTTCTTGAACACCTTCCGCCTCGGCGCGTTCACAGGCAACATTTCCTCGTCCAGGTTTTAGCTCGGTAGCAGCTGCAACGCGCAGGTTATCTTCTAAATGTTTTAGCAGATACGCGTCTGATTCCCGCTTCTTGCAGGAGTCTAATTGTACAGCTGCTGGTGGCCGCTGAGGTCGGCTTGCCGCGCTTTGTCATTTGGCTTGATTTGATTGCTCTCCGCTGCTAAAAGCTGGAGCACCGCCAAATTCACGTGGTAAATCTAAGTGCTCGCGGTAATATGCCGAGACCCGGATTCATTTAAACGGCTTTTACCTCGGGCGGAATCAAAGGAATGATTGCGGGAAGTGTTTTAAGAGGGAGTCCGCTGGTGGAGGTCGGGCGCGTTATCTAAGTGAGCTATCATCTTTAGCTTTAGTGAAGAAAGGAAAGACGGGGGAGGGGTGGGAAGAAGCGTTTAAGGATCAGCGACCAGGTGGTTTGACTCTCTGGCCAAAATAAAATAAAAAAGGTAGATGAGGACAAGAGGAAGGTACTCCAATAATGTCAGCCTTGCGTTGTGTTCGGTTGGGAAGGCACAGCAGGCGCAGAGCTCAAATGGAGAGGCATTTCAGCCACAGCGGACCGCCGTTAGCCGCCGTTAGCCGCCATTAGCTACCCTTAGCGGTCCGTGCTGCCCATGCAGAGAAGTGGAATTGGCAGCTCCTGACAAGTGTGATCCACGCAGAGCGTCGCTTTGACATGCTGATGTTGTGAGATATCCAGAGGAGGCTTAAGCCCCATTTGCACGGGATTAGCTTCACCTGGGGACGTCACCGCGATTTAGAAATTACACCCCTACGTCTGCGTTCACGCGGGATAAGCAAACTCAAATGTGTTTTGCTCAAGTGTCGTGTCCGTGTTTATGATGTCTCTGCTGCTTTCCGCTTCACTCCACCACGTGTCAGAGGTAATATCGTGCGTTTTATACCTCAACACTTTTTGACAGTTTTAGCTGCTTCGCACATTCAGATTAGTAATAACGATAAAATCTGATGTGACGGGATGCGGTCTGTATTGATCCCGGGGGGAGAACTTACAAACTGCCCGTCAGTGTATAGATCAGCTCCACCTTTAACGATGCAATGAACACATCAATGCACCGCTAAATAAATCCAACGCATGATGAGGTGCATGTCGACCACCTCGACGTTCTCCAAGATTTTCATTCGTCTGATGTCGACCCTTTCTTCAAATGGGTCAGCGACGTCTAGACTTTGCACAGAGACGCCGATTCACAGTGGCCTTAAAGCCATCAAAGATGTGCCTGAATCAGTTGTGCGTATTGTGAAAGGTACGTGAAGAAAGACGGAGAAAAGGGATGAAGCTTGGTTTATACTCCCACAATGGCTCTTCCCATTGGCTTTGTACTGCACGCGTAGCCTACACAGTTGTAAGCATGCATACTCATGGCTGTTGTGTTGGCATTGTTCTGTAATTGCGCTGTAGTGCCACTTGATGTTTCTCTATATGCTTCAAACAATGATGATTGGAACTGAGCTGAAAGAAGTCTGGATTGTGTGGACTTTCTGACCTGGACGAGGCGAGCTGTACTATCGGACAGTCAGGTTAGGTGCGTGTCAGGCGTCGTCAGAGGCGCGACGGTAAAAACTGCACTGGCAGCAGCACCGTGTTCCACCGGTTAATGAGCAGTGGCAGTTAAAAGGAAGTCGCACAACATGACATCTCTCTCTCGCTCTCTGTCTCACCTCTAAAAGAAAAAACTAATTTCCACGCAGCAATAATTAGCATCAAAGCTAATGATTCGGCTTTGATCCGCTCGGGGTTTAAGGCCCGTCGACGTGCGGTCAGTGAAAAAGAGAGGCGGTTCAGATTTGAAAGTAATTTGACTTTGGTTTCTGAGGTTCTGGTCGCTGTGAACTATGAGGGACCTACAAAGAACCTTTGTTTGCTCTAGACCAGGGATGTCGACGTACTCTCAGGGGGTCCAAAACCAGTCCCTTCAAAAAGTCCAATCTGGTCCACAGGATGAATTTTGCAAAGTGTGGAGATTACGAATGAAGACATTGACTGCAATTCTTAATTTGTGCACTAGGGGCAACACAACACTGAGACCCAGAACTAAAAAAATCTTGTGGTAAAGTTGGGCTCCATGTGGCGCATGAACTAAAATGAGTTTGACACTTCAGCTCTAGACAATTCATTGGAACACAGGCAATGGTACATCCCGTATTTAAAAGGATATTGCAGTTTTAAACGTCTTTGTCTCCCGCCATGACAGCATCTTCTGGTTTTGCTTTAGTTCACTCAGCTGCAGATATCTCACTATCTTGACACATGAGCCAAACTCTACGTTCCTGGCTTGACACCAATTGGCCTCGCCGTGTCTTTTTTCAATTTGGGTAAACTGACCCTTTTAGCTTGGCGGCAAACACTGCAGATCAAGACCGGCTTCCGAGCCCGCTGAAGATGATTAAAAGTGTAGCGGGTGGAGGCATGGAAGGAGAGGCCCGTTTGACCCCATCCATTAGCGAGACAGAGAGGAAGAGACGCGGGGCGACCGCCGTCCTCCGTCGGCAGTCCATAGCCGCCCTCCCTGCCCCGCCTCCACACCACCTCCACCCTCCTGGACTCCCCTTGCTGTGTCTGTTAATGGATATTTAAAGGGTATGTCAGAGATCAGGAAATAAAGTGTGTCGAGGGGTCAGGCTAGACACGCATTATTCCCCCTCTTCCCCCCGAGGAAACACAGGATGAAACATGCATTAAACGCGCCTCTCTCGACGCCGAAGCGCCCGCAGCAGCCGCCGCAGCCGCCACCCTTTATTCCGATACGCTACACTCCTCTGCTGCTGCTCCACCACCACCACCTCTAATATCTTATGGAATTAAAGCGGTGACAGGTTATCATAATCCAATTTCAGAGACAATCGCACTGAGCACCTCGCAGCGCACCAAGAAACCCGGATCAGAATTGAATATGCACTCGGCGGATTAAATTACGCAGGGAGAAATAATTATGGCCTACATTGGGAAATATCTTTTTTTTTTTACGTGTGTGTGCGTTTTTGTGTGTTATTGCAGTACAGTATTGTGTACAGTGCTCACTCCGGTGCACTCACACAAGATATCCAATCCTGGGTTGTCAACAGCACGAGGCTGAGGTAGGAGGCGGCGGCGGCGGCGGGAGCGGCGGTGGCAGCAGCGGCGGTGTTGGCGGCGGGTGATGGTTGTTATTGTGTTATTGTACACTCTGTCTCATAGCGCAATATCTGTTCTCAAAATAATGTCACCCTCTAATGAAGTAAGGCTCCTTTTATTATTTATCATTTCCTGCCACGGCCAGGAACTGCAGCGCCGTATGCCTTGGAGATGTTTTTTAAAAAGGCCTCTTTAAATGAACACATTTGAATTGTAATGTGATTTTTTTTTTCCTCACCCCCAAGCATGGAAGAAATGATGTATTTTCTCAGAGGCTGCTGTTTGGTTTTCAACAGTTTTGAGGTGTCATGAAGGTGTAGCAGTTCTTGTCAGTTTGGATTGCCTTGCCGGGTGCTGTTATTGACGACTGACTTTCCCCCGTGACGAGCTGCAGGATGTGCTCTAGAATTCCTTTTAAAGTCTGGAAATAAGTCTCTTCGCAGGCTGCTTTCACACCTGCAGCCATTAGGCCATTTCAGTTGAGCCTCTAGGTTTGGTTATTTGGGCAGGCGTCAAGGAACCGTGGGGAGGCGGTCATTTGTATTTTTTTATTTTTTAAGACTTTATTCATCTGCAAGGGTAATTGCTTGGTCACAGTAGCTCAGTTGCATATATCTATAAAAAAAAAGCTCAAAGAAAGTACAAAGAAAAATGGGTGAAGATGGTTTAAATTAAAAAATGAAATAATATTAAAAATAAAATAATAAAAAATAAATAGTGAGATAAAACGGCAAAATAAAATAGCAAAAAATTTAAAAATAAAAATAAATAAAAAATAAAATAAATAAAATGAAATAAAATAAATGAAATAAAATAAATAAAATAAAATACAAATAAATAAAAATTTACATACTGACAAAAAAAATTGCAACAGAAGTAAATATATATTATATACATAGGAAGGTTTAAAAATGTGCAATAACATGGATTTATCTATCCCAGAAAGAGGAGTTGTTGTACAGCTGGATAGAGTTTGGTATGAATGATGTCCTGTAGCGTTCACTGTGGGAGTGGAGCTGGATCAATCTGTTGGAGAATGAGCTCCACAGCCCCTCTATAGTCTGGTGCTGTGTCCATGATGAAGAGCAGTTTGTCCAGTGTCCTCCTTTCCCTCACAGAGACAAACGTCTACAACTCACTGCCAATAACCTGTCAATCCTACTGATGTCCTTTCTTCTGGCGCTGCTCCGCCAACAAACCAAAGCAAAGTACAGACTGGTTCCTCAGGAAGAAGGGTCTACTCAGGCCCTTCTTGTCCACAGCATCACTGTTGTCCCTCCAGTCCAGTCCGTTGTTCACGTAGACTCCCAGGTACTTGTAGCAGTTTGGAACATAATTTGACACCAAGGTGTATGCGTAATATTATTATTGTAGGAGTTTCCTCGATGAACATTTGCTGTTGTGCCTCTTGTACCACACCCTTAAGAGCAAACGCCTGCTCCATTCTAGTTTCTTGCACAGAGCACATTCCATTCACAGGTATACCATGAAGTGGATTCATTTTCTCTCGCTTATTTTCCTGAAATTTTGTCGATTTACGCGGAACCAAGTGGAAAACATTACAAATTTGCAAACTAATCAAGTGATGCTAACCAGAGCAGAGCAGCCACAGGTGTGACAACACCTCCAGTCAGAGCAGCTCAAACAGAAACCCATTCTGTTGCGTCAGCCATTGTCACCGGCTGCACTTCTCACGTCACTTGTCTCGTATCAGAATGGTTTCTTGAGATGCATTGTGCAGTTATTGTATATTCAAGGACTTGGTGGACACGTGGGAATCTGATGAATGAGTGAAGATGCTTAGAGGAGGAGAGCGGTTACCATGTCAACAGTTAGCAGATTTAAGTCATGTGTAAACCAAACACGGACCAAACCCCCCCAAACTTTAAATTACTGACTGCAACTGATCACCTAAGCTGTTAAAGGGTGATCCAATTTTATTTCAAACTGGTGTTTCTCGTTATTCAGGTGTCATCATACGAGTCTAAGTGACACGCCATTTGGATTTAAACTGATAATGAGAAAAGAAATATATCTCCACATGTAACTGGTCAGGCCTACAGTTATTTAATTCAACTTCACGGCGCTCTGAACTACTTGATCGGCCCTGCAGCTCTTTGCAGGAGCATAATCGGTACCTAAGTGAACTGTTCCCAAGTCAGCTTTCCACCACATGTTGGTCTGGCTTCCATGCTATCGGTCATGCTAATGCGAGGAGTCACGCAGAACTTTAGGTGATTAACACAAACCCCCTGCAGCTTTTCAAACAACACAACACTGTGTGAGTGTGAGGTTCAAATGCATCAGCATTATCCTTTAACCTACCGTGGAGATGGTACGTCAGATGTTAGAGATGGGTGTAGTTAAGATTTTACAGATTCTGGTATCTGTACGGGTAATTCCTCAAAATCCTCAATCTACTTAAAGGGAAATTATCTTTTTTTAAATTATTTTTTACAACCTAGACCTAGTCATTTACTCACCCATATAAGTTTGGTGTAATTTGGAGTTTCCCAGACAATATTTAGATCTATGTATATCCATAGTGGGAGTGAATGGGGCACCGAAAAGCAGCATCTAAATAACACATCATCTGCCCCAGAACTCGTTCGTTTCACCAATATTTTGCTATGATACACTAGTGCTGTTCCCCGTTGAGTCCAGAGTTACCAGTTATTATCATTCGGGGTCTGTGGGTTGACCTACTAACCTCTGACCTGGATGATGTCATCTCTGAGCGCCGTGCACACCCGGGTTGGCTTGGTTACCTGTAATTGGCTACTGCTAGTTTTTTACAACATGACTGAATATTTTCAACGGGGACTAGCACAATAGCACTAGAGTATCATAACACAATATTGGGGAAATTAACGAGTTTCACGGCAGATAATGTGTTACTTAGAGGCTGTGTTTCGGTGCCCCATCCACTCCCACTATATGGATATATGTGGCTGCAAATATCGTCCGAACAACTCCAAATGACACCAAAGTTAAATGGGTGAGTAAATGAGAAAAAAGAAAAAAGGCCCAGCTTAAAAACAAAGAGTAAATGATTAATATTTGTCACAACCGGTCATTTAATATCTATTCATGTTTATTTTTAAAAGCCCACATCAGCTGAAATCCCGTCTCTCTCTGTCTTTCTCGAGCGTAGCCAGAAATGGAAAGGAAGCGAGGATGGTGGAGACGTGTTGACAAAGGACGAATGAATAATGGGAAGGAGGACTTCGAGGGGAAAAGAGAGCGGGCTATAAACGAAGGAGGTGGGGAAGACTGCGGAGGTGACGGGGTCAGCCCTCCCCTCTAAACTACCTCCGTGCTGCTGATTTTTATATCAGCCGCGCACCCCGGAGACATCTCCCTCGACCTCCATCCATCACGCGCCGCTGCCCGGGCGCACTGTCAGCCTCGCCAAACGCACATAATTGTGAGTACACAGATACAGCCGTGCATCAATGCGCGGGCCAGGGAGGCGAGGTAGGTGAGCCCCCACCCCACCACCTGCACGCCGGGCCGCTGGGAGGTAGAGAGACGTCTTGTACGCCATCATGCAGAAGGCGAGACATGAATGCAAGGAAGCCATTTGTTCTGGATGAAGAAATAAGATAAAATCCGCTCAGTAGCCTGGATAACTCAAACCCGTGTCCTTAGCAGCCTGCATTTCTTTTTTAATCCGGAGCCAATTACAGTTCACATAACGCTGGTCAATACTTAACTGCCGCCCTCTGCTTTGATTTGGATGCATGAACTTTCCTAAATGAGGAAGTCTCTCGCTGTTTTCTCCGACGCGCTCCGCCCAGTTGGTGCATCCAGTATCCCTTTCGTTTTATTGATGTGTTTGTCGATCTCTGTCATCTAATTATTTCCCCCGCTCAGCGTCTCTTGCTGCTCTCTCGGCTGCAGAAGGCGTCTCTCTGATTGCCGGGGCTGCACTGCGCTCGCCGGAGATAATACCCCCGAGCTGAACCAAATTGTTGCTCTCTGGTTAGCTCGGACTTAAATATTTTTTTAGGGGACGGTTCTTTGAAAGTCGACACAAAAGCGGCGGTAGTGGGTGGGTGGGGTGGGGGCTGGGAATTTAAATGATGGAGCATGAATAAAGATTTGCGGCTTTCATCTGAGCACCGCGTGCCGATCGGCAAGAGGCCCGGTCAAGGGGGAGGCGTTGGGTAAAAAATGACCGTCATAAATATGGTTTTGATTTTCTAACCAAGCGAAACAACAAAGTTACGACGAGAACATTAGCTGCATTGATCCCGTCTGGTCGATGGAATAAAGCAAGGCGGTGACCTTTCCCACATTCGGAGGCATAAAATTCCTCGCTGAACGTCTCGGAGGGCTCCGGCTGAAAGCATTAACACAAATTACCAGCCGCCATTAAAGTCTTGCGTCAATTCCGCCCCGCGCCGTCATTACCAAGCGGCTGATAAAATGCCGGGAAGCCGTCGTCCCGTGTTCAGGCATGTCTCATGTGCACACACACACACGGGGAACATGTGTAAATGCAAACACACACACACACACACGCTCAGCCCTGGAGACTGCTGCGAAGCCTATTACACACAGTCTGATTTACAGCTGAGCTGCCTGTAGCCAGGACCATCAAGCCACCAGCGCACCAACCTGCCGTGACAGTGCAACTAATTGAGCCCAGATATATCTGTCCCCCCCAACCGGGCCTTGAAAGGGTGATAACACGCCTACCTGCACAACACTGCCTGTACATATTTTACAGCACAAGAAGAAGAAAAGAAGAAAAAAGAAACACAACAAGGTGGCATTTGCAGCTCTTAGCTACACAGGGATTTTAGCTTCAAGCTCAACACCTCCAAGTGTTTATTTCAAATATGAAAATCAATGGAATCCATAGAATTCTTGGTAATAATATGTTTTGTTTTTGTAACGACAATTTAAGGCCGATTTTTCCTATTACTACCCATTGACTTCACTCCATCAGAATGTTGACGCTCACTGGACCCTAGACAAACAAAATCAGCACCTCTAAGTTTTTAATTTGAACATGAAAATCCATGGAATCCATAGAATTCTTGGTAAAATTTTTATTTTTTTATACCCCTTGACTTCCCTCCATCAGAATGTTGATGCTAGATAAGCACAAGAGGAAGAAAAATAAAAACACAACACGGTGGCATTTGCAGCTCTTAGCTACACAGGGATTGTAGATTAAAGATCACCACCTCCAAGTGTTTATTTGGAATATGAAAATCAATGAAGCCCATAGAATTCTTGGTAAAAAAAAAAATGTTTTATTTTAACAACGATTTAAGGCAGATTTTTTTCTTGTCAACTCTTCACAGGACAATCACTTACAGAAGATGAATGAATGAATTTTCCTATTTGTACCCATTGACTTCACTCCATCCGAGTGTTGACGCTTACTGGACCCAAGATAAGCAAAAGAAGAAGAAAAGAAAAAATCAGGTGGCATTTGCATCTCTTATCTCTTATTTATGGTGAAGATCAACGCCGCCAAGGTTTTATTTTGAATAAGAAAATCAATGGAATCCATAGAATACTTGGTAAAAATATGTTTTTAAGGATCATTTAGGGCTGATTTTTCCTATTAGTAACCACTGACCTCACTCCATCAGGATGTTGATGCACACTGAACCCAAGATCATTAAAATTTATTCACAGTCATTCTCAAAATCTAAGTCAGTCCTTGAGATATTCCATACAGTAGACACTTGTCTGTGTTATAGGTCTGCATTTAGGTGGATGTGTAACACCGCCCAGTTCCCTGCACCTTGTTGCTAGGCTCTGAGCTCCTAACAGACTCCAAATCAATGTCATTAAATTAGGCCTATTCTGAGTGGATAATAAAGAGTCTGTCACCTTATGTGTGCTCCGATAAAGCTCTAATCTCATTAGAATTACAACACTCCTCTGCCAACGAGTGAACTGAGAGGGAGGGATGAATAAAACCAACATCCCAGACTGAACAGGCTTCGCATAAACGCGGCAGCGGGCAGACATTTAAATGGAGGGGGGGCTATACTGTCATATCATTTTATGGTTTGCAGCTGCTGCAGAGAAGGGCGTCCCATCTAATTATTGTCATTTATGTGGTTGTGTATGATCTACTGTGGGAAAATGTAGTGGTAGGAGAAAATGTCACGGCTGAAATCACATTTATTAAGATGCCTGAATCAAGATGGAGAAAGCCTGGTAGATGTCATCCATAGGTTTCCTAGCTCAATGTGGTGGATGCTCGGCAGGGCCCAATGAATAGAGATGGGATTTAAGGTTCCTTAAAGGGAGCCGGAACTTTTGAATCTGTGCCTTTCAAAGAGCCGTTTAAAAGATTGGCTCATTTTGACATTGTTTACTTCAGTGATAGGCAACAGTTAAAATGTTCTAATTCTCTGTGATTAATTGTGATTAGAAATTTGAATCATTGCCCAAATTAGGTACTTTTTTAAAACCGCTACTGTATGGACAAAGGTTCAATAGCATTTGGTTTGCAAACACTTTCAACAAATAAGTGCTTTTTAATAGCGGTATTCCCTTTACACAGTTCAAATATTTCATGTTAATCATCTTGTAGGTCCCATAAACATTACTGTAATCAAATCAAATATAAAACCAAAGCTATTTGCCACTGCCAGGGCATTAATGTTGAAGAACAAGTTACCCCCTGAGTCCATTAATGCTACAATAACGTGTTAACTTGCCCAGCACTAATTTATTTTGGAGATGCCGGCCTGAAGCGAAGTCATTTTATCTGGGATATAATCACTGGGAGCGATGATGGGGTAAGATTTGGATCAGAATCGTTCAAACATTAACATCCCACAAACACATACTCTATTGGTGAGCTATTTGAGCTTGAACTATTCAGATGTATTAATTCTAGACACTTTTAAAGACGTTTACTGGAATTGAACCAACGTCAGAGAAGAAACCGTGTCAGCCAACTGCTCATGTCACATTGCATAATTTTAAGTCTGCAGGCGTTGATTGCATCCCTTTGCCTCAGGGGTGCAATTTTAACACGGTGCTAACACAACCGCTTAGTCTTGACTTTGGTGATTTACGTTATTGTTTTCCTCCACACTCCTACATGTTACGTGACATGATCTGACAAGTGTAGCACAAAGAAGTGGACGGTTGACATCGGTGTTGTGATTCCGCGAGAGCAGAAACATCTGGGCACGTCCGGGCCGGTGAATGTGCAGTTAGGGTTACGTGTGCTTGGGCTGCATTCATGCATTTTTATGTGAACGCCTGTTTATGTGCGCCGCCGGCCCTCGGAGGCTCTGCCGGCCCCTGCTGCTCGCTCGCTAACCTTCACCGAGCTCCTGAAGAGGTCAGGATGTCGGCACTTGTCTACCTCCCTCCTCTCGCACTGATGCAACATAACTAGAGTGGATTTCCTCAGCTGACAGTGACAGATGGATGACAGGTTATCCGCAGGTCGAGTCGTGTCAAATTAGCGTCACTGTAAAAAAGTATCGAACAGGGTTTTTTGTTTTTTTGTGCGATATCCCGGAGCATTCATTATTCACCATGGAACAGACCCATCTGCCGCCGTTCTCTAGGAGACAGAGGGATTAGACAACAGTTGGATGGACTGGTGACGGGACACAATGCTGAGATTAACGTCTATTACAGATGGAAGGCTGCGCTGGATTTCAGTGGTGTACCTGCTAGCTTTAATTCACGGTTGCAACCAGGTTTCGGAAGTCGCTAAGGGCCTTTGATACGTACCACCACAGAAATACTTTATATGACAACATTTGGAGACACAGAACTTTATATAATTATTTAATAATGTCAAGGAGTCACTCTGAGGTGATCACCACGCCCCAGAAGAGGTTGGTCTGTACTGGCTTTACAGGCTAGCCTGGACGTCAATCCAGCCAGTGACCCTTTGCAGTAACTCCCTTGGGAACTGATTACGCCTCTGGAACGATCGTTTTGCCAGGGCTTTATAACGGCGGCATAGTCAGGCCATCAGAGCACCGCGGAGTTGATGTTTGGTTGTAGGACCGTCCGATTGTGTGCAGAGGTAAGAAACACGGTCCAGAGTCGGGTAGTGACATGGACAACGTTATAGAACTACTAACAAGCAAAAGCCCTATTTGCACGGGACTAATTTTGCCCGGGGATCTACAGCACTTTGCAATAATATCAGAGGCTGTCTTGGATGTGTGTGTATGGTGAAAATTTGAGATGTCGTTGATCCATTTGCCCATTTAGACGAATGAAAGCCTTAAATCGAGCATTACTGTGTTCATTGACAAAGGCAGGCCTGATTTAAATCCTCCCGTTTGTTCATAACTTCGTATAAGTGAGGAAAACACAATTTGCTTACCTGGGTAAAACTAATCCCGTGCGAATAGGACTTCACAGAGATGAGGCAGCCAACATGGACACAACTGTGTACATTGAGTAAAATCCTTCCGCCATTCAACCGCCAGTCCATGCATGACACGGTAGAGGAACACTGTCACTGCGGTACGCCGCCATTGTTGGCGCTGTGGGAATTCCACAGGAATCCTGTGACACACTATCTCCTTTTAGCCGACTGATGTGTCTGTATCTGGGAGGGGAAGTGTCAGCCCTCCAGAGAGATTTCATTCAAGAGGGGAGCTTATCGTCCTACATGCTGCAGTTGCCTGCAAATACAGTCATATAGTGTTTACCACTGGTGAAACGTTCGGAGGGTTTGAAGCTCTCAAAATAAAACAAAAATAAAAAAATAAAGGAATCTTTGCTGAGGTTTGAGTTTGTACACATTTTAGACACGAGAAATGCTGACATCCAGTACGAGATCCCGTGATGTTTAAGTCAAGGCTGCCGACACTCAACATGTTAGAACTTGTCGTAGGTAAAAATGCACAAGGTGAAGGTATGTAATTGTGTTAAAGTGCCTTATAATTACAGTTTAAAACTAATAGAGCTGTCTGTAAAAGCTCCAACAACCCCACAGGAATCAGCGACGTCTGAGAACAGAGATTTATTCTGCACTTGAATGCTCGAATAATAAAAAACACGGTTTTATTGTCAGCCCGGCCTCCCAATAATACTTCTCTGTTTCACACAGAACTCAACCTGTGACTCTTGGAAAGGATTTTTTTTTAGGCCAGCTGTCAGCACAAGCACCAGACAACACACATGCAATGATCTGACACATACCCGTGCAAGACAGAAGACAAAGACGGGAGGGAGGGATGGACGAGGTTTTGAGCAGAGCTCGCCAGCTTCGCCTTTATCTGCTGTCCCAATCCTCCCGCTCCGTGGGTGGGCGTTCGCGGTCCAGCGTTCGCTCTGGACGCCTGCCCTCGGTGGAGACGAGCGGCGAGGGGAGGCGGTTCCAAAATTCCCACGATGCTCGTGTGGAGCAAGTTCTGAGATAATTGGACGGCGGCGAGAAGCGACATCTCAGAGCTCTGGACAACAGATAGGAGGATGTGTGTATGTGTGTTTGTGTAGGTGGCGTATGCGTGTGTGTGTGTCTGCTCATGAGTGTGTATGAATGTTTCTTAGGAGTTGGCATCGGCGCTGCCAGTCTGTTGCCAGACTCCCTCCATATGTCCATCCTGCTAGCATCCAGCACTAACAGGCTAAAAGGCATTACCGGCTATTTAACTGGCCGTTACAGAAAGCATCAGAGGAATAGATGGAATGGAAGCGACAGCGCATGAATGAGGCTGTCTGTCCTTAAGGAGCAGAGTTACAGTAAGTGGAAGGGATCTGATAATTCAGATGTTTACTCGGCTCTCTACACGCCGCGGTATTCAAGGTGCAGCCTTCGAAGTCGGCCTTTTCTTCCCTTTTTTTTTCTTGTGTGCTCTTGGAGATGCATACTCTGTGCATGAGACGAGATAGAGATGAGATTGAGTGGTAAAGAGGAGAAAGTGCCATTGGAGTAATTTGATAGTAGAGCAGGAGCAGACGTTGAAAGGGGCGCATTAATCGGCTCTGCATTTTCACCGTGTGCAGGTTTAGAGTCTTATCCGTGATGCTCACACTTGGGACTGAAGTATCTCAACAACTACTGGATGACTTTCCATTAATGTGGATGTACACAGTTTCCTGGCATTCCCTTTTGCGTCGCCACCAGCTGGCAGTCAGACGTTTGCTGGGAACATTCGTGACCCCTGTCTTTTTTGTTTTTTTTGGAGCCGACTGACTTTGCTGGAGAGGGGTCACGTTAATTGGCTTAGAAACTGAAATACTGAAGGAGATGCACAATGATTAACAACATTATCTTCCAGAATGATCAAACCAGGCTAGCTCTGTACAGTGTTCGGTAGCTAACCTTGATCCCTAACCTCCCGGTTAATCTTAGCCCTCATGGTTTCCCCTTTTTTTAACGATGGATATAGAACGATGCCACCTGCTGGTATGGAGAGTTTTCTTTCACTCCCTATGGCTATAGTTTTTGTGGTGTTTTGCAACCTCTGCAGGACTCGACGTAACCTACACCGGTGCGAGCCATTTATACTTATGCGTTTGCATCACCGAACATCCTCCGTTCAACTTTCCTCTTTGTGTTCCGTCTTTATTGATCCGAAACAATCAATTCAGAAATTTGAATCAGAAATACTGAAGAGCAAACAAAAGCAAAAATCAAGTGAACCAATCACAGCTCTTGTGATTTGCTTCGCCATGGCGCATAGTTGCGGTTCAAGCTACGTTGTTAGGGTCTGGATTGCGGCGCAGCCAAACAAACAATTTCTGGTTGATAGTGAACTGTGTCCACAGAATGTCCAAAGAATTACCTTCATGCTGGATGGATTATAATGGTTATACTCTTACATTATCAGCAGGTCATCTATTTTATGAGTAGTGTTTCTGCTCTGCACAGACACAAGACTTTTCATTTACTTTCACCATGAAAGCATGATAGCATGTTAGCTTAGCTAGTGCTATGCCCTGCGCACATCTGCACAAGTGTCTCCACTAAGCTGCTTTCACACCTATGACCAGGGACCCTCACGTTGATTTGGTTGGACTCGTTTGAGCACAGCAGCCTCATCTCAGCCTGACGGCAAACGAACCCCCTCCCCAATTTCAGCGTGAACACGTAGGATCCATGGACCAGTAGAGCTACCTTACTGGGCTAACCTTAGATGCTTAAACTAACCACACTGTTTATATCCAGTAACCCTACGTGAACTGCATACACCGCATTTTATTTTGCGAGAACGAAGTGTTGAGGCAAAAGTCACGACAAAGTTAAACGGAAGATTTTAACAACAGTCTATCAACTACGTGAAAAAGCTTCTGTCTTGTTTCAGTATGCCATTTAACCACAACTGGATTCTTGAAATTGACAGAAAACTCATACATTTTCAATTTATGTAAAAGTCCATGACCTAAAACGCTACAGAAACATAAAAATATAAGATATGCGTACCTGTGAAGTTGAAATAGGACAACGATAAGTAGGATAAGATTAAAAACCTTAAGGCAATAAGGGTACAGGTAAAATGAAACAACATTATGATCCGTGTGAGAACGATGAGAAAGGTTAAGGATAAGATATCCCAAAGATAACCGCCCAGATCAGGTAAAATCAGACTATTATTATTATGTAATGATGTTATTCGTAGTCATACCGTTGGCTCATCATGCCATCGGCTCATTGAAGCTGCCAAATTGAATATACAGACATATGCAGATGGCAATTCAGCACGTTAAGTATCCCTCGCCGAAACGCTCACAAAAACACACTCATCCACAAACGCACTCCCAGTAACTGGGCCCGCTCACATGGGGCTGTAACTTGATCTTTCTGACAGCTGCAGAGAAGCGCCTGAGGACTTATTATTACATTTAGCCCTTTGGAGGAAAAGAACATTAGTTTTAGGTTGCAACTCTCTCTCTTGTCTCCTGCTCTCTGTACTCAGCTGCAGTGGCTTTCTAAGTGGAGTTTTGGGATCCCTGGGGTCCTCGAAATGGTTCCTGGGAGGCCCCTAAAGAAACAAAACTTCACCGTAATTCAATTTAGCAGAAATGACCCCAGTTACAAAATGTATAAGAATGAGTTATCACAATTTTCAGGCCCGTGTGTACAGTGGAGTGTAGTCTGTTCTGAAATCCAACACTAAATCAACAAAAATCCTTCCATATGGCTGCCTTGGATGAAATCGTATCAAAGTAGGGGGGGCAGCGGGGGTCTGTGGACTAATGTGGGTTTATTTATTTATTTATTTTTACATGAAGGAGTTCGAGAACCCCCCACGGCAGCATCCTGCAAGTCAGAAGACACGGAGATGTAGAGAAGGAAAAGGGGAAAGAAGAAAATAACAAATGGGTAGTATTTCTCAGAGCACAGATGGCATTCAGCTCCGAGGGAGATGGCACAGGGTGATGAGAAGGGCTGAGGACAGTGGGGGAGAAGGTGGTGGCATTTGGAAAAAAGGGGTGTGTGGTGGTGGGGTTTGGGGGGGGGCATGGTAACGGTACAATCAGCTCTCCCCTGCCGGGCTTGGCAACGCTTGCGGCCTGTGTGCTTAGTCTCCGTGGTAACGGTGACATCACCGTGGGGACGGGCTGGGGCGGGTCTAACACCTCCGACGCCGATACAGGAGGTGATAATTGTCTTGGCAACTGCTGCCGCCGTGCTGCACGCCGCCGTGTCATCGCCGGCATCGGCGCAGCCTTTGATCTGCAGTTACAGCAGCACAGCTCAAAACGAGGCGGTGTCCAAATGGTTTGGTTCCCCAAAAGAACAACACATGGCGCATTTTAGTAACCTAAACCTATCTGTGATTTTTCAGTGAGTCACACTCGCATAAGTGCTGTCAGAGCCTTGCGTTTGTCAGAATACCGAGTGTTTTGGTGCAACTTTGTTTTAGGAAAGAAAACTTGAGGAACATGTTCAGGATGAACTTTTCATCAAAGTTGAATCAAGGAACTATTTAAAAACAACCTGGATGGTGACCTATGGTAAATGGTGTCAATGGTGCACCAAATGCTCCCATTTGTTCACACACATTCACTCAATGGGAGCAAGTTGGGGTTCAGTGTCCATGGTTCATGTGGTCCATGAACCAGGGACTGCAAGCGCTAACCCTTTAGTTCATGGACAAATCGGCTCCACCTACTGGGCCATAGACTTGCATGGATTATGGAAAAGAATTCTTATTACAAGTTGCGACTCGACATCTGGACCTTGAACAGGTCTAATTACCATTTGTACCACGTGACGACATCATTGGGAAAAAGTCAGCTTAGCAAGACGGAAGGTCAAAAGGCCTCTTCCTGCTGAAGGAAGCCCATCAAAAGCTACAGGTAGTAGCAGTCACCCTTGCAGTGGATGAAAAGATGGCATCTGCTTGGCATTACTGCTTCCCCTAGGCAGCAAGTAAACCAATCCCATCAAATTTGAGAGGCAACGCAAGGATCCAACATCAGTATCAAGATTATCAATCGTCGCAGGTGTTTGTTGTTTCTATTCTTCATCCATGCATCTTGGTGACCACCAAGCTAGCTATCTAGAAGATACTGTACGCCCATGATGGCTCACAGTCATCCAGGTCAATGTGTATCCATAAAACACAGCTGGACAAGGGCAACCGGACTTGTTGGGTTTCTTTGCGGGCACCACCCACAGATGTTGCTTTCATTTAGACCTGAAGAATCTACTTGGTCGATTGGCAAAATGTCCTCAAGAACCGTCCAGTTTCCATTCTCCAGGTTTGTCTTTTGGGCATGCAGGGAAATGGCATCCACTCTTATAGTCTTGCCTGCCAAGCTCCAATTGGTCGATGGCTTCCTCCAGATGGGAAGCCTGCAGCCGTTGAACAAATCTCAGGGACAGTCCAGAGTCCTGGACTTTGCTGCCTCCGTCGTAGCAGAACGTGTAATCTTGTAGGTGGAGAGACTCGGGGTGGAGTGGGAAATTTTGATGAAACAAGTGGACAAAAGATATTTAACTTTTCTCAACATCTAAAATTGCAATTCCTATATAGTATATAAGGTCACAGTGGTGTACTTTGCTTTCAATACTGAGTTTATAACCTTTTTGACAAATATAATCACCTACCTTTCATGACTAGCAGGTCCCTTGAGAAGCCCGTTCTACTTGACATTTTAGCACAATCCTGGGATTCAAATCTCTTGCCAAAGTTGGTGAAACATTGAATACTTCTAATCTTCCGAATCTGCACCTGAGGACAGCGAGAACTCAAAAGATTCGTTTCCTGATTCTGAAGATTTAGACGTCGCCCAGTTTTGTCCTGTTTCTCAGCCAATAGCAATCATTGGTGTCATTGGCTTGAATCAGCGGAGCATATGGATCCCTTAAGGCACCACGGGACATCCTTTCTCCCTTCTCTCGCCCTCGCCCAGACCCGTCCTCCTTTCCCTCTCTCCCAGCCGACGGCTTCTCCCGTCCCCCCGGGCTGCCCAGGTGTGGGGCAATATGGTGCTCGGCGAAATCGCTCCAAGATGAAGCTGCTCCTCCTCATGTATATTAGCAGGGTGAAAGAAGTGGAGCACAAACGACACAAAAAAAAAATCTTACGTTTTCATTTTCCAAAGCTGAAATTTAATATAAGTTTGATTGCGCTGCCAGCTCTTGAGATATTGCTGTAATTCAGAAGTAGTTAGGGAAAAAGTGAAATCTTCGGCTTTAATTGAAAGTTATTTGACAGCTGGTCTGAAATGCTTCCCGAAAGCTGACATTTGGTTTTTTTAAAATATTCATGCGCCTCGTAGACGTAATGAAATGTTATTTTACCCAGTCATTTACCGTATATATTTTGATGTACTTGAATTTTTATATTTCCTACGCTAACGCATCCAGGATGAGAACATGAAAAAAATATGAGCTACTGGAAAAAAAATGAATAACCCTAATGAGCTGGAATGATACTTGTGCCTCCTGTGTGTGCAATCAACTAGCTCTGTTTCTTTTTTATATATATATATTTTTTATTTGAAGTAATAATGTTCTTTCCTTGGATAAATCTGTGCCTGGTGTGTTGACGCTTCTGCCGCTTGTCATCTGAAGCGGGGGGTAGCGTTAAGACGCCATGAGGCCTGGGGTTGCAGAAATGGTGCAGAATGAATTTTTTTTGCATATTTCATCTCATTTTGACCATATTTGGATTTAGATTTTGGCGCTTTTGCCATCTGAGAGTAATGCATACATGAAAATAGAAGGAATCCAAATGCTTCAGGGCTATAGAGAAGCTACGACGTAACGCAATCACGTCAAACGCATTGGAAAAGTACGTTCAGCTCCGTGTTGTGTCGTTGTGCGGATCATTTCCAGCCCCAGGATGTGTTTGCATGTAATATTTGCACTGACCATAATAATCATCAGCGCGTTTAGGCGTGTTTGTAATGCACTCCTCGTGATTTCCAAGCACCTCTTCAAGCCCAGTGTTGGTCAACATTTGCGCAATCATCGTTTTATCCCCGAGAAGATTGGGCTTTGTTTAAACGCGGCGAGAGGCCGGAAGAAGGGAATAAGAAAACTGCGACGAGCGCCCGTGAATCGACGTCCCCGAGAGGCGCAGATAAGATTGTCAGCGGATGACGGGGAACGAGATAGCGGCGCCACGCAGAGAACACGTCTGCCATTTGTAAAAACAATCGCATTATACTCCGCTTTTCTTTTTCTCCTCTCAGTCTTCGGGCGAGAGCGAAAGAAAAAGTGCAGTGACGAGACAACAAAAATGCAAGAGAACATTTTCGTCTCCCCCTCCTTCCTTCCCCTCCCTCCCTCTTCGCCTCCCTCCCTCCTCCTGGATGCTAATTTTCATTTTAATTGCGTCAAACCACTTTTTCTCACATCTGAAAAACGTGTACGTGTGAGGGTGTTGATTAGAGAAAGTAAAAATACAGCATGTAGGATTTTTATGCTAATTACCCTTTAAACCTCGCTCACGTCAGTCGGCTTCCCTAATTAGCATGTTTCCGACAGGAGCGAGGAAGAGTGAGAGAGTGGTGCGATGTGGCTCTGCACGGCTAAATTAACGGTGTGAAAACCCAGACATTTGAATTTTTTTTTTCTCCCTTTTCTCCCTCATTCTTTCCTCCTCCTCCTCCTCCACCCACCCACACCTGTGAACGGGTCTGTGAGAGTTGGAATTAACTCTCTCTTTCTCTCGCTCTCTTGTCTGTCTGTCTGTCTGTCCACCCGTCCGCCCGCCCGCCTGCAGCATGCATCAGTCTGCAGCTCCGGTACTGAGTCATCTATCAGCTGTCTGTCTGTCTGCACGTCTGTCTTCCTCCTCCTGTTTTCATGTACATTATCTGTCTTTGCGTTAGCGTCTGCCTCCATTTTCTTTGTCAGTGATCTTTTATGTTTTATTTTTTCATCTTTCCCTTTGTCTTTTATCTGTTTTCCTCTCTGGTGTTTCTTGTGAGTGCGGTGTATCAGGAACGCCTCCATGGAATTTCTTCAAACACGACGTCTGCTTGGATACGACGATGAAGTGATTAGAATTTGTTGGTCAAAAGGTGAAAGGTCAAGGTTGCTGCGACCTTTTAGGGCAGAACTCAACAAATTATATAAAAATTGTAAAATGCTCTTTAGCAACATCTTTGTTGAACCTTTATCATGACATATTTTAAAGATGTTATTACATAAGTTACTAAATCCTTTGGGAGTTTGCAGTTTTTTCTTGACACATCAACCGAGCAGAACATTTTTATTGAGTGCTGTCCAGCAACTGTTCTGTGATTGGCCAGAAACCGAAAGTGGGCGTGGTTAATGCAGAATAGCAGAAATGCTAGCCTCCATTCTGTGAACTCCCGGGTGCTAATGCTCGTAGCGTGACCGCTAATGTCTCCTGGGTAGATGTTTGCGTACTGTGTGCGGGTGGAGGCTGTGGTGGTGAAAAAAGCATCTGAAAATTATAAGTAAAGTGTTTCTCGTGGTCCATTTCCCACAATGCTCGGTGTCTGTGAGGTATGCTGCAGTGGGAGGGCTCTATAAGGAGTTTTTTTTTTAGAGTATGTGACAAGCTTCATGAGTCTAGACATGGATGTAAATTGCAGCTGTGAGCCAGTAACGGGTTGTTCCAAAAGCTTTGTCCAGCTTCATATGCAGTTATTGGTTTCAACTAACGACCTACCGACTGACTGACCCACCCATCTACTGGGAAGTATGTGGACCAGGTTTCCATCCTCTCAGCTCTTTTACCTTCTTTATCGTAGTATATTTTAACATATTGTACATACATTAACAATGCTGTACACCTAGGCACAAAGTTGGGCGTATAAATTTCACAGGTTAGTTCAGTCTGGAAAAACTTCCTGACCTCAACCATATCTATCACCTTTGGAATGAACTCGATCATCGATCTCAATGTGAAGTTCTTTTGTTTTGAAATGAACCATACAAACCTATTAATGGTGCACATACTCACATATTAGTTGTAATGCTCGCTGTCTCTTTCTTCATCTACAGTTGTGCCTCTTTGTCTGTTTTCGAGTTATTTTTGCGTGGGCTCCGATGGCTTTTTTCCAACACCTTCCTCTCACTTCTCCTAGTTTGTCTCTTTAACTTCTTTTATTCGTTGCTTTCCGCTCTGGTTCCTGAGATGTACTTCCTGTACTTTTACAACTTTAATTTTTGGCCTCACAGAAGTTTAAGCGAGTGACCAGACGAGAGTCCATATCCGCCGCAATGTTCTGTTTAAAAGCCGGCAGTGTTTTGACTGTCAATTTACAGCTTGAGTGCCTTCAAGGTTAGACGCTTTCCATGCTGCGAGAGTGGGAGTTGTACGGTTACACCTGGCTCGCAGAGGCGCCTATTCAACAGGTCAGGAAGGGGCTGTGATGAAATGCCTTCACACTCTTTCTCTTGCTGTTGTTTTTCCTTAAAAATCATCCCTGCATGAATTTTTCTACCCTTGCACTCGGGTCCTGCCTGTTCTAGACGCAGGTTAATGGTAAACACTTTCACTCATTGTTTTTCCTGGCCTTACTGGATGTTCTGCTCCCGTAATGACTCATTAGTTCTTGAAGTGAACGAGCGTAATTGGCTAAAGCACAGGTGCAGCCTAATTGAGATGATGTTGGTTAGACGCAACGTGCCAAAATTCATTTCCAGTAGTCGGTGGCTCGTCAGATGTCAGAAATGTTCTCCGGGAGGAGGGGGGACCACAAAAGTGACACATTAAAACATTAGAGCGGAAGTTAAAAATGGCCTCTAAAAACAGGGAACAAGCAGAAGAAACTTGTGACTGATGTGACTTAATGATTTAATGAAGTCCTTCAAGGCTTCGGGCTTTTAACAGTTCAGCTCGTTTTCATCCGCTGCCACTTGATGTTTGTGTGTCTGTGACGGAAAGCTGGAGTGATTATTTGAGCAGTTAAATAATTTATTAAATGTTAGCATTTGAATAATTGCTCAAGACATTTGTAAACAGAATCACCAAAGATTCTCTGGCCCTTGCTTTTTAAGCATTTGCTCGTTTTCTTCTCTTGACTTCATTTTTATTGGTTAAAAGTAGCCTGCCGTAGCCACTCTCGATTTTTATCAGACCTTAAGTCGAGTAACGACACGACTAGTCAGTGTTGCCAGATGGGAAACGAAGAAACTAAGAAACGGGGAATAGCCCTATCATATTATGACAAATATTAGTGCAATGAGTTTCACGGCGGATAATGTGTTATTTAGAGGCTGTGTTTCGGTGCCCCATTCACTCCCATTATATGGATATACGCTGATCTAAATTTTGTCAGACCTCCAAATGACACCAAAGTTATATGGGTGAGTAAACAATCATATTTTATACCAGAAATAAGGTCCAGGTTGTAAAAAACGGTTAGTGGCTACATAGATTTTTAAGAAGGGAATAATGTCAGTTTAGTTGAGATTATGTGTAATTTTATTTTGTTTGTGAAGTAAAAGTTAAATAAAAAATCTTTCTAAATGTGAGGATTTCCCAATTTCCCTTAAATTGAATTGGGCTTTTGGGCTGTTTGTCAAAGAATAACAAAGAGCAAATAATTAATATTTGTCATAAAGGGTCATTTAATATGTATTCATGTTTATTTTTAAAAGCCCACAGACTCGGTGCCCCATTCACTCCCATTATATGGATATACACAGATCTAAATATCTGCCGAAGGAATACAAATTACACCAAAGTTATATGGGTGAGTAAAAGACCATATTTTATGCCAGAAATAAGGTCCAGGATGAAAAAAAAATGAGTTCCCAAATGATCCGAATGCATGATCCCAATCATAATCAGGGTTTTATTACCACATTAACATCAAGATAAACTTTTGTGATGCACCTTTTTTAAAAAGCTGAATCATTTTTTTTTCTATCATACTTTAAACCATCAAATAATGATATAAAATATAAAACATTCTGTCCATGTCTATGGCAAAAAGCATTATTGAGAAACAGTGTATTCGCCTTCAACCTATTGAACATTTAAGCACAGCCTCCGTACACGGTGTCATTTCACAGATTTTTTTATTCTCTGCACCTGACTCACCTCTTACAGTACTGCCAGTTGCTAATTTAAACACCGGAAACCCAAACTCTCCTCTTTTGTCAGCTTCCTCGGCAGGTGAAAATTAGTAGGTGTATCTTTGTCCTGCCTACGGTGCTGTAATGGAAGAAAGCGGTGAATATAAACTACCTGTCAAGGTGCGCCGTATTTTTACTTTAGCTCATTTGCTCGCAGAAGAATCATCTCGTGAATACAGTGGTGGTAGTCATTCCAATTAATTAGCCGGAGGAACGCTAACAAAATCTCCATGTAATTAGCTGATTTAGCCTAATGGGCTAATCCCTATAACTCCACTTAAAGCAGTTGCGTTCTTTGTCAGCATACCACTGTGATGGCCTCGTCATCAGAGAATACATCGTTAGACTAAATCAATCATGCATTGCTTTAATTGTATGTAGCCATGTAATGAGATTTAACACCTGCTGTATATCTTTCAGACAATCATGCTATGGATCATTTTTTTCCATCAACTTAGTTTCTAAAATGTTATAATAAGCAAAGCGTAATCAGTTTCCTTTCATGACAGCATGGCCCATGCCTACATAGCTCTTGCAGATGTATCAATGAACTCATGCAATGGTTTCTGGTTAGGCTTTCATCCAAATAGCAAAGAAAGTAGAGGAGAAGCTTCTTGCAGATGATGGCAGTTTCACTTGCTATCACCCACAACATTATGACCACTGACAGGAGAACTAAATACCATCTTGTGACGTTCAGTGTTCTGCTGGGAAACATCTGGACCTGGCATTCATTCATTGGTGTGGATGTTACTTAGACATGTAGCACCCACCGAGACCAGACCAGGCACCCCCACCCCATAGCAATGACACTCCTTGATGGTTGCAAACACAAAAACACTTTACGAACAACTCAAAAAAAAAAACATGAAGAACATCTCAAGGTGTTGACCTGGCCTCCAAATTCACTAGATCCCAAACTGCACATGGACAATATTAGGAGAGCAGTCTTGACCGATGTAGTGCTGCATGCCATCTCCTGTTTAGTTTGCTATCGCTCCTGTAGTGAAAGATACAGAAAACCAAATGACCTTAAAGGAAGAACTGTTGCAGAATGTGACGTTAAGCTATGGAGGCAACTGGAGAATGTTTGTTCCGTTGCTCTGTGTTGTAGGTCTGTCCAGTTGTGTGCAGAGGTAAAAATCCAAATGGCTAAAATATTCCTGATCAAACATTAAAGTCGCTTCCATATTTCCCATCATAAAAAAAAAATGCACCTACACACTATTTTAACAACGCATTTAGGATGGTGGTCATAATGCTATGGCTTATTGGTGCACACCTATCTTGTCGTTTAGACCTCTTGGACGACATCAGCTTTCACCAAAACTATGATCACTATCTAATCCACACTAGTGTGTTTGAAGTGCAACCAGCAAAACAAAACCAACAAAAACAGTGAAGTGCCTGAAACGTTAATGGTCTTACGTACGTCATATGGACCCTGGTCTCCTCAGATTTCATGACTCGGCATCGACTCTGATATATATTCATGAGGTCTGCTGTTTTGACATGGACGTCTGTGTCTAAATACCTTCAAATGTTAAACTGTCGGTTAAACAAATCCGTCAGTGTAATGAATCCTTCTTTGGCCTCGGGCGATCGTAATGAGCGTGTTTAATTCATTATCAGCTCAGACCTTTTAATCAACGAGGTGGTTATCAGAAATGAAAAATAATAACGTGTGGCATGAATAACACCCAGCTATTAGGGAAATAAACGTTGTTTTTCTTTTTTCGTTTAAAGTTATCTTGCAAATTCATGGATCCGTGCATGGCTCGTGGTAAATCACTGGCAGAACGAGAGCGTACAAGTCTGTGAACACGAGGATCGATCCAGAACTACATTAGTATAAAGGACGTGCATTTTAATACGAGATAAATGAACGGATTTGCGGCTCGTTTAATTCACTGCAGCCCTGCCGTGTGCGCGGAGCGCCGGAGCAAATGATCTCAGGTCTGTGTCTTTAAATAACACATTGATTCCAGGTTCCCCCTGCCTTTTCTCACACCGTGAACGGTTGTTATATCAAGTGGAGATAGAGAGGTTCGGTCTGCCCGAGACGCCGCTATCGAATGCACCCTGCACTTTAATGCGTTATCCTCGACAAGCCGCGCTGCAAAGGGGCAAAGATATCGTGCTACACCTTCAGGCGCTGGGTGTTTCTTTTCCTTTTTTTAACTATTTATTTCTTTTACCTCTGTCCAGATTAATAGGCTCAAATTCGAGGAAGCGGAGCTTAAAATAAAACATAGTGTTGTTATTGATATTCCGTCAGATATGCGGCGGTCAGCTGCATTCACACGCCGTTAGCCCACACCTTGTTTTATCGAGGAGAAAAAGTGTTGTGTCCCCGAGCTCGGAGACCTTACAAGGTAGACAGATGGAGGTTGAACGGCCCTGTTCCTCCCGCGGAGGAGGAGGAGGGCGAGGGCGAGGGCGAGCGGGAGGAAATGTATCTTGGTGAGCTCTCCGGGGGCTGGAGGCGCTGTGTGCATTAGCCGGCGCGTGGGCTGCTTTTGTGTTTCCAATTAAACGTCTGAAACAACGGATGATAGCCGTGGGCAGCTGCGGCTTGCATGCGATGCAAGTACATGCGTTGCGCGAGCCGGTGTGCGCTGCATCATGGCAAGGCGCTCTGCAGTTACTCGTCCTGACATCCAGCGTCTTCGCCGGCTGCACATTTAAGCACGGATTGCGTTGTCCAATTCGTGTTTAGGCTTGTTTGCGAAGGAGGGAAAAGGAGGCGAATGTAGGAAGCAGACGGACACTGATGCAGGACGACGGATACTGAGGCCGGCTGTCGGGTGGAGAGGAGGAATGAAAGGGAAAGTAGTGGTCAAGCTGAGGTATAGAGAGCGGGAGAAAGCCATGAGAGCTGCGTGAGTGTGAGCGCCGTGCCGAGCGAGAGGATGGTCTCCAGCAGCTCCATTGATTTCCTCTCCGTCTCCTCGGCCGGCCTCCGACTCTCTCCGCTTCCCCCCGCGGTCACGGAGAGAATGGGCTTTAACAAAGACCTCAACGGACACCCACCGACCGTGACCGCTCTCCAGCCTCCCGTCCCAGACCTCCGTCGTGGAGCTAAAAGCCCCCCTCCCAGCCCGCCGCTGACATTTGACTCGACACGAATTACCGAGGTCACCGCCGTCCTTCCGTTCTTTCCGTGTGTTTATTTCATTGTGCTGTTTTTTTGTGCCGGACCAGTCGGGGTGCAGCTGGCATGACATGCTGTAAAAACATCAGCTTTAAACCGGTATATACTCACTAAAAAGAGTCAGATGAACTGAAATCCAGGCTAATTATGAGTCACATTTAAGAAATGGCGTGCAATTCAAAGAAGACAAAACAATGATAATGATCTTCTAGTTATATTTCATTGCCCTAGTGATCCAGAAAGTCTTTGCTATTAAGGTACGATGAATGGAAGGCCTTTTAAAGATGAATTCATCCTGTATCGCTGTTTGCAATTTAAATTCTAGTACATTTCTATCATTCAATGGCCTACAAGAGCTGGGCATTGTGGGATTGAAAGCAATACTACTGCTAGCATCATTTTTGTCAGCACTGGTGATGGGATCTCCAGTCAGTCTACATTAAAACCGTATCAGATGGGTGTAGACTGTGGGCTTTATGCAGATTAGTAAGGGCATAGCTTTCACACAGACCTGGGTTTGCCTTCTGTCACACATCTTAAAAGTATCCTGACCTTTCCACAGTGTTCCCTTACCATAAATGTTCATTAACCAGGATTAACCATTCTGGGGTAAGCCTGTTGCACCTCATCCAGTATAAAGATTTATGTCCGATAGCTTCATATTTAGTTAAGGAGACATTTCATTGGTTGACTGCATGATGAGTTGCTCTATCTACATCAATGTTGGAGCCGATGCTGGTGTAGAGGCGACGTTTTAGTGCAAGAAGTATTATATGAAAACACATGAACGCCTACATTTGAGTGCATAGGGACTTTAAAGGCGGTGGCAAACAATTTTCCATTAACTATGGACTACAGCATCATAGTAATCCTGGTATAGTTTCTTCTGAGCTCAGAAATATTTCTGTATTATACATATATTTATATATATATTTCCTTTTCATTTCTGACAGTGTATCAAGTGTGTTATTGTTAATTAGAAGGATCTTTAAAGGAACCCTAACCCTAAGTCATCATTTGCAAAGAAACCCTAACCCTAAACCCGGGTCAAATTTGACCCGTCTCAAATATTTCTACCTCACATGATGTGGTCTACTGCCCACGGACTTAAGAAAGATGTTCACAATACGTAGTAATTAGTATTTAGGCTTTATAAATGGTCAAACCGACCGGGTCAGTTTAGATACGGGAGGAGAGATGTTCAATGGTCGACGGAAAGACAATATAAAGACTAACGAAGGTTGACCCTTCCATAACTAGCAAATACTTCCACAACCAGCGGACATGGTGTATTAGCATTGGATAGAGACTCATACGCATAATGTGTCTAATACAAAAAATGGCTTAGATGCATCCAAAACCATTCTCTTGAACTGATCAGTATACCAGAATATTATTCCCTAACGTCCCTCCCTGCTAAGGCACATAAGGTAACGCTTTACACACTAATTTGTTAAATAAATCATAAATTGAACCAGCACAGGTGAACAATAAAGAAAAGCACGTCTCTATTTTAAAACACACAAATAAACCGTGTTGTGTTTTGTGTATAATCAACAGTAATTAGACCGCACCACGCCTTGGGTGGGCCATCTGCCGAGTGAGCATCAAATACAAACAGGTGGGCCCCTGTCGCCACGGCGATGGCTGCGTTGAACATGACGGCGGAGAAGTGATTAATAAGGGCTCCTAAATATCTCCTCGTGCAGAGTCGCGGGGCGCTATACGCCGCTGCACGGAGACGTCTTTTGTTTTTCCCCAGCATGCGCGTTGGTGAAACCCACATTTGTTAATTAGCGATTTTAACTGAAGTCATAGTGCAAGCTAATTGCTGGTAATAATGATATTCGATTAGGGAATCAATTGGCTGTGGTGCCTTCACTGCTTTGATAGATGCAGCCTTGGGCAGTGGCTGTGAAACGGCGTACACGGCGATGGGAAAGCATGAAGAAGAACAAAGCAGCTCGACGGAGAACAAAGGATTTAAAAAAAGAAAAAAACCAAACCTCTGCTGGGGAACACGAGTAACACTGACGAGTTCTCAGGTACGACTAAAACATCGACTCTTTAAAAGCCGACTTTTGATAGCGTTCCAGATTCACAAATAAAACTTCCATCTGTGCCCCTGGCGTTGCCTCGACGGCAGCTGGTGTGTGTGTGAAGTCAGAGAAGCCGGGAGTATCGATCAGCCTTCAATGATTCCCAATGTGGAGTCCAAACAGCGTGCAAGAGTGTACGTGTACACACGCACGTGATAATCTGCCCTCGGAAGCTCAACGAGCCGCTCTGATGCTGTTACAGTTTCAGAAAAGGAGGCCTAAGACCTTTCTTGGAAGGAGTTCGACTACTGTTGTTGGCTTGGTTGAGTTTGAGTTTCATATGATTTCACAACAGAGCAAAGAAAGGATGGAAAGGGAAGAGACTTTAATGCTTGTTCAGGAATATGTTACCCTGGCCTAGCACTCCTTTTGGATTTCCCTCATCACGCAAATGGACAGTCCTGCAACCAGTCAGAGCAATGAAACATGCAACTTTAAGCACATTCTCCAAATGCCTCCATAACTTAATGTCACATTCTACAACAGCTCTTCCATTAAAGTTATTTTCTTTTCCATATCTTTTACTACAAATCACCAGTCAGAGAATGGACACGGGTCTTCTGAGGGTGTCCTGTGGTGTCCGAATGTTGTTAGTGGTTGGCCTTTGAGGGTCCCCTGTGGATCATCCCACAGATACTTGATTAGTTTGGGATCTAGTGAATGTGGAGGCCAGGTCAACATCTTTCGTGGTTGCATCTTGCCATCAAGGAGTGTCATTGCTATGGGGTGGGGGTGTCTGGTCTGGTCTAGGTGGGTGCTACACGTCTAAGTAACATCCAGACCTATGAATGCCCAGCAGAACACTGGATTGTCACAAGATGGTCAATGTTACTTCTCTGTCAGCGATCATAATGTTATGCCTGATTGGTGTGTATTGCATTGCCACATGAAGACTAATAATTTGATTGGTCCTGCAGATTTTTGTTGGAGCATAGTCTGTTCCCAAAGGAGGCGTTTCAGATCAATTTTCTGGACCCCGATGTCCAAGGGTAGTTATCGGTGGTGCAAAATTTGTTCTTTCTGCTTTCATTGCAGACATTTGAGAACACAGGGAGTCATGCAGGACGTATCTTGGTTAATGCAAGCTCCCTTTGGGTTTCCATATATTGTGGTTTTACGTTGAGTATCCTTTACCATGTGACAAACCATCGCCATGATCAGATTTACAGACACTGGTATCTATACGGGCTATTCCACACAGCCTAATCACTTCCCAACAGAGTGACTCTGGGCCAACTTCCTGCCACAAAAAAACTTCTAGACGGGGTAACTTGGTGTGGTTTCAAAGCTCAGAAAACACACATTGGTTACAAAAAGAAAGTAAGCAGAGTTTGACTTGTTTTAAGCTGACATAATTGTCTCTGTCTTGCTGGCAAAAGTGAAGCTTCTAAGGTCTTTTTGGTATTATGCCTTTTCACGCTGTCTCTCACTTCTAAGGCACAGCTTGCAGATGCTTTCTTCCACAGTTTTTTGTTGTTGTTGTTGTTGTTTTTTGTTTGGGGAACTGACAGTCTTTTTTTTCCTTTTGAGAAGATCTTTTTGAGGACTGTGAAATCAGAAATCTTTCACAATTCGCAAGTTTTTATTTTCTTTAATAATCAGTTTACAGCTTAAATGGATTTTAATTTAATTCAGCTCTTCGCCAAGTCGGAGGTGCAACCGAACGCCCCCCCGAGGCCATCTCACGCGCTCAGCACGCGCAGATCCACCTGACAGTTTGACAGCGCGCCGTTATTTATAGACCCGAACGCGGCAGCTATGCATGTTTTAAGGAGGCGGAAGCGAGAGATGGGGAGGGCGGCGGGGGCCGACGGCGTGGATGTACAGCAGCGTTTGACCTGCCTCACAGGTAGCTGACCCTCTCCTCGTCTCTCTGCCTGTTTATTAGCGCACAGCCGAGGTAGAACTCTTGATGCTTGATGTCTAATTACATAACCGCCGGCGCCCGCTGTCACAGATGCCGTCACAGCGTGCATCAGTGTTTGGATCTCCTATGCGCCGTCAGCACCTCAAGCAAATAACACAACCGAGTTTTTATTTGTTCAATTTTTTTTTTTTTTGTTACACCACCTGTAGCACCGTACTCCAGCGCTGTAATTGAATCAGCCGGAGGTATATGCAAGCCCAGACCGAGGACAAGCGGACTCATCGGAGAGCGCTAATAACGGCCTCCTCCTCCTCCTCCCTGCTCCATAAGAGCATTTTGTTTTGTTCGGCGGGCGCAGCGAGGGTGGATTGGGGTGGTGGGGAGGGGGGGCTGATGTGTTTGGTTTGAGTCAAGGCCAGTCGGTTCTGATGGCAGCATGAAGGCTCTGCTGCGCAAACAAATTACCATTCTGTGTGTCTCTCGCTGGCGGAGAGGAAGAGCGATCTCTTGCTTTGCTTTTTTTTTGTCTGCCTCCTTTAGTGACTCATGATTCGCTTTAATTAACTTGATGAAGGTTTAGAAACTGCAGAACTCAAGGAATGCGGGACGTTGCATGTGGCCTGCTGGTTGGGCATCCGACCTTTGGTGTACCATTATTTTTGACAAGTTTATGCACATTAAAGTAGATGCTCATCTCATTTGAAAAGGTTAAACTTAAAAAAAGAAAAAAGTTCCTCAACTGATCAGACTTCAGCCAAGCCTCATCTTTTGTAGTTATTTCCTTTAGATCTGCTATAAACCAAAACCACGTCCATGTACTGGAAAAACGTCTTCCTCCTCTTCTGGTGGTTGGCTAGAGTCAAAGCTGCCAAAAGTTGAAGAATATGACCCAAAATCATGTGACTAAACTGTGTAGAAGACCTTTACTCTGGAAAATTAAGTCAGCTAGACAGAAATTTGCAAATTTCACAATGTGGATGTTTGGCGAGGTGGTAGTACATGATCATCATTCAATGCTACCAACTCCATTAAGGCAAAGGCTGCGCCCAAACGACGACAACAACACTGAACGTTCAAAAGAAGAGAAAAGTGTCCTGGAGACAACACAAGGAGAAAAATCTTAGGGAAAATTAGGGAGTTTATGGCAGCGTTGGACGACCAGAACATTTCTGGAGTAGAGAACACAAGGTACCAGCTACCTTCTCCACACTACATTAACTTTGACAGAAAGATTTATTGGACTGAATCCAGTCCACTCTAGGAGAAGACAAGGAAAGACTTTTGGAAGCTACAGGGAAGGGAATTTAGGACATTTAAGATTGTATCTGTGTTTGAATTGACCAATACTCAACATTAAAAGATCGGTATTGGGCTATCCCTACTAGAATCATTGCATTTCATTGTGTTCTACTATCACTTTCATGTAACTTGGCAAATATGAGCCAAGATGAAAGAATAAATGCAATCATTTTGTTTCTCAACTCAACTGCTAACGACTGTTGTTGTTTCTTCTCCTTCGAGATTTGGTGTAACTCTCAGAGCGTCCGCTTCTTCTACTCTTTAATCAGCAGACATGCACAACAAATGCCGCCACCTTCTGACGACACTGCAAGGTCTAAAAGAGTCAAATACTGGAATACAATAACCAGTCAAATAACTGGTTACAAAAACTGCATTATATGAATATCACAAATCCAATCTCACCAACAGACCCAATAATTCATGTGGCGGTCTGCAGATCTCGTTATTCCTCAACACAGTCGGGAAACAAGCAAGAAATATGAGGTCAGGTTGCATGAGAAGAATCCTAAGAAGTAAAATGTTGTTATCTTTTAATATTGTAAGATAATGTTGTCCCCAGACTGATTTAACAAGATGTTATATATATAAAAAAAACTATTCCCCAGTAGATATAAACAGGCCATTTCTGCATTCTTTATTCTCCACGCTTTTTGTCATCTTAGCTCCATTATTTCGTCCACCCTCTGTAGTTGTTTACAGCGCCTGCCTCCATTTGTGTTGCCATATCAAAGTATTGTAAATCTGGATTATTTACCAGCAGCATCTCCAAACTCATATTTCACGAGCCTCCCGCTGCGTCTCCAACCAAGTGAACTCTGCATCATTCACCCTCAGCATGTGGTGAAACGCGGAAAACGCATTCGGCGGCATTATTAATAACAACTGCTCTGCAAAGAGGGAGATGCAAAAACGAGCGGCAGGGATTGAAGTGTGAGAGGGAACGACTCAATCAACTCGGTGACCCGGCAACTTTCAGCAGACTGAAGTAGGCGGTTTGCGGTGTTTTACGACCCTGTAGCATGTCACGGCGGCTGTAAGTAAATGTCGGTTTGACAGGATTATTGATCGGTGCTAATGTGGCATGATTGCAGGGTGAAATTTACGGTCATTTGGCTTGGTTAGAGATCTGTAGTAGCACTATTAGAAAATAAAAATTGCACAAGCGACAACTATTGAAAAAGTAATTTTGCACATCATGGTCGCTATTTTGTTTTGGAGAGAATTGCCACCACTGATAGTTAGAAAATGTCTTCTGTATGAAGTAGCATCCTGGGAACAATAGAATCTTTCTTTCTTTTTTTGTTTTTACTTTGTAGCTTGACATCTTAAACGTCAGCATATCTCAGTCTCTGGGATTATTATTTTCAATCCACTACTAAATTGAGTGTACTGTAGTCTCTTACTCCATTAAAGTCACCATGGTCTTGCACGATATTTCACATATAATCGTCAGTACCTGGTTGAAACATTGACAAAAATGTATATTTGCTGGTGTTTTTAATGGTGTTTGAGAGATTTGTTAGAAAATAATTTAAAAATGTAGATGACCCATGCTGCACTGGGGGCATGTACAAATTTTCGACCAGCAAAAGGTCTCCTTCAAATGTTCACGCTCATCCCTTCCTATATTTTTCCCCAGTAGGAATCAGATCGAACATGTACATGGATCAGGAAGAACATTGCAACCACTGACAGGAGAAGTGAATAACATTGACCATCTTGTGACGGTTCAATGTTCTGCTGAGAAACTTCTGCATCTGTCATTCATTCATGCATTCATTGGTGTGGATGTTGCTTAGACATGTAGCACCCGCTTAGACCAGACCAGGCACCCCCACCCTATAGCAATGACACTCCTTGATGGCAGCCCAAGGTGTTGGCCTGGACTCCAAATTCACTAGAAGCCAAACTGATCATGTATCTGTGGGATGATCCACCACAAGACACCCTCGGAAGGCCCAGGAGTCACAACTGTTTTGGAGACCTACACAATATAAAGCTGTGTTTCTACCAAGCAGTACAGTACAGTTCGGTTCGGGACTTAACCATTTGGTACGGAATGGTTTTGTGCGGTCCGGTACACATTGTGTCTCCACTGAAAAAGGTACCGCTCTAGAGACCCGCTCAAAATGGCGCCAGTGTTTATAGTTTGAGGACTTTACCGCACGCGCACGATGACGACTTCTCCCTCATCCAATCACTGAACAGCAATGGGCGTGTCTCTAAACCGTACCACAAACTGGTACCCCAACATAAGGGTGCCATAAAATGGTACGGTTCGGTACGCTTATTTGGGTACTCTTCAAAAATTCTCACCATGGAGACATAAATAATTACGAACCGAACTGAACCGAACTGTACTGTACTGCTTGGTGGAAACACAGCTTAAGAGTGGTTGATACAGTCGATTGGCGTATGATGCAAATACACATTTCCTCAAAGTTTGATGGAAACAACAGGCAATGATTTTGGTTCCTACCATCAACTTCACCATGCTGATACCGGGCTTGGAGCGTTGGTTGAACCCAAGTGTTGGTTGACAGCAAGAAAAGCTCAATAGCAGTAGTTGTGGCTGCTTTACTTTAAGTCATTTGGAATGTAAAATATAAAAGAGAGTTATCTTGGAAAACAGTGCCCAGAATGTCCACTAACAACCATCGACTACAAAGATATGGACGTTATGTGAGCTGCTTTGTACGGAGACGGGGCTTTTATCGTTTATAAAAACCGACCATATCCATCATTGTGTAATTCAATTTTCCATCCTCGTTTGTTTTGTTTTTTTTCATTATTATTACCAGAATTCAAGCAAATGCTTGTGTAGGTCAGGTCATGGTAACATTCTGTGAGCATGAAGCAGAGATGAGTCAAACTGAGTCAGTGTCATCCTCCAGTCTGACGGATATGATGTTGCTTGTTGGATACACACAGAACATATTGCTCTCCCTTTTAAATAAGACTCACGCATGTCGACACTATGAATTGTATTAAGATACAGAAATAAGACACGAAGAGGTTCTTGGAAAGCTGTGCACAGTGCTGCGGGCCACAAACAGTCACGGTGTTTGTTCGGAGGATGGGGCGTGCGGGGCTATTCGGTGCTGGCGCTGAACCTTGATCACTCCAGGACCTGTCATTTCATTGTTTTCTGTTTACTGATGGATTGGAAATGATGGGATACGATGGGGATGTGTGTGCTCGGGTTTGCGCTGTCCCCCTCGGTGTCTCCTGTATATACCGAGGTTGTGCTGGGTTGCCGCTGTCATCTCCTATTATCTCTGTACTGACGTGGTGCCGGTACTGTAGGCAAACGGTACAGAACATCTAAGCAAAGAGAAAAATAGGAGATGAAGGGGGCACTGGGGTAACAGGCAATATATAGAACACTGCTGGCGAGGAAATAGGGTTTCTCAAAAATCATTGATATGCTGCCATTAGAGGAAACAATGTCTCTAAGCCGTGTCTTAACCATCAATCATCACTTTTTTTTGTTGGTGTTGTTGAAGCAATACTTTAATGCATTTTGAAATAGGGTCACCATAAAAATAACGATTGGTTACAAAATGAATTCACCTAATTACTTTCACTCAGTAACTGGCCCAATCTTAGGCAAAACATTATGACCACCTTCCTAATATTGTGCAGGTCTCTCTTGTGGTGATGGATATGGGCCTTCTGATGGTGTCTTATGGTGTCTGGCAACAGAATGTTGTTAGTGGGGGGCCTTTGAGGGGAGGGGCCTCTGCGGATCATCAGTTTGGGATCTAGTGAATTTGGAGGCCAGGTCAACACCTTCTGCTGTTCTTCATGTTTTTTTGAGTTGCTCCTAAAGGGTCAGGCTGCATCCTCCTGCCATCAAGGTAGTGTTGTAGTCAAGACTAACCTAACCCGAGACCAAACAAGACCAAGACCAGAGCATACCAAGACCAAGACAAGACCAAGACTTTGAGGGGGCGAGACCAAGTCCAAGACCTAGACCGAACTGAATAAAGAGAAGCATTAGTCTGTTTGTCATATTGAAAAATCAATTTATTTCAAACTGTTGGTAGGGTCAACTGGCCAATCTTCAAACACACTTATGCTTGTTGTTATTTTTGTGGGTCATGTGTAACTTTAATGCAGTTTAATTCAAATAACTGGCGTTCTAATTGCGGCGCGGGCGGGCGTGCTCAGAGGGAGGGCTGCCGCATCCCTCATATTCAGCATAGCGATATTAATGTTTGGGTTTCAGGTGATAAAGTAAACCCGACGTGGAGAAAGTCTTCGCGTCATTACAAAAATCACTTGGTCTTGACTGGTCTTGACAAAAAATCCTGAGTCCAGCTCGACCGAGACAAGACCGAGACCTTGAAAATACAGTCTCGAGATCACTCCCGAGACCAAGACCGGTCTCAAGTACTACAACATTAGATCAAGGAGTGTAATTGCTATGGGGTGGGGATGCCTGGTCTGGTCTAGGTGGGTGCTACATGTCCAAGTATCATCCACACCAATGAATGAATGAATGAATGAATGAATGCCAGGTCCAGACGTTTCCCAGCAGAACATTGAACTGTCACAAGATGGTCAATGTTGTTCACTTCTCCTGTCGGTTGTCATAATGTTGTGGCTGACTGGTGCATGTGGTTGACATTGCTTAGTACCTGCAGCTTCGTGTTAGTAGTAGTAGTAGTATTAAGATTATCAGGTTAGGTTTTGTGCAAATATTTTCAAATCTGTGTTAAATGTGCGCAGAAGGATCCTAATCCTCAAACGGTAAGTTTGTTCCCGACAGTCTGGAGAGTTTGAATTCATTAAGCAAACCAAGTAAGGCTGCGTTAACCTGCTTGACACAAAAACACAACACAGAAAGAAAAGAAACTACGCTGAGGATGTCCTTTAGCAGGCTTCGACATTCTCAGCCTTTTGTGGATAAATCGTTGCGCTGCTATAATATGATTTAGAGAGGAACGCTTTTCATACTTCTCATTATTTTCTAGCAATGCAAGGGTTTTCTGCAGCGTTACAGTTTGGGTCGTGGATAAGAAAAAAAAACAAAGGATTTCAGTGGCCACGTGAGAATCTAAAATTTGAAGGAGTTTTTTAAATATTTATATGTTTGATTGTTGAGGTTTGTTTTTTTGTGTTTCTTTTAGCCGCAGAATATCTAGTGAAGGAATTGCACCTCTGTCAATTAGGGTTTTACCAGTGTATGTGCTGACATTTCTCAGCAAGCATGTGGAACTTGCTAACGGGTTGTTAAACCGGAGTCATTTCTTTTACCAGTATACGCTCAATACCCGAAGGTGTGGAGAAACATGTCTTTTTCCTTTAGTTCCATTCTTAATGCTACTTTGGTCAATCGTGTACAACAGTTTATGGGAGGCTTTTTATTCTTTCAGCGTAACTATGCCCCCAAGCACAAATAAATGTTTTTATTTTCCCCAGTCTGCTGTGTAATACCGTCATTCACAGATCTCACTGGTCCAGACTCACCACTTTGACGATGACCAAATCCACGGCTACATCTACGCTGACAATGTTCCTCCAACCCAACTCAACTCCTTGCATCACCTCACCATTAACCCACATGGGGCAAAAGTGTTTAAATGGTTATTAGACACTGAACGGTTTCCACCAATCCCAGGCGGGACAGAGTGACTGCCTGTTTTAGCATCTCCTCTTACTTCCATTGGTCAACTGGCGCTGGTATTCTGGAAATACAGGGAGTGCCATTGAGCAAAGTTTGGCGCCAGACTCCGCCCACACTTCCACTAGGCCCACTCGCGCTTTAGTGTAATTAATACTGCACTCAGCTCTACTTCCACTACTTAAAAAGAAATGTTGAATTATACACTTTACTTATTTGCATATTTTACGGGACCACTTTACAAAGGGGTTGCCATGGCATCATCATGATGTCACATCCTGTTTCTGTACGTTAAATAACTAATACCAAAACCTCACAGAAAACACTAGAACATACGTCAGCATTATATTAAATTACAGAAATCCTGTCTGATGAAAAAAAAAAGTGTTTGACAATTATTCTAGTGTTTTAGTTTGGCCCAAGTCCCGCCCACTAACATGGAGGAGGCGGAGGCTGACCTATACCACAGCCAGACACCAGGGGGAGCTCTACTTGCTTTGGCTTCACTTTTGAGAAGCTGTCATGGTGTCCATCTTTTTATACAGTCTATGCTGGAAACCCAAACACTAGAGCACTGATGCCAGTGTGTCTGAATAAGATGTTTAGTTCTGTTGTACGGTATACGTGTGATGTTGGGGTGAGTGTCGGGTGAATTTGGGTTTCAGTAAATCCAAAAAAGCTCACTTTCGTTAATGCTGCCTCTTCTCTGTGCACGCACACTCTGTTCCTTCACTGTTCCCTTCGCTCCCAGTCAAATAATTCCACTCTCATTATGCGGGACCAACAGTTTTTAAGGAGCAAACCTTGATGAAATTATTATTACCGCTCATAATTGGATGTGGAATGAATGGGCCTCGGAAGCGCCACGGCCAAAAAAGCATCACTTGCCGCTTTCTCTTTTCCACGTCCCTCGCTCGGTTTCCCTCCCTTCGTCCATCTCTCGCGCTCTCTCTCTCACCCACCCACTGACGTTCTCCCTCCCTCATCCCTCCCTCCCTCCCTCCCTCGCCTCCTCCTCTCCTCGCCTCCCCGCCTCCTCCACCGAGCATTAGATGAGTGCGGTGGTCTAATTGCTTTCTTCGGGGAGAGAATTAGCATGAGCTGTCCTGAGTGCTACGGTCTAATGCATAAAGAACAGGGCCCAAAGTGGGGGCCGCAGAATCGCAGGCACTTTCTTCCATTAGCCAATCAGTCACACTTTAAGGCTCTGGGTTTAGGGGGTGTAGACCAAATGACTGCATCAAGTGGTCATACTTTAATAGGCGAACAACCCAAATCCGCGTGTTGTTGGACTCACTGAATTTTGCATGTCAGTGGTCAGGTTTAGTGGGTGACTTGAAGCACCAAAGAAGCTGCATGCAGAGGATCGCATGTAGTCGGCGGCTTAGCGGCATCTACATATTGATTAATGCAGATAATGGACTTAGCTAAATCTGCATCTGGTGCTATGTTCTCCTCTAATAGCTGTATTAGTCAGTTACACCTTGAAACAATAGGAAAATAAAGCAAATGTATGCTGTTAGTACTCTTTTAAATAGTGTGGTCATTCTGAAATGCTATTAATATTTATTAAGATTTCTTTTCTCATTTTTGTTTTTGCATTTAATAACTCTAATTATGGAAATCGGATTGAAAAAATACTTAAGTTATCATTCTGTTATGTTCACCACTGACCACACTTTACTATTATTTCACTCCCCACTGTGTCAGTTGTATTAAGTAGCCTCATATTGTCCTGAGATTCCCAAATGAAATTTAGTGTCCCAGGCTGCGGCTGTGTGCACGAATGTGTGTGTGTGTGTGTGTGTTTATGACGTGGAGGCTGACAGCTGTGCGTGAGCAGCGGCAAGGACGCCGGTAGTCCGAAGAGTATAAAGCTGTTTGTTTTTAATAACATGCCAGAACAGAGGGATGTACAGAGGGAGGGGGTGAAGGGCGGATAAATAACTTCAGCGCACAGAGCGTTCTTCCTCCATCACGGCGGACGTGGGGCTTTACTGGTACTGACTCGTGAACCAGCAGTTCTCTGGGAAATAGTCAGGAGTGGATCTGCCCTGTCAGTGCTCAAGATGTTGAGTTAATTGCAAAATAGCGCAGGTTCTAAGAGCAGACGATGGCAGCGGAGGATAAGGCTGGGGTAAAGCTTTTTTTCGTGCACTGTTTTTGGGTTAGGTGGAGTTTGTAGCAGCTTTGAGCAAAACTGGAACTTTTTTTTTCTGATCCATGTTTTAATAATACAAATATCACCAATCCAATAAGAGACAATTTTAGGGGTTTTATAATTTTACTGACTAATTGTTTATGAATGCAAATCCATCATAGACGATACTGTGTCATATGGACACCTTCCTTCCATTAGCCAAACACTGTCTTGGTCATTCTTCTACTAAATCAGTTCAGTGTTATCAATAAGTTGGGGAAAAATCTGTTCTTCTGTTATATTTCCAGCAGATTTGATGCTCCACAGTGGTCAGAACGTCTTTCCACATTCAAAAAAGTCAAGTTGAAGAGTTATTGTCCATGTAAAAAAAAAAAAAAAAAGGATTGATAGCAGGGGTTGCGTTAACTGAATATTGACCGTTTTGTTAAAACTGTGACAGAAAAATCTGAAAGCCAGCCGTCATTTTGACTGATTGCAATTCACACCCTGACCACTTGGTGGTGAGTGACGTTATTAATTGGCTCTTTTCTCTAATCGGAGTTTTAATTCCAAACATCGCGGGAACTTTTGTCAGTGCACGATTTCCTGCACAGTCAAATTCTACTTTACACAACTACCTGATGGATGCCTTGATAAAAGTTTTGTGCAAATATTGTATGTTGCTAACAAAAGTCCAAATTAGCCTGTGAGTAAATCACTCAAAAGCAGATATTTATTTTCAGAATTCCTCAAGTGGCATACTTCGGGATGACGCATGGAATTTGCCCCATGAGTGTGTTGCAGAGCCAGGCAGACAATCATTAAAATTAAAGCTTTAAAGCTAAAGATATTTTTATTTTTTCCCCCCTCAGTGAAATCGTGGTGTTTGTTATCTTTGTGCACTCAAGTGAGGAATCAAAACCGAGCTGTGAATGTACCACCTGAAGAGCATTTCGTCTCCACAAAGCTCGACTCAATAATGTTTTTCCTTTGGTGTAAATCAGTGCAGAGTGTCAAGGCTGGTAATCATGGAGTGCTGTGTGCGCTACGCTGACATCAGGTTGCATGATTTCTGGGTGTTAAGATCCTTGAATTTTTAAGGGTTGCCGGTCGTTGCTATTTTAGGCCGCTAACAAGAGAAGGGGGAGAAAAAAAAAATATCTGTGGATAAAGCGGGAGGTGAGAACTACTGAGTGTGCACGCTTGTTTTATGCATACAGTTTTATGTATTTTATAAGTGTGCGTATTTGTGCACCTGAGGCTGCGTGTTGTTTGGTTGTTGTCGAGCAGAGCCTCGGTCTAATTGAGCAGGCATCCGACTTTGATTAATATTGTTGATGAGTGATGCCAGCAGGGGTGAAGACACAGAGAGGAAGAACTGTCAGACAAACACCCAGGTAACATCCTTCATTCCCTCCCCCGTCCCTCCTCCTCCCCCTCCAGGCGTTCTCTCTCTCTCTGTAGTCACAGGAAAGGATTCAGTGCCCCACTGGTTCGCCGTTGATTACACCATTGTCTTCTTGGGCTGCTGAGTGTGCTCTGAGTCTGCCACGGCTTAATAGAGAATTTACCTTGAGAGATGTGGTGTCTGAGAAGAGACGCTTAGCACTGCAGCTAGCCGCTAACCCTAACCCTTATATCTCCGGAACGGAAGCTCGGAGCGACTCGCAGCCAACATCCGTCGGATGTATTTCGGTGTCCATGAATGTGCTAGACTTGGTCCCAAGTCGATACCACCTTCTGTTCAAAAGTTACAATCACTTAGTACTTAGTCAGAGATGATGCAACACCAAGAGGAGCCATGAGGATTGCCAAACTTGGTGTACAGGTCCACAGGGTGGGAACGAACAAGCATGCCAAGTTTGAAGAAGAAGAAATTGTAGCACTTAGTGTTAGGAGTTAGGAGGAAATGTCCCAATGGGACATCATGGTTATCTCCCCTAACCCTAAAACCCTTTAACCCTAATCTAAGTTGCTGGCTTGAAGTGGTTGGGTCTTATCATCAAAGAAAACTATAAAACAACCCAAACAACATGGTTATAGATCAGGACACGTCCTCATTTTCTGAGGACAGCCTGGAATCTCCAGAATTGTCCCCAGAGATCTCCTTCTCCATAAGGCGACTATTCCCAAACCTATGCTTTGGTCCATACACAATAAATGCGTCAGGATGATGTTAATAGCACAAATCAATAATGAATGCAATGACCCTGTAGGTGCCAGCCCTGTATACATGCACTCATGTATTATTCATGAAGTAATTTGTCTCTATGCTCACGTATTAATCCATCAACCCTAGAGAGTTGATGAGTAGGCGGAGAAACACCTGAAGTTCCCGGTCCATCACAGCCCAGACGCAACATATTTTAATCATATTTATAGTTTCTGTACAACTATTTATCTAATTGATTTATCTTATTTGAATATTCATGTTATAAATACTTTCAGTGGTGATGCTAGGTTAGACAGTAGGGAGTGTTGTCGATGTACCATAGAGCCTCCATAGGCTTAAGGGGGTTCAGGGTTGTCATTGCAAAAACTCTAGCAGTTTTCCTATCCTGATGTTGCGCCTTTGTTTAAAGTGATGTTTGTTGGATGCTATTGGATGCAAGACTGCTCTAAGTGAGGCTCAAGTTTCCTGAAAAGCGAGTGTTTGAAGCTCAGTGCCATCTTGGCATTGCCTGATTCCATTCCATCGATTTAAAAATTGGGCAAAGAGTAGAAGGATTAATAGAGCCGAGGCTGGCGTTCAAAGCTGGGGCAGACAGTGAGCTGCCCACCTGTCACGCTCATTCAAAGTTCGCCTCACCTGAGTCAGGGAGCTGGGATCTGTCAAAAAGCAGACCTCTAGATGTAGATGCTGAGTTGAGAAAGTTGCCACCATACCGTTGTCATGAACGTGGAGGTCTATAGGGCACTGCGGGAACCTTAGCAGGTTGGTTGCCCACTTGGTGTAAACACACTGCACATATCTAATGGGATGCGATCAATCAACAGTAGCATTGGCGTCAGACATGCACTTACGGATCGACCCAGTTTATTTCTTCTCCTTCTTCTTTAAACATTGAGCAGACTAGACTTGGGTCAAGCACCGGCGCCTCCCATTGGTCAAATGGAAGCCACATGGGTGAAAAGTCATGTATAGAGCTTGGGATCCGATCACATGCAGTGACTTGGGATGCTGCTTTGGCTTCTTAACTTCCTGATCGTTTGTCTTGGACGTGCTCCAGCATCAGTCACCAAAACACGAGAACGCAACGCCTTCCCACTTTTAATTGATTCCCGCAGATAAACACAACTCCGGCTCGGCTCGCATTCGGGTATTTACGTTCGCCAGAGTCACGCGCACTTAATTATAGCCGTCAGTCAGGCCTTTTAAATGCATTATCATATCCATATTAGCGGTTATTATGGTTTCATTTGATGTTGGTCATTGCCATTCACGGAGTCATGCTGCTGTAATAACGTTATTAATTGTAATTCCTTTTAATATGACACAGAGGGCCTCTCTTTAGAAAGTGATTCCAGGGGGAGTTGGCTAAGCTCTCAGTGAGAGCATGTATGATGATTTATGCATGTGTTTGTGAGCATGCATTAATGTGTACGTGTGCATCGCAGCATCTTCATCAGCCTGTGTGTGTGTGTGTGTGCATGCGCGCTCTTAACTGGTCTTATCATATAATTAAGTGGCATTTAATAGACTGTTCTTAAAGTCAGTGGATGCCTCCACAAACAGGAGAAGAGAGGCTTTACAGTATATAATCAGTTAAATCGTCAGTGGATATTAACATTATCTGCTCTCCTCCGTAATGTGATTTCTTTATTGTGTTTCAAATTTCATTAAATGCCAATATCTGAGCCAGAATAATTAAGCAAATATTGGCCCCGGGAATCCGAGGAACGCCAACATTTATGACACCCAATAAAAACATTAATAAAGCGGTGATTTCCTGATGAGGGAAGGTAAACACGGCGAGCCACGTTACGAGAGAGACGGCGACGGGAAAGAGAAGGACGGGTGTGCGTGACGGACAGATGAAAGGAGAGGAGGGCGGCTGAAGAGGGGAGAAAGATCGCGGACGGACGAAGGAAGAGACGGGAAAAGAAAATCATAATGAAGGCAGTAATGACCGGATGATGACCGCCTGCGGTGGTGGATTGCGGCGATTCGGACGGAAAGGAGGGATGGTAGGCGTCGGGTTGAGGTAGAGAAATAATCGCGGGGCGGAGGGTTGAAAGGGAGGGTAGGAACGCGGGAGCGGTTGCGGAGGAAGAAAGGGAGGACCCCAACGCATGTGAGATGAAGAGGATTAAGGGATTGCACACATCAAGGAGGGGAAGAAACATGTGTGGGGGAAGAAGAATGAGCGATTGAAGATTGGAGGGAGCGAAAGAGGGAGGGGGAGAGGAGGAAGAGGAGGCGGCGGCGGCGAACAGGCAACACAAGAAGCGATGGCGGCGCAGGAAGGGGCCTGCTAAACCTAGATAGCACACGGGGACGGCGGCAGAAAACGTCTTGAGGACTTCAGGATAACACAGGTTCAATTCTGCCTATAGGCGCCATCAAAGACTGAGCCCTCCTCCCCCGCCCTCCTCCAAAGGGACCAATCGTACGGAGGAGGTTCACATAGGTTCTCACAGGCCAATGGATCACGCTTGACTAGCTCCCCTTCCTTGACAGAGCTATGCGAAAGGAAGGGTGGCAGCAGCGCTCAAGCCAATTAGAGGAGCTCCGAGCCAGTTTTTAGCGCGGGATGAAGCCGAGCTCGGCCTCTGCTGGCAGATCGGGTGATGGATCGCACGCGCATCACACCCCGACGTGAAGCGAGGAGGCTAGTGAGTCTCCATCTGGACTGTCCACGGCTGCCTTTCTGTTTCTCTCACTTCGTCTCCTTTGCACAAAGGGATTTTCTGCGTCTCCTTTCCAAATTTGGCCGGAGCTTGGCTTGGCTCCCCGTTTAATAAAACCGAAAGCTACGCGCAACTAGAATGGGTAGGGGGGGGTCGTGCGGCGGCACGAGTGAAGAGTGGGTTGGTGGTGTGCGCGAGGCGTCGTCAGGCTTTAATATGTCCTCTCGCTTTCATATCTTTGCTTGTTTTAATATGAATAGCTACTAGTGGAAGGGAATGAATTCATAGCTGCTTCGCCGAGCGCTGCCGGCGTTATTGGCTGCAGCGTTGAGTGGCAGCCTCCATATGTGCCGGAGCAGCTTTGGAGAGGATATAATAATAAAGCCCTTGTGAGAGGTGGCAAATGAAAACAACTGGGATAAAAGTGCATCATATCACAACCAGGTTCTTTGGAAAATTACCCCTCCACACCCTCTGACTCTGAGAATCTTGTTTTTTTTTTTTGCATTCTCCCCAATTATCCCGTAATGTCTTCCACCTTCACCCCTTGTGTATATATATATTTTTATCGTTCACCCTAACAAGCTCACATTTTCCACCATGCCGACCCTCTGAAGATGCATCCCATGGGGGTGTTGGAGCTGCGCACTGCTTTTATATATACACACACTGCTTCCCCACTCGTTGACAGGTGTCAATCAACCAATGCCTGTCCTCCTGTCAGGGCTGCCTGCTTCAAAACATGAAGCATCACCTCAACCTTGATATAAAATTACACTACACGCTGGGTCGCTTTCACAGTTCAAGCGTGTCACTCCCTCCCGGTTTGTAAATGCGTTTGCTGTTGCTGTTGTTGGGTCGAAAGATATATTCAGGCTGTAATTTGACTTGTTTCATTATATTCGACGGCTCCGGAGAATTTATCAAATTGAATTTCCCAGACTTCCCACATTTTGTACGGCGGGGGGACTTCATAATGCTCCAGAAATAAACATGACCAGAGGTGACCCTGTGTACTCAAACCAGGAGACCAGATTTCATTTTGGAGATTTCATTTCTAAAAGAGAGTTCTCAGGCAGACGGTGGCGCTTAAAAGTTTTTGCGTCCCTTCAGAATTTTCTACATGTCTGCATAAAAACATCTCAAAACTTTAGTAGACTGTCACACAAGTCCTGAAAGTAGACAAAGGTCAAACTGAATTAAACAAAAACACGTACTTGTGTAAGAAAATACTCAAGTTGCAAAAGTAAAAGCACGTCTAGGACCCTAGTTTGGCCTTGAAGTTAGCTAACAAACACAGAGCTGTTGTAGCTCATCGGGCTGGTAAAAGCTTACAAAAGCATCTCTGGAGAGTTTGGAATCCACAGGTTTGGGTTGGTTACCCTCCTCAGGGGTGGGGTCCACCAACAAAGACAGTAGAGGTCACAAAGCAAACTTGCAATCGTTGATGGACTCCCAGTGAATCCTGTATTACACCAGCTACTTCTAAAAGTTCTAGTGACAGGACATCTGTCTGAGAGCTACATATTAACCCGAGGGATTCGAGAAAGAGGGACCATGCAACAAGAAAATTACCCCAGATGTTTAAGGGGGTCACACCGAATGCCGAAAACAAGAGCTTGCACACTCTTAGAACTCATGGATATGAACAAATGATTCCTTTTCTCAAATAACTAAATGCACAATTGAAATATTTCTGTTCCATTAGTCTGACGTGGTTCTCTTTGTCTACTTTCCAGACTCTGCTTTCATGCTGTAGACAGGATAGTGCAACTGGGTCGAAGTAAAGTCTGGTATATCCCCAAAGCTACAGGTCTAATTACTTTATCAAATAGTTGATGTGCAGCCTTCTTCTCTCTGTTACCACAGGACGTTTGGTGAAGCTGTTAACTGACTGCTGTCCAGAGGATTTGGACCGTCTCTCTGCTAGCGTTAGAGATGTATTGCGGTAGTACTTTAGTTGTATTTCAGGACTCACATGTCATGGTATGGGTATGGGCTTCATCTTTAGTGAAGTATTCCCACACACTTGAACCAACGACCCATTGGGCTCCTCACCTGTCTTCTAGCAGGCGTCCATGTTGGCATTGTTCTTCTTCTGTGCACAGTTTAGATTTTCTCTATAGATAGTACAGTATCAATCATGTCAAGGACAGTTTGGTAGCTTTGCTCTTGGTCAATGTGGACATTTCTCAAAACCGTTTAAGGCTCGTAACTTGCGAATACTGATATTTGTGAAACAGCGTGTAGTATATCTTTGTGTGAAGACGTCTCATTGTAAACACTAGCTTCATTGGAGTCCGGAGTCAAACGTCTCGCTTCCCATTTCCATATTTCATCCTGTCCACTTCTACTCGAATGAATTAAAAGAGGGCGCCGACTGTAGCTGCCGCAGACCGGGCCTTTCAGGTCCAAAGCGCTTTAATTGAGAATGTCAAGTATCCGTGCAGAGTAGTCTCCGCGAGAGTTTGTCGGCCGCCTGTGCGTAGATGAAAAATAACGAGCCCCGGAGATGGATTGTTTTTGTTTACCGTTCGTCACTGGCTTGAGATGGTTTAATAATGCAAGAAAAGGAGCGGTGAACCTGGGGGGCATGCATTTTACATCTCTTCATGCTTTAATTAAAGCAGCGACTTGAGCGGGACGCATAAAAAGACCGCTAGTATCTGCGCACCCACCCACGCACACACACACACACACGCACATGCGTGCTCGCACACACACCTTTGACAGCATAATAATTGAGCCTACATCTCTTGAATCTGGGTCACAGGAACACAGAGTGTACGCGTCCTTTGATGTGTCATTAGGCTCCTCGATTTCCTCGAATGCAGCGCCGTTCAGGATCGGAGTTTCAGGTTTCCCTAGTCGCAACCGGGAGAACAATTCGGAGCCAGTGAGCCGTTATTATCGGCTTCCACAGAATACCGCGTGCAATGCAATGTTCGCATTAGCGATGGGAAGTTTGGCTTTTTGTTGAGAGCCACAGCTCCCAAAGAAGAGCCGGCTCTTTTGGCTCTCAAACGGCTCTTTTTTTACTAATGTTTATAACCTAATGTTTTAGTTCTTTTGCATTCAATGCTTGGCCTACTGGAATCAAATCCACATGAGCAAAAACAGAAACGGTACAAATGACACTGTGAATATTTGCAAAAATTAAGAAAAACAAAAACGAAAAACGCGAAAATCTGCCCCGTTCAAGTGTATGATTCGAAGTCCACACTGGCAAAAGGAAAAATAGTGCGGAGTCGACTCTCGCTCGACGGGAATCGGCTCTTCTGGTTCACTACCAAGCATTGGTTCTTGGTGCCGGCTCTTTTGAGCATGACACCAGTGACCTCTGGTGTCATGCTCAAAAGAGCCTAGACTTTTTCGTCGTCTGTCAATTTTTTTTTTTTTTAATGATAATAATGACATATTCAAGAACATTTCATTTTCATTAATTTGAAATTAACATTCAGTAGAGGTGGAAAAAGATTCGGCTCATATAACAGGCCATCAAAGACGACTCAAGAATCATGAATCTAGAGTCTATTTAACCGGCTAAGTCGAATCCTGCCATATTCACTACATCGGCACCATCTCACTCGGCAGAGAAACAAAACGTGCTACCCGACTTGACCACTAGCAAACACTTCACTCACTCACCTATGCAAAATACGCAGAAAAACGAAATTTAACAGACTCGTAATCGCTGCTCGCGGATCCCTGCTTAACCCAAGAGTCAGCAGCCTCTCACTCTGCAGGCAGAGAAACGCAACTTAACCGACTCTTAATCGACTCTTACACGACTAATCAAGAGAGACAAGAGCCAGTTAATAAGCTCAGTCGCCACCAAGTGGTCTGGGGTGTGAACTGCAATCTAAAAAAAACGGTCAATGACGGAAAATATTCGGTTAATGCGACCCCAGCGTGACACATCGCTTATTCACATTTGATCTCCGCCTCTGAGCGCCCGCCGTGCCACCGTTACACTTTTTAATCTATATTCATTTAAAAACGCTAACAAGTGTTATTTTATTCTAATCATCTTTCATTCAGTGAAACGTTCTTAAGCTGCTCCATCAAGGTGCTTGTAATTGTACCGACACACACACGGTATGGCGGGTTCCTCTAATCTCTGCTCCATTCTTACTCTTCTAATCAAACATCTTCATTCATAATAATTGAAGTGGCGATAGCAGGGAAAATAAAAAAAAAGAGGAAATTGAGACAAAGTCCGTCGGGTTTTAGCACGATCACCGTCTCGGCGTGTTTCCTGTACGTCGTAGCTTTGGTTCAAATGAGGCCGGCAACGCGGAGGATTTAAAGATCTTAACTAGGTCCTCTCAGTGTGTCGCCTCACCTCGAGACAGAAGTGATATCATATATATATATTTTTTTCTTTTGGTTATGATGATGAGATGAAGCCGGGATCAGAAATGACTGATATCGTTCTGGAATCAATCGTGTAAACACTCGTAATTGCCAATTTAATTGCCAATAGAAGAGGAGACATTTAAAAAAATAAAATAAAAAAAAAATTGAAAAAAAAAAAACACATTAACTCAAGTGCCTGAATTATTTTGACTTTGCCTCGACGCATCAAATTATTTTAACGACTTTTCTTGTGGTTGGAATCGATTTTTTTCCGAATGTGTTAAATGGCAATCTCCCAGTTTAGTGTCATTTATATGATGATTTGAGTTGTATTAGTGAAAATGAATGAATCTATTAGCAGGGTAGGAGGGGGTAGCGCCCCCCCACCACCACCACCATCATATCATTGGGAAAAAAGCTATAGCCTGCCTGCAGCTGCCTGGTGAGGCTTCACAAGACGGAACATCTCCTCCTCGGGAAAGTTGGTTTGTCGTTCTCACACACACACACAAGTCGTCAGCGATGGAAACGATAGCGTTGCAGCTTTATCCCGGCTTCTGGCCGCTTCTCAGCCCGTGATGGCAACTTAACCACCCACTGTATCTGCAGCTGAGCTAACACCGGAAAGCAATAACGCTGATATCCAAGGTTAAAGGTGCCAGATTTTGACAAGCTATGTCATCATTATCAGCCTGTTTCTATGTGAGACACGGGGGTGGTGCTGGTGGTGGTGGAGGAAGGGGTGGGGGGAGCTCAAGGTATTTTCTTTCACAAATCCTCGACTGAGACGCAGCAGGCATAGGGTGTTTGAAACCAACGCTGTGATATGAGGTGTTAGCTTTAGGTTTTCATCTAAATCTGCCTAAAGGGCAGAAATGCTCCGTGATTTTTAGCTGGAAGTCAAAGCCTGCAGTCCTAATATAGCCGGGGGAAACAACAGCCTCCGCCATAATCAGGCGCCCGCACGATAAGCCCCTCGGAATCCAAAACGCCTCTCCTCCTCTGCAACGAGATTCATTTTTACAAACGTGGCTCTAAAGAGAGCAAAGGGTTGAAGAAGAAGACGCATCCATCACTCTGAGGCTCTATCAAATCCATCTGCCGGGCTGTATTATTTGAGACATGCTCCTTATCCTCTCTTTTCAAGAGCGCCTCTTTGCATTTTTGCATTGACCAGGTCATGAAAGGGATCAAAGCGCCGGCGGTGCCGCAAACCGGGGACTGTTTAACATCTTAACAGGTAGAGAAAAGGATATCTAGCCCCCGGAGTGAGGCAGAATGGGAGGGGGGTGGGCAGCGTGAGGCAAGAGGAGAGCCAGTGGAGCTATTGTGGAGCGTACAGGTGCTACACAGAGCACGGCAGCATCAATTACCATGCAAATGTTAAGCCTTATTGTATAATCAGTGATTATTGTTAGGGAGATATAACCTCTGCAGAGCATTTCACGTCAACAGGTTGGGTTTTTAAGGTGTTTTTTTTTCCTCGTCTGATTCTGCTTGTCGGTAGCGGTAAAGCTTTTCGTCGCAGGGCGCGAACCGATTGTGCACCTTTGTCAGCAACGGAACACGGGCGCTCAGTTAAAGTTTCTGAAGAGAAACGCTCCTCAACAACCGCAAACTGCCTAGCCGCAGCGAGTCAGTTTGCATTTCCGGGACTATTTTAGGATCAAGATGGCACGGTGTGATGTCAACACATTTCTGGCGAGGCTGCGGCGGCGGCGGCAAGCAGGAGTATCGGAGCGTGATCATAGAAGGAGGAAGGAAAAAAAAAAAAACGTCTTTTGGCGTCTTTCCCTCCAAAATCAAACAGCAGATGACTCTCAGAAGTCGTGTACGAATCCTTCCTCAGTAGACCTAAAACGCAGCCTCTTTGGCTTTTCAGCGCGCGGATCAAAACGTCTACTCTTACAAACCGGAGGATAAAGAGGAAACTGTTTAATGGAGGAACGTTCCCAAGAGATGGTTTGAAAGAATTCGGGGAGGGGGGAGGGGTAAATGGGAGTTTGAGTAGCCGCGTCACAATGAGGAAAGTTTGCCAGGTGAATTAAGTTAAAATCAGTCGCCATAACGATGGCACGGCGACAGGATCTGCAGAGAAGAATAAAACGGAACATGTTTTCAGACCTACCCTTCCATCACTCTCACTCCCTGCCTCCTCTTCTCCTCCCACCTGTCTTAAAAATCTCCTTCTTCCCCACCCTTCCTTTTTTGTGTTTCCTATTTCTTTATCTTCCCCCCCTTTTTTTAAAAGATAAAAAAAAAACGGCTGATTCCTTCCTCTTTGTTAATGTGACAAATCCACTCTAATGACTCGACGGTGGCTCGAGGCGTCGCAGCGACTAACCCCCTCTTCTTCAGACCCTTCACTCACTCCCGCACATTATTCCGCCCTCTCTGTAGTCTTTCTTTTCTTTAAATCTATCAGGATTTTTTTTTTTTTGACAAACTCGTCTTTCGGAAGAAAAAATAAATAAAACAAAACAGAATGAAAAGATTGCCTCGGTCTCATTCATTTCCTGCCTTGCCGGCGCCTCCCTCCTCCTCCCTGACTACAGTGACAGACTTTGTGCATGGCGGCTGCTGTCATGTTGACGTTTTTTGTCATAAAACGAGCATGTGACTCAAACTATTGTGGCATTCATGCCTTGACACTTGAAGGCTCTTTGAGGAGCTCATTGTGCTGCAGCGCTCTCTCTGCTAGGTGCTCTTTAGGGCGACGTGTCCGACTCCGAGGGGTTCAAGCAGGTGGCTCTCGTTCCTCCTGTCAACAAGACTCCTACCACCTTTTTTTTAGATTTGTACGCGTCGAGATATGCATCACTGCCATGGCAACAATAGCCTCGCTCAGCCCACGGGAAAGGAGGAAGAAGAAGAGGCTGCGATCTAAGTTAGTCAACATCTTAGACGGAGTGAGATGTATAAGTGGCATCAGTCAGAGCGTGGATGTGGCTACGTAATGAAACGTTTTAACCTCAGAGCAAGAGAGAAGAAAGGGGGAGAATATGGAAAGGAGGGGGGAGAAAGAGAGAGGATCCCTTCCCTCCTTTCCTCTCTGTCTTCCTGTCAGGGGTGGCGGCGCATTGCGTTTGATGCCTGCGATAAGACTCCGTGTGGCTAATGAGGAAAGGCGCACGGCACGCTCATTAAACTGTGTGTGCGGGAGTGTGTGAACAAAATGCAAGTGAAAGAAAGAGTGAGGGGGGGGGGACTCATTAGAATGAAACCTCCCGTCCTCAAAGGCCAGGTCGGTGAGGAGAATGGAAACCACGGCCAAAGCAGCCTGTTGCACCCTTTTGTCTAGAACGCACGCGTTCCCGAATATCGTGCACCGCTGGGGCCGAGGCTTCACTGATCTCGGATGTTTGACACTTTCCCCCTAAGTCCAGGCCGATTATATTCACACCGCTCCGCGAATCTATTCCCAAGACATTCAAAGCATGACTCACGCCTTAACCGGTGTCAGGTGAAGAGGGCTAAAGGTATCTCATTATAGTCGCTTTTGAAGAGAAACCAGGCATTTAAAAAAAAAAAAAAAAAGTCTTATTAGAGCCGTTTCTGGTTTGAACCAGCCATTAGTTTTTTGTTAATTGCCGTTAGATTGGATTCTATTATATTACATCGCAATCGTCTCGCCACAAAAAAAAGGAAGGAGAGAGGCGGGTACTGAACAAATGTGGTGAAAGAAGCTGCTGCAACTCAGACACGAGTGAACGACTTCACGTTAATGTGATATTGGAGTTTTGGAACATTTGGTTTGATGGCGAGCCAAAAACGATGGAAAAAAACATGTGAGTACGCTTATTAAAAAAAGATGTGTGTGAAGTTTTGGGTATAATCATCCCAAATGAGTGTCCTCCGTGGGATGGTTGGGCTCAGCCTTGGGTTTAGGGTGAGGAGCATCACCCTTTGGAGGCTCACGGCCAGCTTGGGGGAAGGTCTACTTTGCGCAGGTGGGCGCAGAATTTGTAGGAGGACTCACATATGTATCTTGACGTGGATGGATGGATGGATGGATGCAATCACCTGAAACGAGCGTCCTTCGTAAGATGGTTGGGCTCAGGCTTGGAGACGTGAAGCCGCTATTCCTCAAATGTGACCAGTTGAGATGGTTCTGGCATCTGATGAGGGTACCACCCTTTGGAGGGTTGGAGACCATGGGATTCATTGGAGGAGGCGCATATCTCGAATGGGCTCGGACTGATGATGCCTCATTAGGAAGTCCGAAGGGTCACCAAGGACAGGGACGCCTTAGACAGCCTGCTTAGTCTGCTTCTCGACTTAAAGATGGATGGAACACCCCAAACAAACTTTAAACCTATGAAGCACTACGGCCCGTTAAGTTGGAAAATGACCGCCGCTTGATTGTGCATCAGAAATCATCAATGAACTCTTCACCAGCCAAGGATATGAGCATTCATGGTCAGTCGGTCAGGATGCATTGATGCATTGATGCATCTACCTAATCAACAATGTCGACTACAGAAATTTGCACAATTTGCATGTTGAATATGCAATGCATACGTATATTGCATATGCAGAAAAAGCCTCAACAGTCAAAAGTGTAGGAAGTCTTTGAACAGAGATAACAGAGAAGAAGCACATAGACGATACATGAGCACCTCGACGAAGAAGATCGCTCTGACCTCAAACCGACAAGATAGAGGGTTGGTTTATGGTCAGTGGGAGTTGTACCCTCTACCTTTCAGACAAGAACTCTCACAACAAAGACTCTCTGGATCGGATCCTGACGGACACCACCTCAACGCTGCATCCCAGAGAGCTTCTCCCACCCCTCCCTTCTCGTGCCATTAATGTCATTTAATTAAACTTCTCCTCCGCGTTGTCGCTCCTGCCTCCAAACCTTGGCGGCGTTCACCTTCTCTTCTCCAGCCGCCGTAATGAGCGCGGCTGATTCCGCCGGTGACTCCTCCGCAGTCTAGCGCACTTCAGAGCCACGCAAGTAAACAGCCTTTGAGGCTTTTGGAGTTACTACAGTAGATGTAGACTACAAACGCTGTAGCTTGTCTGTACGAGCTCCGCCCTAATAATAGTCCAGCCCCTCGTGGTGCTGGTTACCATTGTTGGCGCTGATTCAGTCATCGCCCTCTGCTGGTGCTGCAACACAAACGGTGAAAAGTACAACCTTAGCTTTCGATCCTTTCGTTTTTTGATAATACATCAATCTTTGTCAAGTATTTTGCAATGCATGCATGCTTTTTTTGTGTGTTTGCATGTGTAATTTTGCAGAACATAAGAGGTGCGTGTCCATAATCAGTGCACCCTTCACTGAAATCATTGAAAAGGAAGGGTTATTATTCCGTACAGAGAGATTACACCAACAAAGACTCACGCCGTCTCCGTGGTAAACCTTCTACCTACCACCACGGTGCACACTCTAACCTCGGCACCGAAAGATCTAATTTAAAAAGGAGGGCTTGTTCTCACAATTGCAGATCTTTTTTTTTTCTTCTTCTTCTTCTTTGTTAAGATTTCTTGTGAATTACCTTTTTTTTTTTTTTTTGAAAAAAGCAGCAGGTCCCTAAAACACATTGTTGTAGTCGGTGGGTGAGCTCCGAGATTACATCCCAGCGCACGTCTCGTATTTCTGCTACCAAGAATTTTCTACTTTTGGGATTTTTCAAGGTTCAGTGATCGCTAAGATATGATGGGAGAGCGAGGGGAGAGCAGAGGAGAGGAGAGGGAGGTGGAGAGGGGAGGGGAGAGGAGAGAATGGTTGGAATTCAGCCCCAGTTCAAGTTTTGTGTCAGAGCCAAAGTCAAACTGTTCCACTTTGGAAGCCGTGGTAAGAGGAGAGGTTGTTTACTCTGGGGCGAGGCGAGGCGAGGCAAGGCGCAGCGGGTCGCGCCAGTAGATGCTGCAGAGCATTGTTGGAGGCTTTTTTTCTTTTTCTTTCCCAAAGCGCGGTGTCGTCATCGGTTTGTACATCGCGCCCGTCCCCTGTGAAATATTAATGATGCCGAAATAAATTTTTAACGCGCATACTCTTCATCATCCTCCCACCTACCTCAGCGTGAGACAATGTGCCGGCGACACACAATGTAGCACAAAGCCGGGCACACGAACACGCTCGGCGTCCTCCCGCCTTAAAAGCCTTGTTAAGGGGGAATAATAACCAAAGCGGAGATGCAGAAAGCGCTCACGAGGGAAGAGCTGTTGACGGCGGTCAGCTGGTGTTGCGTTGGAGTGATGTTGTAAACTCAACGTGTGTGTGATGCGAGGTGCCTCACGCTCACCGGCGCTGCGGTTTGATTCTTCCCGTCGAGCAGTGTGACCTGGCATTTCGGTGACTTTTAGAGGTGTTACCACGCTGACATATTGCTCTCTCATTTTCCCAGAGTGGGCCCCTCCCTTCCCCGGCGCTCCCCGTGTCTCGAGCACCTTTTGTTTTGTGCGTTATTTACTTCCATTTTTCAGACTCGTGTTCCTCGTAATAGCAGCACGCTGTTAGTTGTAATCATCGCCGCTAACAAACCTCAACACGTGGGAAAATACGATGTGGATTAATTTAATCCTGATTTCCCGCTTTCTGCTGCTCCTCAGCTTCACTCCATGTGAAGACCAGGCAAGTGTGTTCCTAGATTTCCCCAAATTCTACCCGGTACTCTCCAGGTAACTTATTCAGATTTGAAATAGCAGCAGTACTGGCATTATGGATATGTGGATCCATGCTGTCTCCAGTCACCCCTTGTTAGAAGGAAAGGAGTGCGACTGAGGACAAGGAACCTATTTTTATGTTTTCACACTTTTTTTCCTGAGAGTGGTGCAGCTTTCGGCATACCTGTTAATACCACTGGTTTGGTACACTCTTAAAAAAGAAAATAGCAATTGCTATAAACTTATCACAGCCAGATCTTTGAACCACTCCAAGTAGCCACAAGAACACTTCGGAAAAGCTCTTGTTATGTCTCAAGTTACAACACGTTTTTGTGTTTTGGCGACACATTCAAGCGGCACAGACGTCAAAACCTTTCGAGAGAAAGTTAAAAATCTGAATCATAGCCCAAGAATTAAGAGCAAATAAGTGATTTGTGGAGATTAAAGAACTTGTTTGTGATTATTTAGGTTGGGCTACAGGAGAAACCTTAAAGATGTGCTTCGCTCTAATCTTAACCCTGCACACACTACAAGATTTTGTAATCATAGGGGTTGTCTCAAAAGATTCTGCGAGGAGGTTCTGGATTTGTAGACCGCCACTTTACCAAATGATCTGCTTTGAACCCGACAATGTTTTAAATGTCCGATTCTTGGTTTATGTACCATACAATGACGGACAACCACTTTGAGATCTCAGAAGGAGCTGCTGCAAAACTCCGGTGAGCTAAGCCGTTAGTCGTATGCTTTATATCAACTAAAGAAGAGGGATAAAAATAAGCTGGAGCACTGGATTATGCAAGCCTGGCTGACTCCATGCAGTGCAGGTGATCAGAGTAAGGTCAGTGACCATAAATGTATCGTGCAAGTTCTTGCTGTTACGCAAGGTGTGCCTATGTATACACGGATTAGCCACAACATTAAAACCACTGACAGGAGAAGTGAATAACACTGAGCATCTTCAGTGTTCTCCTGGGAAACTTCTGGACCTGGCATTCATTCATCCATTGGTGTGGATGTTACTTAGACATGTAGCACCCACCTAGACCAGACCAGGCACCCCCACCCCATAGCAATGACACTCCTTGAGCCACCACAGGACACCCTCAGAAGGTCCATGCCCATTCTTTAATGAGTCACAACCTACACAATATTAGGAAGATGGTCATAAAGTTATGGCTGATTGTCACCCCTGTATAGATATTAGGAATTTGGGTGAACTGGTCCTTTTGGTTTTCAATTACTTCAGCGCAGCATCAAGACTCAAAGAAAAAAAAAAAAAACTCCATTCACGGATCAGAAAACATTCACAAGCAGACGTTTCCTAAAAGCTTCCCGTTGACTACCAGCGTGGTTCAGTCACAGTTATTAGACAGTCAAAGAACTGCATCATCTTATATTTCATAAAGCCAGCACCGGCCCCGATATATTGGTTTTACAGGAGTTGTTTCCCAGGTGCAAGAGCGTCGGGGCAGAGACGGAGTGAGAGTAGACATGAAAGTGATTTTCTCTCTGCACTCCTAATTACTTGTCTTCCTCTATCTCTAAAAATAAATTCATATTTCATAAGGCTGCTTTGCCTCAGCACACCGCCACCCTGCCAAACCGTCTGTGCGCCATCCGCTGTCATTTTGATCATGGATATTTAGCAAAAGTGGAAGGAGGGGGAGAGGAAAGGAAAAAAAAAGAAAAAGGGAAAAGTATATCGTCCAATTATCTCCGCTGACGGTCTTTGCCGAGCCGTTGACCTCAACCTCCTTGTATCTTAGCAATTTAATTTAACCCTGGCTGTGTGTTGTACGTGCTAATTAGAAAGCATTTCAAAGAGAAACTCACACCGGGAGCAGCCGAAAGATAGAGAGGGAAACGGAGGGAAGAAAAAGTGAGACGGAGATAAACACGCACTCGTAAGAAGATGTAATGGCTGTGAGTGTTTTGAAAGAATATCTCAAATGCCTCGACAGATTCGCGGCGAGCTGGAAATGAAAAGAGCGAGAGAGAAAAAAAAGGTGAGGAGACCAGGAGGAGTTCATGTGGGGAAGAAATCTTCTTTTTAGTCGGTGTTGCAGGGATTTTAAAAAAAAGATGACCCTCCCTTTTTAAAGTGTTGACCTCGGTTTGTTGATCATCATTAGACCGAACTGTTAAGTAAAGCATCTTCTGTTCACATTTAACTCAGCAACATTAGCCTGAATAGGCGGGTAAAGTGTATCTGAAAACTGCAAAGTGCCGGACTTTAACTTATAAATATACATCTGCAAATCTGTATTCTGTATCTTGCATCAAATAGTAATGACTGCCATCTGGGTTGTGATTGACTCCGCCTACTTTTGGCTAGTCCAAAAAACTGTCTGTGACACAACATGATGAGTTGCATTAAAATTTAACCTTGTACAGTTGCCATGAATGGAGAAATCGTATTGTTGTCCTTTTTAAAAACACATTTGTTATTCTGCAACGATTTTCTGCATTCTTGTGATTGACTCCGCCTATGTGTGGCTAGTCCAGATATGTTCAAAAAGGTGGCGTGCAGTGGAGCAGAAAAGGGACACAGAGGCCGTCTACTAGCAAAGTTTGAGGTCATCCATCCGTCACACTAAAGGCTTGTTTGCGTGTTTGTGTGCATGTAGCCTATGAAGGTGCAAGCACTCGTCAGTTTGACTCACTCTGTCAAAATTCCACCTAAATGCTAGTCGGCGCTGTCTTTTTTGCCGGTTGGGTTGAAGTTTATTTCACTTCCAACAATGGCAACTGAACTTTTGCCGAAATTTCTCTGTGATTGATGCAGAAGCAAGTTTAACAGTTGAGCTAAAGTGAGTTGATTAAATTTTAACTGTTAGCACAGTTGTGTTGTGAATGTAGAAATATTGCTGCTGCTGTTATTCTGCAGTAATGAAATCAGGTGTGTGGCGATTGACTCCGCCCCAATTTTGGCTACTCCAATTTTCGGTTTAACTGTGAATCAAGCAGAAGAGAGTTTGTGACACAGACACCGACGGCTAATAAAATTCAACAGCACCAACCCGCCACTCAAACTTTAACGGGTTGAGTCACTTAAAATAATTTTGTATTATTTCTTAAAATCTCATTTGTTTCTGACATGAAAGTGGGCATTTTGACATGAAGGTCTACTGCCTTACTTTTGGAGGCAGCCCCAAGTGGCCATTTGTGGAACTGCAGTTTCTTTTGCAAATTCCATGAGGGTGTCACTTCACAGCTAAGAAGGTTGCTGCTTTAGATGGAGTAGTTATCACGAGCTTGCCAGAAAAAAATAAGAAAGGTTTACAAATCTCCAGATGAAATGAAGCTAGGCTAAAAAGGATCGGTGTTAAGTACAAACATGGATGAACATTTATGATGCTTTTGCTTATTGCAGCATGCTGAAAGAATAGAAGTATCTACATATCATTTGCATATGTCTAAAATATTCTTCTTTAAATTTATGTACCTTTAATTTAAAATAGACGTTAAACCGGTTTTGATGTGCGGTTTTGTTAGGGGAGGAGGGGGAGGCTGAGGAGCTGATAAAGCGGGGAGGATTATAAAAATGTGAAGTAAAGCAGAGTTGGAGGGGGAAGAGGGGAGGGGAAGGAGGGAGGGAAGGAAGGAGGGAGAGGAGGGCCTTCTCGCATCCAAATCCATTACTAAAGTCTGCAGAGCTGAGAGGGTCCCATCTCCAATTAGCTGTTTCATCTCCAAGTGGAAATGTGACTTTTGGGAGACGCTGCCCGGCAACATTACCTCCTCGCCAATAACTTACAGCTATCAGGAATGAGGCTGAGTGTGTGTGAGAGTGTGAGTGTGCGAATCCTCGGCACGGCACTGCTGCTTGTCAGATTGTCCCATTAATAAGCCTTGGCCTTTATTACAACTCAGAAATCTCTTTGTGCGTGCGAGTCTCTCTGCCAAAGCTCGCTTCTCATGCCGCCTTTTTCCTGAAAGCGAAATCGGAGGTGCGTGCTCCCCACACGTGCTGGCTCGCGATTGCCGCCAGGGTGTCAGATTACGTTTTAAGGCGGATTGCCGTATACATGACTTCGCATTTTCATTCGCTTTGAAGTTTCCGAGCAACGTCTTTTTGATTTTTTTCTTCTTCTTTGCATCACCTACTGTAACGCCTGCCTGCCTCTGTGTGTGTGTGTGTGTGGCAGCGTGTTTGCATGTATTATTTCCTTATATATTTATTTTGCAGGCATGGTGTGTACTTTGTTTGCAGGGATTACAGACGGTGGGAGCTCAAGCCTCTTAGCCCCTCACAGGCTGCCACAGCTGCCTGCCACTTCTAATGACACTTCAGACTAAGACTGGCTAAGTCCATAGGCAGGTTTATTAGTTTAGAGAATGCTTGAATGCGTACAGCTTCTTTTTGTGTGTTCGTACTGTACGGTGTGTGTGAGACGGAGAGTGAGTGATTGCCTCGCTCCGGCGGCTCTGACAGGCCTGTAGAGTTTAAGTGAGAGGGATGCTCTACACGGGTAACACAAATGTCTGCCTCGGCGTCGACACGTCCTCGACATTGCGCGTCAGCATCCAAACAACTCCATTACCTAATGAAGGATGCAAATGTAAACGTGTCTCTCCTTCTCCTCCCTGATGGCCTGAGCTAGTTCCATATAATAATCGCGTCGTTTAATCGCGTCTCATTGTTTCGTTTGATGGAGCCTCCCTCGGGGGCCGTTACGGTGTTTATTCTCGGCGTGCATAGGGCTGGTTTTATGTGCATTCTTGACAAATAAGGTGAATAAATAACAATCTTTGTTGTGTTTCCAGAATCTTTTATTTATTTTAACGTAAACAGACCCACCGGGAAGGCAGACAAGCCATGACGTCATCTCTCGACCATTTTGTCCAGGTGCGACGAAGGCCAGGAGGATTCTGGGAAAGTGCTGGTGTTGTTCCAGCTCATTCAGCTGTTTGCATATACCAATCAGCCACAACATTAGGACCAACGGCAGGAGAAGTGATTACAATTGACCATCTTATGATAATTCAGTGTTCTGCCGGGAAACCTTTGGACATGGCATTCATTCATTCATTGGTGTGGATGTTACTTAGACATCCACACCAATAGTAACCCATAGCAACTGTCATAAGAACTGACAGTGTTCTAAAAAGTCTACTCAGTTGGGGTTGTGGAAGCAACACAATCATAGAGGAGTAGCTTCAGTCTGACTTTGGTGTCCATACATGATGCGTTCAGGGACATTTTGGAGTATGGATTGTTATAGAGCTATGGCTCTATATTAGAGGTACTATACTCAAATTTTTGGATTTCATGCAAATCCATACAGCTGATAGTATATTTTATTGACAAATAGTCTAATTTCTTCTCATTAACTTGCTTTCATTTGCAGATGGTGTAGTTTCTGTGTTATGTTCCTAACTGTACTCCCTTCGACCCTTGTTTGATCCATCCAAACGTGCAAATGCTTCGCTTCCTCTGCAAGCGTGGAGTTTTACCACTTCACCCGGCTTCAGCTGACAAAACCGCCAAAGACAAGACATGTCAGAGATGTTAATCGAGGCCCTCAAAAAGGCTGCTTCATTATGTCTTCCAAGCAAACAAACAAACTTTCTGAGTTCTTCACATACGAGGATGCGACAGAGTTGGCTTCATGCGAGACGCCGCCAGACATGAAAATTTAATCATTCAAAAAAAAAAGCTTTAAACCAGAGAGTTGAGAAAATATCGTTCGGCTTTTGCAAACCTGCCTCTCATGTTCCAAACCTTCAGCATCTTAACAAGCTATTTTCTACGCGTCCTTCATGAGTCAACGCATGATTCTAATAAAATACATTTAACGTGAAGCCTGGGCAACACGCATGCATGAGCCTGTGTATGTGTGTGGTGTGGGGTGGGGGGCCTGCAGGGTGTCACATCTAAGTGCAGGGATCCCAGGGAGCGTGTTTCTAGAGGTGTACCAGTAGTTTGATCTCTGCACATTAGCCGTATTCCCCGCTATGCCGGCCTCATTACTTTAGCCGGTTCGGCTGCACCGTGGCTCTCACTCTGCACTGATTCGCGTTGGCCACCTTCAACTAACGCACTTCTTTTACTCCCGCAGCCAGCCTCCCCTTTCTTCTGTCTCCTCTTTCATCCACTATTCACACTGTGCATCTCTGTGTATATACGTGTGTGTGTCTGCGCTCGTCCCAGCTGTGGATCTGACCCGCGCTTTCATTTAGACAAGACACGGAGCAGCGCAGAGGTGAAGGTGGCATCTGCTTGCCTCTAATAGGGATGTGCTATTGATTAACTTTTACCCCCCCTGCTGAGAGGACAGACAGATGAGGGGGGGGCATTTGTCATTTTTGTCAGGAATTACGCTAGGACGTGGCCGTCTGTCATCTGTCTGCAGGTCGGAGCTGGATCTCGCTCGCCGTCATGTGTGTTTGTTCCAGAAGTCATCAGCGCCACTGTTTTGATTTTCAGGTCTTTCTTTAACCCGAATGATGGATTCTAACGAGACGTTTTCTTGATCGGCTTCTACGCAGGCACGCGTGATTAATTCAGATGTGAGTCAGCTTTAATGATGCCCGCGGGGAACTGGACTGGAGCTATCTGCAAATAGTGACGCGGGATATCGTTTAATAAGAACAGAAAATTATTGTTGTTGAAGATCAGCTTTCTTTTTACAGTATTTGTTTTGCAGGTGAATTATTTGGACCAGAAAATGATATAAAACTAAGAAAAAGTGCCAGGAGATATTTTACTCGTCTTTTTTTCGTCTTATCCCAGAGATGCCATTTTGTGCACGTGTTGGACGTTGGATGCGTTTTTTTTTTTATGTAAACCGCTCTCCTAGTGTGTGTGGTGGATTCAAACCAATTCATGCACACTGTCTGTCCACAAGGCTCCATGCTGACCCCTTTGTGGACATCCATGCGCAGCCCAAAAAATTGTGTCTCTCCTGACTCTATGAGCACGCCAATTCGGCATGTGCTGGAAAAAAGCTCTGAAGCTTTTATCCAAAGATCCTTGTGTTGGTACAATGACACATGGATGGTTTCGGACGAATCCTCCAGGAAATTCTGCACGATGTCCGACCACGTTGCTTGGGATGGACAGTACTCCGGCTGCAGGGCATTGGCACACAATTGCATGTTGTTGCACTGCATGCTTTACTGCTTTGTGCAAAGATCCTGCAGCTAACGAGGGCAAACTGATAGCCAGCTGTGACTTCAAACCTAAATTGCAGTATGATTTGAACCGAGTGTGCATCCTCTATTGAAAACAGTACACAGGGGACAAGAAAACATTGTATTGGCTTGTTTAGCAAGTGCCACAACAAAGCATTCATAGCGCCATGTGAAGCTTTGAGCTTAGCAGTAACTGGATTTCTGTGGAGACTCTGGGATACCAGTGCACTAGACGTAAAATAAACCCAGAACCAGAGCTCTCCAAGCCACGGCCTATATTCTCTTAAGATACCTTTGCCCAATCCCCCCTTTATTAAAATTGTAGGTTATAACTCACAGATCCAATGGAGCTCTGATAATAAGGCCAGGTAATGGTCTCAGAAAATGATTGCCCTACTTCAAATATTCCCCCCCGACAGTGTGTCTTAGTGTAATTATCTTTACTTTGGAGATAATCCAACAAGCATTTATGAATTAATCATCACCCTTAAGATCGTTCCATTTACTGCTGGTTGACTCATTGTTTCTGCAAGTACCCAAATCTGCAAAGATACGATTACATCACCTCACGTCATTAGGTATTGCAGACTTCCGTCAATACCTCGCTTTGGGTCGAAACTGTCCACCTGACCTGTGTTTTCCTTTGTCTTCAATGATTCATGTTTTACAACCGCAAAAAGAATCATTCAGCATGTATTCCATTCATGTCGGCTTCACTCGGCGTATAGATTAATGTGTTTTGATGCTCATTTCTTTGCATTAGGAAACGCTCATGCAATTCTTCAGTTGGGGGGTGGGGGATTTGGCTTTTAGCATAAGAGCTAATGCACTTTCCTGTTTGTATGGCTCCAGTTTTTTAAATTTTTTTCATTGTCTAGTACTTACCAAAGGCACAGCTTGTCAACAGGCAAGGCAGGCAACCGCAATTTCGATTACGTCATCTCATGTCATCGAGTATTGGCGTCTTCCGTCAATACCTTGTTTTGGTCGAACCTGTCCACCTGACTGACTCAGAGTCCGTTTATCCACCAACAAATCCCGCCACCCATCCAATGTATCCATCAAGTTATGTTCTGCCTGTGTACATACATGTCCATTCTTTCATCGGTCCGTCAATCATCCAGCCGGTCGATACTCCAACCGGCTCATCCATCCATCAATCAAGCCATCGTTTTGGCTGCATGTCATCCTTTCTCCCCCATCCCCGTTTTTTTTTTTTTTTTTTTGCCGTATTAATCTCACACAGACTCCTCTGTCAGGCCCAATTCAGGAGCTAATGCATGTGACTAATGAGCGCTAATGCTTATCCACTGATAGAACAAATGGCATCAGATAGCTGCAGTATTCTAATAGCGGGATGTGATTACACGGATGAGCGGCTATCAGAGCCTCTGTCACTTCTCCATTCTTCGTCTTTTTTCTTTCTTTTTCTTTTTTTTCCCCCTTCCTGTCGGTGGGGGTAAGAGGTTGGTTTCCATTTTGTTCCGTTTTATTACCACCAGCCCATCGCTTTAGGTAAGCCGTCGGCGTTGGCCCGCGGCGTGAAAGAGGAAAAAAATGGGCGGGTGGCGTGATTTCAGGTAAGGTTGAAAATAAATCTTCGCTGGATGTGAGGTGCGCATTCTGTGTCGCCAAGAAAGATGGAGACGGGGAGTGTGGAGAAAAGAGAGGGGCAGGGTAATTGAAATAGGAGAGTGCTACAGCGGCAGGCCTTTGTGTCCATCAGCGGTTGCGGCGCCACGGGTGGGAGAGTGCTAGGTGTGTGTTTGTGTGTTGGCTGTGCTGTCGGAGAACCGAGAGGCCACATGCCCCGGTTGTTCCAGTGTGAGAGCAAGATTGACAGCAGAGGCAGGGGTGCGCTTGGTGTTCTGCCAGGCGGCGTACACACAGACACACAACGCACACAGGCCAGCTCTCCGTGACTTGTGGCAAGTGCTTATGTGTGACAGGTTGTCGGGGAAACATTTTCTGTGTTAGGTTTATGCGCTCTGATAAGGTCGGCCCAGTAAAAGACCTTCGGTGTGGAAGTGTGGCCTGGATAACTTTCAGCCTCTTGGGTCGGAGCAAAAAGCCACAGCTGGACCGGAATTTTTTAAGCCCGTACAGAAACTGCACGGGGCCCGAGCCCGACCTGACCCAGATCACGCCGACCTGGAGTCCCAGAAAGGGACTGACAGTTGAACATTTTAACCTGAACATTTTGACAGCTTGAACCTGGCTTGAATTCAAAATGATGAGGTCAAAACTTTCTCTGATCTCTGTTGTGCACACAGATAAAGCAGCACCGGTACAACACCAATATCTTGCTTTTGACCAGGCTTTTTGAGCACCCTGAGGGACTTGTTTGCGCACGTGACGAGGTTTTATAAACTTGCGTTGGCGCAAATCTTAGTGATTTAATCGTCACTGAGAATATGTGTTACACCCCTCTGCACACCTCTCTACTGGCTTTGCAGTAGCTGTGCAAGTGTGTTTGGTTTGTGCTTGATCAGGTTAACCAGCCATGCATGACGATACCTTGGTTACTCAAAGAAACCCTCACCCCCTGCAGAGGGTTTAGAAACTTCGAGAGTATTCTTATGTTCAATACAAATATGATCAAACAGGAATAAAGTCATACATAGAAAGCTGTCCCCAGGGTCCCAACACAGACAGGTTTTAGGATGCCCCAGTCCTTAAACGAGCCAGTACCTTTCCTTCCCCAAGTGTTTTTGTAGCCTCATGTCCAGTTTACACCAAACGGATATCAAAGGACTGTGACGTTGCCTTTGCCGTGGACCAAAAAGTTGCGTTTGAACACACCGCAAGGACTATGGCCAATGCCCAGCTGGCAGATGCTGCAAGTCCTGCTCCTGGTAAGGTCCTAGGGAGCTAGGAGCACCTACAAAAGGTCTTACAGATATGGTCTGTCCTGAAGTTGCACTGGTTCTCTCTGACTCACTCATCCCACCACCAGCTTGACATGCCGACAGTGGTCCAACTAGCCAAAGGTGTGAGACATACCTCCGAAACTAGAGATGCACACCAATGTTCTGACAATGCCCAACAGCATTGGCCTTAAATCGAAGATCATGACATGATGAGAGGCCTAACTTGGCCCAGTGACTTGTCATCGGTCCTTGGATAAAAACCATGTCCCCTTACCCGTGCTTTAGAGGCATTTCTCACAAAAGTTACTGTTTAAAAGAAAGTTCAGATTCAGTCTCACATTCCACCATCCCATATGACCTTAAACAACATTTCTCTGTCTAAATTTGTCAAAGCTGTTTCAGGCCTGTAAGCCAGATATTTCACAGCACACAGCGAAATCGGCATCTGCCTTCCAAATGCCATATCATCATGCTCCATCAAGAGCAATAATGCTCACGGCGGCGATGCCATCGTCGGTGACAAAGCACCGTAAAAAGCATGAATGAAGAAGAGGTGGCGCGCTCTTTGAGGTGCACGCAGCACAGAACATCAGGCTGACGCTCGCAGATGCCTCCTCTGCAGGGAGGCGCCGGGGCCTGGCACAGCCGAGGCCAATCAGTCATGGTGAACATATGCCAGCAGAGTGTTTACAATCGTGGGCTTCATCTCCATGCCTGTCAGGTCTTCCGTGGCCCTGATCACAGGATCCCTGCTATGGGGGTGAGGCCCAGAGGCCATGCTTAAAGACCGAAATCCTTTTACAGGACCCGGTAATTAGCCAACACCGCTCTGCAGCCGTGCTTCTCGCTTTGATCTGCACACTGATCAATTGCGAGATCACAGTGGCTTGATAACTAGTAACTACCCCAGTGTGTGTGCAAGTGTGTGCGGTCGTTCACATCCTGCATCCTTTACTTTCTGTTTTTTCATGTAAATCTCATTGATATGCAGGATATTATTAATTTTTTTCCCGGTCGAACTCTCTCCGCGTTCACTGCCCTGGCGAGGAAAACCAAACATGCAAATGATTTTTATATTTCCCCGGTGAGATCTCTCTGTCTCTACCTCTGCACAAGCCGTCAGCAGAACAATTTATGTGTTTCCATACTCGATTATCGTCTTACCTCCCCATACCGCCGGAGATAATGGCCGTGTTCTACAGGTAATTCACTGTTTTCCTGTGCAGTGAATGTTCACATTCACCGGCCGCACTGGCGCAGAGGGCCTAACACTTCCTTTGCATTGTGCTGTACAGAACTAAACAGACCCATACGCCTCATTCAGATAAAAAAAGAATTGACCTTTCATTTTTTATTACTTCTCACGGTTTAGAGCGTTTTCCCTTTTCCTGGCTCTTCAATTATTCACGTTTTACAACCACAAAAAATCATTCAGCATGCGATCCATTCATGTCGACTTCACTCCGTGTATAGATTAATGTGTTTTGATGCTCATTTCAAGTATTGCATTAGGAAATGTTCATGCAATTCCTCAGCTGGGGGGGAATGAAAGAGCATGCTCATTTTAGGTGGTTTTTGGCTTTTAGCAAAAAGAGCTAATGCGCTTTCCTGTTTGTATGGCTCCATTTGTTTTTTTTTGTTTTTGTTTTTTTTGCATTGTACGGTACTTACCAAAGGCACAGGCAAAGTGGAAAAGCAGAGTTTACGCTAAGTTTTAAATGCCGGTAGGGCCCCAACCTGACACAATTCTGCACTCAAACCCTTTACATGTTGCATACATGCAACACCTCTATGCAGAGGTGTAGAATGACAACGGCACCTTATATTACATGTCAGGTGTGCAAGTAGGTTGACTTGTAGGTGTTAAGGCTAAATCATAGGGTGAGAAATGTCTTCCAATTAAAGATCAGGAAGTAACGAGAATCCGGGCCATGCAGCAAAACAACAACCCTGAGCTACCAAGTCGTTCTGCACAAGAATGGTTTTGAGAAGGACAAAACAAAATCAAGTCAAAGTCTGGACCTTAATCCAACCGATTCACCATCATCTCAGAAATGAAGCTGATCTCTAGAGATTCCTTCAAGCTGTCTGTGTCTCTGTCTATATCCAACAAAAGGTTCAATAAAAGGCAACTGGACTCGTAGAGTTTTTTGAGAAGACGTTTCACCACTCATCCGAGTAGCTTCTTCAGTTCTAGGGGACTGGTGGGAAGTCTGAGGTTTAAATAGGAACTCCTGCTGAAACCTTGCTTACTTGATACCTCTCTCATAAGATCATCACACTTCTATAATGTCCACCAAGCTAAGGCAAACCTGACCTTCTGTCCTACTGTCAACAACCCAGCCACCGAACCTCCATGCAGCCACGCACTAAAAACCCAAGTTTCAAACGTCTTTGAGTTGTTTTATTGATAAAATATCAGCCCTAAAACTGGCTGCGGAACAAAAGACTCCACCTGGATTTGCCTTCAGGAACAACCGTCTCGTTTGAACCTCGGTTTGCACAGCCTCTGCACACCTCGGCACTTCTCGCGGCGCATCATCCCCAGACTCTGGGGCGGCTGACAGGCAACGGATGCAGATATGTGTTTATTTAAGCACTTGGAGGGAGTCAATAGTCTCTTAATGTCGCCCCCCCCACCCCATCACCCTCCCTCCAACCCCCTGATCTGCCGTTTGAGCAAACACGAACTGTCGACTCTGTCGGGGGAGATAAGGCGAACGCGGAGAACACCGAGCACTCCTGGTGATTGACTGACATTTTAAGGGGGGGTACAGTACAGGGAGGAAAGACGGAGGAAATCATTTCTGTCCTCCTTTCCCCTTGTCTTCAGTTCTTTTATCCTCATTTCTCTTTCACTCTCGTCTTCCTCATCCTTCTTCCTGTTTCTCCTCCTTCCTTCCCTCACTTTTTATTCTTCCCATCTCCTCTGAACTTTATCCTCCTCCCTCCATCATATCTCTTCTTTTCTCACGTCCTTTCCCTCTTCCATCTTTCTCCATTCCTTCTCATTCCGTCCTCCATCTTCCCTTCATTTCCTGCCTCTTCAATTTTCCACCTTTCCACCTGCTTTCGTCTTATCTCCTTTTCATTCTTTCTTCCTCATCCTCTCCTCCCCTTCGTTTCATCATCTTGCCCTTTTCTTTCTTTCTGTTCTTTACCTTCTTATCCCACTGTCGTTTTCCTATTCCCTTCATCTCCTTCGTCTTGTCCATTTTCTTCTCCTCGTCTCCCGTCTCCATCTCTTCTTCCGTTTTTTCCCCCCTCTGCTCCTCTCCTCTCCTCTTCATTGAAGTAATCATCACTGAGAGCTATGTTGATGTTGAGGCTTATATAAAACCCCTCTGTGAGGGGATGAGATCAGAGCAGCCAGGCGGTGAGAACAGACCATCCAACACATTGCGCTTAACATGCACCGAAAGAAATAAACAGCGTCTCCTCTTCCTCTGCCGCAGCCGGGCGGCTCATGCGGGAGGAAGTCTGCAAATCCTCCCCTCCAGACATCGCTCTCTGTCGCTCCCCGTCCTGCAGCGTCCCCACGCAAACATCGTTTATGTGGCACGCGGCCACGCTGGGGTCAAACCCGAACGCCGACCCGTCGCCTCATTAAGAAAAAAGCCACAAGAAGCGACGGAGATGTCTCGGCCGTTCTCGGTGAGCTTGTTACGTCTAAACGCAACACAGCTGATTGGTGTTTAGGGCCGAGGGACGTGGCAAAGGGCAGCGACCGGCGCCAGCACACGCCGGCGTAATTGCCGTCAAAGACCATGCACCGTGCACCTGAAGTTTCCATCCTCTGCCAGAATTAACTTAATTAGCTTTAATTCAGAAAATGACTCCGGCAGCAGACGCTCGCTTGTGTCACGGGCCAATTTTGGGGAGTAATGGCGAACAAGAACCGCCGCTCGTCTCGTCTCGTCTCGTCCGAAGGCGTGGCGCACGTTGTTTGTGCGGCGGGGACTAATTGCCGGCTCGTGGCACTCGACTCGGCGCCGCGTGCCAAGTAATTTCAGCTCGTCATCGCGACTCAGGTCCCCGTCTGAAGGCCCGGCTGACTCTTTATCTTTAAAATAAAATAAAATTCACGGCAACCTCAGGAAGTGTAATTACAGTCTCTTTGCTTTCACTTTCTATTTGTCAAACAAATTACAGAGAATAGTCGCTTCGCACGCATTCTGTCAAGCAAATGCGCAGCCTCGCGCGCCGCACGCTGGGCCCCGGATAGACTAATCATGGCTCGCTCGTTGCCTCTTGATGAGGTGTGTGTTCCATGTGTGGGCGGGCGCATGTTGTATTCTTTTGACTCTGTATTTAAAGTGTGTGCACACGTGTGTTGTATTTTTTTTTTTTCTCCTGCTTGGACAAATGTTGCGTGCAATTTCCTGGCACCTAATTGACAGGAAGCGGAACAGTTGGTGGAGTAGAGACGCTTTTTTTTTTTGATGCGGATGTCTAACAGTAGATTAGACACTCCTGCCTATTCAGCGTGGAGCTGTCATTCTCTCATTGTCAGCACCCCTGTGTCTTTCTTCCTACTTTCCATGACATCTCTTTCTCTCCCTCCATCTCTTTCTCTCCCTCCATCTCTTTCTCTTTTTTTACATTTGCGGCATCATTCATTCAGCGGCATACCTGTTTCTGCTAATGAGCGGTGTTTAGACGAAGGGAGAACTTTCTTCTCATCTCATTCTTTGCCTCCCCTTTCTTCTCTGGCTCTGTTTTGGGAGCGATCCAACAAGCTCTTGCGCCTTTGGTTCATCTGCCGCCGGTATTCTCCCGGTTTAATGATCCACTCTGGGACCGAGGCTTCTAAAAAAGCGCTAAAAAACATTAGTGAAGCTGCGGGGGCTCCTGGGCCCGTCCCCGTCTGATTGTACCTGAGCTGGAGTGTGTCAGCGGAGACTTAGTGGTATCAGATGAGCGGCATCGACTCCTGTACCGGTGGCATTAGATTAGAACAATTGCGTGGGGAGGCGGGCTGACTGGGGATGCGGCGAGGGAAAGGGAAAGGGAAACAGGTTGGTGGAGGAAGCCAAGAAGAGGGTTTGAAGAAGCGTCTGCCTGCATTGTTTTGCAAAATCCGGAACAAAGTACTGCAGCGAGATTAACCGAAGCCAATTAAAACTTGCTAAGGGAGCTCTTTGCCTTTTGAGTAGCTGTTAAGAGCTTGTTATCCCACTTTTTTGCTAAATGTTTCTCCGTGCCTACATGATTCCACTTAGACACCTGGCAACAAACAGTATGATGACTCAGGAATGGCAACGGCATCAAATGATTCAAATTGAAAGCAAACTTTGGCATTTTTTACATCAGTATGACTAATAAAACGCTAGGCATTGCTGTCAGTATTCATAAATAACCTTTTTTTTTGCCTCCAGGTCCAGATCCGGTAAGGTGCTTGAAGCCCTCCCGTGTTACATTCTGAATGGTATGTTCCGTTATACAGATTTATTTTAAGCACATTTAAGCCCCGAGCGAGTGCAAAGCGATTCGCTCGTCTCCAGTCGCTTTGTGGATAGTTGGACGTTGGTGGATGTTCAATTATCTAGTTGCCTAGATGGTCCTCTTGGATAATTCTTACACTAAATCTTTCCAAGTAGATCTTAAACGTATTGCTAGTGCGTGGGCGGAGCTAGCTCTTCTTGCTGTCGCTTCTCGGACCCACCTGATGCTCAAAGTCCGCTATAAAGGTAGCAGTTCAGTGGAGGGAACCAAACGTTTGCCGGACTGTATCAGTTGATCTCATTGTGAGTTAAAATTGCTTCAACGTGATACCCACTGACTGCACGTTGCTGAAAGGTTTTCACGTCCATCATTGCTAAAACTTGGTATCTCGTCACCTTGGATACCACGGTTAGAAAGCTCACACTTCTTGATTAAAACATGCATCATTCTTCTGCACCGTCGTGAATGGGAGTAACATCCAACATCCGGCAAAACCAAATGTAGCAAACGGATGTTGCCTCCAAGTGGGATCCTGGTTTGCACAACTCCGCCAGTTGGCCAGTGCAAAATACAATTATTGTGGTGATGAACTTCTGAATATCTGTCAGACTTATTAAGCCCAGTTACACCATTCAGAACTAGTTAGCCCAACAGTTTAATCTACAACTTCCAAACAAATGACTGTCAGCTAGTTGAGTTTACTTTTTGGCAAATCAGCGTTTGCACCCGTTGCTTGTCTCCTCAACCTCATCGCCTCAAAGTTAAGGTTAGTTAAATCCACTCATCCCACCTTATCCTAAAGGGCTGTGCCAACCCAAAGTTAAAGGACCTCACTGTCATCTATCACCACTCTGCTGGCGGTGTGGCGTGACAAGGAGCCAAGATAGGCCACGACATGGTCAGCACAAATATTTATGCAAGGGGTCAAACAACGTCCTCTCAGTAACAAGAACGTGTCACTGCAAGTCAAGAAATCATCTGCTTTGCATCAATCAAAGGCAACGAAAGCTACTATGAACCACATTAGCAGCCCGCTGACTGCACATATCAGGGTGTAGTGATATTAGACGTGTGGCTTCTCCGACGGAGCAGACAGCTGTACTTCAGAATGAGTGGTAATGTGTGAAAGAACAGACTGTTTTCCCCCCCGAGGACTGTTTTCAATGGATTTGCCGAGTTCCTGAGAGGACGTATCATACGGTGTATATATATATGTGTGTGTGTGTGTGTGTGTGTGCTCTCGCAGACGGGCCCTAGCGGATGTGTGAGGCAGTGTGTGTTGTGTAGGTGGAACCTTCTGGAGTGTTGGAGGAAAAACCCATAGGAGGCGACGGTATGACAGAGCTGTAGCAACAGGCGACTACGCCTCCCGGGGATTATTCAGCCACACTAATAATTCCATTTAAACCTGCCGTCCTTAGCTCCTTCCTTTTTATTTTTGAAACTCTTTGGTGCTACTTTCAGCTGTCCCTTGTTTACCTTTCCCTTCTTATACCTGTCTTCATGTTCCTCTTGCCTGCCTTTCCTCATCTTATATATCTTCTTTAATCCTTCCATCACTTGTGCCAATTCACTTGCCTCCTCTTGTCTTGCATCATCCCAAATCTCCCTCTCTCTAGCCACTCATCTACCTCTTTTTTGTTTAAACTGTTCAAGTAGCTTCTTATCCAACAAAAACAGTGTTTCACACATAACTGTCCAGGCCCGAACCCTAGACCTTTAAACATTTAGAAATCAGCAATCATTTGAGCTTTGGAGCCTCTATGTGGCACAGTTCCAAAGTGTGAATCAACCGCTTTGCCTGGAAGACTCTTGACGTGACCGTGATAACAGTGCCACTCCTATCAGAGTCCATTTTAATCACCACAAGCATTGAGAATGAGGCCGTAGCTCTAGCACAAACATTGTTGATGTTGATCCGATTAAAGCTGAAAAAGTCCAAGATAATCCTAGAAAGCACAGTGGTTGAAGAGCATTGAATAAACCGTGGTTGCGCCAAAATATCCAAGGGAAAATTCCAATTTGTTGATTGCCTCAGAGATGATTTAATCTTATGTTGGAAGATACTGTCAAGCAGACAATGAAGAGATGCACATCATCTTTTTGTGGTCACTTTAAATATATAAGACAAAGATTTGACCACAGATTCAAAGTGCACTTTGTCCGTTTAGGCCTTATTCTTAGAAAGTCACTATCATCCAGTGACTTGGTGTCCATCTCTTATCTTGGGTTGCATTGACCTGTTCAAGCAATGTTGTCTAGCAGTTATTTGGCATGGATCACGATAATGTGTGATTAAAAAAAGGTCAAGACTCCAGCAACGTTTGGAATATTTGGATCAGATTTATTGTGGGCGTCAGCATGGTCACCAAGCAACAATGCAACTATTAAATTGTGTCTTTTTTAAATGAAGACAACTCATTATGTGCATGCACACATGTGCTAAAAGCCAATGGGGCACCTGAAAAGTGGGCTTGGTCTGGCCAATCACGTACACCCACATGCATAGTATATACGAGACCCAGGAGACACCCACAAAGTAAGGGTTGGGCCTGGTGCCGTGTGATTTTAGACCTGCTTGTATCTCAGTTTATGTAGACTTATCATCCAGTGATTTAGGGATTCATTTTGACATTTTTGCTGAGGTGTCCATTTCTTATCTTAGTAGTATTTCCTGTTCAGGAAACATTACCACACAGTTGTTTGTCATGAATCATGGTAATATATAATAAAAGAAAGATCAAATTTCATTACGCCAAATCGTTCTAGCTCTGAATATGTCGAACCCAGTGTGGGACTTGCAAATTGGGCTTGGTCATGTGATTTCAGGCTTTGTAATTGTACAGTTCAATGCTCATTCATCTTCCACTGATTTAAGCATTCATTTTGACAATTTAACTGAGGTGTCCATGTCTCACCTTGGGTTGTGTTCAGGAAACATTGCTGTGCAGTTATTTGGCATGAATCATGGCAAACTAATTATATTCAAGCAACATTATAACATCATCTGCATACAGTTTAACTTACAGTTTTATCCATATCACTCACTCACTCCCTCCTCAGGAGCCCATTTTCTTTTTGCATGTTAGACGCACGGTTCCTGGCGCGGATGTAAACACGTAACAAGGCGTTCACACTGGTTTTTGACCGCACAGCTGCCGGGTCACCTCCTCTCGAGCTTGTCTGCACAGCAGCGCGTCCGTGCATGGCTCTTAAACATCGTCTCTTCCAGCGGCGCTGCTGCCGTTCTCCTGGCCCTCCCCCTGCTGTCACGGTAGCCGTGTGTCTAAGTGTGCACAGAGTTTTGCAGTGGCAGGCAGGCAGATGTCTGACAATATTCTGACGTTCAGTCCTGCTGTCTGCCTGCGACTCAAGGAGAGTCCACAGGCACGCAAACACTCATGCGTACGAACACATACACACCGGTGCCTGTTCCCAGTCCCAGCGGGCCTAATTGGCCCAGTCTGCTTAGTACAGCACTATTATTCAGCACTTCTGACAAAAAATATTCTGCGAGTGTGTGTGTGTGTGCAGTAAAGCTTCCCGGTGACACTTAAAGAAGTCCCTGGAGAGCTTCATGTCATCTCATGCTTTGACACATCTGTCGCTAGCAGAGGAAGGAACACCTTTCTGGGTTTTCACACAAGTCCAGAAAACTCCACACACACGCACACGAGAGCAAAAAGGAAAGCTACGGAGGAAGAAAAAAAAAAAAAGAGAGAGATTTTTATTTTTTTTAATGCCCATCACAAGCTCACACCGCACAGCCGTGATTATGTTTTCCTCAGACGACTTATCAAAAATAATTCTTCACTCTCCTTCCCTTCCAGCCTCCAGATTGATTGCTTTGCCTTTCCCTCAATAACAAACTAAACCTAGTGCGTTTGGCTCGGTGCCAGTCTACTGGAGCAGCGGCCCCCTGCTAGAAAGAAATCAGGACCGTGGTGTTGGCGTGCAACTCCCTCACCACCACCACCACCGCCGCCGCCGCCGCTCCGATCCCTCCCACCCAGGCTCCCCTCCACTCCCTTCTGTCTCTCCACCCCAATCATTACTCCAATCAGTCGCCCCGCTCTGTAGAATGATAATATCCCTTCCTGTGGCGATTCATTGCATTAATCATCAGCCAGTTTGTTTAGACGGCCTCACCTGGTGCCTGGCTGTGTTTTATGTTGTCATCTGCTAGGTACGTCTGCCCCGCCATCCAGGGGGGGCTTGAGCCATTAACGATGTGTTGTTCGGAGGTTATAAAACGCCACACAATACCTTATAAAGAGTGGGATTGCTACCGGTGGCCGTTAAAAAATGAACAGTTTTCATCCAGCAGGGGGCAGAAAAATATTGCTGACTGTTAAATTTAAAACCACAACAGTCCACCTTCTATATCATCTGAAAGCTGCAGAGCTTTTGTCATCCCCTTGACGTTTCTGATCACCTGATGAAACCCAGTGTTCTCCCAAAATGACGGAAGATATTTACTGAAAATGCTCTGTTTTGGTCTCCACCATCTCTCTCTATGACCTTTAGCTTTAGCTCGTCTTCTTCAAAGTAGTCTTTTTGATTTGAGAACAGCTTTGCAAACTCTTAATGTGTTGCTGAAAAACAAATGATGGTCCAAACCAAATGGGATGGTCTACACATGCAGATATCAATCCGTTTGCCTTCTCTGCAATGGCTGCAACCACAAATGTTCCATTGGGATCTGTCAGACCCAAGTTTCGATTCCCCCGGGTCTAAGTCCTTGTTTCTTGGTCCAAGCACTCCTCTACCTTTCATTGTTGTCCCTCAGTATTGGTAGTTACTGCACTTTCACCATGAAAGCTTCATGTACATGCCTCCTCCAACGGTTGATATCTCTGTAGCTTGAACTCAGATGTTAGGTCTAAGCTGAGGTGTTGAAACCGGCCTACATGGAGCCTACGGCGTAGGTAGCTGCAGCGTCAAAAAGATTTGTAAGTGCACGCTGGTGTGTCGGCATTACACGATGAAAAAAAACTAGATGTCAGCTTTGTTGAGTTTCACTTCAAACAATGGCGAGTGGAACTGGACGGCTCGACGGTTGCTTACAATGAAATCACTGCAGCACAGAACAGAGAGACTATGTCTGACTAGATGGTGTGTAGGAGTCTGAACACGGGAGAATTTCTGTGCTTCTTTTGGCCGCTGAGATATGTGAATGAAACTAGAATTTTTTTCACGCCAATCCCAACCATTACGCAGCGGGTTACTGCGTGGTGTAGGTACATTTCTGGGGAGGTTTGTGCACGTCCGATTAAAAGTGTAGGCTATGTCTTAAGCTCTGGAGCTACGGTGTAAAAGTGACGCATGACTATAAAGTCAACTTGGAAGTGTTTCCACTTAAGTATTTAATATTTGGCTTCTTCTCCTTCACTGCACCTTTCGAACTGGTAGTTTTGGATCAATAAAGATGGAACACATCAAGGAAAGGCTAACTGAGGAGGTTCAGAGATACAGACACTAGTATGGCTTGCGAAAGTTTGTTGCCATTGTTGAAAGTGAAGCAGGAAGTAGCAACAGAAATTACCCCAACTGGCAAAAAAACACAGTGCTGACTATCGTAGAAGTTAATTGGCTTAGACCACTGTGGGTTACATGCGTAGCCTACTCCATCTACATCCAGCAGTTCTTAAAATGAGCTTTAAGTCTAATGACATTCTGCAGCAAAGGTAACTCCTGGTGTCAAATTTATTAAATATAGGCATGCAGTTCCACAAGTTGACTTTTGATAATGCATCATCTGCAACAAGGTTACTAGTGGCTATCTATCCATATTGTGTTATTTATATTTTCAGTTTGCTTATTCCCTATTCCCTAATGTTTGTTCTATCAGGCGATGCAGAGTGCCCTCTGATGCATTAATATTAAAGCCCAGCAGATTTAGGAATTTCAGGAAATTGAGTTTTACCCTTGAAGGCAGCTGTTTTACCAGAACAAATATATGCACTGCTACAGTGTGTGAGCTCAGAAGGACATATGCGCATGTGTCTGTAATTAGAGCAACAGTAAAAGTTAGTCAACATCCACAGCAGCAGTTGGTGTGAAAATCTCAAAGTGCTGTCACGAGCGCCAACGTCGCCGCTCCCTTTAAAACTTTGATGAAGTTTCTCCTCTTGTTTTCTTCTCCATCTGCTTGGTTTGTACGAATGTACGGCGCCCAACCCCCCCCTCCTTATACCTCCGATTTGTTTTCTTCTTTCTTCTTCTTGTCATTATGTTTTCTGTCTTTAAGCAGGCGCAGCAAGGCAAGCAGTGCGGCCCGTTTGAATGTGTTCTGACACCTCGTCTTCACAAGGCTTGATTTCCCAGGGGGGGAAATGGGCGTTAGGCGTGTTTACATTTTGTTCCTGTTCCTGTGTCGCATCAAAAACCCTCCCTCCCCGCTCCCTCTCCCGCCACACTGCAAACTAGACGTTCGCCGAGGGAAAACAGATGCTGACCCGGCTCTTACACCTAAAGAGAAAGGAAAAGACTTGAGCAGACAAACGAGAATAGCCTCGGGGGACGGCAGAGAGCCCCGATCTGCCCACGGTGGTGTGCAGGCCATGCTATATGTGTTGAGGAGCATGCCTACCGGAGTGATTTCTATTCATAGTTCCTCCTTATAAACATATAAACAATCGTTTTCTTTACCTGCACCAGAAAATAGACGTTTGTGGTGTTTAAACGTGTTGTCCGGGGTCACAAGATGCAAAAACTTTTAAGAGTACACCTCTGTGAGGGTCATTCAAGCTTATCCCATGAGATATTGGCCCCCAGCTTTACCATCCATCTGACAAGCAAAGTAAACGGGCAAGTAAAATGTGATACACGGGAATCAAACATCAGTTGCCAAAGTCGTCTTTGGATGTAACGTCGGGTGAGACGTCTGGTAGGTGAAGCGTTTTGGACAGCGGCGTGTTCTCCTCTCTTCACTCAAGTGTAATTTTTGACAGGGCGCTACGTTTTAACAAGCTAACCGAATCGTTCCTCAGCCAATTGTCCAAATCAGACCTTTCCTTTCAAGGTATTATTCATGGTTTTAACAGCGGATACCGAGAGATACTGCCATATCTTATGTTTTACGAGCAGAGTAGTGGTGCTTTAAAGGTTGAAGGTTTGGGCTAGTTGTCTATTTAAACAGTGGCACGACGTGCTAGCCAACTAGTCAACCCATAAATACTAGAAAACAGCTAAAGATACGGTCACCAAAACCTCCCCAATAAACCTCCTGACATTGTGTAGGTCTTCCTTGTAGTGATTCATCAGAGAATGGATATGAGGGTGTCTTGTGGTGTCTGGCAACACAGTGGTGTTAGTGTGGAAGTTTGAGGGGAGGGGCCTCTGTGGATCATCCCACAGATACTTGATCAGTTTGGGATCTAGTGAATTTGGAGGCCAGGTTCATGTTTTTTTTAGGTGTTTCGTGGCTGCATCATGCTGGGGATGGCTGCTGCCATAAAGGAGTGTCATTGCTATGGGGTGGGGGTGCCTGGTCTGGTCTAGAGGGGTGCTACATGTCTAAGTAACATCCACACCAATGAATGAATGAATGCCAGGTCCAAACATTTCCCAGAAGTGCACTGAACTGTTACATGGTAGTTATTTACTTCTCTTGTCAGTGGTCTTAATGTTGTGGCAGATCGGTGCATTTGTCAAATGTTGCGTATTGCAGCTATATTATCTGTTTCTGTCATTGTACTGTCCTCCTTTGCAGCATGCCCCCTCTCCCTCTCTCTCTACCTTACCTATCATCAGATATTTTCGACATTTCGGCTCCACACCTCTGACAGATACACGAGGGTGTGAACAGCACTGCTGGAATTAGCCTGTATCATTTGTATTGGTCGGCGGGTGAAAGGCCAAGTCCAGCTCCCTGTCTCGGCCGTCTCGTCGTACAGCGTATGGTTATGTATGGGGGGAGGGGGGTGCGATCGAGCCAGTGAAGTGAAGCGAGGGAGAGATGGGCTAGCCGGCTGTCAGTCTGATTGGAGCCCTGGATTGGCTGATCAGTGGTCTGGAAGCTTGGATATTACACAGCGCAGCTCATCTCGAGGAGGACTTTAACCTGAGAGACCTGTGTGTGTGTGTTTACGCCCAGCAGTCTATCCTCCTTGGCCAGCTTCTCTTCATCCCATCTCTATCTTCTTCTTCTTCGGTCGCGTACCTTGTCTCTCTGACGCTGCAGTGCAACGTGTGTCTGAAAGTCATTTTATTTGTGTGTCTTTAGGAATGCAAATCAAAATAAAATAAAATGAGGAGGTTTTGAATTGGACAAACTCCACAAGGGACGTGTGAATACCAGGCTTGATGCCAAACACTGAAATATGCACAAATGTGTAGAGTACATTGACACATTGACACTGCAGCCATGAGGGGCTTTAGCCTAAACAAGCTAACCTAAGCCTTTAACAAAGCGTAGGCAGACTTTTTACGCCACTCATCCAAGTAGCTCCTTCAGTTCTTGGTGTGAAGGATTAAGGGAACATCTACCGTTCTTGGCCAGTTGACCATGCATTGGTGGCGCCCATCATCACCTGCATGACTGAGAATCTTCACAGATGCATTGTTGACCTTAGCCATTGCAAATGTTGCGTGTGGAGCATTGCTGCAAGACATGCGGCTGGTATAGTTTGCAGGCAACAACACCTCTGTGATAGTTGTAGAAGTAAAGAGCAAAGTTTAAGAGCTTTGTAAGTGGCGAGACACCGATGAGGGGCGACGTTATAGAGCGGAGTCCCAGATTAAGGGTAGCAGATATGGACGGGACCTTGGTGGGGGAGTAGATCGGCAGATGGAGACTTTAAATAAGACGCACTGGACAACCGGAATGGTTTGGAAACACTGAGGAGGTGGTGTAGGAGGAGGAGAGCTGCTAGGCAGTGTGAAGGAATGGCAACAGGGGGTTGATTGGCTCGCAGAATGCGGGCAACACGATCATTGGACGGGAGTAGCGACGATAGGAATGAAGTGATGCCGGCAGCGTGGGAAATTGACTAAATGGAGACGGAACGTGTGAACAGATTTGGTTTATTGAACTTCAGCCAAGGCTTCATTAACTTTTCAGCATGTGAACAACGCAGAGGCTCGTAGTTTTCATATAAATGTATTAAGTCGACTTCTGCACCGATCGGCCACAACGTTAATTAGTGAATAACATCGACCGTCTTGTGACGATTCAGTGTTCTGCTGGGAAACTTCTGGACCTGGCATTCATTCATTCATTGGTGTGGATGTTACTTAGACATGTAGCACCCACCTAGACCAGACCAGGCACCCCCACCCCATAGCAATGACACTCCTTGATGACAGCAGTGATAATGTCATGCCTGATTGGAATATGTAGACATCCAGATATAGATCTATATGAATTCATCCAAACTTGTCACAGAATCCTAACGTTAATTTGCCTAAATTGCAGAATTTCATGGTTTTTCTTGAAATTTATTTTGACTTATGAGTATTTTAAGCTCTGGTTTGATTTTCTATTCATTTTTTGCTGATATGCATCTTTCATTCTTAGTTAAATTCTGCCACAAGCTTTTTTTACGTACGTTTGCTTGTAACAGCAAAGAAGCTGTCGTTCTCTAACACAGCCGTTGACCTTTTGCCCTGATGATCCAGCCGGGAGCTTGTCATGTCTGATCCATGCCGCAGATAAACTGTGAATCATCTTCACTGTCAAATGGAGAAAAGAAAAATTAAATCAGAAGCTCACTCGTGGAGCCTGAGTGCCCAAAATGACTCATCCCACTTCGCCGCTCTGTGACAAACTATTTATTTGTTGGGGCTGAAGGAACGTAACGTCCTCACACATGCATGTGCATTTCTATTTTTTATTTTTTTTTCATTTTCATCCACAGAGACGGATATTTGGTATCGAGCGCTCCAGTCGATCAAACTGCGATCCTGTGTGTCGTCGAGGTGGACGAGCCTGACAGCGGGACGTGAGTTTTCGGTGAATGGACTGTATTTATTGGGCTGATGTATTGATAAACTCCTTCTCCCGCCCCCCCCCCCCCCCCTTTATCCTCCCACCAATGATAAAAACGCTCTTCCCCTCTCATTAGCCCTTTATTCCTGCGGATTTATTTCTTTCCTCCTCTGCCGCCTTCCTCTCCCTGTCACCCCCTCTAATTTGAAGTGCAATAGTTTCCCTCTGGCATGAAAATATTGCGTCATTCATCATGTCTCTCTAATTCGTCTTAGATATCCTCCTCCCCTCCTCCGTCCCCCCCATCACCCTCCACCCCCGCCCTCCGATCACCCACCAACCCCCGCTGCACCACTTAGCTGTGATATTGCCCAGAGTCAACAAAACACAAGGCGAGTCGTACCCATCCGTGCAGTGATTTTTTTTTTTTTCTTGATACATTTGAACAGACATACAGTTCAGGAATTTGCTATCACTCCGTACGCTCTGGCCGGCATCTGGCTGGCCCCGTCGCGATGGGTGTGGGCCATTTTTGCGGCTCAATGCTCAGCGCTAAGCTGTTTGCCGCGGTGCCTGGCCAGAGGTGTACTGGGCTAAATTGGACCGGCTGCTGATTAGATGGCTGCCTATCGATAAAGCCGGGAGTGGAATTTCAGCCTCCCGCGCTCGCGCGTGTCCCAGACAGTTGAAATGTAGCCGCGGGGCTTCAGCTCGTTGAGAAAAATATTGCAGCCGTTTTGAGGAAGGAAGACGTCGCCTCAGCACCACCTGACAAAAGTTCAAGAGCCCTCCCCACCGCCTCCCCAACCCCCCCGTACATTCGGAGTCTCTTCACTTCTTCGTCAGTGTTGTCTTAATGGAAAGCCATAGCTCATTATTCTCTAATCAGATCTCTTCACAGGGGTCAATCTCATCTTCATTCTGCATAATTTACATCTCGCTCGCTTTATAATTCTACTTTTCTTCTTTCATGATACAGAATATTTGTCTTGCTGGAAATTTGGAAATTAGTTTGAAAACTTATTTATGGAGGGATCAACCTTTGATGAGTTGATTGTTTTCCCACCAACCATACTGAGCTTAAAAATGAGGCAAAATGGGAAAAAGTTTGGGTTTTAAAGCTGAAACAAGGGACTCTTTTGCATGTTTTGACTTATATTTCTAACAGAATAGGGAAAAGCAGGTGAAATCTCCAGTATCTATTTGACAGCTTATTTCAGTTGTCTCCTGCATTGAGTTGACGTGTTGTGTGAGATGCAGTTGAAAGCGAAACAAACCTCCGAGATCATGTTGCCACATAAACTGTTGCCAGGGTAAAAGACCCTGCAGCTGCTCACGTGTATTCCTAGGGAGGCTTTTTATCATGAAACACCTGCTGGAAGCGCAGAGAATTAATCAAATGGTGTGTGGCTCGCCGGTGTCGTCGTATCGATGGAGGCGTTGCCAGATACAGCTGACGGTTTCCAGCCCAAAAGCTGCTGTTCAAAAACTGCCAACGCAAAACCACTGACAATATTAGATTTTGTTTAGCAGCGTCGGTGTAGCCTCTCACAAAAAAAGCTATTGAGCCGAAGCATAGAAAGGGTACAGCAACAAACCGAGGCAGCCAAGCGCCACAGCTACTCCCATCCAGCCACCGCCAAGCCATTTGATGACGTTATGTCACCGCTGATAAGCCTGTGGAGCTCCTCTGCTCTTTAGAGAGTGGCAGCTGCGGCATCTGTACCAAACGCTGCATGTCATGTGAAGACAGACTAATGACAGCACAACGGGCCTCTTCCTCTTTGCACAAGCAGAGCACAATCTGTGCACCCACACACACTTGGGTTTCTCTCTTTGAAAGGAACTCCACTGACGTAATTCATTTCCTGAGCCCCCTTAAATAACCCTAACCACCTCAAGCAAGTGCCTAACCCTAACCCAAATCTTTGCAGGTCTCAACTCTCAAATAATGAGGGGTGTAGAGCAATGTCCCCAACTAAGATAACACTGTTATAGTATGAAAAATTGTATTCTGCAAGAGTCTGGCCCTATCTTTGAGAGCGCCTTCCATTGACGTAATGCATTCCCTAGACCCTTGTCCTTTAATTTTTACCCTAAAACCTAAAGTCCTAACACGTTTTAACTCCCAAATCATTTGTTTGCCCCACAACACAACACAACCCCTTGTGTTTCTCTCTTTTCTATCTTCCATTCCATACATAATGCATTCCCTGCCCTCACCCTAACCACCTCACGCACACGTCCAACCCTAACCCTAGCTCTAACCCTACCTTAGCAGCCACTGTTACCCTGTAGATTAGGGCGCCTAGAAAAATCGCCGGGCAGATAAAGCATTGGTATTCTGCAAGAGAGTGGCCCCCACAACACAACACACACTTGTGTTTCTATCTTTGTATGGGCCTTCCATTGACATAATGCATGCCCTAACCCTAACCGTAACCGTACTGCATTCTTTAACATCCACCTTCAAAAGCCTTCACATCCGTTTCTGTCTTTGAAAGGGCCTTCCACAGATGTAATGCATTCCCTGGACCCTTGCCCTAAGCACCTCATACAAGTATCTAACCCTGACCCCGATGTAATTACAATCTTTAGCCTAAAACCCAACATGTTTTAACTCATAAAAATGGGCCCTAAATCATAAATATTCAGTTTGGCCAACACAACACAAACTCTTGTGTGTCTATCTTTGAAAGGGCTTTCCATTCAATACGTAATCCATACCTTAACCTCATCCTAACCACTTCAAGCACATGTCTAACCCTAACCCTTTACCATAAACCGCTCCGCCTCCAAAAACCTTCAAATAATTTGTGGTCCTTGAAAAGTGGCCAGACAAGGACAATTTGGCCCCAAAGCATTAATATTCTGCAACAGTTTGGCTCCTACAATACGACACATACTCTGTCTTGGAAAGACTAAATGCGCTTTGTTTAAAATTAGCATGAAAGAATTATTAGATAAACTGCCCTGTTTTTCTGTCTTTACCTTTCGTTCCTATCCACACACCAGCTCTTCTCTCTGAGAAGTTTTAATACGTAAACATCATTATTAGCCTCTTTGTTGCATATGCTTAATCACACAGCATGTAAAATTGAACAGACTCCTGTTTAAAAGACAGAGGAATGAAGATATAAAGTCTTTGAATCCTGGGAAACAGAAGACGATAAGGAATTAGATATTTTTAGGACTGTGTTTGGAGTATTTTCCATTCTGTGCGTACAGAATCAGGCCATCCTGCTTTGTTCCCATCGACGTGTGAGGTTTATGTACAATTCATCTGCCTCAGCCAACACCGCGCCTCGCCGCCGCTCCCATCCACAGCTCGCGCTATCATTATCCCTGACAGAATAAAGCTGTATTGAGCGACGGCATGTACCTCGCTCTTATTAAATGGCGTGTGCTACACGGCGCCGCGGCGGGGCTGCCTGTGATACCGCTGACAGCAGCAGTTTGCAGTGCCGGACTGGCCGCTTCGACTGCACGCTGTTATTATTGTCATCGCTATTAAACTCCATTCAGGTGCAGTGTGACGTGAATTTTTTGGGCCCGTTTTATTTGTGCAGATTTGACTGCCGGGACGGTTTTAGCTCAGGTTTTCTCTGACACAAATACCGACCCATTGTGGACTGTGTCAGCGGTGAAAAGATGATTAAAACCAACAAAGACAACACTTTCTTTTTCTTTGTCTTCTGTTCAGGAGAATGTTAAAGTTTTAAACCGACAAATTTGTGCATGTTCATGAAAGAAAACTGTAGTCAGACATTTGCAACAGTTTGCTTTAAGGAAAAAGAGTTTGGATTAGAGCATTGGTGAAGAAACTTGTGCAACCGTGAGAGAAAACACACAAAAAAAAAATCAGAGCTGGAGATGCACTTCCACTGAAAACTGATGGAACCGAATTATGAGATAAGTTTAAGTCATGACACCTATCTGGCTTTAAGTTGGTTTGGTCTGAATTCAATTCGCAGAAGAACACATTTCATCCATTTATCAACTGATTCTCTTTGCCAAAACTTGTCATTTTCTCTTTTTTCCCTCTAATTAATTTGTGTGCTTTTACCTCTCCAGCGTGTTTCTAAGAAAATAAAAAGACCTAGGTCGACAAATCTGGGAGTTTTATTCTCCTTGCGTGAGGCTTTGGTTTGATTTTGGATCACAATTTGAGAAAATCCTACTGTGATTTTCACAAAGACATAACCACGGTCCTAACAAGGCCATGGAGATTTCATCCGGAACACGCTTCAGGCAATCAGACAGGTTTTTCGTTTTTTTCTATTACAACCTGTACTTGGCAGCGGCACAGTTAGGTTAGCACTGATGCCTCACAGCAAGAAGGTTCTGGGTTCAATTCCATCTGGGGCCTTTCTGTGTGGTTTCTATATTATCTAACAGGTAAACATCATTATTAGCCTCTTTGTTGCGTATATTCATCTTTGTTAGGTTCATTCCTGACTCTAAATTGGCCGTAGGTGTGAGTGTGAATGGTTGTCTGTCTTTCTATGACTGGCTACCTGTTCAGGGTGGACCCCGCCTCTTGCCCAGTGACAGCTGGGATACGCTCCAGCCCTTCCATGACCCTAAAGCAGTCCACTGGATATCAGTTGACTAGACTGGCTGATTACTCACAGTCGAAACTGACAACTATACTCCTGTCCTAGATATCTAGGAGTCCACTGAAAAAAAAAGAAAGAAAAAAGATGTGTCATAACCGATAAGTCATCCACCTACCTGGGCCAGACTGCAGTCACTCAGAAATACGTTCCCCAGCTGCTGACGTATGTTAAAGAAGCCTTCAGGAACAACCCGGGAGAGTCATGTACGTTTATGTTGGGATGTGACCCGTGCCTGTCCAAGCGCATGTCGAGACAGCCACCGATGCGTTGACATTAACTCGGAGGTTCCAGGAAGTTGTCAGATTGTCAGACGGTGAAGAGGAGACGAGATATTTTCGGTACGTATGTTTGTGCGGCTGCAAAAATAATGCCAGTGACAACGTAGAGGGAACGTATGATGAGGAGCGATTTTATTATGACCCTGAAGCTTAATATGCAATAAGAGACTTTTTTTATTGTTGTTGCTGTGATCTCAACTCAATGAATCATGCATGAGAATGGACATGGGTCTTCTGAGGGGGTCCTGAGGTCAGAGGGGCCTCTGTGGATCATCCCACAGATACTTGATCAGTTTGGGATCTAGTGAATTTGGAGGCCAGGTCAACACCTTGAGATGTAATTCATGTTTTTTTGAGTTTGAGTTTTTTGAGTTGTTCCCAAAGTGTCTTGATGGCCATCAAGGAGTGTCATTGCTATGGGGTGGGGGTGCCTGGTCTGGTCTTGGTGGGTGCTACATGTCTAAGTAACATCCACACCAATGAATGAATGAAAGGTCCAAAAATTTCCCAGCAGAACATTGAATTGTCACAAGATGGTCAATGATATTTATTTCTCCTGTCTCCTGGTCATAATGTTGCGGCTGATCGGTATATTTTCACCTGTTTATATGGCATTTATTTATGTCTTGTTTGTTTAGACAATCAATAGTCACAAAGCCAAAAAAATATCAGTGATTTGCATTTTTTATGTCTGATATTCTCCTACTTTTAGCTCCAATTTTGGTCTCCACCAACTCCTGACAGCAGAAACATCCGTCTCCATTGAGTCCACCAGCTAGTTGCTATGTTTTTGTCTGCTATGTGGGCCTGAGCAGGTATTGTACAGTTGATTTTTACAGTTTTTGTCAACCAAAGCTGCCTTCTTTGGGTGAAACTAATGCTACGAGAAAGGAAAGTTGCCAAACAGCTAAACCATCACCTAAAAGTTCAAAATCATCTTTGTTTTCATGTTGTCTTCTCCTACATTGTTTTAAGCATTTTGTCAATGGCTCATTTTGTAGTAACACATCCTCGTGTGCCATTGACGATGCGTGGTGGTTGCCCATTTTTTTTTTTTTTTCCTTTTTTCCCAACTCTCGACGGAAATAAAGCCCCGTCTGCGCGGTAATGGCGTGCGTCGGTCTAATCATGATAAGTAGTAACACTGATGGAGTCTAGTGGCTCGCCTGTGTGGGAGAGTGACACCGTTAGCTTAGCGCGGCTATTTCAGGGCTCTTTCATGCTAAACCATCAGCACCCACACGTACGAGTGCCAGTGTTGGTGGAGTGTTGAACTCCATTAATACAGAGCAGCCATCCGAAGCTTCTGCACTTTTGAAATTCTTTGTTCGTAGCAACAAAAGCCGGCCTGATTTCTTCTTCTTCCGGCTTCGTTTTTGTGAAATCAAAGCTCTAATTTAAACTTTTCATTTCATCCCTCTTATATATCACATACTGGAAATTGAGAAGAAAGTCATTTTTTTCCCTGTAATTATATAAAGTAATCAACCGTCTGCGAATAATACTAGAACAAAAAAGGACAAAAACAGACTTTAATTAATTGCTCTAGGTAATCCAACCTCTCATGTCTCTCCTGTCTTTCTGCTTCGCCCACTCGCCTCCTTGCATCGCTCCTGGTTTCACCCCAGTGCATCAATGGAAACGTGACGCCTCTGACAGAAATACTTGTAATTATCCTCCCACACTCCCGTCTCGCGAAGGCGATTGGACGGCAGGGGCCCCCGTTCCGATGCGCTAGCCTCCGCCCCCGCCGGATCTGTCACTCTCCCGCGACCCCCCGCAGCCGCCAACCACCCACCCCTCCCACTTTCCGCCAAACGCTTCAGCAGGCGCCTCCCACCTGGGAGGACGGCGTGCGAAACGGCGTCTCACATTAAAAGCAGTTTAGGTGAGCCGACAGGTGAGGCGCGTACTGTAAGCACATCCACAGCCAAGCACAGCCTGGCAGTGACGCACATCCAGTGAGAGAGGTGAGTAATTCTCATCACATGTCAGTCAGGCTCTCTCACATAAGTCCTGCACTAAAGTTTACCCTTTTTGTTTCCTTCTCAGCCTCATCTATGCTTCACTTTCACACATGAACTCCTGGATTTTGTATGAAAAAGCAAGAGGTCAAGATTTAAGTGGCATGCTGAAAATCAAAAGTTAAAAGGACCATGTTGACCATCTGATTGGCATGATTCATGAGAAGTACAAGAGTTGGTAACTCTTTCCAGCTTCCTAGACTCCTGGGTAATAGCAGCCATATGACACAATGACTTGAACAGAGTTATTTCCTACATCTTTGTGGCAGGTCTTTGATGTTGCGTTGGTGTTTCCATGTTACCTTTTAGCCTCGAGGTCACAGCGACATCCAAAATGCAGTGTTCCAAAGCCATCAGTTTGCATCATTTGCCTGGTGACTTCACATTCCTTAGAATGCACTTTTTCTCCACACAATGAACCTAAACCAAAGGTCTAGCAGCAGCAATAGCAACACAGAAAGTTCCAAGACGCCCACAAGATTCAGAGAAGAAATGATTCGTTATGAACTCGGTGAATTATGGGAGCAATGTGTGCCGTGGTTGTATTACATCCAGCTCTACTGACGCCGCCATCGGTGGAGAAACTGGTGTTATCCGCTGCTAAGATTCTGCAAGTATAAGAGCGAGTCTAGCAAAACCCTTCACATCTTGGTTTTTCCATCCGACACCAAAGCTTGATGTTTAAGGGTTTTTTTTAAATCACTATTTTTGTTTTCTGATTTTGATTTCACATTATCTGTGTTTTCTGGGGGTACGCATCCATCAAGAATCAAAATAAACACTAATATTTTGCGTTATGCATGCTCCGAGGGAGAAAATTGATCTGGGAATCCAAAATATAGTCCATAATTTTGGGAGAATTATTCGAGATAATTAATTTTGGTCTCAGTGAATATCTTTAAGGCTAATACATGCACATGTCAACAAGCTGAGGAGTTGAACTTTGACCAACGGGAAATGTCAGTTATTGTCCTTCCGCGGAGCAACATTAATTGCTTTAAAATTGTGCTCCAAAGAAAAGCCACAGCCTTGAGTGTTTGTCGTGACTCCGGCTGCTCAAAGATCACAAATTCTTTGTTGGTCTGATGAATGAATTCATTCCCACAGCTCGGCGTAAGTGGTCAGGCATGTTAATTAAAGACGTGGCGATTCGGAGCTTCTCTCGTAGCCTCCCGCTAATAAGCAAAGTGATACCAAATTTTGTCTTTTAAACAGATGCGGGAAGGAAAACAAGCTTTATCCAGGAGGATACAGCAGGGAAGGGAAATCACTTAAAGCTCTTTCACTGCTTCACCTTTACCGAGAAATAACTCTTTTCTTCCTCACTGCCCATATCTGCGCTGTAATGGCAAGTAATTTAAGGCAAATTAACATTTTGACATGCTCCTCGGGGGTTGAGAAAAAGTGGAGAGGAGAGGATAAGAGAAAAGAGGAGAAGGAGGTGGAGGGAGTATGGAAAGGAGTCCGGAAAAAGAAGATGAATTAGTATTTAATTCAGTATGGTTGAATCTTTGGTCCAAGGGTTAAGTGCAGTTGAGTTAAGCTGTCTTCCGCGGCACCATTGGCCGGGAACCTTTAACTGTCTAATGGATTTTAAAACCAGCAGGCCGAGGCAGATGGTTGCACAGACAGAGGACATTGTGACCACCACGCCAAGAACAGAAGATTTAAAAATAGACTTTCGAGTTTGACTCCCGTCCAGATCAGTTTCAGAGCTGCTCAAGCAGACTCTTGAATGTCCAAATTTAAGGGTGGACCAGATCTCCAACATGTTGAATTGGCCGAGTTGTTTTGTTCTCCCTTGGTTTTAAAAACTTTTACGATCCAGGTTTTGGACCATTTGACGACCAACAATTCACAGAAGCTGTTGTGGTTGCCCGTACAGGGATTGTTGTCCATTTAGCTTTCCAGGGACAATTGAATGAATACAGTGAGCCGCTATTAACTATCTGGCACCCTCTGGACCTCATGGCATTGCCTTATTGATTGGTTCCATTGTATGTCTGCACGAACAATGAGATTGTGCGCTTTTATCAGTTGGTCTTTAAATTACCGCATTAACGCTGATATTGGATTTTGCGGCAAATAGCAGCAGCTTGTGCAGTTCATCAGCTCAAAAAATACACATAAGCTGTTGAGACATGACGTTCTATGGACAAATTAATGAAAGATTAAATAAAGTATCAGCCAATCAATCTCATTTATAGGTTGACTTTCAATCTAACTTAGCTAGCTAGCGCTTACAAAATTAAGCTAATTCACGTTATGTCTCCAATCGTTTCCTCCATGAAATATTTCCAAATCTCTAAGAGCACACACATTGGGTTTTAAAAAGTTGCGGTAATGTAAAGTTTTATGAGCAAACAGCATAAATAGCTTCACATGCTACATAGCCAGCCGGCATGGTTTTCCCACTGAAGACACAGCTAAGGAGGTAGATTCCTCTCCCTGCTTTTATCCGAGAGCAGTCCCTTCCCCAAATTACCACTTTTAATTGCATGAGCATCTTAAACCATCTCGGAACAAACAACCATCAATCACGCTTTATGGTATCTTGGGCTCTCTGCTATGCCTTTACCTTCTGTCTCTCATTCTCTTTGTCTCTCGCTCCGTATCCCCAGCAGGGCCGTGTGGATTAGCGCTGAAAGCTAATGAAATGTAATTACCGCCTTTGTCGATAAGAATCGATCGGCTCAGGGTCTCGCAGACCCCCTTCCCAGAGAGGGTCCCGGAGAGGTTCCCGGAGGGGGGGCGGCGATGGCTAACGTACAGCACAGCACTGCACTCCCTCCCTCCCACAGTGGTCCAAGCTCTATTTCCTGTCTGGTTGCCATGAGCAATGGGAGATAGCATTGACAGGGCGGTGTGAAGTGGAGTCAGATCTGTCGGATGGTCCCTCAGCGTGGCCTCGCGAGGGGGAATGAGATTCCTTATCAAATCAGCCAGATTAGAGAAAGGGTCTCAGGGAAAAACGTCAATTCCTACATCAAGCACGGGAAGATCAGGTTGTTTTTTTTGCCGCGTTTGTGTGGATGCGTGTGCGTTTGAGACGAAAGCCGAGAGCGTGCGTCGCTTAATTTCCTCACCTCGTGTGAACCAGCTGCAAACATAAAGCCAAACTTCATCTGGCTTTATGGTAATTTCTATTTCTAATTATGATTTCTGTTTCAATTTGTTTCCAGATGAAGTAGGCTAGTCGGAGATAAGTTCCTTCTTTATTAAAATGTTTCTCGTGGTTTGGGGCCAGGCACATGGCTCTATAAAACAGCAGTCAATGAGAAAAGGACCGATTATGTAGTTTACTAATTAACTATGAAAATGCACTGCCAAGTTTTGATGGGATAAATTCCACCCAGATTTTTTTTTTTTTTTTTTTTACCATTTATTTGAAATCAGGCATATGGGAAAGCTCACTGCTTTACAATTTCAAAGCGACTCACTACATACTGTTATGATTATTATGTTTCATTTTTGCAGGGGCGAAATTGGAAATGATTTCTTTCTCCCTGATCTTTGCTGCAGATTTGGGTTTTATATGTATGCACAGAAACATGCTGTACAGTAGTAGAGTACAACACGTCTTTGTTATTTTTATTTTTTTGCTTTTCTACAATGAAAGCTAAATAGCTGAGAAAGAAAACACCATTAAATTACACATTCATATTTCCATAATCCTGAATTCTGTGATTAATATTTACATTCAGCATTTGTGTGTTTCCAGATGCAAGAATTGACCTCCCTGCGCCGGAAAGGTCTCCCGCCTCCGAGAGCCGCTTAGCGGAGAGAGGCGGGTTAAATCGTTGAACGTTTCCAGCGCGAACTAGCTTCTCATTTTGGCTGTCTCTAAAAGAAGATACCAGATGTTTTTCGAGTTCCGGCTCATGTAGATTTCCGGTCGTTGTTGTTTGTTTAATAATCTTGTGCACCGTTAGATTTGTAGTGCCTGCCAAGGACGTTGCGCTCTCTCTCTCCTCTTATTTTTCTGGCTGTTTTGATTGTTTGCTACCAAATGAATAAATGGACTGGCAGGAGTATTCTGTGCACGTTCATGCTCCAGAATGCTAAAAGCCTAATGGTGCTAATCGATGTCAAGAACAAGGGGACACCTACTGACTTTGTGGACCCCGTGTTTACTTCCGTCAAGCCAAACATTTCCTGTTAGTTCAATCATTCATCTTCTGTAACTGGGGAAGAGAAGCAACCATTCACATCTACAGCCAGTTTAGAATCACCAGTGAACCTACCAATGAGCACTGGTGCCTCACAGCAAGAAGGTTCTGGGTTCAAATCCAGGCTGACATGAGCATGTCTTTGGACAGAGGGAGGAAGCCAGAGTACCCGGAGAGAACCAACCCAGACACAGGGAGAACATGCAAACTCCACACAGAATAGAACCCAGAACCTTCTTGCTGTGAGGCATCAGTGCTAACCACCAGCCCTCTGTGCAGCCGAACGTTTCCTGTATTAACTGTAAATTAACACTGATTTCGAGATACTAGAGCTAAATTAGGAGATTTTAAAAGTTGGGTTCCCTCTGCCGAGTGCAGCTCGGCTCCACGGAAAACTTTCCGCGCAGTAAAATGGCAGCAAACATGCAAGAGCTGGACAAGCCGAGTCGTAGCACTCCCACACACTCGACACACATTGCCGTGGTGGTATGGGGCTGGGGCCAAGTGTGTGGGAGAGAGATGGAGGGAAGGATCGATAGAGCAGCGAGAGAGTGCTGTAAACCATGAAAGAAGACAAAAGCCTCCTGTTTTCCCACAGTGCACCAGACTCTGTTAGCCTGGGAGCTACAGCGCAACCGCCAGCACTCTCTCACACTCTCCCAGATACCGGAGCGCTTGCATACAATCACCTGGCTTGAGTAGGGTAATGGAAAAAAAGAAAGGAAGAAAAAATTGCATGTACCCAAGAAATATCAATAAGAGTCCCTGGGAATGAACGCATACACTAGCTGAGGGAAGAATAAGTTTTATTCCGCACTCCTTCACATCCGCCGTCTACGGGGGATTGATCTTTATTTATGTCCTGCGGCGCCTTGCAAAACTTACTTTATGCTTCACCTTAAATGCCCACAGCATGCGTCTGTCTGGTTTCCTAGCTGCTGTGTGTGTGACTCGGAGGTTACGGCTTATTTGTGTGTATCTTTACTTTAACCCGGAGCCCCTGAAACGTTGTGTGTGAAACATCCTCTCCTTTCTCGGTGCAGTTTGACGAGAAAAGTAAGTGTTGTGGTGCGACTTACCGGTAGAACGGGGTCCAGTAGATTCTGTTGGAATCGAGGATGGGGCGTTTTCCTGATGTGCCTCGTAAAGTCAAGACAGCTAAATGTCCAAGACAACATTGGACTGTTTGATATATGGACGATTCATGTGGGTCAGGATTGAATGCCCCTTGGTATGCTAAGGTTTTGTCCATTGAGCAAATGTTTCTTGTGAGCCTTCTGTATCCCATGTGCGTGACAAAGTCTTTGGGCAGGTACCTTTTCTAACAGATCTCATCTCTGGATTCACTTACCACAACAAAACTTTGGTTCCAACCTCCAAATTCACCAAACTATTGACCAGAACTCACATGGAACAGTGGTGTGAATGACAAATAGTAAGAAGTGACGGCAAGAAGGGCTCGTTCCATCCACTGGGACCATTTCGGGACCATTTCCCGTTTGACTGGTGAAGTGAATAACATTGACAATCGTGTGACAATTCAATGTTCTGCTGGGAAACTTTTGGACCTGTCATTCATTCATTGGTGTGAATTAGAGAGTGGCAATTTTTCCTGTGATACGGGAGTCAACGGTAACATAATAGTGACGGGACGGGATAGAGCAAATAATCAACAATTATTTTAACAACTATTAAATTAAAAAATGACACTGCAATGTGGTGAGTGCACCCCAAAGATTGTGAGGCATTTTGTTTTAGAAAAGAGAACCAATTACAACCCATAAAATGTTTGTTGTTGATTGGTAGGGAGACTGGATTTTCTCTCAGGATTTTGCGGGGTCCCAAACTGATCAAGTATCTGTGGGATGGTCCACAGAGGCCCCTCCGACCTCAGAACCCCCTCAGAAGACCCATGTCCATTCTCTGATCAGTCCCCTACACAATATTAGGAAGGTGGTCATAATGTTATTCCTGACTGGTCTATACAAGAGTGCCACCCAGCAACCAGAGCCTAGAACGTCCACTAGCAACCAACCGACGTGTACAAGTGATTGCTAATGACGGGACAGGGCTTAAGGCTTGTAATGCAGAAAAGTTCAGCCTGTGTAGAAACTGTTTATTTTGGTTTGGAAGTGTCACATAGCATGTGTAGTACCACTCACAGGCCAAACGACAGACTTTCTTAGAAGGCTAATGTGACAAGGAACCAAAAATACGTCCCGACAAGCTAAAACTAGACGACGCTGCGAGGCTGCAGAGCTCAGTGTCACAGCCGCTCCTAAAAATGTGTGTTGACGCTAGTTAGCATGTGTCTCGGCGCCCGCTCTCCCATGTTCTTCGTGTCACTCCGCATTTGATGACTGACGGACATCCGAGGGGACAGGACGAATGGGCCGATGAGACCCCGGCGTACACGCAAGCCAGACGCGGCCGGCTTGTAAGGATCAGCCCAATTCTGAGCACAAAAAAATAAAAAAAGTGGCCACGCCGTGCGTTTGTTTGACCGTGCACGCAGCATCCCAGCAGTTAGCACAGAGATCGGGTTTATTTAACAAGCATCTGAGCAGAACCAGCGTAAGCCCTCACCAGTAATAATTCAAACAAATGCCCTTCATCTGCACGAGAGCAGTGGGAATACTATTAATACTCATGTAAATAGCGGGCTATTTTCAGCAGGTTGTTGTGCGGCTGGGGTGCGTTGTAGCATCTCATTGTATTGTCAGAGAACAACTGTAATTTCGCGAGCTGCGAGGGGGTGTCGGGGGGGCGAGCGGCGGCGGTGGAGGTGTGGGGTAGGCTGACTCGGATGAGAAAGTTCTCATTGCAAACACCGCCGTTGCTGTTTCTGCAGATCGTATACAGTAACTTATTAAAAGAACAAACAGATGAGTAATCCTGAGCTTGTAGATTTTCATGCAGCTCGTTTGGCGGAACAAAATTTCACCTCGTTCACGTCTTCGTTTTTTCTGCACGTGCAGGCCTAAAGGTCCGGCCGTTGCGTAAAGCTCTGCAGGTTGTATTTGTAACACACATGTGATCTGAAGCAGCTGCCTGCCCATCTCCTTTTTTTATTTCTGCTCTCCTCGCCCGCCGCTCTCCCATTTCTTCCTCTTTCCGTCAGTTTGTCTTTCATTTCGTACCCCCCGAGCGAGAGGATTCCTGCAGAGGAGTGGCATTTGGAGAATCTCACTCTCCTATTGCTGTCTCTCCACTGGGGTTAGAGAAAATCAATCCCACTAATTAGATCTGTGCATCACTGTTATTTTGTCTCTGCCTGCCAGAGTGTGTGTGTGTGTGTGTGTGTGTGTGTGTGTGTGTGTGTGTGTGTGTGTGTGTGTTCTGCATGTCCTGTAATCTATATTTAATGTTAGGAAGCAGAGCTTTAAAGAGCGCCACAGCTGGCCTGTTTGCTAATTAATGACATTTTCCCCTTTAATTACCATTCAGTGGAAGCCTGTGCTCTACTCTTCTCTTCTCTGGCTTCGCTTTGTGTTTTCTTTCTTTCTTTCTTTCTTTCTTTCTTTCTTTCTTTCTTTCTTTCTTTCTTTCTTTCTTTCTTTCTTTCTTGTCTTTCTCCACTCGTCCTTTCTTACCCTCATAATTTCCCCTTCATCTTTCCTCACTTCGCTCGTTTCTTTGCGTTTTCACACGTTAAACTCTTCCTCTGATTCCAGCACAATGTACATCCAAAGTGATGAAGTGATCTTAAAGGGGCTTGTTCAGGCTCTGAGGCTAATAAGGCAGAGAGTCTGCAGCTCTGTTAGCAGCTCCGTGAGGCCGTGCCCTGACGCTTTGACCTAAATGTCGAAGCCGTTTGGCCTAATAAATGCTATCTCTAAGTTCATCTTCTGGACACCATGAATGCTTCAAGAAAATTTTGTCAAAAGTTGCTTAACACAAGTTCCTTGGAATTTTCTACATTTCTGCCTAAGAGTGACCCAGCGGATACCTAAAAGTGGACAAAGGCAGCCCAATCAAACAAAATGAAAAGCAGCAAGTCAACATTTCCGTTATCTGTCGTCTACAGCAGCTTGGAGGAATTTTAGCTTAAGAACAGAATCACTTCAGCTCTGAGATGTTGGTGGGTTTCCTGACATGAGCTGCCTCCTTCAGGTCCTTCCACAGCATTTCTATTGGATTACAGTCAGAACTTTGAACGTTTTCATCTTCTGTGACCTTATTATGCAGCAATACCAGCCACTAAATGTTTCCAGTAACTGCTGCTCTTGGAGGAATTTTAGCCCATTCCTCAGGAGAACTACCTCAGTTCTGAGATGTTGGTGGGTTTCCTCACATCAGCTGCTGCTTCAGGTCCTTCCACAACATTTCTATTGGATTAAGGTCAGGACTTTGACTTGGCCGTTCCTAAACATTCATCTTGTTCTTCATTAACTGTTCTTTTTGTAAAAACCTTTGTCGTCTTGCAGGACAACTTCTTGCAGAATTCTGGCTATAATTCAGAATTCATTGGTTCACAAGCCGTCCTGGATCAGATGAGGATAAACGGCTCCAGCCCTCCACGTTTGACGGATGGCTTTGAGGTTGTGATGCCGGAATGCAGTGTTTTTTTTTTTTTTTCTTCTTTCTTCTCTCAACCTTAAAACCTAATCTTAATCACAAAAAAATGTGTTTTTTCTGATAAAGCATTGAGCTTAATGACTTATTAATTATCAAGATAGTTTTTTAAAAAAAACATTTACGCTCCATCAAACAGAAACAAGTAAATTAACTTAGGTCAGAGGCAGAAAAAAATAAAGTTAAATTGTGATTTTGTTCAGTTATTCTTCACACAGCAATCACAAAACATTTATTGTCACATTCAGTGTGAAGAAGTATGAGTCTGAAGACGCTGATCACTCTGAGGAGAACGAATTATTGAGCTCTTTGGGGGACAATTTTGTTTATTTTTAGCATTTCTCTGTCGTATTTCCGTTGCTTTTTCTCTTTGTGGCTCAGATCTCAAACCGGCTCTTTGTCTCCCCAGGGAGAAAGAGAGAGAACGAGAGCCGAGTCTCCATCTGCTCGTCCCTTCACCCTTCATCCCTTCCCCACCTTCCCTCTCTCTTTCCTGGAGCTCGGTCCGTCACCACATGTCAGATGCCCGTCTCTCCTCCTCCTCTTCCTCCTTCTCCTCCTCCTCACACCAGTTCTGCCTCGGTCCAACTGTCAAAGGAAACCTGAGTGAACTTCACTTGTCTGAACGGACTGAAATGTGACAAAAAAAGAAAGGTGCACGTCCGTCCGTTTGCCTGAAGTAAGCATTTCATGGAGTGGAAGAGTGAAGGTGTGTGGAGGTGAGGCTTTTTCAACGACGCCTCGAGTCAGTTCATTTAGCTGAGGTTCCTTCTTCTTCTTCTTTTTTGTTTAATTAGCATGCTCACGGTGCAAAATGCTAAGCGTGACATTTCTTTGATATATTTGCGCGCAGACTTTTAAGGGGTATTTTATGATGTTTAAAAAGAGATTCAGCAGCATTGCAACTCTTGCAAGGCAAATGCATAACAGGCGTGTCTCATGCATTTCCACCGGCGTGTACTCCGCAAATAATTAAAGTAAAAGATGTTGTAACTCTCTTTTCATCTCGGCTATAGTTCGTCCTGTGCGACGCCGTTCGGAAACAAAGACTACAAAGTGAAGCAATGATGCTAATGCACGCGGCGAGGGCCGGGTGCTGCACGCAGGAGAGCGGGTGGCTCAAGAGCTCCTTTTGTCAAATTGATATGAATCAAAAGCCGCCTATACATGCTTTCATACAAACACCATACCCGCTAAACCGTCCTTGAGTTGTTGTTGTCGTCTGAGGTTTTTCTTCAGCTTTCACCGAGAAGTCGTCTCCAGAAGTTGATATTTCTGTTTCTCTTCCTCCATGGGGAAGTCAATAAATCATCTACATATTGTAGAAAGAAATAAAGATACCTGAGGAGTAGAAATGGATGCAGCGACTCATGGCTGCTGTCGTCTTTGCAGTTGCTTTATTGCAGATTCAAAAGGCAGCGAAGGTTTCACTAGGGTCACAGACACGGCGCTCTAGTAGACAGCGTTAACTGCTACTTTGGATCCTATACCATTAATTACTAGAGTAGAATACACTATAATTCACCTCGAGTGACGTTTCTAGAAATAAGTGCACGCTGCTGGGTACGAACAATGACGGGAGCATTTACTCGGAAACTTCTGAGACTCGCAATCATGTCTGACTACGAGTCAGTTGGTGGTGAAGTTGGCAGTAAGTGTTGCTTAGCCTGTTTTTCATCTCTAATGAGGATTAAAACCTCCCGAGATCAAACTTACTCGGTTTGAAGACGTGTTGGCTGCCCACACCTTGTCGTAACACCTCAGACGGAAAAGAGCTCCGACGCGGCTGACAAAGTGCCCGTTGCTAAGAGACAAAGTGAGAAAATAGCATGGTACAAACAGAAAAACCTACAGATTAGTCTGAGATGCCGAACATGCGACAGGCAATCAGAACCCTTACGTTCTTACCATTAAGGGTTTGTTTGGATCCCTCGGCCCCTTTTAACACTAGAAGTCCCAGCATTTTTCTGCCTACCTAGAAGACCCAGAGAGGGGTCATTTGACCCTACTGCTTCTCTCGAATACACTAATCACTCATGTTGTTTGTTTGGCCAGAGAGTCCCTTTACGTGGTGAAGTCCTACTCTGGTTAGTTGGGAAATGTAGCAATCTGCTCTTAGAGAAGATACTAAGCACAGCTCAGGTTGTCTCCTCAATAAATAAAAACCAGAGTCTAAAAAGGAGCTCCTCCTTCCTTCAACTTAAAGTAATACAAAATTAATTATGGGGCCCTCAGGAAGGGTCAGCCAAACACCAATCACCAGCGTCACCATTCCAATATAAATAAAAAGCCTACTCGAGGAACCAACCCCAGTAAAGTTAGATTGCAGAGAAAAAAGCTCACTCAGCAGGTCATTCGACTCAACCACGGTAAGTGATGCATTTACCAGTGTCGGTTAGGGTTAGGCATAAAATGTATCAATAATTTAAAGACAGGAATTGAGCGTAGGGTTCTAAATGGTTAGGGTTAGGTACAGGATCAGAATTGGTTAAGTTTAGGCATTTGGTTAGGGATTGGTTAGGTTTAGGCATACAGTTCAATCATGGTTAGGGTAAGGTCAACCGGTAACAGGATAAGGCAATAAATAATTTTCAAAGATGGCCTTACGAAAAAATATTTCAACATAAATATTAATCCTAAATCAACAAAAATACATAAATAAAGATAAATAAATAAATATATGAATAAAAAGCTAAAAATAATTCATAATTTTAACCTTCCTGTTCGTTTTTGGTATCTCCCTTCCCCTCGGAAACCCTAACCCCTAACCCTAACCCACTGCTGCAATTTCAAACATATGGGGATTGTTTGTCAACAACTGCATCACATCCTACATCCCTGGTCAACACATCACCATCGACGAACAACTTTTCCCGTCCAAGACTCGCTGCTGTTTCCTACAGTACATTGCATCTAAACCAGACAAGTTTGGGATCAAGTTTTGGGTGGCGTGTGACTTGAAAACCAAATACGTCTAAAGCTTGCTCTCAAAAGAACCACCTGAGCTGTAAGGTCCCCTCCCCCCACACAGGCTCAGGTGGCTCCTGCTGTGTGCCACTAACAGCCACATTTGCATAACCAAAGGAGTCTCCACAGGGGGGACTTGGGGTCAAATGACCCTCTTGTGGGTTTTCTAGGTAAAAAGGTCAATTGACCCCTCTCCGGGACTTCTAGTGTTAATTGAGGCAAAAGCTCCACGGCGTCAAATTCAAGCAGGCCGCAGAGCTGTTCAACTTCTTGAATAATAATTCATCACATTTCTAGATGTTTGCAGAGGAGAGTGTTGAAATATTTTGAGCACAAGTAAAGAAAAAAAAAGGAAGAGGATGCAAGTTTAGGAGCGGCAATTACTCTCACTCCTGCCTGTATTTTTGATCCTCATCACGTTGGAGGCATTATATTTTTTGCCTCGCTGTTGCTAGGCCACATGTTGGAACTGTAAATGACTTGTTTGTCACAAGCCACAAATGATAATTATAAACAGCAGCTATGTTCAGGCAATCAGCGACAGACGAACAAAACTCAGAAACTTCAGGCGCTTTGACTCACGTCCCCACAAGCAACCGTTCCACTCTGAAGCTACGTCAGCGGACCCGTCGGCTCGGAACGGCTTCACATCCGCGCCAGGTTTGAGGAGGATACAACGGCACCGGATAAGAAGTGATTCTGCTTTCGTTCAAGGGCCCTTCAGCATGCTGAGGAGCCGGGATTAGACCACCAGCCCGGTGATTAGCGGACAACCTGGTCTATGACCTTAGCTGCAACCTCCCGCAACAGAAGACAGATAATTACTTGCTCAAGACTTACAAAGGTAAAGTCGAGGGCTTTGACTCGCTGATCCTACGTTAAGAACTTGCTTGCGACAGTGGACCCAATGCAAAAATGCATTCATTTGTGGTTCCACCAAACCCCTAACTCTTAGAAGTGTGATTGGTGCCAGCTCATGGCGTCACGCAGTTTCAGGTGAAGTTAATTTGTTAGCTTCAGTCACACAAAAACATAAGATGAACTGAGCTGCAGCCCTTGAGGTTAGAAGACCCTAAACAATATACATGGACCTTCCAACGTCAGAGCTGGGGTGTAACGGGAAAGGGTGAATCTGGAAAGGGTTTGACGGGACTTTTGAATCTGCAGAACAATAATCCATGTCCCTGTAATGGACATTAGGATATGGGGACTCTCTAGAACATGACTCAAATGGTAAAAACTTGTAAATTTCAAGGCTCCGAAAAAGGTTTTGGATCAATTTAAATCATGAGCCTTGATGCGTAGATGTGCCGAACCAATCAAACAGTTGGGTGGGGCTTTAGGTAATGATTTGAATGAATGGTCCAGATTGGTTGAAGGACGGTCCCATTGGCGTGTTGCCAGACAATCTTCTGAAATAAGAGTCTTGCTATAACTGCATTAAAACACTTTGAAGGTTTAATGCGAGTGGTACGAACATTTTACCATTAAAAGGTTATGTTTTTATGTTTTTTACATCACCGCGTGGAGTCTAGCCAACAGGCTCAGGCTGCGGCAGATAGAACACTTGACCGGACATATTAGATTGGCCATTTGTCAACCCCTAGCAACAGAAGCGGCCCATTCATGTCAGATCCCTGCAACCCTCGAGTACGAGCACTCTGAGAATACAGGGATTGAAATGCACCAGTTAGCTTAATTCTGTTCCTCTTCCCCCTGCAGATGTCCCGCTGCCAGTCGCCTGAATCAAATCTCACCCTCCAGTCATTCATTCAGGGTTGTGGGATGTGGGCTGCCTGTGCCGCATCTCCAGCACTGGCTGTTCCCTTTTTTGCCTTTATTTACGCCGTGTCTGCGAATATCCCCTCGCATCCCACAGCAGCAGATGACATATCACATCCCTCTCAAGCTTTTGTCAGGCAGCTAAATCCAGTCCCCATCGCTTTGGCTGGCCAACAGCGGAATGGGAAAAACCTTAACTCACTCCCCGCAAAGCCCCAGCAGACGGTGTCCGGGGGCCCCACAGCTTCCGATCAATTCCACTTCCTCTGAATATCAGTAAATCAAGCGCCGAGATCCCTCCCCTGGTCCGCTGACGCAAACTAATTCTGCTTTCTTCGATAGTGATCTCACTAAGACCCCCAGTGAATGCTAGAGAGAGAGAGAGAGAGAGAGAGAGAGAGCTGGTGTTGTATAAAAAGCAAGCCAACAGGTCTACGGAGCAGGGATTAGTGGGTAAAGTGGATTAGGAAGAGGTATTCTGATATTCCGCCCAGGCTGCCGAGAAGGTCTTTAGAAAAGCAGAGAAACATCTGCTGGAGCTTAGTGAGGCAATGAAAACACTGGAAATCAGAATGGTTAGAAGACACACGCGCTAACACACTGAGAGATTTAAAACAACGGAGCCGTGGCGCTGGTGCCGAGGCACCGGAACACAACAAAACCTTCACACTTTTATATAGAAATGTACATACAGCAGCACCCCGAGGTGCTGCTGGCGTTCTTGGCTCCGTGTGCATCTGGGTTTTTTTATAGATGCATGTGCATGTGTGCGTTTTACAGCGAGAGCGATTGCACCAGCTCGACAGATCGCGGCAAATTAGAGCTCACGTCCCGATTGAAGCCCTTTGTGTTCTGAAAGCCACAGGACACCAAGTCGTTTTATTTATTTTTTTTACCTCCGTCTCCTGTTGTTGTCTCTTCCGCCACCTTTATTTACAGCTCCATCGCGGCGCTGACATAATGAGGACGTGAGTTTCAAACGAGATGAAATGAGGTAAAGCGAGGCGGCTGCGGCGGCTGCTGCTGTCGCCGTCGATTGCCGGACAGCTTCTAAAAACGGCAGCAGGCCCCCGCTTCCTTAACTGGGCTATTAACTTAGAGGGAGGCCTTCAAAGTCCCGCTTTGACGGAGCAAACAGTTCCAGCAGGATTGGTGGCGTGCTGCCGCTTTGATGAGGCAGAGATGGGAGAAATTTAGGATCAGAAAGAAGTGAGTGACGGGACTTCACTGGACTATTTTTACTTGATGAAACATACTATTTTTAAATCGGAAAAAAAAAGAATCATATGCAAGTATCCATCAGCAGTAGCCTTGTTGGATAAATTAGAGGATAAATTCACTAAAATGCTGCACAGACGTTGTTAAATGTTCCCACAGTCCAGTTAAGGTTCTCCTGTTTTATTTTCCCTCAGTAGTCCATTGACAAATACAGTCATTTTGCAGTGATATAAAACAGATCCCCAGATTTCTGCTCAGTATATTACTTTAACCATCAGGTACTCGTGTTAAATCCGCCTCCTCCTGCCAACCTCTTATCTCTGGTAAACCATCCTTTCTCCTAGAAAATGTTTGCCACTTGTAATTTGTCGAGGTGTGTTTTCCGGAGCTTCTTGTCTTATCACATCTGCTGATTTGTATCAGTAGATGTTTTTTTTGTTTAGTTTTGTTTTTTGTCACCTGCGCTGATGTTTAAAGTTTATTCCTCACCTTGGAAAGTCTGTCAAATGAAGGAAACAGCTTTATTTTCTGAGTAGTCTCTTGGTTTGGTTAACTTACCACCAACGTATTTTATCTTGAAACCAATGAATTAACGTTGTGATGTTTACGAATGAACCGAATCTTTAAAACGAATGCTGGGAATCAAGTCGGAGCTGGGTGACGTTCTTTTCATATTTATTCATTTATTTTTTGCTGTCTTAGGGTTGGGTTGGGTTCAGTAAAGGCTTAGATGGATTTCAAACAATGCAGCAGCATCTGGATGCACTTCTGTGGTTTCTACCAAAGTTCCCACACATATAAATAAATCTATGTAGATTCCATTGTGATCTAAATCTTACCCTATCATTCCTCCCATTAATTCCCAGTTATTCCCAGACGGACATCTTAAACATAAATAAAGGTCAAAATGAGCCAGTTTTTTGAGCGGCTCTTTAGAAGGAACAGATCCCATCTCTATGATGAATGAAGGAACTTTTTTAAACTAACTTTTACCTGATGCTATTATTCAAAACAAAAGGTTTTAGACCTACTGTACTATATCCTGTCATTAATCAGCATACATAGTGTTGATTGGGAGTGCAGCTTTAATATTTATCTGCCAACGGTTGCTCACCTTGTTGACTTTTTAGCAAATTATTGACAACTTGCAAATACTAAATAATATAAAGTAGCGTTGCTATGCTAGCTATTAAATTGTGCTCTAGTGAGGCTTTGTTGAGTCTTTGGGTAATTCAGTCTCATACACTCAGATAACGTATATAACTACATCACTGTTGGGGTTAACTGCATAAAGTCCACTCAGCGTTTTGACTGACCTGGCCGATCCAGAGGAGAGACTCCAGACCAACAATTTTGGCTGGTCTCCAGGCTACAACAGGTGATGACTCCCAGGTACTGACAATCAGACAAAACTCACCCTAATGACTGACAGTGTTGTGACAGGAAGAAAAAGGAAGGACCCAAATGGAGGAGGGAGTAGGAACAGGGAACAAAAGAACGTCAATGCAGCTCGCTAAAAAGACAACTAAAGGTGTGGCAGTGATGAACAGGGAGATCCAAAAACAAGAGTCAAACAGAAGAAGGAACCCAGAGGAGAAATTAAGACGAGGAAGAATTCAAAAAGAACAAAAGACCAAGAGAGAGAACAGGAGCCGGTAACGGCAAGAAAACACAGGCACAACGTCCCGGGAACAGACGAACTGACAAAGAGACAAAGGCCAAATGATTTTATGTACACATGCAGAACTAATTGACAGGAAGAGGATGAAGGTGAAACTAACGAGGGGAGGAGCACGGAGGCAAAAGACCTGAGGCAAGACAGGTGAGTGTGAATAACCTCAAACGCCTAAGAGATAATGGGAAGTACGCAAAAAACGTCCTGTATAACAAAGGGTATCAAACGTCATGATGGATTAAAGGCTGCATTAAAATGACGTAACCTACGTACATAGCTCACGCCGGTACGAGCCATTTATACTTGAGCGCTCCTCAGTCTGGCTTACTCTGTAAAAACACCACAAAATCACAGTTTTGGCACCGACGCGCGGCGTTGCTTGGTCCAAACGGATAAATGCGGCGTCTCACCCTGACCTTTCAGCACACATCATGTGTGTGCGGCGCCGCTAAACGTGCTTTTTGTGCACACGCGTGTCCCTCTGACGCCGGCAGAAGTCCAGTCAGGAGGTAGCGTGTTAAATATTGATGCTGACCAATCCCAGGGGAGGGCAGTGTAAAGGTTGTGGCTCTAACAGCGGTCTCCGGGGAGCTGCAGTATATTTGCTCACTTTCCTCTCCCCAGGGCCATATTTTCCCTCTTTTCTCCGTACCCTCTGTAGACTCTGTAGACTCCGTAGCAGCGGCGGCGAGCGCACCTTATGTATGTTCTTTTGCTCTTTTTATTTAAAGCCGCGAGATATCCTCTGCCGACTCCGCGGGCCGCCACACAACCCCGTCCGCTTATCTGATGCGGCAGCAGCGTGTCGCGTCGACACCGTGGGAAGGCCAAACAAACTGCAGAGGCTCTTCTAATGCACATTTTCATCTCCACTGGGAAACGGGAAATAGAGGTTTGAGGCAAGTGTGGGCAGGGTTCTGACATGAAGGTGGTTATTTTTATCATGTAGTGGTGTACGGCAAAGTCCAAAGGGCAAGTCACATGTGTTTATTTCTTGTTTTTTTAAGAGTAAGCATGCTCAGAAGGCATGTGCAATTAAAACGTGAAAAATGGTGGAAATTCACACTGAGCACGTGCTAAACGTACTGCAAAATAAGCAGATTTTGGTCTACGTTGTAATAAAAATGTGTTTTTAAGGCACGAGTAGAGTGAGCCGTGGAAATATCCTGTGATGGAAATAATACCTACGATACGTAACGCGGCACAATCCCATTCAAAACTGAAGCGTATTCAGGTTGTTACACAAAAGAAGAAAATACTTTCTGTTTAAATGTCAACATGTCTGTTTATTCATTTAAAAAATGAAACTGGAAGGAATTTGCTTGATATGCTTCCTTGGGTCTAATTTTATTTATCTTTGTCTCTTTCTTAAAGATACTCAAATTGGAAAAGGTTTTCTAGCTGCGTCTCCGTTTGCCTGATCATGGCCTGCTGACTCAAGCTCCTTCCAGTTCTCTGAAGGGTATGCATCGAACCTCAGCAAAGACTGATTGAGAAATGATTTGCGATGTGTAAAGAAACTCAGAAGCGCCAGAAACGGGTGGACAAGTCGTCTTCGGTGCCCGTTTTGTCAAATTACGTCTGAAACAGTTCAAAAGTAAAAAAATAAATAAAAAATCCATAATATATTGTCTTTGCAACAAACCGGGGATTTCCTCTGAACTCCTCTGAAGAGTTGTGTATTGTGTAAGCGCTGTAGAGAACATATGCTGTACCGGGCCACAGTTTAATTAAATTACATTCGTTTAATCTACATTGTACTTTGCCTCAGGTCTTTTTCCCTTTATGTTTGAGTAATAACCATTCAGCTGCAGAATTTGGGCCCTCGTGCTTTTCCCTGTGAGGAAATCATTTCAGCAAAGTCCTTACTGTTTTAAAATGCTGCACAGGTCAAGGTTTGAAACGCTTAAAAGTCTTTAATTGAGCGTTGTATTGGTTCATGTTGACGTATTCAGAGACATTGCTCATAATAGACTCAGTAAGCTGTTCCTTGTATGAGTGGATAGTAAGTCCTTGTGTTTTTAACATAATATCCCAGTCAGACCAGTGTGGTGACTGTAAAGATGGACAAACCCTCTGTGACTTAACCCATGAAGAGCAGTGTTGAAGCTCAGTGTCGCGCCATGTTGGCTTTGCCTGACTTCATCTAACTCCGAGCTTGTTCAAAAATAAGCAAAGACATGGAATGTGATTGGAAGCGAGGCAGGTGTGGGACGCCTAGACAGCTAGCTGATGGCTAGCAAGCAGCCACACCCTTAATTATTCATTCATTGATTCATCTTCTGTAGGAACCGCTTGTTCCTGTGAAGAGTCGCGGGGTCTTCTACGGCCAATTTAGAATCACCAATGAACCTAACCGGCATGTGTTTGGACAGTGTGAAGAAGCTGGAGAACCTGGAGAGAACCCACACAGAAAGGACCAGTGGATTTGAACCCAGGACCTTCTTGATGTGAGGCATCACTGCATACCCCCCCCAGAAGTTGCCGCCACATCTCAAGACATAACCTGATGGCAAAAGAACTTCCACATAAGCACTTAGATCTACATTCGGTTGCATTTGGAATGGTTGCTGATGTTGTAGTTGACCCCCCACCAACTTTTAGTGACGCACTATCATCCGGACCGACATGTATCTGTAAAACTATGACTTAGGTTTGCATGAAAGCGGACATGCACATTCAGGGACTCTTATATCCCTTCTTTTAATCTCATATCATCAAAGGGTATTTTCATTGTATGACTTAATCTGGAGCCATCCTTATTTCTTGAAGCAGCCTAAGTATCCTGTGAAATACTAGAAGAACCTTCAAATCCAAGGTCTCCAGACGTATCCTCCCTCATATAAAGTCCATATGAGTGTTATGTACAACTTCAGATGGACAGATTGACATTCATGCCTCCCTTTGATCACATTCTTTACTACCTCAAGACACTTGGTGCTACGACTCGGAGATTAACGCATTTATCAGTAAATTTGTCGGACTTCTTGCTCCACTAGGCCGTGTCACCAGATCCCAGCCAGGTGAGAAATCCCCATCACCACCTTGGGTCATGTTCTACGCTGCCTTGTAGAGTTCTGAAAGCATTCAGGCTCATGGCGCAACACGGATACCAAGAGTTTCAGAGCTTTTGTTACAAATGGCTAAACTGCATTATACCCCGCCTCCCGAGGGCCGTGTCACAGCCAGATGTTCGTCTCCTTCTCACGCTCTTCCTCACCATTTGCCTTCCCCTCCTTTGGCTCCTTTTCCCTCCCTCTCCCCGCTCTCAGTCCAGATGTCCGTCTCTCCCGGGTACCCCCTCGCTGCTTTGCATGTGACAGCTTGTGGTTCCTTCCTGGAACTGAGCTGGAGAACACAACCCAGGTGTGCGAGGGTGTGCGAGGGAATTGTCTTGTATAATGAAATAGACTAGTTGGGTTTATGTGCAGTGTGAGTGTGAGTTTTGTTGCCTTTACTGTCCTGGGTAAACTGAAACCCTACACCACAGTCCATATCATAGCTTACGCCCATTTGACAATGCTGGAATCGTATATTTTATGTACAGTATAGTCTTCACGTCCTGCAGCTTCGACAGGTAGAGTCCTACCTCAGGGGAAACAGTAGAACATTATCCAATAGCTGACTTTCTATTGTGTTGCTGTTTGTGTGGCCTAATTTTGCGTAAGGCCCCCCCAAAAAGACCAGAAGCTACCTGGCTCATAACTCCAGAATAAAGCCTCACTCAGACATGCTCGGCTTTGAGCGAAAGAGGAGAGGGATTAATTATGATGGGCACATTTATTTAAGATGACTAATTCCTACTGAAACCAGTCATCCTTGACGGTACTTCTGGATTAGCTGAACGGACGTACCTTGAGTACAAGAGCAAATGCAGTAGCCACGTTTCCTCTCAAGGAACTTTTAGTCGCGGGAACTTTTTCTTAAAGAACCAAGATGCCCTCAAATCTTTGGTTGTTTGTTTTTTTTCTAACCCTTGTGCTACCTTTGGGGTCTCTGGGACCCCAAGTGAATGGACAGACAGATAGAGAGCATGCAAGAGGGTAGCACGAGGGCTAAAAGACTTCCAAAGGTTAGGATAATTAGTCTGACTGTACAACACCCTGCTCCAGTCTAGTAGGTGGCAGTAATGGAGGAGATAACGCCATGTAAAGCGGCAACATTAAGTGCCGGAAAAGAGATGAGCAATTGTCCCAAAATTGATTGACTTAAACAGCAAAACAATTTTACTGTACATCAGTGTTTCTGTGCCCCTTCAGACATTTGACCTCCAGCCATGTACCCCCTACGCTCATACACTTGTAGCACAAGATAACATATAAATAAAATCTCTTAAAGTGAATTATTTCTCACAAAATAGATTTATTTACCAGCATTTATCCATCTTTGGCGGTTAGCCGGGCGACCTAGTTTACCTCAGACTGATGACTGGACAACTCAAATGACAGAAAGTTATCAGAATTGTTGACGACTTAATCTAAAGATCAAATCAAGAATGAGATTTTCTTTTTTGGGGGTTGGGGGGTGGTATAGTATAGCTATATTGTCACCAATTAACATTTCAGGGAATCTGCATCTTTTCCTTATTTAGGTGACCTAGAGCTAGCTACATTAGCAGCAAACTGATACACAGCTTCAAAGCCAGTTGTCCTCCAATCCAATCTAGTCTTTTGATTTTTCATTTAGGTGGAGAATCAAAAATGAGAAAACAACCCCTAATCTGTTTTTTCAGTTTCAAAATGTAATCAGCAATTTCGCATACCCCCTACGTCACTTTGCCCAGACTGGGACTCACTGCTGTGCATTATGGAGGTTGATGGGGAAATAAAAAAGCTGCAAGTGCTCAACAAATAGGAAATGTTCCTCTGTCTTCCAAACTTCCTGTAATTTTGACAAGTATCACTCTCCGAGCAAACAACCTTTAATATCCCGGCAACCGGATGTAGGTATTTACGACCCTCTAAAGGTTCCTAGTCTGTGGAACGTTCCGGCAGAAATGCAGCTTTTCTTTTTCGGCAACGTCCACAGATTCTATACCTTGCCTGTAAAATTTGCCACTGTTTCTGTTCTGAAAGTTTTCTTCCATGGTGTTTGTGTTTCTTGCTTTACTTCCTGTGTTCCCACCCCCTTTTGATTGTTTGATTGGTTTCTCCTTGTGTGTTCGGCCCTCGTTAGTTCCACCTGTGTCTCGTTAACCCCTCAGCCCTTTTCCCCGTCTTTCTCTTTGTCCTTTGTCAAGTCGTCTGTGGATTTACCCCAGTCATGGTTCCTCATGTTTCAGTTCATCTCCTCATGCTTTCTGGATTCTACCTGCTTACCCTGCACCGCCTTCTTGTTCCTGATCAGTAAGTTCTCACTGAGCTTCTTTTGTTTCCTTGTCACTCAACACAACAACCTGTCAGATTATTTGCTTATAATACCAATCACTAATCGGAGGTCAGACTTTTCCCGCCTGCTATTTTTATTTCCCACCACATCGCCCGGCGTCTGTCCTCTGCTTGTGACGGAGGGAAAGGCGAATGAGGCGGAGAACGGAGTGTGCGGGAGTGTGCATCGGCGTCAATATAGCCGGCGGATTGAGTTATGCTCCTAAAGCTGCTCCCGCAATCTGGCCTCCTCGTCTCCGTCCCTCCCCGCCGCTTTCTCCCTGTCCTCTTCTCGCCCGTTCAATTTCTCTCCTTCGCACACATGCTCCGAGTACGAGACTGTGTGCGCCTCGGTGTATGTGTCTGTGTGGGAGGTGTTTTTGGCAGCCTGTGCTGGGAGAGTATAATAACAAAAACTGTCCGGTTGGCATTCACTCCCGTATCCCAGTACGCCCTTCGTCCTTCGCCCTGCTCCCCCCCTTTCCTCCTCCTCCTCCTCCTCCTCTTCCTCCGCGCTCTTGTTTTCTTTTTGGCCATTCCTATCCTCTCTGCCATCTTTTTCGCGGCACAGATGAAGCTCTCTCCCTCACACCAACTCCTACGCTCCCTTTACTCCTCTCTCTAACTCTTTTTTTTTTCCCTTCCTCTATCATTTCCCTATCTAATTCTCGGAGATACATACTGCCTACTACGCGCCGAGATGCTCCGGCAGCAGTGCTCGCACTTTAATTTCGTCCAAATCTCATTTGCGACTCTCGCTCTGCGTGAGTACTCTGAGAATGTGTGTACCGTCATTATTCTATCCGGGGAGCACCGAATGTCCTAACCGTATTAGAGAGATGAGAAATCATCAAGTGTGGACATTTTGGCTCGTTCTCGCGAGCTAATTCCGGATGGAGGGACGACCCGATTTGAGCACTTTGATTTTCGAGTATCTGCAGATGCTTGTAATGTAATCTGTGTGGTTAATTCCACCTTAAAAAACTCAACTCTGGAGCGGTCCTTTGCATAAAGATGTTTAAATATCAAATAGTTTTATCGGTCTTCTTTTGGAAAGTGCAGACCAGATCAAAACTTTGCTTTAGTCAAGAAGCGCCTTAATATCCTACATTGACCAAAAAATAAATAAATAAATAAATAGGAGCGGTTCTGGATCCTGTTAACCTATGAAATCTTGCTAAAAGTTCACAATATAGGCAGCTCATCTTGCATTTCTCTCTGGTTAACTTTTTTTACTTCTGTGTCTTCTATTTGTGCCGTCCATTAGTGAGCATGTCAGATTTATTTCCACATACAAGGAATTTGAATTCTTGTTGGATGCATTAAAGATTTTAAGAAATTAGAAACCATCTTCAAAGTATGAAAAGATACAGTATGCACAAAACGTCTGGTTTTAAATAGCAAAGAAAGTGATAGATTGTACATGGATGTGCACAAATGGTCACAGTATAAAGGATTAATTAAGCAACTAGTAGAATTTAGAGGCTATAAACCATAGACCGTATAGAAATATGGACAATGCGTCCCCACTTCCTTGCATTGGCGAAACTTATGCTACATTCTCTTGGATGCAAGCGAGAAACTGTACTTTAGTGTTTTAGTTCAGCCCACTCACCAACATGGAGGGGGTGGAGCTTATGACCTATACTGCAGGCAGCCACCAGGGGGAACTCTACATGCTTTGGCTTCACTTTAGAGGCGTGGCCTTACGTTAATGTGATGCGTAGCATTAGCCACATTCTTTTTGCACGATATTGTGTGTGCAACTATTTGCTAACGCTAGCTTAATTTGTGAGTTAGCGACACAAGATTCAAACAAAGCAAGGATTACATGAATCTGCCACAGTACTACTCTCTCTAATTGGTAAATTTGAAGTAGGCAAAGTGTGCGTCTATTCGTTGGTCCTTCATGTTTAAAGAGTTATAAGGCTTACTTGAATCAAACTAGCATGCATTCAACTGCCATTTTATCCTTACACTAGTAAAATGAATGCACTGTAATGCACCAATCCTACACTAAATCTCAGCTTCATGAAGATTGTGCTGTTCAGAAACCGAGCCATTGATTCAGCTGTTTTTACTTCAGTGGCTATTGTACCGCCACCTGTTCCTATTATTTTGGCAACCTTGTTTAAGTCATTGTGCTGGGCTTAATAACAGAAACAATGCAGTGTTTAATTCACTCCCGAACTGCGTCCTCCAAAAACACTCATCCAGTTTAGAACAGTCACGAAGGAGGAGTTAGTGCGGGATTGCTCGTTTGCAGAAGTGTACCTTATGTTTTGGCAGGTGAGTGCACGTTGTAGCTGTATTAGGCTAATGCTCAACATGCTCAGCCCACTTCCAGGACATTTCACATGTCATGTCTGTGCATATTAAGCTTTCTGTGCCTCATTAACTCTGTAAAATGATACCTGAGATGGTTAAAGTTGAGGCTGGGGTCACCAGGTCTTCATTGAACCGACCTGAAAAGATGCTAGAAAACCTCACAATGAGTTCTGATTGCACGACGTGGCTTTGATTCGTACTGTACCTCATTTAATGACACCAGCTGGACTATAGTCTCCTTGTTTCATCACACAACGACCCGACGTACAAATTCAGACACTTAGACATTTGTGTTCCAAGGTTCAATGAGTATTTGAGTATTTTTAAGATTAACTCCATAACAGAGCCTACATGTTTTTCTCCCCTCTCATTCTGGCTCATCTATAAGGTTCAGTCTGACAGAAATTACTAATAGGAAACCAGCGAGCTATGCCCAGAGTGCATCTCTCCGTGTAGTTCCGCTGAAAGATGCCAGATTTAAACCATCTATTTTAATTACCTCATAAAAGTGCCCATTTAGTCTTAACAAAAGAGTAAGCCCGGCATTATTTAACGGCCAACTAACCGCTCGGAAACAACTCGTATGAACAGCAGTCAAACGAATAAGGCTAAGCGGGTTTGTTTGGAGCTGCGGGAACTGTTTTGTCCGACTGGTGAAATTGTCAAGCTGCCAACATTTGCCTCTCTGCTGGGGAGCGATCCCACTGTGGTCGGATAAAACACTCAGCGGTACCTGTTCATGTAACCAGCAGCTGGACTGAGTCAAATAAACCCAAAACCAGGGCAGGTAATATTGTCAAATTTCCAAAACTGGAGAGCGCTCTCAAGAGGGCAGCCTCTACCATCATCCCCAAGGTACACCCAATCCTGGGAATTTGAATTTTATGATTTGATTTGTTTAGTCTGCAGCAAAATATGTACATGTATGATGCCGTGAAATGATAACACATCTTCCTAGATCAAGAATAACAAAATCCAGACACTGTCACGGTCTGAGATCTTACTTCCTGCCACATTTTAGGATTTCCTTGATGTAGGAAATGAATGCATGCTGAGATAAATTAGTCATAGCATTGTTTTAATGGTAATAATTCACCCTGAGGTGAAATATGGAATTGGTTTTCAAGCGTTCAGAAGCCTGTTTGGCTTCATTTTGATGTCAGATGAGCGTCCAGCCTGCCGTCACTCCTCTGGCTGACCCGTCTCTCAGCCACGCTCTGAGGCTGAGTTAGAAAAATTGAACCAGCCGCAGCAGATATTCCCTCAAAGTAATGTCCGACCTGTGAAATGAACTCGAATCCCATATTCCACCGAGAGCACCTTCATTTTTTTTTTGCGGGGATTTTAGGAGGAGCAGATGTGTCTTGTGCATTTAAATCGAGATAATCAACTTGATAGACACACTCAGATACAGTAGCTGATTTACATGATGAAGAGATTGATTATCACAGAGCTTTATTCATTGGGAGGTAAAATATGCACACGCACTTTTGCAGAATCAGGCGGTGGTTCAGTTAAAATTCATTTTAAGGAGAAGTCCCGTCTAGTTTTCGTCAGTGCCCGACTAAGCTTGCCTCGTCTTATCTCTTATGCAGCGTGACTTTTCCTGAATGAACCGAAGGACGCCTCTCTTCACCCGACCATGACCTGGAACCATCCTGGACTTGTGTAAGTTGCTGTTGTAACACACTATTCAGTTTCAAAGTTGTCAAGGATGTAATTCATAAAAAAAACAAGCTCTTTCAGCATCCTCATGAAAAAAAAAATAATTACACAAAGTTCCCCAGCATTGCTGAACACTCGTGCGTATGCCACCCCGGTACCAGCTGTATTCACTGGCATTGAATATGTCTTTTTCTGACAAAGCTGCTGAGGACAACCTTTTGTAAACAATTGAGACACGTCCTTAACAAAGTGAGGAGTGGAGTTAACCTTCTCTTCTGTGTAAAGATATATAAACGTATCATTCAGCAGGTGAACTGATTAACTTCATCTACTGTCGACAGGTCACGTATCTGTATTCTGAGTTCATCGCTACATGAATTGTGTGTTCCAGTGCTCAAGTATATTGGAGTGTCAGTTGTTGGGGATTGGTTGTCCTAGCCTGGACCTTGAGTCCTAGATCAAGGCAGTAGGTGCGACAAATAATTGGGCAATGTACTAGTTGCTTTGGAGACCTTTGGACATATGACTTAGATAGTATACGGCTTTATCAAAGGGTTTTGTGACTTACTCTTAGGACAAAAATATAAGAATCCTAAAGTTAGCAATGTCCATGACTCTCCAAGAGCCCATTATTGATGAATGGACTCAATGCACTGTTGCTAACTATGTTTAAAGACAACTTTGGATTCAGAATCAGATTTAAAACCCTTTTATCATGGTACCTTTGCAACAGAATTGTCACATTTACCTACATTTCCTTTGTACTCTTTGTTTCCTCTATGCCGTACTTCTAGTTTTCCAATACAGGTCAACAGGCCAATCCAGTCCAGGGAGCGGTGCCATCTTTGAATGATTTTGTTCAAAACATCCATTTGTCCATGTGAAAAAAAGGGTGTTTGTTTGCATGTAGGCTAAAGCACTAGAAAGAGGAAGATAGAGCTAAATAGTGCGTAATGTAAAAGCCTTGTGTACAAAGGTTATTTATTGTCGTTTTTTATGTGCAGGCGAAGCAAGAACTGCAGTTTTCATAGTAATTAGGGTCCTGCACGGCCTGTGCCACGACCCACGTGTCTACTCCCAAAACAGATGTGAGCCCTTCAACCTCAATCGTCAATTTCCTGTATTGCCAGGCGGCTTAAACAGCGACTCCAAGCGAGTCCACATTGTGTAACTTTCTTTTAAATATGTTCATTAAAAAGGGGTCCGATTGTTTGAGGAAATGTTTTGGTTTATGTTGAACAAAAAAAAGGAATTTTAAAGGAGATAATGGCTCTGCCGTTAATGGCTTTCTTTCCAAATTTCATCAGCGTTGCTTTACTTGTCTGTTACGAGTAGAGTGCCCCCCCCCCCCCAATATATACACACACACACACACAGTTGGAAGAAGAGAGTGATAATAGAATCATTGATGAATGGGCTGAATGCAGTTAGGGAAGCATGAAAGAGAGAGAAGGGGCGTGTTGAGATTAACGTAGCACAAAGCAAATTGGGTTTGCCATTATTACACAATTCAGACCGCAGAAAGCCCCTAACCATGAGAGACAAATGAGGCCTGAGATTCATAAAAGCTCCATTAACGGGAGCAAAGGGAGTGAGGGCAGGCCATCAATGGGTCCGTTTAATACCAAACATTTATAGATCCGTGTCTATGGCCTGTGGCATGTAATGACTAGACTGCAGGGCCCCTGCTTTCCACGAACCTCCAGAGTGCTAAATTAGGATCAAAATAGATTCTTTCAAAGCCCCCCCCTTTTCAAACCAGTTCGCTTAGTCTCGATCCTGAGTGTGATCCTTAAGAAAGAAACCCCATTAACTTGTTAAAGCCGTGTTTCTCTCTTCTTAGCGTGTTTTTATTTAACTGTTTGTCTTTTTAATTAAGCTGAATCTAAATCTTTCTCGGCCCTGCGGCGGTGCTCGGCAAATTCCGTCATTCTCGTGAATCTTAAGAGCGTTTTGCTGCACACGCACTCGGATGTTGGCATTAGCAGGTGCGTCTGGAGATCAATGGAGTTGTCAAGGACTCCATAAAGCCATCATCATAACCATAACACAGCCGCTATCGCACTCCGCTTAACTGACTGAGAACACATCATCGCCCATTCAGGCTAATGTGCTAATACGTCTCGGCGCTAATGTCAATGCGACGGTGGGACTCGATGGATGAGGCCCCCAGCGCAAACCAGATTATCCGGCCGTCTGACTGTCTCTCAAATGGCCAGAGTAGGGAAAATAGAGTGTCTCATTATCATCATGTGCAGACGGCTCTCCGCTAATCTATTAAAAAACGACGCCATCGGAGTCGGTGAATATTTCCTCAGCGGGCAGGAGCACCGGGAGCGGCAAGCGTCTTCCGCCGACTGGCAGACATAAGTCCCGCGCGCTCATTGCGAGCGGTGTCAGTGCGCAACTCATGGGCATCCATCAGCTGTATATGGATACAGATGGTAGGTCAAGTTTCAAACTGAGTGAGGGAGGAGAGGGAGCCGTGAGCCGATTGGGGGATAGTGGGTTTCTGGGATTGTTTATTGCTGAGCGGTAATTGGATAAACCTGGCGTCTAACCTCTTTAGGCCTGTCACATTGCTTCAACCTCATGAGGCCAATCTCGGATGCCCTGATTGAGTTTATGCTCAATTGAAACTTATCAGCTTTTTTTTTTCTCCCCTTGCTGCTCTTGTTTTAAGAGTGCCTGAGTGAAGAGGTGTATAAGTGCGATGCATGCGATCCGAGCTCGTTTACAAAAAAAATTAATTATTTGGGTTTGAATCACAATTAAGGTTGTTAACGTGCTTTTCCTGAGCTGTTGCGCTGCACGTCAATGGAGTTTAATTCACATTTTGGCATTTCCATTCCTCAGGGTTGAACGCCAACATGAAATTGCCTCAGGAATGTTTCTGATCTAGTATTACGCCCTGCCAGCAAGTACATGTTCACGATTGCCATGAGCAAACATATGCTTGGGTCTATCAAGGGCGGTATCATCATCATCATCATGTTTCTGTTACATGTCACATGGTTACAGAAGACTATAATGAGCTCAGAGTTTTTTTGTTTTAATTCATTTTGATCTTTTTACAACTGAATCTATTTGCACGGCAGCAGAAAGTTTTACTTGCAGAGAGATAAAAGATGATATCATTTGAGGTGTTAAATATGAAAAATATTTCCATTGGGTTATTATTAGTCTTGATTTAATGCGTTTGCTGCAGCAGGTGGGCTTGAGCAGATGTCCGCTCGGCCAACGTGCAATGAATTCTCTTGCATTGTGTTCGCCAACTGCTTGTCTTACCAGTGGATCTTCAAATGTGTCCATAGGCTGTTTGTACTCGAACCCAGTATGGATCTGCATTGTCCTACTGAGTTCAGTTTGTTCAGAGCGTCCTGACAGATCCGATCACGTCTTTTCATAGACCTTTTGTTTCTTCTTGATGTTTTCTGAGCAGGTAAGGTTGGCCGTTGTTCACATCTAGCGTCCTTGGTTTGTACTGTTGCTCTTGTTTGAGAAAGAAGATGAAGTAAAAGTTGAAAATAAAATTTCTTTCCAGGACATAAAAGTTGCCAGTGATTGGTGTCCTCGTTGTCCTTTCTTTAACAGCTACGGGACATAATCAAACATTATTGTTTCTAACCAATAACCTCCAAAACAGCGTAAATCCGTAAGCCCCCCCCCCCCCCTTTGAAAATGCCTCCAATTCTTTAAGAACTTGCTTGAGATCTGCATCCATGCTATCCAGAGATCTTCAGGATCCCGTTAGACCCATCCGGAACCTGGGCCTTAGATTGAAAAGTTTGACCCTCAGGTTTTAAGCAGTTCTCTTGATCCCTCGTGCACACCTTACCCTACCTTACCCTACCTTACCCTACCTTACCCTACCTTACCATACATGGTATTCCCCCTTGACTTGCATGGGCACACATGCTCTTACTCAGTTTCTTTCAGGTTTGTCCATTCACCTCTCCTCTCACGCCGATCCGTGCACCTCTTCCTTCCTCCCTTCATGAGTTACTTTCCAGAACCAAGGTGCTCCTTACATTTGAAAGACCAATTTCTTCTGTTGGATTAATTCATCAAAGTTGCCTCGGAGCTCAGTGACCACTAGAGCAGGAGCAGAGGAAGGAGGCATGAATGCAGAGAGAGCATGAAAGGCCCGTATCACTAACTTCCTGCTTTTCTATGGACATTTCACTCAGAGCCATAATTCTTACTTATTGTAATCCAAAGGGCCTTCCCATGACATGTTTAAACCATTTTTTCCCCCATGCTTAGATTTCTTTTCTCCATCACGTCAACTGATTCAGTAGCATTGCTCCAGCATTAGAGAAGTGTATCAAACACCTGCTGGTTCACCTTCCTAATAACATTTGGTGCAGAGACGTAGATTCATGTTCCACCAAAAATTCACATATTCTTTGACAATCCAAGATCTTTTCATTTAATGCTAGCCTGCACACATGTTTCTTATTTTAACCACCAGCTTGTCAAAGTCGGTACACCCATTTGGACGACATTGTTCACAACAATGAGCATTTGAGGCAACAGTGAACTTCTAAAGTTCTCTCTGGTCTAACCACAATTTGTTTTTCATTGGTCTGAACCGTTACGAACAGCAATTACATGAACTCAAACATAATTTCTTCATTTATTCAGCGGGGGCTCTGCAATCTTCTGAGCTCAGATTCCAAGAAGTTCGAAGAAGAATTTAAACACCAGCTCAAAGTGCGGTTTACCCGCTGTTTACCCGTCTCATGCCAGGCTTTCCATGACTAATTACTGACTAACAGATGTCAGCATCTGTCTCGCACCCGTAAACCCTCATGTTTTGCGATTATTGCTGGTGATTGGTTTCAGATATGCTGTGGGCCTCATTTGTAACATGGCATTATACAGTGGATTAAACCAAAGTTGAAAGCCTTCTGCGTCTTGATGATTGGTGGCTGTGGTTAGCTTGGGTTCACAGTAGGACGGAACTTATCAAACCGCTTGTTCTGCAACATTTATTCTCTGTAGGCTGATCCAAAACCACCACATGTGTGTACAAACTATTAATATGCTTTAAAAAAAATTCTCAGTCGTTCTAGTCAGTTGTGATTAGGGCCAAAAAATGTGATCAGTTTGGGATCTAGTGAATTTGGAGGCCAGGTCAACACCATGTGCTGTGCGTTAGTTGTTCCTAAAGCGTTTTTGAGAGTCTGTGTGCGTCCAATAGGATGCAGGTCAAGTTACCAGCCAAACACTGGATTGTCACAAGATGGTCAATGGTATTTACTTCTCGTGTCAGTGGTTTTACTGTAGTGGCTGATCATTGTGTTTCATAACAAACCTAACACCCCATAGTTTAAAAGCAAATTAGAAAGTGTCTTTTTTGACAATTATAGGATATGTTGACGGGTGCATTAGATCAGTATCACTCTAAAAGTTGGCGCGCTTTAATATAAAACCAAAAAATCTTTGTAAGGTTTATTACTTTGATTTAAAATTCCAATTAATTCTTTACCATTCTGTTCATTCAGACGTTTAGATTACGTGACAACTACTATGTAAGGCTCAGAATGAATCTAAATTACTTTAAATTGTTCTGTTGGGATAAGAGAGTAGCGACCCTAACCCCAACACGGAGGATTCAAGATTTAACATCTCCCATCACTTCTCAATTGAAACCAGCCCACACGCCATAATTCAATCAGCATTTTATTTTCCAATTTCCCCTGCTCTTATTGCTTGGATGACCGTGTTAACTTGTTCGCCTCCGTCTCCCGTGCAGATTAAGTTGTAATTGGGTTTCTTTTTCAAGAGGCCATCGGGTTGAGCTGATTTAGAAGGCCTCCATTTGGCCTTCCTCTTCCCCTCAACCTGGGATATCCAGAGTTCTGTCTTCCAACAGCTCAACCCACCCCCGAAGTCTCTCTCCCCACTTTCCAGTGTAGCTCCGCCGGTCGAGTTTGTTAGCCAGGGTTGCATCCCTGTTCATTACCAAGGTTTTGATGTGGCCCCCTAGATGACAGCTCAGCCCCTATATTACCTCGGCCACTCGCCAGATTTAAAATCAAATTAGCTGAGCAGCTGAATGGAAGCCCTTTAAAGCTCCCCATACGCACACAACCACACAAACGGCGAGGTAGAGCAGGGGAAACGCTTGATTATGCATCAAACCTAAGATTTAAGTGTGTGGCCCACGGTGCTGGCTGGGTGTCTGGTAGAATAAAGAAACAGTATATGTCGTACAAGATAAACACATTGCCAACAATATGGATATTACTCTTGCGTTATTTTCATAAACAAACTCTAATACTTCTTGCTGTTGCAGAATGCCCATCAATTCAACAACACGGACTGAAATGCGCCTGTTGTTCCTCTCAATTAACTTAAAGACATAATTGGAAAAGGCTAAGTAGCTGTCGTCTGTCTTCGGCGTGGGCTGGAAAGCAGAAGTTCAGTCGGTGGCTTTTAAGATGCGTGTGCGCGCTCTCCGCTTGCCATAGAGTGATATGCGCACGACTGTCAAAAGCAATGAATCACATTACTTAAGTCAGTCATTAAAGACACACTATTCCTGTTACACAAAGTACTCACATCAGCAGCTCCCTGTGACACTGAAGCAAGCTTTTAATGCTCTCACCTGTGACATCCCTCCGTTGGTTTCTTTTTTTCCTTTCTTTTTCTAGCACAATCTTTGGTGGTTAGTGCTTATTGCTGCATGTTTTTTTCACCGAGATCACTTGTCAATCAAATGGCGGCGCGATGATGTCTTTGTCCTTGTATTCCCTGTGTATAAAGAAGTGATGTGAAACATCTCTTGAAGCAGATGGCTTCAGTTTAGAAGACAAAAAGTCTGCATTTACATTCTATTCTTTATTCTAAATTCCAGACTATGCATTAAAATATCAATAGCAATAACGGTGGTAGCACAGTCCTTATTAATTCCACATATTTTCATATTAAAGATGCTAACCCCTTGCAAATTCGTGACGCACTGTTTCCACTCATACTGCAGCCGAAATAAGGCATGTAATCCTCCAACGTTGGTTTGTGCACATTCAAAAAACCTTTTGCAAGCATTAGTTTCTTATAGGACCGGTTGGAGTAATAAGCAAAAACATAAATGATTCATTTCTTTATGTAACTGAAAAATCAATTTAGGCATCAAGAGGTTAAAGATGGCCGATGAGCCCAGTCTGCTCTTATTGGTCAGCCGCATAGACTGTATGTAAATATGGACAATGTGTCACCATTTCCTGTCATTGACCAAACTGACGCTATTTTCTGGGGAAATGGGCGGCACCAACTGACCAGACTCTGACTTTGGAGCCAGAGTCTGGTCAGTACGGTCCAAGAGTGGAGCCACAATATCGATGACATGACCACGATTCCTTTAGACTCACTCGCATTTTCATTTAATTAATTCTGCACACTGCTCTACCTCCACCAATTACCAAGAATTGTTGGATTATACACTATACTTATTTTTTAAGACAGTCCCATGGGACCACTTTATGTAGTGTTTGTTATGGCATCTGGTAGTCGCCAATATGTCACTTCCTGTTTCTTTAGCATCAAATAACAAGCTTCAACAAAAAACTGAAATAGAACATGAATCAACATTATATTACTGTGTATTTTAATGTGTATTTCAGTGTTTTAGTTTGGCCCAAGTCCCACCCACTAACATGGAGGAGGCGGAGCATATGACCTATACTGTAACCAGCCACCAGGGGGAGCTCTACTTGCTTGGGCTTCACTTTAAGAGGAGGTGTTCCACCATCCATCTTTATACAGTCTATGTGCATGTTCCATCTGAGAGGCAAAGACGGCAGTGCTGATGGTGAGAGTAAAGGGCAAGATGGATTGGAAAGAGTTAAACTAAACTCCCGGTGCAGGATGAGTCATCAACATTTTTAAGTTATTTCTAGGAAACTGCAAATTCTAAAATACCACTAAGTGTATGTACTAATCCCACACTGGATCACATGCTAGACTGAGACATATATATAAAAAAACAAAAACCTCATTTTGCTATTCATTTTATTATTTTTATAGGGACTTTAAACTTTTTTATTCATGAAAATTTGAATATTTTTTTCAGTGAGGAAGAAAGAGTAGATTTTAATATTGATAATTTGTAGTAAGGTGACGTCTGTAGACCGGTCACATGGTGTCACATGGATCAAAACACATCTTAATTTATCATAAATTCTGACGTAACCTAAGCAGCAGTTTGCCAAACTCATAGTTTTAGTTTTATCTGATAAAGAAGTTTCTGCTTCCACCCAAACAATGACTTACATTGATTTCCTGATGCTGTTGCATCACAACCTTGATTCTATTGACCACCACTGTGCTGCAATAATATTAAGAAAGGAGTAAGGAGATGTGCCTCAGACCTTTAAAAGTTGCACTGGGCAATGTATAAAATACATTGCTATATATACAGCACCTTGAAAATGAATGAATGTGGTGAGGTGACATCGGGGGAAACTCGGCAGGTGGATTCTACCTCTAACATCTTGCCCCCGGCTAGGAAATGAAAAGCTTTCACGCTGTCATTTTGCAGACATCCCTGCACTAAGTGGTGATGCCAGTATTGTGGTCAGTGTCCGTGTAGTAGCACCAGTTGACTAATAAGGAGGAAACAGGACTGATGCAAGACAACTCAATTCCTCGGCCCCATGCTGCTTTTTCACAAGCCCGCCCTGACACGTCTTTCTTACACCCACTCCCTGCTGTAATGAGGGTCCCTGGAGTTCTGGGGGGAAAAGAAATCTGCCCTCTCCCTTTTACCACCTGCGGTGTGTGTTCATGTGCTGTGTGCTCATTTGCTCATTGACGTCGCTCCCTATCACATTTCTGTTGAGTTTTAATGGAAATGCTTTTTACGGCATAAACAGCATTACACGGTGAATGTCTTTATTAGCTTTGATATGGAGTTCACTTTGAAAGATCCTTTTACTGCACTGAGGAGACAGATTTATAGAATTACCAGTTAGATGAATACCCCAGAAAGGCTTTAATAAATAATTAGATGTAACGTTTGACCTGAGGAGCTGTTTTCTTTTTTTGGAGCCACCGTGTGGCCAGTTTACTTTGAACCTTAAAGTGTAGAAAGAACTTCATGTAATTAGATTTCTTGGTTGAAGATGAATGTACAGTATCCTCATTAAGTGAATCTAGGAGCGTCATCCATGCTCATCTCGTGCCCTTATGACAAAGAAGAATCATCCCTGTTTTAATTTCATCTTGGGTTGTTAGTTGCATTCTTACTCCTTTGTCCCAAGCTGCCACGGCTCCAATTTTAGGGGCGCTGTATTTTTATCCTTGGACACCTCTACAGAACATTTGCGGGATTCCTTTCAACTTCTAGACGACTTCTTTGGGTCAGTACCCAGCTGTACTTCCTGTGCTCGATCAATAAGCCTTGCCAGGAGCAGGTGACTGAATAAAGCCATCCCTGGCATGTTGACAGCGACTCGTCATTGAAACATTACAGCATATGGCTCAAGGTCAAGGTTGAAAGGTCTATGTATAGCAGGTGCAAGTTCCTTGATGAGCTAGATGAAGGACTAAGTACAATTTGCACGGTTCCACTTAAAGTGGTTGTGCACAAGGCAGCGACCCTTTTATATTGTAAAGTAAGACTCATACTGGAAAGTAACTAACAGCTGTTTATATCTGTGGAGGTTCTTGGTCATCCAGGTCATAGTAAATCCAAACTGCAGGCTGAAACGAGGACAACTGGTTCTTCTTAAGTTCTAAAAGACCTCCCTAGTGATTTGGAAATGAAGAAGCTCTTCTGATGAGCGGCCAAACCTTTGCAAGAAACCCTGCAAGTCCAGTTGTCCTAGTTTCAGCTTAGTGTTTGGAGAAAAGCCTAATAGGTCCCCTACAATGCTAAAAAGACCAAAGATAAAGTGAAAACATCTTGATGTTGAACAGATTCACTATAAAAAGTGATATTAATTAGTTTGTTTTTGATCGCCATGGCATTATGGCAAGTTTGGCAGACATTTCCTTTAGTTGTGGCTTTTGTTTTTGTAATATCCTTGGATAGTTTTGTTTCCTTGAAGTGTAGAAGTATGAGGTACTTGTCGAAGGCGGTGTATGCCACCAACAACTCACATAATCTGCAAGGTAAAACTACAGTTCTAGATGAGAACAGCAAAAACAAGGACCGCTGGACACGTTTAAATGTTGTTTGACATGTCACCGCTCATCCAAGTTGCTTCTTCAGTTTCAGGTCTTAAGTGGATCTTAGTTTCAGTTCATTCCTTTGTTTGTAAAGTGGCGCATTGACAGTACAGCAAGGTGTTAAGTGTCTCTTTACGCCTTCTTAACCCTTAGATGCACATGCAGTTCGTGATGCAGTGATCAGAGTGACTCCTGATGACTTTGATGCCATTTTGCGTATTCAAAGCTGGACGGAAAAACAATCGGAGGAAATGTCATGTGGAATGTGTCTCATCTCTTTCTTCTTGGTTTCTCAGAAGTCACCGTCGCCATCGGTCAGTAATTAAGAAGATAGAAATCCAGACAATTCTAAATATCTTATAGAACAAACACTAATTTGAAGGAGTGTGCAGCCCTGTGGAAGATACTCACTGAGATCCAGACTACTCTCTAGTCTGTTGCAGGGTTTTGCTTTAATTGTACCTAAAACAAGGACTTGAAAATGTGAAATGTGATTTTTCTTTTTTTTTCTTCTTTCCAATGGACTGATCTTTTGTCCCTTTCTAAATGTCATCAGGGGGCCAACTACAGCAAAAACCCACACAAAAGAATCATTGAGGCCCATTACATTACACAGAGATAGACTGTGTGGGTATGTCAAGGACTCTTGCATAGCCATTACTGTTAAAAAATAATTGATTGCATTAACCTGCCCTTTCACCATTTTACAAGTCCGATCCATATTCCTAAGTGGCCATGTAGTGTGGGGTTTTAACCTAAGAGGAAACGGCGTAATGATTTTGTCAGGCCAGTATTGAATTGCTCAGTGGTGTTGATGTTACTCATGGTGTGCTGCTTTTCAAGTGTCCACGCCGCAACGGAAATGTCAGTGTGCAATTTTCCTTTGCACACACACACACATATATATATATATATATATATAGCTAAAGAACTTTTTTTTGGCATTGTCTGTTGATTGGACTGGTGAAGGCTCTCATGAGTTTAATTTCTTTATGCAAAGTAAAGCTGCCAGTGGAGGTTTTTGTGTGAATAATCCACAGTATATGTTTGTGGTATATGCAGAGCGTAATTTGTATTCTCAATCGACAAGCAGCCACATAAGTTCAATCAAATCATTTGTGTGGGATTTGTCCAGTGATGGACCGAAGAGCAGCACCAATGGAGTGGTTGGGTTGACTTTGTTTTCATCAAAAATGGCCGCCGTCAGAGAAGCCAGATGTTGAGTTTTCTTTGTTAAAGATAATTAAAAAGCAAATAACTTGAATCTTGGAAGTTTGGAGCCTGAGTCTGAGACTGGATCCCCTTTATCACTCTGTGTTTAGTTAATACTGTGCTCTGCTCTAAGAAATGTTTGATACATTACAAACATTTAAAGCTAGCACCCCCGTTTTAGCTAGCTAGCTAATTCATCAATTCAATTAAACTGTCACAAAAAACTGGCACAGTTAGCACAGTTTACACAACAACTACTAATTTTGTAGGTTTCAAACAGTTCTTTATGTCATCATCCAATAACTTAACTAAAACAAAACTTATCAGAAAAATGGCCTCTTTGGACATAAATCCTAATAAATTTTTTTAGTTTGGTCTCCAAGTCACATCCATCCACTAGCATAGAAGGGGGTGGAGCTTATTAGCTATACTACAGCCAGCCACCAATAGGGGGAGCCCAACATGCTTTGTCTTCACATTTGAGGAGCTGTCATGGCGTCCACTTATTCTCCAGTCTTTGCTTGACAAACATACATCCATTTAGCTGTTACGCTGATAGATTTCAGAGGCATGTGTCAGTTGAAACTCTCCGCATAATGAAATGCAAATTAAACCTAAACGGCCACGCCAGGCTACAAATGAAACTTTCTTACATGCGAAATCGCATTTCAATTTCAGTTGTCTCAGAGCTGAAATAAAAGTCAGTTTACGGGCATCTCTAAATGATATCGCTCTAACTGACGTCCACGGAGCCATCGACTCAAATCGTCATCTTGTGTATTTTTTTAGTTTTTTTCGCTTCATAACTTTTCCACCAAGCACGCCCTCCTTTCCGGGCGACTTGAGACGCAGCACAGTGAAAAGAGCAGCTTTTGATGTGCTACAAGCGCCATTAAATTAATCAATTCGATAACCCCCTCCGTCACTTCTGTCTTCCCCTTCTCCTTCCTCTTTCAAGAGCGACGGCGCTCAGGGAGAAATATAGATTTGATAAGGCCGCTTGCTCTCTCGCTCCACGTCCATGCAGAGAAAATACATTTCCCCCTGGACGGAGCCGAGCCTCATCCTTCCTCTCTGGAAAAAAAAAAAAAAGATTACAAAGCAGACGGGGACGGGGAACGACAGCCTCGCCGTCCCCTCCGCATCGACGGGAGACTGTAGCCTCGCCAGCGTCCATAGGTTATGATGACAAGACTCCCATACTGCTCAATCCATAACGTCTGGAGCTGCACCTGTCCTGCCATCTTGTATATAATTCATTATTATGTACTTATGGTTTCCTGCACGCCTCGCCAAGTGCGACTCTGATTCATTGCGGGGGGAATAGAAACACTCTAAACCAGCTTTATTATGGAGAGCACAGTTCTCCACCGCAGCACACGAGATAGATGCTTTGTTATGTCGGGGCTTTATTAGTACCACTAAATCACTTGGTAGCAATGTGGCTGAAACAGAGATAATTATTGACGTTGCATCTCGCCGTTTAATGGCGTGGCACCGACACGTGTAGCTCAATGAGTCGCAGGGGACCCCGGCTTGTTTATTCCTTCCCGCTTTGGCGCGTCGTCTCTTCCATGGATTTTGTTCCTGCTCACACGTCTCTCTTTTATCTTGTTCCTTCGCATGATTCCCTTTTATCTATTTTTGCTTGGTCCCTCTTTGTCTTTCCTGGTCCTTCTTCTCATCACATAGTTTAGAGGTTGTTTTTTTTTTGCTGCCCAGCATTGCTACACAGCGCAGTTGCATTTAAGCCATTAGTCTTAAAATGTGTTTGTGTCAGTGCACGGCCTGTTGTTGTTGTTGTTCTCCCTCCTCCTCCACTTCCTCCACTTCCTCCTCCTCCTCCTGTGCTTTTTCTAAGGCTGATGTGTCTTTCATTACCGGGGTTTGACAGCGCTGAGCCGAGTGGACGTCTGTTTGTCACCCTCTAATGGGGCTTGGCAGCCTACAAGGTGTGCACAACACCTCAGAGAGAGTGGCCTTCTCCTTCTGTCTCCCTCGGTGGAGGGAAAAGACCAATAACGCCGCCTCGCCTCGCTTTCAGTCCACTGTTCAATTTCGCTTCACGTCCGCGTCAGTGCCACGAATTGGATCAGGCACCTATGGACAAATTCCACGTCCAGTTGACTTGATGGGAATTGACCAAACCTCGCCGGGATCTCGCGCGGCGCCGGCTTTGATCCCGCTCAAACTGTCAATTGCAATATACAGTTTAGAAGTAAGGCTATCTAATCCATTTTGAGCAAATCCTGCTTTTTGGTGTCGGCCTATCGACCCGCTCTCAGCCGCCACTGTTGCTTATCTGTCTCTCCCGAGCAAATGTTTTCATTTGATGGATTTCCAGACAGAGTCATATTAAAGACGTGGAGCGCCATTTGATAAGATTTCATTGGATCCTGATAGGAAAACTCGGTTTGAATTTGCTGTTCTATTGTAGGGCCTTTATGTTCCTTCCGCTACAAGAACCTGTCCAACAGAAGTCTTATTTTGTTGGATGAGCTCACCAGCTCTCCTGTAATATTTCCTCCTCTCTGTGGCTTGCTTGCTTTAGACACCTTTCCACCACTGTGTACAAGTTTGAAAGCCGCTGACTCACAGGAACCAAACGAAGTTGGGGCAGATTGTCGAGCCTGTACCAAAAAATCTCCACCAAAACATGTCATTGGTCATTTGATTGATAATCTAGTGTCAAGCTGCCTCTTGAGGCAATGAAAACAATGGAGTACCTCTTATTGAGGTTATTTGGTGTTTCTGAAGTCCAAGAAAGAAGTATAGCAAAGATATTAAAAAAGAGAGTGTCCATAAAAAGACAAAATTTAGACTTCTTTGTTTCATTACCACTCAGAGAGTTTAATTTCATGTGCAGATTTTTCATTTTTCTCAAACTTTCTCCAGCCCGAGCTGTTTAAAACTTAATCAGCCTTTAATCACTGAGGTTGCAGATCAGAAAACCCTCAGGCCAATCATTTTTATGCCACCATTTCTGCAACAGTCACAGCCAGAGGGATCTTATATCCAGGCTGCGTCCCATTGTTGCAAACCCGATCAATGTCTCGATAACGAGTGGAAGAAATTTCCTCAGATTTGGCTCGAACGTTCACTTGGAGGCATGTGTGTAGTTGGCGTACAATTTTGAAAACCACCCCGATTCTGGGAAACCAACTGAACCATTCAGCACCTTTTCATTTCTGGCATTCACTTTGACGTCAACATCTAGGATGCCAATATTCTCACCAGAAAACATCACTAGTCGATGATTTTGTGACCACTTGCCTCTTGACATAATGCAAACGGTGGTGGTTCTCTTTTCAGAGCAAATGGAGGTTATTTGGTGTTTCTGAACCCTAAGAGGGGTCAGGATGTCTGTGACTGTAGGTTTAATGTGAAGGCAAGTTGATGAACAATGGTCAGCACCATATTTTTTTGCAAAGAACGTGCAGATTTTCCATTTTCCCCAAACTTTCCTCAGCCTTAGCCATGTAAAAACTTAATCAGCCTTTAATCACTGAGGCTGCAGATTAGAAAGCCGCCAATCAAATCATTTTTTGTGCCACCATTTCTGCAACAGTCATGGCCAGAGATTTTTGGTGTCACGTCCCATTTTTGTGAACCTGATCAATATCTTGATGACTTCTGGAGGAAAGTTCTCCAGACTCTTAAAATTTTGTGGTCAAAGGTCGCTCAAAAAACACGTTTTTGGCAGTAAATCAAGAATTCATGTGCAAATGTTTTCACACGAATGCTTAATACGATGAAAATGATGAAATTTTAAATGGAAAAAGGTCAAAGTTTGGCTTCAGCATGAACTAAGTCTTCAACACATATTGTATATTACATGAGTGAGGAAAAAAATGGATATACGCTGCAACTTGACTGTTTGGAGAAATACAAGCAGGAAATTAATTCTAGTTTGTTTAATGGGTTTCGTAAGTACCCACAAAAGACACAACCCTGCCAAAAGGACCAGTTTTATTTTCATTTGTGACTTCAATGCCAGTTACAGCTTCTTTCACCTACTTTCTACCTATACTCGGTCCAAGCTTCTTTTAGCCACTGAAAGCGACCTAAGCTCAGTCATTTTCATATTCATGAGCGGCTTCTTGGTCAGGATGTCAAACCCAGGGCAGAATGAAAGAGGAGGACAAATTGGAGAAAATGGGATAATGCTGATGGGGAAGGAAAATGGGAGACAAAGCAAGAAGAGATGAGGGTGAAATGATTAGAGGTGCGTCAGAAAATGGTAATGGCAGAGACCCGGGCTACATCCTCCCTTTGTTCTTCTCCTCTTGGTCGGTGATGGCCCTCGGTTTCCTGCGTTAACACCCCAAATTTTATTAATCCCTACCTTAATCCATTGACGAAATGGTTGGAGAGGAGAGGATGCGGCTGAAGGTCGAACACGATGCGTGAGTCAGAAACCTGCTTTCCTTCTGCTCAGAGATGAAAGGTTAAAAAGCCCGACAGATCTTTCCATTTTTAAACGGGCGAGCTGTCGCCGGTGTGAGTGTTTGTCTGCGCGCCGAGTGTGTTGGGATGAGGAAACGCTGGCTAATAACAAGATGTTCCTTTGAAAGTCGCGGCGGCATTCTTTCCTGGTGCGTTCTTTCAGGCGAGCAGCGCAGGGCGAAATGTCAACCATTAGAAATAAACAGCCTCGTCATGACAAGTCTTGACGGAGAGAACAATACTGGAGAGAAAGTGAGAGAGGAGAAAAGAGTGATAGATGTGGCAAGATGGAAATAGAAGAGGATTGGAGGGAGAGGGGAGGGAAGAAATGAGCAGGAAGATGAAAACACTTCCTCCTTTTCTTTCTGCTCTTCCCTCTGAGTCAGCCTGTCAGTCCTTCCTTGAAAAGCAGCTGAATGTCTTTTTACTCATCTTTTCTTCTATTTTTTTTGTTTTCTTGACTAAAACCACGGGTAAACCTCTACCCCCGCAGCTTTTTAACAATCCACACATCATTAGCAGCCGGCTAGGTTTTACTTTATTCCTTCTGGTTTGTGTCTCTGCTCTCCTCGTATTGCCGGGCTGGTGAGCCGCTGCAGCGGCGGCGTTAGCACGGGTTTGGTTTATTAGCATGCATGAAATAAATCCGCCTCAAACAAAAGAGGATTCATGTGACATTTCTGTAACAGCTCGGCCTTGCTCTTCACTGGAGCTGAACAGCTGGAACAACAATTGTTCACAGGGTTATGAGGACATTCTCCACTTCATAACTGGAGTTTTATGTCAAACAACAGTTCTACAGCATTAATTTTCATGTATGCACTTTCCTATGTAAATAGACTAAAAAAAAGAGAAGAGTGCACCATGACATCTCCTCAACAGTAAAGAAAGGGCAAGTAGAGCTCCCCCTGGTGGCTGGCTGCAATACAGGCCATAAACGCCACCTCCCTTATGCTAGTTAGTGGGACTTGGGCCTAAAACACTAAAGTACATGTTAAATAAATATTTTTGAATAATGTTTTCTGCCATTTTAGGTAGTTAAGATAAAGCTGATGTGCATTCAAGTGTCCATTTTTCTGAGAAGTTTCATTTTGGCTATAAAAATGGATGATGATTGACAGTTGCCATTGACAACGACTCTCTGAAACTGTCCCATAGGACTGTAACTTATAACTGGCGGATATAGTGCAGAGCGTAGTATTGACTGAATGCCAGAAGTGTGTCATCAATAACATCTTTGCAAAATGTTCCCAAAATGAGCTTGGAGTGGTTCCCATCCATAGTTCCCCAAACAGAGTCAAGGTGCGATTGCCAAAAATAATTTAAGTCGTTCCAAAAAGAGGTTTTAGGCCAGTAAATATGGTGCTTCACTTTCTGAAAACGGATTCAACTGGACAAAACATTTGGGTTCAAAGGAAGTATTTACATTAAATTTGTGGTTCCCAAAACAAGTGGACTAAGCTCAGAGGTTCCCAAAACAAGTGGACTAAGTCAGAGGTTCCCAAAACAAGTGGACAAAGTCAGCGGTTCCCAAAACAAGTCGACTAAGTCAGAGGTTCCCAAAACAAGTCGACTAAGTCAGTGGTTCCCAAAATACCATCAAATGTGGTTTGAGATTGGCTAAGTCAGCCATTTTGCCACAGTTAGTTGTTCCCAAGATGGCAAAACTGCTAGTTCCCAAAAGATGGAGAACTAAACCAGTGGTTCTAACCTCAAGAGGAGAACAAGATAAATCTTCAATTAATGGGGTTGAAGGGATTAACAAGAAAAAAATACTTACATTTATGTTTGTGACATGTTCATTACATCTCAACGAAACATCGTTGAGTCCCATTGCCACTGTTTTGATGCTGTTTTTGGGATGCACCATGATCTGGGTGACTGAAAACCTTCATGGACAGTCTCTGGGATATTTCAACGGAGGTGAAAGCAGTACACGACCCAGTCCAATGTCGCCATCCCTAAAGCCACGGCTCTAATACGGCTAAAAGCATGAACAAACACACCAAACGCACACTGTGTTAATGAGAAATTCAGCGGCAGCGGTGCCGTCGCATCTGCAGAATCTGAATATAATTCCTAGGGAGAATGGGCTGTTTTTGCAGCGTGTAGCTGGGAGTAATTTGACATTTTTGTTTTTGGCAGACAGCAATTTGTGAAGCCTCCCAGGGCTGAAGGGAAGGTCCGTCATTGGGAAGCAGTTTAAGTGAGGCGGACGCAGCACTGACAAGCGGTAATGACAGTTCATTAATCTATTGGCCACAACAGGTCCGGATAAACTCACGTCATATTAGAGAAAAGGTGCGCTTGTCTGCAGCTTTTTGTGCGTTGTGTTATTACGCTTTCATCCAAAGTGGGAAGACATTAGCATAATTGTATTTTTTTTGTTTTTACCAACATTTGCTTGTCTTACTATTTACCTCATATTCAGTGTATGTATGAGAGTCTCTCAGGTACATTATAGATTCAGACTGCTTGCCTCTAATCGTGCAGGTATGAATACCTCACCTTAGTCTGATACAGAAGACACTGAGGAAAGCAGAACATGCAGCAGCCGATGTGCACGGTTCTATTTCAGGAGTTCAGAGACAAATTAATCAGCAGCACATACATTTTTAGCAGCAACCAGTCTCCTTTCACCCATCAGCATCACTTTGTATGCCAAGAACGTAATGCCTGCTGGTTAAAAACAGTATGTCAGTCCGTCAGAATATCTGCCATGAAATTTGTAGAACAGATTGGCCTTGGGCGAGGGAACTGTCGATTGCATTTTGGTGGTGATGATCAGGATCTGGGATTTCTGCTGTTCCACGATTATTGTTTTAATCTTTCATCATGGAACTGAAAGAGATGGCGATTCAGATTTAGAATCCTTAAGGTGTGTGTTTTTTCAAGGTCGGGGAATCAATTTAATTTAAAACATCAGTAAAGAGAGCTCCACTGTCGGATGGTCAGTTTTGGGAAATGGTTTTCACACTTCACTTCCCTTTATATTCATTCGTTTTCTGTAAAGCGCTCGTTCTCTGGAGGGTCGCAGGGGGCTGGAGCCTATCCCAGCTGTCGAGCCGTCTCTTGGGCGAGAGACGGGGACAACCTGGACAGGTCTCCAGTCTATCACAGGGCTAACACAGAGAGACACTCACACCTACGGCCAATTTAGAATCACTAATGAACCTAACCAGGATGTCTTTGGAGAACAGCAAGTATTTCGGAAATGGTTCAAAATAACAATACGCACATATTCACAGTTGGGCACACCAGTGTTTGCGAACAGTAGAGCGTCCAGTTGATGGTAGCACAACGTTTAAATGGAACCCCCCAAGCAATCGGTTCCTCGAGGGGCGTGGCAATGAGTCTCCAGAGGGAAAGCTGTCTCGTCTGGGAACTCAAAGACAGAAATGGCAAGCGCCATAACACTGAGTTACTCGCAACCTGCGCAATGACGAAGCAACATTTAGCTAATTCTTACATCGACTGTTCTCCAATAAGAACATTGCAGATCGGATATCTAAAACCGATGCTGGTAGGTGATTCTACCCTGCAAAACGTTAACACCCTCATTCCAGCATGAAGCAGCTTGGTCCTGCAAGATGGCTGGCTTACAAAATCACAAAATCCCAAAGCAGCTACCTGCACCGCTCAGAATTATGTTGGGTAGACTGTCCAAACAACAACCTGCTAAAACAAGAGACTAAATTCTATGTGCATCACTTTCAACAACAAATTTGTTTTGTCAACTCTTATAATTTGGACCTGTTTTGGTGTTGATGACATGTATCGATGTGTTCGAAGGTGTTTATTTTTTTTTTGGCACAGCATTTATTTCCAAGTATGATTAGGCTTGGAAAATGCTGCAGCCCTGGAAGGCGAATTCCTTTTTTTTCCCCACTGCACACCACCTGGGACGTCAGTCCTGATTGTTCCAAAGTGACATCCAGCACCCAGATTCTGCCATCACTTGTCGGCGCTCACAATAACACTCTCCCCCGTCCTCCCCTCCCTCTCGCCCTCCCATCCTTGTCTCTCCATTCTTTTCGTCTATTCAGCTGCCTGTCTGCAGCGCTGACTGGTTCATCCTCATTTGCTCCACTCATATCCCCAGACTTGACATCGCCAAGCAGCCACTGCTGTCTCCTTCTCGCCCGGTCCTCCGCCTTTGATTGTTTCTGTGCTCAGTCTTTTTAATTGTTTTTGTGGATTATTGGTGATTTGTGACCATGACTTCTTCATACGGGTGTGTGCAAATGTCTCCCCTGAGTCATTCTGAGTCAACACATGGACGCTTCAGGAAAGATTTTGGCTCACAGCTGTAATGTTTAGACCTTTTTATAAGAAGTAATCCAGCGTTTTGCTGCCTGTGACACCGTGGTTAAGATGTGAACAGAAATTCTGGTAGCTAGTGTGGACAAATGGCTTAAAATAGGAGCTTGAGTTAAGGACGATATTACACTTTCTGCACTGCCATGGCAGGACTTCTTATCACCATATAGCTTCCTCATGACCTCGCTCTCCATGAACGCCACATAGGATCTGACACGAGGACGTCTTTAGTCGTGTCTCGTTAGGAGACGTAGTTTTATTTTAATTGCAGCTCTTGGTGCTGAAAATGCCTCGAAGTCAATAGGATTCAAAGAGGTAATGACAAGGTGATGAATAAAATAAAAGCCGGAGAGAAGGCGAGGTGTGGATGAAGGGTTCCAGCGGAGATTTTGATTGGCCTGTTCCTCTCCAGGTTTTAATCTGGCTGATCTGTAATTAGCGGCAACTGTGTCACAGTCGGACCTGCTTAGAGAGTCGAGATGAGACTAAAACACACACAAGCACACACACACATTTACAGAAAACCTCCTGTACAAGAGATACGTTATATGTTTATATGCAGCCATCGATGCTTTAACAAACGCAAACATATAGGCACATGAGATGCGAGGAAGCATAAAGAAACTCAAAGCCTGAGATTCTTTTACGCAGTTAAGAGAGACCAAGCGCTCCATCAGCAGCAGCACAGGGTTGAAAGCTCATCTTCCCTCTGAAGGAGATGAAATGAAAATATTCCAGAAATCCACTGAGGGACAAACTCCCACGTTCTGCTTTTATATCCGCTCTGCCTTCTGTAAACACTTAGAAGCCTTCCTCAAAAATCACCCATCGACACACATTCACTCTCTGCTGCTGGTGTCTTGCTAGCCCCCCAGGCTACATGCTGCTCCTGATTGCTATGCACCCGGACTAACAGCACATCAAAAGTGTCCCCCCCCATCCGCCTCCCTCCGTGTGTGCGTTTGTCCACCATAGGTCATTTCTGCTCTTTTTCCACAGATTAAAATGCTCGAGACAAACGACGAGCGACCGTGTAATCTCACCCTCTCCGTCTCCGCGGGGTGTGATTTAATAAGATTGATTCTCACAATAAACTGAAGAGGGGTTTTTACACCTCTATTTTTACATTGCACATTTTCCTGACGGCTCGGCGCTCGTCTTTAGATTTCAGCGGCTTTGTCAGACATATGTTTGCACAATACGTTTCCGTCGGTTTAAAGAACCCACGATACTGACAACATGAGGATGATATGTGATTCATGAAGTTCATGCATCTGGATAGCGCTCATTATCACACGTTTGGTTTCTAATCTCGCCGTGCACATTTTATTTGCGACCCAATATCAGAGGCTGGATGTGTTTATGAGCCCGTGCACTTTTTAGTCACAAGATTCACAAGATTAGAGAAACAATACAGACAAAATAATATAAATTGTTGTTTTTCTCATCTCATCATGGGATCGGACCCAATAGTTTGGTCTGCCATGTTTTGGGAACTACCAGTTTGGATGTTTCTAAAGCTAGTTTGGGAACAGCTAACTCAGTTTGAAAATGACTGACTTTAAACCACCTTAAACCACTTTGAACATACTTTGGGAACCACTGACATGATCCACTTTGTGCTTGTTTTGGGAACTGCAAACTGTTGGACACAGGTAATTTGCGTTGAATCCCATTGTTTTGTCCAGTTTAACCTGTTTTGGGAACCTTAGATTTGGTCCACCTCGGCATGTCAAACTCTTTAGGGAAGCCCCAGGTGTACTGGTCTTGATCCTCTTTTCTGAACTACTGATTTAGTCTTCCCTAGATCTGTTTTGATAATCACACTACAACACTGCTTTGGGAACCATGGGTTATGACCACCTTAAACCACTCACAAATTAAATGTAATCAGTTTTAAATAGCTTAACAAGCCTTGTGCCTTAGACATATTTAAGAATGGGAATCACTTCAAACTTGTTTTGGGAACTGCAAACGTCTGACAAAGAAAGGATTTTGCAAATGATATATTTGCAAAACCATTAGTCTGTTCCTAATTATCCTGTCTTGCAAATCCCAGATTTATTCCCATTTAGCATGTGTATATATCTCCTCATTAACTTCTAAATTATTCTGCCGCCAACCTGTGTAGGGAAGCACCAAATTGTCTTGATTCTCTTTTTTGGAACGACTGATCTGATCCTTCCTTAATCTGTTCGCACCACAACACTGTTTTGGGAACCAAACATAAATCTTTTTTAGTTCCCACATTCATAAAAATTCAATTTAGTCTATTTTAAACCTGTTTTGAGAATGACTAGCTTAACAGGCCTTGCATCTGATTTAACACACCCTGGACGCATTTTGGAATGGGAACCACTTCAAACTTGTTTTGGGAACTGCAAATGTACAACAACAACAACAAAAAAAGAGTTTGCAAATGATGTATTTGGAAAACCATTGCTTATTTCCAAACTATCCAGTTTTGTAAATCAATCTCCCCATTAACTTCTAAATTATCCCACCTTCAACCTGTTTAGGGACGCACCAAATTTACTTGCCTTCTTAAATCTGTTTTGGGAACCATGGGTTATGTGCACCTCAAACCTGTTTTGGGACCCACACTCCCAAATTAAATTTAGTCCATTTTAACAGTTTCCAATTGACCTTGCGGGTGATATTTTGCCATGGGAAACACTTAATACTTCTTTTAGGAACTACAAATGTGAAACACAGATAATTTTAACCTGTTCTGTTTTAGTTCCCATTAATATCCATCTATTCAGTTTTACGGACCTTGACCTCTTTTGGGAACTATAAATGTAGTCTTCTTTAAATGTTTGTTTACACAGTTTTCACATCTTAAAAATATTTTGGGAACCACAGAATACTCTCACTAAAATCCACCTTAACGCCTTTTCAAGCAGAGAGAAGAGCAGGTTATTCGTACTTTGCGTATTTATGAAGATAAAATCCACATCTGGGGGATTTTAGCATTTTAGTTGCTCCACTTCTTGACCTCAGCCAGGCAGAGCAGCGCTAGCTCCTGTCACGTAGACGTTTCTGAAAGCCTGTTCAGAATGCACCTCTAGCGTGGAGGGAAAAGGGGTGAAATCATGATACACTTCCATCGAGCGAGAGGAATTTGTACGTTTTGTCACACACACACACACACACACCGTTGCACAGTGATTTTTTCCACTTTGTTTATATCTTGCTGTGAAGGTATGTTTCATGGGAAGAGTGCGATCGTCGCACCTGTCAGTGTCTTCTTGACAGCCATGCTTTCTGCAGAGAACACACATGCACGCATGCCACCCATGTTCAGGAACTCGGAGAAAAACTGCCAGAGTTGTTTTCCTGCTAATTGCCTATGCTAATTTTATCTCCAGAGTAGCAGTAAAAGTATTAGTACAAAGCTATTCTTGGCGCTTAGATGTTTTTCTGTCCCTGATGTATGTAGAGGGGGGAAAGAAAGAAATAAATCTGGCAATCCTCAGAACCTACAGTAAATCTTAAAGGTAAAAAGGTTCATTTTCGAATTCAAATCAAGAGCCGTGCTCACAGTTAAGGTAACGATTCATTATTTCCCTTCTTTGCAGCCTTAAGTTTATGGGTTTGCAAGAGAGAACGCGCCGTGTTTAGCCTGTGTAGATGCAAAGCAGGCACTTAAAGGTTCTTACCTCAACAAAAGCAGCAATGATTTCCTTTATTCTTGCAAACATTTCTGCGTCTCTTTCTTTACCAGCAATTGCAACATTTTTCTCCTCCAAAATGCGTCACTTATCGGCTCGGGCTGTGACCTCTAATCACAGTGTGACCTTTGAACTCATGAGCCTGGTGCTGGGATATTCCCATTTGGGTGGCTTGGTATTGACTCAGAGGTTATTGGTTCAGCTAATTGCTATTTGCATAGCTTTATTAGTATCCCAGCACTGCCTCTGTGACATTTCAATCTTTTTTTTTTCCTTTCTCCTTTTCTCTCTCCCTCTATCTCTCCGGCTTCGTCTTGTTCCTTGCATTCTGGGGAGAGGAATTAGACAGTGTTTGGTGTGTGATTAAGTATTCATGCTTAAAGTAGCGACGGGCAGATCTCTCGAGAGGAAGCCATGGAGGAGAAGAGCAAACATTAATATGCGCTTAATAACTCTTTCTATCTGCTTCGTTGTTTTCCATTTCTGTCTATGTCTGCCTGTCTCTGGCCCGGGTTTCCCTGCGCATATTTTTTTTTTCTTTCCGTGAATTATAAAATATTTGAAGAGAGATGAATGGAAATTGAGAAATCTCATGAAATTTTAATTTTTTTTTTCATTTTTAATTTTTTTTTTTCAGAAGTTATTCGGTACATATCAGTGGAGCACACATTTGTTGAGTAGCGACGGAAAGTTTGCATGTCTGAGCTCCGCTGTTCAAACAAGTCAACAGGGACCGGTGACGTTGGAGGGTTTTGTCTGAGACGTACAGGCTGCCGCTTCAAACGCTGAACTAGCAAGATGAATTCGGATGTGGAGTTCTTGCACGAGTGCGCGGCAGGTTTCTCAAACTGGCCGAGTATGCAAGCCTCGAACGGCCGAATGAAGTTTATAAATCCAGAACACGCCGCTTGAGTGGTGTTGATTGAACATTTTCTGGTCTTGGCTTTTACGATTTGTGTAGCCATGCTTAGAGTGACATTATTTGAATGAGCGTGCTGTGATACAGCTAAGCACCTGACTCCTCCTAACTTCTCTCTAACTCAAATATCGGAAAAAGCATCCCTTTCACTCAGTGTGGCCACGCCCTTAATGATGCATAACTTTAATAGAGTGTTTCGGATTCTGCGTCAATTTGATGCCTTAGCTATGCAGACCCTAGCGCCGTAGTTTGACATGCACCTCCCCAGAAATGTAACTACGTTTCCGCTTTAGTATTTCCAGCTGCTTCTCCGTCTCCACAATTTTTGGAATTGGTTGTTTTGGATCGATAAAGACGGAACACATCGAGGAAAGGTTAACTGAGGAGGTTCAGACATACAAACATTTGCAGGACTCGTCTTTAGCGAATTATATGTCAAATTCGGCAAAACTTTCGGTTGCCGTTGTTGAAAGTCAAGCTGGAAGTGGAAAGTGAAGCAAAGAAAAACCAAAAATGAACCCGACTGGCAAACACGACACAGCGGTGACTAGAATTTGGGTGGTGTTTTTGCAAGGCGAGCCAGATTGACAAGTGCACAAGTATAAATAACAAATGTTCGACCTAATAGCCTGCATATGTTTAGTTATTTAAAGATTAATCGACAGTACTGTTGTAGTGAATGGACAAATTAGCTGTTGCACCATAAATATTTTCTCTGTTGGACATTTTAAATTGGCGGACTGTGGCTATTGACTTTCTTTCAGAGCCAGCCTCAAGTGGCCATTTGTGGAACTGCAGTTTTTTGTCACTTTGCTTCATTTTTCAGCCCTAGAGGTTGAGTTAACTTACATTTGACTCAATATGAGTCAATATATGTACAAATCTTCATGATAAAACACTTTTCATATTGTGAAACCCCCTCTCGTGCCGTAACTAGCCTTCAAACATCTTGATCATCCATCATAACTGTTCATTTTTAGTCTCTCTTAGAACTTAATGTTTTAAACATCACATCACGCTGCGCAGTTATAAGACCTGCATATAAGATTTAGAAATCAAGCATTTGAGCAGCTCTATCTGCCGCCTGTTTTACAGCGTTTCCAAAGTTTAGGAATGCGGCTGACTCTGTTGTGTTTTCAATTTAGAATTCCTTTCCTCTGTACTATCTGTCTTGTACCTTTGTCACTCCTCTGTGCTCCTGCCTGTCTTTATGGCTTGTTGCATTACATTCTGTTGTGTGTCGGTGTGTGTTGGCGTGTGCACGCTTGCCATTTCCTGCTCTGTGTCTTTGTGTTTGTCCTGTGGTCTCTCGGCTCACGGAGTGTGTGTGCATGTGTGACTGCCTGAGTCGTGCGTGTCTTCCAGAGTGAAATGTCAGTCTCATTTCGCTGTTATTACTTGAGGGACGAAGAGGAGGGCTTTACTCTGTAATCTCAGCCTCCCTGTGGCCGCCACTCAGCCCCCGATGTACCTGGGAACACACTTGCTGCAGTTGCATAGTGGCTTTTAAACACCTTATTCTCGCACTATTCCATTATGGCCGCGAAACATTTTGTTTTGTTTTTGCATTCCCGCCGCGCGCGACGCCGGCAAACTGCGGGTGAAGGGTGACAAATGGTTCGGTTAAAAGCATCACGGGAGAAAAATAAATAAATAAAAAAAGGCGTTTGATTGACTGATTGTTTGTGATGGACTGGCCCGTTGGGGTATGGATCAGAATAATGAACACCTTTGTGCCAGAGGTGCTTATGCAAAGCACAACGTCTCTTGTAAAAGACCTTTCGTCCAAAACACTTGTCAGGAATTAGCTGTAAGGGAAATTATAGCTGTGGTGGATGTGGACTTGTCGTAGTACAGTTCTTACACAACACACGCTGCAGTATGTGAATAATCCATAGGTGCTTTTGGAGGGTTTTTTGTCACCTATAATCACGGTTGAGGTCTGATTGCATTTGCATTTTGTGTCAAGGCCGTTAAAGTACCTGAATTAGCTAAGCTCTGAAACAAACTTGTATGTGTTGAGCTCTCTGCAAACTTCCAGGAGGCACAGTGTTGCATATGCTGCTATTTTCTCAGCAGATGCACATAAACTAATATTTTACAGGTCAGGTCACCCATTTAAAGAATAAAGTAAACTGTTTGCGGTATACCGTCTCAGCTAAGTGGGCCACGGCACATGTCAAATCTACAATTTAACAGTTACTAATGGCAGCAGTAGGATCAGATCCTGTGGTTTCCGTGATGCGCTTAGAATCGACTGGAGGCTGCGTTGTACCAAAGACCAACTTCATATCAGCTACATTTAATCAACCTGAGTCTGGGCCTACGTTATTGAATTAAGGCAACCGACTGGAATCCGGTGGACGCGATGTTCTAGTACATTCAGTTCATCCTGTGGTTTATACATGCTCCATTTATTTGTGTTAGTTGGACTGTTAGGACAATTATAGTTTCGCATTAAGGTTCCGTGCCGTCCTTTCTGTCTTCTGCTGCTCCGCGTTGAGTTTATCTAGAGGAAAACAAACTAATTCCGTCATCGAGACAAACGTATCGAGGCTTGGTTGGAGCCGCGGACACGAGAAGTCGCTTAATAATAGCTGTCACTTTCACAAAACTGGTGCAACGTGTTGTCGGTATGCAACTCCCCATCAATGCCCAATGTACAGTAAAATATAATATACAATGGGGTGTTGATGTGTAACAGAAGTATTGTGAAATGCGGCAGTAGTTTGAGATCATCAGCCTCCTGATGCCGACTGTATTTTGCAATGACAACCCCTTTAAACCTAAGAAGACCCCCAAGTGCCTCTATAATACCCCACAACCTCCCATTGGATGCCTTTTCCACGCATCCCATGACAGATTTAACAAGTGTAGACTGGGAGGCGAGGAGGTTTGCACGTGTACGTCTTTGCTTTAGACCTTCCAGGACCTAGAACCGCCACTTTCAGCCAACTGAATATACTGTTTTATGACTTTTACATTTATTTCTTGACATTATCCCTAAACATGACGCATAGACTTATGTGCGTGACGACCAGGGTAGCTTGGTTTCTAAGTAACGTTGGAAGCGCCAAGTATTAAATATCAACGCTGATCTGTTCCCAGATGCTCAGGCCTGACAGGCGGAAACCCAGAAACCCTTTACGTGTCTTAAATTTATGAATGATCCAGAAATACACAGTTATTTCATTTACGATGCTGAAAAACCCAGAGGCAGACTATACATATTTCAGTGACCGAAAACTGAGTGTTTGGTGTTTTTTGATCTTTGAGTTACTTCAGTAATATCCAATAATGAAGACCAAAACTTGACGTAAATTAGTGAGTTATCCATGTCTTTATCTGCTTACAGTTTGTTTTTTTAAGCTAAATACAAAATTATTTAATAAAGTCGCTCAGTTATTAAAGGGTGACTACTGTTTTTTCTTACAACTAGACCTTATTTCTGGCATAAAATATGGTCATTTACTCACCCATACAACTTTTGTGTGATTTGTTTTCTGTCGGGAGATAATTAGATCAGCGTACATCCATATAGTGGAAGTGAATGGGGCACCGAAACGCAGCCTCAAAGATGACATCATCCAAGTCTGAAAACATCTGTAGATTGACCTACAGACCTTGGATGATGATAACAGGTAACTTCGGGCTCAACAGGGAGTAGCACTAGCATATCATAACAAAATTTTGGTGAAATGAACGAGTTTCGCGGCAGATAATGTGTTATTTAGAGGCTGCGCTTCGGTGCCCCATTCACTCCCACTCTATGGATATACGCTGATCTAATTATCTCCCGAACAAATACGAATTACACAAAAGTTATATGGGTGAGTAAACGACCGTATTTTATGGCAGAAATAAGGTCCAGGTTGTAAAAAAACAGTAGTTGCCCTTTAAGGTACGTTGCATTTGATGCTCAGTTAAATGTTTTTCAGGCCGTGCATTCCCTCTCATTGTGTTTTGCAACGACCTCTGGAAAACACCTACCGCAAAAGAATGCGCTCTGTAAATAGACCTCCTATTGAACCCCAAACCTGTAATGCTCTGCAGCTACAGGCGCTCGTTTCTTTTCTCCCCTACTGTCTGGTTTTATGTCAAGCCCAACCGCTGGCCTCTCCCACAATGAGCCAGCTGTGCTCTGGCTGTCTGTGAATATGTTAGCATGCCAATGAGGCCCACGTAGGTCCCGCTTTACACATCTCCGCAAAGCTGAAAACCCGTGTGTGTATATATATATAGACGTGTGTGTGTGCTGTGTGGGAGGGGAAGCTGTGCCCTCGGTCCTCACTCCCCTCAGCCCAAGGGAGTGAATGTCTCTTTAAAAAACACCAACATGTGTCAGTTAACTCGCAGCTATAGATGCGCGGCGAGAGGTGAGCGGGTCAGTCTCATATAGCGAAAGTGTGTTGTTTTTTTTTCTTTTTCCCTGCAAAGGGCAACTTGAGGAGGTGGAAGGAAGGAGGGGAGGAAGGGAAGGGGGCAGATGAAATTGAAATCCAAGTCAGTGGATAAAGAAACGGGACTCTTCATTTTGCCTTGTTGTGCAACCATGTGTATTTCACGCCCGGCGTCTCTCTCTCTCTCGCTCTCTCTGTCTCCGTCTCTGTCTCCCTGCCCCGCAGCGTCCCCGCGATGATTGATACGCACCGAGAGCGAAGCTAGCTACAGAGACAGAGAAAATCATGCATAAAAGATGAGCGCAGTTTATTGTGTTTTCCTGGGGGCCAAGGGGAGAGCCGAAGTTATGGATTTATGCAGTGTGTGATTGGATGAGAGCCCGGACCCATGGGACAGATGTTGAGTTTGGAGGAGGAGGTGGGGGGACGGTTTAGGGTTTAGAAGTACAGCGCGAGAACTTGTGTTTGACAGGTGCGGATCGCCCCGTGACAAGCGGCGGGGCTCGCTGTGGCCGGAGGGAGTCGCCGGGTCCTCCCGCACGCCTCCCCCGCCGCTCTACTCCCAGCAATGGAGGTTGACATCATAATTACATTATAATAGCCCAGTTTCACCTCTTCATTCTGCTGTGAGCGACCAAATGGACTGAGTGCCGTTGCCTGAACCCCGGCGAAGCGACGTCACCTCGTCGGGTTGCGCTGATTAATTGGTTTGCTGATACGCCGGGTCACCACTTATTCCAAATGGGATCTGGGCCGACATGATGGATGTGACGCAGTTTGTTTGATGACAGTGTTTAATTGATCAATTTCTACGGGAAGCTATTAAACTGAAATCATTCTAATGAGACATTTTGATTGGATTCAACACAAGTACGCTTGAATATATTTTCCTCTTGTTATGGAGAGTTTAAATGTCCTATTATGCTGCGTATACGCGGTTAATGAGCTATTTCCACTCCCGCCACCGATAGAATAACGGATAATTGGGAAACTTTGCCGTAAACTGGGGAACATTTGGACGTCGGGGTTCAAAGCGTTTAACACACAAAGTGACGGGAGTGGCGCTAACGCAGAGCTAGACGCTCGTCTGCGTTGAAAGGAAGAAGAGTTCAGTAATGTAACGTAATAAAGGCGTAAGAGGACACTCCTGTTGCTGTGATGGACCAATTAAAAATGAGCTGCAGAACTCTGAGTTGACGTTCACGCTGTATAAAACGAACACAAAGTATTGACTCAGTTTTAAGATTTGCAGGCAATTAATATTTAAAATAAGGACGGTATATGTTTAGGAAGGTCCTAAAGGTTTTAAAGTGGACTTGGGACAAAATCAGTAAAATCAGTGCGACATTTTGAGGAAGGCAGTAGTAGTACATTCAGATTTAACAAGGAAAGAGACCTTTGGCAATGTTACTGGAGGCCAACTTTGGGAGCAACTGCTACAGCTGATTGACGTACACCAATCAGGCATTGTGCAGGTCTCTCTTGTGGTGACTCACCCGAGAATGGACATGGACCTTTTGAGGGTGTCCTGTGGTGTCTGGCAACAGAGGCCCCTGCCCCCTTTGAGGGGATCATGAATCATCCCACAGATACTTGATCAGTTTGGGATCTAGGGAATTTGGAGGCCAGGTCAACACCTTGTGCTGTTCTTCATGTTGCTGGGGATGGCTGCTGCCATCAAGGAGTGCCATTGCTATGGGGTGGGGGTGCCTGGTCTGGTCTAGGTGGGTGCTACATGTCTAAGTAACATCCACACCAATGAATGAATGAATGTCTGGTCCAGAAGTTTCCCAGCAGAACACTGAATTATCACAAGATGGTCAGTGTTATTCACTTCTCTTGACAGTGACGATGCTGACTTGTTTTCTGTCAGAGAAAGACCCAACACTTAAGCTTTAGCTTCGTTTATTGCACGTCCACAGATACCAAAGTTAAATTTCAGGACTGCAAAACCTCAGGGTGAGCTTGAAACGAAGGAACTAGAAGAAGAATCCCTAGCTTCTTTAGCCTGGAAACATTTGGGGTGGTCAGTGAAGCAGAGGGTTACCTAAGGAACCATTGCTAGGCTGGTCCACTAGCCACTATCTCTCAGCGACAAAGAGATGGGTATTGAGATTCATACTGGATGTGGACGAGGCTTTAGAACTAATGGAGCAGTATGAGCTGCTGCAGCGTGAGGCTGCCAGGAATTGGACTCAGTTCTGTTTCGGTGTTTCACTGCTCATTGTGCTTTGTCAGCTTAAGGTTTTTATCAAGCATCATTTGAGGACAAATGACCCGAGTGGAGGAGAGTGTCGTCTCACGATTTGACAGGTCTTAATTTAACTGGATTTATGAAACGTTTACTGGAGCGGTCTTAGTTAACAACGTTTTATTTCAACCGGATAATTTGACATCAAGTGCAAAATGGGCCTCTAAATGACTCCTTAAAACTGATCCTCCATTGACATCCATCCAACATACTGTATGTACAGTCAAATCCAAATAAAGGTCAAGCACAGAAACATCATGAAACTCATTTTGAGATCATTTCCAATTTGTAGACCTCTGCAGTTTGTGAGTATTCCAATGGACGTCACCTTTAACGTTCCATTGGTGCGCAAATGCGGCTTTATTGTCATGAGTGGACGGTGGCGGCCGCGGCGAGCCCTCAGCCAGCGCTGCAGTTATGAAAGTTTACCTCTTGATTATGGACGGGTTCGCCGTGACTCGGTGAGCTCTAATCACGTCCATCTCTCAGAGCAGCTTGGTATTGATTGGTGGTTGCAGAGCAGGAGTGAATCTACCTTATTGATTTGCTTTGATTCCTTTGTTTCATCTCCTCGTAGCTCAACTAATTGGCCTATTCTTTGTCGACAAGATTGACTTTTATGCTTGATATTACGGCGCTGTATTTATTCCCTTGGGAGGTGAAAAACAAATTAAAGGGAGTGTTCCCCCCCACTCTCCCCTTTTCTCCCTCTTCTTCTTTCATGGTGATATAATTCATATGAACCCTTTTTGTACAAGACGCTCATAAATTCAGAGAAGAAATCATTATTTTCTCATAAATGTGATGATATTGCTCTCATCGGGCGGGCTGTGATGCAAAAGCACTTTATGAGATGGGCTATCTATCCCGCGTGCCACATGACAGCTGTCTCGGGTTCTGATTGGCTCAGCGGCTTCAGCGGTAATGCCATTTCATTAGATAGAGACACAGGGACATCTTCCATCTGGGAGCGGAGGATTCTCCTCGTCTGTCTCTCCGCCAAGGGAGAGTTAAAGATGAAAAGTGACCCGATGCGTTCGCTCACTCTTCCTCTCTCCCTAGGAGGGACGTGGTGTCTCCATAAAGACTGTCTGTCTCTGTGACTGGCCATCTAGTAAACAGAGATGCATTGATGCCAGTGTGTCCCCTTTAGCCCCGAGGCCAGTATTGACCAATGCATTACTTGGAGGTTTTGTCCAACTGGAGTGATTACAGCATTTAGCTAAGATTTACTCAGCGGTTAGGGAGACGAGACTGTCTGAAGGAGATGGACTGCTCGGCAGGCGGGAGGTTGCGGGTTCGCTTCCCCGGGGACAGGTCTGTGAGCGTCTCCGAGTGTTGCTTCATTAGATGCTATGGATTATTCACCAGGAGGCTCGTGGATGCATATTTTCAGAGAGGAGAAAGAGAGAGAGTCTGGGATTTGTTGGTCAGAGGTGGGTTCGGTGTCGGTATCAGGTGTGGAACGTGAAAATAAATTCTCATCAAAAGGTTACGCTTACACAGATGGCAAATCTCCATTACTGCGCGGGAAATTACACAAGTAATGGCGCAGGGACCCCATCTCCGCCATTACTTCTGACACGATTCTTTGTTAAGAGAAGCAGTTTCACTAAATGTTGAATTCATTTCCAGTCAGTTGAATAATTTCACAAAGCAAACCATTAATAACAGCACACCCTGGTCGCATTGTGTTTCCTCCGTTGCTCAATGAATGGGCCGTAGACGCCATAACATGCTCCTATGGGAAGGTCAAACGGTTGTTACTTTGGTGGGAAATAAGAGCAGCTTCACATATTTGTGTTGTCCTTTTCTTACTTTAGTTCATCTCAGGAACAGGTAAAGTCACTGATATTCACCAATCAGGCATAACATTATGACCACCTTGCTAATATTGTGTAGGTCTCCCTTTTGGTGATTCATCAGAGAATGGACACGGGCCTTCTGAGGGTGTCCTGTGGTGTCTGGCAACTGAATGTTGTTAGTGTGGGGGCCCTTTGAGGGGGTGGGCCTCTGTGGATCATCCCACAGATACTTGATCAGTTTGGGATCTAGTGAATTTGGAGGCCAGGTCAACACCTTGTGTCTGGTCTGGTCTAGGTGGGTGCTACATGTCTAAGTAACATCCACATTAATGAATGCCAGGTCCAAAAGTTTCAGAGGTGTTGACTACAGCTGTCATTGGTTTTATTAGCTTCCACACTGTTACTATTTGGTTTTAAACTCATAACTTTTGCCAGTTTTAAGCATTTTATCTTTTTCTCAAGGCTTCTTCTTAAACATAATACCCATTGCCGTTGGCCTTCTCCTTGCACCCGTGTTGCCATATTTGACTTTTGGTGACTTCAAATCCACAAATCCAAAGTTTCCCACTGCTGTGGCTGCCTTATTCTACCATACCAGATTTGGGGGGACTCCCATATGGTTGCCAGTCCAAGAAAAGAAATTTTAATCTAATTTTGTTCCTGTTGCACTTCATCCGCTACCTCCCGTATGCTGACGATACTACTCTGTTCATCTCGGTGCTGGAGGACTAATTACTAGTTTCTGGGAGGGCTGTAGCTGTTTTTTCTGTCTCCGTGTTTCCATCTGTGAGCAGCGCCACAACTCACTGTTTGTCATTATCATTCATATCCAACTAGACCTCATTGGTTTTAGCCCGACGGGTGGATTTAAAAACAATCTCTTCTTCTCCAGTGTTTCCTCCTCAGCTCTACATTCAGATCTGCCTGAAATTACTTTGCATTTTTTCACATTAGCTGCAGGGTGGCAACAGAAGTCGTGTTAGGGTTTAACTTCTGATTAGCATAAAATAAAACCGAGGCAATAAGGTTGATAAGTAATGAATGTGACTCGTTAAGTGGTGTTGAATGCTGCGGAGGCCTGAGAGGCAGAGGTTGGAGATGATGACTGCTTTACTCGAGAGCCGGGAAGCCAAACCAACCGTACAGGCCGCGGGCAGAGAGAGAGTGATGCCACATATGGGACAAACATCTGGGAACATGTGGTGGATGTCTGATATTAACACAGACCGTAGATGTGCCGCACAACGCTGCGGAAAACACGAGCAGTGGTTTTTCTGCTATGTCTAAACAGGATGAATGAGCAAATGTTTTCAGTTGTTACAGGTGTGACAGCTCATCAGGATGAGTTACAGGAGTAGAATTGTGAATTTGTCCAAACACGATAAGAGGAATCCAACAAGGAATGAAACAAACTATGACAAAACACGGTTATTTAAAGGGCATTTGACAAATAAAATGATTCTTTTTTTCATCCCTTGAGGGATTTGCCAACCGTTTCCAAGTAACACTGAATGAGTGCTTTTCATTCCTTAATTAAGGAAGACCACATTCCAAATCTTTTCATGTTACTTGAAGGGTATCCAGCTCGACCTCTGGTCCACTTAACTTGCCAGAAAGCTTTGCATGCAGAACTTTAATTTAAGCTTTTACTTGTATTTTTCAACACTTTCAACAATACCACAGTTCACCACCACAAGATACATTAGTCTTTATGGTCCTGGAGGGTAGAGTATACACCAGTCAGCCACAACATTATGACCTCTGACGGGTAAATACCATTGACCATCTTGTGACGATTCAATGTTCTGCTGAGATTTGGACCTGGCATTCATTCATTGGTGTGGATGTTACTTAGACATGTAGCACCCACCTAGACCAGACCAGGCACCCCCACCCCATAGCAATGACACTCCTTGATGGCAGCAGCCACCCCCAGCAGGATGCAACCTCAAAGACCTCCCACTAACAACATTCAGTTGCCAGACACCACATGACACCCTCAGAAGGCCCATGTCCATTCTCTGATGAGTCACCACAAGGGAGACCTGCACAATACTAGTAAGGTGGTCATAATGTTTTGTATGATGATGTGGTGTATAATTCGAATAAATATTGCAGACACATTTAGCCAATACCTGTGCACATGTATATGCACAAGAACTTCTTTTGCATCATCCAAGACCTTGCACGATAGAATAATACTAGCTACTACTAAGCTAACTGTGTAACAGTATTCTAATGATCAGTCTTGTAAAGTGTGGCAAATACTTACAAAATTAATTTGTCAGCTATTGGCTCTACGTTGCCTCCCCCGTGGGGAAACTAGGGCTCATTAGCCGTAATGAAAATGACTGAAGTAACCCGGCTTTCTGGTGACTCGAATATTTCCCCCAAGACTCCTTGTGCTTCTTTGGTGTTGTGCTCACGTTGTCACGCTGCTCCTGAATTAACTCGGCTCCACTTGTTATACATTTTCAGCCCGGGGCAAAGGTTTGTGGGCGATGATGCGAGTCGCTGCGTTCGGCCAGTAAATGTAAAGTAGCAGGTTTTCTGGAGGTGATTCCTCCTCAGATGCTTTCTCCTGGTGAGCGGACACGTCTACGAGGCGTGACGGCGCTCCACGTTGCTCCACGCCGCCCCACGTCGCCCCACGTCGCCCCACATTGCTCGGTTTCCAAGCCACTTCCAGCTCAGGCCTCGTCCGAGCTTGAATCGGAGGCGCGCTCCGCTCGCCGCCGTCGCGCGGGCCCTTGTAATTTCACCGAGGAGGTGTCATGTTTAGTTACGCTCTCCGTAATGGAGAGCTCCTCTTTTCATTACCCCCGCCTTTAAATGGGCCGCGCCACAGCAACATGTGGCAGTGATCAATTTGAATGTCATTAACACGGAGCGGCTTTAAGGTCCGGCCTTCATTCTCTCCACTCCCTAAACCGCGGTAATTGAATCAAGGAAGCGGGCGGCGTTGGAGAGCTCCTGGTCAAGCAAACAAAAGGATTATTAACATTGCCAATGACATTGTATTTACAGGAGAGGCTGAGGGAGCGGTGCCATTTACAAAGCAATTTGCCGCCGTCATGATGCAAGAATAAATAAATGGGAATTTGTTGTTTTGATTTGTGCACGGCGAACGAGGAGCGTGACACGAGGGATGTGGCAGCCGGAGGAGTCGCGCACGTCCTCGCGCGAGCTCCGAAACGACCAGGGGTGGGGGGACGGCGTTTTAATATGCCGTTTGATGCACCTCGCACCGACACCCGGCGCTCAAAACGCAGCTTGTCCTCCTGTAACCTTTAAGGAGATTAGAACTACGCGAAGCAATAATAGCTTTCCAGTTGCGTCCCCGCCGCTTGTTTGTGTGGGTGCAGGCGCCGTCGGGAAGTGTTTTTAGTTTTTCTCCTCCCGTGTGCGCTTGTTGATTCAGGCTGCTGTAGCGGCGGCGCGGCGGATGGCAGCTCTGCTCTGTTTTCTGTGCGAATAAAAATCCGAGCCCATCTGTAATTTGTCTTGATTAAGCAGGGTCTCCATCTGCGAGCGCCGATCTCTTGTTGGTGTCTTTTCCCATTTGCAATATATTTCATTCCAGGAGCCCACCCCATCCCCCGCCCCCATACCCACCCCCGCTGTCCACTTAACACCCCCACCTCCTTCTCCAAAGCTAAAGATTAACAGATTAGAAGTAACATGATTGCCTGCTTCCTCTTTTCTTTTGCACCGGCTGCCTTTTTCCTTCCAGGAAGAACTGAGATGAGGAGGAGGAAAAAAAAAATCATCAGCTATGATTTGCTTCTTTGTGTCCCCGTCTGCAATATCAAGCCAGTCCAAAGCACTTAATGTCCTCGCTATTCTAATTTCATCTGTCATTCTCGCTCTGTACTGTATCACATGACACACCTCCACCCCCACACCCCCCTCACACACATATATTCATTAGAATATAGTGTGACCAGACCTATTTCTCCAGCCTGGTGTATAGAGGCCTATCACACACTTCAGCAATGCGTAACCAATAACTGAAAAACCGCATGACTGAAAAAATGAAAAGAGATAGAGGCAGATGGAGTGCAGAAGATGAGAGAAAGGAGAGGTGGAGCAGAGAATCAGAAAAGAAAAAATTGCGAGGGGTGGGGGGGTGGAGGAGATGGGGGAAGCCGTGGCGGTGAAGCAAAGGATGGAGGATCTAGCTAGCTGGGTGGCATTAGTAGGGAAAGCCTCTCTCTACTTCTGCTAGATAAGAGATGGCCCTGGCCAATGATGTGGAATGGTTCTGATTGGCTGAGCCTGATCCCCCAGCAGAGCGAACCAAGCTCCTCTCTCCTGGAGCCCGGAGCACCACCGTAACACTGTCGGATATTTCATACTTCACTCCTTACAATCGTGACTGCCGCAGGGCGCCGGGACTTTAACCCCCCCTCCGCCCCGGCTCGCCGTCCCAGCTCGCTTGACTCCGGCAACAGTAACTGCCGCTGCAGCACAGGGCACGCTCGGAGCCTGGATCCCGTTACGTGATGACGTGATACTGTGCTGGTACTGTACCGTTAAACCGCTTGTGCAGACTGCTGCATTGTTGAGGAGCTCTGCAGCCTCGTCTCAACAATGACGCCGATACTGCTTCAACTCAGATTGAGTCAATGCAAACTTCCCTGATCTCAAGGTTGTACTTTAAGACTTTAGTCGGTTGCCATTGAGTTTCTTTTGCAGAATTCTACTGCATTGATATTTGAGGTTCCCAAGAAGGAACAGCAGTAGATGTTTTAATGACTTGGACTTAGAGAGAGATTATTCATCCACAAGGGGAACTGCTTGGTTGCAGTGACTCAGTTGCACATAAAAACTCTCTGGCAAAAATGTAGTAAAAGGGAAGGGTTAAAAAGGTGCAGGAGTTGCATCTTTGTTGGAGAATGAGCTCCTCTGTCCATCTATAGTCTGGTCTAATGGATGAGATGCATTGTCCATGATGGAGAGCAGTTTGTCCAGTGTCCTCCTGTCCCTTACTGAGACAAACATCTGCCAATCCCATGTCCAGCCTTTGGGATCAAGTTGTCGATCCTACTTACACTATATTACCAAAAGTATTCGCTCACCTGCCTTTACTCATTCTATGAACTGAAGTGCCATCCCATTCCTAACTCATAGAATTCAATATGATGTCGGTCCACCTTTTGCAGCTATTACAGCTTCAACTCTTCTGGGAAGACTGTCCACAAGGTTGAGGAGAGTGTTTATAGGAATTTTTGACCATTCTTCCAAAGCGCATTGGTGAGGTCACACACTGATGTTGGTCGAGAAGGCCTGGCTCTCAGTCTCCGCTCTAATTCATCCCAAAGGTGTTCTATCGGGTTCAGGTCAGGACTCTGTGCAGGCCAGTCAAGTTCATCCACACCAGACTCTGTCATCCACGTCTTTATGGACCTTGCTTTGTGCACTGGTGCACAGTCATGTTGGAAGAGGAAGGGGCCCGCTCCAAACTGTTCCCACAAGGTTGGGAGCATGGAATTGTCCAAAATGTTTTGGTATCCTGAAGCATTCAATGTTCCTTTCACTGGAACTAAGGGGCCAAGCCCAGCTCCTGAAAAACAACCCCATACCATAATTCCTCCTCCACCAAATTTCACAGTTGGCACAATGCAATCTGAAATGTACCGTTCTCCTGGCAACCTCCAAACCCAGACTCGTCCATCAGATTGCCAGATGGAAAAGCGTGATTCATCACTCCAGAGAACGCGTCTCCACTGCTCTAGAGGCCAGTGGCGGCGTGCTTTACACCATTGCATCCGACGCCTTGCATTGCACTTGGTGATGTGTGGCTTGGCTGCAGCTGCTCGGCCATGGAAACCCATTCCATGAAGCTCTCTGCGTACTGTACTTGGGCTAATCTGAAGGTCACATGAAGTTTGTAGCTCTGTAGCAATTGACTGTGCAGAAAGTCGGCGACCTCTTTGCACTATGCGCTTCAGCATCCGCTGACCCCTCTCCGTCACTTTACGTGGCCTACCACTTCGTGGCTGAGTTGCTGTTGTTCCCAAACGCTTCCATTTTGTTAATAGAGCTGACAGTTGACTGTGGAATATTTAGGAGCGAGGAAATTTCACGACTGGATTTGTTGCACAAGTGGCATCCTATGACAGTTCCACGCTGGAATTCACTGAGCTCCTGAGAGCGGCCCATTCTTTCACAAATGTCTTGTTTCACAGTCTGCATGCCTGAGTGCTTGAATTTATACACCTGGGGCCAGGCCAAGTGATTAGAACACCTGATTCTGATCATTTGAATGGGTGAGCGAATACTTTTGGTAATATAGTGTATGTCCTTGTTGCTGGTGCTGCTCCACCAAGTCTCCAGCAACTTGCTGCATATATTAAAAGACCTCAAGAAGTAGAGTCTACTCAGGCCCTTCTTGTCTACAGCGTCACTGTTGTCCCTCCAGACTCCCAGGTACTTGTTGTGGTCCACTACTTCCACCTCCAGGCCCTGGTATATAAGCTTTCCATTCAGTTTATCTTTTCTTCATCCAGTTGTGAACCAAGGGAGAAAACTCAAAGTTCTGTGTTAAGCCTCAGACTTTTAGGCTACATATATGTGTCCTACATGGTTATTAATATGAGCCACTGTCCATGTGTGGAGGTGAACACGGTAAAAGTGATTGTTCCGCTGCAGAAGGTTTTCATCTTGGGACACAGTTGCATAGTCCTACCACCAATCTGAGGCATTCTCAACAAATGCCATCGTCGTGGTTACTTGTTCATCCTTTTAAAGTTATTTCTCTGCCAATATATCAACAGGAGTGACAGAGGACTCTTTAGCGGGAAGCAAATTCAACCCATTGGTGCTCAGATGACGAGTATGACAACGTCTGTCTTCCTCTTGTGTCCGTCCAAACGATTTGATTGTGACAGACGTAATCAGTTCCCAGGTTGGCGTCCAGGCTGCCATTTGTTTGCTGAGAACTTCATCTTCTACTACACCTGAAAAGCAGATCTTTGCCAGAGCGTTGTCAGAGGTTCCAGACCAACTTCCCACCGCAAAAGATTTGGAGGAGGAAGTCTGTCCGGCTTCCAGGCCTCAAAACGTTCGCCTCAGATTTGCATAAGCAATATTTGAGGCAAATGACTTCTCATCTAATAACCTTTTAGATGAGGCTTGAATTGTTAAAAAACAAAGAAAGGAAAAAACACCTTGGATATTTGGCAAGAAAAACACTGATAATTGGAAATGCGGGGTCTTGGCAGGTATTGTTTTCTGCAAGGGCGTCTTTCAAGAAGACGCCAGAGTGAGAGATTTTCCTCAGATTTAAAGGAAGAGGTGCAACCTAACAGGACGGAGATGCAACTTGACAACACTCCTGATTCATTATAACATCTTCTAGAGCGTCTGAAATCACAGAGGAAGTGTGATAAAGCCTCGACTTCATTACAAGTGGCTTTGGATCGTCGCAGACTGTGACAGCCAGAGGTCCTGCAGGTCACGGTAGACGGCCGCTGCCGCCGCCCGCCACCCGCCGCTGCTCTGACACGGCTGTTTGTTCATTCCTCACAACACGACCACGTCTACTTCTGGGCATCCTGACCTCACTGTTACCTAGCAAACCAGCTGGCTATGATTATGTAGCATGAGACTTTGGCAGCAGAAGCCGAGGAGCCATCTGGAGGAGCGGTGGGCTTCTTTTTTTTTTCTTTCCCCACAGGGCTGGTCAACCTGTGGGCCCGGAGTGGCGGGGAGTCCAGCGGAGGCCGACGCGCGAAGCTGTAAAAAAAATGAGCCGGATTTTGAAAGAATGCATGAATAAGAGAATATATCAAGAAGCGCCCGGGGTCTTTTCTGAGTCGATGGAGAGGGCAGAAAGCATCTAATGGTTAAAGTAAAATACACGCACAAACTCCTAACCAAGACTCCGAGATGATCAAAATATGTTTCCTGATTTTATTTTTATTTTTTTTTCCACCGCCTTGTCAAGCCTGACAGGTCTTACTTATTTGCTCAAATCGCTGCTGTCAAATACATTTTAAACTGCTTTTTTAAGGAGATATCGACTCGGCTCAGTGAAAACCTGCTCTTTGACTCTGACACTAATGCACCCTATTATTTCAGTCCCGTCTCTGTACATAATATAATGAACCGAGCGTGAGTCTGATGACGGTTCCCACAATGTAACAGATAGTTAAACATTTAAAACTGACAGCTACGGTAGATGTGGCTGAAGTGGATCGGCTCCAGTTTGGGGCCCGTTATATTTAACGCGGGTTAACAACATGTAACGAGACGCTAAGTGACTTTACTTGAAGTGTTAATTAGATTTAATTATTTTAGATAAAACTTAAACGATGCTTGAGAGGAGACAGGGTCAAAAGCAGCTGTAGAGAAACCGAGAAAACGGGTGGGAGTGGAAGAATAGGATGTTTAGCGAGGAATACAGGCAATTAATAACAGAGAGGTATGAAATGAGACGGTGTCATGTCCGACAGGTCAACAGAAGGGATGGAGGAATTGTGCGGCGTCTTTCACTGCGACGGTAATCTTTGTGTGTCGCTCGGTTTGATCCCGACTTTATCTATGGTTTGCCATATGGCCCCGTGCCTGTCCTCTTCTCTATCCGCCGTGCAGACTGCTTACGGCCGAACCCCGACAGAAAGCTTACAGCCGGCGAGGTCAAACCCAGAGTCCAAGCCTCAAAGGCCCACACGGCCGCAGATTACTGTCTGGCTGAGCCGGCGGCGGACAAAAGGGAACGGACTGTCGCCGGGTCCTTTCTGACCGTCTCAACATCGAGACCTGGCCGCTGCTTCTGCTTCTTCTTCTTCTTTTCTTTTTTTTTTTAAGTTGAGTCTTATCGTCGGGAGCGGCGGCACAGATGAGATGCTCTGTATCCTCGCTTTTATCAGATCGGACGCTGACAGGAGGAGCGCCGGCAGGAGGCGATTCAGACGCTCGGAAAACCCACAGGAGCGAGTTGAAAGGCTTCCTGAGAGACGAGGACAACTCATGTGCCACTATATATACATCATGCTCATGTGATGCACCTGGGCTAATGGTCAGAGGAGGGATGCTAAGAAGCTGGAAAACTACAAATTCACTGACTGATGCCCTCTCATTGCTCCATTAAAGATGCTCTAATGTTTTAAAGTACAATGTACAAACTACCAGTCAGTATTTAAACTTAAATGCAGCACTAAATCAAATCAAAGCATGCTCTCATGTCATCCACCTCCCCATCCTTTTGAGCTTTTTTCTGTGCATGCGTCCGAGACATTTCGATTTTGCACCCTAACCTCTGTCCAGACTTTTGATTTATAGCACAGGCATCACCGACTCTTAAGAGACACGAGGCGGAAAAGAGCCGTGAAATGAACAAAACTCACTCTAAACTCACAGAGATTCACTCGATCCGTATTACCCCTGGACCTATGAGCTAATTGTGGTCATTTGCACAGGATTAAAATCACAGGAAACCTCAGCTATTATTACAAATTACCGGAGCTCCCCAGATAAAACTAGTCCCGTGCTAATAGGGCTATTGTTGCTCTGTGTGGGACCCCACCTGTCCATTAGCAGTTTGAACTGATCTGTAAAAGCAAAGCCCCGTTCACGCTGGACTAGTTTTTTTAATTTGTAAAAAATTGCAGAGGTCGTCTCTGATCTTAATCCCGTGCAAATCAGCCATGTTCCTAATTTGCAAAGTAAAAATAAGACGGCAAATTACCTGCCCTGCCCTCTTTCTTGTAGCTCAGAGGTCCTGTGATTAAACTAATCCAGGGCGAATCGGCGTCTCTGTGATTTGGGTTTTCAAGACTTTCCTTTAATTCACCTCTCGTCTCTTAAGAATCGTGAAGGATCGAGCTGGAAATCAAAGTTTGGACGGACGTTAGTGCAGAGTCGAGATGTCGCCGACTCGTTCACTGAGTTAGTCGAGTGAAATCATTAATTCAGACACTGATGTGTTCAGCGGCTGATTTAAATACGCCGTTTGGAATTTCTTCAGCGGGATCAGTAGATTCATCGCATCGTGTTTTATTTTTAAAAATAATTTGTTTTTCCTGTGCAAAAACAAGTAAGTAAGTATAAAGATAGATGGCGGAACTGCTCCTCTCAAGTGAAGCCAAAGCAAGTAGAGCTCCCCCTGGTGGCTGGATGCAATATAGCTCATAAGCTCCACCCCCTCCATGTTAGTGGGCGGGGCCAAAACACTGAAATTCATCATGGTTTAATCGTGGTTTCTGTCATTTTAGGTTGTTAATATAATGTTGACGCACATTCGAGGGTCAATCTTTTGGATACGTTTCGTTTTAGTTCGTTACTGGACGATTTAGAAATGGGATGTGATGTAATGTCGACTAACAGTTGCCGTGCCAACCGCTCCATAACGTGGACTGCACTAATCAGACTCTGCTGCCAAAAGTCGCAAGGTGCCGCCATCCATGTCCCTGGGAAAACGGCGTCCGTTTGGACAACTCAAGGACGTGGCGACGCATTGTCCACATGCGAATGCGCCACATGAAACGCAGACGTAGGGGGGTCACTTCTGAATCACATGACGTCCCCCACGTCAAACTAATCTCATATGAATAGAGCTTAAGATTTGCTAAAAGCCCGCTTAACAATCTAAAACTGAAAAACTTTACCATTGTCCCAGACATCACCTGTACGAACTCAGACGTCCACATGCGTCGCCGCTCTCCTCAACGCTCTTTCTTTTGTTTTTGCCTGCGAGGTGACGTGGGCGGCCTCTGCCTCTCTGACTCAGCTTCCTTTCCAGACGTAAACTGCAGCCTTCAGCTGGAGCTTGCACCGGGAATACAAAGGTTACCGGCTCTGGCGTTCGGCGGATGTCGGCGAGGGATCAGCCGAGACGGAGGGAGATACCTTCGGGTGAGAAATTTAATTGAGCCCGTAAGAAGTCGGCCGGCGTTCTCGCTCCTCCTTCCTCAAATACCCTAAGAACGTTTTGGCGGCGGTTTGCTGAGCGCGCCGAGCGGAGAGGCATTAGGTCTGAGGAGTCGGACTGTCAGCCGCAGTCGGGCCTGTTTTCCCTCAGCCGAGCTGATGGCTCCATAACCACGTCCACGAGGCAAAGCGATGTCAAAAAACCAGGAAATCACAAGTAGCACTTAAATTATCCTGTTTCATTTTTGAACCGAGGGAAGTAAAAGAAATCATCACCGTGTGTGTGTGTGCGCGCTCTGGCTGTGTTTTCATGTGGGGCAAGGTTTCCATAGAGACTAGGCCGGCTAATCCGCCGAGCTGCGGAAGACGGAGAGAGCAGGTCTGAAGTGCTCAGCATTACGGCGGCTTCTAAAAGCTCCCTGCCTCTCAGCGCCTTAGTCTTCATTACCTCCACATCCCCTTTTGATTGGCTGCGTTTATCCTGAGTACCCAAGGTTTGGGAAGGAGCCGTAACCCCCCCCCTCCTCATGCACCGCCACCCCCCCCCCCACCCGCCCCTCACCCCTCACCCCCTGCTGCCAACAACACACGCCGCCGCCTGTATCGTTCAAGTTGTCATAGCAACCCCCCGAAGGCAAGAATTTGGACTCATAAAGTAGATATTGTATCATGTTCTGTAGCTGGTAGTTTGGAAACAATACACTTGCTCCCCTCGCCTCCGCCTCCCCACTCCCCACCCCACCTCACCCCCCTCCAGCTCCGTCAGGTACCACGAATCACGGATAAAACAGACAAAAGCCTGATTACAGCGCGCGGTTTGTGGATGGTAAAATGATTTACCCGTAAAAAGAATTCAGCGCGCGCCCTCGGATGCGCTAAGTGGAGGGATGAATTTTTGGCGTTGGGTTCGGTTTCGGTTGCCGCCGCTTTGTGCGAGTCTTTGGCGAGGGCTCAGTCATCCTGTGATTGGAATAGAAAATTAGCCGGGGGGTCTTAAGCCCCTGTATCCTCCTCATCGTGCTGTACGGCGCCACGTTGCTTATCTGGAGTCAACTCGGATGCTCCAGGTGGAGATGATTGGGGTGGGGTAGGTAGGTTAACGCTAGCGAGGCACCGGAGCCTTCCCATGATGCTTTGGCTGCAGGAACATATGGATCATTCTTGTCTACTCCATAAATGTAACTGTCATGGCCATAACATTATGACCACCTTTCTATTATTGTGTAGCTCTCTCTTGTGACTCTAAGTCTCAATCAAAGAGTGGACATGGGCCTTCTGAGGGTGTCCTGTGGTGTCTGGCATCAGGATGGTGTAAGTGTGTGGGGAGGGGGCTTTGGGTTCAATGGGTTGAGGGGAGGGGCCTCGGTGGACCATCCCATAGGTAGTTGATCAGTTTGGGATCTAGTTTTTCATTGCGTTTTTCAGGATTTTTTTTTTTTCGTTTGTTTTTTTGTGGCTGCATCCTGCTGGGGATGGCTGCTGCCATCAAGGAGTGTCATTGCTATGGGGTGGGGGTGCCTGGTCTGGTCTAGGTGGGTGCTACATGTCTAAGTAACATCCACACCAATGAATGAATGAATGCCAGATCCTAAAGTTTCCCAGCAGAACATTGAGTTGTCACAAGCTTCTCAGTGCTATTTAGGTCTCCTCTCAGTGGTCGTAATGTTGTGGCTGATTGTGTATATCCGCAACATCCAGCTCCACTTGTCTTTAAAGAATATAGAGCCGTGGACATTAAGATTGTCTCTGTCCAATCTTTAACCTGCAGCTTCAGCGCAGAGCAGCGAGGCCAGCGGCTCTAAAAGGCAACGATTCCCATTCGACAGTCCGCACTTCAAAGTCCACACATACACACGCGCTGGTCTTTCCTCAAGAGGAAATGCATTGGTCACCATTATTTCGTTCCCAAAAGGCGAGGCTTTCATCTTGACTCAGCATCCTCCCTTTATTTCTGCTCCTTTCTCTCTAATACACACATGCAAAATCACCCGCTGAAAGCTTTTCATCTTGTTCCTTCACACCTTCCTCTGGTCTCATTTTAAGACTCGCCCTGACCCACATACTTTTTACTCTGCTCCAAATTCTTCCACGCTCACCTTTTTTTTTCCTTTTTTTTTAACTCCCTCTGTCTTCTTTATCTCCGTTACTTTACCGTTGCACTTTGACTTGCAGCACTTTGGACTGCCGATGCAAACTATCAGCATTTATAAATATTATTATTTCAGCTTTATTCCCTTTTACTGCGAGAAAAGCCACTAAACGTCTGACACTGAATGAAAGCAACGCTATTATAAAAGTGTGCTTGCGCTCCCAAAACTGAACATTTGTCCTTATATTCTAAAAGAACACTTGAGGTTAGGCTTGAAAAGTTTGATTTATAACGGTGCATGAGCTTTTGAAGTCATTTTAAACCGACATTAATATAATTTTGAAGCTTAACAGACATCTTTGATGGTGTTGTGAAGAAGAAAAGGCTGCAGCAGCCGATACCTCACCTGTTTGTCTTTTGTTAAGGTTTAAAATTGAGAGAAAGAGTTGCGCCATTAGTGCTCCTGCATTGGAACATTTTACTTCAGCGTCTTACTTCATGTTGTCCTCAGACTGCAGTAGTGACGGCGCCAGGTTAGCTTGGGGGAGGGCCCTGATTTGGGATTTAAAATCTGCATGACTGATGTCAGTACTTTCGTCACAGGCAGCACCCCTTGATTGCCACAATGATCTAAACGAAACCCTGTAGCATGTGTTTCGCTTTGATTTTCTAGTCTTCTCGTGTGTGTAAGTTCGAGATTTGACAGAAGAATATCTGTAATGATTATCCTTAAGTAAGTGATCCAACCAGATTACAAAAAGGGGTAAGATATTTTACTGTTTCATAACAAAAGCCTCATTAATATTCCTGCATAAACCAAGCTTTGGTTTGATAGACAAAAGCTTAACTGGGATTTAGTTTAGTGTTTTTATGTCACAAATAGGAACTTATCTGTATCAAGCTGATACGGTTTGTTTTTTCTGCTTCGTGATGAAACGCTCATCCACCGTCGGCTCAGTGCGTCAGTCTGACCTCAGTCGTATATTTTCATAATGTGAATCGGAGACTGTAATTAGGGTAAGGTCAGCCTGGTAAAGTGGTAATCGCTCCCTATCAACTGCACCATCATAAATTATGGAGAACAGCCATGAAATGCTATTTATGGATGTGGCTGTGGCTGAAGCGGCTATTAGCCATGGCGGTTAGCAAATGAAGCCTCCTCGCGCTCTTTTTAATTCTCTGAGGGGGCGATTCCTGGTCGCGGGGAGGCAGACCGGGAGGAGGTTGAAAGGGGGTAAAGAGTACAACCTCGACTAAGCTGCGCCTGTGTGATATCGCGTGTGCTTCCCCTGCACATTCGTGTCCTCTCGCTGGCATTAACGCGAACCGGGGCCCCGCGATTTAATTGGTGGCTGCCGCGGAGCCGTCTGATGGGTGCTGTGCTTGCTCCGGCATTCACGTGCACACAATGCCAGCCATAAATCCATAATGGAGCGAAAGACAATGGCACATGAGGTAATTTCTGTCCAACCACACCCACCGGGCTCTAATTGCGCCGCAAGGCATGTAAAGGAAAATCAGCGGCTGTGCGAGGCTGGACTGTCAAACCCTGGGAACACTGTGGCTCTGACAACTTTAATTGGTAGTTGTCGTGTATATCCCTGTCTTCATTAGCAGCCCGAGACTACCTGCCTCTCCTCCCACACACAAGCGAGCACGCACACACAAGCGAGGCTATTGGTGAAAAGGTCATTAGACGTGCTCGGTTTAATAGCAGATTGTCATCCACTACTGCCGGCGTTCCACGGACACACACACAAAGAAAAGCACGTAGAGGTACTTTCATTCACTTAATTCAAATTTTGTGAATACTATCTCAAGTACTGCATGTGAGCTAGGGTTTTTGAAAGAGGTAATTAGAGCAGAACAACTAACAGGACTCTTTATTTCTTAACTGCCTCTGATCTCTGATAGAAGATTTCTGAAGAGCCTGAAAGAGACGAGCATGCCCTGTTGGGCTGTTTTTCTCAAAATACACTATACTGCCAAAAGTATTCACTCACCCATCCAAATAATTGAATTCAGGTGTTCCTATCACTTCCATGTCCACAGGTGTATAAAATCAAGCACCTAGTCATGCAGACTGCTTCTACAAACGTTGCTGAAAGAATGTGTCGCTCTCAGGAGCTCAGTGAATTCCACAGAATTCCCTAAATATTCCACAGTCAACTGTCAGTATTAAAACAAAGTGGAAGTGACTGGAAAAGACAGCAACTCAGCCACGAAGTAAAATGACAGAGCAGTGTCACTGGATGCTGAGGAGCATAGTGCGCAGAGCCAATCTCTACAGACCTCCAAACGTCATGTGGCCTTCAAGTTAGCTCAACAACAGTAGAGAGCTTCAGGGAATGGGTTTCCATGGCCGAGCAGCTGCATCCAAGCCATACGATGCAAAACAAAGGATAAAGCACACCACCACTGGACTCTAGAGCAGTGGAGGCACGTTCTCTGGAATGATGAATCACGTTTCTCCATCTGGTAATCTGATGGACCAATCTGGGTTTGGTGGTTGCCAGGGGAACAGTAATTATCTGAGTTTGGTGGAGGTTGGGTTATGGTGTGGGGTTGTTCTTCGGGAGCTGGGCTTGGCCCCTTAGTTCCAGTGAAAGGAACTGAATGCTTCAGCAGACCAAGAGATTTGGTGGGAACAGTTTGGGGATGGCCCCTTCCTGTTCCAACATGACTGAGCGCCAGTGCACAAAGCAAGGTCCATAAAGGCATGGATGAGTGAGTCCTGACCTAAACCCGATAGGACACACCCGATAAACCCTGTGGAAAGCCTTCCCAGAAGAGTTGAAGCTGTTTTGGCTGCAATGGATGGGCTGACGTCATATTAAAACCTATGGATTAAGAATGGGATGTCACTTCATATGGCTTTGGCATTATAGTCTATTTATATTTAATACAAATCTAACAAATCTTTATTGAACCATTTCAACCTTTGATTAAAGGCTGGTTGTGCTCACAGGTTTTGCAGGAATAATTCATGCTAGCTGTCCAGCATGAACCACTGGCGACCAGTTATAACAGGGAATATTAGCCAAACGTCTAATCCTGTGAGAATTAATGTAGAAAATAGAATAAAACTAAAATAATGCCAAAATACAGGATGCAGAGATTTTTACGTCTAAATTCTTACATACTAAAAAAAATTCAATACTGACTGTAGCTTCTGTGTTAAACGTTTGCATCCTCCTTCTGAAGTACATTAAACTGATGAATGCAATGGGTAAATGGAGAGAAATAATTATCCTTTGAGCCATCATCAAAGTTCCAAATTATTATTGGAACTGAGCGTGATTTAAACTCAGTGGCTTGTGTTGACTGTAACTGGAGATGCAGTTGTATAATTATCTGCAGGTTGCTTAGAGCTTAATGGAAATCTGCGTCGTTTAGTTTTCTGGGACTATGTGTGAGTAAATGAACTGGAAAGCTGCGCTATCATGCTAGCCATTAGCATCCCCCTTTTTACGCCTTTTACACTAACAGCTGTACCTTCAGTCAACAATCTGACGTCTGATGGGGGCGAGTCTTCCTACAGGTGGGAGATTGATGGCCTGGTGTCCTGGTGTGATACTAATAAGCTAAAGCTGATGATGTAAAGACAGCCTAGACTTCAGGAGGAGCGCTGACCGACCCGTTTGGCACTGTTGAGTCCTTCTGCTTCCTAGGAACCATCCTAACTCAGAATTCATCCTCCATCACCGTTTGGTACACCGCTGCCGCAACCAAGGACAAAGACAGACAGCAACGTATTATTTGCTCTGCTGAGAGGGTGATTGGCTGTAATTTGCCTTGTCTTCAGGACCTCTACGCCCCTCGGACACGGGGGCGGGCAGGAAAGATTGCAGCCGACATCGCAGGCCCAGAACCTCACACCACAAGAACCGTTTCTTTCAGATCTGCTGGTTCTGATCTGCACCAGAGAGTTCTTGTTTGAAGCACAACAAACTACTAGTCCAACTAATAACCAGACTGGAATAGTCCAAATACTTAACGCTTTTGTCTCATCCTGCGATTTAAAAGCCGGCAGATGTTCTCTGTTGAGGCGCTCGCGCACGCCCGCCGTGCTGCTGTTGCAGGCCGTGTCATTGTTAGCTGAAAGCAGCCTTCCTGTGTCGTATCTTGTCGTCTTTTCTGCGCCACAAAAGCCCCTTCAGACAATTGCTTGGAGCCAGCGCAGTGATTTACTGTGTAGGCCCATCCAAGGTACACAAAGATAAGGGCGTGTCTGTCATTGACAGCAGAAAGGTGAGCGCCGTAAGCTCTGCCTTGGTGGAAGGCAGCCGCTCTGGGTGGCCAGAGAGGAGCTATGCATTATTGAGGAAGGGCTTAAGGGGGGGTAAGAGTGGATTAGTCTGATATTAACCTCCAGAGGAAGAGAGAAAGGAAAGAGGATGACATGATGAGGATCACCCCTGGCCATTTAAACTGCTTTAATTAAATCCTGGATGGAGAGGCCACCACTCAGACCCGGAGAATGAGGGAGAGAGAAGAGAGGAGAAAGAAGAAGAAAGGGAGGAAAAATGAGGACAGGTAGAGCGGCGGTGAAAGAGACTGATTGGAGAATGGGAAATAGGCGAGGAAAGAAAAGGGGGGAGGAGGTGGAGGAAGAGCGTGTGCACGTCGGTGTGTGCGAAACCTCCCGCTGTGATGAGGCAGACTAATGAGTTAGCCTTTTGCCACGCTGGTCACATGTGTGTGTGGCTGACAGGGACCGGGGCGAGCTGATAAATCAGCAGCAGAAATGAGATTTATAAAAACCTGATCTCCATCTCAACCTCCCGCCTCGCTCCCCGGCCACCCTGTCACCTTGCTATCTTCATCGGCAGAAGTTAGAGGAGGCCGGGAGGGCGGAGGCTGCCGCGCTAGAAACGCAGCCTCCTGTAAAACCCATGTTCTCTGCTTCACTTTTATGAAATAAGATATCAATTACTGTTCCATTTTTAAAGATATTTATATAACGGTCAAGGTTATTTATAGTAGCAAACCATCAGATAACTCCACAGTTGCCCTTTTAACATCTTACAGATCATTTTCTAAGAACATTTATGTCTTGTTTCACTCAAGAATGAAACATTTATCTGCAAAAGAACCAAATAATCCCTGGGGTTTGTGGAAATACTTACATATTTACAATGAGTAGGGTCGCACTTTGTCCAAAACATTACACCGGTCAACAGAGTATATTTGAGATACGTTCAGAGGTGCAGTTTGTCTTAATGAAGATCTGGCATCTAAAAACTCATTGAAGTATCGTCTATGCACTTTACGTTCCTGGATACAAGGTACTGGGACCTGTAGATGATTAGTTAGATTAAAATGTGGTTGGACCTCACATTCTTAGCATAAGGATTTCAACGTCATCTTCATGAGTCTCTAAAATACATGTTACCTCTGATACCCTATGAGGTGCAAATTAGTTTCAGATGATCGCTGAGGTGTATTATCCTCTGATGGGTGTCTTTGTCTTCAGTGAAGTCTTGTCCGTCAAGTTTTTAATCCTGGAAGCAAGGAGCTGATACCTGCAGATGACCTCGACCCTAGGCAGCATAAAAACAAAGCAGGCTGTTTGAACGTAAGCTCTTGAGCTTCATCTTCCAGAGTCTCCAGCATTCTCTTCTCAGATTTTATGGACAAAATAACAAGAACGTTGTGTTATGGAATAAAAAAAGAGACAGCTTTAGTCTTCGTCTGCAGCCTCTGAGTGTCGGTGAGTTTCTTTCTTTCAGAATTCAAAAAAAAAAAAAACTGAACCAATACCAGCTTCACAAAGGTACAACTTATTGCACGGCTGTTGCATTGAATTGCATTAAACTCAAAGATCTTGTTGTTATTTTGTTCACCCCCTGCGGCTACATACTTCTTGTACATACACCCGCTCAAGAGCTAGTCTCTCAGAGAAATGGCATTATAAATGGATAGGACTAAGCTGCTGCTGCTGCTGCTGCTGCTGCTTCAACGTGCTGCTACCATGGCAGAATAACCTACTGCAGAGAATTTTACATTGGACTTGGATGTGAAATGTAGTTAAAAAACTTTGCAGTTTGTTTGTCTCGCCGTGTTTTGTCTCAAATTCTGACTTCACCGTTCGACCGTTTGCCCCCCGTCTAATTAGACGAGAGTGTTTTGAAGCAGCGCTCTATACTGATAATACACAGAAACTCAGCTCATATCAAACACTTCATCGGACTCATCCAGGGGCTTAAATGTAATATTGTCTCTATGTGCTGTGTACACATCGTCTTAGCATTATCAGCCAGCACTAAAGTGTATCTCATTAGAAGTGCTATTACGGTATTCTAATAAGAGAAGCCACGGCGAGGCGTGAAGACACAGTGTTTGATTATCTCCACTCCGCCTCGCCGACTCCACCCCTGCACATCCTGATCCGCTCTCTCTGATCCATCCGCCGAGCAGCGCGCCTTAATAGGCCTCTGTGTAATGAGTAATGAGCAAGCCTACAGCCAGGTAGAACAAAGCTCAGGAAATGAATGTGCACATCAAAGAGCGAGTACACACTCTCAGATGCGGTGCTCGGTGGCTTAACGCGAGATGACCAGCGCTGCCGGGCTGCTCTGTTTAGTTAAAGCACTCACATCCGTCCGCTATCACAGCGTTTAAAGCTTGAAGTTATATGCCATTTGCCATTTAGTACATTTACTTTGAAATTAAGGACATTTTAATATAAGTGAATACCTCATTCAAGCCCTTAAATGCAGCCAATTAGCTATCCAATGGCAGCTTAATCTCTGTATTTCTCAGTGTACAGGAGTTTTAAATCTTTTTTCAACACCGATGCACCACTAACAACGCATCCTAACGTCAACCAGCAGTAATATTTTGACAAAGCCGAACAGACGAGCAACCATAGCAACAAAGGCGGGAGTAGCGTGCTTAAGGTTATGAACGTAACCATGGTTCTAAGAGTTCTTCACGTCTGGTGCCCACGTTTTTTTCTTCTTTCTTTTTTTTTAGCACAGTTGCATAGCTAAGGTTGCATTCTAACGGCAATGATTGTTTTACAGAGCTGAATGGATGAGCAACCGTTGCAACAATGACGGGAATTTGGTGGAGAAGGTCATGAGTGTAACCATGGTTCTATGAGTTCATCCCATCCGGTGGCCACGTAGAATAAAATGGAAGAGATGATTCAGATCCAAAAAAGAAAATAAAGAATGAAAAAAGTTTGAAAAAAGATGATTTTCAACACCTTTTTATAGCGTTGCATAGCTAACGTTGCATTGCTAACGTTGCATAGCTAACAATGCATTCTAACGTCAATTGGCAATGCAAGGATTGTTTTGTAGAGCCAAACGGATGAGCAGCCATTCCAACAATGACAGGAATATCATGGTTAAGGTTATGAATGTAACCAAGGTTCTATGAATTCATCACGTCTAATGGCCTCGTAGAACAAAATAGAAGAGATGATTCACATGAAAAAGAAAAGAAAAGACTCTTAAGAGGTCAATATGACAAAGTCTGAAAAAAAGACGGTGGCGACCTTTATATTTTCTTTTTTTTTAAGCACTGATGCACCGCTAACAATGCATTCTAACATCAGTAGGAATTGTTTGACAGAGCCGAACATATGAGCAACCATTGCAACAAAGATAGGCGTATGGTGGAGAAGGTTAACCACGGTTCTATGAGTCCATCCTATCTGGCGGCCAGGTAGGATAAAATAGACTGGATGCCACTTAAGAGGAAAAAAGAAAGTGATCGATGTCGAGGACAAACGTGGAATACCGTCGGCGTGTCTTTTTCCTGCAGAGCTCATAAAGAATAGAAGTAGAGAGGGACTGAAGACTGTAGCTATAGGTCATATGCGCCCCAGTGTATCTGTAATTACTCTCACTGGCAGAAACCAAAGAGGAAAACTCTGTGCAGTAGGTTTAAATTAAATAGGAACTTTAATATAACCAGATGTGTGTCTTGGGTAATCCAATAAGTTAACATCAAGAAGATTTGAAGGCAGCTTTTCAACAACTGAAGTCACTTTCTACTTATTTTCCGTATTGCTTATCGCTCATGAATACTTTTCTTTTGAATATGAAGCTCAGATGTCACCAGTTTCCATCAGACATTTAAAGCTGCTGCATGGGAAGCAGCATGTCAGCAGGTGTAGTCCTTCATTAGTGTCTACAGCAAACCTGCTCAGGCGTGTTACTTTCAGACACAGAAGTTTCAAGGGTGAAGAATAAAATTTCACATTCAACAAACACTGGAATTTCATGCGTAAGCTGAATGAAGCCCAGGACAGTGCTTCTGGCACCTGCCTGAGCGGGTAACTTCATCCATTAAGGCTGAAATGTATCTGTTCCCTCGGGCAGAACACGGCTGGAACCAGTCCGCAGCGGACACTGATTTAAATAAGACCACTGTTGCACAAGTGAGTGAATAAAATCTAGCGGATTCACCAGTTTTTTTTTAAGGCGCCATGAGTCTCCTGAAGCAATGTCAAACTGTCGGACAGCGAAAAAAGGCGATGCCACACGTTGGTCTTCATCGATGGTGGCAGTTAGGTTGGAGATTTAGGCCTCGTCCACACGTACCAAAACGATCTTCTCCCCCTCCGTTTTCTCTGCCATCGTTTCAAGAATATCTGCGTCCACACGGATCCCTCTCAACACGACGCAAAACGCTACTTCATACTGCAGGCCAATAGATGGCGCTGTTTCAGTTTCAGAACCAAAAATCGAGAGGAAGAGGCGGAGCATGCGCATAAAGCTTGAGCGCTGTTTACAAATCGACTTTAGAAGAAACCAAACTCAAGGAGAAATTATATTTAGCCCTAGTAACAATAATAGGCTCAATATCTTCTCCAGCAGGAACACGAGCATGTAGTCCACCATTGTTGTTGATGTTGTTAGGAGACGTCTCAGGGGATATAAGAGGTGGAAGGCTGCTCCAGGGGTGTGGCCATAGTGGCGATGATATCATCGTATGCATTTCTCTCCGTTTTCCCCGTCCACACAAAACTTCAAGAGCTGCGTTTGCGAATTTTTCCACCCTGGGACTCGGTTTCAGAAAAGTGTGTTTTAGGGTGTTTACAGGATTCATGTGGATGATTGGTCGTCTTCTGTGTGGACGGCCCCTTGGGTGATTTACGCCCATTTAAACTGTCATGGTTTTGTCTGTTTTCTGTAACCTTGTTTATGTTTTCTAGTGTCTACTGTTATATTCTGTAATCAGTTTTCTATTTGGGTTTAAATTCGTCTGTTCCTATCTTCTGTAATTCCACTTCCACTCACTTGTCTTGCCTTCTGTCTTTTATCTGCACTTTAGGGTCTCAGCTGTTATTCCATCAGTGTGTGAATGTACATATAACCACGCTACTACTTTTGCTCTTCATCAGGTCATCTGTGATGTTAGCCCCATTCACCCTAGCATTCAGTTCCTGGTGTTGCTGTGTTTAGGCCTTACCTCAGTAGCTAGGGACATACTGTATTTCATAGGGTTGATTGAAGGGGGCGTTGTGATGTACTGACTCCAAGGAGGTGCGCTTCAAGCTACGTAGGGTCCGGAGTGTCTGTAGCAATGACGTGGTACTATAAAGGGGCATAAGGAGGTTTTTAGGGTTGTCACTGCAAAACATTCCAGAAGGCAGCCACCTGAGATTCCCCCCTTTCTCATTTATTTTCCACAAGACCCTATACAATAGCTTGGTTTTCCTGGCCTAATGGTGCACCCTTGCATCAGTGCTAATGTCAGATTCCTTTGGTTCAGAGTCAAAATGATTCCCTCGCTGTGTCGTCTTATAAGATTCCATGTTGCTGAAGTTCGAAGGTGACAAAATGAAACACGGGTGCAGCAGTGAATGATGCTAATAAGAGCAGACGTGCTGCTGCATCCCAGATCCCCAGGGATGTACTCCTTTAAGGCTTGAATCTGTCCCGTAGTCTAACGATCGATTCACTGATCTGGGCGGCGCTGGCGCTCTACGTTGAATAGAGAACCTTCTCCCTTGCATTCTGCACCAACGCCTCCGACTCTTGGAATTCAAGAGGCCGGCAGCCATTAGCAGGCCAGAGACGGCGTGGCACTCCTGAGCCGGCCCTCCGGTGCACCGCGCTGTAATCTGTTGATATTATCGATTTTCTTCACCTACGTTTCCATTTACAGTATGCTGAGGCTGCAGATGGAGGCAAGCCGCGCATTCACAAAAGGATTGCGCCGGCGTGCAGATTAAAGCTTCCTGTTTCCTTTCACGCTGAACAATGAGCATTAACAGCGGGATGGAGAAGCCATTGTAATATAAATAACGGTGGGCTATTTCTGTCAACCAACCAAAATCTATTTTTGTGGCGCGTACACGTCTTGTCACCGTGCGTTCGTGAACTCGCGGCTGAGGGATGACAGACAGCGGGGGTTGTGTTAGCAACAGCCCGGCAGCGCGGTGCAATTCTAACCTTTTCCTTTCAGATGATTAAATCCCTTTAAGTGTCCGAGGGTGGCAGGACAGGCATGAGCGTTCCATCTGAGGCCCGCAAATTAAAGGATGAGGTGTGCATTTTCAAAGAGCTGCACAATCACGCAAGTCTCCTGGACTCGAGGGGGGACCCTGATGAAATCTTGCGCAACCGGTGCCAGCCTCGGAAATACACAAACCCAAACCGGTTGACTCTAAATTGGCTCTGCAGGGCTTTTTCTTCCTTTTCCTTTCTTTCCTTTTGCACATGCACATAACATCTTTGGATCTTTGCATTGACATTTTGACTTGACGTATCTACCAAGTAAAACTTTGAGATGTTGATTTCAGTTTGGAGATGGGTTGCATCTTTAGCGTATGATCCTTTTGGACATGACTTTACTTTAACTTGAATTTGTGTGGTTGTAAATGTCATGGTATGGTGGGATATGAAGAACCAAGCTTTAAATGGAGTTAAAATGACATTAGGACCTTTTACTGCATAATTGTGTAAGTAGTACACTATAAAATATAATATAGTACAGTTAAACATGAAATATTTCTATGTATATACCGTATAGACCTTGTGACAATCTTTTGTTCTGCTGGGAAACATCTGGACCTGGCTTCATTCATTCATTGGTGTAGATGTTACTTAGACATGTAGCACCCACCTAGACCAGACCAGGCACCCCCACCCCATAGCAATCACACTCCTTGATGGCAGCAGCCATCCCCAGCAGGATGCAGCCACAAAAACACTTTAGGAAGAAGAACAGCACAAGGTGTTGACCTGGCCTCCACATTCACTAGATCCCAAACTGATCAAGTATCGGTGGGATGATCCACAGAGGCCCCTCCCCTCCACTCACTAACTGAACTTCTCTTGAGTCAAAACTGTTCTGGAGGCACAAGGGAGACCTACACAATATTAGGAAGGCAGTCATAATGTTATGCCTGATCAGCGTAGCTAGCTTATATGCTTGTAATGAGGATCCTCCACGTGAAACTCCCGGAGCCGTCCTCCACACCAGTCATCAAGCACAATGACGGGCTATCTTAGGCCTCCACTGTGCCGCATTTACTCTGACGGCTGATAGCACTTTCCATTTACTAATGATTAGTTTGTGGCCCAGCATGAGGGCTGTTAGCGCCCACTCCGAACTGGAGAATTATATTTTAGAAACTAGAAAGAGGGGTCAGAAGAAGAGGAGAGAGGCTCTGAGTGTCCTATTACCAATTCAAAGGTTTTATGTTTTTCTAAGAGGCACGGATTTTGCAGTGGCTCCAGTGGTTACGTTATGCCTCCTTCTGCAGAGCCCTGGAGGCTCATCTGGACCTACAGACTTTCTGAAGGAAATGCCTTCTTGTTTTTGCTTTTGAAGAACAATCAGAGTTTGTTTTAGCTCCTTCTTCGGGGCAGCTACTATCCCACCACAAGAGGAACCTCCAGTAAGTGTGGTTGCTTCCTGCTGTTCCAGTGACTTTGAAACCAGTTGAGTCAAGACTGAGAAATGTAGATCCCGAGGTTAAACTGGTTGGATGTCTGGAGCTATTTACTCATTTAAACTTTAAACACAGTTTCCTAATCATCAGCACTTTTCTCCTGGGATCAACAAACTCTGTGCAGAAGTGGATAAATGTGCACTTCCTCTTTGTTTCACGACACGATTCATCTCTGTGTGTCTTCGTACGCCCTTCAGCTTCAATGCGGTGGTGCTACGAGTGCACGCCTGCCTGTGCTGAACCAGCTTTTTGATTGATAGACACTGAGCTGCTGTGTTTGCAGCCCAGCACAATCAAACTGGCCGTAACTGTGTTTACCTGCAGTTTAAGAGCAGAAGTCTGCAAAACACGACCGATGTAAGCGTCTCTAGTTTAGCCACAAAGCCTCGTAATCACCGTCACCAAAATCACTGGGTGCATTTATTTTTCCCCCCTCTTTGGCATAACCGCCACAGCTGCCGCCCACTTACGGATCAGCTCGCTGACAGGATAACGGGCCGCTTCAAGCCTCCAGTCTGACCGCACGCTGCAGCGCTAACACTTCAGCCGGGGCTGCAGACGCAACCACAGTCAGCTGTTAACCCACGCTGCCAACCTCTGCTGGTTTGGCAGCTGCACTGTGGGTGACTGGACTCGGCCTCCGAGGCCCGCTGTGGTGGGGATGCGTTGAACATCTGCTTGTGGCGTATCTCACAGTCTGTGAGCACGAGGGCCATCCACGGTCCACGACTTTACCTGTGTAGCTGCATGTACCTGCTACGGCATCAGACTACCACTTAGCTTAACTAATATTCACAGATCCGTTTATGCATCGAGGGACGTACGCACCTTGGAGAGAAGTTGCAAGAGATAAAAATGGAGGTTGGTGTCGGCTGGAGAAATCTAAAACCAATGCACCTGCATTTTTTCTAAGCTGCTGTTGCTGTGTTTTTTTTTTTTTACTGTGCATGTGACAGTAAACATCTTGAATCTTGAGATTTCTTCAAGATGCTAACACCACTTACCCAAGAGGCTTCAGATTAAACACAGCTGCAGAAAGTGACGCTAACGTATCCGTTTGAATCCATTTTTTATTCAGTGTATATGCATACGTACACATTCTCTGCATCTAACCCATCCCCCATGGAGCAGTATGCAGCCATGCACGGTCCCCAGGGAGGAGCTGAGGGGTTGGATGCCTCCCTCAAGTCCACTCCTCTAACCACCAAACCACATTTTAGTTTTTTTCACTCAGATTTCATTAACGGCCATGTTTCTACATATAGAGAGAGAAAAATACCTCTGCACACAACTGGACTCTCCTCCAACCAATCAGAGCAATTTTGTTGGCGCTCAGATGACGTCATAGAATGATCTGATTGGCCCAGCAGATGTTTGCCAGAGCATAGTCAGTTCCCAACGGAGAGACTCCAGGTGGCCTCCAGGCTACAAGCAGTCAAATCAATTTTCACAACAAGTTTTGTCTAAATCCAGCGCACACACAAGCACTCAAATTCACATTTAGTCATGACTTCTTTTAATCCAAGACAACTTCTCTTCAAAAGACAAAAATACAAGATTGAATTAGAGACTCGAGGACATTGTAATTGAGCTGATTTAGGATCCTTTTCCATGCAGAAACCGGGTCATGCTCTGAAGAATAACACTTCTATCTAATGCAAACTTTGAAATGAAAGCTAATCTGCTTTGTGCTTGTTTCATGATTAGTTTTATAAGGAAATGACTCTGCAGCTCTCTTCTTCTCAGCTTGTTCGCAGGGTCTTCTTTTCGATATCGTTTTAAAAGTTTGACGGTCTCGCCAGCTCCCTGGTCCACGGCTCTCGTAGGAGTGCTTCTCCGTGATCATCCTCTCTTCTAGCTATTTTTTTGGGGGGTGAGGGTGTGGTAGGTGTCTCCTGCTGCAGACGTCATCATGTAAAGCTGAATGGATGGCCTTCCTCTTGGTTTACGGTGCCCTAGCGTGTATCACTCTAACCTCAAAGCCCCCACCAACCGCCACCCACCTGTTTTTGAAATTAGAGAAAGAGGAGCGTGATTGAACTTTCTTTTTTCACCTCGTTTCTCACTCGTTTCTCTCTGAATGAATGTGTTTTATCTGTTGGTGCGGGAGAGGGCGAAGAAGAGGAGGAGGAGGAGGAGGAGGAGGAGGAGGCAAGGGGAGGGCTCTGCTGCACAAGTCGTGGTGATGAAAGGGGTCTTTCACTCTTTCACTCTCCCCGTCTTTCCTCTTTTCAGCCGTTTGAGGCATCTCATCAAACGGGCCTGAATAGCAGACGTGACACTATCTGTCTCTCCTCCTCCCCTCCGCTGCCGCCGCCGCCTCCCCTCTCCTCGGTATCTCACCCACGCATCCTTCCATCCATCCTTCCCTCACTCTCTATCTATCTCCACCCCGTCCCCTATCTACCTGCCTCCGTCCACCCATTCACCCGCTCACAATGCAGAGCGCTGACCGCTGACGGGACGCCAAGGAGCAGAGAAAACCAGGCTGAACTCACAGTCACAGGGCTTGTACTCCCTGTTTACCGCGTACAGGTGATACAGAGAGGAGCTGAGTGGCCACTTTATTAAATATATAACCCTTCAGATTCCCGCCACAGGCCGAGCTCTCACCTGGATCTTCATCCAAGTTTCATTACGAGTCAAACTTTCTAAAAAAACGTCTCAAAGCAGGCGTTGGTTTGTTGACGATGGAAACAAATAGAAGCTGGACCTCCATTATAACAATAAAAAATAATGTTTCAGTGCTTTGAAGCTGTCTTCTGTGGACGTAAATGACTCGTTGGCTTCCTGTCACTTTGTTTCTGAAACCAGACAGGGTGGTGAAAAGTTAGTTGGGAAAACCAGACTATTTAAACATGTGTTGTGCATATTTTTACACCTTTTACGCTGCAGAACTACCATAACTCCTACCTGTGTTAGCTTAAAAATAATTCCACCTTAAAAAATAACAACCTTTGTGGTGGCTCATCAGAGAATGGACATGGACCTTCTGAGGGTGTCCTATGGTGTCTGGAAACAGGATGTTGTTAGTGGTGGGGCCTTTGAGGGGAGGGGCCTCTGTGGATCATCCCACAGATACGTGATCAGTTTGGGATCCAGTTAATTTAAAGGCCAGGGGCCTCATGTACGAAGACTTGTGTAGATTTCCTTCTAAATTGTGACGTAAGCTCAGATTTAGAAGCATTTCAAAGCACATTCCCTTTGTACATCCCGATCAAACCTGACTCCTCCCTGTCCACGCCCCTTTTTAAATATGCAAATTATATTTAAATTGACCCTGCACCTGAGATTCCCCTCTCTGCACGATCAGAAAACGAAAACATGAGAATGAGTGAGACGGGAAAGAAGAAGAACTTCACAGAAAGTGAATCAGAGACGCTGCTCACTGGAGTGGAGATGCTCATAAATGTCTCTTTGTCACGCTGCCACAATGTTTACTTGCATTTGTTCATCACGTATGATCTGTACACTGATGAATGAAAATGTTTCCTGTTGACATTTACTAATTCATGCCATGGTGCTTTTCTATCAATGTGTGTGCAGTCCATAGCTCTGATTCCATTCAGAAACCGTCTCTGGCTGCAGATTGCTCTTTAATGTTGACCTGTTCAGATGCATTGTGGGAATCTGATCTCCCTGGGTGACATGAGGATAACTCCGTCCCACACGGCTTGCATGGCTCTGCTCAGGGTCGACTGGCTCAGCCCCGATCGGTCGGAGTAATAGTTTTCACATTGATGACAGTTTCCCAGCATCACCTCTAAGTGTCAAAGCCAAAGGATCCACATCTGTAGAATCCTACGTACGCCAGACACGTCGTTGGTGTTGGCACGGACAAAGTTCTTGGACATTTCACTCTTGATACATCTGAAGTTTTACGTGAGCGAGTAACGTTTTTGTACGTACGTAACGTTCGTACGTGAGGCCCAAGGTCAACACCTTGTGCTGTTCTTCGTGGCTTTTTTTTTTGAGGGTGTGAAAATTGCTGTTCATGGCATAAGGTGACCTCGACGAGGATGGGATTCGAACCCACGCGTGCAGAGCACAATGGATTAGCAGTCCATCGCCTTAACCACTCGGCCACCTCGTCCTTGAATTTAGAGGTTCCGGCCTCTGTGGATCATCCCACAGATCAGTTGGGATTTAGGGACTTTGGAGGCCAGGTCTTCCTAAAGCGTTTTTGTGGCTGCATCCTGCTGGGGATGGCTGCTGCCATCAAGGAGTGTCATTGCTATGGGGTGGGGGTGCCTGGTCTGGTCTAGGTGGTGCTAATGCTAAGTAACATCACACAATGATGAATGAAGGTCAATCCCAGAGAACCGAACGTCAAGGGCAAGGTATCTCGCTGGTCATATGGGTAGTGACGACAGATGGCAACCTGTTAACATGAAGCTCTATGGTTATCGACTCGTTACTGAAGCCAAGCCTCTAGTGGCCGCTAGGCGAACTGCATCTTGCTGCTCGGTTCAGGCAAGTTCCTTTAAGCAACTACCGGCAACTGCAGGCGCGTCCTCTCACGCTTCTACTCTGTTCAAACAGTTTCCAAGGACAACTTCTCAGGTGATTCTCTGTTCTGTCACAAACCATCTGCTGCACGACTTCAAGTTGCAGAAGCTTCGTTTAATTACCGCTCGCAATTTCAAAGATTTGGAAAGCGTCGCTGAGCGGGATGCTCGTTGAACCGCTCGTCATATCCGGATGATTGGTTCCTGGGTTTCTTTCTGCCGTTAGTCAACCGTCGGTGTTCCCTCAAGAGTGTCGGATAATAGAAAAGGATGTTAAAGATGATAATTGTAATTTTTTTGTAATACCCCGCGGTGATAAACGGTGCGAGCGTCCACGCTGCCGTGGAGGTGAGGTGGTGGGTGTGGGTGAGGGGAGGCGGCGAGGGCGAGGGGGGGGGGGTGACGGGCGCTAGCGTAGGTGGGAATAGAAATTAGAGGGGAGTCAAGTTGAGGGGGAAAAAAGGAAAGTTGAGAGAAAGAAAATGCTGGCAATGGAGCGGGCGAGGAAGATAGGGTTAGGAGATATGTTTAAAAAGGGTGCGCAGGAGATGGATAAGGGGAGGAGTGGAATGAGAGAGGGCGAGAGATAATGAGAGGGAGAAAGGGAGAGCGGAGGGGGAGGTGGGTGGCGGCGGCGGCAGAGGGGGTGAGAAGATAGAGACGATTTCCTATTCCGTCAGACGCACTGTGGCTCATTCATTATATTCCCCAGGCAATTACCCAGGCCACCTGCTTTGTCTCTCCCCTCATTGTTTCCATCTCTCTCTCTCTGTCTCTATCTTTTCTCTCCGTCTTTCACTCGATCTCTGTCTGTCATTCCCTCCCGTTGCTCCTCCACCGCTCCTGTGTGATCCTTGCTGTATTGCCAACTCTCTCCCCTTGCTCTCCTCGTTCCTCGCTCTCTCTCGCCGCATTGTCTCTAACCCTCCCGCTTTTTGCGTGCGATTGTGTGTGTGTGCGCTTGTTTAATGTGAAAAAGGCTGACAGATTGGTGTGTGCTCATGTGTGTGTGTGTGATGTTGGGCCAGTCCTAATGAGCTCAGCCTTGCATTTAGCAGGATGCCAGGTCTGAGCTAGCTGCTGCTGCTGCTGCTGCTGCTGCTGCTCGTCTCAAAAGCTTGAATTCGCTGGACTTGATGTGTTGAATCGCAGGCCTGCAGATTTGCAACGCTTTTCCAATGCTGTAGTTCCAAAATCTTTCCAAAAATGCAGCCAGTGTAGGAATAACCACTCTCTTTGCAGCTGTATCATTTCTGGTGCCATATAGATTTATTTTCCCAGGCGTTTATTTTTTTTTGCTTCGTTAAGTTGTTTAGCAACATGCACGTAAAAGATGCATGCATGCACGCCCTGAGCAAGCATCTAACCCCCAGTCTTTACAGGCTGCAGCCCACTGCTCCAACTGTACCCACTACTGTGTGAATACATGCATGGGTCAAACAGCAGGAACTGTGATTTCCCATAGGGAATGTTTGGTGGAAATAGCATGGTCTCATGGGGAGAAGCTTATTTTGAACGTTGCACTGACAAACACTGCGTCTTTAATTTGTAATCAACAGGAATACATAGTTTCTGTTACTCTTCAAAGTTTTGAGGAGCCTTTTAATGCAGGAACAAAATTGTTTTAAAGGATTCTTTATTGTCATTTCAACGCATGTTGGTACATGGGATGGAACCAAATTAGTTTCTAATCCAGTCTCTGGTCCTGAATCAAGCCATACCTGAAATAGAAAAGTATGGGAAGTGGTGGAGAATGGAGTCCAGCAAAAGAGCATCCATTCCAGGCTTAAAGTCCCTGCAGAGGACCCTGGAAGTCCCGCGCATCATGTCCACGTCTCGGAGACGCTTTTGTTTTGCAACCTGGGCTGCTTATATCCATAAGTGACTGGGGCACCGAAACGCAGCTTCTAAATAACGCATTATTTGCCACAAAACTTGTTTATTTCACCTATATTTGGTTATATTCCCTGGAATTGACCCAAGTGTGAGAACACCCTTCTGGGGCTTAAATTCCTCAACAAGGTCCCTGGATGCCACCTGGTCCTCATCTGCACCCTCCGTAGGAAGGATGGGGAGCTGGTGGGGTCCAGAGCCGAACCGTTGAACCTCAATTTTGCAGATTTGCGTTGAGTTTCAATTATTTTCATGTCGGTATTTTTCCCCAGTTGCATTTTTATGCTGCTCATAAAACACTTGGGCCCCGTTCACACCTGGTATTGACATGCATGTTGAAAAGACCCTAAAGACTGAGACAAATTCCTTTATTGGTAAACACAATGTGGACTCCCTGCTCGTCTGTTGCTTCTGTTGCAGCCGCTGAAGCCAAAGAAGACCACCTTGAAGAGAAGTGACCAAATCTAAAATCAAACAAATTCACCACCGTCGACCAACGGACACATCTGCCGTGCTCGCCTCCAGCTCATAAACTAGCCGTCCTGTCGGTGGCGAGGCTCGGGCTCGTGATGGAGGGGGCCGTCTCGCTAAAGGTCAGATGTCGAGTCCCAGCTGGCTGGGGACCAGCGGGGGTCTTACGCCTGAAACGAGCGGGCTTGGCGATGGGACGGCCGAGGTGTCATTAGGACACCGTGGGCTCTAGCATTAGACCTCATTACAGCTCTCTGATAGATCGGCCTAAATTACATCCTGACAAAAAAAAAAAAAAAGCTGGCAAAGACAATAACAACTGGTGATCTCCTCTCTCTATTTGGAGTAAATAATACGTGTTGACGGAGACGCGTGAACGTTGAATTCTCTTCTAACGCAGCTCCAGCTTTACCCTCCCTCCCTCCCCCAGCCCCTCCCCCTCCGTGGAGTACAGTATGGCTGTCTTTTATCTTTTACAGTAGGAAGCTGACATTAAACATGCTACATAGAGGAGCTCTTCATGAATATTTCACTGTGAAATTAGGTGTGATGCCTCATTCCACCGCAAGCTTATAAATAAATGCATTTTTAAGCTACTGAAAACAGCGAGGGCCATTTGGCTCCCCGCTACGCGTTTGCACCGGATCCTTGCAGGTTTGTCGCCCCACGAAATCTAAAATAAAGATATTCAAGATTGCAAAATAAAACAGGGAAGCTATGGAACGAAGCGCTAATCTCCTGATATACCGTAGATCCCCTCATTCATAATGTTTCATTTAGCTCCGTATAGAGGACGAGCTACGTCGTACCTATAAATGCTGCAAATGCCGTTTTCTTTCCCTCCTCTTTCTCACATTGTGATCCATCCTTAACACCGTTCATAAATATCCGGTTTAACACTTACAAGCACGCCCGCGGCAAGCTGCGAACGCCCACGCACACACACTCCCCAGATTTCATAGATGGGCAGGGATACAGTTCATTCTTCACGTGTCCTGTCGGTGAACGCGAGTAGGAACGTGATGCACCTTCCCTGTTCGGCCGTAGTGACCTTTCCCTCGGGTGTTATCCTGCAGTCTGTGGCAGTGGTCGTTTTATTTGACCCCGCAGAAAGCAGCAGACTTAAGGGGGATCAGGTCTGGTATCAGAGGCTTGCTGGGCCTGCAGGAGGAAGTGCAGGTAGCAGGGCCGTGAATGAAGCGCACAGTGCAAGGGTTACGCTGACTGGATATTTGGTTGATAAAAGCATGGAAAGGGTGTTTTATTTGAGAGGAAAACTTAAAATGAGGAGGTCACCTGTGACACGATGAGCTAGCCACAGACTGGTTTGTTCTTTTTGGGCAAATATTTACAGATAAGACTGTTACATTCTCCACGAGAAGCAAGAAATTGGGATCTATGAAATGATGAACCAGGACAGGATCCTTTATTCTTATTGGACAAATATGATATGATACGATATGATACGATAAGGGACAAAACATAATCCAAGTGTTTTGAGATTTGAGTCATGTTTATAAGGTCTTTCCCTTTTACCAAATGTTCAGCTGAGATCAACGAACAGACATAGTGCAGGAATGTCAAACACATTTTAGTTCACAGATAAGTGTGATTAGAAACGATACGATAACAAACGAGGCAGAATTTAAATGAGACTTACAGAATATCTGGTTGATAAAAGCCTGGAACTGCTGTTTGAGAATAGAAAAGAAAATGAGGTCATCTATGAAATGATGAACCACCCCGGGATTCTTCGTTCTTATTGGATATTTTTGCACAGTTTCCAGACACGATACGATACGATACGATACAATACGATACGATACGATACGATGTTGCTAAATATAGAAGAAGACTTTATTCATATAACACCTTCCTAAAACAAGGTTCCAAGGTGCTGGAAAGGGAGACATTTAAATAAAAGCTGTCAAAATGAGACAGTTACATAAAAACTAAATCAAATAATCACAGTGCAAAGCATAAAACATTCAAATTGTCCAAATACCTAAAAAGTACAGTTTAAAATAAAGCAAAGCCACCGCAATAAAAACCAATTAAGAAAAGAAGTTGTGGGTTAAAGGACGGTTTCGGGTCATGATCATAAAGCAGACACAGACAGAGTCAGAGAGTTCAACATCTTCAGGGCACGAGGTGTTTTTAGAAAACGACAGAGGATGACAGCGGCAGAGCTCGTGAGGCGAAGAAAGATCACAAACCTGTTCACAGGAACGGAAAGTAACCGCTCTCTGTTATCTGGAAAACACGAGTGTCTCCAGTGCAATTCCAAAATGTGAGTTCTGACACTCCTCTCAAAATACCGCTAACGGTATAAATGTTATAGGCTGTGATTACACAGAAGAGGAGAGCCAAGAGTTCAAGTACAGTTAAAAGAAAAGACCTTCCTCTTAGTGTTCATGATTTTAAGACAAAATTAAAAGAGAACAGGGAATAAAATATAGTTTAAACCGCCGTCCTCTGCCTGCTTCTTGTAGACAAATTCCCCACTGCCTGTAACAAAAGCAGCGCTCCCCCCATCGCTCTCATGATAGACACTCGATTTTGAAGCTAATAAATTGTTTTCCCTCCCCTGGTTTCCCCCAGTGGTGGTCGCTTGCTGCCGCCGCCACCACCACCGTCGGCTTCTGCTTCACAGAATAAACTGGACCTGGTCCTTAAACAGTCATGCTGCTTGTCCTGAGAAGGGGGTAGGGCCTTGGAGCCTATCCATTTAGAATGACCAATGAACCTAACCAGCATGTCTTTGGACGCTGGGAGGAAGCTGGAGAACCTGGAGAGTCAACTGCTCGGTTACATGTGCACCTTCCAACCAGAGGGCAACCACAGTGCTGCCTTTGTTTTCATCACTGATGCACTGCAAAAATAAAACTGCTAAAAAAAAAAAGACCCAAAGTTACATAAACCTATTTTTTGCGTCACGCTTTCAGCTAAACGTGAACTTTCACAAACGCTTGGGCGACCTCGATGGCTGCTTGTCTTCCCCCAGATCCCAGTGTCAAGTTGTTATTGGCTCACCCTTTTACAAATACACAATAAACAGACACAGCAGAGGCGGGCCAGGATGTGTTAACGTTTCACTCAGCATTTGTCACCTGCAGCTCTTCTTCTAACCGCTTATAATCATTTAATAGCACTTAGAAAGATAGATTTTCAGACATGTGCCTCTGAATTTTCAGACATGTGCCTCTGAATGTGACACACGTAGATGAATGAGCGTTTCCCTCTGGTCCGTTTTCTTGGTAATTCATGTAAAAGTCATGTTTATTTGAAGAACAGCTTCACTCAGTGGATGCTGGTTTGAAGAAATCCATGAATCTCTAGAACAGTGGTGTACACACTGTAAGCAATGTGTGCAGGTACGGCATCGGACTCATTTTTAAACTTGGAGGTGAAAGCCAATTTTAGCGAGCAATGCTCTTTATTGACATACAGCAATCAGGCATAACATTATGACCAGTATCCTTAATATTGTGTATGTCTCGCTTGTGGTGACTCATCAGAGAATGGACATGGGCCTTCTGAGGCATTCACTGATCAGTTTGGGATCAAGTGAATGTGGAGGCCAGGTCAACACCTTGTGCTGTTCTTGGTGTTTTGTTGAGTGTGTGAAAACTGCTTTTGAAAGTAGCGTTGCCGTTGCTCACAGTCAATATGAAAATTCATTGTTGTTCATTGAGGCATAAGGTAAACCCGACGAGGATGGGATTCGAACCCACGCGTGCAGAGCACAATGGATTAGCAGTCCATCGCCTTAACCACTCGGCCACCTCGTCCTTGCGCTGTGAGTTTTCGGCCTCTGTGGATCATCCGACAGATCAGTTTGGGATCTAGTGAATGTGGAGGCCAGGTCAACACCTTGTGCTGTTCTTCTTCCTAAAGTGTTTTTGTGGCTGCATCCTGCTGGGGATGGCTGCTGCCATCAAGGAGTGTCATTGCTATGGGGTGGGGGTGCCTGGTCTGGTCTAGGTGGGTGCTACATGTCTAAGTAACATCCACACCAATGAATGAAGCCAGGTCCAGAAGCTTCCCAGAAGAACTTTCAATGGTCAATTCACTTATCCTGTCAGTGGTTTTAATGATGTGGCTGATCGGTATATGATCCTAGGTTCGGAGTTGGGAAAATACCGCCCACAGCTTTGGTTCCTACCAATGAATTGGAAGCAGGCTTGGAGCATCAGGTGAACGTCCACTAGTGACCAAAGAGATGGACGATGGAGCAAATGAGTTTATTTGTGGACTGAGCTTTGAGATAAAACCCCCAAAATAGGAAAATAATAAAGCTAGAAAAGGGAAAAAAATCTAACCATCCTTAACAAAACAGTTTTTCAGGCTGCTACTGAAGTCACTACTTAAGCCAAACTAAGGTTTGTCAAACACAGAGTGGTCAATATCATCATTGATTCAGAGAGAATGGACTGTAATCCCATTCAGTAACTGACTCGTTGGAAAGCAATTAATCAGTCTTTGTTGTTTAAGGTAACCAGATGGGCGACACGGCCGTCCAGAGGCCTGCAATCATTCGGGTCGCAATCATTTTGAGCCGCAATCATCCATTGACTCGCCGAGATCGAGCTCTGGGCGCCTGTAGATCTGGACCGTCCCTGGCCTGAGGCGCTTGTTCATCAAGGCCGCCGAACAGCCGCGGGTGCTTTGTAGTTCCCAGATGATCAGATGTTTTATGTAACGAGCCGGCATCTTTTTATAGGTGTCATTAAGGCAGAGCTTACATAATGTCTACCTACTCCAGGCAGCCGATGAAGGCGGGACGTTGGCCTAAGAGAAGCGCTGCCCCTTCCACCTCCTCCACACACACTTAGCACCCTGCACGTACACCCACCCCCCCAGCCCAAGCCCAAGCGCTCACCGGCTGCACCGCACATGCACCATGGGAACCTGTTACCATGGCTACAGCTGGCAACTGCACCGCTAGGGCCCTGGCAACCCACCACCCACCATCGCCGCCGCCATCGCTACCGTCGGTCCTCTCCTTCCCCCCCCCGCCCCCAGCTGCGGTGTATCTTCACCGAGGCCGCTCTCACCTGCCCTCCCCCCACTGCCGCCCCTCGCCCTCCCCTTCTCTCCCTCCCCTTCCACCCGGCTCCCTCCGCTCCCCTCTCAGCCTCTCGGAGGTGTTTTACTGTGGTGGAGATTTCAGGAGCTGTTTTCCCCTCAGTCTCATTGGACTCATTAGTGTCTTTTACCGAGGCTCCGTCTGTGCCGAGCAGCGCAGCAGAGCGCTCACACGGGCCCGCGTGTCCTCGCCCCGCCGTTTCTGTGTGTTTTGAAAAACTGCAGAGTGTTGTGTAGCGGCGTGCGGGGCAGGTGTGCGAGCGCTCCTCGCGCAGGGGCCCGAGCAGCCCATAATTACGGGAGCTTCGGGCTGATGCTGCCTGCGTTTGATTACAGTGATCAAGGGCCAAGTTATGGAGACTAAAAGTGCCATCACCTAGTGTCAGCGCTCTCATACTTGTGTGCGTGTTGGGGAAGGCGCGGCGGAGCGAAAGAGTTTTTGTCAGAGGTTCGCATTAACCGGAGCGACCGAAATTGTCCAGAGTTAAATGGGCCTCCTTGTCTTGTCAACAGCGAGGCGTGTTGAAATGCTCCTGCTGCCGGCTCGCCCTTCTTCATTCGCCGGCAGCGATCTGGTGCGTGTGCGCCTTTAAGAAAGCGTGGCGGCAAGGCAAACAGAACAAAGAGTAAAATATTCATGTCAGAAGTTCGCATTAAGAGGAGTAAAGTAAACCAGTGGGAGCAGAAACACCACCACGTGTAAATTACCGAGCATCGCCTCCTCCGCCTCACGAAGCCAAACTCATCTGGGGACACGGTTATTTCGAAGGTGTTCATTCCGACGTGTCCGGCATCGGGGTGAGCTGGAGCCTGTTTAGCGAGTGTTACGCGTGGAGCAGAGACACTGATTGGCCGTCATTTATAAATGATGCTGCATAATGTAGTACATCCCCTCCGAAGGCAGCGGACGGCTCAATAAAACATAAGGCCTCCAGTCAGGAGATGAAATATTAAAAAGGAGGCAGAAAGGATATAGGAGCCACTTCTCCTCTGGGATTGACTGTGTGTGTGTGTGTGTGTGTGTGTGTGTGTGTGTGTGTGTGTGTGTGTGTGTGTGTGTGTGTGTGTGTGTGTGTGTGTGTGTGTGTGTGTGTGTGTGTGTGTGTGTGTGTGTGCGCATCCCTACTTGATTGTGCGAGCATTTGTAAGACACTTGTCTGAGCCTAAACCATTAAATGTCAAGGCCAGACCGGCTCAGGGATGGAGAGCGGAGAGTCGGCCCGTGGTTAAGCCGGTGTAAGTGGGAACCGATGTGCGTTCACATAACGTGGGGGGGGGGGGGGTGTGAACAGGACATTTTGTGCCTGACAATGACACTGACACTGCCAACGAGCAGCTGGATTGAGATGATCTTTCCGTTGCTATCTCGTCACCGACGCCTCCTAAACGGGCGGCAGATAGCGCCTCACTCCCAAAAATTTAAATGCAGGAAAGAACTCATATAAAAACAGCAAAGCAGGGCCGAATGCAAAAGCGAGGGGAACTCATTTGCCGCCACAGTCCCGTTCCCGGAGAGGAAGGGGAAGCTGGAGAACGGTTTCTGTTCAGGGAGCTTTTTTTTTTTTCTCCCTTCCACATTCCGCTGCTTGTCAGAGCCGATACCTCTCTGCCTCTAATAGGGGCACAGGAGAGGACAGGCAGCATCTGCTGTCAAAACCAAATTATCTTCTGTCAACAAAGCAGGAGGGAGAGCCGGCGCCTCAGCCAGCCCCGCGGTCGCGCTCGCGCCTGCACAGCCACTCGGACATTTTACCCAACGCCCATCTGAGGTCGCTTAACGTGACTCGCGGTCACAAGCACCGAGCTGAGGTGCACCTCGGTCTGGAGCTGGCGTCAGATTAGGACGAATGCATTATGAGCTGGCGTTGTGCCCTGCGGCGCCCTGACAGCCCCGTGATGGAGGGGGACAGTCCGGAGCTGCAGAGCTCATGCTCTCCCAAGGGGGGGGCAAAGTGATGTCCATGTGTGGGTGGTGCAGAGTCAATACATGGCACCTGGAATGAAATTAGCTTGGGAGGAGATGCTGCATTTCACTGTGCTACTCTGAGCGTAGGTGAAGGATTGCCAGCTGCAATAAACAAGTCGGTGATGTGAGATCTACGAGCCACGGTCTGGCTTTTATTGGAGCGAGCAGCTTTTTAAAAACACGTCTGCACGTCCTGAGCGATGGCATTCAATGAAAATCATTCAAAAACACGCAGGACAGCATCTAAAAAGCATGGACATTTAAAATAAAGGTTGGTAACAGCAACCGCTAAATCTGGACACTGACGCAAATGGTTCGGAGCTTAATTTAGGTTTATTTAGAGTTGTTTCTCATCACCTTTCCATAGGTGGATCATTATAAACACTGCTATGGATCAGTTTCACAGCCACACACACTTAAAGCTGATTATTAAATATAATTAATGTGATTCCAGAATGGACGAGGGAAGCCTGGGAGCTGTCCTCCTCTGTTGTGTCTCAGGAAACACCCTGCAAAGCCGAGGCTGTTATAATGATCTAGTGTAGCTGTGTTTTTTTTTCTAGTGCGTTTACAAGTTGTAAGCAGTTTGGTCCTGATCATAAAAAACCTATAAAAACTAAACGACATAGATTTCTATTAACTTCAGCGGGTGTAAGCGGCGTTTTGCAGACAAATAATAAAGCTGCATTTCCAGTTACAATCAGCACAGGCCACTGAATGCACTGATCAGCCACAACATTATGACCACTGACAGGAAAACGGAATACCATTGACTTGCTGGGAAACATTTGGACCTGACAATTATTCATTGTTACTTAAACATGTAGCACCCACCTAGACCAGACCAGGCACCCCCACCCCAACAAGATTCAATCACAAAAACACTTTAGGAACAACTAAAAAAAAAACATGGAGAACACATTGTGTTCCTAGACACCACAGGACACCCTCAGAAGGCCCATGTCCATTCTCTGATGAGTCACAACCATAGACTGTATATAAACATGGACAATGCGTCCCTACTCCTTTCCACTGGACAAAATGACTACCTTCCAGGGGAAATTTGAAGCAAGATGGTCCAAGAGTGGAGCCCCACATAACTGGTGCCCCGCCCACACGTCCTCCATGTAACTAATACTGCGCTCTGCTCCACCGGCACCAGTTACAAGGAAATGTTGGATTATACACTATAGTTATTTTAAAACATTTTTACAACTCTCATGGTCCACTTTACGGAGTAATTGGCATGGCAGCTGGTCGCCATTATGTCACATCTTGTTTATTTAGCATCAAATAACGAACTAAAATCAAAAACATATCCAAAAGATTGACACTTCAGCATGCACCAACATTTTATAAACAAAAATATTTGACGTGTGTTAGTGTTTTAATCTGGCCCAAGTCCCGGTCACGGACATGAAGGAGGCGGAGCTTATGACCTACTATGCAGCCGGCCACCAGGGGGAGCTCTACTTGCTTTGGCTTCACTTTTGAGTCCATCTTTATATACAGTCTATGCATGCACTGCTTTAGAGGAACAGGGGATACCTACACAATATTAGGACATAATGTTATGGCTGATCGTCTCACGTATTTCGGTCTAAAATTTTAACTTTTGTTGTGGCTTTAAAACCATTTCTTCATTCTTAGGGTCTATGTTCGAATAGGTGGTTCATGGTAGAGGTTAGATTAATGAGTAGATTAATGATATAAAATATATTTATAATTAATTATAAAATGGCAATGAAAGGCTTAACAAGACAATAATTACTTTCAGATTCAGTAAGAAGGGTCTAAAAAGGCTAATCTGTTCATCTTCTCTTTAAATAGCTTCATATTAACAGTATTGAAGACAGTATTCTTTATTTCTTTGATATTATTCCATAAATACTGTACGCCTAATGATAAAATGCAACCCAACAACTGTTTAAACCGACTCGTCTCGCGTCTTCAGGGTTGATTTTCTGTGCTGCATTTAAAGGAAGTATCAGCTTTTCTCAGTATACGGTACTTTCAGCCATATCTACACAAACACACGGAGCTTCCCATCTCCCCGGGCCGTTGGGTTTGTTTTCACTGCTGCGCGGCCCCTTGTCCGTCTCCCTCTGTAAGTGCATGTGTCACTTCATTCCTCGGCTGCATCTATTTTTCATGGAGGTAAATTGCATGGTACCGTTGCGTGCTGAACTCTGCCTCTGTAATCCACAGAGATGACCTCTAATAACGCCAGAACCTCCACCCCTCAAACACATCAGCGGCTCGAAACCTCCACGCCGACAACAACGCTCCCCTCCCTCCCTCCCTTACGCCGCATAGCTCTCACTTAAACCTCAGATTCTTTCGCTTTTTTTGTGTCTTTTCGGATCCATTCCGCCTTTTTGTCGCACCAAATTCCTGATTTCCCTTATTTTTTAGTTCCACTTTTATCTCCCTTTCATTTCCTTTGCCCTCCATCTCCCATGGACTCGTTTTCCTCCCTGGGTCTGAATACGAAGCAAACAGTGGAGTACTGTTCTGCATTGTATCTGTGTTTCAGGTGTTGTGGCGTGTTTGGCAGGCGAGTAGGAAGCCATCCACTCAGGATGAGTTCACATCCTCTTTGATCTGATGGATGCTTGGGCTGAAGACAATAAACAGATGCTTTGATAGCCTGCGGCTCAATGCATCACTCTGGTGCTCCTTTACACTGTAGAGGAGGGTACGGTATAGCCTCAGGCACATTGTGCCACGGCTTTGTGTGTGTGTTTGTGCGTCCGTGTGTGTGTGTGTGTGTGTGTTTAACATTTCCGTTTCGCATGTTCCTCATCGTTTTCATATTTGTGTTTCTGAATAGAGACTGTTGGTTGGTGCTTATTAAAACCTGTTTCTGTGGTGAGATCGTTGCTAACCGCTAAATGAATCCACAGAATCTAGCATTGAGACATCTTTTCAAACAGGTTGTGCAGAGGGAGGTGATGATCATTTCATCATCTCTGAGCTGTAAAAGTATGGGAACCCTTGTTTTTCAGTATCTGCAGCAACTAAACGTTTTCGGTAACTGCTGATCTGCCGTCTATAGCAGCTTGGAGGAAGTTTAGAGCATGTCTTAGAACAGAACCACTTCAGTTCTGAGATGTTTTGGTGGGTTTCCTCACATGGACTGCTTGATTCTGGTCCTTCCACAACATTTCTATTGGATTAAGGTCAGGAGTTTGAACCCTTCCAGTATTTGCTGTGACCAATAGCAATAAGGAGCAACTTAATGTTTTCCAGTAACTGCTGATCTGTCGTCTATAGCAGCTTGGAGGAATTTTAGCTTCATAGCTTCAGCTCTGAGATGTTGGTGGGTTTCCTCACATCAGCTGCTTGCTTCAGGTCCTTCCACAACTTTTCTATTGGATTAAGGTCAGGACTTTGACTTGGCCGTTCCTAAACATTCATCTTGTTCTTCTTTAACCGTTCTTTTGTAGAGCCACTCATGTGCTTGGGCTCGTTGTCTTGCTGCATGTCCCAGTTTCTCCAACGTTTCAGCTCATGGACAGATGTCCTGACATATTCTTTTGAAATATAATTTCTGAAACCATTTCCGTACCTGGTTCCGGTTTATTTTTTTGCAAAAACGGGCGAAAACAAACGATTCTGCCCAACAGAGTCAACAATAAATAAACCTACATACTTGACAGTGACTTTTTTTAATAATTACTTGTTTATTTTTAGCTGTAAATACATAATTGAATCTTCCGTGTGGAGGCGTGAAAACTTTTACATTTAACTTCTTTCACTCGAACAGAAATTTGAGTGTTTGACATTTCCGTGTATTTTTCCATAAAGGTGAGGTGTTACATCACTGCTTCACGTGTCATTTTCCATAAGTTTCACACTTTCACATTAGCTGAAAAATTACATTATCCTGCATTGTTTGATATTATTTGATATTATTCGCCTTGGGCTCGTAAAACCCACTCATAGTCTTTTATAAGAAGCCAAACTGCAGCTGTAACAAGGATGTTTTGTCTTAGCTGCTGAAACGTTGGACATGTGAGACTTTGTATTTCCTGTCCTCGCTCCGGTCAGCTTGTATCAGTTGTTGCGCCGGTGGCGTGGAGCAAGCACTGACTACACTTTCTCTGAATAGCCGGGCTCCTCATGACTAATCGCAGCCGAGACGCTGGAGGGGATGAAAGCCGATCACATACGCTCGACAGCCTGCGTGTCGATAGAGACAAGCGACACCTCGGCGAAGAACAAACGGCAGAAAGTGTCGCGATCCTGTCAACACTTATCATTCTGTCATCCCCAAACTTCCTGATGAAAGACTTTTCCCGCCGTCCTGAAACAAGAACAACCACCAGGTAAAGTGACACCTGGATAAATATAGTTATTTTTTATTAATATTCTTTGACGAAGAGGATTATCACCAAGCTGTTCGTATATTAAAAAAAAAAGCTCATATAAATCCACTCCAATTAAAGGTGTCGTTCATAATTCCAGGTACCTTTAATAACGCCGTGGCTTCTTACCCAATAGGATTCATCACATCCATCAGTTATGAGGCGGTTATGAAACTGGACCGAAGTGATCAGCAAAGGTTTTAAACAAATTACATCTCAACCCTAACATCTATACCTCTTCCGACGAGGGCTAATTTAGTGTTTCCACCCAGGAGGCTGCGCCTTTAAGCCGCTGATCATGAACTCCAGAATCCTCAGCTCCTGTTTTGCCGCAGGGTTTTTTTCATCTTTACTGCCTCTCTCTCTCCTGCCTCATTTCCTGCCACCTCTGTACTCCTTTCTAATAACAAAGGTAAGAGCCCAAACATCATAATTGTAGAAATGACTCCAAATGTGCCCACTGTTGCAGAGCTGGCCCCCATTTTAATTCACTCCAGTTTTTTATTTTTTTTGAGATATTACACACAACACTTTGGTTAGATCAACTTATTACTTGCGATTCAGCGGCACAGTTAATTATCTGACCTCACGCATTCTGCTTGGATGCTGTGTCATGACTCTACAATGAAGCTGGTGAGTTCACTTCTAAATTAAGAGGCACGTAGTCACAAGACGAATAAAAGGAGCTTCTGCTTTGCGGAGAAAACCTCTGCCCGTGTGCGTACATCACTCAGCTTCTATCCAGCACATGTTTGAAATCGGGATGTCTCTCATAGACGATAGATTCGCATCTTCCAGTGTCTTGCAAACGCCGCCATTACTGCTGCCCATGCTGCTGTTACTGCAGAGCCAGATCCTAGTGGCTTACCTCTGCAGTAATGGCGGTATGAGTTGTTGCATTGTTAACATCATGCAGTGACCCACTTCCACTGGCAACATATTAATGCTCGCACACACCACGATCAAGAACTACCGGCAACCTCATGTCTCCTGTCTGCACCAAATGCTTGACTTGTTGATTCAACAGGCTCTGGTGTAAAGCCGGTAACAACTGGGGTCAAGCTAGCAACGGTAAAACTAACCTTCACCAATGACACGGGAAAATGTTGGCCGACTGTTGGCTAGGCATGTCGTGGTCCTTTGTTATACGATAATAATGGCACTGTGCTTGCTAGCATTATCAGTGAAAAGGTGCTTTAAATGGGCGTAAGTTATCATCTAATACAGATTCACAAAAAACACTGCAATTTGTGGATTAGGGTTCCTTCTAATGTAGAGAGTTGACTGTGCAACTGCATGCTAGTCATTGTGAGACGAATAGAAATTGTCATTGCTTGTATTACACCCCTTTCTGTTAATATTCTTGATCTACTCATGGCCAGTGTCTTGGTCCTACATGCACTCATCAAGAGAGATGGATGGTGGAGATGCTCCTTAAAATTTTAAGCCAAAGCAAGTAGAGCTCCCCCTGGTGGCTGGCTGCAGTATAGGTCATAAGCTCCACCCCCTCCATGTTAGTGGATGGGACTTGGGCAAAACTTAAACACTAAAATACACGTTTCAGTGATGGTTTCTGGCATTTAAGATAGTTAATATTATGTCGATGTATGTTCAAGTGTCCATTATTCTGAAGTTTCGTTTAAGTTACTTATCTGATGCTATAGAAACAGGATGTGACATCACAATCACTACAAGATGCCATGCCGACTGCTCCATGAAGCGGTCCCGTAGGACCCTGAGAGTTGGAAAAAATAAATAAATAGATAAATAGAGCAATGTATAATCCACCTAGTGGAGGTAGAGCAGAACGCTGTACTAATTAAACGAAAACGTTAGTGAGCCTGAGGCGGAAGTGTGGGCAGGGCATGGATATCACGGATCCACGTGGACCGTACTGATCAGACTCTGACTCCAAAGTCGCAAGATGGCGCCGTCCGTATCTACGGGAAAATAGCATCAGTTTGGCCAATGAGAGGAAGTGGGGACACACTGTCCATATTTATATACAGTCTATGCTTTGTAATGATAAGTGAAGAGAAACTCTCTCAAACAGTCTTGATGACTTGACTCTGTACTCCTGGAATAATAAAGAATCGCTTGAAAATGTAAGACTCATCCAAGTCTTACATTCTGAGAGACTGGTGGGGAGCAGAGCTTTAAATGGGAACTTAGCTGCAGAAAACTTGCCTGACTAGTGTCTGTTAACGACCTGATACTTACCTGTAGTTGGACAAAATAGTTGCTGTCCTCTTTCTCCTGAATGAATGGCACTCTAACGAGCCGTTACCAGGCAGAGGCTCCAGTCTCAGAGTGTGAATGGGGATGAAACTTCTTGGAAACAGACGATGAATGAGGCTGTGAATTGAATTATGAGGCTGAATGATGTGTGAACTCACAAGGAAGCTGTCAACACATTTCTGTTTCTTTTTTTTATTGACAAGTACAATATCTGTCTACTATAAAAATGTGTATTTGAAGATATGCAAATTATCACCTGTGTGGTTTTCAGCACAATATCTAATAATGGTAATAATACGCAAATGTCAGAACCCATGCAAATATCTTGCAGCCGTAATGCATGCATCGTTTTTTTGTTGTTTTTTTTAACCTCGTCCCTAACAACGGAGTAAAATGTTAACGCAAATGTTAAAATTTTACAATAGAATGTCATAAGAGACGGAAATCGGCACCGGGGAAGATAAATAAGAGAGGGTGTGAAGGGGGCAGTTAGATCGCTGCTCTGTGCAACAGATAATCAGGATTGGGAATGGGGATCTTTAATGGCTGTCAATTAAAAACTAATTAGAGGGTGTAAGCTCAGCTAGATCGGCTATCAGTCCATTTATCATCGCACAGCTGTCTCAAACACACACACACACACACACACACAAGCGTGGACACACATTATCATGTAGACGTTCAGCTTCTTTTTTTTCTGCCTGTTTCTGCCCCTCAAGCCTTTGTGCACACTGAACAACAGCAACACACACCTGCACAGCCGAGCACGCAACGCTGACAGTAAATACATATGGAGCTCATTCAGCGCCAGACCAGCTGTAATAGACACATTCCCTCCTCCATCTCTTTCATTTACCAGGACAGAATTGCCTCTGAATTGATAGCAAATAGTGGAATTTGACCCAAATGTGTTTCTGTAAATGGCCGCAAACAGACAGACAAATGAAAACACATGACCTGATGAAATTGCAGAAATTCAAATTCCGCCAAGGACTTTGTGTATCGTGACAACCAATTAGCGGCAAATGGATGTATATATCTCCAGGGGCATCAATCTAACTTCAAAGCGGCGTGTTTAGCGGCGGCGAGAGAACACGGAGGTCCAGTGACTTTGCATTCCTGGCCTCGTATAATGTACTCAGGCTCTTGTGTGGAACAGAAACCTTTCATTTAGCCGTAAGTGTCTCGAAGTTCAATCATAAATTTCACATCGACTGAATGTTGCAGCCTATTTATTATTTACGTACTGCAGAGAAAGTAACTGGCAGTGGCACGATATTTTTATATAAACGCCATAAAAGGATGGATCAGCTTTTGGACCATGTGACGATAATACCAGTAGATAGACGTGGATGCAGATTAGGGTTCAAACCAGTTCCTTCACTATGTTCAGTCAGTAATGGTTCTAGACTTTGACAAAATGATCTGTTAACCTCTGGTTATGCAGCAAAATGCAGCTAAAGGTCGCAAATGCTAGTAAACCATAGTCACTGGTTGTGCTTATCTTTTTGACATCGCCAACTGGACATATTTAGATTCTCCATGCCTAAAAACCTATAACATATTTTAGGTTCATTGAAGCATAAGATCAATTCGACGAGGATGGGATTCGAACCCACGCGTGCAGAGCACAATGGATTAGCAGTCCATCGCCTTAACCACTCGGCCACCTCATCCTTGCATGTATGTCTTTCATGTCCAGCTGTGATGGACATAAACACACCTGAACACTGCCTCTGCTCAGCATGGAGGGTGGTTGTTCAGGATGGCATAAGATGAACCTGTTACTTGGGGCCTTTGAGGGGAGGGGCCTCTGTGGATCATCCCACAGATACTTGGGATGTGTGGGCGGGGCACCAGTTATGTGGGGCTCCACTCTTGTTGCACAGACATCTTGCTCCAAACTTGCAAGATGCCACCACCTGTATCTCCAGGAAAGTAGTCATTTTGTCCAGTGGAAAGAAGTGGGGACACATTGTCTATATTTATATACAGTCTATGGTTGTGACTCATCAGAGAATGGACATGGACCTTCTGAGGGTGTCCTGGGGGCTTTGAGGGGAGGGACCTCTGTGGATCATCCCACAGATTCTTGATCAGTTTGGGATCTAGTGAATTTGGAGGCCAGGTCAACACCTTGTACTATTCTTCACGTTTTTTATTTTTGTTGTTCTTAAAGCAATTTTGTGCTGGGGATGGCTGCTGCCATCAAGGAGTGTCATTGCTATGGGGTGGGGGTGCCTGGTCTGGTCTAGGTGGGTGCTACATGTCTAAGTAACATCCACACATCAGTGAATGGTCCAGAAGTTTCCCAGCAGAACACTGAACTGTGTTCACCATAGAAATATGCAGTATTTATAGAGAAAGTGTGCAACTGTGTGAGGGAGGATTTATTATATGGAGTTTGTTTGATGAGGCAGATGACGGTTAGTGGCCTCTGTAATCAGATCACAGACACTTGAGGCTAGAGGCACTGGGCGTTGTGGCATTGTGCAGAATGGAGTAGAGAAAGCGCCTTTAAAGCACTAACCTGAGCTGCCTCTAGAAGCATAGAGAGGAGCTGGTCATGGTGGCAAAAGGTGAACCCCGACGAGGATGGGATTCGAACCCACGCGTGCAGAACCAATGGATTAGCAGTCCATCGCCTTAACCACTCGGCCACCTCGTCCTTGTATGGCCCCATTTTCAGTCCAGTTAGGACGGAGTTCTAGGACCCAACACAGAATTTGCATTGTGCTTTAATAACATAGTGCAATGCTTAGGGAGGAGGTCCAGGTGGATGGTTAGGTCAACAAAACATCTGACTGTTATATTTTAACAAAGATAGATTAGATTGTTTGTGCAGTTTTTTAAAATGCTTTTTGAAGCTTGAGACGAGAGATGATTTGGACGGCTTTTAAACATGAACATGCATCTCCTCCAGTGGTGCAAAGTCAATTCTGCCAGTGATATCTCTGCAGATTTATATGATCTGAGTAGTTATTTAGTTCCATATTAATATGGCTTTTAGTAAAAAAAAAAAAAAAAAAAAAAAAAAAGTGTTGTATTACAAAAGGGACAATGTGGGGCCAAGTTCTAAAGAAATCAATTTACGCAAACAAGTGCAATTCCATCCTTTTATTAAGAGCACAAAGAGGCACCACGTTCGACTGAATGAGTTCCGATCCGATGTCAGTGATGGATCGGGACAAAACGGCACAATTATTATCTCGGCAAAGGAACAAAACGAGCAATCAGAGGCAATTAGAATTATTCCAAAAGTGAGAAAATTATAACTTCTAGCCCCCTCTGAGTGTGCGTGTTCTTTTTAATGCTGTGTATATGTGTGTGTGTGTGTGTGTGTGTGTGTGTGTGTGTGTGTGTGTGTGTCAGCCTGCCAGGCATTTTTAGGCCTTTGAAAAAACAACATATATCACAACATAAAAGAATGCACTCTCTGGATCTATTTTCAAAAGCCTTGCCCACAAAATTGAAACGGTGACCTAATTCAATGAAAATACTACAAATAATACACAAGTGTAGACTTTGAACTGCGTTTGACAGAGTACTATTCTGGCAGCCAGTGCAGACAAACGTGGTGCTGGCTACTGTACTGTTGCGCTAACTGCAAAATGATGCAACGCGGCTTTAAAGGAGGAAAACAGAGCTACAAAACTGAGGCGCTGCTTCCAATTTGAGAATCGAACGCTTCATGAAGAGTGAGTGAAGAATGCTTTTGCGGGGATTTTTGTAGTTGTTTTTATTTCGATGTTCCGTCCATCCCTACGTAAAGTCCACCCAGAAGACTTGGTTGGGTCTTTTAACTTAAATCCAGATTGTCTCTAGATGCTTTGCAGAACCCAGAGCCAGAAACTCCCAGAGCAAAGACTAAGGCGACAGCGGTAACAGGAAGAAACCTTGAGCTGCTCATTGGGGGGGTTGGTGCATCTGATTGAGAGACAGAAAAAGAGAGAGGAATCTTTAAGGATCTTTGCTGGATTCCAGCCTAGACTTCTGGGGTACCCAAGGGCAGCTCTTGAGTTAAACCTACTTCACTCCACCACTGACTGAGCTGCAAATTTGCACAGTTGGCAATAACATAAACGCTCATGAGCTGTGTTTGGACTGGATCCTTTTAACACCTGCGTGACTCTCACACAGTATTTAAAGTTGGTGCTCAGTCACACGAACAGCTCTTCATTCTCCACCTTGATCTCATCCTTTTCACAGTGATCACACGCTTCCTCGTCGACGAGAGGTGGCCTGTTTGCTTGCTAGAGTAATCTCCAGAACATACGCTCACAATAACTCTTCCACGGCGAGGCGTCTCTTTTGATTGAAGCGCAGCGTGCGACCAGGAGGCGGCTTTGCAGTCGAAAAGTCGAATCACGCGAGTCAAAGGAATTATTACAATCGGCCAGGCTTCTCCTTTCTCTTTGAAACTATATTCCACCGTGATTGTCAGAATCTTAAGGCACTCAAAGTCTGTGTCACATAAAGGTCTCGCATCTCGTTGTGATTATTCTAACAAATGGTATTTTGGTAGCTTTTGTAATCAGCTGACATTAGCATTGATTAAACAAACACTATCCAGCACACAAACACACACAAACTGTGTCAACAGCAAAAAACTTTACTTTAAAGGAACAAAAAATGATGGGAGGGCGGAGGTGTCGATCTAGGTGGGTGCTACATGTCTAAGTAACATCCACACCAATGAATGCCAGGTCCAGAAGTTTCCCAGGAGAACATTGAACTGTCACAGTGGAAATATGCATTTATAGAGAAAGTGCACTATAGTGTGTATAAACTGTGCCTGTGTGAGGGAGGATTTATTATATAGAGCGTGTTTGATGAGGCAGATGACGGTTAGTGGCCTCTGTAATCAGATCACAGACACTTGGGGCTAGAGGCACTGGGCGGTGTGGCATCGTGCCGCATGGAGGAGAGAAAGATCCTTTAAAACACTAACCACGACTTAGAGAGGGGTTGTTCATGGTGGCATAAGGAAAACCCGACGAGGATGGGATTCGAACCCACGCGTGCAGAGCACAATGGATTAGCAGTCCATCGCCTTAACCACTCGGCCACCTCGTCCTTGGTTGACCACTTTTTGCGTCCAGCTATGACGGGCTTGTAGGAACAAAGACATTCTTCTCACTGTGCTGTAATACTGCAGCTAAATGTTATGTGAGGAGGTCAGGGTGGATGGTTAGGTCAACCAAACATGCAACTGTTACATTTTAGTAAAGAGCATCACTATTCTAATCACTACTCTGTCGAATCCTAGTATCAGGGTTTCTAATGTTGAGAAAATGCTTTTAAAACTCTGACTGAATTACTGGAAGTAATAGTGCTATTGCACACAATAAATATGAAAATACATAGTATTGTTGGTGAATTGTGCAATGGCCAGAAAAAAAACAAAAAACATTTACGTCTATGTGCAGTAAGTATGACAGTGTTGAATCTATCTATAAAAACAGAGGATATATGCCGTATCTATTAGGAAAGAGTGCAACGGACAATCCATCATATGGAGTGTGTTTGATGCTGCAGATGATGGATACTTGAGGCTAACCTGAGCTGCCCCTGCTCAACATAGAGAGGGGTTGTTCATGGTGGCATCTGTTAGCCTCTGGTTATGCAGCAAAATGCAGCTAAAGGTCGCTAATGCTAGTAAACCATAGCCACTGGTTGTGCTTATCTTTTTGACATCGCCAACTGGACATATTTAGATTCTTAACATCTAAAAACCTAACAAGTTGTAGGTTCATTGAGGCATAAGGTGAACTCGACGAGGATGGGATTCGAACCCACGCGTGCAGAGCACAATGGATTAGCAGTCCATCGCCTTAACCACTCGGCCACCTCGTCTCCATGAGGCCTGGTTTTGCATCCATACGCGACGGACTCGCAGGTGTGAAGCCAGACTTTGCATTGTGCTGTGATACCGCTGCTAAATGCTCAGGGTGGAGGTCAGGGTGGATGGTTGGGTCAACCAAACATCACTGGCAAACATAGCTTCAACTGAAACCAACGTTTGAACCGTAGCATTGTTTGTGGTGATTTTAGAAGAACGAGGCGTCAGAAACGAGGTTGCGTTTCTTGCGTTTGGATCCGTTTTGTCAGACCTGGTCCGGTGCAAATCTCTCCCTCCATGGCTTTTAAGACAGCGCCAATGACGCTCTTGTTCAACGGCCGTGGAAACTCTGGACGACTCTGCTTCCTCTAACCGTACTTTGTCATCTGCCTTGTCAACATTTGTCACTATGGGTGTGTGAAGTGCTGCATGTGTGTGTTCGTGTGTGTGGCGTCTAGACAGGAGAGGCCTAATCTATTTTCCATGTTCCCATCCGGTCCTGTTGGAGCCTTTGAATGGCAGATAAACAGAGCAGGGCTAAGGCTGAGGCTTCATCAAGGGGATTAAGTCGGCGAGTCTTATCTCCAGAGGTGCCTCTCTGCCTCCTCTTTCTCTTCCCCTTCCCCATAGGCATTGAGGACTCTCACCGCGTGCCGCAGAGTTCACTCCCAGTTCAACGCACTTTACTGTACAAACCGCTGCCGTAAGCATCGGAGCCACGCCACGGCACGGCACGCCGGAGTACGCGCCGGCATCTAGCGAGAGTTGATGTCGAAGAAGTCCATTTACAAGTTTTATCCCCAGAGTGGATAAGTGTCAGGCGGACGGAGTAAAACACGCGAAAATGTGATGAAGCAAGACAAAAACAAAATCAAACACGTGTATTAAAGGACGTCCCGGCTGCGGGAGCAGGGAGAGACGCGGCGGCAGCACGTCTAAACAAGCACAGCATTTGAATATGAAAGAAAGTCGGATATGAAAATGTACATTATCATCAATTTTAAACCAGCGACACCCAGGAACAGTGATAAAAACAAGGACAAAGGCGGAAATTTATTCAGCTGCGGCGGTGTTAAATTCAGTTTTATTTAAAGAGTCACACAAAGGAGGGCGAGATGCCGAATCTGGGACTCTCATTCGTTATAGAAATAGAATTAAATTTAGTTACATCAGTCGGTTTGCGGGCAATCAGCGGCAATGTAGGACAACTGCTGCCGTACATGTTGGGATTATTGACTTATTCATCTTAGAGTATGAGAATAGTTCACATAAAAGACCCCCGCTGAGCCCGCGTATCAGTCTTAAGCTTGACGTCCGGCCTCTTGGCAGCAAACAGGCAGATGCACACACTGCATTTACATAGACAGACACTAATTGAGAGTTTCGATTGAATGCCGGTTGACGGCCTTATTGATGATTAAGCAGGTGGCAGTTTTGTCTTGGTGATGTCTGTAATCAGTAGCCGAGTACTCTGGAGTGGATTCCGTGAGAGGAAAGGCTCAGATAACTGTGATTTCCACAAACAGTCTCTGCAATCGAGCGCTGCCTCCAGCTCGGTTTCCTCGAGGTTTCCTCCGCCTTTGGTGAGGCGTTCAGGACTGACGTCGTCAATGGATGTCGAAGCGTTACAATGGTCGCCATTAGTCGGCTTTAAAAGTCAGAAAGAAGCAAATCAGGAGCCTTGGAGGTGGTGGATTGCTTAGTCCAGGTTGGGTGGGAGCTGCTGTCCCTAGTAAAGGAATTAATGTTCACAAATGAAGGTTAAGACGGAATCTAAGTGTGACCCTAACCCTCAGTCTACTAGCTGATCTACCAACGTCATCATCCGTTCATTCTCTTAGTCCTTGGGGGTTGTGGTAGCAACAGGTGGAGCAGCAACTTCCTCCAGCTCCTCCTGGGGAATCCTCAGTCGCTCCAAGGCCAGCTGGGAGATATGATCCCTAAAGCGAGTCCTGTCCAGGCCCTTAGGGCTCGGCCCAGCTGGCAGTGCCTCACACATTTCTAAAGGGAGGTGCCCAAGGGCCATGGAGTGGCTCCTCTCAGCGTCGATGAGCAACAGGTCTTTGGTCATTACACACAGTCCATGACAATTAGATAAGGGTTGGAAGCGAGTCAAGTCAGGTGTCGCTATCATCGCCAAAGCAACACACAGCCGACGATCGATCCCCGGGTCACTAGTTCTTGTGTCCTGTGTACAGATATTCTCTTGCCTGGTCTGCAGTGGGACTTACTGAGTTATGCAGTCAAACCATAAACTGTAGAGGAAATGGACAGCGCTTCTCTACTTCCTTGTGGTGGTCAAACAGATGCCAGTATCCAGGGGAGCTGTCATGGCGTCCATTTTTGTTACAGTCTATGGGTCAGATACTCTCACCTTTTAAAGTGGCTGCACATATCAGAACCACAAAATGTGGTTTAGTTTTATATGAAACATATTTTTTTCTTTCCAAAATGTCAAAGTGCATACATGATGTGCATGTTCTTGCTTGACTTTTATTAAAGTCAGTTACCATGCCACCGCTGTTGGTGGGAATCTGAATCGTCACCACGAGTTTAATTCTTCATTCTGGGTGAGCTGCATGTGTGTGTCAGCGTGTGTGTGTGTCAGCGTGTGTGTGTGTTAGCCTGCGTGTGTGCGCCCTTGTAGCCGCGAGGCAGCAGCTGACGATAATCTCTCGGAGGGGTCGATGTCGTGGTTGTCACGGCGATCTTCCCGGGGCTGATGTTGGCTGACGGCTGGTGTCACCATTGCTTTCCGTCACCGGGGCCCTCTGATGGCTCTCATTTTCACTCGGTGTGAGGGTATGTGTGCGTACATGTGTCTGAGTGGTTCTACAGTGAGAAAAAAAAAAACGCTGCGTGTGTTTGGCTCTGTAGCAGAAACGCAGGATTAAAGTTGCTTCCATTATTGATGTTATTATCCCCTACTCTAATTTTCTTATAGAGGATGATATCAACTTTTATTTGCAGGGGAACACATTTATTATCAATAAGCATTTTACATACATACCTACTGCCTGGCCAAGCTTCAAGACTCATATCTTCAGCAACCATGTCTAAAGACACATCCTGTGGCCGTTTGTTTGAGAAGGGTCAAATCATTGGCATGTATCAAGCAGAGAAAACATCTAAGGAGATTGAAGAAACTACTAAAACTGGGTTAAGAACTGTCCAAGGCATTATTAGAAACTGGAAGGAGAGTGGAGAAGCATCGTCTTAGAGGAAGAAATGTGGTCGGAAACCCAACAGTAGAACTCAGGGCTATGTTTAATAGTGAAAGTAAGAACATTTCCACACGTACAATGTGAAGGGAACTCAAGGGATTGGGACTGAACAGCTGTGTAGCCTTAAGAAAACCACTAATCAGTGAGGATAACTGGAAATAAAGGCTTCAGTTTGCTAGGGAGCATAAAGATTGGACTCTGGAGCAATGGAAGAAGGTCATGTGGTCTGATGAGTCCAGGGGGCATCAGGGTAAGAAGAGAGGCAGATGAAGTGATGCAGCCATCATGCCTAGTGTCTACTGTACAAGCCTGTGCTATGGGGCAGTGCTATGATCTGGGTCTAGGTTCATTAGCTGACTACCTGAATATACTGAATGAGCAGCTTATTCCATCAATGGATCATATTCCAAGATGACAATGTCAGGATTCATGGGGCTCAGATTGTCAAAGAGTGGTTCAGGGAGCATGAGATGGATTGTTCCACCACAGAGTCCAGACCTTAACCCCATTGAGAATCTTTGGGATGAGCTGGAGAAGCTTTGAGCAGTGGTCAGACTCTCCATTTATGTGGCCAGGCAGTGGATCTTGCATGCTCTTAATTATTCCTCAAGGCTCAAGCACACACCGCGGCCGTCCACTCCAGTCAACATCCTCACCGCCATCAGCAGGGCCCGTGTTTGTTTCCGCCCGGCGTCAAAAGACAAAAGCAGCTTGTCCGGCCTCAACAATGAATGAATGAATAATAAACAAGTTCACGAGTGCAATTTATCCTCTGTGATGAGTTTTCTGATTAAATTAGACAAGTTTGTTTCGCTCTCAGCGAGTCCGTCCTCGCCTGCCGATTGGACTTGCCTGCAGATGGCAATGTGTTACATTCCTATAACAGCCTCTCTGTCTGCGAAGCACAAGTGCTGCTGTTTCCTCCTCCTCCTCCTCCTCCTCCTCCTCCTCCTGCAGCTCGGGCCGGCGTGCAACTCTGCTTAAAGTCGTCGCTGCAGAATGAAAAATGAGCGCGCGCTTTGCATCCCAATGAGTTCCCCACTCGTCCCGCAACTTCTTCCCTTTTGTAAAGACAGAGCGAAACTGGAATTGAAAGGATATGTGTCGCTCGTCACATATCGTGATGAGGCCTTGTTAACAGTGACGTGCCAAAATGCGAGGGGGGGGGCAAAAAAAGAAAACAACTCAATAAACACCTCCCTCCGCGGCCGGCTTCGGCTCTCGCCTTAATTCGTCGCGGGCTTCGTCTGCCGGCTGAAAATTTCAGCGTAATTCTCGGAGCGCTGAGTGTTACGCAGGTTGTCAAGCGTCTGCAATGATCTGTCATCTCTCGGCAGAGCTCCTGCGATGGCGCCTTTTTCTCAGCAGCGAGAGGCAGAGAGAGAGGGGGAGGAAAGAAAGAAGAAAAAAAAATCAGATGGAGAGAGACAGACAGAGACAGAAGGACCATATGGAGTTTCACAGTTTTAGATTTCTCTCACAAATGCTTTTCTCAAACTGACTCATGTTGTTTTTATTACTCCTGTCGGTAGTAAACAGCTGGTGCGTGGGGGAGGGGGGGCCTAGTCTGGATTTCTGTATCATGTGAACGCATTTGTGTGTATTCTTTACATACATTATGCTCTCATACCTGTGTGTGTGTGATCTGAATGCGTTCCAGCGCTCTGTTTACGGGCCGTGCAGCCAGAAGAAGAGTTTAAGTGCCGACGCTGCACACTCGGCAGCCATGTCCAATTGAAATAGATTGGAGCCATGGTGGGCAGGGTGGTTCTGGGGGTGCGCGCGGTCCCGCTGTAATCTTCGCGCTCCACCACGCCTCGTCTGGTCGCTTTCTCTTACTTTCTTTCTTTCTTTTTTATACATAATGAGATCGATAGTGTTGTGGGCTCCTGCAGACAACCCCAAAATGAAGCTAGTTTTTCTTTTACCATGCGACTGAATCGAGTTTATCCAGTCTAAGATCTGTTGGCATCTTGGAGTAGCATGGTGGGGGTCTTTATCTGGGGCAACGGGGGCAACTCCTGTGACCTGCACCTCATTTAGTCCAGTCAGAGTCAAGGCATCTTCTAGGGAGTATTGCTGGCCCTCCGCTTTGGGGCGATTTCCAATTGTTCATTAAAATCTGAATGCTTTCCAGGAGGAGGGGTCGCCTCAATGTGCTTTATATGTCGCGTTGTTGATGATGATTGTGTTTCATTTTCTTCCCCCCCTGTTTTTTCTCTCTGATTGGTTTCTCCCGCTGTGCCCCGCCCTCGTTAGCTGCACCTGTGTCTGGGCTACCCCTCAGCCCATGTGTACACATGGAGTCCTGTCTTTAACCTTTTTTTCCCCCTCAGTTGCTTGTTCTTCCTTGTTTTTTTTGTTTTTTGTTTTTGTCTGCCTTTTGGTTTTTGAATCTCATCTGTTTTTGGATACCCTGCCTCCCCTGTGGTGCTTTTTGTTCCTGATATTGTAAGTTTCGTTGAAGTTTGTTTCATGCTCATGCCTCACGTTGTGTCTGCATTTAGGCCTTACCTCCTGGCAGCTCTTGTCAACACAACACTTGTGTCATACATAACACTTTATCTTCTTCCCAAGACATTTCGGTGAAATGTTGTAGATTGGGAACGTCAAATTCATTGTGAATTCCACAGAGACGGATCTAATCAGGAATGTGTCTGATTTCAATGACGGGGCAACTGATGATTTGCTTTAAATGAAAGACCAGCAACGTTTCAGTGTATGTGAGCGTTTAAAACCAGACGTGATGAACTGAGTCTGGTTTCTGTGAAGGCTATTTGCACTGCTTGTGGCTTAAGCTACAGCAACATTGTTGTAGCTTCACTCAAGTTATCGGTATCACTGTCTTCAGTTAGGGGGGTTTAGTACGGGCATTGAAGCCATGTCGTGTTGGACGTCTTGTTTGGTATATTCCCAAAACGAGGCTGAACTGGACTTGTTGGGTCTCCTTGTTAGCATCTGGTGGTTTTAGTCAGCCTACTGGAGGGTTTACCCATTGAAGAGTCACCTGAGTTGTCAAAGCAACACTGATCAACATTGCTGGCGTTGAGAGCTTTGTCACCAGTCACACTGTTCTTTAACAATGCTGGTAACCTTACACACACCAAGTTGAGCTGCTAGAAGGATTAAAAAAAACAATGTTTACTACCAGTGATCTTTGTGAGACAACATTTTTCTACATTATCAATTTTATTTCCGGACATCTTGCGATGCGTCTCTTTTATTTCCTTGCTGCCGCATCCTCTGGTGACTCCACAATTGATTACGTCTAACATTACAAAGTCTGAGTTCCTGTAACGCTTCAAATGGAGGAGCAGAGAGCTTCCCTAAAGGATAGCCGGTTGCCATTTTTTTCATACCTGACAGTTTGCTCCACTTATTGGTGTACCGCAGTGCTCTGCTTCCTTTTGGAAAGCTCAAGCCGGGATACTGGAAGGGATCATTTGTTGAATCTCAGCCTTAGGAGGAGCGAGATGGATTCTGTCCTGTCATGGATGAGTGGATCAGCTCTTCTCTGGTGTGGATGCTGAGGGAGTCATTTCAGCCTACACATGTTTTGTGGACACGGACAAGGGCGACGGCTGTGTCCCTCTAACTTGTCATACTCCTTCGGCGATTGCTGAGAGACCTTTTGTAGCGGTGCAGCTACACATGGATACCTTCTGCAGCTGTTCTTTAACTTCAAAAATTGCGACTACACATCCGGGATTTGGCCAGCACGTGTATGTCAAATCCGTCGGCCGTCTCGGACCACAAGCACTTTCTCCTCAGACTTTCCCGGTCCCGGAGGAGATTGTTGATGGGGAAGAAAACCCGGGGCCATGTTCCACAATTGTCTCGTTATCACAAACAATGTCAACACAGTTACCATGGGGAGTATAAATAAAGCAGAAGGCAGCCAGATCACGTACATGTAGTGTTGTGGTCGTGACATCGACACGTGAAATCTGAGGCAGAAATAGAAATTATGACCTTCGCCGTAGCTACAAAAGCACCGTTCACCACTCAACTTCATGCAACATGTGAGCTCTCCTACCATGAGATGGACCCAAATATCCGTTTTATTTCATTCACATGCCGAGAGTTCCTCTGTTTACTGTTATTTGGCTCTGGTTGCAGCAGCACCCGGGCTGAGACGCACCGCTGATGGGATTTGATGTTTTTATCTCTGCCATTGACTGACAGGCAGAAGCTAAGCATCTCCCTTTGCTCTCCTCTCTGTCCTCCCCTCCTCTTTCTTCCTCTCCATCCACAGACACTTCAGGAATAGAAACAGAAACGCCGCTCGAGAGGGGGAGACACGCGCAGCTGATCTTTATTCATCGTCTGGTTTGACGACATTCGCCGGCAACAGGTAATACCCTCGGAGACCGGAATTTGCGGGGAGGGGGGTGCTGTTAGAGATGGAGAAACTTTGTCGTACTGTTGAAAAGTCAAGAATCTTTTTAGGTTTTACATCAAACCTATTAAGCTTTTTACTTTTAGTGCAATTTAAAGACATTGCCAGGTGCAAAACTTAACAAAACAGAGGTCAGAGAATGGTCCATTGGTCATTTCCAAAGAAAAACAAATTATTGCACAAGGTACAAGTACTCATAAAAAGATTTTTTTCCAACGTTTTTCCTCTAATTTCCTTCTGTTTGGAGCAGATCATTTCTTCCAGAGAGTGCATATAATACACAATATGAATAAAGAGATCAGTAGTGGGCTAATGTTTCTGATGCCAGGTTTCTGTGATGGCCTTTTTACTCACTGCCAAGAACAAGAGGTATCCTCTGTACTTAACCTGTCAGCTCCAAGATAGAGAGATCTGAACGTTGCGCTGACGCTACGACCCAAGATTTCTCAAATTCTTGCGGATGCCTGTATCCAAAAAAAATAACTGTGGAACCGACCAAAAAATGTGCCCGCGATCAGCCAAGGTTTCTCCGCGTGGCCTTCAGCTCGCCGGATTGTTTTCGATTTCTATTTCGGGGTGACGAAATATCGCGTCAGGTTTTTTCCAACTAATCTCTCCAAGACTTAGAGATGGTGGAAGGAGACTGTATTTTCCAGGCTGTCAGCCATTCATCAGACATTGGTTATTTCAATGTCCAATTTCTTTTTTTTTCTTGTCTTTGTTTGACTTGTCTGTGGTGTCCTTGTTCAATGATGTGGTTGTGTATGATGGCACAATGTACTTATGAGACCTTTAGTGCTTCCTGAGTAGTTAGCAGCAGTGAATAACTCTTTGCAAAAATAGTCGTGAAGTTGCAAATATCTATAAAGTCATTTTAACCTTCTGTTGCCTACTGCAGTAAATAACTCCTTTATTCCACAGATCTGATGTTGGATCTGGGCTCAGAAACACTACAGCTAAACTCCACATTATCAGAACATCAATAGCTTGAATGGAAATGCATGAATAATGTGAAAGAAAATCATTTAAGAAAAGTCCAATGCATGACAACAAGCATTGAGAAATAGTGTAAAATATCTTCCCCCAAATGAGACGATTTTAACAAAAATAAGGATTTTCTAAACGTGTCTGCTTCATTTTTAATGCATTTGGTCATTTTTTATTTTATTTTATTTTTTTGGTAAGAGGTTTACTTTCAATAAAAACGTTCTGATGGGAAAGGCATCAGGGCAGGGGGCCTACAAACATGACCCGCTCTTCCATTTGTCTGTTTGCTCAGCTAACGCCGTCGGCATTTGAGCTCCGAGTCCTTTCTTTATGAGTCCTGAGTGATTTAGCCCTGAGAAGCAGAGTGCCCTCTTAGAGCAGTCAGAGCCACTCAGCACTCAGTGGCAGACAAGAGGATGGGACATTCAAGTGTTGCCTCTAAACCTTGCACATCCAAACATTTTCTCTGGTTTTCATTTTGATTCTTAAAGGTAGAAGCTTCGCTAAGAGACGTGAACCCTGATAGACCAATGTAGGTGTCTGAAAATACCTGCAAGTGACAACACTGCAGAGAAAAACACTTTCATTCCAAGGTATGACTTGCATAAAAGTTTCTTACCTTGAATTCTGTGCAGAGAAGTAAATATGACCAAAAGCATCCACATTGCACATAAATGCCTGGTATAAATAGGCACAAGGGACAGAGATGGAAGTTGAGAATGAAAATATGAAGAACTTGGCAGAACCTCACCTAATGACCAAATATAAAGTCACAGATTAACAATACATCTTCTGTCATGGCGTACTTAGCAAGGGCACTCATTGACGCTGGTTGCTATAAACACGTAGCACCACCATCTTCTCCAATTAATGACTTTCAAATTACCTAGACTTGGTGTAGGTGTCTGTATTGTGACGTTTAATGCTTTTGCTTTGGAGGGAAAGCTATGCTAATGGTGTTGCTTCATGTAGCGTAGCACTTTTGCAGTTTTGGCTCTCTATGTGAATTTGTTGAGGTAACATTTCAATATGGGGGTTGCTGGGGTTTTAGCTGCATTTCAAATGGCAAACTTCATTGATTTCTTCCTTCCTACACATTTTGCATGACAGAAAGTCCTCCGTAACAATTGTCCAACCATCACACAACTTTACCGTGTCTTAAATCTTTTCAGTTTGAACAGATTTGGATGCCTCGGTAGCCTTGTTAAGTTCCCATGATGTGCTAGCAGAGTGTTGTCTCCTAAGGAGTCCACTTCCTGTTGTTCTTCTTCTTCACATAGCACTCCTTCATGGAGCAAAACCCAATGTTTCTGTAGCATATGTGTGTTTTAGGAGTTGGGGGTGCTGGACCCAAGCCCAACCTTCCCCTATTTCTGGTTCAGTATTGTTTTGGGGTTGGTACGTTAGTCCCCTTCCCTAACCACTAGTCCTCCAGGTAATGGATTATAGTCTGGACCGGACAGGTTTTGGGTTGATTACTGTGTAATCAAGGAAAATATTTCATACCAGCAGTCCACCTCCACCACCCCCCAAAAAAATGGCCTGCTCTGATTGGACAGCTCCAATGGCCTGGCCAGGTTTCATTCAATGTAGAATTAGTACACACCCCCTTGTGCAGGATGAGTCATCAATACATTTTATATTGTTTTCGAGAAGATGTCAAACTCTTAAATAATTTGGAAAATCCCAACCAAATGACTTTCTTTCTTTTTTCTGGGTCATGTGACACACAGTACAAGGCGTGTGGACCTTAATGCTTGATAAGGGGAAAGACATCTGCTGTATATTGAGGGGGAACCACTAATATCTTAGTAGCAGATGGTACCAAGATTTGTCTCAAACCCTATTCGCACGGGACGAGTTTCAACCGGGGGACCTCTAGTATTAATTTGTGTTAATTGCAGAGGTCACCTGTGATCTTAATCCCGTGCTAACTGGCTATGTCGGTTATTTGTAAAATTAAAAACTGCATCTGCCTCTTTTTCTCTTAAGAGCTGTGAAGGTCGTGTAATGGATCAAAGTCTGGACAGATGTTTGGGTTCAAAGACGAAATGTCGCTATGTAGTGCACAGAAAGAAGGAAAGAAAGCTGAGAGCCATCAGAAGAAGGATGAGGTTGATGCTATATTTAGAATCTGTAGAGGTGCAGCGATCAGGCATAACATTATGACCTCCTTCCTAATATTGTGTAGGTCTCAGTTTCTCCGTCTCAGTTTGGGATCTAGTGAATTTGGAGGCCAGGTCAAACCCTTATGCTGTTCTTCATGTTTGTTTTTTTTGCATCCTGCTGGGGATACGATGATAAAGTTAATCCGGTGCGAATAGCGCTTTACTCTAGATTAGTTTCCTGTTTCATTCAGACTTTATTTCTTCGGCGCAGACACAGCTTAGATGAATATCCTCTGATGGAAGTTTCCGCTTCTATGGGCAAGATTTTAGACCTTAGAGCAGCGAGTGACTTCATTCAGTGACAGTCAGCTTCTCTCCCACTCTGCAGCCGGGCCGACAGTATTTACCCATCAGCTAATGGCCCGCGGGTCAGGGGTGACACTCTCTCACGTCTCCACTGCGCCCTTTCTCTCCGACCTCATCTCACGGTCGTTCGGGTAATGCTAGACGACCCCACTGGCATTAACTACACACACACACCGATATGTGGCACCCTCTGTACACGCACACACTCTGGCTCACAAATGCTGAACTGCATGCAAGCAGTCGCATCGAGGCGCACAAACGGCAAACGTATTCTCTCCTACGCCTCACGCGCCTTGATGTGATACGAAGCATCAGTACACACGCCGCCGCGTGCACCCACGCGCAGCTGACGCGTCCTCTTCATATATGCATTATAGGGAGATAAAGCTGAAAGGTCGGCTCCATTAGACGATCACCTTTTAATGTCACAGTGCTCGGAAAGAGCAACCGCGATCGCTCCATCTCGGCATCAGAATCGCTGTCTAGACGCGTCACAGCGGTCCGTCCTACAGAGCAGCAGCCAGGCCTCATTATGGACACATCTAAGCCAATTATTTGGGTAGAAACCGTCCTTAAAGTCTCAAACTTATGTGAATTTTTAACTTTTAATAATTAGATGTCTGCTCTGCTACCGTTTGATCTGTTGAAATTACAAGATACAACTTAAAAAGAAGTTAAAATAACACCCACAACAAATAGGTGAACTTTTGGACCATAAGGTCATTGGTTCAAACCCCTTGTATGTCCTCTCCGGGCTGCAGCGTGCATGGCTGCTGACTGATCCTCTCATATACTCAACGTAATACCATGTGTGTACTTGTATGTATTATCCAAGATCCGTCTAATGCTAATGCTAAAGAATGTGACCTGTTAGCTGCCATTTTCAGAAATGATGGAGGTGAATGATCAGTAAATGTACTTTTAGCACATGTTAGAAGAATATGTTCCCAACAGTCGCATTCTTTCATTGTGCCTTTACATTTCCTACCTACGTTAAGATGCTTGCTGATCTTCTTCTATGCTCCAACAGTTGTCTTGCAACAAGCATCACTAGGGATGTCCCGATCAGTATCGGGAGTTTAGTATTGGGGCTGATTCAGGATTTTTTACAATTATCAAATCGGTATCAGGCTTCTGCCAAACCACATCTTTTGTAGTCATTCGCTTTAGGTCTGCCATGAACCAAAACCACGTCCTTGTAGCACCACAGTGTCTTCTTCTATTTCAGTGGTGGCTGACTAGCGCCAAAGCTGCCAAAATCAAGAAGAAGCAAAACTAAACACGTCTGCTGTGTGGAAGGACTTTACTCTGGAAAAAATCTATCTATCTGGATTTTAATAGCACTTTGTGCAATGCAGATGTTTGGCGAGGTGGTAGTTAGATATTGTTAAGATGAAAAATCTTCCAGAGATCCTTCAGTTGTGGAGTTTATTGCACAAGGTACCAGCTACCCTCTACATTATCTCTGACAGAAAGATTTATTGCACTGAATCCAGTCTTGCGGTGCGCGAGTTATCTAATAGAATACAAGAAAGATAATAGATAATCTCTGAGGGAGTAGATTTAGTTGATGTAAGATTGATGCTGCCATTGCACACCAAGCATTCTGTGAACACGACTTTCCATGTTGTAACCACATGTTAAAGGGGAACTACTGATTTTTGCAACCTGGACCTTATTTCTAGCATAAAATACAGTCGTTTACTCACCCATATAACTTTTGTATTATTTGCACTCCTTCAGGACATAATTAGATCTGAGTATATCCACATTATTGGGAGTGACTGGGGCACCGAAACACAGCCTCTAAATAACACATTACTGGCTACGAAACTCGTTCATTTTGCCAATATTTTGTTATCGTGCTGCTGCTTCTGCTATTGGGGGAAAAAAATAAATGAATAAATAAAAAAAATTGCAAATTACAGGTAAACAAGCGCTCAGAAATGACATCTTCTGGAGTCTATAGGTCAATCTACAGACCCCGGATGATGATAACATGCATCTCTTGACTCAACGGGAATTAGCGCTAGCGTCTCACAACAAAATATTGGTGAAATGAACGAGTTTCACGGCGGATAATGTGTTGTTTAGAGGCTGTGTCTCGGTGCCCCATTCACTCCCACTATATGGATATACGCTGATCTAAATATCTCCTGAAGGAGTGCAAATAACACAAAAGTTATATGGGTGAGTAAACGATTGTATTTCATGCTAGACATAAGGTCCAGGTTGAAAAAGAACAATAGTTCCCCTTTAAGGCGTATTAGTTACCGAGTACTGTCATTTTCTTGGACATTTCTTCAGTGTTCACGAACATAAAATGGATTAGGGTTAGGATTCCAAAAACCACAACAATCACATTCGTGAGGGTATTCAGAAATAATTCCTAAAGCACAATGTAAAGCTCTGAGGACACCGGTCTACTCTTGTCCACTAAACATGTCTATGTGCTGTTGTCAGTGTCGCTATGTAGATGAAGCCTATTTTAATACCATTTCCTGGCAGCCTGCGGCGTGGTGTTGTGGATGATTGGCTAGCCCCCTGGATGGCCGTGATTGGCCGATGTCAGACTGAATTTTCCCCGAGGCTAATCCCTCTCGAACACACAGACCAATGCACATCGTCAGACACGCCCCCACGCTCATAAACACAAGCGGGCGGACACAAAAAGAATTTTAAAAAAAGCGCACACACAAACACAGGTGTTTTCTCTGTATGCCCGCCACATTGTCTGAATGTTAATTACATGCAGAAGGCATCTGGGCCCGTCCGTTGCTAATCCTCTTTTAATTATATGTGTCCTCACAATGACACAAGGTTTACAATGGTGATTACAGCCGTATTAGACATAGTGGGAAATAGGTAGGAGGACGTCAAGGGAAATGGCAATCATGATAAAGCAAATAATGGTGCTTGTTTGTCCGTGGCATGATGTAGTGATAGGGGCGGGGGTTTCGATTTTTTTAAATCCATTCCACGAAAGCATTTTAAGTGTCTTACAGTTTACCCACAGCTTATATACACATTTACAGAAGAGGGAATCGTATGTTTAGCTTGTCAAAGTCATTCTGTACATCGTAGTAAGTGGTGACAAGCATATTGCCTCCTCTTGATATTGTTGTGATATGCATCTTTGCAAACAGTTGACTTATCCAGGTCTACGCGTCTACAGATTCATTCGTACGTTGCCTGGCCTCATGGAATTAACACATGGATCTAACTAATCAAAGAGGTAAGAGCCTCCTATTGGATAATTACTGCATGGATGATTATCTTTTAGCTGGCTACAAGTTACTTAACCCCAACTGATGCAATGAGTAGCTTCTCATTTCTTCAACAACCATGTTTAAAGACACATCCTGTTAGTCTGTTTGAGAAGGGTCAAATCATTGGCATGCATCAAGCTGAGAAAACATCTAAGGAGATTGTAGACACTAAAACTGGATTAAGAACTGTCCAAGGCATTATTAGAAACTGGAAGGAGAGTGGAGAAGCATCAGGGTAAGAAGAGAGGCAGATGAAGTGATGCAGCCATCATGCCTAGTGTCTACTGTACAAGCCTGTGCTATGGGGCAGTGCTATGATCTGGGTCTAGGTTCATTAGCTGACTACCTGAATATACTGAATGAGCAGCTTATTCCATCAATGGATCATATTCCAAGATGACAATGTCAGGATTCATGGGGCTCAGATTGTCAAAGAGTGGTTCAGGGAGCATGAGATGGATTGTTCCACCACAGAGTCCAGACCTTAACCCCATTGAGAATCTTTGGGATGAGCTGGAGAAGCTTTGAGCAGCGGTCAGACTCTCCATCATCAATACAATGAAGGTCCAATATAATATTACAGTGTGTGACCAGGCTGTTGTAAATATGGAACCAATATTCACTCTGGTGACTCCGCCTACAAACAGTTAGGCTGGATGGATTTGTAAAACCTACTGAAGTTGCAGTTTTAGGAAAAACTGCAGATTAAATTTGAAAACGTATTCACATCCAAATTTGAGGAAAAACCCTGGAGCCTAAAACCAATGGACGAACCCATCGATCCAAATGCCTGACTGGTCGTGTTGAGATCATCTGGCTGCCCGAACCATCGGGGAAAATTCCACTTCTCGACTTTCACAAACTCCCGGGTTACTTTTGCAGAATATATGAAACACCGTCCAATTGACTTTGCTTCATTTGACTGAATCTGAGCTGACAACACAGCCCTGTGAAGATCAGAATTCATCCAGCTGAACACTAGTGTCATTGTCACTGGAAGCCGTGCATACCATCACACTGCGGTTACGATGTTTTACAGATGATGTTGTATGCTTCGTACAATGAGCAGCACCAAAAAGTCAAGAAACTCTAGTCCTGTTGCCTTTCTTTAGCATTTTTGGATGTACCCTGACCTGGCAGCTTCCCAGACGAGGTTGAGTTTAGTTTCATCTGTCCATCCACTCTGTTTATTGTCTAATCTGTCCTTTCTGTTCTGGAGGTTCATGAATGATTTTCACCTTGTGGTGAACCCTCAGTGTTTGCTCCTCTGTAGTCGGCTCTTGCATACCTCCTTGAGAGCGTCCTTCACTTGGCTGGGAGCTGTGAAGTAGGTTTTTATTTACTCTGGCAAAGATGCAGAGATCATCCACCAGTTTTGAATCTGAAGCCATAAAATGAAAACAATGACCTGAGAAAAAATGAAAAAATAAAAATCTCTTTACAGCTGAGAGGGTGGCAGAATAAATCGTTTATGCAGGGTTTTCTTTTTCTTTTCTTTTTTTGTCATTTGTCTTCCCGTGCATCTCTGGCCCTCAGTTAGCAGAACAACTCTCCACACTTCTGCTGTCCACCCACTCTGCGTTCTGCTGGATTTCAAGAGTGCGAGTGACGCATGTGCGGAATAAATCGAAAAGGATCTCTGTGATTTCCCGCACTGCTACGTGTCCTGTTAAATATGGACTCGGCGTTGGCTCCGCTCGAGAACAGTGCAGTCAGCGTTTCGCCAGCAAGAGCCTGCTGAGGAATGTCCCCGGCGCTGGCAGGCCGCTGTGGACAGAACATCTGCCCCGGAGCCAAGGTCCCAATCGAAACAATACGCAGAGCGAGAGCCGTGGAGGAAATAGCAAAGAGCTGCTCCAACAGACCTCTGGGATGATAAGTAGCTTTAAGGCTTTAAAAAAAATGACAGAACACCAAGAGAGATCCAACAGAAACACACACATCCGAGACCTTTTGTGTAGTTGGAAGGTGTGGATATTTGGGGAGAGCCAGGAAGAGGGACCGTATGAACGCTCACACATGCGCACCTCCTCTCCTTTAAAGGGCCCTAAGGGAGCTCCTCTCAGCGTGTAGGGGGAAACCATGAATAAAACGCCCATTTGACCCTCGTCGCTATAAAGCCTGTCTTTGTTGGTCCTCACAGGACCCTCTTTATCCCTCCTCCGTCCTTCTTTTCCCTCCTCTCCCTCTCTCTTAGATGAAATCTTGCCCTTTTGTTTTCCACTCCATCCTGTCATGGAAGGGCTTTCATGTAATATGCATGAGGCTCAGTGGGCTTCTTTTTTTTTCTTTCTCTATTTTGAAGACATACAGTGGACGGCACAGTGGCGCCCCACATTGCGGCGGCGACCTCAGAACCCGAGCAAAGTTGACCCTTGACCTCTGCCGTTGCTGGCTAGCATCCTCGGTGCTGCTCATTAATCACCACCAGCTAAAATGAAGGATTTATAGGACGAGATGAGACGGGCGTACGGGCTGGAGATAAAGAATGCGGCGGCGGCTGTTGCGTTGGAGGGTGGAGCCTCGTGCATGTGCGTTAAAGTGCAGCAGATTCCTGTGAAGATTGCCTCTGGCCTCTGCGTCTGTGTTCCACGGCGGGACAATGGTCTCCTTCAGTGTTGTGGGTGCGTTGTCGAAGGCTGGCTTGTGTGTGTGTGTGTGTGTGTGTGTGTGTGTGTGTGTGTGTGTGTGTGTGTTGGAAAGCGCTGGTATGCGAGTGTGTCTCCGAGAAGGCTGCATGGCTGAATACTGACTCAGTGTGCCTCTGCCGTCTCTCTTCTCACGCAGGGAAACAGTGAGATCACATGCTTCTCAAAACGCGCACACTCAGCGTGTCGGGCGGGGGTTACAGGCCGCTATCTCAGCTCTTTTAATAAAAATCACATGTCGACGTTCAGTGTTTTCCACCGCTGGTGTGATGATGCAGGAGCGTTCCCGCTTTAAAGGGACAAACCAGTCAGTTTCTCAAACTGTTTTCTCTCGTGTTTAACCAAAAGTACCAAAGCCGTCTCCCCTCAGACATCAAACCCAAGGTGCCCAGCTTTTACTACCTGCGTCTCCACATCCGTTTCCAGCCAGCTCTTCAGATCTAATCTCACTTTCACGCTTTGCATGTAATAAAATCTGACATAATTTGGGCAGCGGCGGCCTCTAATGGATCCCTACCGTTGTTTCTGAACCAAAAATGATGCTTTTTTTTGTGCACATCTGCGTCATGTTTTTGGCTTTTTTGACATGCAGAAAATTCAGATTATAACTTGAACCCTGGAAGCTTCCACAATGCTCCTTCAGATGTATTTAATATTTAGTCAACGTGGACCGAATGGTTTCCAGGCTGTCATTGCTAAGAACCAGATATCCTTTACGGTACTTTTTCCGTTTTTTCTAAATGAAGTAGCCAAAAGTCGCAGCACCCTTGTTGAGTAGGTGATCTTTGAAGTGACACAGGACTCATTGTGTGTTCAAAAACCAAAAGAAGGCAAATGCGATCCAAATGTGGTCAGAGATGAGACACTGAAGTCTCTCGGTTCCGATTTCGCATTAACATCTATTCCCTTACATCTATTTCTGCGGGCAGATGCCCAGCTTTTCGTATCCGTGGCATTAAAATGCGTCTCCAGCCACCTCTTTAGATCTGATCTCAGGGTCAAGCTTCATAGGTATTAAAGTCCGACATACTTTGGGTAGAAGCTGTCTCTAATGGATCTCTGCTGCTGTTTCAGAACCAAGAACAGTGGTTTTTGCCACACACCTTATTCATGGATATCAGACCTGACGTTTGCTAGACCTGCACAGAACTCATAAAAGCTTCTATTTGCAACATAATCTCTGGTAATAAAGACACAAAGATTGAGGAAATACCTTAACCACATGTGTATCCTTGTACATCAACAAGGACAGGATATGTTAAAAGGCTCTCATTAAGAACGAACAAGGATCACTTATGGTGATTTTCTTATGATATTGTATATTTTTGTTTTTCTAACTGGACGAGGAAAGAGTCAGAGCACCCTTGCTGAGTAGACGGTCTTTAAAGTGACTCAGGACTCATTGTGTGTTCACCACTTCCAGATGTGGTCAGTGTCCTGGATGTGATCAAACCTGTACTTTCCCCCGGGATGGATGTTAATGTGAGGTCTGAACAAGCTTTGACTGCAACAAAACAACATGTCAATCCATTACCAGACTGTAAACTGAGGCATTTACAGCAACACGGCAACATATGAGGCAATTTGATTGTCCCTCATTGCCTCATGGCTAATGTCCCAAGCTCTGGCTTCCCAGGTAACCCTCTCGTATAAAGTGTTCTAAGTGAAACAAACGCTAAAATGTTGCTAGCGTAAGGACGGAGCTAGCTGAAAAAAGCTAAAAGACAATACCAGGAGGCCGCTCCATCTGGGTTCACCTGAGGCTCCTAGCTCGCTATTAGCATGGTGAATTTAGAGGCAGGAACTGTAGGAAGTTGTCAGTTTCCTTGCAATAAACATTTGTGAGACTCTTTTCTTGTGTCAGGCGCCTTAAAGCAGAGAACAGTTCAGTTTTCTACCTGAACTCTTTTCCTCAACCAAGTTTTTGCCACCCAACATGGCTACAACTTGGTGAATTTCATTATCATTCATGGTCCTTTGTCCCGTCATTAGGCCTCATTAACAGCTGATCTGTGGATAGACAGCCGTCATTCTGAGTTCTCACTCTGACATGCAATCGTGACTGGTGCCAAAAATCCAGAAAATGTTATTAACATGGATAATAACATTGTCAGTTGAGACGGTTTCAGAGTCGTGCAGTGTTTCTGTTTTGGATGTTTTTTTCTTCTTCTTTGCGGCATTTAATTCAAGCAGGTTCTAACACGGTGCAGAGTACACGCTCGGTGTGTGATGTGGGAGTCTGTCTCCCTCTCTGGAGGAATTTCGTCATGTTGATTTGGGCCAAGTTCAACTTTAGTTCAACGAAGAGTTCACAACAAAGCGCGTCTAAAAAAGGACGGCGTTCAGCGTTGCAGATTTTGCGATTCCCTAATTAAAAGCAGTAACGAGGATTGTCCCTGCGTTGATTTGTGAGTCTGTGTTAGTGTGTCTCGGTGCACGCCGTTGCATCAGCGGCGTTTCAGTAATAAAAACGTTTCCATGGCTTTTTTTTTTTTTTTTAAATTCAACAGCCGGCGGTGTCATCCTGTAAATCCTCAAGCCTCAACCTGCCTGGAGAAGCTGCTAAACCGCCTGAAAGCATTTCATTAGTACGGGCTTGGGTGCAGATTTAGCATCAGCTGCTGGTGTAAACGCCGTTTCTGATGGGTTTCGGTTTTTGTTCGGGGTGACATTGTTACAGTGCAAACTCTAAATCATATTGAATGTTATTGCTTTGACCCCTGAGGGGGGAGGGGGGGGGAACGTTTAGCCTGAATTTGTTGGGAAAAGTTTACACTTTGTATAAAAGTTTGTTTTTACCAGACAACGGCACCGGCAGTAAAATACACCCGCAACATTGTTGCACACCAGCAAACACTTGAGCTTTTTTTTTTTTTGCAGTTTGCAGTTTGCATGCAAATCTTTACAAAAATACACCACACACGCACAGTCTTCATCGGGATCTGCCTGGGGGGGCGGCACTGCCTCACCCCTGACCTTGTCAAAGCTCCTCGATGGGGGCAACACCCTCCAGCTGAGAGCAGCACGGAGGAGGAAGAGGAGGAGGAGGGAGGGAGGAGAGCGAGAAGGAGGAATGAAGGATGTTTACAGGGCTTGTGTATCTGTATCACGGCTGCTGTCTCGGGCTGCCTGTCTCCACCTATCTGTTTCCATTCTTCACCCCTCCGCTATCAGCCAAACTTGAGCCATTTAAATTCTATCTGGGCTCCGAAACATCTGTCACTGCCTTATCTGTGGAGAACGGGAAAGATTTAGTGGCATTCAGGATTTTATAGAGTCGACTCTGTCGCCACTTCCACTCGGCTCCTCTGCACATCACGGCTCAACGCCCACGCGGAACGCATACCTCCTCGCATAGAGACGCAGAGGTAGATGTACTGTACATGCGTTAACATGCATACCATCCCCCATCTAAATCCCTCTTTCTCTGCCGTGCAGGATTCTTTGCTCTCTGCAGGGTTTGGTTGCCTGCACCAGCCCCTCTCCATTGCTTCCATCCTTCCTTCCTCCTCTTCCCTTCCTCCTCTTCCTCCTCCCTGCTTGTGCCACCAGCTGGGCATGGCGGGATCCCAGGCTGCCCTGGGTTCTGCTCGACCGGCTTTTCCGCTCTGGCACGGCACCACAGGCCCGGCGTACTGTACCCAGTGTGTACGTGCATACATCCCAATGTACACGTTCCACCGAGGACGTTTTTATTTATTTTATTTTTTTCTCCAGCGCAATTATGCAGCCCATTGAATAAAAATAATGACCCGAAATGATTTTCCATTTAAGTTAATGACTAATATGCTGCGATAATTCATCTAACTGTGTGCATTTTTGTTTGGAGGACAGTGATTAATGTGCAAACAATTGAAATGAACAGAAGGATTATGACAACTGCAGCTAACCACCTGTTTGACGGCATCTTTTGTAGAAAATCATTATTATGGCCGTATGGTAAATTATATACAACACATACTGTATTTGTTGCATGCGTACACAGTGTGGTGAGTGGTGATCATTTCAGTAGCTGTTAGTCTTGAGGAAAAAAACTGCAGAATCTCGAGAAATTTATAAAACCAGGCAGAGCATAAGGAAATACTGCACACACTTAGTAAAGAAATTAAAGAGCTGAAGGCCAGCGTGCCTCATGTCGTCTGGATCTGGACCATAGACTGTATAAAAAATGTACACAACTCCAGTTCCTCCCATTGGTCAAAATCAGCTGTCAATCATGTCACTTCCTGTTTTAGTTTGGCCCATGCCCCACCCACTAACATGGAAGAAGAGGAGGAGGAGCTTGTATGACCTATGCTTCATCCAGCCACCAGGGGGAACTCCACACACTTTGACTTCACTGTTGAGGAGCTGTCATGGCGTCCATTTTTTATACAGGCTATGGTCAGGACCAAAAAGTTGCATGTTTTTGCAGCAGTTGTGGCAGTAGTCTTGGAGCAGAGAAGAACCCCAACTGGAGTCCAACTGTTGCCAAACGTGAACCCAGACGTCCACAAGTGGCCAACCATCGGTTCGGTGCATTGCGGTCTTTAGACTCTGGCTCATCATCCATCATCAATCATCATCAAAGCAGTAAAACAAGTTATTTTTGGAAGACCAGGTCCGTGCAGATAGACAATAGATGTGGACGAACTGTTATGTCTCGCCCCTTCTGCACCATAAACACATCGTTCTCCACACTGTCTACGTCTTCTTCCTCGTTTGTCACTCCATAAACAGCAACTGGAAGGAACCAAAGTGACTCTCAGATGGGTTATATATGACTATTGAAATGCTACACATGTAAATAAGCTGATAAAAAAGAAATAATTATAAAGCAAACTCAGTCTTGCTCAGTCCTAAAATAATATATAATATGATAAATCTCCATGCCTGAAAACAATCAAAAGCTACAGTACAAACACCAGAATCCACACCTTAGGTTTTAAATGCGTGGACATTTATTTAATATTCTAACATTTAGAGTCAGATATTTAAATCTGAATAACTTTTTTTTTTCAGCTTAAATCAGTCAAAGCTATTCAACCTGAGCAGCTGCCATAATGCAAACGAAGCATTTAAACCGTCAAGAGGCACTTAAACTGTCCACTGAAACAAAGAACAAACATTTGGAAGATTACTCACCTCTGCATGACTGACTGATTAACAAAAAGCTTTAGCGGGTACTTGGACGTGCCAGAAAATAAAATAACGTTCTCAGCTGTAGAAACGTGGAATAAAACACGGATATAGTCCTAATGTGTTAACTCATTCTTGCGGGATCTTTGGGAATCGTGTAAAATGATTTCCCCTTTGCTTGTCCTACACTATTCTGGCATCCTGGGGCACAACAGCTGTCGACTATGTTTGGATGCAACCGGTACAAGGACAAGTTAGTCAGTTAGCAGTAATTTGAAAAGCGAACTTCCCTGCTAAAATGGCGGTGTTGTGATTTCTGGTGCAGGTTGACGTTGGCTACCAGCGCCCTATAACGTGTCCACCTGCTGGGCCTGTGCTACCCCTCACCCCTCAGAGGCCTCGGCTGTTTCTGCCCTCCTCCCCCTTCGCTCTCAGCCTCCCTCTCTCTCTCTCTCCCCTCCTCTCTGCTATCCAGCGTCACTCGTCCCTGCCTGGAGAACCCTCAAACCCGGGTGAAGAGTACACTGTTTCCACCTGTCTCTCCTCCCACACACACACACACAAACACACACCGGCAGCAGCGGCGACCTGGGCAGCAGTTTGTTTACTCTGATAGAGCTCTGTTATTCGGCTCATTATTCTCACCTCCTCTCCTTCCTCTCTCTATCGGACCCGACACAGACATGACAATGACGGTTGTGTAAGAGTTCATGTGCAAATTAACGCTCGTTTCCAAAGCGAAAAGGTCTTCCGGTGAGTGTGTGTGTGTGTGTGTGTGTGTGTTCGTGTGAGAGAGGCAGAAAGGAATGCATTTTTATGAAGCCGTTGTTGTTTGTCAGATGAGAGTGAGACTAACAGCTGGTTCTTTACTGGACTGATAGGAGGATTTGAAGGTCAGTACTGATAGATACATATTTATTTAAGCTGTAGATAGAAGGTATTTACTGGAAATATTCTCTTTTGTTAAAACTACAATCATCAGAATCAGAATACTTAATTAATCCTTCAAGGTGATTGTTTTGTTGCTCCCATAGAGCAACAGACGCAAGGTGACAAATATTGCTCATGTATTCACAAGCGTAAAATGCCTCAGAAATTAATTATAAAAGAGTCTGAAGTGTGATGCCGCGCAGCAAGAAGGTTCTAGGTTCTAATCCACGGGCCGACTGGTTCCTTTCTGTGTGGAGTTTGCATGTTCACCTTGTGTCTGCGTGGGTTCTCTCGGGCTTCCTCCCACCGTCCAAAGACATGCTGGTTAGGTTCATTGGTGAGTATAAGTGGCTGCCTGCAACAGACTGGAGACCTGTCCAGAGTCTACCCCGCCTCTTGTCCAATGACCGCTGGGATTGGCTCCAGGACACACAGATCCAGAAGATGAATGAATGAGTCTGTTACTGAAGGTTCTCCTCAGACTGGCCGGTGAATTGTGGAGTGGGTGGAAGGAGTTGTCCAGGAAGGTCTTCACTCTTGCCTGACGCTGTGTTCAAAGACTCCAGCTCCACCTCTACAACAGATCCGTTAGTTGGGTCTTTTAGGCTCTCAGCCTGCTGCAGGAGCACCACAGACTCACAGGGCATCCTTGACATTGTCCTGCAGATGTTGAAGGACCTCAATCTCCTCAGAAAGTACAGTCGACTCTGGCCCTTCCTGCAGAGTAACCTCAGTGTCCTTCGACCAGTCCAGTTTATTGTCAGTGTGCACTCCCAGACATTTGCACTAAAGGTTTTTTTTCACAGTTTCCGCAGCAAATTGATATTGTTAGGAGGCTGAATAGCATGAAATACTAAAGGATATTTCTGTAAGGGAGGATAAAGGCGTTCTGTGAGGTGTAAGGCATATCTCCGCTAAGGCTGCACAATCTTCCACCTCGAGTAACGCAAAACGTTTACATCAGTTTCCAGCGGCGCCTCGATCAAAACGCTCAGTTTTGAAGAACGGCTAGATCTCTGAAGTGCATCAATGATCTGTGCAAAAAATAAATAAATAAATAAAAATCTCAAAGGCAGGGAGTCGGCTTTATGGCTCGTGAAATTGTCACATTTCGGTGGCTGGGAAATGCCGTCGGAGTCTATGTAATAAGGCGGAGCTGAGGCGTAAACGTGTGTCATCTAACCGCGGCTGAAATCTGATAAAGTGCTCAATGAATTTTAGCCGTTTAGTCAAATATGTCATTCCTGGAAGAGTTGTTGAAGGAAGAAGTGGGGATGTAAAAACCAAAATAGAAAAACAAATGAGCATTTCATCAGATTCTTCAAAGTATTTCACTTTCCAAATAGCTTGATGACTACATATATATAAATCCACATGTATTCATATTAAAAGTTCATGCTCTACTCGGAATTCAGTAACCATGGCCTAACTTTAAATAAGACTGCGTTGAAACTGGTATCTCTAGAGACATTTTGGACTACAAGAGAAGGTAAATAAACTTCAACAGTGGTCTAAAAACATGACGAGAGTCTGTTTTTACAGGCTAAAGACATCTGAAGGTGACAAATGAATGTGTAGCAGCTAAGCTAAGCTGCAGATGGGGTACCATTAGCAAAGGTCTACAACTTGTCCCTGAAGAGCGGTTTTGAAGCTCATTGTTGTGTCTCCAGCAGCTGCCATCTTGGTTGTACCTATACCTATGGAGGTCTGTAGTGGTTATACCAAGTTACACCAATCAGGCATAACATTATGACCACCTTCCTAATATTGTGCTCTTCAGAGAATGGACATGGGCGTCCTGAGGATGTCCTGTGGTGTCTTGCAGCAGAAGGTTGTTAGTAGCGGGCCGTGAGGGGATGGCTGCTGCCGTCAAGGAGTGTCATTGCTATGGGGTGGAGGTGCCTGGTCTGGTCTAGGTGGATGATCTACACCAATGAATGAATGAATGCCAGGTCCAGAAGTTTCCCAGCAGAACACTGAACTGTCACAAGATGGTTTAAATGTTATTCACCTCTTATAATGTCATAATGTTATGGCTGATTGTGTCATTGGCTCCGTTTATCAGCCTCTGAGTTTGCTCCATGGTAACAGCATGCGTAACAACAGGCTGCCTGAGCCTCCGTGCATCTCTACCAACGGTCTGACTTCCTGTTTCTGTGTGTGAGAGCATTGTTGAGCAATAATTTCATCGCTGGCTGTGGTTTGGGTTTGATCCTCTGGTCTTGTGTAAACTGGGGCCTCTCAGTAAGCATCTGTTTCCTCTGTCCCGCTGGGTCAATGGACAACACACATACATACCCACACACTGCCATGTAGACTCATGTTAGGAAGACCTCCAGGAGTGTTACGAGTCTGGAGGGGGTTGTGTGTTAGCCTTTGATGCAGCCGAGGGGGTGAAGACGTTCGTAGAAGCGTTTGGGTTGTTGTGAAATCCTGGTCAGATTACGCTTTAGTATGTAACATGTCTCTCTGTGTGTGTGTGTGTGTGTGTGTGTGTGATTATGTGCTGTATAGTCATAACCCCAATCCCGGTTCTGCTCCCTCTAACCCCTCCCTTTAACTCCAGATGATTTATTTTCACCACATGTTATGAAGAGCTCTCTCCCCTCGGCCTCACCACGTCCCCTCTGAGCACGGCCTTAAAAACCGCCAGTATGGGATTGATTAACCGCGGCGAATAACACAAAGCAGACATGTTTGCGTCTGCGAGGCGACTGAGGTTCCACTCTGGGGTGGAAGGAAACGTCCACCACTTTCTCTTAGTGTGGCTAACGGTGAGCTGGGATGTGGCTAATTAACGCAGCAGCCACAACTTTTGAAACAGCTTTTTTTTTTTTTTGCGAGAACTTTATTTTTTTTACTTTTCCTTTTTTCTGTTTATTTTTATGTATTTTGTTATTTGTATTTATTTTATTTAATATTTTATTATTATTTTCTAAATTTTATTTTTTATTTATTTTTATTTTTTTTTATTTTTTATTTTAATGTTTTTCTTTTTTTAATATATATATATTTCAGATTTATTACCCATAATACCTCTGCAATAACTTGTAAATATATAACCCCTGTAATTCCTGTTTACATTTCCACTTTAGTCACTCTTACAGTCATGTTTACGTCCTACATGGACAGTTTTGATAGATTTTTCTTTTTTGTTTGTGTATATCTTGTATTGTTCCGTTGTGTTTTGTTCCCTAAAAGAGTCTTGTACTTACACGTCATGCTGCTCTCTTCTGCCTTAAATTGCCCCCTGGGGACAAATAAAGTTTCCTGAATCTGAATGAAACTCCAAGATGTGTGGTGGAAAATGAGAATGCGGTTCGTTCACAAACAGGAAGCCCCAGCACACAGACAACACTTCTTCAACCCATCCCCCAAAACATCAATCGCAACTAGGTGGCTCCGCCCACTGTGGAGCATCACATCTTTATTTTTTTCCCACCTTTACTAGCAACACTGGATTCATTCACTCAGTGTCCCACATGGATTCCAGCTTTGTTCCTTGTTTGAGCAACCGCCTGTTTTCATTTCTGTCCCTCTTGGTAACCCTTCACATGATGTTTACCCCACGTGGAGCAAACATGCTCAGAGAGGATGGGTTTATTCCAACCAGAGAGAAACGGTTAGATTCAGTGTTTACGTGGTTGTTAGCCGCTAATTCTCCTCCGTTGAACATGTTATCTCGATCTGATTGAAAAGTCCATCTGATCTCCCATTGGTGTCCCTGAAGAGAGGTTTTAAAGCTCAGTGTTGTGCCTCTGTTGTGTCTGACTCCGCCTACCTCCTGGGTAATTCAAAAAACCATGTTTGTACCAGGCTGTAAATATATTCTGGACATTTAAACATGGAGGTCTATATCTAATATTCCAGGCATAACATTATGACCACCTTCATCCAAAAGGCAACTAGACCTCTGGAAGTTTGACCTCTCATCCGAGTAGCTTAATACACTTGGGTAAAAACTGGTCCATCGCAAAGACAAAAGACCCAGACTGAAACAGAACGATGTGATGTACGTTGTGCAGTGAGGATTGTACAGTTTGGTACATTGGGGAAACCAAACAACCCATTCACAAACGCATGTATGAACACAGGAGAGCCAGCTCATCAGGAAACTGCTCAGGACAAAGTACACTCCTTTGACGATAACGACGTCCAAATCTTAGCCAGAGGAGACCGATGGTTTGAAAGAGGAGTACAGGAAGACATTTATGTCAGATTGGAAAAACCTTCTCTGAACAGAGGAGGTGGACTGAGATTTAATCTGCCATCAATTTACTATACAGTTTGAACTTCTGTCCCAGTTTCAACCTCATTCAAACCTTGAGACTGGAGACTCTGACTGATTACGATCCCTTAGAGCACCAGTCATAAGGAGAAGGGACAAGGACAAATGGTCTCTATCAAAGACAAGTAAGTAGCTGTTATTGGAAATTAGCTGCACCAGTTTCTGGTCATTAACGCAAACAAGTCAAGCAAGTTTCTGATGGGTTACCCACAGAGTCTCCTATTTAAACTTCAACTTCCCACTAGTCCTTAGAAACTCACTATGAGTGATGAAATTTCTTCTCAAAAAACAAACAAACAAAAAACTACAACTCCAGTTGCCTTTCTTAAATGGTTTTTGGAGATACCATGACCTGGATGACTGAGAACCTTCACAGATTGCCACCTTCCAAATATTGTGCAGGTGGGAGCATTTTTATTATGATAGATCTCTGGTTCTGGCATATTATTGTAATGCTGTAATGTAATGATGACTAATGCCATCTTAAAATGTAAAGAACAGACTCAGAGCTAGCTTTCTAGATAATGAGAGTGTTTGCTTGGCGTCAATGTGACAGTGACAGCTAATATATAACTGGTATATGTTTTTATTTTGTTGAATATTGCACGTAATTTCAAGTTTGGTGCCACTAGCTAGCTGCAGCATTTTTTGGTTTGTCCATGAATCTTCTGGTCCACCATGTTGCTCCAGTGTGAAATCTTCCGACAGATACTTGACAGAATTACCCAGAAATCTTTGGCAACCATTTCAGGAGAAAATAAATAAATAATAAATAAAAAATAAAAAATTCTCAACATACTCGAGCCAAGTATTCGGGCTGTTTTGCAACTCCAGATATCGTCAGCTCGTGCAGGTTATAAAAACTGACAGAATAAGGATCTGCTTTTTGTCTGTGTCTGTTTTTAGTTTATGGGGGAGTAGAAACAGTTTGTTTTTACAAACTAGTTTGGTGTAAATATTAGACACCGACTTTGATCAGTTTGCATGTTGAATTTTTTGCCAAGTTGCTCATCAGAGCTGCTGAGAAAAAACCTAGATTCCAAGAAGTTCAGTGCGAAAATGACGACTTTTCCGTCCAACAGCAGAGCATTAAGAAGTATAGAAACTGGAAAATACTCGGACAACATAAACCTTGCCAGAATGGTCCGCCCAAACTTGGATAAACTCTATAGGCGTTAACGCGGCCTTCCTCTAGTGCCAATCTCTGAGCCAGAATATTTTTTCTGTTGTTGTTTTTTAGCTTTCCTGGAATTTATTAAGCATTACAGCCTCATGTGGCTTTTTCTGCACAGCTGATAAATGCTCCATTGGCTGTCTGCGCTGGATCCCTTAACCTGAACTGATTCTAATGTGACATTTTAATCAGATTCCACACGAGTATGCATGAATGTGTTCATCACCGTCATTACTATTAGAATGCCGCGTTTTTAGTGATGAGTTTCTGTGTCTCGTAATTGCTGTTTTTGCCGAGGCTGCTCCACTCTGCCAAGAACATAATTCAGGACAAAAAAAATAAAAAATAACACCAACTCGTTTATTTATTTATTTAGCATGAAAATGGTGAAATGTAAAAAGATGAATATTGGCACGGCAAATCAGCTATTGGCAGGTTAAGTCCAGAAAAATTGGAGAAGAGGAGGAAAAAATTCGCTTTTAGCTTTTAAGAAACCGTATTGATTGAATGTCAGTTCCAGGGTCGCTCGTTGGACGTGCTTTACAGTGTCTGGACTTTCCCGTTTTGAAATTGGGGCCCGGGGTCTTTAACGGGCACCGGTATGGCCATAAGTCAGCTGTGTCAGACAAGAAGAAAATCAAAACCCTCTGTCGCAGCAAGACAGTCGGAAAAAAAGAAAGAAGAAGAAGCTGCACGCACTCTCTGGCTCGCTGTCACACACATATCACTGACCTAGAACAAGTTCTTCCCTCCTTAGCTTTTTCTTTTTTCTTTTTTCTTCTTCTCCTGGTTGAAGTGTGCGGATGCTCGCGCGTGCACGTCATCGTCTGGCTGTGAAAGCGGCCCGAGTGCGTGCACACTTACACTTGGCGGCGGCGGCGGCGGCGGCAGGGATGTGTCTCCTCTCCACCGGTTCAGCACTAATGAGGCAGGTGACAGTGTGGGTCTGAGCGATGGAACGGAGTGTCAGCGGGCCTCCCGACTGCCGCCTGGCTCTGCATGACAACGTGGCGGGGAGGACGCCGGCGAACGGGAACAAAGGCGGGAAGGGAAGACGGGACAATGGACGGAGAAAGAGAGGGATTAATGCCGCCTTTAAAGGCTGACAGAGACGGAGTTTGACCGGAACGAAGGCCAGCAGCCGCGGTTTTGGACTCAACATACCCATGCTGACATCTGGCGTATTTGCATCCGACTTGTTTCGTGCCAAAAAAATTCCAAAATTTGAGTGGAGTGTTGATCCAAAACCCTGTATGGGACAGGTTGAAAATGAAATAGCTGCTCTTGCTGTCTGCAAAGTTAAGTCTGGATTCCTAACACAAACTTTTTCTTCTTTTTTTTTCTAAGAACGCGTTTGCCTTCCTTTGATGAAAGTAATTTAGCCGTTTGACAAAGAGAAATATAGAAGAGGAGCTAGATGAGACGGTGTTGAGATGTGGTAGAATCACAGATTAACAATACACCAATCAGTCTTAACATTATGACCACCTTCCTAATGTTGTGCAGGTCTTCCTTGTGGTGACTCATCAGAGAATGGACGTGGGCCTTCTGAGGGTGTCCTGTGGTGTCTGGATACAGGATGTTGTTAGCGTGGGGGTCTTTGAGGGGAGGGGCCTCTGTGGATCATCCCACAGATACTTGATCAGTTTGGGATCTAGTGAATTTGGAGGCCAGGTCAACACCTTGAGATGTTCTTCATGTTTTTTTGATTTTTTTGACTGGTGTCCTGTCCAGCAGGAGTGTCATTGCTATGGGGTGGGGATGTCTGGTCTGGTCTAGGTGGGTGCTACATGTCTAAGTAATATCAACACCAATGAATATGAATGACGGGTCCTAAAGTTTCCCAGCAGAACACACAACAGAATTGTCACAAGATGGTTTAATTGTTATTCACTTCTCTTGCTCTTCCGGTCATAATATTGTGGCTGATCTGTGTGGTTTCACTTGGAAACACTAGGAGTTACTTCGCCAACCAGAGCCTGGAACGTCCATTAGCACTAGCTGCTAACAGGCGGCTACAAAACTCTGAGCGAGGACCAAAACGCTTTGTGGAAGAGACTTTACGGTTTCCATCACGGAATATAATTCTTTAAATTTCCTAAAGGGATCAGTGATATTGAAGAATTCTTCCCACCAACTTGGTTTCGGACAAAAAAAATAATAATTTACCTCTCCGTTATCTCTGAACACATAAACTTATGGCAAACTATACCTGACTGGAGCTGGAGACGGGAAGCAACAGACCGGAGGAATAAGTAGACGGATTGGCTGGAGTTTGATGTGTTGAAATTGTACAGGGAGGATATTGATGATGTACGAGTCTTATCTGCAAACACGCAGGCTTTAGCGCTGGAATGTATTCTCACCGACACTGTACGTACACACAAACACACTTTATCCACGAGTCTCGCTGTTCGCGCTCTCTGTTGGGTACCATCATTATCCTCGTATCTATAAATATCAGATCCCCCCCACCCCCACCCAACCCACAACCCACAACCCCTTGCTTCCTCCGCTCCCTCCATCTCCGCTTGCTCTTTTTCTGGGTCACCTGCTCGGCTCAGCCCTGACTGAGATACTCCAGCTGAGTTACATTCACAGTTTAGCGGAGAGAAGGGGGAGCGGGGGGGTTGGGGGTGGATGCACACAAACACGGCGTAGATATACTTTTGGAGGCATTGTTCCAGTGGATCCAATTCCGCGCCGAATGGATTATCACACTCGGTAAAAGCTGACATAAATATTTTGACGAGACGTTTCTCAAGACGCTGTTAGCTACAAAAGACACGGATGCTGGATTGACAGCTGTATGACTGCACTATTTTTTTTTCTCCCCTATTGAGGATCAATGCAGGGAGGTTTCTAGACTCCTGAAGAGGAGTTATGGCGAATAGGTTACAGATAAACATTTGCTATTTTTACTCCAGCAAATGGATGACATACGTGCTTTAGCGACGTCAATCTCCAATGTAAAAGTCATCAGTGTGAAGCTTTATCCTTGGAATTCTGATTGTTTCTAGTCATAGAATAGAGTTCATTTACCATTGGCACATGTACATTGGAAGTCTTGTGTGTTTTAAATAATAAAAATAGAATGCAATTAACTTAGAATAATAGAATAATATAGAATAATGTATATAGACACTAATGTAGGCAGAATGTCAGTATGAGACGTGGTCTTGCAGTGTAAACAGTTCAAAGTTGCTCGTATCATAGGCTGACATGTGTTATTTGTGTTGTATCAGGCCTGCCTTGTCAAACTGTTTTGCTTCTGTTCATGCAAATTAGTTTCTTCCCGTTGAGGTTGGATGACTTTACTGTGAGACAGTGAGGCGGACATGCTGACCAAAGGTGGCTGCTGAGGTTTAATTGCCATTAAGAGACCAGCGTTTAGGATTTAATGGGACGTATTAACAGACAGCTGAGTATATACTGGTGTAACTAGGAACTGTTTTTTGTTTAGAATGAGCCCTTCATGTCTAGTAAGGTAGGGTTAAGTGGAGTTTATACATCTGCGGGACATAGATGCCGTAACCTACGTACGTAGCCTTGCAAGTCTGGCTCGCTCCTTAAAAACTCCACCTAAACATGGTGATTTGTCTTTTTTACTGGTTGGGTTCATTGTTGTTTCTACTTTCTGCTTCACTTTTAACAATGGAGACTGAAACTTTCACAGAATTTTCGCTGAACACAAGTCAGACAAGTATTTGTATCTCTGAACATCCTCAGTGAACCTTTCCTCTATGTGTTCCATCTTTATTGATCCAAAACAATCAATTTAAATATTGCGTAGATGGAGAAGCTGCTGGAAATACTAAAGAGGAAACACCACCAAACGACCAATTACAGATCCTGCAGTCTGCACGGTCGTAATGTGTAGTTGGACTTCTGGGGAGGTGCGTGTCCGGCTAAGGCGTGAGGTAGGTGTTACCGTAGCTACGCCGCCAGGTTGAAGCCAAAGTCTAAAGGCTGTTGCATACTCAGCGAGAAGCGGTTACTGTCCTGTGATTGGTCAGAAATTGCAAGTGGGCGTGGTTAATTTAGAACAGTGGAAATGTTAGCAGCTAGCGGAAATGCTCTGAGCTCCCAGATGCTAATATTCACAGTGTGACCGCTAATCTCTTGTGGGTAGAGATCAAAATACCGTGTGTGGATACATCCTGAATGAAATGCTTGGTCTGGGCTTGGTCGTGAGAGGGTCCTACGAGGACCTGGAGTTCAGCACTTGAGCTTCTCGTGAAGTAGCATTAGCAGTAGCAAACCAAACACTGACCTTAGCGAAGGCGTTTTGCGTTGAGGTGACGCCACCATTGGTCTCCCATTAGAATCGAAGGCGTTTTCAGTTGGTTGACGCCGTAGACGTCACCGCTGGAGGCCGTTAGCTTCACCAGACGTTTGAGTGAGTGTTATAAAGGGCTGCTGGGTTCTGGTTGCTCTGGATTAGATGTAGATGGCAAGTGGTACCCTAAAACCTTTAACATGCAATCCGAGCCTTTATTTATTTGCCTTTATTGTCGTATAAAAGCCTCATCAGCAGAGCCACGGTTGTGCTCACAGGTGCTATAATCATTGCAGATTAGTAGCTAGAAGCTTTTTTGGCTTGTCGACCTGTTAAGGGTTATTTACACCTGATGAAACCTTTTTAATTTCAAGGCTTTTTTTTTAGAGGCCAGAAAAGATAATTATCTGGTGCTGCCTTCGGTGCGCTTTGGAAGCTCTGTAGGATTTGGATCCCTATGTTAGGAACAACTGTTCCTAAAAACTGGCTCAGTGTGGTGCTGAGGCACTAGACAGGAGCTGGCCACTGCTTCTAATTATTTAAACTTGGAAACAAAGTGCTTCTTTATCCTCTCCCCGGTCCAAATGTAACTGGCAACCCTTTATGCATCAAAGGAGAAGAAGTGAGGTCTCTTCAAAAGTCTTATTCTCTCAAGTTTATTTAATCGGCATTTGATTTGCTGCTGTGCTGCAATAAAGGAGCACGGGTTTTATATTTTTACTTTCCAGCAGCGGGGAAAAACCAGGACGCTCCAATGAAAAGCTCTCACCTGGGACCGCTCGTGTCCCTCCAGAGGTGTGAAGTGAGAGGATAGAAGGCCCTCTGATCACAAGATAAAGGCAGAACAACAGAATTAGCACTTCAAACAACAAGGCATTGGTTTAAAAAAAAAAAAAAAAAAAAAATACGCTACTAAACTAAAATAATAGGAATACACACTTCATATCCGCCGGGGTCAGAGTAAACACAGCCCGCAGAGTCAGTGCCATTTTAATGGGAGATTAGCTTGGGTGGAGGGGGGGCGGGAGATGGAGGACAAACATCCACAGTAGCCACTTGTAGAGACGGTGTGTAGATGTGTGTGTTTACCCACTTGATTGCTTGTCTTTGGGATGCAGAGGGGGGAGCGGTGGCAGGCTGATGGTAACACGCATCTATTTTGTCTACTTCCTCCCCCCACTTCAGATTTAATAAGGACCGAGTAAGAGAAGCAAAGCCTCACAGAGCCTCCATCGACTCCGGTTTACTGGGGCTGCTGTGCTGATGGTGAAAGTCAAGTGGACACCGACTCGTCTCTGATAGAAACACAGTGTGACAAGTGATGCTCTGCAACAATGAAATCTATATTCTTGACCTGAATACGTATGCTGAGAATAGACGGCTCATGTGCTACATACTATGCACTGCAGATATGTATAGTCTGTATAAAAACATGCAGCAACTCGGCACAATCAATTAGCATTTAATCACGTAGCCAGATTTATTAAGGTGTTTCTACGCACTGCAGCTAAAGGTCTAATAACTTTATCAAATAATCGATGTGCAGCCTTCGTCTCTTTGATTCCACAGGACGTTTGGTGAAGTTGTTAACTGACCGTTTCTCTGCTAGCGTTAGCGTTAGCTTTTTCAGATGTATTGCAGTAGATTTCCACACATTTGATGAACCGCTGCTGGTTTGCTGCAGCGACCTACTGGACTCTTCACCTGTCTTCTTGGAGGCGTCCTTGTTGTCATTGTCACATGATCAGCGACTAGTTGACAGCCCTATTAACTGTGTGTGTTGCAACTTTTTTGCAGATCAAATGGTTTGGCCATTGTATACAAACATTAAAGTCTGACTTTGGTGACTTTTTCACCTTGAGGTTGACAGTCTTGGTTTCAAGTGTCAAGCGTCTTGGCAACTATATTGCTACGACATCTACTTGGATCTCAATGAGGCAACTACCGATAATTCTGATGAAGCATATTGAGAATAATCTGAAAAGTTTGTTGTGTCCAAAACTCTATTTAACTAAAACAGTGCGCCGTCTAGTGGACAAATTATGAATAGCTGTTCGTTTTTATTGAAAAATCAGTTCATGTCTTCAGTGTAATTTTCATCCCAGGACAAAAATTCATCCCGCGGGCCAGACTGGACCCTCAGGCAGGCCTTGGTTTTGTCCCCCACACCGTATGCACAAATATCCATTCATTTCATAAAAAAAAAAAGGTTTGAACAAGCCTTTGTGTTTATGCTTTTTATTACTTAGTCACTTAATTAGTTTCCCGTTTGGTGCAGACGGTTAAAATGCACTACGGGATGAGTTATAGCCACGTTAGCGGTGAGCTCACTGCGCCTAAAGGCCTCTTGTTCCAGTCAATCTTGCAATCTTCCTTTATTTGCATCGCTCCGAGCATCAAACGTGTACTCGCTGAAGTATTTGCTGACATTGCTAAACGTGGATATTACACTGAAAATGGGAGTGATGGAAATACAGATCTTAGGTTCTGGTCTGTCTGAGCTTGTAAATTAATAAAATCGACAGCGGAGAAGCCGGTGAGGGATCACTACGCTTTAATGTTTGGTTGAATGATCTGCCAATGGACTGATATTCTATTATATGTTGTACATGTGAACCCAGATTTCCGAGCAACTAACTCGGGGGTGAAAGGAAAATCATGCTGGTTCTTGAAGAAATATGAAGTTTTATATATAGCGTTTTTTGACATGCCACGTTTTGAGTGAGTGAATAACAGCGTATGGTAAAGACCTGCAGCTTGACTCGTGCTCAGTCAAGTCGTTGTCACGTGTTTTTCCGTCGGCCCTTAAGGCTAGGCTGGGAACGCGCCCAACTTTTGACATCCTCACTGTGGCATGCTACACCTGCTATGCAGCTTTTCCCTTTTCATTCCACTTAATTATACCATATCATCATGACAGCTAGTCATCCTGCAGCGTCAGAAAGGCCTAGACAGTGCACAGATAGGAACTGGCCATAAAAATCAAGACAGGGTGAGATGTGACTTCCAGCAGTGTGCTCGTTTATAGGCCTGGGAGTTTTATGTTGCTTTTTTTTTCTCTTCCGTTGCACGGAGGAAAGGTTGCACAGAGAAATCCAGGTCTGGATCAAACAGGGGAGATTTATGGCCCGGCAATTAGCCAGCGTTCAGAACGAGGATGAGATAGCAAATCTCCAGAAAAGCATTGGCTAGAAAAACAAACAGCCAAGAAGAGAGATATATGCTGATTTGGGATGGATTCGATGGAGGGGGTGGATATATTTCAAAGTGACTGTTTGGCAGTTTAGATGGAACACAGTTTCCCTTTCCAACAGAAGATGAAAACGGACAGGAGAGGATGAAAGGATAACGCGGCGGCAGAGAGGAAGAGAGAGCTGCTCAGGTATCTTAGCCCGGGGACACGCAGGAAGACTTTAAAAGATCCTTACAAATTTTTAAAAAATGATCCGCAGCACATCTATCGCGTGTATCACAGCCCTGCGCTAACAATAGAGCTTTCATACAGGCCGTCTCTGTTCTCAGCATCAGTTTATACACATTTATGCATGAAAGTCACAATCCATGGGATGATAGATGTCAGTTTGGTGTCGCCAGATCAATCGTCTGCACGCAGTTACATTTAAAAACCTAAAGTGGACAAAAATCTTCATTTCAGTGTTTTTTTTGGAACAGCAAAGACACAATGACAGATTACAAATCACTCATTCTTCTCAAAAACCGCTGGCAAAGCTGTGCTTAAATTAAAAAAAAAAAAAGACGAACAATACGTCTAGACGTCCTGCTCTGAACCTTTTGTTTCCTCCGCTTGAACAAAACTGCACATTCCACTTTGGCTCGGTTTAGAGCACCTCTGGAAAGCTTTACTCAAACCACAAGCAATTAAAGTCCGTCCATGTTTTATTGGCTAAACAATCAACACAACACTTACAACCTGGTGGGAGACTAACAAGCTATTTGGATCATCCCGCCTCTCCATCAGCCCTTACTCCATTTTGGCACAGTCCTGGGTTTACAGGTAACAACAAGCCGCTTCCGTACCACGTCTGCAGTCCTCTAAGAGAGCAGCTCGGCCCACGAAACGGGAAATTATAGCACAGTCGCTCAAGAGGAACACAAGCATCTGGACAGATTGGACTTGTTCGTCTGTATTTTGAGTCAGCAGCAGGAGTACACCAGGAAACTTAAGTGAAGTATGTGATATGATGTGTTGGCTCAGTACACATCTGTGTCCGTTCTAACACAAACCCAGTCCAGTAAACGTCCAGCTGATGTGAATTGTCAGATTTTTTTGTGACCACCAGAGAAGAACAAATAAGCCCTTGGGTTCAGTTTAGTTTTGCATGACTTCCTGTCGCTCGGCCAGAGTACGGTTTGTTTTGATCCCCTCCCCCCATCCTCCATCCCCCTCCCCCGCACTGTTCGCCCCAGAGTCCCGACGTGACTCAAGAAAAAAAAATGTGATAAGATCTGGCAAAGACTTCGATGTGAGAATTCATTTTTCTTTTGGTCCACATTCAGAAATCCAAGCCACAGGTGTGAACAAAAACCCAGAAGATGCTCTCTGACGGCCATCCTTCAGACTAATATTTTTCCTTTCTGGGTGAAAAAAAAACATGGCAGCTGGACCGGGACGTGGAGGGGAAAGGTGGTAGCTGGAGGAATAAAGCCATATTCAGGGATCTGGGATGGATTTCATGGAGGGGGTGGATGTGTTTCACTGTGTGTGTGTTTGGCAATTTGGATGGAACAGTTTTGATTTCCAACCGAAACCGATGACAGGACAGCAAATCTCCTTTCAGCACTTTTCCTTCCTTAAAATCACAACACTAATAAAGACAAGACATAAATCTGTGCAATAATTCATATCACATGCCACCACCGCTGCATCCACATCGGGGAGGATAAAGAGGTTTTAAAAAAAAAAAAAAAGTCGGCAGAGGCTGAGAGTTTGTGGTATACAACTGAAAGCTCCACTAGACGAGAGTGGTTTGTCATTTGGCATTTCCTAGATCAAAAACGACAAGCTCAACTTTTAAATCAATGTGGACAAGAGGTACTTAAAAGACGGCAACTTCCTCTGCAAAGGCCGTCTGGTTTGAGTCTCTTTCTTGTGCATGAAGTGGACTCAGATTATTCCACATTCAGCTGGATAATTTGTTGTCCATACCACACATCTGCAATATGCATTTGAGCGCATGAACACCAGAGGTTGGATCGGGATACCAAACAGGGTCAGCAACGGTAAAAATTTTAAAGACACACCAACCTACAGCGGCTTCATCGACGCTTCTTTTTTTTCCTGAATTCTCAACTCTGACATTCTGGGAATCCTCCCAATTGCCCCCGTGTGTGCAGGAGTGATGTGTTTGTTTGTGACGTTCCAGTGTCAGTCCAGGTTAATTCATACTTAGGAGGCGAGTGCGTGAACAATGCCTCTCACGTTGCTGTCTTTTTTTGTGCACACACTGACTGTTGTTAAAATCAAGTGCGTTAAGCGGGGTGTTGTTTTTTACAATGAGTACAATGCCTCTTTACTGAATGAGAATGTCAACAGATAACTTGAAGTGTGTTAAACAAATGTGAAATGCAGCTTTTTAACAAAAAAACAAACAAAAAAAACATTTGAGGACCATCCCTGTCTTTCACAGAAGAACTACAGCTTCTAGGAATGTTAACAGTCTTTGTAGAAGAAGTCGTAATTGCGGCAGGAACAAAGACGGATATCCATTAGCGGCATATAAAGCTGGCACAGGGAGGAGATTGGGGTTGATGGATGGGTCAACTGAGCATCAGTTTACCACAGACGGATGTAAGTTTTTTTTCCCCTTTCAGACCTGTCGGCTATCTTTTTGAAGTATCACCACAATGTTTCTCTATAAAAGTGTTTAAAAGTATGTCCAGAAATAAAGAAAGGAGGATATAATTAAAGCTGACATGGGGAGGAGATTGGGGTGGATGGACGTGTCAACAAAGCATCAAAGCAGGCTGTATCCACCCCTCCAAAAATGTATTAAAGTAACTGACAGGAACAAAGAAGGATATCCTGTGACGTGGTTATAGAGCGGCATATAAAGTTGGCATTGGGAGGAGATTAGGGTTGATGGATGGGTCAACCAAGCATCACAATCTAACACATAAGGCTGTGATTTATTTTCTTGTTTGAAATGTGTAGTCTGTGTTTTTAGTCGAGTCAAAGTTTACTTCTAGCGCACATTTAAAAAACGACCTCAGTTGAACCAAAATGCTGTACAGGCAGAACAATATAAATGAATCAGCAATGCCCGTTCAATATAAAACTAATACAGTTAAAATAAGCAATGAAACATGAAATGAAAACACAAGTAAAACTGCCAGTTAAAAATAAACTGTGTTAGCAAAATAAAATCCAAGATATCCTGCTCAACTTGGACCGAAGGGGTTTTCAGCAATGATATGAAGACAGTGATGTGGCTATAGAGCGGAATATAGATCTGGCATAGGGGGGGGGGGATTGGGGTAGATGGACGTGTCGTCAATATACAAAGCAGCACGACCACAAGGTTTCCAGAGCTATACATGTAATTATATTATCACATGACAGAGAGGAGATTGGGGTGGATGGATGGGCTCATGGAGCATCACAGTTTACCACAGAAGGCTGTCATTTTCTACCACAACATTTCTAGAACCATAAAAGTGTTTACAAGTATGTCTGGAACAAAGAAGGATATCTGGTGATGTGGCTGTAGAGAGGCATATAAAATTTGGATGGGGGAGGAGATTGGGGTGGATGGATGTGTCAACAAAGCATCACAGCAGACTGTATTCAAACCAGTAACATATGTTTTTTTTATCATTACCACGATGTTTCTAGAACTATAAGTGTTTAAAAGTAAGTCTGTCGGGAAAAAAAAAGAAGGATGTCTGTAGTATTGAGCGGCATATAAAATTGTCAGGGGGAGGAGATTGGGGTGGATGGATGGGTCAACAAAACGTCACAGATTAACACGGAAGGCTGTTTCACACCTGTTAGCAGGAATACGACCACAGTGTTTCGAAGTATAGAAGTAATTGTTGTAGGAGCAAAGTAAAATCTGATAGTTTACATAGGGGAGGAGATAAGGGTGGATGGACGTGTCAACAGAACATCAGAGTTTAACACAGCATGGACGGAATTTGTTTCTGTTTCAAACCAGTCGTCTACGCTCCTGATGCATTACCACAGAACTGTTAAAAACATAAAGTCAGATTTATACATGCGCAAAGGAATCTTTTGTGCAAGACATGGTCAAGACGCAAAATTTGCAAACTTGCTACAGTGACTTCAAAGGCACTCGATGCCAGTTTTAAATCACAGGACACAAGGTATTTGTTGTTGCAGGGGGCATGGACAGTGGCACATTTTTTTTTTCATACCTAGGTGTGCAACGGTGTGTGTGATCTATGCTTGTGTGTGTGTGTGTGGATTTTGGGGATGTGTGTGATTTATGGCATCTCGTTACAGAGGTCTGCCACAGCGAGTCAAGTAGCAGTCCGGCCGGCCATCAGCGTGAAGAGCCTCTTCGCCGTTGCTCACTTCTCAAAATCCGCCGCCTCCAATCACACTGATGCTGTCCTCCTTAGCTTACTGATTTTGCCTAATCAGGAGTGTGTTTGCCTAATCAGAAGTGTGTGTGTGTGTGCGTCAGTGTGTGTGTGTGTGTGTGTTTTTTCCTCTCATTCTACAAACTCTTTTGATTGTAATGCCGCTGCCACTCTCTTTTGGTTTCTTAATTTACATTTTGTCGCAGAGCTGGAAACCTTTTATAATGATCTCAGTCCAGCTGTCTCTCTTCCTCCTCGCGGATGAACGTCTTGGTTTCCATTTAGAAAAAAGCACAAAACAGATCCTAAAACACTCACCTTTTGTGACTATAGTGTTGATCCAGGTCTTGGATATTGTGAATGAACGGAGTTGTGTGCAGTCAATTTTTAAAATCAAGAGCAAACGATCTAATTCACAACATCCATAAATAAGCATATTTTGGGCTATTCAATACCTAAGGAATAGGACTTGTTTTTGACAATGACACATATTTCAGATATTATTCATTGTGAACAAAATGGCAATAACAAGAAAATGGTATGAGAAGGAACCCCCTACTTTAGAACAATGGCTTTAAATTATGAAGAGAGATTTATACTATGGAGAAAATGACCTATAATTTAAGACTGAGAGGAAACGTTTCTGTTGAAAAATGGAATAAATGCCTGATTCATAACAGAGTGAAAGATGTTTATAGACCAAATATATTTACTCTAAGATACCAACTTTATATACACCAAGGGTCTCAAACTCATTGGAGTTTAAGGGGCCACATGCAGACCAATTAGATCTCAAGTGGGCCGGACCAGTAGCATAATAATTATATGGAACACAACTTCAACATTCTTTTTGTTTTAATGCAAAGAACATTAAAGTTAATATCTTTTTGTTAAATAAAGTGCAGTTTCAGTACATTGCTGCTGTCTGCTGTTTAGTTTTTTGTCATTGTTATCTACACAAGTCTTGCAAAAACAGTGCGCCCCCTTGTGGAAAGATGGAGAAACACCATTATTTTTGTTGAAAATTTGATTTGCTAATGTCTTTTTGGTCATTTTCGCACTTTATAAATTCTTTCCATTGGCGGTTGGTCTGGATTTTGGCCCAGGTGCTAAGGGTGTCAAACAGATTTCAGTTTGCGTGGCTAAATACAGCTCAAATTGATTTCAAGTGCACCTAGCACAGTAACGTAAAAATAACGTTTCTCTCAAACACATTATTAAAAAGTTGACAATGGTTAACTATCCGTTAAAGCATTTCATGAGCGAACTGAAATTTTTCTTGAGGAAGTGTCATGTCTGCAATTCTTACGGAAACAACGCGTCCTACTGGAAAAATTGGGAATAGCAGTTACTTTTATTGAAAAAAATGTCAATTTCTTTTATAGAATTACAAATTCACCACATGGGCCACTATTGGATCAACTGGTGGGCTGATTTTTGGCCGGCGGGACGTATGTTTGACACCCCTGGTTAACACCCTTATACTACATTGGCTGCCCATGTTTTCATGATTTTTTGGTGCTCAGCAGATAAAAGCTATTTAATTGTTCATTTAAATGCTTGTTTGTTCTAAGGAAACTATATGAAAACAGAAATTAGGGCGTCATTTAATTTTATTTGTCTCTTCAGGAGCAGAACCGGGTCGTCTTCAAACAACATCCCGCGTTCATCCCAGATCCGGCGGCGTTTCAGCGAGCTTCATCTCCAGATCTACGCCTCGTCACCTACGCCGCAAAAACAGAATCCCAGCGTCCACGATAAAGGCAAATGAAAAGAGGTAATATGAAAAGATCAACGTAATCATGTGCACAATCACGACGTCGGCGCCACGTTCTCAGCTTGAGCTCAATAACGGCGATATGAGATTGGAGTTTATTGCATTAATCATGTAAACGTTGCTCTTGTGATTAAAGCAGAACTGCTGTTTATTGCTTGTAATTGTATTCGGGTCGGGCGACGCTCCCAGGAACAACCGCGCGCCGCATTAATATTTGATGAACTGACTCTGGATCGGGCCTGGGGAGCTGCTTCCCTCCTTTTATGTCGACGTGGGCCCGCGGTATCGGAGCTGACCTCGGTGCAGGCCTCGGTCCTCCCCGTTGAATACATCCGCGTCAAAACTGTTGCAATATTCTTTTCAATTTCTTCCCGTTTATTTATTTATTTTTTATCAGCAAATCCAATACAGAGCATGAAAGCACGCATTAAAGAACGCCATCCCTACAATTGCTCAAGCGAGTGTGAGGGAAGGGCTGAGGAAGAACAACAGAGGATGAGGCTGTTTTGTGTTTTTTTCTTCTAAAAGCTGCATGTGATGCTGCCGGGCTTTAAAAAACAGAGCCGGGGATGGAAAGTCTGTTGTGAAAGACGGTAGGAAACGGATGCGCCCGTCACCTTCTTCTCATGACCTCGCTCAACAAAGCTCAGACGGGCCTTAACATGAAGCAACATGTTCTTTATTCCGCTCTCCCTCCTCATATCAGCGCTCCTGAGCTCGAAGCCTCCGACTGATCCCTCTAAATGTTCTGAGGATATGAACTTCAAAAGGTTTCAGTCGGATCTCTGGAGCTCGGCGCGCTGCCGCGAATATCCGCCGATCTTGGCGCGACGTCATTTTTTATCCACGCCGACCTAAACGGACGGCCGCCACGTGTAGAGGCTTAAAGGAAACTTCCTCCAGAAGATGCGCCGGCCGGCGTCCAGGAAGACCTGACAGGAGCAGATGAATAAATGAATAAATAAAGGAGCCTACGCTGATTCAGACATGTCAGGATGCTGGCACACGCAACATGAACACGTGTGACGAGTGTAAAAAAAACGCTGCTTATGCAATCTGTCATTTCAGGAGTTATTGAAGGTTTGGTGATGCAATTATGCAGCACTCGCCTGGACGCGAACGCTGAGCTGGTCGTTTTGGTTTTGTTTTTTTTCCTCAGTGGAGCTCTGGCCCGGAGGTTTCTGACAGCTCAGCTTTGGACCCTCCCCCGCTACCGCTCCCCCAACGTCAGCCTCCTCCACTCGTCCTCCCTAATGCATACCACGGCCCGGAGCTCCGATCCAACGCGCCTCGCTCTCACCGCTCTCTGCAGTCACGTGACCACTTTGATTGACTCAGACCACTGATCCATGCAGTAGATGGTGGCCATTTTACCTCCCTTCTCCAGTTGTTAGCAGTATGGTGCATGTACACCGATCAGGCCATATCATTATGACCTACTATTGTTGCAGGTCTCCCTTGTGGTGACTCATCAGAGAGTGGACATGGACCTTCTGAGGGTGTCCTGTGGTGTCTGGCAACTGAATGTTGTTAGTGGGAGGCCTTTGAGGGGAGGGGCCATCCCACAGATACTTGATCAGTTTGGGATCTAGTGAATGTGGAGGCCAGGTCAACACCTTGTGCTGTTCTTCTTCCCTAAAGTGTTTTTGTGGCTGCATTCTGCTGGGGATGTCTGCTGCCATCAAGGAGTGTCATTGCTATGGGGTGGGGGTGCCTGGTCTGGTCTAGGTGGGTGCTACATGTCTAAGTAACATCCACACCAATGAATGAATGAATGACAGGTCCAGAAGTTTCCCAGCAGAACATTGAATTGTTACAAGACTGTCGATGTTATTTACTTCTCCGGTCATAATGTTGTGGCTGATGATGGAAGTGGTGTGTTTTTAATTTCCTACTTGGCCCAGCACTCTCATTCATTTTCATCTCCCTTCTTTAGTCAGTGTAGCTTCAAATGCTAACTATTTAGCTTGCAAGTTGCATCAGGAAACGTTTAAAACCACAACGGCATCTTATCGCGACTTGAGCATCGTGATAATTCTGTATCTCAAGGCCTCTGGTGATTCCCACTCCTAGCAGAGTACGAGCCTTTCCTCCTTTTATGTTTTTAGAACTGGACTTGTAGTAGAATATAATTAGAGATATATCAAGTGCACAGGAATTAAAGGCTGATGGATTTTTTTTTTTTTTTAAATACACAATTTTCTGTGATAAATAAGGCAGAAATAATCTTCCTAAAAGCCTCCGAAGGCTTTTACTTATTTGTATCCACAAAAATAAGTGTTTGCTGCTTTTAAACGGCAGACGCAGGTATGTGGATTCCAGCGTGGCGCATAATTCAAGGCCACTGTTGTAGTTTGTGCTTACGCGTAGATTTCTAATTTGATTACAACCGCGGTAATAATAAAACGCTGTTAAGGAGCGTTCATTGAGTTTGTATGAAGCTGGAGCCCTTCAACAGAGGAAGTGCACTCGATTAAAAACTCAAAATTTATTCTATAGAGATGTTGTTTTTTTAATTGACGCTACAGGGAATCTTTTTAACGTTGCGGTTTTCAGAGGAATGTTTGTGAAGCTGTCAAAGGCGAGCAGTCTGAAGTCATTGTGGGTCCGTTTCTGTGTATTTACAGTCTGACGCTGCAGCAGAGGGGTGGACGAAGGAAGGGGAGGACGGAGGGGAGGGCGGGGGAGGAGTGGTGGTGCAGGTTTTGGAAGCGGGTCAGAAGATTCCTCAACAATGAGAAACAGATGAGCGTGTTCTCCGGGCCACAGCGCCGGTTGGCGTGGATGTGTGTGTGTGTGCTCTTTACTGCCAGCACATCTTGGACGGCCCGAGCCGTGGCCCGAGCCGTGGCCTGCTAGCCGGCGACGGCACGACGCTCTAAAGGTTTTCCTCCTCGCCACTTTGTTGGATTTGTTTTGCACAGCCTCCCCCTCTCCCCTCCATCCCCTCCCTCCTCCCTCTCATCCCTCCATCCCCTCCCTTGCTCGGCCCTGCAGCGGGTTCCACGGAGGTGAGCGTGTGTGGGATGGCATCGCCGTGGGACCGACGAGGAAAGGAGCGATTCTCACTGGCCAGTAAAAACCAGCTCGCGGGTTGTCAAGAGCGCTGCCGAATGTTATGAAACAATATCTTGGCAGGCTGTTTTCTCTCCCACCCACTGCTTAGAAGCGAGAAGTCATAGTCTATAAACCACACATCCAGAGATGATGACATCCCTGGCTCTTATTAGCGCCGTTAGCTTCGTTAGGAGTTTGTTTTTAGCTCCAGTCTGCAGCCTCCCACCGCACCGCGAGCCCGCTGAAGGCTTGTTTTTGTCATGTTTGGATAATTTGCTCCGTTAGATCACTGACTCAAGAATGACTAAACGGAGCCACTACGTGTTGAATATTTACCTTATTCATCATTTTTTCAACATAATTCTGATTGCACAGTGTAATAGCCGAAATAATAAAGCTGCAGGGGGAAGGAGAGACATCATCAGAATTTAAAGAGCTTAATTCTGTTTGTTGCTCTGATTTGGTGCGAAATGTGACTTAGGGCGCAAAGACTCTCAAGACTCTCGAGTGGATTGTCTCTATTCGTTTAGTGGTACCTGCTGTGGCAGCTGATGCTAATGCAGAAATGAAATCATATCATTCGGATATCAAAACATTTTATTTGTCAAAGCCTGATCATTTGTAACATGAGACATGAAACAGGCATAACATCATGACCGAATATTGTGTAGGTCTCCCTTGTTGTTGTTGATCGGAGGAAAAAAAAACTCTAATCTGGATTATAGGCAACAAAAATGAACCATATGTCCTGTAAATTGAATTATAATTGACAAAAAATATAGATCCTCATTCAATCAAAAGAGGAGCAAGGTATTTCAAAGCAAAACCAAAACACAGCATTATGGTTTATTGTCAGTGTTGTTGTCCCGGCTAATCAACGAATCCCTGAGTCCGTCCATTTGCGTCTGTAGATTGGAGGAACCATGAAGACTAAAGGGGTGATGACAGGCAAAAGAAGCTAATCTCCACTTTGAGGCAACAACCATTGGGATGTTGACTTCCACAGACGATTACCGGAAGGAAACGCCTTCCACGGCTTTGGTTCCTACGACTAAATTCAAGATGTTGGGCTTGGAGGTTTTAGGTGAACCCAGGTGGAGCGAAGGTGTTGACAGTACTTCCTTTTCAAGTACATCTTTTGCTTGTTTTACAACTGGTAAACATAAACAGCTGTGACTCATCAGAGAATGGACTGTTGTTAGTGGAGGGGCCTTTGAGGGGAGGGGCCTCTGTGGATCATCCCACAGATACTTGATCAGTTTGGGATCTAGTGAATTTGGAGGCCAGGTCAACACCTTGAGATGTTTTTGTGGCTGCATCCTGCTGGTGATGGCTGCTGCCATCAAGGAGTGTCATTGCTATGGGGTGGGGGTGCCTGGTCTGGTCTAGGTGGGTGCTACATGTCTAAGTAACATCCACACCAATGAATGAAGCCAGGTCCAGATGTTTCCCAGCAGAACATTGAATCATCTCAAGATGTTTGTCAATGATATTCACTTTTCCAGTCAGTGGTCATAATGTATTTGCAGATGCATTGTTCTCTGCAGCTCTTTATGTTTGCAAAGCCAGATTACACTGCTGTGTAAAGTTAGCAGAAAACCCCACTGAGCAGCCTCATGGTTCAGCGTCGCCACCAAAACATTACATAAATGCTCGTGGTAAATGTATGTAAATGTGTGATTTGATCCAGAGCTGCTCCTGTCGACGCAGCCAGATACACGTGTCCTTGAGAAAGACGTCGGACCGTCTGTATCTTACAAGGCAGCTGCGAGTGAATCAGTGAATGAAAGGAGCACATCTGACAAATCTGTTAGCGTGTAAAGGTGCAGTAGAAGCTGCTAGATTTCCCGTTTATAACAGAAAACACCATTCACCAAGTCAAAAAGCTAAAGGTTTGCTCGGATGTTGACAAATCACTCAGTTGTTCTTTGATGGAGCTATACCTGCGCGCAGCAGTTCCCTCTTTTCCACTTCTAAACCTCAGCGAGGCCTTCGCTCCAGAAGGAATCCCTGCTCCTTCTCTCTAGTTTCTGCATTCATCCTTCCCCCTGACACGCTCACGCATGCTATATACAGCATCAGACAGCCAGAAATATCACGCCGCCGCGCTGCTACAGGATGATGCATGAGCTTTTGACTTGTCGGCGTGCCATCCTGAACTAGAAAGAGCTTGTTGCACACACACACACAGAGGTAGACGTGTTTCATCAAGCCGGCGAACAACGTGCCACCGCGCCCTCGGCCAGCCCCGCGGCAGCCTGGGAAATGGAGTGTGCCGGCTCCCGGTGACCTACGCACAGGCGGCAAACTGAGAAGGACGCCGGTGGACCGACCCCTCCGGCGCTGGATGTTTGTGTTCGTCTGCAGCTTGTATGAAAGTAATAAAAGATACAGACATGCACGTAGACATTTATTTTTTTCTTGTAGCGGATGTCTAGTGGCAGCCGGTGTAGGAGGAGAAACATAAAAATATAGTGGATGGAAGGGAGACGGGTGCAAGGTACGCCACACACACATCCACGCCGTGTATATATAGGTAGGGTAGTTATTGGCAACCGAGCCCTTGAGGCAAAGGTCCACAGATGGGGTTGGGGACTGTTTCCTCCTTGAGTCAAATCTGCAGCGCTTTAATTGGCTGCTGCTCTATCTGACCTCTGACCTTTCAGCACAAATGACCACAGCACCTGAGACAAAGAGAGAGTCGCCATCAGGCACTGTTTGGCAAACAGGATTCCCCGGACTGCTTCTTTATGTTGTTGGATCAATGGGAACGCTTTAGGGTAGGAGGGTGTGTAGTGGTGGGGGGGTTACCCTTCAGCCACTGACATTTTGAGCTTTGTCTGGTGTTTTGCTGCGTTATTTGTTGCTTCATTTGCTTCATAAGTGCAGCCTCCACGGTGAGATTGGACCAGAAATAAACAGGACTGTTTATTAACTTAGATTTGAACAAACATAGGCACACTAGTGTCCATTAACTTAAATAACATGGACTTATCTGTCCCTGAAAGGTGAGTTGTTGTCCAGCTGGATAACATGGTATGAATGACGTCCTGTAGCGTTCACTGTGGGAGTGGAGCTGGATCAATCTGTTGGAGAATGAGCTCCACTGCCCCTCTGTTGTCTGGTGTGGTGGATTAGATGGATTGTCCATGATGGAGAGCAGTTTGACCACCGTCCTCCTGTCCCTCACTGAGACAAACGTCTGCCAATAACGTGTCCAGCCTTTCGGATCAACCTGTCAATCCTACTGATGTCCTTTCTGCTGGTGCTGCAACAAACCACAGCAAAGTACAGACTGGTAGAGAGTCTCCAGCAACATAGAAAGACCTGAGCTTCAGGAAGTAGGGTCTACTCAGGCCCTCCAGTCCAGACTCCCAGGTACCTGTAGTGGTAAAATGTCAGAAAGGGTCCGAAATAGTGTGTGACTGAGTCGAGACGTTGACGCGATAAAACTAATATCTGATGTTAACTAGACAAGATGAGACTAGAAGACTACGAGCTCTTTCAAACCTCTTCCCAGTCACTGTCTTAGGTAAAGGGCGTAGGCCTTTCTGATCCCAAGCAGTTGACGTGGATTAAGTGGGAACAGCATCACCCTGCTATTTCTGCAGCCTCCATCACAGTCAGTAAGCTAACGATGAAGGACTTAGACTAATTTTACTAGCTGCTATTTCTCGCTACATGAAATTCTTGCCTTCTGACTTTTTATTGACACGTATTTCCAGTGGACAGTGGAGTGTATCACGGATTAGCATTTAGCAGACTAAAAATTTGCCCATAAGCGTCGTTCCTGGTATGAATCTACAGAGTAACTCAGTAAACCATTCAAGTACAAGCCTGCATTTTAGTGTTTAAGACTTGAAATGTTATTTTGCTTCATCCTTAATGGGTTTTTACTACATTATGTTTGTTTTTGAATTACCACAGCGGTAGTTACGTCCTCTCAAATGCACTGGCAGACGAGTTATTTCAGGAATCTGTGTTTATTTTGCAGTTTAAATAAAAGAAAGTCATCTTATCTCCTTTATCTTATCTATACTGTATGATCCTAGCTTAAATTAGGAAGGACAGCACAGCAGGCTGATATCCGAGTCTGGAAAGTGATATGTAGAATTGAGTGCTGCGTCGATACTAAGCGTTACCTGGGATCACATTTCTTAGTCAAGTTGGTCTAAAGTGATGAGTATGAGAAAATATAGCTACGCGCCGCAGTGTCGCTGACCTCAAGCTGTGATTGGTCCGCTTGGTGGTAGGGTGTTTCCGCCTTAGTATTTCCACATTTTCTAATTGATTGTTTTGGATCAATAAAGATGGAACACATGGAGGAAAGTTTAACTGAGGAGGTTCAGACATGCAAGCATTTGTATGACTCATCTTTGGTGAAATTTCGGCCAAAGTTTCAGTCGCCATCGGTGAAAACTGGCAAAAACAGACACAGTGATGACTCGCGTTTGGGTGGAGTTTTTAAATGTTCTGCACTGGCGTAGGCTAAGTACGTAAGTTACAGCATCTAAGGCATAAACCATAAAACGCTGTGCTCTGTGCTTGACAGAGCAAACATCATGTATTCAGCCAAACATACAGAGATAAAGCAAACTAAACGGTGCATGGAACGCTTCATGTTTTAAGTTTAATATATTTGTGGTGCATGTGTGAAGGAAACCGGGCGCTGAGGTTCCGTCTCATTAACAGCCCCCCTGCAGTCAAACATGGCGGTGGCAGCATCATGCTGTGGGGAGGTTTTTCTGTCATAATGTCTGGGAGACGACTACGGATAGTAGAAAAGATGGAAGCAAAATAGAGCAATCCTGAGTGATAACTGTTTCTAGAGTGCTCTGAGAGCTCAAGCTGGTAACATTTCAACAAGAAAAAAATCAAAAAACAACAATCCCAGTGCTGTGTAGAAAAAAAACCAAAAAAACAGGAGTGGTTTTTAGAAAGACTCTGTGAAAGTGGCCCAGCAAGAAACCGGACACGAAGCCAAGAAACACCAGCACTCCTCATTGAACTTGGATGAGCACGAACAATTCTGCCAAGAGAAACGGGAGAAATATCCAAAGAAAATAGGTTTTACACTAGGATCATTCCCAAGATGACTCCAGGCTTATGATGCTGCCAAAGGTGCGTCTACCAGGTGCTAAGCGAGGAAGCTGAACTCTTATTCAAACGGGATATTTCAGTCTTGTATTTCTTAATAAATCTGGTTTCGCTGTGGGGTATTTTGTTTCGACTGAGAACAATATACACACAGCATCAGTGACATAGTGACAATCCTGTCAGGGATAGATTTGTAGTACTTTTCCTAAATTCTGCCCCGAAAACAGTGACATTTAAAGCTGAGGATACGCTCTGCTATTGGCAGCCCTGTTTCTAAAAATACCGATACTGGTGTCTTGCCTTGTAGAAACCCGTGTCAGAGCCTGGTTTAGACCCTGTGTGGCTGGTGGCATTATTTTATTCATGATATGAGCGAATCAGTGTGGCGCATAATGCTTTTTAAGCTATTCACACAGAGAAAAGAGATGGAGAGGAAATTGGGTGAACTGCATGAAACGGAGACGCCGGGATGGAGAGGGGCTGGAAGGAGTGGGAGTGAGAGACAATGAAATACAGAGGAGGAAATGAAAGAGAGAGAGAGAAAGATAAGGAAGGAATAAATATGCTGGATGTGTGCAGGAAGCAGGGGCCACCTCTTTCCGACAGAGCGCCAAAGAGGAAGTGAGAGTGAAGGTACTTCCTGTTAAAGTTTCTCCATCACTTTCATAACCCCCCGTGCAAATGCAGAAAAACCCAACATTTAACAGAGAAAACATGGTCCTTGAAATGAGGCAACACCTCCAACATAGTTCTGAATTTGTTTTGGCAACACGCAGAGAGTAGCGTCGCTGCAAAGCCAAAAAGTTTCAGGCTTTTCTTTGCTTGAGAAGTTGCTCTATGAAGTGACAGACTAATGTCTAAAAATCCACCGCCCACTTGTCCGTCCGTTCCCTTCAGTTAACCCGTCGAAGTCGTGGCTTTCAATCACAGATAATTCTTGTAATTTAATAAATTGATCGTCGCTCCAAAAAACTTTTGGCGCAGGTGCAAATTATGACGTTTAGAGCCCGAGCAATGGAACCAGAGCCGCACGCAACTGATGTTTTACATATTTAACAGGTGCCAGACCAACCCAATAAATAGCATCTTCAAAAGACCAAAAGCTTTAAATGTCACCTGGTGTTCTGCTCGCAGTATTTTAAGGTTTATTTAAGAGGTGTTTTTCCACCGTGATGAGTAGCATGCCACTTTATGCAAAGTTAGCATATCTTTAAATGCCTTTTAAACTTTTTACAGTGTTAAATGACCTACAAGACGACTTACCATGCTATGCTACGTTCACGTCACTGTCCTTTGGAATGGCTCTGTTGATGACAGTCCCTCAAGTAGTCAACGACGGCATGTTGTAGCTTTTGACGCTGCTTGTGAACGTCACGTACAAGTTACTGGGTTAGGTTTGGGGACAAGGAAGTAACCTTACTTCTTAAGAGAGAGTTACTTATGCGGGTTAGGGTTAGAGTTAACCCATTAGGGTTAGGGTTAGAGCTAACCCGCATAAGTAACTTTAACTCTAATTTGGCTGCATTTCCTCTGCTCTGAATTAATCTTATTATTTTAAAATGGAAATGATGCTTGAGTTTAGAGCAACTTTAACAGTCACGGTGCACTCAGAGAGACCTAGGTCACTAATGGTAACCACTGGTTCACACAGACGTAGGAACGTTGAAGGGGAACTACTGTCTTTTACAACTTGGACCTTATTTCTAGCAAAAAATACGATCGTTTACTCACTTTTGTCTCATTTGCACTCGTTCAGGAGATAATTTGATCCTTGTATACTCGTTCATTTCACCAATATTTTGTTATTGTAGACAAGTGCTATTCCCCCGTTGGCCTGGATGATATCATCTCTAAACTCTGCGTGCAACCGCGACAGTCAGCTTTTGTTTACCTATAATTTGCTAGTTGTAGTTTTTTGCAACAAGGCTGAATATATTTCAGATTCTGAGGTTGTGGATGAACCTTAGCAGCAGCAAATTACAGGTTAACAATCTGACCCAAGTAAACAAGTTCCCCTTTAATGCAAATAAGTGGGCTGTAGCACTGATCGATAATAAAACCTATGGCGTCAAAACGAGGGTGGCTTCAGCCCCTACTGATAAAACTGATTGGCAAAAGACACAAACACAGTATTCCTAAAATATTCACTGCAAGGAATCCACAACTTCATTTGCACTAAATTGCTACGTGCACCATGCTGATAATGGTCTCGGTGCATGGCCGCTCAGATGCCGAGGTGCAACAGGTGCATCCGTATGAATGTGAATTAACCTAAAAACAACATAATTAAGACATAATTATCTAGATATAGCTTATGTTGTGATGTTCTGTAGTTTCCTGCTCACATGTGTGGAAAATAAAGCGTCTAGAAATCAGAAGACTCTCAGCCAAACCTCTCTCAGTGACCTTTAGGACTGTCATTTTAAAACGATGTGACCTCATTCACAAAACGGCCTTCACACCGTTATTAGCTGTTTTTCTCCAGCCCTCCATTCCCACATTCATGTCCTCGACGTTCCTTCACCCCGAACCTTTGGCCCCTGCTCTCCCCTCCATAACCTGCCTCCCACACCTCTCAGGTGATGATTACCTATCGATCACCGGTTCACACAATCGTTTGGTCAATGCTCTAATTGCGTTTTCTCTGTGTGTGTGGGCTACACAGGGAGGGGGATCGATCATCAGCTAATGAGAGATGTTGGCCAGGGAGGGGGGCCCACTTTAAAAAAAAAGAAAAAAAAGAGGAGCCCACTGTATGTGAGCGCTCTTCCTCTTCCTCCTCCATTAAATGTTCTTGTTGCGATCATTCTTGCGTCTTGCCTTCATTATAGCCCACGCAGTATTGACCTTAAGTCAGACCTATCAATACACACACACACACACACACACACACAAGGATTTATGTAGTCGGCCCAATGCAACAATGCTTTGTTGTAAAAAAAGTTGACGAAACCTGCTGATGAGCCGCAATTTAAGGTCCAGCAAAATGTTATTTATTGTGAAATTTAATGAGGAAGGGATTTTAACACGTAAAAGGGAAACAATACAAAGTACTCCTTTAGCTTTCGTGCGTCTGAATGAGCAGATCATCGTGACAACTGAGCCATCGGAGGCAGAAATCTGCATAAAGCTGCAGGAAAATATCACCTTCTTGTCCGTCAAGGGTCTCTCTTCTCCTGTGACATTTGGAAAACAGCCACGTAGCGTTGGGGTCTGCTGCCGTGGCTAAAGCTAGCTGGAGCAGGAGGTCATTAATTTAAGATCAGTGACAAGAACGGCTCATTAACATGCACACTCACTGGACGGGATATTAATCTGAAGGGTGGGCTGCAGAATATTTCACAGGTGGATTCTAAAGTGGGATATTGTGGATTCCTAGATATTATATCAGTCTGGGTGTAATCTGTCTGAAAGGATGGACTACTTTCAGATCTGTGCATCATTGTTTTTAAAATTCACCCAATGGTGGAAGATATCGGCTGAATGTGACTTCCAGGAGCAGCAAACTGCACCAAAGAAGAAACGCCGAAAAGACCTGGGTCCAGCCCACGGAGGCTGCTGGAAGAGAAGAAATGGGCAACATGAGATCGCCGGACTGTAAGATGGATGAGTTAGCGGCCTCAGCAAGGAATCCGCCAGACTTGTGTGTGAGCGCAGTGTTATTTCACAGAGACCATCAGTCCCATCAACAGCTCTCAGACAGTTCAGGCAGACGGGAACAAGTCAGAAAGCGCCCAGATATTGAACCGTGGCTTGATTTATAGAGCAGATGTATACGAAGAATTGATTTCAGTCGGTCTTATGATATGCTTGTTGAGAGCTTTCTGACTTCCTGTTGTTGTTGTTGTTGTTGTTCGAAGGAAAAATAAGATCTAATCTGGATTTAAGGCAACAAAAATGAATGTACTGTGAATTTTCAAAAATATAGGATGATGGCACTGTGACATCACAAAGGGAACACAAAGAGAAATCAAAAGAGGAGCAGGGTATTCCAAAGCAAAAACAAAACAGTATTATGATTGTAAGTGTTGTCAGTGTTGTGTCCCGGCAATCGACCAATACCCGTCCGTCTGTTTGCGTTTAGATTGGAGGAAACATGAAAACTAAAGGGGTGATGACAGGCAAAAGATACTAATCTCAACTTTGTGGCAACAACCATTGGGATGTTGACTTCCCCAAATGTTTACCGGAAGGAAACACCTTCCAAGACTTTGGTTCCCACCACCACATTCATGATGTTGGACTTGGAGGTTTTAGGTGAACCTTTAGGTGAAATTTTTTGCTTGATTTACAACTGGTAAACACAAAACGTTGTGGCTCAACACCGAATGGGCATGGGCCTTCTGAGGGTGTCCTGTGGTGTCGTTAGAGGGGGGCCTTTGAGGGGAGAAGCCTCTGTGGATCATCCCACAGATACTTGATCAGTTTGGGATCTAGTGAATGTGGAGGCCAGGTCAACACCTTGTGCTGTTCTTCTTCCTAAAGTGTTTTTGTGGCTGCATCCTGCTGGGGATGGCTGCTGCCATCAAGGAGTGTCAAGGAGTGGCTATGGGGTGGGGGTGCCTGGTCTGGTCTAGGTGGGTGCTACATGTCTAGGTAACATCCAGTTTGAAAGTTGCACTAATGACTAAATTCCTTTACATGTCAACATATGTCAACAGATCTCTTTCAAAGTCCATGTTGTATCTGGAATCCGTAAACTCCCCAAAGCAAACTAACTTGAACGAATGTTTAATAATGAAACTAAAACCCTCGTCTTCCTCTTCTGCAGACGTCTCCATGTCGTTTTCCCGTTCTCCCTTTCACTTTCTCTTCCTCTCTTCCTCTCTGGTCACCGCTTTCGGCGAGCGAGTGGGCTGCATATTGATTTTTAGTGAACTCTCTCTCCCTCTCTCTCTCCCTTTCACCCCCACAGACACAAACTGACGGAAAAGTTGATTAGGAGCAGCTCTAAATATACCCACCACCACCTCCTCTTCTTCTTTTTTTTTCTTTTCTATCCTCTTTCTCACTCGCTCCCTCACCCACTCGCTCTCCCACACCGGTTCAATCGCTCTTTCTCCAACATTTTCTCGCGCCCGATTCGCCTGGACGTTTCTCTGCCAAGCGCTTTCTCTTCCTCTCTCCGGCTTCCTTTCCACATCGTTTCTCAACCCTAGCCCCCAAGAAAAAAACAAAAAAAACAAGAGAGATACAGACACAGCTCTGGGTTTGGCTGAAAATCATATGATAATTTGACAATTTGGGGAATGATTGGTGAAATTTTGTGTCCATTTTCTGAATCTCCAGGGAAATAGGCGCGAGTGTTTGGATGCAAGTCAATGGGAAATATCACACTCTGCTATCTGCCAGCACACAGACTGTATTTACATATATTCTCACTTTATTTTTCTTGGTGCGTGACTCACCTGAATAAACCCCCACACACTTACACATGTGTGCAAGAGTACACACAAGGGAACACATTCAGAGTACACACAGGAAACAACACTTAGTCGGTTTCACAGCTTTTTACATAAAAACACAAATAATGTTGAGAGCCTCTGGTCTGTTTGGGAGTTGTTGGTTTTATTTTATTTATTTATCTTATTAAGACACAAAAGCAATACTTGTTTCTCTAGCAGGGACTGTGGTAACAGTTTGTAACAAACAAGACTGTAACCAAGTACATATCAGAACGTGTTTAAATCAGTTTGATTTGAGTAGTTTTATAAGACCAGTGCCAAGAGTACAGGACGCACTGTAAAAGCTAGAGCCACAGATGTTCACCAAAGGCCCAGCGCTGCTTTAATGCTACTACTGCAGGGCATCGACGATATAAAACCTTTGTTCTTGTGCTGTTGGATTTTCTGGCGACTTTCTGGTTATAAATTTAAAACAAAACTGTAACAGGTTGTCAATCAGACGAGTGTAAAGGCTCGTTTAGTAACTGTAACCTACGTACGTAGGTAGTCTGGCTCGCCCTGTAACAACACCACCCAAACACTAGAGGGCGCGGTGTCTTTTTTTGCCAGTCGGGTTCATTTTTGTTTCTACTTCCTGCATCGGTTTCAAACAATGGCGACTGAAGCTTTTGCCCAAAACTTCCCCAAAGATGAGTCGTACAAACGTTCGTACCTCTGAACCTCCTCAGTTAACGCTTCCTCAGTGTGTTCCATCTTTATTGATGCGATCAGTTCCAAAAATTGTGGAGATGGAGAAGCGGTTGGAGATACTAAAACGGAAATATGCTACTACCAAGTGGACCAATCACAGCTCTTGTGGTGGTGGACGTCAGGTCACAGCGTTACGGCTGTTACGTACGTAGAAATTTATTCCCGACACTTTAACAGCTTTTTTTTTTCAATTATTCCGTGGTCAGAAAGTGAAAGTGGGCGTGGTTAGAGCTCCTGGATGCTAATATTCATCGTGTGACTGCTAATCTCTCCTGGGACGAGATCAGCAAACCGTGCGCTAAATGAACGGCATGATCCGATGGACATAGTCGCCAAAACAACAGGCCGCCCTACGAAAATAATAACAAGAAGAAAAGTGCCTCGGTCGTCCCAGCTGCAGTGGGCGGGGCCTATGAGGACTTCCCTGGAGTTAAAGACCTGGCCAGAACAAACTTTATTCTTGTTCCTGCTAGAAGCTGCGCTTTACCCTCCACTGACTTCACCGAGCAGATGCGACCTTTGTCTGCAGTTCAGTGCTGAGGAGGAGGCTTACGATAGGATTTCAGACTTTATGCAGGTAAAGCAAACAGCTGCCTGCAGCGAGAGTGAAAAAAAACGAGCCGATTAAACTTTCTTTAAACGCAACAAATGGCCGCTTTAAAATAAAAGACAAGACGTTCATGAAAAATTAAAACCGAACGAAAAAAAAAGGAGTGGATGATGTATACAGTGCACGGCGAGGGTGCATAAACTCTGTGTTTGGGTCTAAATGGAGATTAGTTAAGATGGTGTTGCAGACATAAAGGGTCCAGATGGGAGAAGGAGCCGCTCCTGTTTATTCTGCGTCTACGTCGGCTGTCCTGGAGGTAAACACGACGCGCCGAGGCCTTCTGCAATTTAGCACACTGATTGCAGCGTGGGACAAACAAACAAACAAACAAGCTCACTGGGCCGGCTCTCCTGGGCGCGTGCGAGCCACTTTGCGTCCCCCTGATTTGAGATCTCATTTGCCTTCTCTGCTGCCCCCCCCTCCTCTCCACCCGATTTTGCCAAACGCTGCGGCTGCTGCTGCGAAGCTGCCGCTCATTGTTTGAAAGTGGGGGTGGTGTACGGGGGCTCTCATAAACGAAGCATCTTTCAGACAATGAGCACGTGGGCGGATGGCTTTAGGCACATTTGACAGGATCAAATGACTTACACAGAAAAGAAAATTCTGTCGTTCATGAAATAATCCCCCCATACTTATTTCATCCACATCCTCTCCTCTGCTTATTTTTTTCTCTCCTCTCATCTCCAGCCCCCCCTCTCCCCCCGCCCTCCCCTCCGTTAAAATGGATTGAGGTAAAATGGGAATCTGTATTCAGTGGGTGGTTTTAAGATACACCGACTTTGTTTAGATTTCCAAATGCACATCACATATGCATGATGACATAAAACCTCAAGGCTCGTCCTCAGATCTGCCTGATTTTGTCAAATAAAGCAGCTGGAGGAAAGACGAGGTGTTTATCATGCTGATATTGTTTTGGCTCTGTCTCTGTACATGTGCTTTAGTCGTACTGACTCTGGTTCACCTGCTCCTGTCTACGTGCCAATGAGAGTCAATTTTTTTCTTCTTCTTCTTTTAATACTTTGCTGAATAATGAGATGGGAGTTCACACAGAGGCAGCTGACTGTAATCATTTGCATCAAGTTTTTATGCGATAAGTGCAGCACACTGTAACAACCACGTTTCACCGTCACAGTGCCCTCTACTGGTCGTAGTTTTTGTGACTGTACGTTACTGTACGATTAAATTGGGAAATCTGAACTTTTGAGTTCCGGAAGAAGATTTCAAAATAAATCCAACATGGTCGACCTGTTAGTTAGCATCATAGACTGTATAAAAAGTGGACGCCATGACAGCTCCTCAAAAGCCAAAGCAAGTAGAGCGCCCCCTGGTGGCTGGATGCAGTATAGGCCATGTAAGCTCCTCCTCCTTCAAAGTACACGACAAAAAATAAATGTTTTTCAAGGATTTATTTATTTATTAATTTATTAATATGACGCTGGCGTTAACTGCCTAGCCTGGATTTAACTAAGTAAATAGGTATGAGCCTCCTATTGGATAATTATCGCCTGGATTAAGTTACTTAACCCCAACTGATGCAATGAGTAGCTTCTCATTTCTTCAACAACCATGTCTAAAGACACATCCACTAATCAGTGAGGCTAACTGGAAATAAAGGCTTCAGTTTGCTAGGGAGCATAAAGATTGGACTCTGGAGCAATGGAAGAAGGTCATGTGGTCTGATGAGTCCAGATTGACCCTGTTCCAGAGTGATGGGGGCATCAGGGTAAGAAGAGAGGCAGATGAAGTGATGCAGCCATCATGCCTAGTGTCTACTGTACAAGCCTGTGCTATGGGGCAGTGCTATGATCTGGGTCTAGGTTCATTAGCTGACTACCTGAATATACTGAATGAGCAGCTTATTCCATCAATGGATCATATTCCAAGATGACAATGTCAGGATTCATGGGGCTCAGATTGTCAAAGAGTGGTTCAGGGAGCATGAGATGGATTGTTCCACCACAGAGTCCAGACCTTAACCCCATTGAGAATCTTTGGGATGAGCTGGAGAAGCTTTGAGCAGTGGTCAGACTCTCCATCATCAATACAATGAATGCAACACTGGATGGAGACAAATCTGGAGACGTTGGAGAAGATTATGGAGACAATGAGACAGAGAATGAGTGCTGTGAAGTGACTTGACTTATACCTGAAAAGAAAGGTTTATTAATTCCAGTCGGACATGCTAATGCTCATCTTGGTTCTTCCTTTAGAAACAAGCTGAAACAAGTTGTGATGAAGCTTCGTTCTCCTGTGATGAAACCAACATTTTTTTTTCTTCTAACTTTGCAGCTGATAATTAAAACAGTCCTTGGTCTCACTCTGCTATCGTCTCGTGCAGACAGGTGTTTTCGTGCTCTGCTAACTTACAGATTCACCGACACCTTCTCCGAGGCGCCAGGTCTGCCAACGTGATCATCCTGCAGAAATTAGAACTATGCAAAGGAGAACTATTTGATCTCTCTTTGGTTTATATATATGTGTGTGTGTGTCTATATGAGCGTGAGGGACAGAAATAGAGGCAGAAGACGAGCGAGATGCTGTCAACTCTCTCTCCATCCTCCTCCTCCTCCTCCTCCTCCTCCTCCTCTGTGAAGCAGATGTCCAATTGAGTCTATTTAAAGCCGGTGCAGTATGGCTGCTGATGCTGAGAGCGCCCGGGCTGTAGCGTCGCATTACCGTTACGTCTTACCTACAGTGCTACTCAACCCGGAGCCCGACATTCGTCTGCGCTCGCTCCCACGTGACGCGACATCTCCGCTCTGGCCGTGACCTCAGAGGTCGTCGTCGCCGTCGTCGGTAACCCCCGGCAACTTCTTTCAGAGCTCGGCGGCGAGGCTGGAACCAGGTGGAGGTCGACTCATAACGAAAGTGTCTAAAATTAAACGGCAGCAGCTTCTTGTCAAACTGACCGTCGTCTGTCGTCAGAACCCTGAAAATAACAAAGCGGGTTGTGTCCCACTCTGTCCCCCCTCCCCCCAAAAAGACAATTATCTGTAACAGACACAGTCCTAACGCTGCCTTAGTCTCCTTCTCCTCCTCCTTCGTCTTTTTTTTTCCACCGGGGCCTCATCTGGTTCTTCCCCGACGAGCAAATAGATAGCTGGGACTTGGCCGTTGCCTTGTCATTCTTCTGCTGGGATGACGCATCTGCTGCCATGTCGAAGGGGAGGGGAGACAGAAAGAGAGAGAGAGAGAGGGAGGGAGAGAGAGTGAGAGAGAGAGAGAGAGAGAGGGAAAACAACAGTTATCAACAGGATGTGGTGGTGGTGTCAGACAGGAAGTCAGTGCTGACAGGGGGGTGGTGAAGGGGAGGGAGGGGGGTGCTGTGCAGAGATCGAGATGCTCTGCAGGGGTGCGCTGGTGCCTCCAACACATTTCACAACACTCCTCTGTCAATTAGATCTCAGCTGCAAAGCGTTTGATTCGGCAAACGGCTCCCGGCCGCTGCAGAGGAAACGGCGGCGCTCGAGCTGGGGGTCGTTTCTTTACGGCTCAGATGCAAGAAAATGTAAAAACAAAAAGAACTACGGTCGTTTGTTCTCGCTTGAACCACTTTCTTTTCTTTTCTTTGGAGGCAGCAGGTGGATGATTTCATGTGCTCTTAAAGCAACAGGTCACGCTGGCAGAAGCCGAGTTTGCTGCCAGGGGACCAGACTCAGAAGGTGGTTGTTGTTGCAACTTGGTTAAAAAATCAAATGTAACTTAAACCTCAAAAATGAAACCAAACATTTATTTTAAAATGTAAAGCCCTAAAAAAGAAAAAGAAGAAGGTGTCTAATGTCTGACCTTTGCTTTATTTATCACAAGAATAAATAAAAACAACAAAAAGAAAAACAGATGCGTGAATGAGTTTCCCTCCTCTACTGTACATCTCTGCAGCCTGTCTGTGATAGAAGGAACGGAGGAAGCTCGGAGACGCGTCTGCAGAGCGCAGGCTTTGTACAGGAGGGGGCGGAGAGAGAGAGACACAGAGAGAGAGAGAGAGAGAGAGAGAGAGAGAGAGAGAGAGAGAGAGAGAGCTGTGACAGCGCTCATCACCCACTGAACAACCAGGACGGGTTGCATCCGAGCAATCGCTGTCATTCGCAGACGGAGTTTACAGCCCTTTGCGCCGCTTTTTCTTTCGATCTTTTTCTGCCGCACCCCCTCCCTCTCCCGGTGCTGCCCAGCCAGTCGACCATGGTTTCTATAATTTCAGACCTGGACCCCCTGAAAAGCTGGAACGTGTTAAGGTAAGCTGCCCGGTCCGTTTCTCCACAGCCTCGCCATTGTGAACGGGGTGACAGCGGAGAGAGAGAGAGAGAGAGAGAGAGAACGAAAGAGAGAGAGAGGGGGAGAGAGAGGGGACGGAGACAGAAGTGCGATTTTTTCTTTTTTTTGCTTGTTGTTTTTTGGTTCTTTTCGGAGGGAAATAAGGGTGGGACGCGGCGCAGGCAGGCAGGCATTCAGGCAGGAGGGTCGCCGCCTTCTGAGCCGTGCTCGTGGCGCCGCGGTGCGTAATTACGCACGGTTTTTCTTTTTTTCTTCTTCTTCTTTATCGCCTTTCGGCTGCGAGCGCGGCGCTCTCTCCACTTTCCTGAGCTCCTCTTCCTCTTCTCCGCTCTGTCATGGGGCTGACGCATGCAAGCTGCTGTGTCCGCGTACATCTCATTAACCTCTGCTGTTGCCCCCTCACGGCGCCTCATCACCGCCGCTATCATTCCCCAAACTTCGCCCGTTCCAGCCTGGAAGTAAGAATAACACTCATATATCACCCCCCCCCCCCCCACACCACCACTACCACCCCCACCCCCGCCCTCCCCTCTCAACCCTCCCCCCCACACACATGCTGATTTGGCCCCTCCAAATGTTGAGGAGCCTGCCGCTGCCAGAAGAAGTACGCCCCTCCAGGAATTTATCTTGAAACATTTACTCATGGCTGATTGCCTGCTCCAGCGCGCTTTTAGAGAACATTAAATTTTATCTCCAGAGCTGCAAAACATGTTTTCCTCCCGGGCTCTGCTGCTTATTTCTCCCCGTTTGATTCACCGTAGCCTCCCGTGAGGTCAAAGGTGAACCTTCTCCGGCTCTCCCCTGGCTTGGCTGAGCGCGCTCTCCTTTTTGTCAAACAGCTATTAGACTCATAGGCAGGACACGGGGCTCTATCTCAGACCTGCAAATCACTATGAATACATTCACTGTCATTAAGCATCTCAGCAGAAAAGCCTATGAATTTAAAAGCTGGAATTTAAAAGGCCTTGTCCCTGAATATTTCAGCCATTTGATAAATAAGTCATTATTCCCTCGACAGACTGCAGCAGCGGGGACTATCGCAAATTCTATTTTAGAGCCGGAGAGAGGAGACAGAACCCTCAAGACCCTCAAATTATTCTTTTAATGCTGCCTCTCCCCTCTTTTATCATTCTTATCCCCCCGCTGCCCTCCATCCCGCCATCATTATCCCCAAATCCAAAATAGAAAATGACTGGAGTAATGTAGAGCAGGCATATTTCTGTGGACCGCTGATGGACGAAGAGGAGGGGGGGGGGGCTAAATGATGTCATTTCCAAACAGGCAGCAGCGATGACCATTCAGACGGAGAAATAGGGCACGCAGCTGACCCGACTCTCACTCAGAAATAGCCGCGGCAGAGAGTTTCTCTGCGGACGCGCTCCCTCTCTCTCTGCTCTCGGCTCGGTCTATTTGCTGAACGGGGACAGATCTCTGGGCAGCGGCAGGGATGTCGCTTTTAGCTCATCTGCGTTATTAATTGACACCTCGGCCCTCGCGGCGGCCATGTTTGCTCAACAGGTGACGAGTCGGGAGGTCGGCGGGGGTTTGAGACTCAGGTGGACGAATATTATGCAAACACTCAGGAAGATGAGCGAGGAATAGAAGGAAGGAAGGGAAGAAGCATCTCCCTCCCCTCTGTCTCTTGACTCTTCCCTTTATTAAACCTTTGTTCTTCCAGATTAGAGGCAGGAGCAGCTGTCCCTCTCCAAAGACGATGCGTCTTAATAAAGCCCGGCTTACCGCCGGCCCGTCGCTCGCCCTCTCCCGGGGTCTCACACACTTTCTCTCGCTGGCGGCCGGGAGACGTGCTCCTCGGCGATAATGAAGCGCCTCGGCGTCGTAATGAGACTCACCTCCGTCGCTCTCAGGCTCGTAAACAACCGAGACGCTGGCTCCGTGTCTTGAGAAGAAGCCGCGAGCCTTTCGCTTAGTTGGTTAAATCTTTGTGACGCTGCGGCCGTTAAATGTGAAAGAGCAGCTCTGGAAGCAAAAGTGCTGGAGCAGATTCAAAGAAGAAGAAGAAGAGAGCTCGCCGCTGTCTGTAACACAGTTAGACAGCACGATGTGCACATTAGCACAATTAGCTGATTAATGCGGCTCTGCGGAATTTGATTTCGCTTAAATTCAATACGGGGTTAAGGCGACTGACGTGTGTGTGTGTGTGTGTGTGTGTGTGTGTGTGTGTGTGTGTGTGTGTGTCGTGTTTAAGGCGAGTGTTATCTGATCATCAGCAGGGCGTGTCTGCTCTGCTGCATCTCCCTCGACATCATATACACTGTGTCAGCACACACACACACACACGTACACAACGCAGCGCTCGGTGCATGGATGCTAGAATCCGTCGGCGCCTCTCGCTGTGAACGTCACATATCTGAAGTGCAGTTCAGTTATTCCATAATGAGAAACAGCATGCATATTAATTCCATCTGATTACATCCAGCTACCACACACACACACACACACACACACACACACACACACAAAGGCGAGGTGTGTTCTGTATTCAATTACGGAGGGGAGAGCTCGGTTTTTATTCTATTACCATCTGGGTAAATCGTTGGCGGATTCTCGTGGACGGGAAGTCAGAGATCCGTTTTAAACTTCGGGGGTTAAGTTTGTTTTTGCCGCTAATTTGAAAACGAGTCTGCTCCGCTCCGCCACCGCGCTCGTCCTCTCGCAGGTGCGCCCCGTCCCGCAGCCGAGGAGGGAGGCGAGGTGAGTGAGTTTAAAGCGTGACCTTTGACCCCGCGGTGTTGGTTTTTAATTAATCCACTTAAAGAGTTGAGTCCGCTCGCGTTTACGCGTCGCTTTATGTCCCGGGAGGAGAGGCGCAAATCCATCTGCCTAATTACCAAGACCGCTGTTTGAGTCTTTAAATCCCCTCTGATAGTGTGTGTGTGTGTGTGTGTGTGTGTGTGTGTGTGTGTGTGTGTGTGTGTGTGTGTGTGTGTTCCATCTATACCCTCTCCAGCATCCAGGATTATAACTGGTTTTAGCTAAAGCGTCACAGAGGAAACATTTCGCGAAAAGCAGCAGATATATTTTTAGACCCGAGCAGAAACCGAGCGTCTTCGAGGGCGGCCTCCTCGCTCTGGTCCGCTCCCCGGACGCTGGCGAACTTGACGCACGTCGAGCGATGACGTCCTAACGAGCTATTTCCAGGGTCGACGTGCACCGGGTCAGAGGAAACGCCTCTCGCGGTTCAGGTAGATGACGGAGCTCGCCGTGCGGCGGCGTTTGCGTCTCCAGCTTTGACTTCCTCCTAATTTTATGTTTTTATCTGGAAAGTAGATTTAAGCGGAGTTTCACTTCCGTCTGGACTTTTTGGAGACGGCGCCGCGTCAAGTTCGAATGAAAGCGGGCAGGAGGGCTTGACGTGCCGCGGGGGCGGGCTCTGAACTCGCCCTGCCGCTCTCCGCTCAGCTGTCAGCCGAGGCTTTGTCGCGGAGAGGAACAATACGGCGCTCGCCGCCTTGAGCGACGGAGGCGGACGGGGCGGGCGGGGAAAAGGAGAAGAGAGAAGGAAGGGGAGGGAGGGCCGAGCTCCTCAGAAGCCCCCCCCTCCCACCCCACAACCCTCAACCCCCCTTGGAATCAGCAAGAGATAATTACACAGTGGAGGCAGGAGTGCGTCACCAGAAACACAAAAGAGACGGAGGGGGGAAAAAAAAAGAGGACAGAGAGGGGAAGGTGAAGGAGAAGGAGCAGGAAGGTCTAGAAGCGTGAAGGAGGCAGCAGACTTATCTGCTCCTCTAGGTGTGTGTCGCAACATCCTGGAGTTTAAGACGCTAAACGCTCATAACGCCGGCCGCGGCGGAGGAATCTGTGGTCAAAAAAAAATGTGTTTTCCTCGAGATAATTATACATTTGAGGCAGGAGGAAGGATGACAGAGAGGGAAGGTGGCTGGGAGAAAGCTGCAGATAGACTCCTCTAGGTGTGTGTCGCCAGATTAGTCCTGCAATTTCAGATGAGAAATGTTCGCAAATAATTATTTCTCTGGTATCGTTACGGAAGGAGAGCGTTAGAGGGAAGGTGACGGAAAAAGCTGCAGAGAAAACGAAGTAAAGGATAGCTGAGACTCCTGTCGTCACGTAAATGTGTGTTTCAGTAAAACAGAAAAAACTAATTTAAGTTGCTAAATGTTTTTTTTTTTTTAACGCCAACAAAAACAGGAGCTTTCCTCACTAACTGGACGCATTAAACATTTAAAACACACCAAAACGTGTAAGAGTTGCTCCCGTGCGTCCTCCTCCGCCGCCAAAGCCTGAGCATTGTTCTGCTTTTACAAGGCTGCATCACTCTGAGGCTTTTAAACAGCGTGTTTGCAGGTTGCACCGTGTGTGTGTGTGTGTGTGTGTGTGTGTGTGTGTGTTTACCTGTGTGTGTTGACTCTCTGTTCCCGTCCCGTCCTCTGCATTTGTTGCCGGATTCGTGCAATACGTGCGCCTCGTTTGATTCCTTCCTAAAGTAAGATTACCTACCGCAGGCTTGCAGATCACACACACACACACACACACACACACACACACACACACACACACACACACACACAGAGGACAATGCCTGCACCTTTAATGTTATTTTTGACTAAAACAAGTGTCGCTGTCTGTCATGGAATATGCAGGAGCTCGCTCCTTTTTTCTTTTTCCCTTTTCCTCCCAACACAGATCAGCTTAGTCAACAGCAGCCGCGGGGATTTAAAGCACGACTGTAACACACACCTCACATGACGCGCGCCTCGTGTTGTTTTCCTGTTTGCGGTTTTCCCGGCGCTTAAATAATTTCCAGGCTGGTTGAAGGGATGGCAGTGGCGTTTTTTTTTTACGGCTGATGAGAATCAATGGAAATCTTCTCAAGTGATGGACGGACAGCTGTGTGTGTGTGTGTGTGTTTGCAGATAACGTGTAATCAGCCGGCAGGAACCAGTACCTGTCGTCTTTTCTTTCCTTTCAATTTTTCTGGGTCATTTTTTTTTTCTTGTCTTTTTTTTTATGCAACCGACTTTTTTCCTTTTTGTTTTTTCCAGTTTGCATTAATTTTATTATTACTGATGCGTGCACTCACACACTAACGCTCATTTCCCCGTGGAGATGGCCCCAACGACAGGCATAAACCCAATTAAACATACGAAGGTCGTACGGTGCATCTACGATAAAGGCCTCCTTCTGCCTGCCTTGTGATAGATTTCACCACCCACACTCCCCAGAAACCTAAGAGCTTCACTGCTCCCTCGCCTCTTACCTTAAAGTCAAGTCTTACTAGATTAATCGATTGCATCGCGATTAATCGCACGATTTTCACAATTAAAATGTGATTAATGCAAATTAATTACACAGTGATTTAAATTAAGGAGATATTATAGTTTTATTACTCTTGTCAACAGAGGTGCAGCCAGATATGCTAATTTTATGCAAATGTGTTTCACTAATGCTGCAGAGAATCAAAGCAATGACAGGATATCGTCGTCCAGGTGTCTCTGTACTTTGACTCTTTCTTTATTGATCCCTCTTTTCTTCTTCTTCTTCTGCTTCTTTTGCAATTCTAACTGCTGCATTAATTGCTTCAATTGCTTCGATCGCTTTCACAATCCGTCAATCGATTAATTGATTTAATCGCGATTAATCGCGCGATTTTCACAATTAAAATGCGATTAATTCAAATTAATTACACAATGATTTAAATTAAGGAGATATTTTTTAAATCTTTATTAATCTTGTCAATGCAGGAGCATGCAAATATGCTCATTTCATGCAAATGTTTGTTACTAATGCTGCAAAGAACGAAAAAAAAATCAGAATATTGACGTCCAGGCGTCTTCGTAACATTGACTTGATTCTTTATCCATTTGTTTTCTTCTTCTGCTGCTGCTTCTTTTGCGATTCTGTCGCATTAACTGCCCTCTGCAGGATTAAATTATTTACCACCGCCGCTCTTTGGATTCTGCTTGCTTTCACAATCCGTCAATAGATTAATCGATCTAATTAATCGAAAGATTTTCACAGTTAAAATGCGATTAATGCAAATTAATTACACAATGATTTAAATTAAGGAGATGTTTTTTTAAATCTTTATTACTCTTGTCAACACAGGAGCAGGCAAATACGCTCGCTTAATGCAAATGTGTGTCCAAAACAAAGAACCAAACAATGACAGGACATCATCGTCCAAGGGTCTCCATAACTTTGACTCGATTCTGTTTCCTTCTTCCTCTTCTGCCTCCTTTGGGATTCTAACTGCCCTCTGCAGGGTTAAATTATTTACTTCGATCGCTTTCACAATCCGTCAATAGATCAATCGATCTAATCGCGATTAATTCTTCATTTGACAATTCGACATTGAAAGGAATTTTCCTTCGACGGGTTTAATCCTCAAAAACATCGCCTCTGTGTTGGTATTCCATAAAAAAAAATTGGCCCCAGAACTTCATAAAAACAACACACTGGCCCAAAGTGACAAATCTGTTTAATAATGCGCCACCTGGAGCACATCTCTCTCTCTCTTTCACTAACCCCCTCCCTCCTCAACACCCACTCCTTCCCTCTCTCCTTCGCAGGCTCCCACTCTCTCTCTCTCTCTCTCGTTCTCTCTAATCATTCCCTCAGGCTGTGTTTTAGTGCCGTACTCTGTTACAGTCTTATTCTCAAAGGTGCCGCTGCCATGTGCAGAGCGGCCGGGCCCATAAAGAAGCTTTAAACCTGCGCCCGAGTGTTTCCCCCCAGCGACACACAACTGTCTCCACGAGAGAGAAAGAGACGCAGGAAGTAGACTCCACCGTTTCTTTATTTTTTTATATTTTTATACATAAAAACATCCTCCTCCTCCTCGCAGTGATCATCACATAAGTCGGAGGGAGAGGATAAGAAGAAGACGAAGAGGGAGATAAAGGAAGGGGGGTAAAATAGATCTTGTCTGAATAAATAAACACCTCTTCCCTGCAACCAAAACCGAAAAAAAAAAAAAAAATGCTTAGCGGAGTCGTGGAACAGCCAGGGAGGGTGAGGTGGTGGGGGTGAGAGAAGGTGAGAGTTAGCGAAGGAAAGAATAACATTGGCAGGATGCCTGGTTTAAAGTGGGAGAGAAAAAAAAAAAGAAAAAGGAAGCGACCTCTTTGTGTGTGACTGATGGATGCGCCGAGAGTGAAGCCAAAAAAACGAGGCAGAAAAAGTGAAGACAATGCGTGACCGCGTGGTGGAGGAGAGGAGGGAGGGGGGGGCGAATAAAAGACTCACCAAACGCGGGGAGTTCGTTTTCGTACCGAGAGGTCAGGCTGAAGCTGTGCGGCACCGGAGGCGCTCCTCCTGTAGACTGACTTTAAAAAGAAATAAATAAAAAGTTGACGATGGAGATAAAACCTTTAAAATGAGGATCATGTGGCCGAGTTCTCCTGCAGTCATAGCCCTCCTGCAGAAAGGGACATTTTATTGTTCCCCGCTCTTAAAATAAGAATAAATCTGAATGGGGTTTGGCGTGAAAAAGGTCAAATTTAAAACACGCTTAATGGCGGTGCGAGAGGAGAAAAAACTAGTCGAGCGTCAGCGGCGCCGCTCCGAGAAATAACCGAGCGCGCTTTGAGAAAAGCCGCGACGGTCACACTGCAAAAAGAGAGAGAGAGAGAGAGAAATATGTAGAGAGGATGAGAAGGAGAGCTAATGAATTATGGGTGGCCTGTGAATGCAGAGAGAGAGCGAGAGAGAGAAGTCAGTGCTCTGTCGCTCTTTTCTTCCTCCTGGGTTATGGAAGTGTCACGCTGTGAGTGTTGCCATGCAGATGGTGACCCTGGAGTGTTGCAAGAGGGGAAAAAGGAAGGAATTAAAAGCAGAGAGAGAGAGATGGAGCTAAATGAAAACGGAGGAGACGGGCGGCGGGTTGTTTTCTTTCGTATTTTTTCAATTAAAACAGAAGAAAACAGGAAGTGAAGCTGATTGACTGCAGACGGTCGACAGTGTGCGCCTTCAATCACCGCCAACGCTGCCCTCGGATAACCGGCGGTGGTCCAGCGGGGGCCGCCGGCGTGGCCCCTCTCGACTGGGTTTTTCTGAGCCGGGCTCCGGAGCTGACGGCTGCGCTGAGGAATGAGAAATCTTGCACAAGTCTGGCATGCAGTGAATTCCATTAACCAGATCACACGCTCGCACATGGTGTTGAAGTGGGAGCAGCGCTGCAGGGTGGAGCCCGTGTAGCGGGAAGGTTGTATGATGTAACAGCCGGAGCTGATTCGCTCCAGACTCCGGAGTCCATTGTGACGTCTTTGGGAAAGAAAGGAAAGCCCCGCCGTTTAGCAGCTGCTGCTGCTGAAGATGTTTGCTCATTAAGAAACTTTTTTTAGGCCTTTATTCTGACAGTGGAGAGAGGGGGCAGGCTGGAAGTCAACTGGCACCACTGCAGCCTCAGATGAGCAGTCAGGGTCAACATCTTTACCTTTAAACGTCACTAAAGCACTGCAGGGTGGTGCAAGAAAAGAAAAGCCTGGAGGGTTAGGGTTGATGCACGGCGTCACAAAAGGAACAGCGCTGCAGGATGGTGAAAGAAAGGAAAACCACTGTTGCCTAAACGCTGCTTCATATTTGCATAAGTTATTTTTACGCCTTTGTTTTGGACGTTTAGAGAAGAAACAACGGGTTGAGAAAGAAGGTAAAAGGTCGAGGCCGGAATAAGACCTGACACCGCTGCAGACGCATCTACTTCTAAATTTGCTTCTTGAACTTGATGCAACGTCACGCGAGTCACAGCGCTGCAGGAATGCGATAAAACAACCAGAGCTGATTCGTGAGTCGTCTGCGTGGAAGAAAGGAAAACCCCAGTTTGTCAGCCGCTGTTATTTAGAAACTTACTCTAAATGTCATGGTTTTATTTTGACGGTATCGGTGAAGAGAAACAGGAAGTTGTGGTGGGGGGGGGGGGGGGGTTGGCAGTAATGCCTCCTCATGCCTTTTGTTTTGATAGTGGAGGGAGGCAGGAAGTCATGGAGAGAGACAGACGGTTGATGCAACATGCAGGAAAGGGTGCAGCCTGGAATCAAATCTGTGCCGCCGCACTTCTTCACTTTAAAATTTGCTTCTTTGTGACTAACACATGGATCAGGTCCAGTTAGTTTACCAACCACTAAGACATGACTGAACCAGCACAAACAAAAGCTGGACCTCTGTTGTTGTTTACACCTGTGCTTCACAAGTCAAGATGTCTGCTCGTCTTTGGAATGATTACATGGTTTTAGTGCTGATTTAAAGATTTGCCTGAGGTTAATCTGAAGTTTCTTCCTCTTTGCAAAACCCAGAGAGCGTGGAGCACATGTTGTCTAAGAATACTCCTCATTTTAGAAAGTAAAGAAGCACTAGAGTTGCGTGGTTACAGCTTTAGACATTTAAGACCTGGAGCGTAGCAGCGGTCCCAAACATCTCTAAGAATCTTCTTAATTCTTAATTTCCAAGACCTGAACTGGGAGTCCCAGTCGTGTCCAAACTGTCCTTAACGGATCAGTACAACCTGTTCCCAATGACCGGGCTAGGATCGGCGTCCAATTCAAACCAAGTTACTTTGGTTTCATTGATTACGCTTCAGAACGAGTCCACGGAGAAGAAGCTCTAATTTAGTCCGAGCGCTGAAACCTACGTTGCATCGGCGTCTCCGTTCTTGCTGCTCATTCGAGTTGAGTTCATGCTCGTACACGAGAAGCGCCACGCTAGCGTCCTGTCCACGTCTGGCATGTCTAACCATCTCCACTTTCCTTAAACGTTCGAGTCATTATCGGACGTGTCTCCGACTAAACGCTGCAAAAGAGAAACCAGTTTTCTGGCAAACATGACCTCCCTGATAGTCGCTTCCTTGCCCTTGAAGCAACTCTGGGAATTTGTTGTTAATTTGCAGTTGGAGCATTATTTTCTCCTATTCGTATAGATTTCAGGTTTAAACTTGCAGGATTTTGAGGTGCAATGAAAACTGTTCTGCCTTCTTTTTGCACAGCATTGCACAACAGGCTCCTCATCCACACCAGCATCCTTGCACACATCTCCCTTCCTTCAACGTGAACGCCCGTCACCTGCGTGTACACCCTTAAACGCTCTGACCTAGAACTGAACCGCCTCAGTTAAATAAGATACACAAACTGTTCCTTCTCATGAACACATCGTTTTTATGAATTTAGTTTTGGAAGTTTTAAAAGTTTGACTCAGAGCTGGTTCTTTTTTTTTTCATTTTATTTTCCAGCCATGAATTGATGGAGATTTCTCAAAATGTCATGTTTGAATCCAACAGTAATGACTCATGACAGTTATAACGTGGTCTAAAAACACCTAATTTTAGCACCGGTACTGAGCTGACCGGGGTAGCCTTACTCGTTATGACTCCTGTAAATCTTAAAATGACAGCTTGAAGATATAATTTACTCCACTGTCTGGCACCTATCTACAGTTTTGATAAAGCCTACGCTACAAATGCATCCATGTGCTTCAACGCTGGAGACTTCAGGCTTTCAAAACAGCTTTGAGTCAGCGAAACCCATTTTTACCCAAAAAAGGAAGTGAAAAGGATTACAACATGCATTGTGTCACAGTGCTGTTCTGCCGCCCTCAGCCTGGCCGGTTTATGTCCACCTGACTTTGCTATTTATGCCTGTCGAGTGTCTCCGTGCTGTTTAATGCACCGAAAGACACTTTTACCAGAATAAACTTTTACACGGCGGAGAGCGAAATAATAAAACTCCTTACAGCCGCGATGGGCGGCTTTTAAAATGAGCACAGAGTGAAGAAAAGCTTCGCATTTTCTGCATGACAGTGTTGGATTTCAGTGTCACTAAATTCAAAGCTGCGTAGTTTTAAAAGAGCTGGGTTTTCGGAGCATCGAGCACTTCTGCTTGACCTGAACGAATCTGGCTGGAAACACCGGATAAAGAGACGGAGTGAGGATAGGCGCCCGTAGCTGCAGCTGCAGAAACGGTGTGTGTTTCATGGCAGTGGACTGTTGCTTAATGTTCTGCTCACAGTCAAGGCCCTGAGCCATCCCCGTCATTACATCTCATACTCTCTCTCTCTCTCTCTCTCTCTCTCTCTGTGTGTTTGAGAGCGATGCTTATGTAGTATTTTTACCCCCGCTGAGTTTAGTGTCAGATGTGCTGTAGATACAGTACAAGATGCAACATGAACGACCTACATTCGTTCTCTGGAGACTTTATCGTGAGCTGCGTTGTCGGTGAAAGGCCTGAACCTCCTGGAATTCAGCCGCCAGTTTGAGGCAGATTTAAGATTTTAATTCAAGATTTTCTCTGCAACAGTTTTAGTCCTGCAGCCATAACACTTACTCGCTTATACGTCATTATCATTAGGTACACTAGTGAAAACGAATGCATTCTAGTGCAGCACTCCTGCGCTAAACCCCCTTTTACCACTGATCTAACCTTATGTTCAGTTAAAAGTAACTCAACTGGACGATCATTTTGGAGCATGTAGATTGTATTGCAGTTAACTATTTAGCCTTGCCCACTGATTAGAATAGGTTTGTCAAAATAATAGGAACGCCATGCATTTCAGTAGCACTGCAAAGCACAGCCTCCAAAATGAAAACATAAATGAATTAACAGCTCCATCATTTATTTTAAACTAATGCTGGATACCAGAACCTTCATAAAGCAAATATTTTATGCAGGAATGTTATATTAGAATGTTTTCCCGAGTGCACCTAATAAACTGGCACGTGCACGTACACAGCATTTAATATGAAGAGCAAAATGTATTTTAATTGTGCACTTCTTATGCCCAACACATGACCAGGGCCTTCATGTTTGAAGGTTGCGTACGCACAAAAACGTTACGTACATACTCGCTCACGGAAAAGTTCTGAATGTAAACAGAGCTAACGACTGCACAGGTGTTGATATAAAAGCTCCATCACATGATTTAACATTTGAATCCGATCAATGTAAAGATCATATGTAATGCGAAAATGCAATTAACAAACATTGTCCTGCGTGGAAGACATTTTTGGTGGGTCAATTTAAAAATAATTTGCATATTAAAAAGGGGAGCGTGGACAGGGAGGGGTCACGTACAACATGCGCGCTCGATTAGGATGTACAAAGGAAATGTGCATCTGGATTATGAACGTGCATCACGTTTTAGGAAATCCACGTAAGTCTTTGTGCATGAGGCCCCTGATCTCACTTTGTTAAGTAGATAGAAATAAAGTAAAAGCTTGGAAACCACCTTGAAGTTCACGCCTTCCCGCAAAATATTTGTGCGGGAAACTTGGTGAGGAGTTGCTCCTTTGGCTCGGGCAATTCCAAGCTAGCATTAGCCTGGAAGCTATAGTCCATAGTTGTGTTTTTCTCCACAGAAAAAAATTAAAAATTATTATCCTGGACGCCAGAACAACTCCCCCCACCAACAAAATGTTTGTGGCAAAACAAAATGCTCCAGTAAAGATCTGCATGACCTGATCATTCGGGTGTGGCTTTATGCATTGATGGACAGAAAAGTAACAGTGATGTCATCTGAGCGCTGTAGAAGCATCATGAGGTCCAACCCTAACCCTAACCAGATGTAAATGAATTAAAGTCTCATTTTGTCCCCCGTATGAATCCCGTTCCCCAAAGCCATGCGATGAAAATCATGCTCATGCAGCTTGCAGCACATTCAGAATTTCATTCTATTTTATTTTTTTACATTTTCTTTTCTTCTTTCATTTTTTTTTATGCCACAGTTTCAAACAAAGCGCCTTCTGCGTCTTTTGTGCGCCTCTTATTTGACATAATCCCGGTGTCTGTTGCCGTGGTTACGCTGTCTTAATGTGCCATTGATGTGACTGTACGTATTAAAAGCACCGCTGACTCCCGGCAAAACTTTAAATGTGTTTCTGTGTCTCCCCTCCCCCCACCACCTGCCCTGCCCCTCCCCCACCACCACAACTACCACCGCTACCACCACCTCCTTTGTGCGTCAAACAGAGAGCACAAGAGCACTTGTATGAGCAGCTCCGTCGCTGAGAGGCTTTTCCTGATAGCGGGTTATTTTTTGATTGTTACCGATATCTCGCGTCTTTAATTTTTTTTAATTGTGTTTTCTGAAAAGAACTCTCCATCGACGGCGGTGGAAGCAGCGCGGCAAGTGGTCCTGCGCATCAGATCAAATTCAAGGATCAATTCAGGGTGTTTGTTTAAAATATTAATTGAATCGGCACTCGACGGGTAATCAAATCAGATTTATCGCCGTAGTGCTGTGCTCTCGCTGTCGCCTGTGTCATATCTCGTTGGACGTGCACGCTGGGGGTACGAGGCGATGAGCTCAGCTGCAGGATTATGACAACATTTCATCCGGTCGTCCCTCGACGACGCGCTTTGGAAGATGACGGTAATTTGGACGAGATGTTTCTAGGCCTTGGGTTGTTTCTCCCCTCCCCCTCCTCCCCGGTGCGCCGCCGCAACATTAAAGCGAGGCTGGAGCGTGAACGTATGGCCGGCTATTAAATGGCAATCACACACAGAAGAGCTCCTTTATAGACGGAACACATTTCTGCTTAATAGCTCTCGGAGCGGAGTCGTCCAGATATGACATTTCGAGTGAAGGCCCTCTGAAAGCCGGCGTCTATTAAAATCTTTGCAGAAGTCTTTCAATTTGTCAGTTTTCATTTGATGGGGGTCAGAATGAAATCTGGATTGCAACCGGAAACTCTCAGCTTAGTTATGTGATCATGGTTTCAGGAGCCTCTAATGGTGTCATGCACAGTTAACTCGCCGGTACGTTAACCGGGGTTGAGGCAGCTCACGGCGGCGCCCTGGAGAAGTGCTGCAATCTGGGGGAGAGAAACCTCACGAGCCTCGCCTTCTCTGCGCCCTGAGATTACTGCAACCTCTCGCCCCCCTAATGGCAGCCTGAGGGTGGAGTTAATGTCATCAGTGGGCCCCCTGCACTTGCCCTTGGGAGCCCCGCTTCGCCCTGCCCCATTAATTTCAAGTGCTACTCATATCCTCGGCCGCCTTAGTCTCCATCTCCCGGCCACCTCCCCTCCCTCCATCATCACCTTGGTGCGCCCAGCCCAATCTCGCCGCTCTCCTGCCTCATTTTGAGCTGTAATTGGACAGGGGTCCCGGGGGGTGTTCGTCAGCACGCCCCAGTGCCTCCCGCCGCATCTCCAGAGTAGAAACGCACCCGGCCATGGTCGATAAGCAGCACTCCCCGTCAGTCCAACATCCCCCCCCAGCTTCTGCTAACTTCCAATGGGCAGCATGACCGGGGCCTCACTTTAAAACAAGCGTCCCCTAAGAGTCCAAAATGGGCCCAACGCTGAAAACCCTGCACGTTTGGAAGACTCAACAAAGACGTCTTATCAAGTTGAGTAAATCTGCAGGAGAAATACTTCGGCCCTCATCGCGGTGCAATTTGTTTACGGGAATTTTCTGGAATAAAGTTAGATTTTTCTCTTTATCAGCGACCGGTGTTATTCTATCTGAGACGCTGTTGCTTATTTCAAACCTGGAACAAGATGATTCGTTTGAGATGTTTAGAAATCAGCCTCGTGAAATAACTGAGGCTCCGGCTGAGGATGTGTTGGTTTTCTTGTGAGGAAATAAGATTCAATTACAGATTAAAAAAGAAGAATAAGAACAACTTGATGAGGAAATGTTACGTACATGAGGATATAATCAGACATTAGTGTATGTAATCCCTGTCAGCGGAGTTGCAAGGGCACAACCTCACAATAAATAGGATTTGGACACTTTTAGACTCCTCTGACTGGCCAACAAACACAAGTAAATATCTGACGGTGGTGTGTTTGGATCTCCTCCTGCGCCAGCTTTCCCCCGAGCGCCGTCCACGCTGCTAATCTGTCACATGAGCCCGTCTCAGCAGAGGTCCACGGACAAACAGAGAGCCTGGATAACACCCTAAAAGCTCCCCGTCCCTCTCTTATTGCCCGCGGCTCAGTCCCGGCTATCTCCGATCTCTCTCCTTATCTCCTCTCCTTTATTGCCCGAAAGCTTGACGGACGTTTGGCTGGGTGACGCAAAATTGGGCCTGATCCCACAAGCGCTGGCGGCCGTCGTTGTATACCCGCAGCTCCCCTTCAAGGGGGGCTCGGCCTGAGCTGGAAGTTGTGATGATGATGATGATGGTTGGTGTTATTCTCCTTTGTCTCCTTCCTTCTCTTCACACCGCCGAGCTCTCAGACGGTCTCAAAACATCCAGGTTTATATAATCATGCTCACCGCTGACCTGTCCTCTCACCAGCTCCGCAACAATTATATCTGAATACCTGAGATGTGTGTGTGCCTGTTGCCTAGTAAAAAAGAAAAGAAGCTGTGAAAGAGTGTGCCGGGCGCTCTATTGGCATTCGCACGCCAGCGGATGAAAGCGGCGGCGCCGTTAATAATTGAAAGAGTACTTAACGACAGGAGCGCTGCCCTCGCAAGACAGCTTTTAATAACTAGGAAGGTTTCATATTTCTAGTTCTTCTCTTCTTCATCTCAGCCTCGTCCCACCGCCGCCCCCGCCTCCTCCGCCGCCGACACCGCCTCCGCCTCCTCCTCACCCCGCCCCGGCTACCTCCTCCCGCCCGCTCCTCTCTTCTTCCGTAGAAGCTATTCAGCAGCAAAGGAACGCCGCTGAAGAGGCTTCCATCTGTCTTTTAAAAACGCAGCAGAAGAAAAGGTGTACGTCTCTCTGTGTGTGCGTGTTTAGACCATTAAAGTGAGAAACATCGTGCAGGAATGGATAGCGCACGCTGCCTATTGACAAGAAAGCCTTATTTATTGCGTCTTCCGCATTAGCCCTCTGTCCCCGCTGTCTAGTTGAGAGATATGTATTTGTTTACGGAGGCGCTCCGTCTCTGCTCTTAATGCGCTCACCGCTCACCCTCATTAATTCGCTTGATGGTCTTTGATTTGCCGGGCATCACTAAGTCGCATTAAGAAATGTATTTCGCAGCTCTTACTTAACGACGCTTCCAGAACCAACGCAATTAAATGCACATTTAAATGCTCGAGGTTTCCCTCTAAATTCATGAGAGGAGACAGGAGCTTGATTAGCGCCCCACAGAAAATTAAGCAGCCGCGGGAAGGTGATGCCGAGGTATTTTTATTTTTTTTAGTGAATGGCACCTTGTTTAGCGCGCTTTTATTTTTTTGATAGCATGCCGCTCATCCTGTTACAGGAAGCTAATAAAGCATTTGCAGTTGTATTTTTTTATTTTTTAGAAAACGTGACTAATCGTCCTCCAGCAGGTTGCGCTAAACACGATTTCCAGAAAATATTCACTTATGCATTCACTAAATGATTAGTTCACACGAATAAGACAAACATATTTCCATTCACCTCTCGTAAACCCATGTCAGCACTGAAATGACATTTTATGCTATCTGCCATTTCAGAATCAATGTCATGGTTGCTCTGGTTGTCTCACTGGGAACAATTTCTTCACCGGATAGTTGTTCTCCTAGAAAAACACTGACAGTGACGACGTGTGGCTTATTCATTCATAACCCTTGTCTCCAAACCTGGACCAAAGAAAACCTCAAACTGACGTCTCGATGCTGCCACCAGCAGTGATGCAATTCGCATGACCCCTGCAAGCCTTGCTCAGCTTTGCCATCTGCTAGGCAGAAAAACACCACTGAGACATCCACAGTGTTTCTGAAGGCTTGACACTGACGTGGACTCAGCCAAAACATTGTGACCACTCATAGATGAAGAGAGGAACACGTTGTATGAGTGATACATTAACCAGATGGCTTGTTACGCAGAACCATCTGGGACGTGATGATTGGAAACAGTTTGGCGAGGCCAGTTCTTGGCAGGTTATTGGATGAGTCATCTGTCTGTCACCGTCTTAAGTTCAACCAACAGAGGAAACGCAACAAGATGTAGTCTTAGGATCTTTGAAAGCTAGCAAGGAGCCAGAGTAGCTACGGTGGCTATGTAGACACATCCATGGGTAGCGGCAGTTCCCTGCAGGATGCCAACTGGTCGGCGTGACAAGCACATAGTTGAGGCTTTGTGTCGTTGTGTAATCTTGTGATCTCCCAAATCTCATGAGAAACCAGCTGCCTTGCAAGGTAAGTGATACATCAGACAGGAAGTGAGTCCTCAGCAGCTTTGTCCGGTAAATCTTAAATTCCTGTCATCTTGGTTGGCGCTACTTCCCAACAACAAGACTTGCAAGAGATGAACCGTGTTTTCTAGGGCGCAGCATTCAGGACTTTAAGGATTTGCCGTCAGTTTCATAGTAGCGTGTACCACAGAGGACCTTGAGAGATGCTGTAGAGTCCAAACCTTGGCGGGTGTGACCTGTTTTGAGTTTTATTCAAAACACCTGCAGTGTATGTGGAGTGGTTAGTCTTTTGCTTCTTGGCGTAAGTGTGGTAAACCTTCTGTGAAGTTGATTTAACTTTAATCCGCCACTGGAGGCTGCTCCTCAATGCTCATGTACTCTCATTCAATGTGTTTAGCATTTACAACACGACATTCAGCGCTCATGGTTATACCACACAAAAAAAGCCACTCCTTTGTGTGCATACAAACACGGCCAAGTGAGCGGCTCAGTGTATATGCAGACGTGAACACACGCTTTCTCCATCCAATCCGTCTCTCGTGATTGGATTTTTTTTTCTTCCCTCCCATCAATTTGTACTCACTCATCTCATTTGCATGTGTCCATACCTCTTGAGCTCTGCCGCTGAATGGGCCTAATTGAATAGTTGATCACATATTAATCTAATTAGTGTGGTTCAGTCGTGGTCATTGTGTGCTGAATTCATTTCTTCTGTCTTGTTATTGTGTTCTCTCAGGCCACAGGCTGTCGTTGGCCCCAGATGGTTTACCACAGCTAGCGCCGCTGATTTAACTGGGAGCTTCTCCCTTTGTCTCTGGATCAGGCCTCCATGCTGCACTCTGATCACGCCTGTGACAGAGACAGACTGAGGAAGAGGGGAAACAAGGCATCAAGAGGGGAGTGTGGAAAAAAAATATTAGGGAGGAAAGGAAGAAAGAAAGAGGCAGAGAAAGATAGGACCATTACCGTTGAGAGTGATCATCACCATATCTGAGTTTTCCATGAAAAGGCAACAAGTGGAGCCTAATGGGAAATATGCAGATGTATGCAAATGTGTGTTGGATGGGTCGCCCAGAGGCCCACTGGGAGATTAAAGCTCTTTGGGATGGAGAGGGCTGTGGAGGAGACTAGCGCTACGAGCTCAATGCGGCAGTATGAAACAGACAAACCAGCCTTGGACGAATTTTAGGCCTTGTTGTCGAGCTCATTGTCATTAATCTCCCAAATGGATTCACGCTGATGGCAGCACTCTACAGTGATCTGTCAAAGCGCATTGGTAGCCAGCGAAGTGATCCATGATGGACATGTTTAATTTGATCGTATCTCCACAAAGGTGCAAGCCTGGATCTTTCATTGTCGTTCTATTGTTTGGGATGTGGTTACTTTTCTCCAGACAAGGCCCCTGCAGGGTCTTCTGTGTGGATTTGATGGATGAGATCCCAGGGCTGCTATTTCACACCCTCTCGCAGGTTGATCGTCTCAAAATGACTCCAGCGGAAAGACAATGAGACGGAGAGGAGAGGCAGAGGCAGTAAGGACTTTACCCTCAAGCTCTCCGCCATTCACGCTCCGCTTCCACGTTTGATCCTCGGCAGTCTCTCAACCCGAGACTGTAGCTGCTGCTGTGATGGATGTGTAGCTGAGAGAGTCACAGATGTTTTACAGACCGAGTATGAATGGGTTGAGATATTTCAAGCATCCTGGGGTTACAGAAGTAACCCTGAATGTCTTGGAAATACAGAGGCAAGTTAATTAGTATAGACGTTGCTATGAGGTAGCCGCTAGGTGGATCACTTCTAAGGCCTTGGGTGGACGTGAAACACCTGTGACTGAGTCATGAATAACAAAACTTGTGCTACATCTGAAAAAGAAAAAGTCAAATAAAAAAAGCCTTTGGGCGTTAGAGGGCAACCACAACATGAGGAACCAAATGAAGGGTTTCATTTTGGATGAATTCAACAACTAGTGGAACACTTTAGTATTGTCCATATACACCAATTAGGCATAACATTATGACCGCCTTCCTAATATTGTGCAGGTCTCTCTTGTGGTGACTCATCAAAGAATGGACGTGGGTCTTCCGAGGGTGTCCTGTTGCCTTGATCAGTTTGGGATCTAGTGAATTTGGAGGCATGTGTTTTTGATTTGTTCCTGTGTCATTCTACATCCTGTTGGGGGATGGCTGCTGCAGAAATGTATTGCATTGCAGCAAGGAGTGTCATTGCTTCAAGGTGGGGGTGCCAGGTCTGGTCTAGGTGGGTGCTACATGTCTGAGTAACATCCACACCAACGAATGAATGAAAGGTCCAAAAGTTTTCCAGCAGAACGTTGAATTGTCTCAAGATGATTGTCAGTGGTATTTACTTCTTCTGTCTGTGGCTTTAATGTTATAGCTGATGAACAACCCTACTGCCAAACTGAACAATCTTGCAAAAGGTCTCGTAATAATCAATGTTAACAACATTCAACGTATCTATCAACAAAGACAAACACCCTGTTGTCTGTCTATGGTGAAGCTTTGGTCAAGGTTTAGGGTAAACCATTCCAAAAGATCTCCATTTGATCTCCACACCCTTACAGTACCTCCTGTGTTGATAGGTCATCCTACCCCCCCTTACCCCTACATGGGCATTGTATATCTTGCGCCACATCATTGTATTTTCCCTCCATATATCACATTCCCTGCAATCCTAGACTGCTGCATTTCTGGCCATCTGTGAGATTTCCAGAATCTGGCCGGCAGCCATTTCTTTGCATACAGTATTATGACTAAAGCACTGAATTAGCCAACTCCGTACGCGGCCTCCCCCGTCTTAAAGCGATTCGGCGATGGCAGGTGTTGAGTCTCAAATGTTCACATCCAGCCAGTCGTGGTTGCCAGCGTCATAAATCTACGGTTTTACTGTTAAACATACCACCCTTGCCCTAAGAGCAACTATAAATCAGTGCTCGGACGTTTGCAACCTTACCCGCCCCGATTCTAGTAAAAGACGCCCGCGTGCTCTCACAGTTTTTTATTACAGTTACACTTTATATTATATATAACTGTACAATATTTTGGTCCTCTGAGGTTAATCAAGTGTATTCTTGAGACGAGGAGAAAGACCATGAAGTGGTTGGGTTATCACGGGTCAATTGCAGCTCTCTGAGCCTCTTTCTCTTGAACCCTATTAGAGCAGAGCAGGGACGGCGCTCTGTTTAATCCTCGTTTCATGTTGGTTCAGCGCTAGCTTAATGCATGCATACGGGGAGGGCTGCACAGGCCTGGGCTTCCTGCTGTTAAAATCTGTAACAGACACAAAGAGACAGACAGCACAGCTGGACCAAGCACCCACATAAAAATTCCCTTTATGCCTCGCCACAGATTACCTTCCCTCTCTGAACTTTCCAGAAGGCTCTCCTTTCAGCTTTGCACCATTTGCTGGGACTTTATTGGAGATGCTCTACGAAACGACTTTGTTTGGAACTGCTCTTGACAGTGGAAATAACCTTGGCTTGCCAGTCTTTTGCTTTCCCCGTTTGATTTTTCTTTCTCGCTTCCCTCCTCCTGTCACACTCGGCTCTACTTTCTAAGCCTGTCCTTCTTTGTCGCAGCACACCACCACGTATCGGGATGAAGTGAAACAAGATGTGACCGGCCTAATGTGATTCTTGTGTAGCTGCAGACTCTCTTGCCTTGGCTGCTTTCACCTTACATAATGGCTTAATTCCTCTCAAACAACACCGGGGCTCATTTTTCCTGCTTTTGGGGCATGTTGTCATAAAGTGGGAGTGCGCTGGGCCCACCGCCTTCGCTGTATCCATAGAGAAAACCAAACAGTGATGATTAAGCCACAAGGCCAGGTTCAGGCGGGGAGCCAGACGCTGATTAAGACTGTTACTTCATAACTAGGCTCTGCTGTTTTCTAGGAAATCTCCGAGCATGACATATACCAATAAAGAAATCTCTACAAGAGCTAATGCTGTGGGGGATTGTCAAGCGGACGAGAGGTGCTTCACTTTGAGTGTGTGTTTCTGTGTGTGGGTGTGATAAAGGCTGCCATCCCCTGGGCTTCAGACCACTCTGTCTGGACGTGCTCTTGCAGCGCTGCCTTCTTTAATGGTATTCCTCCGCACATCCAGTCCCCGTCACATCCATCCATCCTTTCATCCCTACATTTGTCCCCTTCTTCATCCTCTCTGCTCTGCCTGCTTTAAGTACACCGACTTTGTTGGGTTGGCAGCCGTAATCAATCCAGGAGTCCTGGCTGGCTCGGCCTCTTTACCTGCACTGACAATAGCTGGTTTTCTTTTTTCCAAAACGCTTCTCTAGGAATTATGCATGCATGACTTATTGTTGGTGTTTTTTTTAGAAAACTTGCGCAAAACAACTCCAGGAAATGTTGCTTTAAAAAAAAAAAAATGTAATGAAGGTCAAGGGAACTACATTTGTCATGATGCAATAACGTTTTCAGCCAAGGGGCTCTCTGTGAAATGACAGTCCGCTGCAACCTCCCAGAAATGCTGTGGTGTGTCTTACAGCGACAGGACGAGAGGTGTGGATTTAGCCGTTAGATTTATTAAAATAAACTTCCTTACTCTGCAGAAATTGTGTCATGCAAAAAATAAAACTAAAAATTTGCACATTTGCATCACTTCACTTTACTCATTTGAACTCTTTGAATTTGTCATGCATCCCAATGACTCCCAGCTGAGAAAAAAGCAACTAAGTGCATTACTCCTCTAGTGACCTGAGCTTTATTTAAGTATGATACTCCTGCAAAAAATGCATTTCTACTCGCTCTGCTTCATTTATCCAAGAACTGTAGTTACTGTAGTTTCTTTAACCCTTTAAACTGAATGTACAGCCTGCAAGAACACTTTGGATTACCGTCATTTTTGTCACGGTCTGTGCAGTCTCCATTTCTAAAAGCTGATATGTTGCACTTCACGCTATTCTAACTGTCAGTAAATTGTAAATGACTGTCGGATATCCATTTTATCGTCAGAATAAGGAAAACATTTTTTTTTTTAAAAGTCCAGTTAGACTTTTGTGGGTTAGGGTTTAAAGGGTTTTCATGGTTTCCTAAAGACTCTGCAGCAACTGCTTATGAAATGCATTTTTGCAGTTGCTCATGCATGTAAAATTTTCTTCACTTCACTGTGAAGTAAAATTTTGCAGCTGTTCTACTTTTTGCGTAAAATTCTTCTCTATTCGTATTTTCCATCCTGATTTAGAAAGCATGACGTGATAAGGCATGCACTGTCACTACAACAACAACAACAAGTATTCATTGCACTGGGGGATTCAGCTCGTGTAATTCTCATATCTCAAAGTTTCAAAAGTTATCTCATTCTCTTGACGTCCCGACTGAAACAAAGCCGCGTGTCAAAAACACTATTACAGCGTCTTTTCTTTTTTTTTATCCTGGGGCAAACGCTGCTTTCTCACAACCCCCAGACAACATGCACTCATTTATCTATTTGTCTGCCGCTTTCCCTCCTCTCAGCTCTGGTTATCTAACTGTACACAGTCTCCTACATGTGAAATTGAGCAAGCCCACTAGAGACGCTCTCATGCGGCCTGGAGTGGGACTCGTCCACCAAGTGGGGCTAATTATGCAAATCCCTCCCTCATCCCCATTGGCCTGGGTCAAAGCTGTGATATTAATGATTAAGGAGCAATTGAGTGACAGCCGAAGGAGGACGAGGTGGAAGTGTGAGGGATTTGGAGAAAGAAAAAAAGACTCTGGTCTCATGAATTGACGAGTGTGCGTGTGCGTTCCCTTTTTGCTCTTCAGCCTTTCCGTGCTCTTTCCTTTCTGGGATGTGTTCAGCGGGAGGAAGAATCGAGCCCTTTATCTCTCAGCAGTCAACACTTCCCGTTTCCACAGCGACACGCTGCTGCATAGCTGCAGCATCTGGGTTGTATCCGTAGCGACCCCGGAACCCTGACAGGCCCTAATCTGAAGTCGCAGGCCGCATCGAGGCCGATTCTGTTCTCTTTACTGCCGCCGTCCAGAAGAACAAATACCTCCACAGAGAGAGAACCGAGGAGAGCACATTCAGTACGACGGAGAGACGTTTAAGGAACGTCCAGCTGGAGCTTGGATTTAAGAACAAATGTATTCATTTAAATGAGGTGCAGGCCAAAATAAATTTAGACTTTTAATTATGGGAACCGTCTGTCATTGTCTTTAAAGTGAGGGAATTATTAGCACTTAATTTGGTGGCCAAATATTTTCTGCACAGCAAAATGAGCTAAAGGGAGGATTAAGCTAGCTTAAAGACCCTTTGTCTTCAACTGAAACACAATGTTAGCAACTTTGCATAAACACTTTGCTTTGATGGATCCATATTCGTTTAGCATCAAAAACGTTGCATAAATGCAATCGAGTTGTTGCAAGTCCATGTCAGCAGGTCATGCACGTGTTTCAGCTAGCTTAGGGTTAGCCGTTACCCAGCTAGCTTTATCTTATTAGCCTTTAGCAGCCAGCTTCAGGTGTTTCACCGCTTTGTTTCTGAGCCAGAGTCCTGTCGATCTCATATGAGGTTTCATGATCCGACTCAAATGTGAAACAAATCTGAATCTTATTGTGAGTCAGAAAGTGTCTTTTGTGCAGATCTTTGAATCCTCCATCACTCATCGCGGTCAATAATTGATGCACATTGGTCAAATTGCTTGTGCTTCCTTTAGAAATGTGGCCACCAGGCACTCGCAGCTACAATTTAAACCAAGCTGTCTTTCTTAAGAGGCATTCATAGCGCCAGCTTCTAGCAAAAAACAAAATGAATGCGACATTATCAGCATGAGCGAGCTTAATGCAGTAATAGTCCTTAGCCACAAATATCACTTTCTCCCCCAAACTGGTTGACTCCTGACGAGCGGCACCACATCTTCAGGAGGTGAACCACAAGTGTGGTTGAACATGTGCGAGCAGATGTGTGGGACTGTTTTTATAGCCCTGCTGCTCGGATACTCGAGGGCGTCTGCGTCTCATTTAATAAGTGCGTAATGTGTTTTCTGTGCCGCTAAGTCACGCGGGGGCTCCGGCGCATCGGCACCAGATCTCTGGGTTAGCGTCGTTAGCTAGCAGATGCCGAAACCAGAGATCCTCCGTGAAACACTCACGGAGCCCACGGAGACCAGAAACCCTGCCAGAAACCAAAGCGGGCCAAGTCCTCCTCTCGTCTTTCCCTTCCTTCCACTTACTCCCCCCTTCCTCCAATGTCCCCTGTTTTCCTCTTCCCCATTCCCCAAGCATGAGCAATTCACAGTTAATTCAATTTTCCCTCGGCTGGGCTCACATGGGACACCATTGGAATTCCGGTTTGTCATGATAAAATGATTACACGGCATTGTGTTTCTCCGGGCGCCTCCCAGCGCATTTATTAGAATCTGTCAGTGTCGATGTAGATCGGCCAGCCAAAGTGCCCGTCTCCACCGCCGCCGCGCTTCCTCGCCTCCTCGCCGCTCCGCTCTCCCCCCACCTTCCCTCCCCGAAACTGGTTATTCCTTATGAAATACGTCGCTCCTGGCAGACGCATAATCTGATTACATCCGCTAGATTAAAAATATATTGAATTTTTTTTTTTCCCCCTCTGCTCTCCGCACGTTCTTAACCCCTCACACTCCACCTCTTGCCTCCGCTTCTTCCTCGGGCCTTCACCATTACCTGCACCCTCGCAAAGGACTAATTCCCTTTTTCCAATCCACTTTATTAAATCAGACTTGACTTGTATCAGTTCACAAACATTGGCCTCTCCTATTAAGGAGTTTATTAATGACATGCTAGCCAATATTTCTTCATGTTAGGGATCCATTAACATAGGAATTGTGCAAGACATGCAGAAAGTCATTATGGTGGCGCTACAGTGGCTAGAGTAGTGCACATGCATGGCTAAGAGATTATATTCCAATATGAGCGCCAACTCTCTTAATGGACCAAAAGACTGGACGCTTGTTCTTGCAAACGCAAAATATAAGCGTCTTTTGCATCTAAATGCATAAGAATCCACTCAACTACCAAAGTATTTTGTGCCGAAACGGTGCCGATGAATCATTTGAAAGCGTCACAATCAGACATGTGCGTCGTTTAACGAATCCGTGTCAACGCTTCACCTTAATTTGATCTCAAAGTAGGAACAAACGTGAATAGACTTAAGGTCTGGTTGTATTTTCTGCAGCCACCCTCCTCCTCCTCCTCCTCCTCCTCCTCCTCCTCCTCCTCCTCCTCCTCCTCCTCCTCGCATCGCCTTCCCTCCCCTCCCCTTCTCTCCTGTCTGGATAATATAACAGCTTATTATTTTTCATATTTCCATCCCTCTCTTTGCCCATACCGGCCTGTCAGTCAAGCTGTCAAGTGTGATTTAGAGCTGTCACTCATGCTCTTGGTTTTCGGGTGGTTTGGTGGCTGTGGTGGTGGTGGTGGTGGTGGTGGTGGTGGGGGGGGTCCCGATGGCTTGTTTACTGATTTGAGAGTGGAGGTGTCACGCTGAATGAGCCCGCCTCACCCTCCCCAACCTAAAGGCATCTCTCTGTAGGGGAGGCAGGAGCCCGCCCCCGTGGGTACGACTTGGGTGGCTTGTGCCAGGTGGGATGTGGCTAATGACCATCTCGGGGTGCCACTGTCGATTTTCGGGCGGCAGGGGTTTAGCGTATGTGCAGCCCTGGGTGCATGCATGTGACCGCGTGTGTGTGTTGGCGTGTGTTGGCGTGTACGCTCCTTCTCTCAGCCAACCAATTATTGTCCTGAGGAGCCGACAGCTGTCGCCACCGTCGTCTTTTTCTACCCCCCCCATCACTCTTTCCTCCTTCTCTCCATTGACGAGGAGGAGGGGAGGGGGGGCAGCCAGTGGGGAGTCTCCTGCTCCCTTGGGGAGTCATTACACCACTGTGGGACTCTCTCACACACCGTGTCTCCTCTGTCTCTTTCTATCTATCACCATGCCACTACATCCTTCAATTAAGCCTGTGGCTTTCGCTTTGGGCATTTGATGCACACACACACACACACATCTAATCCTAATGTTCCCTCTATATTTGTCATTAGCTGCTCCCCAGATGGGACTCGGTCCATTGGGTTTTATATATAATAAAGCCTCGCTGGTAGAAGCGGAGCGTATAGAACCGTTATCCCGTGAATCTGGTTGTTTATGGAAGCGGTTCTGGATGCTTTTTGGTCCACGTTGTCGGGTTTTCTGGATGCGGTTGCCACGGTGCGTGTGTGTGTGTGTGTTGCCACCTAGGTGCCGTCCCTGCTCCACAGCGCTCCGCTATCTTTCCCTCACCACTCTCTTTCTTTATCTGAGACTGTAATACAAACCAGATTGGCCTTATCTCGCTTCTCTCACCGCACACACACACTCCAGCCAGGCCTTATTCTCCTTTCTACATGTAAACACACACACACACACACACACACACACACACACACACACAGCTTGGGCTTACACAAGCTATCAGCCTCGATCTGTGAGTGGATATGCCAGCTATTTCACTTAACCATGCAGGGTAAGAATGCTAGCGGTTGGCGGCGGCGGGGGTTTGGAAGAGACGCGGGAATATTTCACTTCAGCCATGAATGCTGCGTGTATAGATAAGGCCGCCTCGCTCCGAGTGTGTCGCCGCACGTGCTCAGAACGTGCGCGCCGGTCTTGTAGAGATTTACCTCCGACACACTCGTTAATCACGGAATTCATTAGTCACAGAGTCTCTAATTGTTTACTTTCCCCTGCGGCGGTACTACACAAGGTTGCCGGCCCTCCCTGTTACAATTTTGGAAGAACATAATGGTAAATTAATTTTCCAGGTAGCTCCGATTCGATTAGTCATTTCTGAGTACACTCTATTAGCCAGGAAATTGTGCATTGGAAGTCAAGAGTTGGGGCGGGAGAGGGGGGGAGCATGGGCTTGATCATGTTGCTTACCTGGGGGGAAGAAAAGACAAAGACGCCCAAAGACACCAGGTGATGAAGAGGGATCCGCCGCGACTGGCTCTGATGATACGAGTGAAGCTCAGAGACGCAGTGCTAAGACGGATTGATCCATTAATAAAGCCGTAATCTACTAATAGAATCAAACTGATTCACTAATTAGCGGGTACGTCATGAGTGATTCAGCCAAGACGAGACGATATTTCATGCAGTTTGCCGTGAAGCGCTTTTCCTTTGTCAGAATTAAGAAACTGAGTTCTTTTCTGAAACGTGCAACAACACGGCTGGTCCACTGGGGACGTCCCAAAGGTCTTTAAAGTTAAAAAGACCAAACGTAGACCTTTAGGATGTGGAAGTTTGAAGTTAGATGGATTAAGATGCTGCACCAATGATGCCAGTTTGGTCCAGTTTTAAAGTTACAGTAAAAACTGGAATAGATCGGCAAGTTTAAATTTAATCCAGAGCATATAAACGTTTCTTAATAATCTGATGCTGGTCACAGTAGCTCAGTTGCACATAATATATATATATTTATATGTATATGAAATTAATTTAAAAAAATGCTAGTCAAGAGAAAAATAAATGCAATAAAAATAAAAAATAAAATAAAATAGAAAAATAAAATAAGTAAAAAATAAAAACACATTTTTAAATTAATAATTTAATAATTTAAAATTATTTTTGATCACAAGAGACGGTTAATTCGTACAACTTTGATTACAGTTGTAACTATTGTTTCTCTGCTGCAGTCTCTGAAGCTTAATCCACCTCTGTGTGCACATTTGCTCGTCTTTTCTCACCTAAAGCTGTGCAGAATACGAGCTTGAGCAAGACTCCAGCAGTTCTACTCAGCAACAATGTCCCTGGCAAAGCCAATCAAGTGAAAACACCACAGCAATCACTGCTGGTTGATGTAAAAGCCACTGATCTCAGTGCAACAAATTTAACTCCTTGACGCCTGATTTGATTTACAATTATGTTCAAATATTAATCATTTGTGTTTGTGCTTTGAACTCTGACTAGTCCTACGAGAAACTAGTGCTTGCAAAAGCTTCCTAGTTATGTATTGAATGTGCACAAACAGACATTGGAGTATTACGTGCGTTATTTGGGCTGCAGTCTGAGCGGAAGCAGCTCCAATTGGTTAAAAGTCAGGTATACTGATTGGCTTTTTTGATTTTTTGGCAGTGGAGGTTTAAGTCAGACACTTTGACATATTTGGACCCGACAGCCAAGTCAAACAGCTCCCTCTCTGCAACGGATTCAACATGCTGACTCGGCCAAACAGCTGCTGATAAGACCTACTCTAGCTGGAGTCTCTGGATAAACCACAGACGATGAGTCCTGCTGAAAACGAGGCCTTTGTGTTCTAGTTTTTCGCTCCAGAAACCGTGAACTAGTTTCTAAAACCGGTCGACTAATTGCCTTACATCGTTTAACGTGACCTGAGCGGAGGAGGCGTGCAGCAGCTCGTCTGCGGACGACACAAGGCCGGCGCGTTGCATGAGCGTGCGCCGCATGTCGCCGCCGTGCTGTCGTGTGTCACGGCCTTAGCTGCATATGGATGAGCTAACATGGGGGTAATCTGAGCTTCAAGGCACACGCGTGCACTCCAGCGCTCGCGAGCACGTCCACTACTTTTCCTCCCCGACGCTGAAATACAGATGCAATAGAGCAAATCACAAGTGAACTTACTGAAACTATGCATTATAGATCAACACACACCCTCACTCTGTCTCACACACACACACATGCATGCACGCAACGTTCCCCTTCTTCCTCATTTCAATGAATCTCCACGCACGCTCACACGGCACATCACAAATGATGGGATTTAAACATCAACAGTATGAAATATTCATGTGTCAGTGCCAGCCGCTCGAGCAGAACTAACACCAAGGGGGATTTGCCTTCAGATCTGAGGATACTACTGCATTCATCCCCCCCCCTCTCTCTCTCTGTCTCCCCCCTCTCTCCCCCCTCTCTCTGTCCCTGTTGTGTTGCAGCATTCGGAGCCTTTGTCACGGTGTTGTGTACCCGCGTGTTTCTGAGTATTGTTCTAGCTTTCTGTGATATCGCCTTTCCACTCGCAAGTGGTTTCATGTCTGCGACTCCAAGGGAAAGGGGGGGAGGCCGACAAACGACACAAGTCCTCACCCCTCCTCTCGGATCAACACGTGGGGGAAAGAGAGGGGAAGATGGAAAGTTGAGGACAGGATGGTCGAGGTGGATTTTATAGGGCTCTTTGTTGAGTTCACACATAAATGTTAAACTAAACATTTCTACTTTGTTTTACTTTCTTCTGCTGCGCCAAATTGTTGCTTTCTGAAGAGCCTTGACTGCATTTGTTAGAAATTATTGAAAAAAGAAGCATTAGCCATAGCGCCCTGTGTCTGAAAGGCTTCATTTTTAGATAAAACCCACCACAAGCAGCGGCCCGGCCTCTTGCAAGTCTCCGTAAAGCTCGTAACGAGGCCTTTAATATCAATTTCTGTGGCTATTTTTAGGTCGTAATCTCGCAGCGAGATTCACGGGTCATTTATATCCGGCACAACTGAAACTCAGCAAGTTGCAAAAAAAAAAGAAAAGAATCCACTAAAGACAACAGGAAAAGGCCCGCTCGCTCTCTCGCTGCAGTAATTTCTGTGAAAACTGGATTTGGGACCAGGACGCGACACAGTGAGCGACGATGCTGCAGTGTAAACCAATAAAGCGGGAGTTAAAGGGCGGGGGAAGGATTCTCCATATTATAGGATCAGCTCAGGCTGTGTGGACTTAATTTGTGATGGGTTTATTGGTTAGAAATGATGTTTACGCCACGCTGACACCAACATGTAAAATGAACTGTTTGTGTTCATTTGTTTGGAAGAAAATTACATTAGAGATGAAGAGATTAAACACAGAAACCTGCACAGTAAGTTACTGAAAAATAGGGATAGTTTTATGTTTTTGAAGATCTTACCCATTTATCTTCCCGTTTTGGTTCATTTGAGTTCATTTGAACCGTTTGATTGGCTGATGAACTTGGAGAACTAGAAGGTGTGATCATCTTGAAGGACTGAAGCGTAGACGGCAAAGATCAGGATGGTTCTTCCTAGGATCCTACCCTCCTAGCTCTTCTGGTTTCAGGCTACTGCTACCTGCTGGGACAAAGAGACGTTTTCTTTCCTTGCATGCACCAATCAACCACAATATTATGACCACTGACAGGAGAAGTGAATATCATTGACCATCTTGTGATAATACGATGTTCTGCTGGGAAACATCTGGACCTGGCATTCATTCATTCATTGGTGTGGATGTTACTTAGACATGTAGCACCCACCTAGACCAGACCAGGCACCCCCACCCCATAGCAATGACACTCCTTGATAGCAGCAGCACAAAAACACTTTAGGAACAACTCATAAAAACACGAAGAACATCACAAGGTGTTGACCTGGCCTCCAAATTCACTAGAACCCAAACTGATCAAGTATCTGTGGGATGATCCACAGAGGCCCCTCTCTTCAAAGACCCTCAGAAGGCCCATGTCTATTCTCCATTGATGAGTCACCACAAGGGAGACCTGCACAATATTATGAAGGTGGTCATAATGTCATGGCTGATTGGTGCATGTGTGAGCTGGCCTTTCACTGTAGGTCCAGACAGTGTCGTCCTTTGGTTTGACGCGTCTGTACTTTAATACCAAAGCAGGATGACGGGGTTAATACTTTAATTAAAGAGTTATGGACAGACAAATAAAAACTTTGGAAGAAAAAGGTAGAAAAGTTTGCAGGACTCAGCGAAAGCCAGCGTGATTGACTATACAGAGATACAAAGACCGCCGATGGATGGGGGGACGAAGGGGGGGCTTGGGAGTCAGATATGGGTCCAGAGGTCATCGTTCCTGTTCAGATTCATTCCCCCCACCATATTTTTTTATATTTTTCCATTTAAAAGATGTGATTACACCGCAACAAAGCGCGCACACACTTTTGCGCCGATTCTGCCGGCAGTGGTGATCCAATTTAGAGGGGTTGGAAGGGAGGGATAAGGAGATAGAGGGAGCAAAGAGGGGTGGAAAGCAGCCATGTAAGAGATGCAATGAAGGAAAGGAGCCCTCTCTCTCTCTCTCTCTCTCTCTCTCTCTCTCTCTCTCGTTTGTCATTCTGTCTGCACCGTATGCAGATGAGGAGCTAATATGATATCTCTGCTGAGCTGATGGATCTTTAAAATGATACGGCAACCCTGAGCAGCCTTCGCCGCACGCTGCCTGCCAGGGATGGTGTGTATTTGGGAAACGGCGGTGGTTTGTGTGCGTCACTCAGCGAAAAAAGAAAAAAAAAGAACTATATCCACATCCACGGCGGCGATGATGATGCACGCTCTCAAACCTGCGACAGCTTCCATTCATTTAGCTGCACATTTAAGTGGTTATAAGCAATATTTCACATCAGCGATATATCAAATGTGAAGACGGAGCGTAAAAAGAATGGGTTGAGGGGGGGCAGCCTCCGGAGAAATATCTCACAAATCAGCAGCTTCACTCAGCGTTACCTTTACTCAGGAAGAAGGCTTGAGTGAGAAGTCATCATTTGAACTGTCCTCGCAAGAAATGCAGCAGCAGCAGCAGCGCTGGGTTTTTAAGTTGATTGAAATGAGTGGCGCTGCTAGGGAGGAACTCGTCACCCTGATCAGACGGGTTTAATCCAAACTGCCAGCTTTTTCTAACCCGAGAGGTTTAGCTGCCCAACGGAAAGTAGAGAAAGACAAGAAGTAATACGTCCATTATCTATGACTGGTTATGTTGTAGAGGAGGTTGTAGAGGGTAGCATTTGGCGAAAGGTGGACTCACAGACTGTGTATAAGTTTGGATAATGCGTCGCCAACTCCGTTACTTTGACCAAACTCACGCTATTTTATACGAGTTTGGAGCCAGAGTCAAATCAGAACGGACCAAGAGTGGAGCAATTTACAACTCTCACGGTTCCACAGGACCGCTTTATGGAGCGGTTGGCATGGCAACTAGTAGGCATCACGATGTCACATCCTGTTTCTATAGCGTCAAATAACTAACTGAAACAAAACCTATCCAAAAAACCACCTATAATGCCTGAAACCATCCTTGTGGGAGGCGAATTTAGTGTCCCCGCCCACTGACATGGAGGGGGTGGAGCTTATATGACCTATACTGCAGCCAGCCACGAGGGGGAGCTCTACTTGCTTAGACTTCACTTTTGATGTGCAAATTGGTCCAAGCCAATATACTAACCATAGTCTCCTCTTTGTAAAGTCTGGTGTTGGGTTAATGCCACCATCCAGACCATCCAGACCATCCAGACCTCCACCTGCATAAACAGACTTATCCTAGTCCAGGGGTGGCCACAGTTTTACTTTTACAATCACTAAGTCAAAGTGATCTGCCTATTTTTATTATTCTAAGAAGAAAAATTGTTGCACAGCACCTTTCAAAAAACCCTTTAAGAAAGACGGTAACTGAGGGCGTGTTGCAAGAAAAACCAAAAACAAAAGAAGAAGATGAAAGTTTGTCTTTCTGTTCATTCTGGATGTGCAAAAGATAAATGTCAGACTAACCTCTAAAACCTTTTTTCAATGACACAATATTGGGCAACCCTGTCCTCGTCTATTTATTATTTTATAAGCCAATGGCACTGGACCGACTCAGTCCTTTGACATATTTTGCAGATTCCTGCTTAATTTCCCAGTTCAGCTTTGTTAAACTTTGCTGTGTGATCTGTCCAGACTGTTTGCGGAGGCGTTGACAAAAAAAAACCCCAACGCCCAAGTTACAGTGAAGACCAGAAATTGTCTACAAGCTACTTTCATTTCTGGTTTTTCTCATTTTGTCGGAACTAGTTGATCATTTAGTCCATGAAGTGGTCATTTTGGTTAATTTTGTCCATTAGAAGACAAAAAAAAACTTCTGAAAAGTCCATATTTGGACTTTAGGATTGTTTTGTGATCTATTGTCTTGTCTATGCATTTTGAGGAGGTGATCTCCTGTCTCTCCAGTAAACATTTAACCACAGCCACCAGTCCGTTAGCCTCGCTCAGCTAGTCTAAAATAATAAAAATAAAAGCTCTCAAGCTCACAAAGTCTGGGATCGTCCTCCTGGAGTCAATACATCATCATCCCCAGTAAACATCCGCTAATTTTAGACACTGCATTACTTTTCTGCACTATTAAAAACTAAAAACCTGTTTGCGAGACGGCGAAATGTTTTGTTCCGCTGATCGATATTCAATCAAACTTCATAATGCATAAAAGATCAATGATGGATTCTGGGCCCGTGTGAGATTTTTAAGAAAACATTAATATTGACAAATTATCGCTTTGAATCCATCAGCGCCTGCGAGTTTGTGTATCAGTCTGTGTAGGGTTTTAGTTTTTTTTCTCCCATCCATATTGTCATGGTTGGTAATGAGAAGTGGGGCTGTCAGCGAAGAGTGAGGAAGGCTGAGAGCAGGACTGATTGGATTCTCCACAGACTTCATTAGTTAAAACAAAGCCAGTTGTCCATTTGGGCTCTTTCACAGCCTAATTGATATTGATTTACTGATTTGCTCAGGGGTGATTTAAAAGCATGTTTGCTGTTATCGTCAGCGCTGCTGTTCCTCTCCTCTGTCTCGGCGTCTCTCTGAAGGCATTAGCGCTTCCGTCCTTCTGATGAGAAAAAAAAAAGTGTGAAGGAAAAAGTTCCCTCCTTGAATCATTCTTAACAATCCTCCTCTGCAACCGCTTCGTCACCCCGTCGCCGGCGTACATTCACAATTTCTCTTCTTATCAGTGCAACTAATTAGGGAGGGTTATCATTTTGTCGTGGACCGCGTGGTAGCCCCGATAGCTCGCCACCGCCACCACCGCCCTCATAACGGCGTAATGATAGTTATCAGGAATGGTTAGCGGTCGTCTAAGTGAAGCATTGAGATCAATGGCGGTGGTGTTGGTGTTAGAATGAAGGAGGCCTTTTATCATGTTGATGGATGGCAGGCCTGTCTTTAATGTGACATGTTATGATCATATCAATTTGTCCTCGGCACTCATCGACATCACTTTATTGCCTCTCCGTCTCTCACAGTCCATCACCCCGCACTGTAAATTCAGACCTGAAATGGCAGCGTGCCACGACGCTCCATAAACCAACCATTTCTCTTTTCCTTCCTTCCTTCCTCTCTGCCTCCTTTCTTTCTGTCTGGCATCTGCTCCTTCCCTCTCTTCAATCCACCCCATTTCCACTCCATATTTTGATACCTCTCCTCCTCTATTTACTGTCTTCCTCGACAGGCGTCTGCAGACAGCCCGAACCGAAGAGTGAAGGAATCAGACTGGGATTAAAATGTAATATCAGACTATTAAAGAGATTAGTGTTTGACATTTCACCGTCTGAGCTACCCCACCAATCTGATGAACTGGCATTCATGATATTGATTTATTCCCCGGCCTCTTTTATTGGTCCGCGTTCACACGGACGGCGACAGATCTGATATGGTGGCCTTTTATGAGGCGCCTTGTCACCGGGGTCCTCGGCGTTAAGTAGCTGCTGACCGAACCGCCGGCGACGACCGCGCGCGGGGGAGAAGTGAAGTTTATTCAACAAATCTTCAAGTTTTGAAAGAGCGGCAAGGCGAGGGCGGATTCTCAGGCGCACAAAAGCAAAAGCCTTGGTGGTGAACCCGCTAATGAAAGCTTCGCATGGAGCCACAAAAGAGCGTTAATTATTTCCAATTATGACAAACCATCATTTCAGCTCAATTATGCTTTCACACTGGTCAAGGCTAACAAGGTAGCCAGACGTGATCGAGGTTTCCCATTAGTCTCTCTGTCAACACCTTTTCTGCGACGGTAGCGCTGCGGGCCTTGGATCAAAAGGAGAACATTTGTGGCGATTCTTAAATGTTTTTCCATTCAGACGTTTCCGCATCCATTTCCTTTTACTTAAATCGCCCCGTCTCTGCACCCTGCGCTGACGCATTCGCTCCAATCAGCTGGATGCCGCAGCGAGCGTCTCGGCAGGTGATTTCGAGAACCATCTCAACAGTCGGGACTTTTCCCCGCGACGCAATTACAACCGGCAGCTGCAGAATCTGAGCGGGTTGCTGCTTTCCGATTGGCCGCCAGGTGTCTTAAAAAATCACACATCTGGCTGAACCGCCGGCGTAACCACCAGCGATGAAAACCAGGGTCCTAATTATGTCTTTTAATTAACCGACAAAACCGAGAGTTAAAGTGATCATGAGCAGACACTTCAATAATGGGTAATTATTTTTAAAACCTGCTTTGTGGCTCGAAGTGGTGTAATCACCATAATAGACCTTATCACTTGTCTTGTTTCGCAATGTGATGGACAAGGGAGGCTCGCATCGGCGCTATCCGCCATGCAGACCCGAGCTGCTTCAGAGGATTTTATTGCACAACGTACGACTGCAGCATAATAACAGTAATCCCCTCCAAGAAATGGCCAGACAAATATATATAGACGACAAAAAGTGCTTATTTAGGGTGAAGGAAAAGGTCGTCATCATGGAATCCAGGTGATAGGACAGGACAGGTACTGTTGTCTAATCCAGCTGGATCAATACGTGATTTATGGCTTATTAAAAGCTGTGTAACATTTCGTAACTTGGCCTGAAACCTTCTAGCTCACAATGCTTTTAGGTAGTATGTGAGATGTTGGTGCCTAGGACTAGTTTGCGATGGGTCCTCCTTCACCGCACCCAAGGGCCGATTGATGTTCCCACAGCTGATGGACCCATGAGGTGTCGTTCATGAGAAGGTACAATGAAGAATGATCAGGAGGTTGGGTGAAGTGGTAGCCAGTTGGTAACTTAGTGACGAGCTTGGACGTCCAATGGGAGCTTGGAGTAGATCTGCTGCTCCTTCACATCTAAAGGTTGGTGCAGACGTCTGGTGAGGAGGCCTCCTTGGCGCTCCCCCTTTGTTTATTGGGTAGGAGTCCGTAGGGTTGACCCCGAACTTACCTGGGAATGAGTAAAAGTAGAATAATTTCTTGGTTGAGGGACCTTTTGCAAGTACTTCGCTTTACAATTTGTGAGTCAGCTAGGGATATAAAAGTGTTGATGCACGTACATCTCTGGTGATACACTGTCACCGGCTCCATCAACCTCAAGTGGTCGCCGACGGAACCGACAAACGTTTTGCACTAATGAAAAAAAAGATTAAATGACAGCTGTTCAGCCCGTTAACGTTGGGCATTCTTCGTGTAGCGCACGCTCCTAATTTCTCCCTCCATCCATCCCATCTCCCTGGAACCTTCGTCCTCCTCGCCGTGTTCACTTTGCACCATCTTATCACCCCGGCCACCTCGGTAATGGCCTCGCTCTCGGGCTCCGCGCGTGCCGGCGCCGCATCCGTCGCTCCAATCACAACCTTAATGCATCTCAATTTAACCACTGTTGTAACACGCATGCAACCCCCCCTTTCCCTCTCTCCTCTCTCTCCTCACTCTCTCTCTTTCTCTCAGAGTGTATTCTGCTTTGAGCAGTGCCGGGTCGGGGAGGGTGGCATCAGTAATGCGTGACGCGTGCCTCCATAACGCCGGCTTCATTTGCATGTGTGAGGAGGTCTGGGCTAATGGAGCTGATCTCTTGTGCTGTTATTAAATGGGGAAAGAGAAGGGGAGGGGAGGAGGGTGAGGGGAGAAAGGATGGGGGTTATTATTAAAGAGGAGGAGGGAGAGACAAAAACAAGGGTGAGGACTACTCTCTTCCCCCTGAAGCATGATGGATGATTCAGGAGTCTCGCCTTCACTGACTTTAGGTTGTTGTACAATTTGTGTTGAACTCACAGAAACACCTACAGGACATGTGCAATTTTTGCATATGTGTGTGTGTGTAAGTGTGTTACAACCAACCTGCATACCCTTTGAATATCACGAGGTAAATGAGGCCTAACGCGCCGCTGCCTTTGTTCACCCTTTGCCGCTCAGGTCCTTTCTCCCGCTGCATTTAAATGTCCTCAATATGTCACACATGCATGCGTGATCGTGTGCAACAACCCCCGTCCCGCTAACGTCGTGCAAACACACACGTGTAAATGAAGTGTGCGTTTCACTGCCTTTTTAATGGCTTGCACATGCACGCTTTTACTGCCGCGTGCTACGCCGTAATGGCCGTCTCGCAGCAATTCCGGCAACGCGCCGTCGAGTTGTTCCATTTGAGCTGCTGATACGCCAGGCCATAAAATAATGTTTGCTGCTGCAGTAATCGTGTACAGTTTCAACACTGAAATCAACAATCCCGGTGGTGTAATGTTATTATCGTGCGTCAGCGCTGCGTTAGCTTAGTGTTATCCGACATTAGATTAGTAATTTAATCTCCTGCATCGGGCTCGTGTCCAGGTTTATTCGCGCTATCTGGTCGTGTAAATCAGATTTCAAGGAGGACAACGTGGAGGTTGGTGACAGCCAGATAAACTTCTCTGCCCACATGTTTTTTTTTTATATGTGGAGGGAAATTGGTCTAGAACTGCTCCCCTGGGAAACGCTTATCCTCCGGCCAAGATGTGCTGCAAATCAAATCACGTGGGCGGGCTTTATGCGGTGATGGACAGAAGAGTAATAGGCGGTTCATGCTTCTGCGTAAGACAGCCGAGACTTGGTCCGCTTGGTAGTAGCATGCTTCCTCTTTAGTATTCTCCACAATTTAATTGATTGTTTTGGATCAATAAAGATGGAACAAGGTTAATTGAAGAGGTTCAGAGCGCCAACTAGTGTTTGGATGGCGTTGTTACAGAGTGAGCCAGACCGAGGCCACCGTAGGCTACGTACGTAGGTTGGAGGGTCTCGTCCCACAGAGGTTTAATAAACTGCACTTAACCGCGACATACGGCTGTAGAGTTTAATTTGATCTGATTGGTTGTTTCATACCAAGCTATTGTTTTTCACCATAATGAATCCAAAATAAAGTGTTGCCAGGCTAGGTTAGTGATGTCCGGACACGCAAATCAAATGTGATCACTTGCAAACGACATTGTGGACAGTGTGTCCTGCAGTTCTGATATTACAGGATCCTAAGAGGCTGCTTTTCTTGTTACAAGTCCAGAACCCAACGTTGGACGCCCCCCTACCAACAAAATCATTATGGGGGCACCCAACAGTTGCAAAGATCTGCTTGGCTCATCAAACCATTGGGTGGGCTTTAAGCGATGATGGACAGAAGAGTAACACGGCACTGGATTTGTTTCTTTGTTTGCATCAAAATGCCTCTGATTGGTTGCGGCACCATCCAATCGTGTGCAAAGGCATTTTTAATCTCAGTTGGATATGAAATCCAGTTTGTATTTTAGTGCCTCTACGGACTTCATAATTGTCCAAATAGTCTATCTCTGTCTTGAGTATTGAGCCTGGAAACCTTGCGAGTTCACTGAGACCATTAAGACGCTGATCAGATGTTTCTTAATTTAACATCGCTAGTCTTTCAGTGAACTCTGTTGCATCTAGCAGCTAAACTAAGACTTGTTACCTATAAAACCATTGTTGTTTCCTCGTCATCAGCTGTTCCTCAGCTGTGAAACAACCGTGCGTACTTCTTGAGTCGCCCCTGCAGCTCAATCAGCCAAACTGTGGCTGAATGAACTGCATCTTGCAGTGTGTTTAAGAGATTTCAAGAGTGCGATAGCATGACTGAGAAGCAGCGCTTTAGCCAAAACTATGATTTCCTTGGAACATACTGAGGGTACAGATGGACAGCGGCGAAGTGGATTAGGCAGCAGGAGTAGTTTCCAGTGTTTCTACGGACATTTAAGTCCCTTATTTGTCCGTTTGCGAAGAGTAAAAATCCATTTTAATTACCTAAATCCTTGTCTCGTCATTTAGGAAGCAGCAAACGTCTTTTTGGGCGTTTCTCATGGCTACATATTTAGGTGTAAAATCCATTTGATGGTTTTAGCATTCATGAATCGTCGGTGCTTTTATTAATCGTCGAGTCACTCTGAGTTGAGATGAGTCTTTCCTGATGCACCGGCGTACACAATGAACGGGGTATCAGTCAGAGGATGATTAATGAAACGGCAGCTCGCTGGCGTCGCTCGGGTCCCGGTGTCGTCCAATCCCTCCCTCCCCTCCTTCGGCACATTGGCAACGCCATCCTAAAGACTCATCCTCCAATGGGAGCGTTTCGATGCATCTGGAGGCGGGCCAGCAGCTCACATCTGACATCATCTTAAGACCTGGCACCGTTTTTTTGTCAGAATGACACCGGCTGCCGGCGCGCACGCACACACTCATGCGTGCAAACACACTTACGCGTGGTACACCTGCGACCGAGACGAGATTAAGACGGAGAAGGGAAAGTGGGAAGGCATCGGCGGAGGTGTGAAAGTGGAGTGTGTGTGAATGTATTTATCAGTGTTTAAAGATGTGCGTCGGGGCGTGTTGATTGGCCAGGGGATTGTGGGCGCAGGTTTTTTTTTGTGAAGCGGGTTGCGTACATGTGAAACGCGGGATGGCAGGTGAGAAGGAGGGAAGCGTTAAAAAACGGGAAGTGTGAGAACGACACAGATGGGCCGCCGAGAGGAGGAGGAGGAGGAGGAGGAGGAGGAGGATGCATAGAAGAAAAGATCTAGAGATGCTCGCAGGGATTTTAGAACAATCAAACAGAAAACTGATTTAGTCCTGCAAGTACTAATCAAGTCGAGACAATAGATTAATCATTTTAAATATCTGAATTCACAGATTCTCTGACACAAGTGTTGGGTGGGCTGTCAAACCGAGCAACATGAAGATATCTAAAAAATAAAAAATGTTGTCGCATCCCTAAATGAGCCGAATCGTCTGTTTGATTCTCGGCTTTGATGTGTTTATTAAAACCAAGAACATCTAGTGCCTTCACATGCACGTGAGTCATTTGTGGGATAACCTGATTTATTAAACGTCATTTAAATAATCTGTTCTGAAGCTGCAGGAGGAAGGAGGAAGCCAATTTTCTTGACTCTGGTGTAGGTTGCTGATTTCTTTGAGCGTGTTTTTATTTATGGAAGCACATCTGCACTTGTGGAAGAGGTGACGTCTTATGTTCAACTAAAACTGAAGGAGAAGAAGATTTGACAATTGATTGAATTCCAGATGTTGAATATCCAGTAAATGAACCAGTTTGCAGTTTGTGCAACCTTGTTGAGTCAACATCAATCAAACGAACAGTCCGACATGTTGACCATGAGTCTAGAAGTCAAATTTAAAGTCCGATGATCAAGTTAGGGGCCGAAAAAGCAAAAGAACAGAACCCTGCTAGTGCTAGCATTTAGCTTAATTAGCAACCCGGCCCGTTTAGCCCTCTGCAGCATCTTCTTTCTCGCACCGTGAAGCTTGTTACGCCTGTCCCCTGCGTCCTCTGTAGCGATAATCATCCATGCTCTGCTCTTCTTGCTGTTGCCGATGGGTTGAGCATTTTTTTTTTTTATTATTTATGTGCAGAAGCTGCGAGGAGGTTATACATTTTCCACGCACGCACACATGCTACTTATACTACTTGAAGTACGTTGTTTAAAAATGCATCATATATGTAGCTGGTGGCGTGACTGTACCCGCTCACCCCGGTCACATGGTCACGGGACAACGGGTCAACGCATGTGAAAGAGTTTTTATTTAAGGTGTAGACTGAAAAAAGAAACGCGATCACTTTAAATGCTGCAGCACTGAAGCCTCCATGGTGTTCATTCATGACAGCTGGCTCACAGTTTCTTCCTTCGCGTCCTACCAGTGCAGAGTGTGTGTGTGTGTATACATATATGTGTGTGTGTGTTTTGTGTCAGATCTTTTGTTCGTCACAATGTCCCCAAATCTACCCGCGGCGCTCGCCGGGTCCGGCCACCTGCTCTGCCTTTGCGTCGGCTCTGGCACCGTCGCTCGCGGAGCCCCTCACGTTTTCAGCTTCGTTTTGCGTCTCTGCCAGGCCCGCGGCGGCCCGAGGCCGGCAGGAGTTTGCGCGTCGGGTCCTCGTGCGCCAACAGCCAAAAAGCTGTCTGTCATTAAGTCTGGCCCGTTTCCACCTGGACACCGTTCTCCTCCATCTGTTTCCATCTCAGTGATCAAGTCTGACCCAAATCTTGTCGCCGTGACTTAGGCGGACCAACAAGGGGCAAGTGATTCTCCACAAATCACACCGCAAGGAGACGTGCTTATTTTTTAAGAAGCTTTGCATTACAGCATGAACACTTGTGACATTGAACCTTGGATTAGTATAATGGAAAGTGTTGAAAGGATAAAATATCACCAAGGACTAAAAACGGCCACATTATACTGGACTTTTGTGCAATAACAAATGTTCAGTTCTGTGAACAGAACCGACAACTTAAGGAAAGAGTCCAAGGTTATTTCGTGCCTCAAATCCCCAAAAAGAACAAGTTTAACAGTTTGAACGTTTTATTGACCCAGCCATCCAGCCCATACTCCTCCCATGCTGTTGGTCACTTGAACTCAAACTGTCTCATTCATTCGTTCGTCTTCTGTAACTGCTTGTCCTGTGAGAATTTGAACCCAGAACCTAAGGCTGTGAACAACAGTGTGAAAATAAACCATGAGCAAACACAGGATACACAAAAAAAACAAATCTTTTTTTATTAAACTGCAAATTTAAAAGCTTTTTGTAACAAAGTGTACTTTAATTTCATCAAGCGAAGCGGTATGAAGTGAAATACGTCAGGTTTCTCCATCGTAACATCTGATCTGAGTCTGCATCTGTGTTCTCTGGATGCATGAGATGTTATCCTGCTTCATGTCCAGTGAATCTGAGAAGCCCTTAGTTGCTTGTCTGTGCCTTTAAGTGTCATCATACTCTTAATGCGAGCCATTGTGATTAAGTTTCATTAGAGTCTTTACAAAGTCTCACGTAACATTAAAGCTACAGTGCTTTAACATGCACGTGCAAATGTGCGAGTTAATAAGTAATAGGAAGCGTGTAAGCGTTTTTTTTTTAAATATGAGGGATGTTTTTTTTTTCTCGGTAGCTCGGCTGTGTCTGAGCGTGCGTGGATTCGCCGTGTAAACCTGCGAGGAGTGTGTGTCTGATGTTCCATTTACCCTCTTTCATAATTCATGGCGTCGGGGAAAATGGACCGAAGCGGAGGTGGCTATCGTGCGCGCGTGCATGCATGTGTGCGGCGCGGGATAACAAGACGAGCGTTCCGCGGAGATGAAACAGACAAGAGTGCGTCTTTGAAATGCAAAGAGCGCTGATAGCAATGATTGGCCACTGTGTTGAGGAGGAGCTAGGAGTTTTTTCCCGGCATTTCATCATAATGCACACTTGCTCCAGCCCTCCGCACACGCACACACACACACACACACACACACACACACACACACACACACACACACACACACAGGTTATTAACGACAGCATTGTTAGTTCATTATTATTTTATTTACCTCTGTGATATAAAACTCTGGCTAATTCGGCACCGCTCTGAGCTCTGGAGGGTTGCGTCTCTGCGTTTATGTGTGCGTCTCGGGCTCTTTCTCTCGTGCGCACTCACACCAAAGTGTCTACTGTTGGGGCCTGGGGACCAATTTATTTACATGCAGCGAGTGGAAGTGGAACACAGAGGAAGGGATAAAAAAAAGGGTGGGGGGGGGGGGGTGAAGGAGAGAGAAAGAGGAAACGGCGGGGAATTATGGAGAAAACCCAGTGGAACGAAACAAGTTTCTTCTATTTCTTCCCAAGGACAGACAGTTTGCCACTGAGACGGGCTCAGTGTGGACGTGTTTACCGGTGTCTTATACCACCTTCATCGGTGCCCAACTGTTTTCGTTCCAGTGTTCAAAGTGGCGAAACTTCTTCTACTGAGCCGTGCATTTCAGTTTGGAAACAGGCAGCAATCAGCAGGAAGCTTCATCCAACTCATTTACTTAAAACCTATGTAGAATGGAAACGCGTGTACTGTAGCAAACATGGCCAATGCATCTCGGCTTCCACTGGTCAAACCGATGCTAGAATCCCTTGTATACGGGCGGTGCCATATTGCAAGTTTGGAACCAGAGCAGTACTGTGCAGGAGTGGAGAGTCTGACCACTGCTCAAAGCTTCTCCAGCTCATCCCAAAGACTCTCAATGGGGTTAAGGTCTGGACTCTGTGGTGGAACAATCCATCTCATGCTCCCTGAACCACTCTTTCACAATCTGAGCCCCATGAATCCTGACATTGTCATCTTGGAATATGATCCATTGATGGAATAAGCTGCTCATTCAGTATATTCAGGTAGTCAGCTAATGAACCTAGACCCAGATCATAGCACTGCCCCATAGCACAGGCTTGTACAGTACAGTTCTTGGACACTTCTCGATGTGTCTTTCAACATGGAAGCTACTCATTGCATCAGTTGGGGTTAAATAACTTGTTGCCAGCTGAAAGATAATCACCCATGCAGTAATTATCCAATAGGAGGCTCCTACCTATTTACTTAGTTAAATTTAAATCCAGATGGTGACTATTCTTTGGCCGGAACAGAAACCATAACAAAATTTGTCTTAACTTCCATCCACTAACATGTAGGGGGTGTGGCTTACTGTATATGACCTATACTGCAGCCACATGCTTCACTTTTGAGGAGTTGTCATATCATCCGTTTTTTCTTACGTACTATTTTCTATTATACTGACAGTAGAGTGTCATCTGCGTAAAGTGAGAGAATAATCATCAGAATGTATTTTCAGATGTTTTATAATATGTTTTTTCCTCTCTTGTCTTACAGGCAGGACGCCAGTGACCTCTCTGGGCCGATACAAAGGTACCGTAATTCATCTTTTACTCTTCTACTTTCCCTTTCCCCCCTCGCTCCTTTTACCCTTTTGCGGCCTCATCCGCAACAAAGCATACAGGACTTTTTGGGCCCAAACGCATCAACGGCACGGTGGCGTTGGGGAAGTGGAGGTACATCGACGGGCAAGAGGGGAGACGAGACGAGGTCGCGGGGTAGGGAGATGGAGAAATAAAGGGAGAGAGGGGAAGAAAGGGGGGGAAATTGGAAAGAAGAGATGTGACGCTCCTCAGATCTATGGCCAAGGAGGGTCATTAAACTAAACCCTTCGGCGACAGAGCGACGGATCAAGCAAGGGGAGAGGAGAAGGGGGGAGGGGGTTTAAATAAGGGCCAATCTTAAAATAGCAGTACCTATTCCTCATCCGAGGCATAGTTAACAGGAAAAGGATGAATATCCTGACCTGAAAACCATCACTGCCTCACATATTCCAGCGTGAACAACGGAACTTTTCATGTGTTTGATGTGTGTGATCCATTTGTAATTCGGCTGTAATGATGTGAATAGTAATGACACGCGATGCGTACGGTTGCAGTATTAATAGATATAGTATGGCTGGTTATCTAACAAGGCTCTAATAATAGAACATTTCTTTAACATTTATAGGATCTAAATGCATCAGCAGATGTTACCTCAGGTATGATCATAGCTCCACTGGAGGACCACTGCTGAGGAAGTACCTCACCCACGATCTAAGCTATGAGCAATGTAGCAGCCAGACAACAAAGATGGATAAACATTGCGTGGATTGAACCGTACGTTTAAAAGCAGTTACTTCTTTCTCCACTACAATGGAGAACGGAAAAAAAAGACGGAGGTGATGAAACGTTCACTGTGATGGATTACCCATCTTGAGCAAGTTTTAAGTCTCTGTGGGATTTTTTTTTAGTATTATTATTATTATTCCTGAAGTGAAATGAACCGGATCTAATGGCTCCCCGGAAAGTTAGTAAGAAATCCATTTATAAAGCTCGCCGTGTATTTGAGGAAAAAAAAAAAGCAAGGCAGTAATGTAAAGAATATGCCATTTTAATGGGCTGGATCACGTCCAGGTAGTTCTTTAAGTAACTCAGTCGCTGTGTAAAGTTAATGTCAAGGTGTTTTTCCATCAGTTTAAATAGAGTTGAGTACGTTGGACGTACCAAAAACTAATCTGCGTCCTTTTCTCACGACGGAATAATTTTTAGTATTTTAGGGTCTCGCGAGAACTCATTGGGAGTTCCCGCAGCTTGTTCTTGATGCATCTTGTGTGGTATCCTGCAGTGGGCGTGGTTAATGCAGAAAATGCTAGCAGCTATGCTAATATTCGAAGTGTGATCCGCTAATCTCTCCTAAGTAGAAATCGGCATACCGTGTGTGGACGCTGTCGTCAAAACAACAAGCCGAAAAACCAAAAAATAATAATCTCCCAGAATGCTTAGTGCATGTACGTTTCAGTGGGAGGGGCCAATGAGAACTCGTAACATGAGCTTCTCGTGAAGTATAAACAACCTGCCCAGCAAAAACTTTGTTCTTGTTCTCGCTTGCCTCACAAGAACAAGAACTTTGTTCTTGCTGGCTAGGTTGTTTATACTTTGTTCTTGTTCTTGTTCGCCTCACAAGAAAAAGAACTTTCTTCTTGTTCTTGCTCGCCTCAAGAACAAGAACAAATGTCTTGCTTCTCATAGAATATGTAACAAACTTAAAGCCACGCCTGATGACGGCATTCGCGGCAGGTAAATGGGCTCAGATCCAAAACAGAACGAGGCGCCGGCAGCGGCGACTGTGGCTGTGTGAATAATTAGGCAAAGTAGTTTGCTTTTGTGTTTTTTTTCCTCCCTGATTGGAGAAAATAGGCGAGGCTGTGGCTGTCGCATGAGCTCTCTCTCTCTCACACACACAGAACACAAACCAACGCTGTGTGCTACACGCTAATCCGCCACACAGCTGCGTCATCCTGGTTCGTGTGTTTACTTCCTCTCTGCCTTCACCACCATCGCCGCCGCCGCCGCCGCTCCCGCTGGCGCCGACCCCCCACAATCCCCTGCAAACACACTCACACAATCGCACAAAAGAGAACTGGGCGTATAATTTGATCCTGTGCGCTCTCCTCCTCTAATGAAGCTCTCTGGCGGTTTGACTGACACCCGGCTCGTTATTTAAGTGTCTGTTTTGGGCCAGGAGGAAGAAGAGGAGCTCGAGGGGGAGGAGGGAGGGAGGGAGGAAGGGAGGGAGGGAGGAAGGAGGAGGGAGGTGGGGAAGAAGGAGATGGAAACAGGGGAGCTGAAAGAGCGGATAGGAATCAGGAGGACTGGGGATAGATGGAGGGAGGACAGGAAATGAACGGGGCTTGGAGAGACGGAGTAGGGATGGAGGCAGAAGAGGGCCGGGGGGAGTTGCAATCAAGAGAGAGGAAGACAGTTGGGGAGGAGGAGGAAGAGTTGATGCCGGAAACAAGGGGTGATAAAGGGTTTGGAGGGACTGTGCGCGCGAGTGTGTATAATTGCAGGTCTTTGTCCTGATAATGTTCTTTGAAGGCACACAGCTGATAATTAGCAAAGCGAGGCTCGGCGGTCGCCTCTCAGCATCGGTCATTATGAGCCGCAAACCTGCTATCGGCTCTGACATGACCTCCCAGAACGGGCCGCGCACGCCGAGCTCACGCGAAACGGGAGGAGCGCACGAGTGGAGCCGACGCCACGGCTCGCCAAAGGCCTCGACTTCCTCTTTGGCGTGGGGCAGGGGAGGTGGGGGGAGGCTTCTGCTGCAGGTGTGTGTGCAGACGCACCACTTCCTGTTTACAGAGCCAGACCCACACGACACAAGCCGAGACTGTAATTACAGGGATTCTCACAATGCGGCGTCCCGGTACGCTGCGCCCGTTATTGCCTCCCCGGTTGCCACATGACAACGCCGGTCCCCTCGCTACGGTGGCTGCCTGATGCGCCGCCGCTTCTGCCCCCCCCCCCAGCATCCTCACATCTGAATATTTATGGGAGCAGGCTCAGTGCGGTGAGGATTCTCTCTTAAGACAGACAGTTATCAGGGCTAAAGGCTCCTTCCTGAGCGTTAATCAATCCCCCAGCGAGAAAGCGTCCGACCTGAGCCGCCGCGGCGTGGAGGCTTTATTTGGAAGAAGTGAAGTCTCCGTGCATTTATCCCCATCTGGTTATTGACACTGATTTTTTTTATTTTTTTTTGCACAAAAACCTCTGAAGGAATTTAAAAACCGCTTTATCTCGCCCCCTCCGTGCTCTTTCTGTTGCACCGACGCTGTCACAGCAGGACGGCGGACTTCAGGTCCTCGTCGAGTCTGGGAGTCCGTGCTGGTGTCATCGTCGCCGTTCATCCATTTTATATCTAAACACATGAATTATGAAGAGCTGCTAATGACGTGGAGGAAGAGGAGGAAGGGGAGGAAGGGGGAGGAGGGGGAGGAGGGAGCTGGACGGACGTCTTCCCTTTCTCCACTTCCTTGCAGCTCTCTCTCTCTTTCTCTCTGGAGTGTGTTTTTTCTCTCTCTCCATCTTTGAGTGACACAGGGGTTCAATTTGTGGAAAACACACACACACTCACACACACACACACTCACACACACACACACACACACACACACACACACACACACACACTCACACACACAGGGTGGCAGGTGAACATACAGTGGCCCAGGAGGCGCTGGCGCCTGTGTGTGTCGATGCAGACCATTGACCTGGAACACATTGGGTACTGGGAGAATAAAAACTACACACACACACACACACACACACACACACACACACACACACACTTTATTACTTCCCATAAAAGCGATAATAACAACGATGATTTCACATTATTAGTCGAAGCCATTTCATTTTTTTTTACTTCTTCAATTCTTTTTAAATCAATTTTAAGTACTTACACATTTATATATATTATAAAATATTAAATGCATAAATATTTACAATATTTATGCATTTAATTAGTCTTTACATTATTAAATATAATTACAGTATTTTATTTAGAATTTATTTTATTATTTATTTAATATTATTTAATATTTTTCTGTAAAGTTTCATTTTATAATTATAAATTAATAATTATATTGTATTTCTTTATTTTTTATGCTATTTAATCGTTTCATTTCAGATTATTTTATAGGGCTCGTTTTATTTTTTATTTTTTTCAGACGTTACCATGGCGATCGGCCCTCACATTCTGACCCCCTTTTTGTTCCGTTGACATCAAACCGCAAACGCACACATGTGGACGAGCACAGAGAGAGAGAGAGAGAGAGAGAGAACAGCATGCCCCAGGGTTTTTATTTATTTATTTTATTTATTTATTTTTCCCCCAGCTGATGCTCTCCGTGGTGGAGAGAAGCTCAAGTGATGGGTGTGTCTTCTTTGCACAAAAACAATGCGATGCACGTGTGCGCTCTTACTAGGCCCGGCAGCAGCGGCGCGGTCGGAGTAATTAATCACAGACGCCGAGTCTTTTCTGCTGTGACGTGGATCGTATCGTCGGCTTTGCTCCTGCATTCCCTGCTTCCACATTTCAACGTTTGTCTTTTCCCTCTGCTCCGGCACATATGCACGTTTCTGTGTGTGTGTGTGTGTGTGTGTGTTGGGGGAACTCGGTGTGACGTTTCTTTTTTTATTTCTTTTTGTTTTTTTTGAGAGCCTCCAGATGGCTGAGAGACAGGTGAGCCAATTAGCGAGTCTCGCTACACGGCAACATCACCACACCGACGGAGCACGACAGCCACACACACACACACACACACACACACACACACACCAAACATACCAACACTCCTCATGACTCTGCCGCCGTGTTAACATTACCACCATGATGTTCTGATGGGTCTCCCGGCGCCGTCGATGCGAGGGGGCCGGCCGTGGACTCGTCGAAGCCGCCGCGGACGACGTCAGGGGGACGGTGACAAACGATCCGCTAATTTTAGCTTTATTGTGCTCGTTTTAGTCGACCGAGCAACAAAACAGAGGCGTAATGGGCAGATTTGGATTGATTTGCTTGTGTGTTCATTTGTTTTCAAGGAGCCCCCCCAAAAAAAATTAAAAATATTTCAGCACGCCGCGCTGATGTTCATTATAATTCTAATGAAGTCGAAATCCTCACAAAAGACGAGAGAGCTGCGGCAGGAAGCAGCGAGTCCAAACAGCAGCAGCAGCAGCAGCAGCAACCTTTATCTCCCTTTCCCCTCTTCATCCCCCTCTTTTCTATCCCTCCTTTTCTCCTCTCGTGTCATCTCGCTGCAGAATAGCTGGATATTAGACGCGGGAAATGCAGATTCTGCCGTTAATTAGCCGTCAGCCGCTGCGGTAAACAGCCACAGCTGACCCCGGGGCCCTCCTCCTCTCCCGGCTCCTAGAGGCGAACAATATGCAATCCATACGATTCAACACATACTCATGTGGAGCGTATTATTCCGATGGCGCCCGCGCCGTTCGTGTGTTTTTCTGTTTGTTAAGCGATAATTGACGGCTGCTTTCCCGCCTAATGGAAAGGGGACAAATTAATCTCCCCGCGCTAATGTCTGCAAATGGAACAGGACCGCTCCTGCCACCTCCATGCTCGCCCAACCTGCCGGGGAGGGGGCGCGTCTGAGCTCTGGCGGCTCGGCTGATGGATGTGACGCGGCTTGTTTGCTTTTAGAAATGCTAGGACGCCCAAATATGTTCTCTGGTTCCGGTTCCTCTGGATCTCTAGGTGAATGTTTTTTAAAGCAGCCGGTGACGTTGATGTTTTGATGGTTTTGTTTTCAAGGTTAGACATGAAAGCTTCTGATGAGTCCTCCGGGTGCGCGGTTCATCCTTTTAAGTGTCATTAAGTACATTTAATGTGGTCATTACAGTTTTTTAAGGTGCTGGTCTCAGTGAAAAGTAACTGAGAATAAACTGATTATATTTATTCAACAAGGATGGAGACCTCAGATGTCTTGGACTTGTGTCATGATTTTGAGGCAACACTTGAGTTGAGTGACCTGGACCTAAGACCTGAGACTTGCACCGGAGCTCTTTGACTTTGATGAGTGACCTGAGACCTGAGACTTGGACATGAGACTTAAATGTGAGACCTATGACTTGGGCCTTAGGACTTTGACTTTGATGTAGAGATCTTAGAGTTGGGGATGAAACTCGGGACCTCAGACTTGGACCTAAGACCAGAGACTTGGACCTGAGACCTAAGACCCGAGACCTGAGACCTGAGACTTGGACTTGAGACCTAAGACCTGAGACCTAAGACCCGAGACCTGAGACCTCAGACTTGGACCTAAGACCAGAGACTTGGACCTGAGACTTGGACCTGAGACCTAAGACCCGAGACCTGAGACCTGAGACTTGGACTTAAGACCTAAGACCTGAGACCTGAGACCTAAGACCTGAGACCTGAGACCTCAGACTTGGACCTGAGACCTGAGACTTAAACTTGGACCTAAGACCATGAGACCTTATGCTTGGACATAAGACCTAAGACCTAAGACCTGAGACCTGAGACCTGAGACCTCAGACTTGGACCTGAGACCTGAGACCTCAGACTTGGACCTGAGACCTGAGACCTCAGCCTTGGAAGTAAGACCTGAGACCGGAGACCTTAGACTTGGACCTAAAACCATGAGACTTTATACTTGGACATAAGACCTAAGATCTCAGACCTGAAACTTGGACCTACAACCTTAGTCCTGGATATCAGACATGAGACTTGGACATGAGACATATGACCTGAGACTTTAGACTTGAACGTATGACCCCAGTCCTCCTGCAAACAAAACCTGAGACCTTATACTTGGACACAGCCACGTGTTTTGTTTTGGCGACAGAAGACTTTCACGTTATTAACTCATTATCAGCAGCAGAGGCTAAAAAATAAAAACCTACTGCTGCTCTCACTCAAACCCCTGAGCGGCTTCCATCAGGCCCCGGCCTCGTTTCATGTTTGTACACATACGCGGTGTTTTGTGGAGGAAATCGTGGGTGGGAGGCCGGGTTGAATGTCATCCTATTTTCCCATCTTAATAGCCCATGATCCTGCCGCCGCTCTGCCTCCTAAGCCTCTTCCCGTGGATGACCTCCAGGGAAGATTGTGTTGCTGCCGCCGGAGTACAGAGGAGTTGATTACGCGGCAGCGCCGGGGCTTTGTTCTAACCGTACGCCCGTCCTTGGCTTTGGAGAGAGAGAGAAAGAGAAACGCGATAGAAGAAGAAGAAGAAGAAGTCTTATCTCTCCCACGGGGTCTCGCATTCCTTTCATTCCAGATTGTCTTGGCGACCTCCTGGCCCCGCCCCAGTTCATCCCGACCCTCCGCCGCTCCGCTTGTTTACCGTCCCATAATGACATTGTCGCCGCCGACAATGCGCCCGCTTATCGCGAGGTGTCCGCCGTCACAATGGATGAATGGCGGCGTAACGGAAAGGACGAATTCGTCCCGTTGTCATCTCCGAGCCTTTTCGGAGGCGCTCTCCTGCTCGGGCCGCGCGTGCCGGCGTAAGATAAGATTAATTTTTCCTCGCCGCCGCCGCCGCTGATTGCGGAATCTTGTATCTAATGCAATTTTTATTTCTCACCCCTCTTCTTTCTCCTTTTCCCCTTTTTTCTTTCAAACTGCAGAGTCAAGCTTTTCTCTCTCTTCAGGGGGGAAAAGAAAAATCTAAATAATTTATCTGTGTTTTGGTGCATTTTCTCCTCCCCTCTCCCTCCCTTCCTCCCTCCCTCTCCCCCCCCCCCCCCCACCCGCCCCCCTCCTCCTGTACTTAGAGGGAAAGAGAGAGAGATGGAATAGAGACAGACAGGAGGAAAAGCAGATGAGAGTTTTTTTTCTGAATGGGATGAACGTGAGCGGCATGCTGAGGAGGGTAAGAAAAGAGAGCGGAGGATGGCAGGAAGGAAGGGGGTGGAGGGGGGACGGGGGGCAGGCGAACCCTCGCTCTGCTCTGCTGTCGGCTGGAGAGGGGCCTAAGAGGAGCCTGCAGACTTTGGTAATCCCTCTTTTATTAATGTGAAGCCAAGCTCAGCAGAATGCAGGCTCACAGACATAACAGCTCTGCTCACAACTGACTGTCTTTAGGCCCCGCTCTCCGTCCGTCTGTCCGTCCGTCCTCTTACATGCAGATCTGCTTCACTGGCATGACCGTCCCGAGTCCCCCGCCCCCTGCCCCGTTTGCCGGGGCGAGCAAATGGACGGACAATTAAAAGCGGGCGCTCGGCCGGTTCAGTCCGCTGCACTTCCGCCCCCCCGAACAAGCGCAGCTCTTAAAAGTCTTTTGATCCGGTCCCGGCCTTGGATCTTTGGCACAAATGCGTCCTCACCGTTACCATGCCCCTGCACGTTACCATGACAACCCCCTCCCCTTCCCCTTCCCCTCCTTACATCACTCAGTGCCCCCCATGTAGCCAATGGGCATTGACCTTTCGCTGTCAGAGCGTGTTAGGGAGCGGGAGATGCAAAGAGAGAGGGAGACGAGTGAGGGGGTGAGGGAAGGGGGGGGAGGGGGGGGGAGCAGGCGCTCGGCAGAAACAACAAACACAAATAGGTCATTAAATCGTAAACACAATTTAAGAGAGACGGAGGCTGCCTCGGTTTGAGCCGTGGCCTCCAGTCACTGCCATGTCAGCGCCGTCCTGCTCCCCGGATGACGGAAATAAGATGTTGGTCTTCAGGACGCATGACGTCGCCGCTCGGCAGGAGGGGGGGGGCTCCCCGTGATAAGACGTGAAAACAAGCCTGAAGGTACGGCTACATTTGACGTAAAGGTACTGAGACTCCTCTGCTCTCCAGCTCAAAGCCACTCGCCTTGAGGAGAAGGTTTAGAGGGAGACGTGGATGTAAGAGGGCGAGCAGAAGAAACAATTCGTGTTGGGATCAGTCCGGTCGCAGATTGTCCTGCAGAGTTTTGGCTTTGCTGTTTTATTCAGACTCAGTAGATTCCAGTACCTCGTCCCATTAGATTAGACCACACCACAAAGAATAAGATGGAGCAATACTACAAGTGTATAACATCACATCTCAGTGAAGCAGACGAGTCAAGCTATGGCCTTACAATAAAAGAAATCGTTTTGTATTTTGAAGGGACGGAGTCTTCGTAGGGCTGAGTATCACTACTGATTGGATTTGATTCAGTGGCTCCAGAGCTTCGTGGCATTTGTCATATTTTTTATGTGGATTTGCTTTTGTGCATCTCTTCTCTGCTGTCGTCGTAGCTTCACTCGTGTTTCAGATCTTCCTCGTACGTGTGCACTAATCTCATCGCGCCTTCTCGTAGCAATTTGTCGTGCAAAGCCAGATGATTTCTGGCCAATTTCTTCAATCGATAAGAGACCTTTCTCCTCTTGATCGATGGACGGATTAAGTCCTAAGGCTTAGCCAACCTGAGATTCATAACTTAGGAGCTCGGACAGCAGAGGCCTGATCATCTCTAGTCGTGGGGCATCTGGAGAAAACATCTCAGGCAGCGTTGAGTCTCGTGAGGAGTTAAAACATTGCAAACTTGATGCCATAGAGCTTTAAAAGAAAACGTCATCTGACTAGTGAAGCAGACACAAAGCATGTGGTGCGTCACTCAGCATCCTGTCATATGATACACTTTATATGAACTATTTACACTATAGACTTCAGAGGGTTTAGAGAGTTGGACTCCAGACGTAACGTGAACTAGCTTCACTTTAGCAGAGCTAGCTAGCACAGCTAAAACTATAAGTCAACTGTTTACTGTAGATTACACTATAGAATATGTTTGGTACTCCTCTAGATGAGCTTAAATCCATAAATCCATGCATCCATAGTCAATTTATTCCCCAAGTTCCAGCTTCCATGGCCGCTGCAGCTACATTAGCTGAATGCCTACGTAAGTGAGAGCTATTAGCCGCACAAATAACAAATAATCAGTCGTCATTGTCGGCGCTTGTACGTCGCAATTTGAATATGCGGTTCCTTTTATGCGCCGTGTCATTATGCTCTTTACATTCGCTGTAACACTCGGCGGTGCGGCGTGCGATCGGCGGCCGCGGCATCTGTTGGATGTGGAGGAGATGATTGTATTGGAGCGCCGCGCAGCCCCCGCGTCCTCTTTTAAACACGCTCTTATACCACGCTTTGTTTTTTATTTTTTGTTGCTCCCGTCGTTTGCTCGCCACACGTCGACGTCCGATTTTTTCGTTTCGAGCGCTAAACAAACGGAGGCGGGGACGGGTAATTAAGTTAGGAGTTAGCCAAAAAGTGTCTGCTGCATTTTGACGCCAACGGCCTCGTGCACGCCGGCTAATTTAGGATCTCAATTGTTGTTTTTGTTGTTTCTGTTTTAGTTTTTTTTTTTTGCAGGTGTTTGGTGAAGACAGACGATTTTGCCCCGTATGCCAAACATTCTAATGAAGCTCACGTACCATCCATAATTTTAACTATCCCCCACCTGCCAGCTAGCTAGCCCCACACACACACACACACACACACACACACACACACACATTGTGTACTAATGAAGCTGTTCTCCTCTCCTTTCTTTTTTGTTCCTGGCTCAGTGAAACATGCATAAATCATAATAAACACAGGGATGAATTTTTAATCAGCGGCTCCCTGCTTGCGTCTTCAGCCCCGGCCTCCTCCTCCTCCTATGGGGGTAGGAGGCGCCAGGTATAGGGGAGCCCGAGCTGGCAGCTACCTCCTTCTGGACGGCGTCTCACCGCCTCTGGCTGGGGGACGAGCCGTCCGGGACCGGGCCGGAAATACCTGCACCTGCAGGAGGATGGGGTGGAGTCAGGGCGGGACTGGTTCACTTACAGCATCCACACATTTGGTGCTTTTTGATATTTACCTTGTGTGTATTGTTTTAGATTTATCAGTGAATTCATTTTACATTTTTTTAAATTTTCTATTTCAATATTAATGTTATTTACTTTAATTTTAGTGGCGTCTGGAGGCCTGGATTTGTTTTTTTTATGTTTTATATCCTCCCATGAGAGACTTCTCTGGAGGAGCTGAGGCTCGGCCTGTTGTCGTACATTTCCAGTAAAGCCTATCTAAAAAAGTGCCGCTGAAGCCTTACAGCTGGCTTCACATCATCACCATGAGGCCCTAACCTCCTCCATGGCCCTGGGAAGAACACATTTCTTCATCCATTGAATCATTTTCTTTTGGAGAACCAGCAGACTTGTGTCGTACCTTTCTGGGAAAGCACATTGAGAAAGGCACTGACTCGAAATGTCAAAATCTCAACGAAATAAAGATATTTTGGTGAAACTCAGGGTCCCAGAACCCGCTTTATACTCAAGGGCATAGCACAAGAGGACAACATTTTTATATTAGCGTTGTCAGGAGTCAAACTGGCTCTTCTAGTCGGTTTAAACACAATGAGAGTTCAGCCAGATGCGGCAGATGTTCCATCTCTTTGTGATGCATCTTGCACTTCCTAATAAACTATAAAGAATCCAGCTCATGTTGACTCGACGTTGAACTTTCCATCGACTCTCGATACGACTCTCCCACTATTTGTTTATCTCGTAAAAGCTTCATGAAAAGACGCCGGATTAAGGTTGGTTTATTTTCCACCCCGGCTGTGTAACCGGAGTCTGGGCCCGGGACCGATCCGTGCCAAAACAACTGGCTGAGCCTCGGTCGTGATGTGCAGGAAACGTGAATAAGCATCGGGGCGTTGTTGGCGTGGCGGCGAGATGCCGGACCGGAGCCATGCCCGGCGGCCTCCGGGGCAGGCGGTCGGTCCAGAGCTGGACTCGCCGGGGCTGGGTTGTTCCAGAGCTGTGGTATTAGACTCAAATAGGCCCACAACATAACAGCATGAGCTGAGCTGTCACAGGGGATTACTTCAGCTAGGCAAGCCAGCGGGGTCTCCACTGCTCTGCTGCTCTACCAGAGAGAGAGAGGGAGAGAGTGGAGGGGTTTGGAGAGGAGGGTGGGAGATAGGGATGGAGAAGAGTGGGGCGGGGGTGCGCTTGTTTCCGCGTGAGAGAGAGAAAAGGGAACAACAGCAGAGTCTGAGAGGAACAAGGCGGGAGACAGAGAAGCAAAGAGAGGCAGCTTGTTGAGAACGAAGAGGTTAGAGCTCGTGGTCTGATACGGTGCATCAGCTTGCTGTTTTTTTTGTTTTTGTAATGTTGGAGCACTCGTCCGAGCTTGGCTTTGCGGGGAGGGTGTGCGCCGACGCCGCGTGCTTCCCCCCTCCCGCAGCCGCCGGTGCAGGATCCGTGAGGACCGACGAGCTGCTGCTGCTGAGGTACCCATTCATTCATTCACGTTTCTGACCTAGATGCTGCCTCCGTGCACGCTCTCCCAGCTTCCCAAGGTCTGCGGGAGGAGCTAAGCAGCTGTACAGGTGCTGGCTCGCTCCTTCCTTTCAGATTTGACAGGTTTCACTAGAACGCCTCCTACCTGGACGCGGCGTTGTTAAAGGAGCAGGAGGTTCCTCAGTGCTTCCCTGCAACTGTTTGCCCAGCGAAGCGTAGCCTCCAGTGCTTGTACTTCTCCTCTTTCGTTCCCTGCCTTCCCCTCCACTCATCCCTCCTCCTCCTCCTCCTCCTCCTCTTCCTCATGCTGTGTTCGCAGCATTGTGTGTCCAGGACAAGCGTTTAAAGCTGAAACATTAGGAAACAGAGACGGGCCGACGCCAGCTCACAGCTTTCCCTTGTCTCTTTTTTTATTTTTTATATAAACGAAATATCAGGCCGCTTCACCTTTGACTCCCGCGCGCATTGCAGCTATTTTTATTTTATTTTTTTTTATTTGTACACAGCATTTATCATGCGAGTCGCTGTGTTTGCCTTTCGGCTAATTTACATTTCCCGTATTATTCCGCCCACGCGTGCATGAATATGGATGATTTATTTTCTTTAGCTCCTTTCCTCGGTGTCAAGGAGTCGCAGCGTTTTCACGGTTGCCGCCGTCGATTTCTCGGGCTCCTGCTAATAAAGTTCTGATGTCCCGAAGTTGCAAAGTGGGACAGTTTTCAGCCGCGGAAAATACTTAATTGGACGCGCTTAACGAACGCACCGTTATCTGCTGTAATTGGGAAAAATGTGGATTCGTTTAGCCAAGACTTTACCTGTCAGCCCCATATGAAGGTGGGGAGAGGGGAGGGGGGGTGCATTTTTAGGATTTTATTAATCGAGAAACATAAAGAAAACATATAAGACTTTGCTTCAAATCTCGCTTAGCATCAAAATACTAAAAGTAGGGTTGCACTGAAAATATTCGTCTAAAAGCCGAAAATGCTCTTTTGGACCATTTGCGGTTGTTGCTTCATCATTACCACATCTTGTTTCGGCCATGTTGTTTTGTTTCGGTTGTGTCGTTTTTGTTTCGGCTGCGTTGTTTTGGCCGTGCTGTTTTGTTTCGGTCACATTGTTTCGGAGATAAAAATGGCCCAAAAGTAAATTTTTGGTTTTCAGTTGAAACTTTTTGGTGCATCCCCAACTAAAAGATCTGATTTCAAGTTCCATTGCCCGCATTTATCGACGTTGGTGGATTTGCGAATTTTTTTTATTTTTTTTTGTGGCATTTGCTGTTTAATAGGATCAGAAGGAGAGTGCTGAGAGGTCGGAGCATCTCTGTATTAAGACCAAAGGCATCCGCTCAATCGAAGCAGGATTTGACATTTTCCATCTAATGAAGCCCGAGTTTGTCTTTTTATTTTTATTTATTTCATTTTCCTTATTCAAGTCTGCTTCACGCACCAATGGAGAGATGATGGAGAAATGACTACTGGGTGAAATGGGAGAGGAGGAGGAGGAGGATGGTAGCGCCAAACAATAGAGATACCCAACAATTCTCTGTCAACACTTCCCATCCCTCCTTTTTTTTCTCAAAAATTACAGGTTTTTGTTTTTAAACTTCCCGTCGCCGGTGGATTTCCGCAGCGACGTCCCACCAAGCCGCGCGGCGTCTGAACTCGCCTCCCCGTCGCATAAAAGATTGAGACGAGCTTCCGCCGCGCTTCCGCCTGATCATGAAAAACAGTCATGCTGGGGTCGACTTGTTTTTTGCGGCGAGTCGACATATTTCATTGATGTTTGCAGGTAGTAATTTATTGCACCGTAATTTGCCGACTGAATCGGTGAATGCTTCATTGGGTGACAAATGAAACTGCTTTTTGAGGCGTGCGCTTCATTTGCAATTTCCTGTTGCAAAAAAAAGAAATAAACTGACTTTGAGCGGTTTCCTGCGTCAGGCGGCCTCTCTGAGCGAGAAACACGAAGGGAAATTTTCCAGAGGTTTGGAGGACGTGCAGGACATCAGGTAGAGGTCGTGTTTACCTCGGATGACTAATGCATTAGTCTTTCAAGAGCCTCCAGAATGTAGAGCGCAGTCAGAAAACTCCAAATGATTCATGCCTGTCCTCCTGCACAGTGGAAATGCAACAGTTGCTGGAAAAGTGTAAATACCCATCCTGGGATGAACCTGTAGGGTTCATGCAGACAGGGAAGTCTTTGGAGGACAAACTGTTGAATTCTTGAGTTCCCAGGAGAACCAACAGATCTCAAACCTACCGGTCTGCTCTCATCTGAGCTCCAAAGCCTTTTGTACACCAACCTGACTGAAATCCAAACTGAATCTGGTCAGATACATGTGTTTACATGCCCACCAGAGCAAACAAAGTGGTTCTGCTGAAGAACTTCATCCACAACACCGAATTCATTGTCCAAGGTGGAGCCACGTTTTCAGCGTTGCCGTCCTCATGGATTCCTGACTCGTTCGAGCAATTCCTTGCTTTGCATCCACTGGTGTTTAACCTCCAGGTGTGAAGAAAGACAGGAGACCCCAACCCTATCAATCAGATCTAGTGTCTACATGGTTATTAGGAGCTACCGTTTCCCAATTGACCTGTTTTATTAAAGGCTAACACCACCTCTCTGTCTGATTGGAGTTTCCTTCTTGATTGTTCCAGTCTGTTCTGATTGAGGTGGGTGCATGATCGTGATCAGTTACCCAGGAATACTTGCTGCAGCAGCAGAAAGTGCAGAAAGTGAAAACAGCTGTTTGCTCTGAAGAGAGATTTCCTTTTTTTTCCCTCTTTTATCTTTAAGTCTTAACATAAAGTCTCAGGGGGCTTCGTTCCAGTAGCTCGGCTTCGGCTCGGCAACTTTCTGGGCTCGCGTTACGAGCCGGAGCTGGCGGTTTGTTAAACATGCGGCTGTTTAACAAACAGGAGGGTGGATTTTGAGGAGAAGATGCCGCTGAGCCCTGAAAGCGTTGCGTCCCACTGCAGCTGCAGAGCCGGAGTCAGGCCTCGGCAGTATCGATTTTAGCCGTTCATCCTAATCCAGCTTCTTGTGAGAACTTTATGACGGTGCAATACTTGGACCGTTCTTTCCGAGTCGGAACTTCGGAGTCGTTGTTTCACTTTAAATCCACAGTGCAAAGTTAGAGTGAAACTATTTGCCGCTTACTGACTGACTTGAGTGACGGCTGTGGGCGAGGAGGCAGGGAAGGACGAGGAATTTTGGTGAAAGCTGAAGTCCTCAGCATATTTTTTCTTCTTCTATGAGATGGCATTAGTCTACTTTCGCTCCACCCCTCCCATTCGGTCTCCTTCCTCTCCTCTGGGTGTGCTGGCAGTTAAACCAAGCGTTCCCTCCCACTCACCCCACACAGTGTGCCTATCTAATGGTGTGGAGGATATTAGCCTCCTATTAAGCGATATGACCGTTGGTTTAGAGTCACTGCCTCTCGCTCCCATTTCCCCAGACGGGTCAGGGCAATGGGCGTTAAAAAGCGGCCTCATCTCCCTCCGTTTTCCTCCTCCTCCTCCTCCTCCTCCCTTTCCCTCCCCCGAGCCTTCTCGATTCTGCTAAACCAGCCGTCGAAGATTCGGCGAAAGGGAGCGAACCCCGTCTCCGCTACAACGATTTAATCTGCCGAGCACCTTTTCAATCAAAGAGTGTCAGGCAGGGCCGCTCTCGACACGACTCTAATACAATGCATGGACACACACGTACAGGAAGTGAGGGTGAGCAAGGGCAAATCCTCCCATACGAGCACACACACACGCCTAGATCAATACTCGCAATCATACAGGTGACAATGGGCACAGGGTTTATCGCGCACCTCCCTCCCCCTACCGATTCACGCCCTACTATCATCACCTTCACCAAATCACACAATCAGAGGGTGGGGGTAGGGGGCTGAGGTTTGAGGTTTGAGGGAGGCGGGCGCATATATGAAAGAGGAGAGAGGGGCCAGAGCATGGGAGCTCGCAGGTACATGAAATGTGTGAATATGTGCGTGAAATGAATTGAAATGGGTGTGAAAGTGCATCTATTTGCAGGCGGATGAATATACACACACCACCCCTTTGTATTTCCACTGTGTGCATGTGCAGCAGATGTGTTTTTTTCCTTCATTTTTCTTAGTGTGTGGAAGTTTTTTTTTTTTTTGGGGGGGGGTGCACATACAGTATGTGTGGGTGTGTGTCGGTTGTTATCGGAATGACACCATCCTACTCCCTCTCCAGCAGCCCCAGAGGATCAGTGGAGCTGCACCAGTTTCAAATGAAAATAAATGAGAGGCAGTGACCGCTACTGCCTGGGTCCCACTTTAATGAGGAAAAGGAGCAGACAGGGAGGGAGGGGAGGAGGATGAGGAGGTGGAGGACAGAGGTGGAGGAGGGAGGAGAAACTGGAAAGCTAAGGGAGAGATTGGTCCAAGTTTGGCAGCGACGGGGCCGAGAGGGACGAATAGAGAATGGGGTGTTGGGGAGGAGGGTATGGTGATGAATGGAGGGCCCTCTCCCCCCTCTCTCTGTCCCTCTCTCTCTCTGTCGCTGGAGCGATGGCCAATTACAGTTGGAGCACGCTCCGATGCACTGCAGGTGGAGCGGACAGTGTTTTGAGTGGCCGGAGAATATCCCTCCATCCTCCATTTGCATCGAGAGGAGAAAGCAGTGCGCGGTGTCCAACTTAGAGCCGCTTAGGGGGCTTTACCGTGTGATTCAGTAGGACGTTTAATGTCAGACACCTTAGCGGAGTCAGGAGTGTATTTTTATTTTTTTCCCTTGTACCTTGTTCAGCCGGGTCTCCAATGGTTATATGCTCCATTTAAGAGTTTTTTCTTCTTCTAATGCAATGATTTTGTAGGCCAACCTTGCCTCCTACGCACATTTCGAAATCCACCAAAGTCAGGCGAGCAGGGGAGGTTCAAGGGGGTGTGTCTCTCTCTGCGCTAAGCTAGCAGCAGTGCCTCCAGCTGGCTCGCCAAAATCGGACGGTGTTTCTTCAACCTGACTGAAATCACGTCTATCCTACAAGTACTTTATTTTTACATCCCGGCTTAATTGCCAGCACTGAATTCATTCTGTAGAAGAACCAAATGCTTGTTGCTGGATTATTAGAAGAACGTAAACACTGCGACACTGTCTGACACTAAGTGGGGGGCGGAGCCCACTTTGTTGCAGTGTTTCCCCAGACCAGAAGAGGGTGTCTACCTCCAGTTTGAAACACCATTTAAGACCTTTTCTTTGCATCTTCGCTCCATACGCAGTGTGTATATAAATAGTTCAGAGGCTTTTACGAGCTGGAGGCAGTTCACCCTTTAATGCACTATTTATGGCTTTTGACGTTCCCTATTTCATGCGTTTATGCATTTTATTTTATAGCTGTGTTAATGCATTAAGAGGCTCATTTCTTCATATATCTGCTGATAATAAAAGGTAAGCACCACCTTTTGTAGGACATTAAAAATCCCCCAACAGCAGGGCAGCGTCTTAGGGCTCTTAAATTAAGCTTAAAGGCTTTAAAGTGTACTGTATTATGAAAATTTTATCTTGTGGAGCTTTGGGTCAGAGCTGAAACTTTAACCATCCTTCAAAGCTTTCCATTGTCTCTTGTTTGCTTGTAAACAACTGATATAATGTCACAGAATTAACCCAAAGACATGGGAGTTCTGCCTTAGCGCCCCGGCGACATGTTTCTACCTCATTGTGCTCAGCGGCTGAGCGTTGTCCAGTCCAGTCCAGTCTAGCAGAGACTATTAAAACTAGCAGACAGCAGCGCAGTGTAGCCGGGGGGCTCTTCAGGGGCAGAGGACATCAAGTGTGTTTGTGTGTGGACAGATGAAGAGAGAGGGACCAACACGTATGTCATGTCCAGACCACCGGTGCAGGCATTAGTGTCTGAGGGTCAGTGAACAGGGTCAGGAGGTATTTGCTCGACAGTGTTGGACCAGATCACAGTGTCCTGTAATGCAGAGTGTGAGCATGTCTGCAGCCTCACACGGACGTCAAACACAGAATTGAGACTTGTTCTTTAGCTGTGTTGCCAATCTTGGAGTAAACAAATCCAGTTTATGCCTAAGCATGCATGGTTACAGTGCAACATGCATGATGACAATTGTTTGCGGCATTCAAACCTAAACGTTTGGGTTAGGGTTTCATATACAGATCTTTGCCATGTATTCCAAAAGTTTTGACATTTAAACTGCATCAAGACTTTCTTTATTTACCCAAAAATTGGTTAATTGAGTTTCTGATGGGTAGCACCCACAGATTCAAACCCCAACTCTCTACCAGTCTCTTAGAACCAAAGAAGCTACATGGATGAACGTCTCCAAGTCCGTTTGCCTTTCTTTTATTGTTTCTGGATACACAAAACATCTCCTCTTATGCCGCTTCTAATTGTCTTCCACCACTGGACGTGCAACTGGATTCGTTCCCAGATCCGATGCAACCGACAGCCTGCGGAGAAATCTGAGTTTTGTCCATGTCGATCTGGTTTTGTGTGATGTCCTAAACACCGAACGTGTTTTGATTTGTCTGGATGTGTTCGTTCGTGCCAAGCAACGGTTAACATTTTAGCGCTCTAGGCTAACGTGAGCTAGCGTACCGCCGCTGACAGATATTCAAACTGACAGTTAAAATCTCACCTCCAGCAGAAACCCCACGTCGACTAACGCCTTTTTTCCCCATCTACACTACTTTCCATCTTTCTTATTCTCTATTTGATTCATTTGCACTCAGCAAACAAGGTGGCATGTGCATTACCACCCCCTGCTGGACTGGAGGATTTATGGAAAGTTGTTTGACTGCAGTTATAGTCATTTCTTCCTAAGGGGGATTCAGGGCTCAAAGATCTATCAGAATAATCTAAATAATATCCTGTAATGTGTTTGTTTTTCTACGATTGTGCAAGTTTCAGATTAGAGAGAAGACGATCTGTGAAGTTGAGTCATAGTCTGAGCCAAGAATGACATAGCAACATTTCTGAACAGTCTTGACAATAACAATAAATGACAGGCCTGACTAAGACGTGTAGCATCAGGGGCACAGGGCTGCAAATAAAGAGAAAGTAAAGCAATTGACGGCACTGCTCGGACGTTTAATCTGAATCCCGCTGCTGATCCAAAGGGACTAGACGTTTAATACGATAGAAGTGCATCAGTCCGGCCGCAGCGTGTTTGTGTGTGCTGTGTCAGTTCATGTGCAAAACGGGTCAGCGAGCATTTAGAGTCTGCAGCCCCACAGGTAGAGCTGGAATCCATGTAAACTGGAACACCGTGTCCTAACCGGAGTCCAGCGAGGGGCCAATAACGAACTGAGCTGACAGAGAGAGAGAGAGACGCATGAGAGGCAGCGAGACGGCATGAAAATGGAGGAGAGGAGGCGGCTGGAGAAAAATATGGGAATGAGATCTGAAGATTGAACCGTGAGTGACAGCGAGAGTGATGGAGAGAGTGTTAGAAAGAGATGTCGGGGAGTATCCATCCACTCCAGCACCAATTTTATTTGGTTTTCAGTCAGTCTGTGGATCTGCGCTTAACAGAATGGGAAAGTAGACTAGACCAGATTAGACCGGGACGCCTCTATCACCCCTTCATTTAGGAAGCGGTTCATCTGCAAACGTGTGCGTTCACTGTTTTTTTTTTTTTCTTCTTTTGAGCGGTGAGGATGAACGGTAGCAGTCAGGGTCTGTCTGGTTCGGGCTCCTCACATGTCCACTTAGGCTCAAACGCAGCTGCTTGCTTCTCTGAATTATTCATGAAGCCTTCGTTAAATATTCACGTGTGAAAAGCCGGCGCCATCACCTACCCACAATCCTCTCCTCTGGGTGAGATAGAGGCAGGAGGCGAAGACAGGCCCGGATGATAGTTTATGCTCGACATCACGGTGGCTGCTCCTGCGCTGCGATTATTTATTTATTTATTTTAATTTGCTCTCTGAGAGAAGCTATTTTTGGCCGTCTCTTGTTTCTTGCTTTTATCTCACCCCACCCCGTCTCCTCCCCCTCCTGCCCTCGTCTCTCCTCCGTTCTAAGTGATCGATTTGTATTGTTCGGGCAGCTGAGTTCCCCCCCTCTACCCACGCACCCACCCCATCATCTCCCTCCCCAGCCCGAGGTGAGGGAGATGAAGGCGGGGAGAAGATAGAAATAACCAGACGGAGGGAAGAGGCGAGACAGAGGAAAGTCGGGAGAGCGAGCGAGGGCAGAGGCGGACCTTGCCGTGAGCCGGGGTCTCGGAGAACACGGAGCCCGAGGGGCGAAGGAATGGAGGAGTGATAGGAGAGGTGATGGGTGACGGTGGGAGAAGAGAAGAACAACAGCAAAGGCAGGTAGAAAATAAGGCACAGCAGAGTACGAAGTGTTCGCTGGGTCTGACCGCTGGCCCCGAGGAAAATACAGGCTCAAGGATGCTTTTAAGGTGTCAGAGCTCCTTTGGAAGTGAAGGAATCATGAAAATGCACGAGGCACGTAGCGCTGTTTTCTACTTCTTTGGGGTGACTGTCCTCAGAGTATCGTGGCCCTGTTTTGCCGCTTTGTTTCATCTCGGCGTCGGCGCTTCTGCTGCAGTGATCGCTTAAGACCGACAACCAATGCGTAAGGCAGGAGTTCTGGCAAGTTGTGACGGAAGTTTGTCTCCTCGGGAAAACCTCGGCAGATTGGGAGATTTTGACGGTCCTGAGGTGACTGAGCAGATGCACCAGTTCTGTTCCCGCAACCTGTCAAAGCTCTACCGGATCATGAACGAGAGACTCCGTTATTTATGTTGTTAATCAAAAACTCACTCTCACGTTTCGCTCTTAATCACTGAGGCTGCCGTAAACGTTTCTCTAGGCCAGGTTTGAAAAAGCGATTCAGGAACTGGAGACTTTCTACTGATGGTCGACTAGAAATACATTATGGATCAGGCATAACATTATGACCACTGACAGGGGAAGTACATTGACCATCTTGTGGCAATAAAATGTTCTGCTGGGAATCTTTTGGACCTGGATGTTACTTAGACATGGAGCCTAGACCAGACTAGACCAGACCAGGCACCCCATAGCAATGACACTCCTTGATGCACACACAAAAACACATTAAGAACAGCTAAAAAAAAACATGAAGAACATCACAAGGTGTTGACCTGGCCTCCAAATCCCAAACTGATGAGTCACCACAAGGGAGACCTACACATAATTAGGAAGGCGGTCATAATGTTATGCCTGGTTGATGTATACCTTGTAAGGGCAGAATACAATTAGGGGCATTTTAAAGAGATGAGATGGTGACCTTTTGACGACACCGATTCATGCTGTGACGTGTTCCCCAAATGTTTACCTCAAGGAAACGGTGACTTTGGTACCTACCACCAAATTCCCCGTGCTTACAGCAGGCTTAGAGCGCCGGGATTAACCCGGAGGGAGCGGCAGCCCATCAGTCGAAGTAATATAACGTGAGCACAAATCCTTCGACGGCCTCTTTCACTGTGCTACCTTTGTGCACATTTAGCGAGACCATCCCAAGGTCTGGGAACAAAACGCAATTCATGATCAACCTATACATTGCTCCAATAATCACGCTGAACACACAGGGTCAAGCTTAGACTCACTCTGAGCACGGCATACATCCAGATGCTCAGGGTCATCCCGTTGTAGTCAGGAGGTATACAGCATGTTTTATCTGGCCCATATGTAGAATCTATGCATTGTTACATATTCAGTTCAGCTGTCATATCACACATAAAACTGTTTATTCTGAACTATTTCTCTTGGAAATACAGATTATAGCCGAGCTGTGCATACAATGCTACGTACATGCTAACGCGATTATGCATCGTATTAAATGCAATATTAAACAGCCGACAACACAAATTGCATTCCTTCTCTCTGCTGTCGGTTTCACATGAGCACGCTGAACGCTGCGAATGTTCATGTTTTATTAATGGATGGATGCTTTATGTTTGGCGAACAGGAGGGGGAAGGATCTGTTCGAGGTATTCAAAGCAAATGAGGAGATTTGATTGCATGATTGTTTACCAGACGTACACGGCAAACGACATCCAGTCTGCTCGCTTCAAACCCCCGGTGCAGTTTTTTCAACTGCGCTGCAGCTGATGCACCTGCACACGAGAGCGAGACGGGCGACCGTAAGCTCTTAACAAACACGGAGCATGTGGCTTTTCTTACTATATCTCATGTCATAGAGGAAGCTTTCATTCTCTGGGTTTAGATAAACATTTGTGTTCAAATGCTCAAACTGTCACCTGATGCAAGTAACAGTCATTGTGTTTCTGTTCCACTTTGAAAGTCGTCACCTGACGTTTACCCCAAGTAGGGTAAATGTGTGCAGAAAAAAATAGTGAGACCCTACCCCTGACCCTAACAACTGGCTCAAGCACTGGACAGTGAAGCCAAAGCATGTGGAGCTCCCCCTGGTGGTTAGCTGCAGTATATATCATAAGCTCCACCCCCTCCATGTTAGTGGACGGGACTTGAGTCGAACTGAAACACATCAAATACATTTTTTCAAGAATGGTTTCTGTCGTTTTACGTAGTTAATATAATGTTGATGAATGTTGTCAATTTTGTGGATAAGTTTCGTTTTAGCTAGTTATTTGATGCTATAGGAACAGGATGTGACATCATGGCGACCACCAGTTGCCATGCCAACAAATAAACAAATGTTGGAGTGAGTCTTGTGGAGTTGGGTCATCGAGGTTGAGGTGTAGAGGTGCTGAGGTTCAGACTCGGACCCTAAAATGGTGTCAATTTGGCCAGTGCAAGGAAGTGGGGCCGCATTGTCCATATTTATATACAGTCTATGCAGGATCAAGCATTTACACAGTTATTAGCCTCTAAAATGTTCCTATTGTACGGATTAAGAAAGGTTTACAGCACCCCGTCTTAATCGGACTGAAAATCCTCTCTGATCTGCTCAGATTGAGGAGATTATTAGTAGATACACTAGCATCCATGTAAACACAGTAACTGATTCTTTAAAGGCGAATCCCTGATAGCTTTTAAATGCTTGTTATACGGGTTATCAGTAAGGTGAATTTAATCTAACATTTTAGGGGCTGTTATATGATAATGGGTGATTTTGGTTATCGGGGGAAACTACTGTCACGTGCTACGAGCATAATTTTCAAGCCTGAACCCGATGAGAACACGTCCCATTACGGCGCAGCAGTTGGTTATATAATGTCCCGTACGGCCCCCCCTGTTCTGAGAAGGGTCAAGTGCGGTGAAACATGCAGCGTCGTCCCCCACTCCCGGGACACTGCGAGCCCCGAGGCGCTGATGTAGGATCAGCCTTTCCCATCCATAGTCTGACCTCAGTCGTTGCAAGCAAACATGCAAACTGACCCCCACATCCCCACCCACCACCCCCCACTCCCCAGCAGAGCCTCGGGCCAAGTCCCACCCACGCCATACACTTACGCTGCTGTACGTACGTGTGCATACTGAGCACGTTTTTTTTTTCTTTTCCTATTGACCCAGATACTCATATTCTTCCCCCAGAGAGCCGCCTCTCTCTCTCTCAGTCAAAGAGAGGCTCATTATTTTACTGGAGAGCCTCCCCTTCTTTTCTCTTACGGAGGAGGAAGGAAGTGGGGCAACCCGGTAGTCGTGCCGCACAGGGGTGCATTCAAGCCCACTCCGGTTCCACGGGGGATGCATGTGGATCCACGCAATTAACGCAGCGTAAAACGGAGTCAGCAAATTTGCAGCAGGTTCATTATTACACGGTGGATCCACGCTTAATTGCACCTCTCCACATTTGGCTCATTTGGTTGTAAATCACCTAACCGGCCACGCTTCTATTAAGCAAGCAGGACGATCCTCTTCACTGTTTATATGTAGTGACTGGTCAGTGGCTTTATCATTTTAGTGTCAGAGTTGTCGACTGTTGTAATGTACGTCGTTATTAAGTGGCTCTGTGATGATGATGTGATCTCGTAATTCGATCCAGCGACCGAACATTAGGCCGAAATTAAAACAACACAGGAAGAAGGGCAGCATCAGCGTGGGAGTGCTATTTTACATTCGCGTGATAGTGAAATATGATCCAGGAAGGCCACTTTGAGTAATGATGCATGACTTTTTAAGGCTTTAAATATATGACACGGAACATCGGAACACCACGGCTCCAGACAGTAAATCCTGGGATGCTCGCTTTCTCTGGGAACACACCGGAGTTACAGCCGCGTCAGCTGATGAATGCGTCCACGTATTTGATCGGCCTGAGTAGGAGGAGAGGATTTCACATTGTGCCTCTGACGCATCAGCACATTAAAACATCGCCGTTTAGATAATGCAGAAATGTCCAGTTCGTGCGTCCACATCTGAGTCTGAGTCGGCTTTATTTCTGCAGAGTATGACACCAGGCAAGGATCTTTATCTGAGAACTTTACCCATGCCTTCATACAGTGATCAGGGGGAGCAGTTTTAGGGCGTAAGACTACCATATCTACTAGCCTGGGAGCTAGCACGTACTTCCCCTTGCTAACAACGTTTTATGCCTTGCAGTTGAATTTATTCACAGTGCAATGGTACCGATTGGTTGCAGGACTGTCCAACACCTCATGATGAAATCCCAATGGCGTGTTGACAACCCGTTATCCTGTAGGGCTTTGTAGAGGGGTGAGAGGCGAGGGTGCACCCTGGTTAGGTCGCCGGTCCGTCTCAGGGCCGACACAGCTTCAAGTTAAGCTAACTAGCTCGTGTTTGGGATGTTTGAAGAAGCCGGGGCACCAACGTCTAATCCTCAACGAGAGGTTTTGGACTTAACCGAGCCTACAGCCTCCCTCTATGTAAGGCCGTCTGTCTGAGAGTCGTCCAGGTCATCAGACTCGCTTTGGGTTTCTCTGAGATGTTCCTTCTTCTCTGCAGTGAAACTGACAAAAATCAGAATTTCTCATTGCTCATTCTCTTTGTGAGGAACAAGTTGTCCTTCATCGCGTTCATAGCACAGATAACATCTTTAAGATCGGACTGGTAGTTTAAGATTCGCCTGTTGACTACGTTCGTTTTACAGTGATTATTTCTGTCCAGCTGTTAGAGGAGGAGTCTTTAAATCACCTGGCTGTAAAGATGACATGCGGGTTAATGCTTAACAGACATCTCCGGCTGAGGAGACCTAATAGTTAAAGATCAGCTGCAGCGCTATGCGCCACGCCTCCCCGGCTCGACACCTGGCTCTCCAACAGTCCGATCAGTTGCGCTGTTGCAGAGCGGGTTTTCCAGACAGGACCGGCGGAAGAAAAACCGGAGAGAGAGAGAGAAACAGAGAAAGAAAAAAAAAACGCGGAGAATGTGACAACTGCTGGATGCGGACAGAGTGTGTGCGCCTGGATACGCTGCCTTTTTTTGGGGGGTGTGGGGGGGGAGGCCTCGACTCTTGCACCTGTCCCTCTCCGTCTCCGCGGCCAGGCGCAGTTTTGGGCGAGAGCGACGCGCCTTTATTTATCAGGCAGGGCGCACAGCGGCGGAGGCGCACACACTGACACACGGCACCGTACGCGCACTCATACACAGGGCAGGCAGGCAGGCAGGCAGGCAGGCAACATGACTTCATCCTACAATCTGGATTTTCTGCCCGATATGATGGTGGAGAGCCGCCTGCTTGTTCCCGGAGACAGAATGTGAGTTATTCCTCCACCTCTTTATGCTTTTGTGTGATTTTCTGCCTCTTCGATGTCCTGAAAAGCAGCTGTCCGATGTGGAAACGCTGCTCCTCTCTGCTTTGATATGTGACCAGAATGCGAGTCAAAATGAACACCGTGGCCGGCGAGACTGCTTCTCTGCGTGTTGCCGTGTTAGTTGTGCCTTGTTGTTTATTAATACCCGTCGATAAAATTGTTGCGGGGATGGCAGGAGCGCCCCGGGGGCTGCTATCAGAGCCACAGACAGGATGGTGATGAATGAACGCCATTACGGGGGGAATTAACACCGCTGCCGCCGCGAAGCAAACACATTTTATTTTTTATTTTTTATTTTTTTTGTCGCCGCGCTTCGTCAGCTCGTTGTCAGCTCCGGACTCTGAGGCTTACCCATCTCGCTCCGTGGAAGAGAACAGGAGGTGGAAGTTGCTCTGATTTGCGGCAGCCGCCCATGAGAAGCTCTCCGGGGTCTCGGCGCGTTTCGCTCGGGACCGTGCAGCCCGGCTACGGGAGCGCACCACGCTGAGACACAATGAGGAGCACAGAGGCGATCTCTCTGTGCTCCTAAATAAATAAAAAAACATTTAAAAAAGGGAGTGATCTGAGTCACACGAGGCGGATTTAACTCCTCCACACGCGTTTTTCTTTTCGTTTTTCTTATGCCCTCCTCACATCGCGTGTTATTCAGCTCACTTTGCACACTTGGAGGAAATGGAGAGCGTTTGCAGAAACAGAAAAAAATAGATGAGGAGGAGGAGGAGGAGAAGCAGCACAGAGGGTTTTTTGAGAACATACAGGAATGCACGGATGACTGCTGTCCCGTGTGTTTCAATTGGATTTGCTGTAATTCAGTTAAACAGCAGCAGACAATGGGAGGGTTTCATCCCCACGCCACGGTCATGTGCTTATATATTTTCTCCCCCTCCTCTCCCTCCACATGCAACCATGTCCCACTTATGTCCCCTCAGCTCAGGGCGCCTATTTGTTGATGGATCATGTTCTTTTTTTATTTATTTATTTTTCCTCCTCTGTAGCTGGAGCTCTACGTTTTACAGTCTGCTTGCTTTAACTTCTGCTGGCGGCGATAGATGAAAAAGAACAGAGTGATGAAGCGGAGATTGCGTTTGCGTGGCTGTTACCTCTGCGAGAAAATCACTGATCGGACATAGACGATACTAAAACGCCTTAGAAATACTGTTTTTACTACATCACAGGGACATTCAGTACCGCTGCACGGCTAAAAGACTTTAAACGAATACACATGGGTGCACTGTTGAACAGTTTCAGCTTCCAGACTAAAGAAAAATGTGTCATTTCTGTTATTCCACATACCTACGAGCATGTTTTTATATTTAAAAGCTGTAAACTCACAATTTAATGCCTCAATCTGGCTGTTAAAGAGAAATATTAAACTATTATCACGTATACGGCGCCAAAAAGTCACCGTACGTCTTCTCTGGAGTCGTGTAGACGTGAAATGCATCAGCTGGATGAGGCTATAGATGTGTTTGGGTTATAAAAATGAAATCTTGCACCACACAAGTCACCGTGCATCACATATTAGACAGATAGAGCGTGTCTGTGGTCCGTATCCTGGAGTAGAGGGGTCACAAACGTGGCTGGAGCTAGGGATGAGAGAAACCTAGGGGTTAGGGTTTCTGGCCTTCTGCAAAATCACTTTGGTCAAACCTGCAGACGTTAAACATGCAACAAAGAGACTAAATAGAAAACTAGAGATAAGAAACATCGACAATTGTTTCATAAACGTGCCTGAATGTTTTTGCCGCAGGGATATTAAGGCCGGGGCGTGCTCTTTACCCCGAGGAGTCTCCCTCCATTGACTCTCCATGTAGTCTATTACCCAGACGCTGCAGCGGCGAGGCGGCTCTCTCATTAATCAGTGTCACCGGCTCTGACGGCGTGGGACCCGTCCGCGAGCGGCGGGGGTGGACGAGGAAGCCATCACGCGTTCCATTCCCCCCCCCTTCCTCTGATGTGCTCTGCATCGCCGGCTCTCGCGGGCGTATCTGCCCCGGAGTGAAGGATTCATGAATAATGCGCGTCGCCGGCGTTGGACGGGCCCGTCCGTGGCCTCTTACCGAGCCGGCGAGGAGGCGGACAGGTTGAAGCGGACGGCGCTTATGCAGATGACACTTTGTATTTACGCGAACACGCCTCCTAAGCCGAAGCTATTTAGCCGCCGAGAGGTGCTCGCTGTGATCTTTTCATCCGGCTGTTATGTGCCGTCGTGTTTAACGGAGGGGCCCCCCCGTTTTTCAGGAGCAAGGTGAAAATTTGCATTCGTGCCAGCTCCTTTGACTTCCCCTCCCCTCCTGCATGATACGCTTTTAACATTCTTTCCCTGTGACTGTGATTCCTTACGAGTCCTCCTTCCGTTCAGGTCCGTTCCCTCTCCCGGCTCTGCAGCCACGCGTGGCGACTCCCTCGTTTCTTGACGCTGACGGCCCCCGACAGCATCAGACTTCACAAATATTACGCGAGATCATTTGAGAACTAAGTGGAACTAACAGTGTAATCTCTCTCCTTCCAGTCGCATCAGGCCTGGAAACGCATTTAAAAAAAAAAAGAGGTAAAGCGAGAGAACCAGGAAAAAATGGAGCAGGACCTCTGCCCTTTCCTTTCCACTCTTACTCCGGCTTTGAAGCAGCCTGGGCTGGGGTCTGTCTCTGGGAAATATGTGACCCCCTCACCTCCCTCAACTGTGTGTTGAATCCCTCATCTGCTCTGAAACTGTACCGCTCTCCCCGGGATCTGTAACACTTCCGGGCTGCAGGAGGTAGAGCGTTTAGCGTTTAGGTTTTCTTTTCACGGCGATGATGAAGCGCAGACGTCACCTGAGCAGGGACGCTGAGCTTCTGACTGCAACAAGTGCCGTGTGTGTTGGAGGGACAAGGAGACAGAGACGCGGCAACGCTTGAAAACGGCACGTCCTCGTCGAGCGCGTGCACGGGAAACGCAAACCTCCTTTTCCCTCAGCCCACAAATCATGAGGCTAACAGCTGAGAGGGTCCTGTGACACACAACATAAGGTTCTCATGAGAACGTGTGTGTGTTTAGACGAGTGGGTGGGATGCACAGCGTTTTAGGAGCGAGAGGAGAGAGACAGCTTGTCTTGGCCTGTTACCGCCACTTATTTTAATTGATTCTGCTGAAACTCAAAACCCCTGTTGTGCACATCCTGTTCCAAGCCGGTGATCACAAGAAATCACACGGTCTCTGCAACGTTTCAGTGACCACGCTGCAAGGAGGATTTGCACATGATTTTTTTTTTCTTTGACTCAGTATCACCGTATAGCCTGCAGATTTTTTTACTTCCTCAGATTTTGACTTTCAGTCCGAGGCTACAAATTGCACGCAAACTATCGCGGCGTACGTAAATGCCTCGCAAAATATAACCCCTCCCCCTACACACAATAAGCTGCTCGTTTCATCAGAAACAAAAATTCGGCGACACCCTGCAGGGTCTGATCGGCGTCTGCACAAACTGTCAATCGATCAGCTGCGGCTCAAACAATCGCATGTGTCTCGGTCCGTGCAAACAATCGAGACGGTGCAGTAGAATAATCTCAGAAGTGAGAAAGACATGAAGGGAGATCAGGGGAAGGAGTGAAAATTGACACGGGCATCCTGGGAGAAAAGGTGAGAAAGAGGGAGGAGGAGGAACGATGGTTTGACGGCGCACAACAAGAATTATCTGATGTGGAGATGATGAGAGAATGAAGAGGTGACGCCGGAGAGGCGTTTTTATTTTCAGATCCTACAGAGGAAAGAAAAAAAAACACATGAGCTGCAGGAGAAGACGCCCTCCGTCATCTCTATCTCGACTGTTTTCGCTCGTAATATTGTTGTTTAGGCGGGAAACGCCGTACAGTACGCGTGATGTATGGTGTGATGGAGTCGTCTTCACGCGCCACCGGCTGCGGCGTCGTCGTTTTGTGTTGCCTTCCCTCCGCGTGTTTGTCTGCGCGTGCGTGCGGTGTCATGATGATGAATGTCTTTTCTCGGCCGGGGCTCAGGAGCAGTTGTCTGCGCCTGACACCGCTGGGTGTAGGTTGGTGATGTATCGCGGCCGTGCGTCTGAGGGCTCTCCGCGCGGACGTGCGCATTTATATGTTAGAACTGCTCAGGAAGGTGTGCACACACTGTGTAAACAGGAATATAAGGGTACGCAGGTGTGTTCGCATTTAAAATTCTCCACTAAATCATCTTCTCGAACATTAAGCTTTTAAATTTTGACATAATGACGTAAATAGATTTGAGTTAGCATGTTAGCTAAGCCGGTAGCATTATAATAGAGAGTCACTATGTAAGCTAGCTAACTTAAAGGTCCACACTGTCTTAAAAAGTGCATTCACATCATTAAACTGCACTAGTAACTGCATTTATTTCACCTTTATCCTGCAAAAAGCCATGAATTTCAGTCGTTTCCACCAGATGGACCTCTGCTAAAGGCCCCAATCTGCAGACTGACCTGGGCCACATGTCAAACATCAAACCCTGGTGAGCCAAAAAGTTTAAACCGACACGTTTGGCATCATGCAGGCTCTCAATGGTCGCCATCTTGGCTACGTAAGCTATTGGGACGGAACCAAAAAGTGACTCGGCTGCAGAGGAAGTTGCAGCTGTTGCAGTTGGAAAGGTAGAGATTGCACCAGTCGTACACATCAGGACAAAGAGTTTATTTGTCTACAGGTATCGCTATGCCCTTAAACGCTCGCCGTTCAAATGGCAACCTCAGCGGGAAGCCGTCTAGAAGCCACAGAGGCTAACGCTATAGCAAGCCTTCACTGACGAGACATTTATTGGTTTTAAGCCGTTGTGCACAATATCGCAGCCAGAGATGGTTCCAGACAATCAAACGCTGACGTGATGTTTCCGATGAGTGCTCGTCTGAAACCACTGTGTACTGCACAGGTGCACTAATGGAAGCCTTGGAAATGAGACGTGCTGTAGTTCTGCTCTTCCTTCTCTGGCATCAGCAACTTCTCACATGATTCCTCTCATTAAAGTTGTTGTTTTTTTCTTGGGTTAAAATGACAAAGCGGTTTGTACCTTTCATAGTATATGCAGTAGTGGGTATGCATTAGCTGAGAACGTGAAACGGGAAATCCTACGTTTCAACAAAACGTCCCATTAGTTTCAGTCAGTGGCTTTAAAAGAATAAAACAAAAAACCTTGAGGGAGCTCCAGCTGGTCGATGGCGACAAAACAAGTGTTGATTTTTCCTGCTTTTCAGTACCTAGCTGGATCCACGTTTAAGAGTATGAACCACGCCAGAAAGCCTGAATTAAAACCGTGTTAGAGATGCTACGGGAACAGAAGGTAGCATGGAGAGACAGATGATAATAATAATCAGACGAGTTGCTTCCTGCTTTAGGTGCAACGCAGCAGCAGCAGCGGAGGCTTGTTTTTATTTGAAACCTGTCAAATGAAGCTCGCTGTAAAAGCGCGTCACACTGAGAAAGGAGCACGCGTCTCGCTTAATGTGCGCTTGTTTGCTAGCCGATGATTCGCTCGTGATTGTCTCATCACTCTTTCCCCTCCGTCAGCCGCGTTTGCCTGCAGAGCTCGACACTTCGGGAAGCTGCTTAGCTTTTTTTTTTTTTTTTTGCTATTGATCTGCCTCGATTGTTGCTTCTACGAGCGTTTTATTCCGCCGCTCATCGGTCGACTCGAAGCGCGTGTTTACGCTTCACCTGGTGAATTAAGCAAGCCGCGGAAGTTGCGTGCGCGCGATTGTCTGCATGAGTAAGGTCGCGTTCTCTCGCCACAGAGTGTTTTCTTCGTCTTTATCGCTTTGGCCTTGAAACAAATGAAGCGTTCACATGTTCTCAGTGCCGCATACGCGCGTTTCCGCCCACGTAAATGCGCAGAACACCTCGCCATGTGACACGTCATGTGCCTGGGCTGAAAAATAACCGAGGGGACCAAGAAAGCACAATGATGAGCTCCTTCTTCTTCTCTCTTCGCCTTTTTCACTGCTTCCTTCCCTCCCCTCTTGCTCAATAGCCAGCCGTTGCATTTGCAGTGTGCGGCGGCGGTGGCGGCGGCATAACCCTGCCTTGCCAGGGGGAGAGCTTACCTCATGCATGTCTCGGTAGAATTTCCGCCCCATCCCTCGCCTTATCCCTCTTTGGCCTGTATCTTCTCCTCTCTTTCTTTCCCGCTCTCTCCCTCTCTCCATCCAAGCGTGCTAAATGCTTTACCTCTGTCAACTCTTGAGTCTGAGAGGAGCTCATTATTGTGGAGAAGAGAAGGAGAGGAGTCTGGGATTAGGCGCGGCATCCGTGGACTGAGGCTCTTGATCGGCTGAAAGAGTCGTCAGAGTCACAGAGAGGGATGAATCCACCTGCGTTGGCTCGCGCCGTCGTCGGCTAATCACGGAGGGCGGGAGGGTTTTTACCGGAGTTATCGCTTCACTGTTCCTGCAGGAAAGTTTGACTTTAAGCAGAGCAGTGAGCACCCCAGTTACCGTGAAGAGAGACGCCGTTTTTAGGGTGCACTATTTTCCATTTTTGGTTTCGTGCCCTGAATACACCTGACCCAAGCGCTTTAATGGGAGTAATCATCGTCATAGTAACAACCGGGGAGGCAAAGAAACGGCACATGGAGACATTTTGGCGCTTTGTTCTTTAATGAATAGTTGAGGACTCATTATACATTTACAGATGTACCTGTTCGCTTAAAAACCACAGAATTGGGGGGTTGGTTGCATTGTTCACGTTTTAAATATGTGCAATCACCAATGCAACAGTTGCCTTTTGTAGCAATTTGCCAGGTTTACAGAGACTGAAAGGTTGGCGGGGTATATACTCCTATAACTACTTCTTGTGTAGTCTAACGCTAAGAATGCGTCCGTTCTCAGCCTTAAACATGCATACACCAATCTGCCACAACATTATGACCACTCACAGGAGTAGTAAATAACCATCTTGTGACAATTCAACGTTCTGCTGGGAAACTTCTGCACCTGCCGTTCATTCATTGGTGTAGAAGACCAGACCAAATCCCCAACCCCGCACCCTCGTCGCAATGACACTCCTTGATGGCAGCAGCCGTGCTCAGCAGGATGACCTGACCTCCAAATTCACTAGATCCCAAACTGACAACAGGACACCTTCAGGGAGGCCCATGTCCATTCTCTGATTAATCACAACTGTTTTTGGGAGGCACAAGGGAGACCTGCACAGTATCTGGAAGAAAGGTGGTCATAATGTTATGCCTGATCGGTGCAAGCACTTGCATCAAGTCTACAAAATCAGGATTTGTCAGCTGCCTAGGGTTACGCAGCCAGGACGATGCCTCATCTCATTAGGTAATGGAGGCATGCGTGTCTAATTAAGCGGGCTTGAGAATAGAGTTTGCAAAGTTTTTACTTTCGCAGTATGAAACACTTTCAAGGAAAACAGGCATGAACTTGTATTTCCTAGAAATCTGTCGACAGCCCCTCCTCATCACCGCTGGCTTTCAAACTTCTCCGTTCTGCAGAAAGCACACGTTCGCTGGCCTGGTTAGCTTGCATGATCGCACGTGAGATGCGGCCCCGGTGACATTAGACGGCACCGAAAAAACTTCAAGGGTCTGATCATGTGGCATTCAAAGGTCGCGGAAAGGTCGGCACCACCTGCTATCTGCGTGCCGAGCGTCCACCCGCTGCACAAATCACATCCCGGTTTTCATTCCGCACACTCGCTGCTGCCTTTTTAAAGCGATAATCCTCCGTGTCCTCGTTGTTTGGTTTGGTTTCGCTCTTCGGCACTAATTGGTTATTTCCTGTGGCATCTTTCACTTGTCAAACAAACAGCGTGACCGGTGCCATTTTTTTTTTTTTCTTGGCGTTATGGTTGATTAACTTCAGCTAGGTGGCACTCATTAATGTGTTTGCTCATGCGCATGGTGGCAATCCAGTTCGGCTTCTGTCTGTTCAAAACAAATCATAATTGGGGAATCGTATCACTTCTTGTGCACAAACAAGATGATTTATAAGTTTGAAAAACGGCAAATGAAATGGTTTTCACGACTGGCTGGGTGGCAGGTTGAATCATTGCTGGTTCTGGCTCAATGGGACCTGGTTATCTCTATGATAGTGTGTTTAAAAGAAATATATGTATTCTATGGGGTCAAACTGTCCATTAATACGCCATTACTAACCTTTAAAATGCAATGATTCATTTGAAGAGTGAGTGGACGGGCTATAATAGTTGCCGAAAGGTTTGTCCTATCAGCAGTGTTCGTATTTTAAATTCAAATGGCGGTGGAAGTGGACTCGGCCTGTCATAAAATGAGCCTCTCGACCGTCCGAGCTGTGTTTGTTTGGTTTGGATTTAGCACAGAGTCCCGGGCAAAGGGTCTGGATTCTGTTTGAGCAGCTTCTCAATTGTGTCAAAACCACATTTCGTTAGAAATATCAGTTTGCTTGTCTTTATTTTTTTTGTTGTGATTAAATATTCAAGAAAAATGACTATTAGGACGGTCCATTAGCCTCGGAAAACCTTCTGGCCTGACCTTATAATTGAGTCTAACTAGGAATCAAACCTCCAGCCATGCATGAGGGATTAACCAGAGTCCTCAGCCCAGACCTCGGGGTGCGGCCCAGCCTCGGCGACACTGCCGTACTTCCTCTTATAAATCTATCTGTCTCGCCTCTTCTTCTCTGACTCCCTTCATTTCCATCTCCCCCATCTGTTTCATATGGGCGCCGCAGAGCATACACACGAGCACACGTACGCACACACAAACATATCCATACGCTGTTGCAGAGCTGTCAGGTCTAACCTTGACTCGCGCACAGAATGAATTGGAATGCAAAGAGGAGGGCGGAGGGCGGAGGGGTTGGAGCGGGGGGGCACAAACAGGATGTCAGAGAGCTGCTGCTCGTCTCTGCCCGACCTGCCTCTTTCTTCCCTGTGGAGTCCAACTCTGCACAATCTCTCTGTAACAGCTATTTTTCCTCCCCCCGTCCTCTTGCTAGACCACAATACTTACCTCTCTCCGGAGTTTTAAAGCAAAATGCGAGATTACCCACTTTGGCCAAGTAATTTTAGCGTGGCCACTGGAAACCTGCATGTGTCCCCGGGGGCTCTGGTGTTGCATGCTAATGCTAGCGAGGTTTTAAATGCTATGCAGTTAAAAAATCTGTTTATTTTATACGCTATGGTACTCCACGATCATTCAGTTTCGTTAACCCAGGCTGGAGCCCATCCCAGCTGTCACTGGGCAAAAGGCAGGGTACATCCTGGACAGGTCTCCAGTCTGTCACAGGGCTAACCCTAACCCAGACAACCATTCACACTCACACGTACTGCCAATTTAGAATCACCAATGAACCTAACCAGCATGTCTTTGGACGGTGGGAGGAAGCTGGAGAACCTGGAGAGAACCTACGCAGACGCAGGGAGAACATGCAGACTCCAAGGACCCAGAACCTTCTTGCAAACCTTTATAAACTCACCAAAAGTTGAGGTGTCCATCACTAACTTCAAGATTCTCAACCATCCAGGTCATAGAAAGCAACTAGATTCGTTGTGAGGCTTCTTGAGGTTTCACCAGCCATCCAAGTGGCTTCTTCGGTTCTAAATAACTGGTGGAGAGTTTAAGTTTTTAATGAGAACGGCTGTGGGCGATGCATACCCAAAACTTACATGACTAGGGTCTGTTAATGACCAGATACCCACCTGAATTAGAGGATGTTATAGACAGACAGCTCTGAGCCAGTGCTGGTGGATAAACTCTACCCAAACCCATCTGAATCTAACATTAGAGTGTGATTCATCAAACGTTTAGCAACCATGTGCACCAAATTTGGACTGCTCATGGGAAATTTAGGGTATTTTGGCTCCTTAGGAGAGTTGGATGTAGTCAATCTGCAAAAAAAACAAAAAAAAAGTAAGAAAGCCCAGATTCCTTAGACATTTCTCTAATAGGCTTTCTTCTGCTGCAGCGTACAGGTGAACACAACACAGCCTTCACTTATGAATCGACAAAATCCCCTAAAATTAGGATCTTTTAGGTTTGTAAAGTCGAGCTCTGTGGCATGAAATCATTTGCAGAGCTGTGCGGAGCAGAGCAGCAGGGCCTGCAGTAAACTCCGCCGTAGTGATAGATGTGTGTGTTCCAGATAGCCAAGTGATCGATGGGCGTATTGTAGGGAGGGGCGTTCAGAGTTGCTGTTATTGTGTTTCGGAAAGCTAAGGGGAGACGGAGCGGTGGCGGCGGTGGGGGCGGCGGCGGGGAGGGCTTGACGGGTTTATTGAGAATCGTGATCTAGTGCACCGCCCCGGGACTCTTAGATGTAGTTAGTGAGGGCAGAAAGAGAAGGAGGGATGGAGTTTAGAGAAGAGCGGCGGGAGGAGAGGAGAGTCGAATTGGATGGAAAGTGGAGGAAGTGTGCATGGGAGGAGAGCAGAGACGGATGAGGCGGAGGCAGGAAGTGAGGACGGCGCAGAGGTGGGAATAAATGTGTAGGTTATCAGTTGATGTTTATCTGCTGTGTCCTGAGGGCTTGTGCAGTCATAACAGTGATCTAATCTGCAACACACACACACACACACACACTCGCGCCATGCGTGCCCGTGCCACCAATCATCCATTTAAACCGTCATCTATCTGCCCTTCATCCGATCCATCCATTCAGCCCACATTTCCACTTTTTAATTTATCCTCTCCTTTATACCGCTGGAATTCCTTCCATCACTCAGTCCGTGCTTCCACTTCCACATCCCACACTGCAATCCAATTGGCCTCATCTCTCTCCCTCCTCTTCAAACCCAGCCACCCCCCCGCCCTTTCTCCCCCCGTGCCCATTTACCTTCTGCTGCCTTAGGGCTCAGTGGACTTTTAAAGGCAGATACCGATGCCGAGCGTTTCAGACGGAAGCTGCTGACTGCTGATACTTTGTGCTGATATTCAGTATCTTTCAAATTGGCCAATTTCATGGTTAAAAATATGTATTTATAATATTTAAAAAGACTGCGCAGAGTCCAGGTGATAGTCCAGGTTCAGAGTTTGAGGTTGGGCCAGCAGCACTGGAAATCCGATACTTGAAAGATCAACTTAGCAGCTTGTGAACACCTTCCTTCTTTGACCTCGGGTGGGGTGAGGGCTTGGTCAAAAGATGCAAACTTCTCCAGCTGGTAACACTCTCCACCCTCTCCTGACGGGAATAGCACTGACACGTGGTCACTTCCCGTCTCGTCTAATTCTCAAAAGCGTTTTTTTTTTTAAACACCTCTGGAAGCCATGTTGGAATTGTTCCCTCTCCCAGGTGTGGTGGAATAAATCAGACTGCAGTCTATGACAAATTCAAGGTCTTATGGCAGACCCAAAACCGTGGCAGGATTGTCCGTGTTTTCCCAAAGGTCAATGTGAAAATGTCTGGATCCGGATCACGTTGCAGACAATTGGAAATGAAGAGCTCTGACCTTTGTCAAAGGATAAAAACAAATGCAAAGTGCAATTTTAGGGACATTACACCAATGTTCTTATTGGTGGACTGATGCATTTATTCTCTGCAGCCTTTCCCGCCAATGTGCAAGTTTACATCATTAAAGTGCCTGTCGTCTTCACCGGAATATAAGCTGCTGAGTTGGTATGGACGTATTTACAGTGTGGTGCATATCACATGATGGGTGAGGAGGGGGGGAGGGGGGCGGTAAAGTGTACGAGGGAGATATGTAATGAGCCGGCCTCTGCTGCCTGGTGGAATTGGAACATAACGCCAAAGAGTTTTTCTCTTTTTAAAATAACCCACTCACCTTCTTTGCATTCACCTCGCGGATAACGTCGTGCATTTCCCGTGTTTAGATGAAGCTTTGAATAAACAGGCGGCCATAATAGATCAGTGAAGCATGCAGAAGCCAATACTGTCTCCTCTATTTACCTTTTTCTATTTTTTTTTTTCCTTTCTTTCCGACTCTCATGCATTCAGAACGAGCGTGCCCTAAACTGAGCCGGGGGATCGAGTTCGGCAATTTGTGAAAATCTTTGTGGGGGCCCCGGCGCTTTATCGAGCGTCGGCGTGTGCCGGCCCCGTCCCTCCCCCCCTCGTGGATCGGCATCAGTGGCCACATCAGCCGCTTTTACGCACAACAACGGCGCCGTTTGACAGAGGCCGGGGCATCGCGAGACGATAATGGCCTGCCGAAGCCAACATCTGCTTCTCGCTCCCCTGAACACCCCCTTTCAAAGAAGTGAGAAAACAGAGTGATTCTCATCCTTCAAACACCGCCGCTTAGGCGAGGGCAGGGTAATTTGCTACAGAGAAGCCGAAACATGGCGCCTCTTTTGAGCCATTGATTCCCGTTGGCCTAAGTCTTTTCAGCAGCGAGGGGGATGAAAAAAAAATAAAATAAAATAAAAAAAACAGGGAGAAGCTATTCTTGCAGATGAAACGCAAACATCTGGTGCACTTTAGCTTTCCTCTGATAGATGTTGTGCTACTTGTGTGTGCAGGGAAGTGTGCGCTAAGCGCGCCCGTGAGCGTAGCTGCTCATCCGTGCATGCACGTCCAACAGTGCCTCAGTATGTTCGGTAATAACCCACCACAAGGCCTCTCAATCCCTATAGGAAGCGATGGAGGGGCGGGAGCGCGACGCCGGGGCTGACGCGGCTTCATTCCTCCCGAGCTGCCGCTGATCAAACAGGCTAGATGGCTTTGGCAGGGGGAGAAACCGAAAGGCACCGCTGGAAAGACATTAACACGAGCGGGGAAAGAGCCTTAAAGGAGCGTAGTGGCAATCTCGACTCTCTGGCTCATTTCCCTCAGCACAGATCTATTTTACAGTGTCCCAGGCCATTTCCCGCTCGGGATGCATAGCCTGTGTGATCTCGCCGCTCGTTCGGATGCGAGTGTGATCAAGGCCCCCCTTAAGTAAGCCTAATTTGTATAATTGAAAACAGCCATCTGATGTGCGGTTCAAAGGTAGAGGAGACAGCGGCGGCGCTAAGATGTCACCCAGCGATACATGAATTAACACCTTCGCTAGTTCGGCGCCAAGGCGGCGACGCTACAAAGCACCGCGTCTTCAAATGTATCATTTAGATGTTTAACTATAGATGATTACAAGCTCAAAATGTTTGTGTTTGCCTGAAACTGATGACTAATGGCCGTCAGATTAGATTTATGTCTTCGGGTTTTGAGGTTGTCTCGCTCAGAAAGTTGCGTGACTGTCGAGGCCTTTTACAAAAGGCTTAAAATGAAAAATGCATGGTCACCTAGCTGAAAAACACAAGTCTTTATGTGTCCCTTGACGCTATATTCTGTGAGTGCAGTTTTGACTCGAGCGCAGAATAAAACATCTCAAATATCTCATTTCGGAACAAAAGTCTTTTCTTCTTTCCTCTGTTCCTGGCACGATGATTTAAACCCGACTTATCCGGCGACTTGCTCCCAGTTATCAAAGCTACTGCCTGATAAGAGCGCCAAACCTATTTTTCAACTAAACCCAGAGACATCATTTTTGTTTTCACATCTTATTGCTGCGGCTTGATGGAGTAATCTGTCAGCGGAATTGCTGATACGGAGGCAGCGGCGCTGTGGTCCTTCGGCTGAGCGATCGAGCACGGCGCTAAACGCCGCGGTTGGCGGAGGTTTGCCACCTTGGCTGCTAATGTCTGAACCCGCTGTTCTCGAAAGCTTCTGCTGCAACGGCGGAGGTAATAGTCACATGCAATTTGCAAGATTACGTCCGGTTTACCACGAGGCTGGTGTTCCCACGAGGCTGGTGTTCCCTGCTTGGGCTTTGACGTCTACTGCTGCGTTGTCATGGACACTTGTGTGAAAAAGGCCTCATGTACGTAACCACGTCAGTATGACCAGACTGGACCAATCAGATAGAGAGGGGGTGGTGTAAATCCATGTGGACGTGGGGTAAAAATCCCAATCAAAGCCAGAATCCTTGTGCACGCCAATGCCGAAAACATGACTCCATCCTGGCCGTACTGCTCTCCTGAAACAGTTCAGCGTTGGGATCTTGGCCCGTCAGCCCATCTTGCGTGAAACACATGTTGTTTTAATCTTCATAAAACTTCTTCTGTCCATTTAATCATCTGCGCCACCTGCTTTTCATTCAGCGGGGAAAGCCTCCTTGATCCTTTTTATACTTGCGTCTTGATTGACTTCCACTGGCACTGGCCGGCTTACGTGCACTGTGGCGGCAAAAAGACCCGATGGTAACCTGGTCCTGGTGCGTTTTATATGGAAATATCTCAACGGTCCAATTCAACTGGTTACACGCGCAGTATGTGTTTAAATCATGACAATCGAGGGACTTTGTTGTCTCCTAATACAGCAGAAAAACTGCTGGAGAAGGCTGCCGTTTATCAAGTCACCATTACAGACTGATTACACATGAATCACCATCTGGGGGATTTATAAACCATAAATCCAAGGCTATTTGAAAAATGGCCAAGCCCTTGTATGTATACAGCGCGCGTGTGTGTGTGTTTGTGTGCGCGGCCTCTGGGCACGTTGTGATGCCGTTTTGGACGGCTGCCCTCATTCTGTTGTCCCCATCGACTTCCTGGCCTACATGGCCGAGAACAGGCCCGTTTTCCACTGCAGGTCGATACAGACGCAGTGCTGAGGGGACAGCCCGAGGCGTACACACACAACCGCTCGCGCAATCACACACACACAGATGCTTGCACTTAAACACTTACAAGCGTAGAAATCACAACATTCTCCCCCGTGGGTCAGGCGTGTTCCTAGAAACACCACCGGAGCAGGCTAGGGATTAATCCGTCCGGGAGGTTGAGTCACTGCTGCTGCTGCTGCATGTTTGGACGGGATATTCAGATTAGTGCTTAATCCAGATGTGTGAAAAGGCATCAGTGTTATTATTAGGTTTGTTTCCTGTCATAATTAATCGCCTGAAAAGGTTTTGCACGTTTAAATTAGTGGCAGCCCCGCAGGCGTTGGACAGGTGTAGCTCGCTGCTTGGCGGAAGGCGCCAGGTGCAGATGTTTGCGGATTCAAGCGGCGCGGCCCGGAGTCATGGATCGAAACCTGCCGAGAGACATCTCACACCTCTCCACTGCCGGGGCCATATGTTCAAAAACAATCAGCGCTCTGCAAATAAATCACTAATAATGCCTTTTTTTCCAGGAGAGTAGGCAACGAAGCAACACAGACGGCGCAAAACGTGTCTGTTCAATGCAAATAACCACAGTTTTGACACAAATAGAGAAAGGTTTACCCCGAAAGGATCAGCCGACAGTAAGAGACATTATTCAGTATTGGATTTTAACTATACTGTAGCTTAAAGGCTTTATATAAACAGTGAATGAATTACCGAAGAGTTTAACGTAAAACAGCTAGCTGCTAGCAGCTAGCTAACAACCACAACGTTAATTTTGCGTGAATTTAAATCTTAATTTGATTTAAATGGGCAAGTTGTTTTAAAAATGCGCCTCTTGAAGAAATTTGCAAAAACTAAACATGAAGTTTATGTGCATTGACTCACTTTTGGAGTCAGCCACCAAGTGGCCGTTTGAGGAACTGCGTTTATTTTTTATTTTTTTGCTCAGTGTTGATGTTTGACACTAGATTTCCCATAATGCAGTGCGAAATCACCTTAAAACCCCCTCTAACACCAGCATCTTTGTAAATCGTCCTTAGCTTTCTTAGAAATATGACTCCCTCCTGTCCGTCGTTGCGCTGTTGACGCTATCGGGGTTTATTTCTCCAACTTGAGAAAAGGCTCCTTCAAAAAACGCAGGAGACAATTGGCAGGATGAGCCACCGCCTCGTGTGTAGAATTGGCCGAGTGGCACTTACTTGAGGCTGGTGATTATACGATGCTCAAAGGATCGACTTTTTTGGGGGGGGAGTATTCCTTTAACCGAAGAATTATCGACATTTTCAACCCATTTTCTCAAAGCTGTGCTGCCCAGCCGGGGAGGAATAAAAATCAGACTGACGGAGATTAAAGCTCGGATTTTTTTTCTTCCTCCTGCATTTGTTTTCTCTCCACACATCTTTCCCCCCTCTCTCTTTCTGTCTCTCTTCAACCTAACAGCCAGAGTAGTTATTACTACTTAAAGTACTGCACTTACTGACAGGGAGGTGTGTGGTTATGATTGTGTATGTGTGCACTGTAAATGCGTGCGCTGTAAAACGCTGGTCTGATGGCTCCCGTGGGGTATTTCAGAAGCTGCAGTCGCTTCTCTAAAGTTCAAGCAATTACATTTTCCCGACCGGTTGCCATTTGCCAAACAGTCCCGGGCTGCGTATGTTTGCTCATACGGGCATCTGTGTTTGTTTATTGCGTGCGTTTCTTGTTTCGCATACCGTACCTCCAACGTAAAGATTCGGAGACGGGGACGGGACGGGAAACGCCGCCGCCGCCGGAGGTGTGACTCATCTCGTTTCCCTCGCTCGGCGGTGAATTAAATTAATATGCAAATGCAGCAGATTTGCAACGAACAGGTTAGATCTACAGTCTGCAAGCTCACGGAAGATGCAGCTCATCTGGTGCAGATTGTTAATGTGTGAAGTGAGCAGTTAAATTAACGAATGGCTGCAACTCATGATTATTTCATTATAGGTAAATCTGTTGAGATTTTTTTGATTAACTTAATCTGGAAGATGTCGAAATTACATTTTTTATGTCTTAGAAAAAAGCCCTTAATGCTCATATTTAAGATGGAAAGACTAATTAACAGTTAATATGCTCACAGTCGAGTTATTTTCTCTTGCAACAAGTTGTTTATTTGGTACAAGAAGCGTGAGGAGACGGGCGCGGGTAAATTCAGCCCTGAAGTCAGATTTTAAATGCAGTAAAACAGCGCTGGGTCAGTGTGCTGTGTGGGGCAGCCGGAGTGATGTTTGGCATGCTGCAGTGGATGCGTACATGACCGGAATGTGTCTGAGCAGCAGGTTCGTGTCGGCCTGGTGCAGAATTACAGGCCAGGATTGCGCGGATAATTTTGGACCGGAGCTGCCAGCCGCTGGTGTTTTTTTGTTTTTTTTTTACGTTTTACGCCCTCTGTGAAAAAAACGTAGGAGAAAATAGCGAGTAAACCGGGGGGCCTGAGATGGAAGGCCGGCCTCGTCGGGTTGCAGCGTGAAGGTCGTACGGTTGTAAAACTCACGGGATGGTTATATGACACAGCAGATTTCACTTGCGCCTGAGCTCAGAAGGAATTCATGATTGAGCTGTTGCGTAAGAAGTTATTCCATTTTTCAGGCTTCTGATTAAAAATCAATGTGTCGTTCAGTTCAGAGCAGTTTTAGGTCGCGTTTCTTTCTGCAGCTGACACGATCCTTTTAAAGCTGAACTCATTAAAACGGCATTAAACTGTATTAATGTTTCAGTGGTATGTAAATGAGATGTTTAGTGCCTCATTGTTTTGATTTTACAGCTTTTTCATTGTAATGGCTCCTTGTTAGGAGGCAGTTAGTGTAAAAAAACGCTAATAAATTATTTGAGCAACTAGCTGGTGAACACAGTGGAGTGGAGGAGACCAAAACAGAGGTAAAAAAGAATATATTAGGCTAGCATATAACTCTGTTAAACCCATAACACACATGAAGCATATTAAGAGTCGGATATGTTTCTTAGGAGTCGGTGGAGACCAAAACAGAGGTAAAAAGTAAATAAAAATAAACATTAAAGTTGTTCCAGTTGAGCTGGACGTGTAAATTTGCAGCCATATTAAGTTTAAAAGGTGATTATAAAACTCCTTGTTAAGAACTGTTAGCGTAAAGCTCTGACAAACCCATCGTAGGAGACATATATCAATTTCTATTGTCTTGGTTTGACTCCTCCTGCACACTAGGGGGAGTAATGATCACGTCCGAGACTGGCCAGAAGAAACACACGTGTTGCTAATTGTTAGGATAAAGCAAACAGTCTCTGACTGTACGGAAAATAATGTGGATAGTCTGCAAGTAAATTCATTTCTGAGTTAAAGTAAAGAAAGTTTCAGCATCAGTTTCTCCGTCACATCAGAATAATCTACAAATTACCAACCAGTAGCTGCTGATAATTGGGATTTGGTCACTACACCCATAATACACTGGTGGTCATTCACAAAGCTACAGACATTTGGGACTGGTGGAGACCAAAACGGAGGTAAAAGAGATTAGCAAAACGCTCCTAAAAACGCCAAATACGCCATTTGTTCTGCACCAAACAGCAGGCAGCAACATTTAGCAACTAGCATGTGAACCAAGTGAAGCATTTAGCTGCTGCAGAGCGTGGGTTTTCCCTCAGGAGATGGTGGAGACCAAAACAGAGGTAAAAGAGCGAGAATAGTGCGCTTGTTGTCGTATAAAAATCCATACAAACGTTAATGTTGTTGAGCTGTTTAATCGTTAACAAGTCAGGCAGGTGCAGCTTATTGAACAGCGCCCAAAAAAAACCCAACAATCTGTCCGAATTTTAAATTAATTAAAAAAAAAAAATAGTTATTTGGATACTGAGATTTTTTCCGAGCCGATCAGTCGAAGTGTTTTCTGCTTTCGTGTCATTGAAGCAGCTGCGACTCTTCTTGCTAAGCTCAGATAATCACATCCAGGATCCCTGTTCCTCGACACACACAGATGGAAGTGTGATATTGATTTATTTATTTTTTTTCGTCTTCTCTCGTCCGACTGTGTTTTTGTGTGTGACGGCGAAACAACAAGAATTTCACGAATTGTCAGTTTTTGTTTCTGTCAGACGTCGTTTCTTTTGGAGGGCGGCGACAGATGAGCGGGTTTTGCTAGTTAGCTAGCCGTCGGGGGTCGAGTTCGGTCGGGGGATGGGGGTCCGGAAGTGAACCTGGATCTGCAGGGGCTGTTAAGTTTGAGGGTTGGTGTATGTATGTGTAAATATATATATATATATATATGTGTGTGTGTGGTGTGTCAGTGAGCAGAATAGGCTGCCAGATCTGCCATAGCTGCCATCGGCCTGACAGGATGACAGCTGTCACCAAGGAAATAGAGAGAGTAGGAGGGGAGAGGAGAGACACTGCCTCAAGGGAACACACTCCTCTATCTCTTCCCCTTTCTCAGACAACGCCTCGCCGTTGTGTGTGTTTGTGAATGTGTGGGAATTCGGACGTGCTAGCGTTTGTTTGCGAAGCCAGAGAACGGGCGAGTGTACGAGTATAATTGGTTTGTGTTTCAGCAACGTGCACACTTATCTCCACATCAGCAATTACAGTATCGAGAAGGAACGATTGGACAGCGATAGTGTGTGTGTGTTGTATTGAGTTCGGTCGGCTTCATTAGTTTATATTGTAAAATCGATGTTGCCCATTGTGGCGCGGCTTGCCTCGTCTTGTACTCAGAAAATACACCGCTGTGTGCCTCGTGCGTTCATGTGTGCGCTCGGTAATAGTGACCCCGGGGAGGGGAGCAGGACGCGGGTGGGGAGGAGCCCCCTAAGTGACCTGGAAAGCAGACCCATCTATCAACTCCTTTCTCCTCCCTCTCCCTCCTCTGTGAGGGCCATTACAGCAATCACTGCTCTTAAAGCCGCGGCAGCGAGGAGCTCTCTCCGCGGTCGAGTGTGCACGGGTGTTTCTGGGATGCATCTTAGCCCTTCTCGGTGGGGGCAGGTTGTGGAGGAGGGGGGGTTCAATTCTTGTGTATTTAACCCGGGCTAGCTGGCTTTCACTGAGCCTAATGGTCTTAGTGAGACGGAGCGAGACAGGAGAGGATGGAGTGAAGATGCAGTCGGATTTAGCGTCAAGATTCGAGCAATTTAGAGCGAAATACTCACTTTTCAAGTTCCCCTTACTGACAACACTCAAAGAAAACAAGAGAAATGTGTTAAATTAAACACTAAAAAGCTTCAAACGTGAGTTAAAACGTGCAGAAACAGTCAGCGGATTTACTCAGCTTTTCATTTGTCGCATTTTAGCTCGACTAAAATTCTCACGCTTCAAAATTCTGATTAACATCGAAGCGTTTCTTTTCAGTTTAAAAAGTAGATGAGGGTTTTAAAATGTTCACCATCTGACCTCTGCACGTAGAATAGCTTAAATTAGTTTAAGTGCACTGTCCAGGTGTACGATTTTAGCTCAAGTTGTTTTTGTACGTACGATAGTTCGGCAGTGTGGTGTCTCTGGCCGTCGCCATCTTGGCAACTCGTCTTACTCCCTTCTAATCCATGAAAGAGGTGTAGCACAAATAGAGCTGAGGCAACCGGTTAGCCACGCCCTTAATTATGCATAATTTAGTCCTTTATAAAAGTCCAGGTCTGTAGAGTGTTGTTATAACTGGAGAAATCAGCTTTAGAGACCAAAACTGTTTTTTTTTTTTTTGGTCGGAGCCTCGTGTGGCCGTTTGAGGAACTGCAGGTTTTGCCACTTCGGTTTTGGCCTTGTTGGATTCTGCTTCATCCTTAAACCAGTCCCTTGACTTTGCATTTTTGGTAACATATTAGGCTGTCAACCAGTTTAAGGTTTGCAAATGTCTGTGCAACTTTTACAGAGAAATCGCTTGCACCAATTCAACTCCACGGTGCAGACCACTCGGTAGCTTATCAAGGTAAACATACGCTGCAGGATATTCAATTTAGAGACCATTTTACTTTTTAATATTCACACTTAGAATCTCTAAAAACAATAATAGATCATTAAACTTGTTTTTTCTTCACAAAATACCCACCTGAAAGAAAGAATATTTGCCTTTCAGTTGTAACTCTGAGTGCTTGAACAAGTTTATCCAGAAAACAAACCACTGCAGACGGAGGGAGATGATTTTATCTCCTGGTGCTTCTCCGTAGTCGGTGAATAATGGAACAACTCCCAGGACAGCGTGGCAGCAGCCGGGGCGATTTTTACCTGGATATGAGGACATTTTCTCTGCCACAGCTGGAAGTCTTACATTCAGATGAAACTCATTCGGACGGGATACCTGCAGTCGGAATTCTTTGAGCTCAGGTATTGAGTCGCTAATTTAATGTCGGAGTAGCGGCCGACGCAAAAAAAAAGAAAAGAAGAAAAGGTTCACGTCGCATTAGTTCAAATTTTGATGCTCTGATTCGCAGCTCAGGGAAGCAATTGACTGTGACTGTAGATATTGAATTCACTGCTCAAAAATCACCAGCGGTGTCGATACATTAGGTTTTTGTGGAGTGAATTTTCAGTGTGCTTTATTTGACCTGTGACTGCGTTTGCATGCAGGGAATCAGAAACACACAGCTTGACGTTTTTTTTTCTCTGCCGGTGACGAATGTTAGTTTGTTCTGTGAGGTAATGAATGCCTTCAACCTCCCGCCTTTTCTCAAATGGGATGAAACGGCGAGAAACGAGGGAAGCGTAAATCACGGTCAGGTGTCACTGCGCATTGTTCCGGCTCTGATTTTCTTTTTTTTGGACGTACTGGGAATTGACTTCGGTGACATTTTGATTATTTTGACACGCCAACAGAATTTTCGGTTCAGAAATGTCAGCGAGAGTCGGGAGGACGTGCACTGTGAGGCAGCCAGGTGGGGTCAAACGGAGCGCGCCGCCGTGCCTCGGCATCTCGGAAGGGCCCCGGAAGGTACCAATCAAAATCAGGATCACGTTTCATTCGCTCAGCGTGTTGCATCCGGTGAAGAGGGCTGGAGAGGGAGGGCTTAAAAAAAAAGAGATGATTAATCAGGGGGCTCGCAGTGTGTGGGTGTCACAGTGTGTGTGTGAGCTGCGTGAATGGGGGTCTGGCATCCAAGCGGCAAGGTAATGAGTGGAGCCACAGTGTGTGCGGACCTCTAGCCTCTGCAGTGGAGAGGAGGGGCGGCATGAGTGGAATACTGAGAGACGCCGATTCTGCCCGCTGATGGCTCTCTTGGTTATGGATGAAACGGCCTCCAGCCTCTTTCGGAGGCGGCCCAGCAAATCACTGTGGGAAGCTGGGTTTAGTTCTCACATCAGCATAAAGGGGACGTGGCCCTGATTGGATGTGTATCGCCGCAAATCACATGTTTCGTCGCCCGTGGGAGGTAAAAGGAGGATTTTCTGTCTTTGTTTATCATCGGAAAAACCAAAAAGAGTTTGCATTTTAAAGATCCACCCTGACAACAGTTGTGCTCCAGATAATCTCCAGAATTAGAATGAGAAACTCTGCAGAACTAAAAGCTTTGCATATTTTTTTCTTGCATTTCTCTCCAACTGAATGTAGCTTAGCATTTTACCATAGCATCTTCCATGGTTGTAAAACTTAAAGATGCACATGTAAATGCAAATACATCTTCCTTCATTTTTCTTATCACCCTCCAGTTAGCACTGTATACACATGCTAGCTGCTGGTGTGATGCTCAACACCCTGCAAAAACGAGCAGACGAGTCGGCCCTCTTTGAGCTGTTTGCATCATTATGTTGCCGTCGATATCGCGCTTCTCGTAAAATGCCAGAAGAATATTAATACAAAGCTGAGGATAATCTCCAGAATTAGAAGATATTTCACCTCAAACTCTGCAGGAACTTAAAAGCTTTGCGTCCAGACTCTGGATCAGTAGTTTGCACTTTAAACTCTGCAGTTTCACCAATTAATGGATCTGGAGGTAACTTAGCATTTTAGCATAGCATCATGCCGCGCAAACTTAACAGAGCGCAAGAAAATGCAAATAAACTGACCACACGTTCTGCAGAAACAAAGTTAGCATATTGTAGCACATGCTAGCAGCAGGAGTGATGCTTATGAGTCTCCAAAAACAAGTAGACAAGTCTTTTTAGCTGTTAGCATCATTGCGTTGCTGTCAGTATCTGTCTTGTAAAATGTCAGAAGCCTATTGACACAAAGCTCGGGATGATTTCAAAAATTAGAAGATGCTTCACCTCAAACTCTGCAGGTTAAACTGTGGAGTTTCTCCTTTGATTGCTTAGCATTTTAGCCTAGCATCTTGCCGAGTGGTGCTTGACATCCAAACTTAACAGAGCACAAGAAAATGACAACAAATCTTGCAGAAAGAAAGTTTAATTTCCGTTATTCTCCTGCAGTTAGCATACTGTACTCATGCTAGCTGCAGGTGTTGCGTTCAAAACGCATGTATCTTCGCTGTTAGCACCTTTATGTTATGTCTCATTCTACCCGTAAAATGTCTGAGAAATAATAACACGACGCGTTAGATTTATGGATTGCAGTTACATGTGGAAAAATACAAAGACAGACGAGATTAATTACGTGGTTCCAGGGGGGGAAAAGATCCCCTCAGGACGCTGTGAGATGCAGACGGAGCCAGAGAAAAGGTGACCCAGGGCGATTACTCAGCATTCAAAAACAACAAAGGTCACGAAGGAAGTTTGGGGTCACGCAAGCGGGAGCACCCAGGGGATCCGTGCCAGGAGAGAATGCGGCGTTATTAACCCCCCCCCCCCCCCCCCCCCCATCACCACTCCGCCTGTTCTGATCTGTACCCACTTGACATTAGCAGGAGAAAATGACATGCTTTTAGCGGCGGCTGCTCACATAAGAGGGTTACCGCTGTCATTTAGAGGCGAGAGCTGGTGGGAGCTGACAGGAGGCCCCGGCTCCCAAAAAAATAAAAAATAAAATAACCAACCTTTAGGAAATGGAAGGGAGGCAGAGAGGAAGAGGGGCAGTTTTTTTTTCCCCCCCCTTGAGAGAGACGATACACCACAGGTGTTTGGCATTTAAAAAAAGAACAGAATGACTTTCTTTTCTTGCATAAATACAAGAATATCTCAGCTGTCTGCTTTAACCCCTGATTCTCCATCTTGTCTTCTATGGACGTCTAAGCTAATGCTAACGGTGATGCTAAGGATTCTAGATTTGACGTCTTTACCCCAAACTCAAACCTTTTTAGTGAACCCGTCCCAAATTAGCCCCCTTGCCTCACCTCGCCTGGCACAGCGACGGCCCGGGCTAGATGAAAAGTTTCCTTCGGTCGCTTGCGCTTCAACGAGCTGCCCGCCGGCGTGCAGACTGCCCCCGCCGCGATCCAGCGGCGGGTCTTTAGGTTTGTTTGTCCTCCGATTTTTGTTTCGCTGTTAAACTTGTCACACTCGGTTTGGATCAAAGCGGCTTCGGGAGCAACGCAAATTAGCGCCCTAAACATTAGCACCGACGCCGCCCCTTCCTCCCCCTCTTCTGTTAATGGGAAGTAATGTGTCAGAAGAGAGGGGTAGCGGGAATTTCTTGTCCCGGACATGGCTGCAGGGTGTTTTATTTTTTGGATGTGGGGATTATATCGAGTTGTGGTTTTTGTCAGCGGAGGGGTAGCTGGCACGCGTTGGTTGTAATTAGGAGTGTTGGCTGAGCGCTGCGAGACGTTTTTGCAGGTTGTCAGGCGGGTGGGTGCGGTGGTGAAATGTGATTGACGGCGTGTGGGTACCGCGGTGGGCATTTGTGGCGACCGTTGGCTGAGATTGGCAGCCGGCTCTGAGTAAGTGCTCCTCTGACTGGCGGACGTAATGGCATTTTGTGTTTCTCCCGGGTGCTCTTGCGCAACTCCAGCCAGTTAGTGTGTGTCCGCGCTCCCTCTGAGGTTTTAAAACCTTGGCCGTTTAAAAGGATGTACCCTGGATGTGAACACCGTGCGCTAAAGACGCTCGCTAACAAGAACAGGTTTTAACGAGAAGGCCACGACCCCGTCTCACCTCCGCCGGTAAACGACAACAACTCATCCTATAGCTTGACTGAGCCTGGCTAGCCGACGCCGAGACGTTCCCTCACATCCCACATTTGCCAGGCTCGGGGAGCTTGTTAGTATTATTGTCAAATTCCTTCATGAATACACGCGAACACGGCCTCAGGCGCACACACAGATGCTCACAGCCAAATCCAGTCTCGGCTGGCCACGATGATGTTGAAGGCTTTTAATGCAGCTGTCAGCGGGACGCGCGCACACTTCAGCCGCCAGTTCTCTTTCACAACATTTACCCAAATGCGCAGAGCTTTGAGGAGTGCGCGTCGGTGTCGAGCGAAGGTGGCGGGGAGTGGTGACGCCACGGTTAGCGTTAGCCTCCCTTTTTGTTTATCTTTTTCGCCCGTTTCCCGGCGCATGGCTGTCAGCCCTCGCTTAGCTTAGCGTCTTCATCTGCAGAGGATTAGCATGCAGCACTAGCCGGCACTGTGAGCTGAGTCTCCCTCTCTGATTAGGCGTGATGCATTTGAAGCCTCCGCGGGGAGAAAGAGAGAGAGAGTGAGAGGGGACGGCGTGCACACACTCCGGCGCTCGGCACATCGGCTCATTGTGTTAAGCAGTGTGTGTGCGGGATGTTAAGCAGATGTTTAGTGAATGCAGCTTAGCGGAGAGTGGGCTCATCATTTTAAACTGCCTACACCGGTCCACGGCAGCAGGGGGAAAAAAAAAATAAGAGGAGGCATTCAGACAGCGGCACAGTGTCCACTTTTTATTTATTTATTATTTTGCTTTTGTGTAGTCGAGGTTTAATTTAAACAGACGTACCTGAATTACATTACAGCACTTGGTTGGGTTTCAAATGAATACAGCTTGTTTTGTAGGATGAGATCTGCTTCTCCTCTGGTGCTAGAATGCCAAAAGTATGTGGACACATGACCTGAGTATCCCATTTCAACATTTCTGGGCTTCAACCTGCTGCTACAACGTCCTCTGTTGTGCTTTCCGGTTCAACCACAAAGATCCTCCATGAGGTCAAGCCTCTGTCCTCCAAACTGGGCGTCACCAAAGTTGCGTCTTATGAACAAATGACGTTACGGGCCAGTAGGAGTGGTGTTTCTAGAAGTTCTGGCCGTCTCTCTGCCTGCTGCAGAGAGTGGGCTGTTTCGTTTTCACAAAGCTGGCATTGTACCGGCTCTCCGTTTAAAGAATCCCAACAATTTCCATCACTCCTTTAACCACGAGCCGAACTTGGGGCGAATCCAAACAGTTTTGCGCAAACAGTTTTGCGCAAACGCAGCCCTTTATGGACGGAACCTCTCACGTCGAGATAGGGTTAGGTCGGGTGAGCGTTCCTTAATCATTCTTGAAAGACAACAACAACAACACAATCTCCTTGTTGTCCTCCCTGGAGTATTATTTTGCTCATAATGACCTGATTTTTTTTATCTAATTGGACATCCTTGACATACAGAAATCAATCGCCCTTCGCATTAATCTGAGAGCGTCCTGTTTAGCGCGAGCACGGGAAATGAAAACACCCGTGGGGACGGAGCTGATGGCGCTCGGCTGTGAGCGTTCTGTTATGGAAATGCCTGTTTAGTCTGTCTCCGGCCTCCCGGGAGCATCGGAGGTATCGCAGAAGTCTGTTGTTTTTTTTTTTTTCCTTTCTTTTCGTTTCTGCAAAGAGAGAGTGCGGTGCAACAAGTCCCCTGGGTGCTCATTATAGGAAACTACTCCACGGAACGGGCCAACACTCGACACACGCACGTATCCAAAACAGATGTAGACGGGAGTTTTCTCTGTTCCACGTGGTTTCGGCGACATAATTGTCGGCAGCGGTGATTCATCGAGGGCGGTCACGTTGCACGGGAAGCGTCCACGCCTTAGCATACAGGGTCCGAGGTTTTACGGCCTTAGGGTTAGGGTTAGGGTTGTAGGTGGAGCTTTAGTCAGGTGTAGTGTCTTATGGTTAATCCAAAAACGCTAAAGGAAGGTGCAGGTGCAGGTGTCGCCCATCAGAAACTTGCCCGACTTGTGTCTTGTGTTTTAAGTTCACGTAATTTCTCCAGAATCAAGCGAAAGTTGCCGAGCAGTCGCCCACGTCTTCATTTGGCGTTGTGTTTTCCAAACCATAACAATTGCCTTAATTTTTTGAGACAAGACCAGATTTGTGAATATAATAATAATAATAATAATCATCTGTTGCCTGGCCCAATGTTAACCTGTCAACTTCTTTGTACAGTGACGCAGAAAATTGAAGTCTGACGCGCCAACTGGCAGCATGTGTTTTGGATCAGGGGCACTCCGACGGATGGTTTGAGTCACAGCGGCAGCGGTGAAACGCGATACTTGGATCCTTTACTTAAGGAACCGCAAGCGGAGAAATTACCCGCTAAGTGTAATGGAGTGCCTGCGTTTAACGTGACTTATCGTGTTAAGTCGTGTAATGACCCACAAAGAGGCGATAATGGCGGAGTGGAAGTGCAAGCGGTCGCAAAGGGCGCAAGTCGCTCTCGGAAGTCGGAAGTTTCACGTAAGATCGATGCTCCGATGTGTCCGATAACGTATCAAGCTGTGATATCTTGTCCACTGCTGTTTCGCTTTGAATGCAAATGGCATAAAAATAAAAATAAAATGACGAATGCTGTGATTTGATGCGAAGCCTCCAGAGGAACAGGCTGAAAGTCTGGGAGAAGCAAGCGGCACAGATGGAGGGTGGGATGAACAGGAGGGCGACGGAGAGGAGAGAAAAAAAAGAAAAGGAGGTGAGAGAAATAGAGAGGTGGGTGGTAGACGGCTCCTCCGGCACCCTTGGGTGGCGTTTTGCTGCTTTTGTGTGCGCCGCAGATGAGTAATGGCCTCCGACGTGCACGTCCCTCTTGTCTCGTCCTCCATCCGTTTCATCATTACGTGCCATCAATCTCCCCATCTCTCAATCTCCCTGTCAGCTCGCTCTGTTCCCGTTCTCTTCGTCTATCTGCCTCCTTTTTTTTTATTATTATTATTTATTTAATTTTTTTCCCCTCCCGCCGTTTCCCTTCGAAGTCCTCCGGGTGTTTAACTCCTCGCCGCCACTTCCTCTTCTTCCTCCTCGCTCTGCGCTGAAGCGTCGCTCTGTTTCTCACCTGAGCCCCAGTTTAATTTCAGCGTGAGAGCGGCGCTCACGCCCTCGTGCACACACACTCAATCATTCACTCGCCTTCGCACACACACACACCCTCGAACAAACGTGCATGCACACACTCTAAAGGAGCTGTCAAGAGTAATGGTGTTTAGTGTAATTTACTGTACCGCCGTTGTAGCCTCTGCTTTCTCAATAGGAATCATTATAGAGATTACATAATGGGGGTAATTTTTCTTCTGCCGTATACGGCGCTGTGATGGCAGCGCAAAGTGTTTTGGAGGCAGGAGAAAACCCTGTTAGCCGAAGCTGAGAAGTAAATGGGTCCGGTGCAGCCTGGCTCAAATCAGCGCCCGTTAGCCTCCCTCCCCTCTCTCCCGATCCATGCCTATTACTCTTAACAAACCAGAATGGATCCGGCGCATCGATCTGTTGGTGAGGGAATGCTCTCTTTGTTCGAGCGCACACGCTGAAAGAGGAGCGGGCCCGAGCGCAAAAAATATATATATATATTTTTTTGCGGGAAAAAAACGGTACAGACGCACTACGGTATATGTTTGCCTCCAGTGTTACTTTGACTAAAGACTTAATGCAGGTTTCAGGAACTTTGTGTAAGGACGTGATACCTGGTGGAAATGTGGGGAAATGCTGCTGAGAATGTGTCACTCTGGGGTTCAGATGCTGTCCTAACATGATTTTGCTTGTGCATCATTGGTTCAACTCTTTCCAGGAAGCGACAGTTGTGCATGCATGAATGTTTCTTGGCTTAAAATATCAATCATTTCCTACGTTCGGCGATCGCAAGTTTCCTCAAAGTCTTTGCCTTTGTCAAAGTGTTTCTTGTTTAGTCTCCAGACTCTAACCCTAACCCTAGCAACCATTAGGATGTTTTCCTTGTTTGTCTCTGATGAAGTATTTTCAAGAGTTTTGTTAAACACGTATGTCAACTTTGAAGGAATTTTCCTCATGCAGCATCTGGTCATGTCTTCCCAGGAAGCGATAGTTGTGCACACATGAATGTTTCATGGCTTTAAACACCTACAGCAAAACCTCAAATTTTCAGCAATCGCAAGTTCCAGTTTCCTCAAAATCTTTTACAACCACAAGGTGTTTCTTGTTTTGTCTCCAAACTCTGCTTCTAAACCCTAACCCTAGCCACATCAGGATGTTTTCCTTGCATTTTAAAAAGCCCATAATTAACACAGTTTGCCTCTGTCAAAGACTTTGAGGAAAGTGGAACCTGCGATTGCCGAAAATTGGAAAAGATTTTCCTGTAGCTGTTTTAAGACACGAAAAATTCATGCATGCACAACTTTCGCTTCCTGGAAAAAAGTTGAACAGATGCTGCACAAGCAAAATCCCTTCAAATCTTATATGCATGTCTAACAAAGCTGTCCAGTGCCCTCTGAGTCATGTTAGGAGAGGATCTGAACCGCAGAGTGGCATATTCTTAGCAGGATTTCCCAACATTTCTTCTCTGTATCACGCCCTTAAACAAAGAGTTCAAGAGTTCTGTTAAACACGTTGAAGGAATTTTTGCTTGTGCAACATCCAGGAAGAGATAGTTGGAGGTGTTTTGTATGAATAAATGTTTTGGTGGCCTAAAACATCTACAGCAAAAGATTTTCCAACTTTCCGCCAATGCAAGTTCCAATTTCCCCAAAATCCTTTAGAACCACGAGGTGCTTCTTGTTTTGTCTCGGAGTTATGCTAACCCTGGCCAGCGTTGGGACGTTTCTTCTTAAAAAGCACATAATTCGAACAGATGAAGTTGTTTTCAAGTGTTTTTACAGGTTGTCCCATTAAATGAAATTAAATTAAATAAAAAATACCTTGACCATCACATACTTCGTAAAGCCTATAATGAAAAAATTGCCCTTGAAGTGGCCCGGAGCTTTCATTCAGAACAGCTTTACAGAATTTTGTGCAAAAGACCAGAATATTGCAGATAAAAGTTGAGTGATGTCAAGGTAATTGACGGGAGTTCTGCAATCTTAAAAGTCTTGTCACCTGATTCTGCATCAGTCCACGTCGCGGCTGCAAAATTGCAAACATGTGTAACTTATTTTTATTTTTTTTCCGGTTTGCGGTTCGAACAACAGAAATTTAACTCCAACCTGCAGAAAATAAAAAATTGCTTATTAAATCCGTGAGTGTTTTACACAGCCGGTTTAAGGAGTCTCTTCGGCGGGCTCCTGGCATGAGCGAGAATTCAATTTGCAAATTTAAAAGGGTGCAACAAGAAAGTAATTCGAGGATTATAACAAATTAATGTTAGCACGGAGCACGGCAAAGTCATAATATCACTTGTGGAATGAGTAATAAATAATGTGTAGTACTGCCAGGTTCCGTTATGATGGAGTAATTGACTCTCCTCCGTGGTGCTCCGAGGTCATTACCTCCCCAGTGATGATTCATGTGTTCTCTAATTGCTCTGACATCATCCATGTTGGAAACACACCGTATCTCTTTAACACACACACACACACACACCGACACACACTTCCTCTCTTGGCTCGGCTGCAGGCTCGGCTGCCAATATTGTATTTACATTAAAAAGTGGGTAATTTGATAGACCCTGGGAAGAAGTTTGCTCCTGCATCAATATGGCTGCACAGGTGTCTAACCTTGACTCCTCACCCAGCATGGCTATTCATAGGCCATTAATTAGAGCAGGATGCTACTAATTAACGCACACACACACTTTCGTGCACACTCCACTTTCCCCCCTGCACTCCACTCTCTTCACGTTTGAGTTCCGTTTAATACGCCCTGTTTGATTTGCCCTACTAAAGTAATGAGTTTGGAAAGCAGACAAAAATTCTGAAGTGTGTGGTTTTGTGTTTTTTTTTTTATTTCTTGGAGGAGCCTCGGGATAATTTGAAGTCCTGGGGCCCGGGAGTGGAAGCGCGCCCGCTTGCTTGCCTAACTCCCGCGCTCAGACGCTCGTAGACACCCGAGCGCTGAAATACACACCGTCGTCTCCGCCGTCTCATTTGTCCCCGTGTGTTATGTGCGCGTCTCCACGGCAGAGTGAGAGGCTTTCACGCTTTTTAAATGTTCTTCAGAGGAGGCGAGTGAAACAAAAAATAGGTGAAATCAGAGGGAAAATAACTCTTGCACAAATAGTGTTTTATGCAGAAAGAAAGCAGCAGTTGTGTTTTGACATGTAGTGAACAAATGCTGGTTATTCAAACAGCGTCAGTCTTTTAGGGGAGGACCAAGTCAGTCGAGACCAATTTAAATCAAGTAGCATGTATAGTGACATTAGGCTGAGGTCAGTACTCTTAACGATGAACAAAACTCTGGTGGAGACTCTGGAGACTCTGCTGGAGACTCTGGTGAAGACAAGTCCAAATCAAGTTATTGTTGAAACAGATTTCATGAAAAATATGTCCATGTCAACGCCTCTAAAAACAAATCTGAGCCATAAATACTGGAAGACAAGTCTCAGGGGCTGGTGGAAAAGGAGTCTCAATGTAAATCAGAGCAAATTTCATTCAAATGATTCCAAGAAAGATCTCGGATTCTCTCTGAACAAATCCTCAAACCTCAAAACAAGTGGTAAATACGTCTAAAGACTTGACTGTCTTCAAGTAAATTGTCAAACTTGTCAAAGCTCTGGACAAAACAAGCTGCTAGTATAAAGTCCAAATGAAGACGTTGATCGAGCATGTGCAGGGTAAATCCGAATTAAATGAAGATAATCTCCGATCCTTTAAAAAGAAATCAAAGAATTCGAAGGTTTCTGAGGCACTTGTCAAAACCAGCGTCGGTGTCTAAAGTCAGTTGTAAAAAGTCCAAATAAAGTCATCAAGTCTCATCAAACCTTGAGAAGAGTTTTAAGTCTCAGGCCAATTGTCAAAAAGTCTGAATCAGATTTGAATGTTTTACATTCAACAGATTCAGATTAAATTTCGAGTCCAACAAAGACACATTCAAGTCCAGCTTCAAGTCTTCATCAGCGAAATCATTCCAGTTCCTGCAGAAAACCATTTGAGTTTTAAACCGATGACTTCATAAGATGCTAAGCTAAGACTCAGAGAAGTAAAGCTCTACACAGTCCAGAGAGTGTAGCAGATATTTTCAGATTTAGCCTTCAGCCGCCGGGGATTAAAAGTTTAACCTGTAAATAATGTACAGCTTCGCAAAATTTAGTCCGGATCAAGAGCCAGAAATAGCCCTGTCCAACTTGTTTAACAGGTGAAAGCTGCTTACAGGTAAAAAGATAAAGTCATCTTTGGAATTAAGAGAGATAACGACGTGTAGATTAGACCTAATAAAAACGGAACAGCGTTTATCCCGCGCAGACAAATCACGGCGTCTAAACAACAACAGCTGCGCCGGTGAAGAGCGACGGCGTTTTCACATCCCTCCCTCGTGCCAAGAGAAATTGCCTGTTACATTACGGGCACTTAGAGGCTGGATCGGCACCAGCACGTGCTTCCCTCGTGTGGAAAAAAAACGCGGTGGCGGTGCATCCCACGTGGACTACGGGATGCAGAGGACCCCCTCTGGGCCCTGCAAACTGTTAGTGTTTTAAAAAAAACATCAAGCGGGAAGTTAAGTGAGAACAAATGATGTATTTGGGTCGCCTGGATCCGAGCCAGAGGGAGGTTGAGTTATGAGTGGAAACAGGATGCAGGCGAGCCTTCCTCCTCGCCGCCATAGTCGTCGTCTTCGTCAGCGTTCAAACCTCATCTCGAACCAGTGCAACTTAGCCTGCAGAAAGGGAGAAGGCGGACAAACAAGGATGAAGTGAGTGAAAGTGGATGGCGGGTGAGGGCGGGAGGAGGGAGGGAGGGAGACAGAGAGAGAGAGATGGTTCATTAAACATTTAGAGGGATGGAGAGCAGACAGGCCTCTCCATTTCTCTCCTCTCACTGTTCATGAGATTGAATGTAGGCCTGCCCGTGCACCAGAACACGGCGGCGTTGGCGCTTTGTCTCTTCATGTTTTGCGCGTGCGTGTGTTTTCCATCACGCCGCAATCCCTGCTTGTCCCCACAGGTCTAGATAATGGCTTGGAAATGTAGCGGCGCGACCCCGAAACGCGGCGGCCTCGGCTGCTGCGCTTAATCCCTGCATCACGTTACGTGCACATGCTAAGACAAACACCCGGGGTAATGCATTTCCAAGGTTAGCCAGAGGAACTGGCGCGTTTGCTGGCCCTCCACCCGCGGTGCATCCGCCTCTCCGTATGAACTGAAGTGTATTTACCCTTGTACACACCTCTGTGTATTGTCCCATTTAGCACGGTTCCCACTCATGCATCCTAATGGCCCCAGAGAGCCGGGGAGCCGCCGCTGTCTGTTATTAGCGAGCAGCGCAGATCAATAGGCTCCGGGACTGAAGCGCTAGCCCGTTAGCACGCCCCCCCCTCCCTCCCATTCATACCCACTGAGCCGTGGCGAAAAAACGTTTGCCGGTATAAAGCCCCGCGAAGTGGGTTAGGAGCACCTGTACCCGCCCCCCGCTACCCGCAGATGTAAAGCCGAGCTCGTGAGAAGCGAGAGGACAAGCGTGGATAAGGAGTGAGAAGTCGCACAAAAGGGGAAGTGGGGGCTGGGAGGGTCTGGTGGGCCGGCCGGCCGGCGGCTGGCTGGCTGGCTGGCTGGCTGGCTGGGTGGGTGGGTGTTTGTTTAAAGGACCGAATCGCCCAATTTACACACTTTCCCCACTTACTGTTCGTGATATCTAACCATGCAGATGGTTTTATTTGTCGGCTTTTGTCACCGCCGCGACAACACAAAGGAGCTAAAAAGGAATTTCATTTGCTGTCCTCAAAGCATTGACAAGTTGCACTCACAAAAAAAAAAAAAAAAAAATGTAATTGCATCTTTGCAGAAGCAGTGTGTCCCTGATAATCCACAGAAACCACTGTGAATAGTTTTTCTTCAGTGGAAAGAATTTTCAATGAGAGTTTATAAAGAATAAAAGTTATTTTTATGGCTTGACACATCGTACAAAAGTGGGACAGTATATATATTTGGTTTGAAGCAACACTTTAAACCTGCATCAGTCGGTACTATTTGAGTCTGTGGTCGCAGAATTTGTTACGCACTTTTGCAGACGATGTTATGCTTTACATCGGCGTGTTGTTTCTTTGCGGCGCCTTCACTCCCGTCGACCCGTCGCCGCTGGAGCTAACTCGGACGGAATTTTCCTCGAGCCAAGAAGCAGACTGGATGTGGTTATTGTGTTGGCTTGCCGTCATGTGTTTCATCCCTCCGGTCGCCCAGAAACTAGAGTCTAGCACCACTTTACAGGCTGGATATTGAGTTGTCACTGAGTCATCCGTCTGATCTGATGGGTGTTGTACAAGTTTTCTTTGCGGCTATTGTGGCACAGATCAATACGGCCGTGTAAGGGAGCGCGGCTGAATTAATTCCGCGGGGCTTTTCTTTCTTTCAATTCTCCACAAATCTGCATTGAAAGTCTTCTGTTACCGTGATTAGTGTCATTATTACGTCCAAATGGTTTTATTATTATTCCGCCAGTGTCTTCTGATGAACTGTTTCAGGGGCTGTTCAACTCTGAATACAGTGACTTTAAACCAAAAGAAAAAGGGATTTAAAAGATATCTGTGCAAAATGTCAGCTTGTCTGAAAAGAAATAAATAAGTCCTCACTCTTGGCCTGCATGTGCGAGACCTTTGTGTTGATCTGGCACTGTTTGCATCTGGGATCTCGCCGCCGCGCGAGCTGCACACACACATGAATAATTAGGCGATCCCTCCCCCTTTCTGCGCTCCGTCGGCATATGTCAGCATATGGCTCCCTCCTCCGAGAGACTGTTGAACAGGCTGATCAAGGTTTAATTTGGCCCTGGAGGTCCTGACCCGGGATGCAGGGCAGAAGGGAGAGGAAATAGGAAAGGAGAGACAATAGGGGAAGGAAAAGGGAAGGGGAGGACGGCGTTCTCTCTGAACAGCTGTCAGCATGAACTCTCTCCTCCCGTTGACCGGCCTGATGCCGCTGCCGCCGCCACCGCCGCCGCCTCCTTACAGTAGGCGCTCTTGTGCATGTGACGAAACATGCGACCGCACCGAGCCATCTGTTCCGCCGCTAATTGGTATGCATGACAATGTTTTTCCAACCCATAAAACCTAATGAAAATGAACACCCCACCCGCCCTAATATCCCTTAATGCCATCGCCCCGCTCTCGTCTTCTATCCACCCTCCTACCCCTCCAGCCCTGCCCCCCTCCCCTTGCAGCAACATTACAGGCGTAATTACACCGTAGCGGGCATTAGCAGCCCTCCGCTCGAGGCGTTTTCTGTCCGGGAGGCAGGTCCAAAGATTGCAGATGCCCCGCTGCTTCTCGGTGGAAATCTGTCAGCCGTTTGAGATCCGGGGCCCCCACCAGACACCCCCCACCCCTGCTGCAAACTCGGCTTCGGAGTGTGAATTGCTACAGTTTTATTGGGAAAAGCTCTTGGAAACGCAGGGGTGCAATGTGCAAGTGATTTCCTCGGTAATGCTGACGGCGCGCTGGAAGGAATCAGGCGAGCAGGGGGAAGAAAAAAAGATAGAAAAAGGCACAGAGGACATGACTGAGGGAACTCTTTGGAATTGGAAATCCAACAGAGTTGAATGCAGAAACATTATTAATTATCGTGCAATGAAGAAGTCAGCCCTGTCGGGGTGCAGCTGATGCAACCTGCAAGGTGTCCTGAAATGTCCTCTGTAAGTGGCAAAAGCAGTTTCCCTTATTTGTTTTAACGGAGTTGGATTTGAGAAACCTGGACTCGTCAAAACCTGGCTCTGAGCTCTTTATGTCTTGACTTTAATTTGCTTTGAATGACTGAAGGTTTTCATTTGGACTTGGCTCGACGCGGCGTCCCAAAACGAAGCGGTGAAGCCGTGCTCGCGCCGGGGAATGTGCTGCACACGTGGACGCCCCTCGTTGTGTTTTGTATTTTAAACCGAGCCCGAGGTCAAACACACACACGCTCAGCCACGACCGCTGCGAAATGATCTACGAGGGAAATTACAGCGCAAACGAGAGCTTACAGATGTGTCCTCGCGGGGGGAAAAAGAGAAACTTCCCGGGCTCTTTTGTTGTCTGGCCACACAAACACAAACACACACACACAGAGAGAGTGAAAGCATTGCCCTCCCCATGCCAGCCAATAAATAGGTTTCCTCCGGCTGTCTGTCTGCACTGTGTTCGACTTCAACCATTTGCTCTAGCCCCCAGCAGCCTCTCCACTACAGCCGCCACAACAACTTCTCCTTTCCCCTCGGAGGTCGTGCGGTGCATATGTGCGAGTGAAGAGCGGTAATGGCGGTTGATTAAAGTGCTTTCTACCTGTCTTCGCCGCCAGGAACACGCTGTGCGCATAACTACTTTGGCGTTTTCTTTCTCTTTATTGGCGTCATGTATGAAAACAGCAGCCTTCGCCCGAATGTTAATAGAGGCAGCCTTTTTTTGTAACCTCTGCATAGAGAGGTTCGCTCACACTGGGGCTCAATTGTGATGGAGCGAGTTCAACAAATGCACTTGTGCTGTTAAATCAGCGCCGTATTGTTGCTGGCGACTGGCCCCGTTTTTCCTCCTCCGTCTGTTTCTGCTTGTCTTTGTCTCTCCGTCGGCCCTATTACGGCATTTATGTATTTGTTGCTCGCCTCTTTTGAGGCGTCACGACCGATGTGCGTGAACATCGACTCAAGCTGAGCACTCGCTGAGGATTTACCGTCACTAGCCAAGAACTCTCGTCCCAAATCTGGATCCGTTGAACTGAACCCGTACCAATCTGATAGCCGCTCTTTCTTCTGTTCCATCGTTTCGGCGTTTGTTGGCCCGTTTTCGTGGAGGGGCATTAGTCAAATGGGCCATCATCCCCCCGTCGGCGAGTCGGATGATGACTTTTGGCACAACGCGGTCCGGGGCGCAACGCCAGACAATCAGAGCCATATCATCGAGCGGTCGCACGTGGACGCACAGGCACTCCACACGCCACGAACAAGCTGTTTCCCATTAAAGCCCGCAAGCGTGAGAGATGCGTGAGGAGTGTGGAGGAACGGGAGGCGAGACGGGACGAGATGGGGCGAGACGGGACGAGATGGGGCGAGACGGGACGAGACGGGACGAGACGGGACGAGACGGGACGAGACGGGACGGCGGAGCCCAGACAAGAACTCATGCAGCGATTCTAACAAAAAGCAAAGGTCAGTAGGGCCATCATCCAAGGAAGCACCCAAATGTCCAACACCCGGTTGCTGCAGCCACCCTCACAAAGAGAAAAAGGGCGTACGTCGGTATGGGGCATCATCCGAAGAGACACCCACCAACACCCGGTTCCCGTAGTCACTCTCACCTGATGTGGCCCTCCAAAAATACCCCAAAAAAGACACTGTTCCCATAGCAACAAGGAGGAGAGATGGGACAGGGAGCCCGGATAAGAACTCACACCGCAATTCCAACCAAGAGCAAAAGTGCGTACGTCGGTTGGGCCGTCATCCTACCTGTCCAACACCTGGTTCCTGCAGCCTCCCTCGCCTAATGTGACCCCCCCCCCCAAAAAAAAATGTGGTTCCCATAGCAACAAGATAAGGCTGGGAGGCGGCGGTTGAAGGAGGAGGGAAGTGTGCAGAAGATTAGGGAGGAATTTTGCTGCTGCCGCTGCCTGGATTTGACCAATCTGGTGTTGAGGCTTTAAGATGCTCTAATTCCTTTCGCTTCCTTCCCTCTATCGAGTGCAAACACACTCACTCACACACAGAGAGAGAGAGAAAGGCCAGGTCAAGCTGATGTGAGCTAGAAAGCAGAATTTCGGAGGGAGATAATTCCAGGAACTGCACTGTAAAAGCAGAAGACGGGTTTTCCAACAAAACTGCCCCCAAAAAAATAGAAAAAGACATTAAGGCCGATGTTGAGCCCAGCTTTTCCCCCACGCGGGAGTATTTTTATCTTCTGCAGAGCTTGTGTGATCGCCTCCGCCTGGTCCGGCTGCAAGCTGTGAGCAAGTTGGTGAACAGATGTGCATGAAATTCACTTTCCTCGTCCACATTTACTGCATTCAGCACATCGAGTCAACTGCACATGTTTCCTTTTCTTTTGTAAATCTCGCGTACGTAATTATCTCTAAAATCTTAAAAAATGAAACAGTTTCTTGATCTCTGTCCTGTCGAGACAACAGAACCAACACTTGTCATGTGGGAGAGGCTTAACTGAGCTCACTTTCCTTTTGCTCGAAATCCAACACAAATAAATGCTTTGGCTCCACAAACATACTTCTGAAACGTGCTTAATCCTTGTAATCGATCACATTTTTTGTTGTTGTTGTTTTTCACACCCTGGGTGGAGACTAATCGTTGCTTGGAAACGATATCCAGAAACCAAAGTCTTTCAAAGTGTCTGTGGAGGTTCTTGTCCAGGTCATGGTGTATCGAAACTAAAGACGGAAAAAGTTTTCTTCTTTGGTTCTAAATGGCTGGTTTTAAAGTTTTATTTGGGACATTTGGAATTAGAGGATGTGACTGGTGTTGTCCCTGTGCCGTGGTCTTTTGGGGTCAAAGATTTTCCGAGCATCTGTGAAGCTTCTTGGTCATCCAGCTCATGGTATAAGATGTTTTGTCAAAGCAAACCCAAGTGGCTTCTTCAGGTTTGGGGTTATTTTGTCTGTGGGTGTTGCCCACATGAAGAACTCACCTGGAATAGAGGCTGTTGTAGAATAACCCAGGTGGTATTTCCTCAACTAGTGGTACTTGTGACCTATTAACAGCCAAAACCTCTCTAGACCTTTCTTTGGCGGCGTCCCAGGGCTGTGGTGTTTCTTTGGGTCAAAGGCCGCAACTATTGCTCTTCTCTACAGTTGTTGCTTGTAAATGGAAGGAAATTGGAGACTTTCCAAGCATCTGTGAAGCTTCTCAGTCATCCAGGACAAAAAAAACAAAGATGTTTCGTCAAACCGAACCAAAGTAGCTTCTTTGGGTTTGGGTTATTTTGTCTGTGGGTGAAAAACTCACCTGGAATAGATGTTACTCACAACTAGTGACACTTGTGATGCATTAACGGCCAGAAACTCTCTAGATTTCACCTTTATTTTGCTTGAACGTGAAGTATTTTATATATTTACGGAAGTCCAGAACTTCTGTCAGTAGGTGACAGGCGTGCAGACAAGGCCACGAGCGTTGCGTTACCATAAGTGCGACTCGGCTCTAACTGGATCTCCTCCTCCTCCTCCTCCTCCGCATGTGACTGTTCTTCACCTCGCTGCTCCTCTACGCTCCCAGGGAGTACATGAAATGCGAGCCGGCTGCATGTACTGTACGTGAGGGGAGGTGGCGTGATGACTAACACAGAGCTCAAGCTTCTTTTTCTTTTTTTTTTCCTGCAACTTAAATAACACATGCAGACAGGCCGGGGGAACGCTGGAATAAGATTTGTACTCGCTTTGAAAGGAGCTCATTCATCAATAACACGCTGTTTCTCTCTGAACCGTGAGGCTTTTTATTTATTTCTTTTTTTTCTTTTTTAAAAGGAGTTAAGAAAAACCTTCACCTTCAGTAGAAATGTTCAATTTTTCAGTTTCTCTTTCGGGTTCTGGGCTGTGATGCATTTACTGTTACTCCAATATGAGGTAGTTTATTGTTTTCCGTCAAAGGAGCGGCTCTGACCTGTATTTTATCCTGAACACTGCGCTCTCCGTGATGGGGACCGCCTCGGATTATATTCGACGTGAAAGCCAATGAAGAGAAAATGAGGGAAAACAAAACTGAGCCGCTGATTATCTCTCAACGGAATCAATCAAACAAAAAGATGATTAAACTAAAGATAGGCCTGGGATTGGTTATTATTCCATCAAATATAAATCCATTATTAAATCTGCTCATTGAATCAGAATGTTTTGGGATCGAGCGCTCGACATTCATAAGTAACTTTTGCAGCCAATTTTCATTTTTGACCTTCGGGGAAATAACTTCTGGAATTGATGTCGATTAGCAGCGGTGGATGTTTCCCACCTGTTTCAGAATGGCTTTCACTTCAGCGCAGGGAACGACACGTCAACCTGAACACCTGGTGAATGTCTTCTCAGCCGTCCAGACCACGGTTTAGCTTCACTTCATAAATGGAGAAGATATTTGCATGAGCAGTGAGACATCTTTGAGACTTTTTTTGTTGTTGTTCTGGCTTCGATTTAGCTTTTTATGGGGGGGGGTAGTCAACGTGAATATGATGCATTATATGCTTGTGCATTGTCAAGTGACGAGAGATAAAAGTATTAAACTTCATCATTTAGTTAAACACATGCTTTTATTTCATTAGTCCAAAGAATGAAGTAGCTTTTGGAAACTAAAGGATCATCTGCATATAAAGGAACTTGCTAGATACCCTTTGAGAAGAAAGAAATTTGTTCTCGTAGGCGTATGAGAACAAGAAATTAGTTCGTTTTGGCCAGGTCGTTTATACATCACAAGAAACTAGTGCCAAGCATTGTGGGAGATGTGGATGTCGGACCACAACAACGGACGTCAACGGCATTTCTTGTTTTTAGTTGCTGTACACGACACATGAAAAAAGTTGCAAGAACTCCCAAACAAGTAAAAATTCCGTCATTTTGTTCTTGCAGCCTTGGAGCAAGAACAAACTTCTCGCTTCTCTAGAAGCACCCTCTATAAGTTATGGTTACATGTCAGAATGGCTTTCAAGAAGTTACAAGAAGCATGTAACCCTAACCCTATAAGTTAGGGTTACATGCTTCTTGAGAAGCGAGAAGTTTGTTCTTGCTCCAAGGCTGCAAAAACAAAATTCCGTCATTTTGTTCTTGCAGCCTTCCATATTGTGCAGACAGAACAAGCTGTAGCTGTGCTGGTGTTTCCATTCATTAAAACATTTAGCGAGCACATTACGACAGTCGGCTGTATCCAGCGGTGTCGTTGCCTCAAAGTTTTGATTCGTTTCCCTGAAGGTTTATTTTCACCTGCGATCCCTCCAGCTCTAACTTATGTGGTCTTTTATCGCCACATCGCTGTTAGTCTATTCCTCTGTGCATGCATGCTGATTTTATTTGATTTTCAGTTTAAATTAACATTCCTGTGGGAAAGAGACAGAAATGATTTGATTCATATGAAACCGGATGTTTGTGCAGGTACATTTTCAGACGTAACTGCATCTGAATTTATCTCCGAGCTTTCCGTCGTCTGACTCTGGAGAAGCACCATTTTTTTTCCGCGAGACAAATGTTGTGCTGAACATGCCCCGGGTTGTCGTAATGATCCGTAACTGTGTTCCAGATGTAGCCTACTTCCAGTTTCACTGAAGGAAAATGCTGCCGTTTTTCATTTTTATTTAGTTCGTAGAAAGGAAATGAAGTCTTGTATTAACTTTATCTTTTTTTTTTTCAATTCTGGTTTTAAAAGTTGAAATACCAAAAAAAATATACCAGAAAAAAATAAATAAACGCACGGACCATTTTCCTCGTCCTACTTTAAGATGACCCTGAACTGATTCCGCAGACTTAACCTGCTAATGACTGAAATGACTACCTTATAAAAGCTGCCGTGACTGGATTTAAACAAGAACTGAAGCGTTTTCATCTCAGGAAACACTTTTTCCTTCTCGGCAAAGAGTTCACACTGTCGTTCATTTTGGGCGTAATTCAAACATCCACGTGAAGACGGCTTTATTTACCGCGGATCACTCTGCACAGACTCCCACCTGCAGCTTCTAACAAGGCACCTTTAATTCTGAGGCAGCAGCGTGGCCTCCTCCGCTGTTTTATGCGAGCGGGGAAAAGAAAAAAGATGAGACATGAGAAACGAGCTAAATGAGACCCATCTCACTCGGATTTTGTGCGTGTGCGTCATGCATCAGTGTGCTTTCTTCACACTGTGTGTGCATACAGTATATATATATATATATATATGCATGTGTGTGTGTGTGTGTCTGGTCTCATTAGCGGGCGGCGGCGTGCGGTAGCTCGTTAGCGCAGAGCTAGCTGAGCGCCAGGGCACCGGTGCAGCTTCATTAGCCGCCGTGACATTTATCTGATCGTTTCCCCGCGTCGCGTGTAGTGCCCCGTCTCCGTGGCAACCGGGAACGCATGCACACGGATGGAGGCAATCATACAGTCTCGCATATACCCAGTCACACTTATTCAGAGATGCTAGCTCCTTCAAAGTGCCCCCCCCCACACCACCACCTCCTCCACCCTGCTCATAATGAATGCATATACAGTACGTACTGGTGGCTGTTATCCCAGAGCTGCACCCAGGGTGGGTGGAATATTGCTTATTGTAAAGTTCAAGTGAATCACAGGCAATATCACACTCCCTCGTTTGGCTGGCGTGGGGCTCCTGGGAGCCAGCTTTACCTCGCTGTAAGTTAGTTACAGAAAAAAACAGAAAAACTAAAAGCGTTCCAGATAAATCAGTCGCTGCTTGAATGCCATTCATTTAGTTTGAGTCACTAATCCGCCTCGCTCCGTCGGTGACAGAATCGGTTACAGACCCGGATTCTTGCATTGTGCGTCGCGGTGAAGTTGCTAATCTTGTTTACAGCTGGATGCGGCAGCCGGGAATCATTCAGGCCTATGAAATGAACCGTGTGTTTCTGATTCCTGGATGTTTGTGCACAGGTGTCAGACTCTTTCAAAGAGCTGCAGTTTGCAAATATCATGTCGCGTCTTCACTGTAACTCAATGCAGCACGATCCCCGGAGATCCAATGGGGAGAATGCACTCTGCAGGGACGTGTTCTTTCTAATTTTTAACGATATAAGGAATTTTGAACAGATTATCAATATTTAAACGGTGCTAGGACCTCCTTTACTGATTTTTAACCTTTTATATCACATCTTTTGCACATAATTTGAAGTGTTTATCAGCTGTAATCTATTAAAGTGCTGCAGTGGGCTTGCACCCTCTTCGCTATATTTTAATGCAGCAAGATTTCAAATTTGCTCATTTCAGTCCGGCATGTTTGTCCAAAAAGGGCGAATGCACTCCGCAGATACGTGATCTTCTTAATCTTGGTGGTAGGACGCCTTGTCTCACCCTGAATATGAAGCAAAGCCTAATTTGACATTTGTGTCATCCATATTCATTCAGAGTGCTGCAGCTTGGTTTGTAATTTTCATATTTGTGCAGGTGCATCCTCTTCGACGCAGCAAAATTTAAGATTTACTCATTTCTGTTTGTCCAATTGGGAGAATGCACTCTGCAGAAGCATGCTGTCCTTCATTATTTTTTGCAGATCATCAGTATTCAGATGGCGGCAGGACATGCTAATGTACACTCTGTACCGATTCCTAACCTTTCATGACATTCCCCGGGTACAAAACAATGCACGATTTGGCGTCTCGGAGAGGGATGCTCCAAACTTAGAGCGCATCCTTTTCAACATTTCCAGAGCTCAGAAGATTTGAGACGAAACTCCGAAACAACAAACTTTTATGTCTTACCTCGGCGGCTAATTAGATTCATCTCACGCTCCATGTGGGTCGCCACCTCCGAGGTTGGAAACCTTTCATATTCATGACTGTATTCCCTCGTTACGTCAGAGAAAACAGAAGCTTTTATTTCCGAACTGAAACGTCGGAAGATTGCTGCGCTCGGCAGATTCTGGAGAAGTCTTTGAAGGTGAAAATCTGGTGTTTGTGCGGCTCTACTTTCAGAATCTCCCACATTCTGAGCCCTCGACCGTCCAGGTGTGAATGTCTGTGTGTGTGTGTGTGTGTGTGTGTGTGTACATCTTGGTAAATGTCTACGTACGCTTAGCTGACCTTGGTCGCTGAGCTCCCTCGAGGGCCGGGGATGTGGTGGGGGTGGGGTTGCGGAGGGGGCTGATGTTTCTCACTCTGCTTGTCAACAAGATTAGTTCCCCTGTGGGACCGTTACACACCCTGCAAACATGCCGCCAATGAGAAGAATTGTGTGACAGCTCGGCCCTTCCACGAACCCACCGGAGTGTGTGCGCGCTGCGAGCGAGGGGTTAAGGGAGTCGGGAGAGGATGTGTGTTTTAGAGCAGAAACAGAAGGGAATAACAGCAGGGGGATCAACGCAGCCAGCCTGAACCGCAGCCTGTGTGCGTATGCATGTGTGATACATGGACATGCATGTGTGTGTGTGTGTGTGTGTGGACGCCTGATTTCCACGGCGCACATGCTGAGCCCTGAGCTGTGCTTACTCCTGGACCTGGCTCGTCTGCATCCGTCTCCGCTCTCCCTCTCCTCTGCCCGGCTCGCTCGTCCGTCCCGTCTCCTCCGTCCTTCTTGGCGGTTTTGCAGCGCGCTCTTATCTGGCTGGACGCCGGACTCCAGCTGTGAACAAGGCCGACAGAGGGGACAGCGGGTGGTTAATGTAGTCCAGGCAGGTAGCTCGACGTCGCCTCCGTTTGCTCTTCCTCTGCAGAGGTGGAGGGACTGTTTTTCCTTTTCCTTCGGCCTTTAAAGGTCCCATGAATTCTAATTCATGTTTTTTTTATGTGTCTTGATGTCTTGTTGTGTCTTCTGGCCCGGCAACGACCGTCACTAAGTTGGTACACCCTTTGTTTCTTGTAATTTTTAAGAAAACGATTAATAGAAATGTTGTTGAGTCATCCTGCACACGTGGGCGTGTACTAATCTTTGTGCCCAACAAGATGTCTTTCCCTCCCACCTCGCTCTCCTTTACCAACTGTCTTTTTCATATATTTAAACTGTGGGTTCCTTTTTATCCTTCTCTTCAAGTTAAAGAGCAAAAAACAACAAAAATAGCTTCATTCAGCCTTTAAAGGTCCCATGAATTTTAATTCATGTTTTTTTATGTGGCGTGTCTTGTCCTATACGTCACTTATACGCTAGTTTCTGGCCCAGTAACGACAGTCGTTATGTTTATATTACGAGTTGTATTTTAGAGTTTCTATTTTTCTAGAAAACGATTTAAAGAAATGTTGATGAGTCATCCTGCACACGTGGGCGTGTACTCATTTTTGTGCCCAACGAGAAGTCTTTCCCTCCCACCCGTCTCTCCTTTTACCAACTGTGCATTCATTTACATCCTTCTCATCAACTTAAGGCGACTATAAAGAGCAAACAACAACAGCAACAAAAATAGCTTCCTTGGGCCTTTAAAGGTCCCATGAATTCTAATTTACGTTTTTTATGTGGCCTGTCTTGTTCTATACATCTAGTTTCTGGCACCGCAATGATAATCATTATGTTGGTACATCCTCAAGTTAAGGCAATTTGAAAGAGCAAAAATTAAATAAATAATAAATACAAATAGCTAATAAAATTAATTTAAGTGACAATTGGACTGTATGATTTCTTATTCTAGTTTTAAAGGTCCCATGTCCCATTTAGACATTATCGCTTATACACTAGTTTTATGTTGATTAGTGGTTACATTTACACTCCTAAATGTATTTTAGAGTTTATAATTTTCCCGAAAATGATTAAAACAAATGTTAATGAGTCGTCCTGCACATGTGGGCGTGTCATAATTTTTCTGCCCAACTAGATGAGATTCTGATTTGTGTTTTTTATGTGGCCTGTCTTGTTCGATATATCATTTATGCGCTAGTTTCTAGCCCAGATAGTCGTTATATTGGTACTCCACTTGTTTTTTTGTAATTTTCTAGGAAAAGAAATGTTGATGAGTCATCCTGCACACGTGGGCGTGTACTAATATTTGTGCCCAACGAAATATCTTTCCCTCCCACCTGTCCCTCCTTTACCAACTGTGCATTCCTTCACATCCCTCTCTTCAAGTTAAGGCGACTATAAAGAGCAAATAAATAAATAAAAATAGCTGGTAAAATGAATTTAAGTGAACATTAGACTGGATTTCTAATTCCTTCCGCCTTTACAGTTCTCATGAATTTTTGTGTGGTGTGTCTTGTTCTATACATCACTATACCGTTGTTTCCTGGCCCAACAATGACAGTAGTTACATTTGTATTACCATTTGTATTTTAGAGTTTGTAATTTTCCAGAAAACGATTAAAAGAAATCTTGATGAGTCATCCTGCACACGTGGGCGTGTACTAATTTTTGTGCCCGATGAAATGTCCAACTTTCTTTTTCATATTTTTCAACTTTCAGTTCCTTGTCATCTTTTTCGTCAATTCAAGGCAACTATAAAAGAAACTTTTTAAAAAACACCTCGTTATCATGAAGGACCAGTATTTTTGTATGAATTGACAATGTCGGTAAAAGCTTCTTCCCCTTTCCTTGAAAATGTCTGTTTACATCTATTTCTGACCCAGCAATGACGAACTGTATTTTTCTAGTTTGTAATTTTCTAGAGAACGATAAAAGAAACATTGATGAGTCATCCTGCACCCGTGGGCGTGCACTAACTTTCTGCCTTTCCCTCCTGCCTCTTTTCAAATCGGTGTTTTGTTTTTGTTTTTATTGCCCACAATTCTTTATTTTTTTGGTTTGGATTCAGTTTAATCTGTATCTTGTCAATTCGAGGCAACTGCGGTCGTTACGTTGGTTTTAACAGTTGTTTGTTAGAGCTTTTAATTTCCCAGAAAACAATTAAGAGAAGCGTTGATGAGTCATCCTGCACTAGGGGGCATGTACTAATTTACTGCAGGTTTTAGTTTAGTTTCTTCTCTCTTTTCTGCAACAAAAACTAAAACATAACATCTAAACATAGTGGACCAGTACTGTTTGTCAGACCATAATGAATCCAAGTGACCTTTGGACTGAATTAGCAGACGATGTCGGTAAAAGCTTCTTCCCCTTTACTGGAAAATGAGCCTAATCGGTTTCCCGATGCAGCATTAACGCACAAATTAGAAAACGGCCAAGGTGCGCCCTTGTGAATCGCTGTTAAATATTGCTCGAGCCCTCGTTGATCATTACGGAGCCTAAACATGTTGGTTTCCACATATTTCTACCGTTAAGTGTAGAGCAATGTGCGGAAGCCGTGTTCTCTGTTACTGCCTTTCTTTTCTAGTGCTTTCGAAAACGTGGAGAGCGTTGAAAGGGTAGAAATCCGATTACAGTGAGGTTAGCAGGTGGATGGAACCGTCCCGGCACATAAATCTCGATAAATTGTACATACGGCAAATAAATAATACAGCTTTCAAGGCGTCTGTGAAGGTTCTGAGTCGTCCAGGTCATGATTTATCCAAAGAAGCTGAGCTTTGAGGAACTGTACGAGTCCGGTTGCATTTCTTTTGGCGTTTTTTTTGGATACAGTTTTCAAGGATTTAGAAGTTTCACCCCATCCCTTTGGTCGTTATGCTAAGCTAGCATGCCGCTCATGTATGGATTGATCTGTTCACTGTCTAACCCTCACCTTAAAGCCAAGTAATCGCCGTAAAACGAATATATAAGCTACGCTCGTAAGGTTTTACGGTCAATATCGTGTAGATGTAGCTCGGCTAGCACCTCCCCTCCCCTCCCCCCGCAGCAGCTGCTTTAAAGACGGACGCATTTTTTTGTTTTCGTATTTATTTATTTATTTATTTTATTCCTGCAGCCCGGCTGAGTGCACACGTCCACGCTCTGAGTGTAGATCAGCCCTCAGTCACGGCCCTGTGCTGCAGGGAGTCCAGAGTGATGGAAGCAATAGTTAAACCATTAAGGCAAACAATTGGCTCAAATTGAGAGGGCGAGAGAGAAAAGAAGAGGAAGAGGAAGAGGGGGAAGGAGGGAGGGAGGGAGGGAGGGCGACGGAGAGGCTATGGCAGGAGTGGATCCACTCAACGACTTAATCCAAGCCCCAGGACACTCTCCTGCTGAGCTTTCACACGTTTGCGCACAACATCTACACACACACACTAAAGCTCTGTCTGCCTCCAATAGCACGTTGTCAGTGTTGGCCGGGGGGGGGGCGATGGAAGAGGCGCTCATTCCTTTATAGTAAGGAGAGTCACCTGCTTCCAAAACACCTTCAGGAAAAAAAAACTGAGCATGCAATCTGCACAAGACGTCTCTGTGAGCATTACGGCCGCTGGTGTGAAGCTATTCATTGTCTTTTAAGCGAGGCGCAGGGAGCACAGGGCGGACAGTGTCCCGGGCGAGGGAGGAGGCGCTCCTCTGACTGACACCGGCTATTGTGTCGTCTCCCCCCGTGGACTCGCTCAGTCCCGGCAGGCCTCGCGCAAACAGCCAACAATGAGCGATTGTCTCCGGCCGTTCCCCCTCTTTCTGCTATTTAGCCTCCACACATCCATCTGTGTTGGCCGGTGCGTGCGTCGTCAGAGGGTGATGTGCTGCAGTCTGAACCCAGCGACCGCCGCGGCTCGTCCGATCGCCTTCGCCGTCCATGTGCGCAAACATCAGCCGGCGATAGCGGCGGCGGCGGCAGCAGCGGCCCTTTCCCTCCCTGACCTGTCCCTTCTTTCCCGTCGCCCCCGGGGCTCCCTCGGCGGCCCGGGCCCGCCCCAGCGCCATTTATCGGCCAGCTTAGCGAGCAGCAGTTATCGCCTCGAGGACTGTTAGCGCCGGTTCGGCTCGTTGACTCCTTCTCCGGGTTCTGGCGTTTTATTTGACATGTCCTTTAAGTCCTTTAAAGAATTGGGCGTTTCTGCCGAGCGCCTTGGCTCTTTCTGCAAAAGATGGATGGCTCGCGTTCAAAGGTCTGGATGTTTTTTGTTTTTTCCTCCCTCCATCCCTCCCAGTCTCTCTCTCTCTCTCTCTTAATATACCTCTCTTTCCCCCTCCCTCCTTCCCTTCCCGGGTCTTTCTCTCTTGCCGAGCTTTATGGGCTGGTATTAGTGTTGTCAGCTAACCAAGCTTCGGGATTTGGCTTTGTTTTGTTTTTGCCTCTTAAGATAATGCTGCTTCTCTCTCTCTCTCCTGCCGAGAATAACAAAAGAGAAAGTGGAGTAATAAAACAGAACAGCCATTGACTTTGCTTTGGTTAAATTGGTTTGCAGCCATCTTAAATAGACCACAGGCCTTGATGGCGGTGATGTGTGTGTGTGTGTGTGTGTGCGAGGCAGAACGTGGTCACGCTTTGCCTCGTGCGTGCTCTCACGTCTCGGGCCTCGCCGTCGCTTTTATTCGCCGTGGAGAAATGTCGTTGTGGGGTGAAAGTGCCTCACCTCCGTCTCGCGTGCGTTCCAGTTGTGGGCGTGTTAGCGTCTGTGTCGTGTTAGCGAGTCTGAACGTTTACTGTACCGCCTCTGCAGCCGCCTAATCCCTCCCCCAGCACAAAACCCTCACATCAGCACGCCGCTTTATCCGCCTGCCGTTCACAAATGCACGCACAGATGCATGCAGCGGCGTGCATGGCAGGTCACCGTGCATTCAGGAGGTGTCTCCTCTCTCTGCGCTGTAGTTCACTCCGGGGCTTTAACCGACATCCTGATCCGTGGCTTCAAACGTCCACTTTTATCAAAGTTAAATGTCAGTTTACTGATGTGTCGGGTCAGAATATTACATTAAAAATCCAAAAAAAAAAATTTGCCCGCCTCAGGGGGTATCAATCTGTACAACCTGAATCAAAGCCTGCAAGGAGCTGCACAGGCACCAAAGAGAATTTTATTAGCTCTGACGGAGTTTCAGTGTCCCGCCGGCGACGGTCTGATTTTCTGAATATCAGATATCGGGTTTAGGTGTCCTACTATTTTTATTTTTTAAATATTTGCCATGTTTTTCCTTTTCCTATAATTACATCAGCTCTGTTCGCTGAAAATCACGTGTACCTAATTTAAAAAAATAATGGAATTTCTCCAACCCTGTGACCCCCTGCGCCGCTTTTTGTTTGTGCTGTTTACACGGTACAAGAAAGTAATCGGTAGAGTTTTTTCAGGCTATTTAAATATGAATTTTTGCAATTATGTCATCAGTAGTGACTGAAAAGGCCGACAGATGAGCTGCAGAGCGAAGAAAGCTGCATCAAATGTTACGTTATCTGTTTGTCTTTTCACTTTGGTTAAAGTTTAAAGGTAAATAAGTGTGCAACATGATGTTTAGACGTTAAACACAGGTTTTAATTCATGGTAAATTTAAGTGTGAACAATCCAGAGTTGAGTTTTTGGGACTTGCAGCTTAAAATAATCATGCAGCAGCGTAAGGTACAAAGCTGCAGGGCAGCACTGTTCTGCAGGAGTTTCAGACGACGCTTTGTTTGTGTCTGGTTCGTGTATTTGTTTGGAATGTCGAGTTTGCTTTTAAAAGCAGAAGCAAAAACTAGAAGAACTGAACTGAATTTTTAAATCCAAAAAGAAAACATTTTGTTTACTTTTTAAGTTCTTTTATAATTTTTCTTGTATTAAACGTTAAAAGGTAAATTTGCTTTTTAAAAGTGAAAATCAAATCAGTTTTAAGCCTAAAACTAAACTGGAAACACCAAAAAGTGCACGGACCAGGCCTGAGTGGTTATACGGGACTTGATTTAGTCCAATCTACCTACAGTTTAAAGTAAATATCACCAGGTGACGAGGCTACGGCTTCCCGTGCGAAGCATCAACATGCCGTCCTTCATTCTGATCCTAACTCTCCCTCCCTCTCTCTCCTCCACAGTAACGGCACGGCCGGGAAGATGAACGGGGCGCTGGAGCACTCGGACCAGCCGGACCCGGACGCCATCAAGATGTTCGTGGGCCAGATCCCGCGCTCCTGGTCGGAGAAGGAGCTGAAGGAGCTGTTCGAGCCGTACGGCGCCGTCTACCAGATCAACATCCTCCGAGATCGCAGCCAGAACCCTCCACAGAGCAAAGGTACCGACGCACACCGTCGCTGTTCGGTTCACATTCCTCCTTTACGTCTTCTCCTCGCTCCGTTCTGTGATGAGTTTGTTGCAGAGGACTCATCCAGGTACTCTGCAGACTGGCTTCCTCTCCTCACAGTCAGTCTTTCGAGGGGCCGTCCCACCTATTTAATGGCAGAGCAAATGATATATGTGCAAAATTACACGAGCAAACACATTTCGTGCACCATTTGAAGACAAAGACTCGCCCCGCCAGACTTACACAGTCAATTGTGCGAAACCGCGTGATTTGCAGCTATTTTCTCCCGTTCTCCGTTTTTTTTTTTTTTTTTCTCTTTTCCTTTGATGAATTCGTCAAGTGCGAGAGCAAACAATAGAGACAGCGGCAGCGGACGGGCAGACAATAGCGTTGCCATATTAACGGGCATCAACCGGAGTGGGTGCTGATGACACTCCTGATGAGACATGGAGGAGTGGGAGGAAAGTGAAGAGAGACAGAGAGAGGGAGGGAGGGAGGGAGGGAGGAAAGGGAGACGCCGCCGCTTCCATCCGCCTGCTGCAAAGCGAATTTGGAGAGAAGTTTAAAAGTGTCACTCGAAGCTAAGTGTGAATCAGAGTGATGGAGCGAATAAACGCTCTGATGGAAAAATTGAAATGAAACAAGGAGTTATCAGTTTTGGTCGAGTTGATCTTCATCGTGGCGAAATACCCCGCCGATGCTTTACTTAACGTTGCGCCAAATCCTCATAAATCTACAGAGCGAAGCCCAAATTTCATACAAATGTAATATTTTGAGTTGTCGGATAGATTGAGAAGAAAACGAAATTACTTCCGAATCCAGGAAGCGTGGCGGGATTTATATATTATTTATTTTTTCTTTTCTGCAGCAGAGTCGGGTGGTAGAGAGTTTGGCGCGGCGTGTGACGCTCATCGCTTCTGACAGCGCAGAACAGGGTTCACGTCCCGAGTCACGAGTGCGATTTGGTTTAGGTTACTAGAACACTCGGAGCACGGTTTGGAGGAAACATTGTGGGTTTGGTAAAAGGAAAATAAAAATAAATGTTAGGGGGAAAAAAGTCAACACATTCTTCGTAAGGATATAAAACGGAGTTGACTTTTTAAAAACCACCAAAGATCCCTTCGTTTCCCTTCCCGTCACCAAGTATTCCAACATGACTGGAAGAGAGTAGAGGTCCAGATGTGGATATGGTAGAAATTCAGGCACTTTTTAGATTGAATCCATGAAAAAAACAGGAACCTGCTCCCCCATGAGTCACCCAAATCCATTGGACCCATGCACAGGCTTCCAACCAGCTTAATGTTTCATGATATATAGTGTTTTTCTATCTTAATGCAACTCAAAGCACCTTAAAATCTTTCTCATTCACTCATTCATGCACCCACCGGTAGCAGAGCTTCTGTTCAAGGTGCTAGCATGCCATTGGGAGCCATTTATTGTGTGTTTGTTAATAAATTCATAATCTGGATGGAATTTACTACAAAAAAAATAATACATTTCCTCTGAACCAACTATTCCCAACGTGTCATAGACTGTATAAAAAGTGGACTCCATGACGGCTCTTCTAAAAGTGAAACCAAAGCAATTAGAGCTCCCCCTGGTGGCTGGCTGCAGTATAGCACATATAAGCTCCGCCCCCTCCATGTTAGCGAATGGGATTCGGGCCTTAAACTAAAACATTTAACTTTTCCAAGATGGTTTCTGGTGTGTTAGGCGGCATAAACACTTTTTAGAAACAGAAACTGTTTCGACCGACCGACACATTTCAGTCGACGTTAGGTTTGCACGCTAAAGCTGAAAACGGTTTGTGGAGGATTACACGTCTCGGTACAAAAGACTGTTTTTCTGTCTGGGCAGCACATCAAGCTCCACCAACCTCTCCAGGTGATGTTTTATGAGATTATTATAAGATTATTGGAAAATATTCAATATATATTATTGAATACAATAATACAATAATATTTCTGCTGTTTCACATTAATTTGGGCCAGCCCTACTCTTAATGTTTATTTACTTTTCATTATTACTTTCAGGTTTTTAAGAAAACAGTCTGGAAAATCAGGGTGAGGTGATAGAAAAACTGAAAAGCTGAATTAAATTTTCACGTCCTTCACCTTCCCGCCCCTACGCTCTCCACATCAGTCTGCTTTTAGTGTTTTCTTTTCCTCTCTTCTTCTTTCTTTCTTTCTCCCTGGCGTGGTCTCATGCCGACTGAGTCATACGAGATTATGAAAGCCCGGAGACAGCGTTCTGCCAAGACCCAGATCAACTCGTTGCTACACACCGACCCACTCGTCGTGTGTCTTTGTTTGTGTGCGTTCTTGGCCTTGAGACGACTCCTTCTCTTCCCACCAGCCTCTTCTTCTTCTTCTTCTTCTTCTTCTCCCTCGTCCTCTTTTCTCTCCGCTCCATCTGACGGGGCCACAGTTCCTCCTCCTGTCCTTCAGCTTCTTCACATCTCCCGCTCCGTCTCCCTCGAAATGAGTTGTTTTTGTGCCTGATGACTCAAGAGTATCACTCATCACTGTAACACAAAAATAAATAAATAAAAAAGCCGCAGCCACCTATTATACCTTACCTTTTATTTCTCTTACTTTCTTTTTCTCTGCCGTGAGGTGAAGTGTATATTAAGAGGAAATGTTGCGTCTGATTGGGCTCTTGCTAGCCTTGTTATGCGAAGGCTCTGTTGTTGTTTTCTCACAGTGAAGTAAGCCTCCTGGCCTCGTCTGCACTGGCTCGGCCAGGGGGAGCTGCGACGGCACCCTCGCCGGTAATTTCGCCGGTGTCAGGGAAAACGTGGCCCCTCTCCTCCCTCGCCGTGTTTATTTTAAATTAGCGACGCTGTTGTTTGAAAAGGTTCTCGGCCATTTGGGGCAAATGAAGCCACTCCGGCACCCCGGCGGTGACCCAAGCGGTGCTCTCTCCTTCCTTTGTAGGAGTCGCAGTTTGGATTTAAATGAGTTTGTTAGTCCCTCCGAGACGCGCGGGGGGGGAAAGAAGTTTCACGGCTGCAGCAACAAGCCACCACCAACTTTTCCCTTGAATCCGTTTGGATCCTCATTAGCTGACACTTCGGCGAACTCCTAGTCCAAAAAGGAAACATCAAGAAGCGAAGAGATGAAAACAGCAGGACGTGGTGGTAAACACTGAATTACAGAGTGAAAATTTGGAAAGTACAAGGAAAAACTTTAAATTAAAAACCTCACTCAGAAATTTGTGGAGGATTACACGTCTCGGTACGAAAAACTGTTTTTCTGTCTAGATATAACAGAACATCAAGCTCCACCAGCCTCTTAAAGTCGTGTTTTGTGAGATTATTATAAGATAATTGGAAAATATTCAATGAAATATAACTAAATTATCATGTAAATGTGAAGAAATAATAGCTACGGCTTTGTGTCAACTGAAGTTAGCATGCTAACCACCTGCTGCATGTCCAGTGCTGTCTTGTAATACCACTCCAAACCACAAGGTGGCGCCTTTAGTAAAGACGATGAAGAAGCAGTGCTACCCAACAAGTGTATTTCTTTTGTACAGTCTTGTGTTGAGCGTTAGACTAAAATGGTGTTGTTTAGCATCCCAAGCAGCCACTTTAACTTTTTCTTGCTCTGTCGTTTGGACAGAAGTCGCTATTTTTCATCTAATTGTAACGTATTCTGCTTCTACACCAGTTGATGTACGCTTTTAGTCTGTATTTTAACGCAAATACGTGTACATCTCAACATAACGCGATGAATGTGGCTTCTTTAGCGCTAAGGGTACAGCTCAAACCAGTACAAGGGGGCGCTTGTTCGATTCCAGACTGCGACTGTTTAACAGAAACAACAGTGACCCCGTCTGGAGAAAGAAGATACTGCATCAAAAAATGCTAATTTCTCATTTAAAATAGTCTCTGTTCAATTACGTTTTAAAGCTCAGCTATGCGTCCCTCTGGTAGCTGTCAGTTAGCATTGTTTGAGTCCAGTAGCAACAAGTTAATTAGGTTGTGAAAGATAAACCAAAAGCTATCTTTCCTTTAAAGGGGAACTACCATTTTTGTTGCAACCTGGACCTTATTGTGGATCACAAATATATCTTTGGTGTAATTTGGACGATATTTAGATCAGCGTATATCCATATAGTGGAAGTGAATGGGGCACCGAAACGCAGCCTATAAATAACACATCATCTGCCGCAAAACTCTTTCATTTCACCAATATTTTGTTATGATACTCTTGTGCTATTCCCCGTTGAGTCCAGAGTTACCCGTTATCTATTCAATTTTTTGTTTTTTGGCCAGCTGTTCCTCTCTCTGCATCCGCATCCTCCTTTCAACGAGCTTTCAACAGATAAATATGCAGCCATGTTGCAAAAAACTAGCATAAAGTAGCATCTTGGCGCTCGGAGATGACATCATCCAGGTCAGAGGTTAGTAGGTCAATCTACAGAGTGTAGAAATTAATGAAATGGTGAAATGAACGAGTTTCGTGGAGGATAATGCGTCATTGAGAGGCTGCGTTTCGGTGCCCCATTCACTCCCATTATATGGATATATGCGTAGCTTCGCTGGATCTAAATATCTTCAGAAGGACTAAAAATGACACCAAAGTTATATGGGTGAGTAAACGATCGTATTTTATGCCAGAAATAGGGTCCAGGTTGTAAAAAACTGGGCCAGCGTGAACAATCCCAGGGATGATGAACTAGCTTTACTACTGCTAAAATGCTAAAATGTGTTTCAACAAACTAAATCTGTAGGTTCATATCTGCATAGAGGCTTGTTTTGTCTCCTCTTGAAACTTGACTGGCTTCACGTCCGCGGCTCTCGTATTGTCGTGCACTATCTGCTTTCTTTCATTTCATCTTATCAACGTTTCCGGCTTCTTGTTGTTGTTGTTGTTACATTTAAAATGGCAGTCAGACTCGGGCAGGCGTTAGACCGGGACGGCTATGAATAAATTAATGATTAATTACAGGACATCCGAGATAAAGCCCCCGCGACTTAATTCGCTGCCTGGAGCGCCGCGCCCGGGACACGGTTTCTCACGTCGGATCGGCGAGTGGATATCTGCGGATCAGTGTAATCCCCCTCGTCTTATTATTGTCGTCACATGACGCTCGCGAGAGGCTGCCTCAGAAGCCTGACAAAAATAAGACTCCCCGAGCGAGCACATGTCATTTTCTGAATCTTTTTTGGCGTCAACAGAAGCGCGTCGTTTCCAAATCTCGTATTAGCTTGGAAAAATACATTCCGCAAATACTTTAAATGATCTCTTAAAGTCTGTTTAGGGTAGTTAGACGCCAAACAGTAATCAATCACAGATCACGGTCTGAGCTCAGTACGTCTTTGCAAGTTTTTTTTTTTTCGCAGTCGTGCAGAATCCATTTTGCAGTTTGACCCAGGTGTGTGCACTTAGCTTGTGTGTTCATGCTGACTAGAGCGGTCTGGGGAATATCGCAGCGCTACTGTTGGTTTAATGTGTTTGGAGTTAATAACCAGATGAGTGGATGAAGCAGGAGGAAGAGGAGGAACGAGTGAGAAATGGAGCAATTTGGCATTTTGTGCTGAGAGAGAGAGATAGAGATGGAGATGGAGGGAGAGATAAAGAGGGAATGAGACGGAGAGAGCCAGAGGGGTAAACAGAAAAACGGTCCTTTTTGCTGAAACACAACCTCAAGCGCCGTGACGGGTTTGTTGCAGAGTGTGTGTGTCATTTATCTTAATGATACGACACCGGCCACACGAGCCGCCGATGTCTTCATTAAGAGGCCGTATCTGAGCAAAAAGCCTCCGTGCACAGTTTGACCTGGAAATAAGTCAAAAATCTAAAAAAAAGTATCACAAGAAAAGGCCAAAGGGGATGTGGATGCGGCGCAGAAAACAATTTATTATCGCCATGATTCATGGTCCGTTTTTCAAATAATAGCAGCGAGTTGGCTTCTGCTCCGGCTCGCTCTAATTTTGTCACAGAGTGATTGAAAGTTTTTTTTTTTTTTATCCGCTCGTCCTGGCAGATTCGCTCATTAGCATTAATTAGCCTCTTTTCTTTTTTCTCTCGGCCGACATTTTGACTTGTCACTCCGCGGGGGAAAGGCGCAGGTGTAGTAATGATGGCTCAGTACCATTAAGTGACCGTGAACCGGCACGCACAAAGAGAAAGAAAGAAAGAAAGGAAGGTCCTTCTCCAGAGTGGAATGCAGCTTTAATTAGCTGTTCAAGCCAAGTCAATGTTCTCTGCGAATTTAGTTTTCTGCACTATTTATACTCTTAGATATGTAGCTAGCCGTTGAGCCGCTAACGGCACGTCTTAGCATTCTGGGAAACTTTGTTTTCTAAAGCAAGAAGCTTGATGTGTGTATAGCTAGCAGCTACTTAGCTCAGCTTAGCTCCAAGACTGGGAAAAGGAGGCAGACGCCAACCTGACGCCAACCTGATTGGTGACACGCTACGACTACGTGCACCCATTAAGAAAAAAGGGAAATTAGCTTTGTATTTAATCTTCTACACAGGAGGAAGTTGGCGACGTTATAATGCAGCTATGAAGTTGGCAAAGGGTGGATGTTGGTGTGGATGGATGGACCAGAAAAACCTACTAGACCTGACTGATCGGAAATGTGTCCTTCTAGATGTGAAGGACGTCTGTTGGACTTTAATTTGGATTCGCCGTTGGCTGAAGCTTGAGGCTAATATCATCATTAAGCCGGTAAAACAATTAAAGACTGGTCAGAGCTGAGCTTCTTACGTGTGGGGTTATGAGGCGATTGTCATTATTTCCATAATGAGTCAATTAGGAAGCCATTAGGAATAAATACCGGCCATAATATTATGACCACTGCCAGGAGAAGTGAAAAACATCGACCATCTTGTGACAGTCCAACGTTCTGTTGGGAAACTTTTGGATCTGATGCTCATTCATTGGTGTGGATGTTACTTAGACATGTAGCACCCACCTAGACCAGACCAGGCACCCCCACCCCATAGCAATGACACTCCTCGATGGCAGGATGCAGCCACAAAAACATGGAGAACATCACGAGGTGTTGACCTGGCCTCCAAATTCACTAGATCCCAAACTGATCAAGCAGAGGCCCCTCCCCCTCAACAATACTAGGACTTACTAGGTCATAATGTTACGCCAGATTAGTGTATGTATGTTTGAATATCAGTGTTTTAGCTTAAATTGGTCAGACTTTACTGAAGTTTGAACCAAGCAGTTCCTACATTGGCAAACAGTTGGGTTTAATACCGCGCACATACAGGCCTGTGTCTTCATTTAAAGTGGAATAACATCAGTAACAATAGAAATATATATATCTCACAGTTTGATATCGTCAGCAGCAGCGCGTAAGTGATTCGACCTACGGCCAAAACATTACAGCTGAAAAGACGCAGACGAGCAGGGCCACCCGTAGAAAATATCAAACCTTCAAATCTGATACGAGAGGCGACGCGCTGTCAATCAGCCGGATTGATTGACAGCCGATCTCTGGGGAAGAGAGCGGGAACCGCAAGACGCCACCGCCGAGTGTTTTAGCGCCAAAGATAGACACGAAGCGTTGCTCTTCAAGTGCAACAATGAATGCTGGCGTGCACCGCGGTAGTTTTCAACGCCCTGAACACAAAAAGCTGGAATCAATACCGGGGCCTTGAGAGGCTGTTATTCCTCTTAATAAATGTTTGACCTGGACTCCCTAAGATGGGTCAGCCTCGGTTTTATCTCCTCAAACCTGAAATATCATCTTGATTTCTAAAATGAATAAACAGCTCACATATCCAGCTGTTGGACCATGTTTCAGGCCTGGAGATAAAACCAACGCAGGCAGATTACAGCGTCTGATTTTCAGTCACTGCTCAGATCCAACCCCCCCCCCCCGCCCCTTTGATGCCACGTCCAGGGACCACCAACGCCCCCCACCCCCGTCCGACGGCAGACATCCGCTCCGCCGGGCCAACTGTATCCTCTCGCTCAGCTATGGCAACGCCGGGGCGAACACTCCGCCGTCCAAGACAATTATCTGCTCTAATGGATCCAGTCGAGACGGGCCCGACCCGAGACCGAGGATTTATTTGTTTCATTCTTTCCCAAAGCAGAGCGGCCAATTATATCGCCTTAACTAGGCGTTAGCTCTCGTAGCCGGCTACCCAGGCCCAATTAGAGAGCAGCTGCAGGTGGATTTTAATAGGAGATTGTGTGTGTGTGTGTGTGTGTGGATCCTCTTCCCTCTCTCTGTTTATACTTTTGCATGCCTCAGCGACACACAGAGTTGCTTGGTTATGAGCAAAGTTGCAGAGCTGGAGCCCCCACCCCACCCCTCTTGAGTCGGCCAGAACGAGGCTTTGATATGAAAGCTCCCTTGTTGTTGTTTTTTTGTTGTTTTTTTAACGCAGTGAGAGGAGGGGGGTGGGATTTGTGAAGGTGGGGGTGACATTGGTTCGTTTCCAACCCAAGTAACCAGTGGATTGTGTAGATTTGTGAAGTGCTGCGAGCCTGGACCGGCTCCCGCGTTAACAGGATTAGAACATCAGCCAAATGCCCGTCAGAGACGCAGCATTGTTTGAAGCCATCCACTCATCCGCTTCCATCTGACAATCTGTTCTTTATTGCGCTGTCAAACTCAGAATGTGTTTTATTTTTTTATTTTTTTGCTGTCATTCAGCGGGCTCTTTGACGCACGTAAATTATACACATTATGGAGCTTCTTTTAGAGCGGCGGCGGCGTTGGCAGGGGGTTGGAGACCCACGCAGACCCCCATGCTGGCGGTAATTTGCAGTAAAGTGTTGTTAATGCATGTCAGCGGTTGAGTGGAACCCCCACGGGTCAATGTGAACCGGAGCGATGGAGGTGAAGCTCTGAAGCCACCTTCCTTTTTCCCCTCTTAATAAACCATACCACTGCCTTCCTTCACTAACGTCTGAGTCAACCCCACCTCTTTGTGTGCGGAGCAGAGCAGCAGTTGGAGCAACTAGATAAATTTTAGATGCCAACACTTAAGTAACAGCAATAAAATAACAATTGTGGGTCAGAGCACCAGATGTTATTCAGTTAAATAAGCGTTGCCTGACCTGAATCCAGCAACCATTTACCTGTTTCGATCAGATGGAGCTGGGTGGTGTAAGCCTTTGATAATCCATTCAAGAGATCATTAGGGTTAGGGTCTCTCTGGTTGGAGAAAATCCATTCTCTCTGGTCCTCATGGGGTAAACATCAGGGAGGGACAGAAAAACGAGATGAACCAAGCTGGAATCCATGTGGACAGAGATGTTGGAGACGTTGGAGACATCTTGGTTCTACTCTAGCAGCTCAGTGTTGGAGAAAAAACTTCTTCTTCTACTGGAATATTTCAGGTAGACTCGATAAAGCACCACTTTGTCGAAAAAGACACATCTATCTGGAATGGCTAAGGCTCCATATGTAGAAAGGAGTGTTCATGGACCAGAGTGTTACTGGTTGGAGGTCCACTTCTTCTTCTTCTTCTTCTTTTGTTATATTTCTGGTAGATATAATGCTCCCAGAGGAACAGAAACATGGAGATAAAAAAACAACCGGTTTGTTAAGTGGAATCAAGATGGAATCCATGTGGACAATCTTGTCATCTTCTTCTACTCAATCAATTCAATATTGTCAGTAAAGTTGAAAAATCTTCTTCTTCTACTCTCATATTTTGCATAGATTTGAAAAAGCTCCATTGCAATTGATGTTTTAGATCATGTGTACACGTGTATCTGGGGCGGCTAAAGCTTAGTAGGTAGAGCGGGGTGTTCATGTGGTTGGAGGTCCACATCTTCTTCTTCTTTTGTTGTATTCCTAGTAGATATAACTCTCCACATGGAAAGAACCACTTTGATGAAAATGTCCTGCTGTGATTGATGTTTTGTATCATTCAAACACTTCTATCTTGTCCATGTACCAGATGGTTAACGGTTCAAGGTTGTCTTCTTCTAGTCCACTTCTTCTTCTGTTATATTTCCGGTAGATTCGACACTGCACAGCAGGAAGTACCACAATTTTTCAGAAAAGCTCCACTGTGATTGATGTTTTGGGGTATATAAACACATAGTATATATCTGGAAGGTCGTGGTTCAGTCCCTGGCACGTGGACCACATGTCCAAACATCCTTGAGTAACACACTGAACCCTGCTTTGTTCCCAGCGCCTAGTATAGATGTAGATGTGTCACTGTGACTATAAAATCCTTTGCAATAGGTAGAGTACTATAAAACCTCAAGGCCATTTAGCAAAGCGATATTTTTATTCCACATATGCGCATACAAGCCTAGCAACAATTGAAGTAGTCACGACTATCAGTTGACTGAGCTGGAGGACAACGGTAGGGTTGTAAAGAGCAGATGTGACCTCGGACAACCAGGCTGGCCTCAAGGTTTAGAGTCTGCTGCAACGTCTTTGAAAGATTTCCAGATGAAATGTAGTTTCTCGCCACACGCAGCGTCAGACAGCCCAGCATTTCATAGGTGTTTCATGATCTAGATCTGGAGCGGCACTGCAGATGTAGCAGGACTTCTTGTTCATGAATTCGCGTCAACACGTCACGTAAATGCAGCCATTTCCATCGGCTTTAATTAAACCATTGTTTCAGCTGGGACGCTGGAGCCCAGACTAATGGAAGTCATTTAAGTAGATTAGCTGCTGCTGAAGCTAAGATGACCCCACCCACCCATCCACCCTACCTACGGTGCAGCATGGGAGATGGGAGGCTCTCTTTTTAAATTAAGAATTTGCAAAGAAAAAAGAAGGTCACAACGAAAGTCAAATTGCAGGTTGTGACCTCTGAGGTTGGCCTAATTTTTAGAGCGAGACATGAAGACTAACCCGTAACACCAACCTCCTCTACATCCTCAAGTCAGCAGCTCCTCCCATGCTCTGCTGTCTTGAGCCGAGCAGCCGGGGTCGCCCTGTTGTTGCACGGGGCAGATGTGTTGACGGAGGCGGGGGGGGGGGAGTCAAAGGCCCCCTTCAACAGCCATGAAGCATTTATGAACCAGCATCTCCCTCCTCTGCTCTCTATTCCACTCACAGCTGCTGTTTATCTCCCCTCTCCTTCTCCTTCTTCTTCTTCTTCTTTTGTGCCTCGCAAACCCTCTGCCCTTCTTTCCGCATGTCCTCCACGTCCGTGTACCCTTAACAGCCCCCACCACCCTCTAATAGATTTGTTCCCTTCTCTCCAAATGTGTGTGTTCACATCTCTTTTGAGTGTCCCTCTTCAACAACACAAGCAGAGTGTGTCTCCTCGCTCTGAGCCCTCGTGGCCTTCAGGTAAATGTTTGCGTTGCGAGACAAGAGACACAAATTGATGGAGGGAGTTTATTCCGGCACTTCTTCCCCCCACTTATGTATGTTTAAATAAAAGGCAGACGCACTCTTAGAATATGTGCACTCTCATTGGTTTTCTGCAGGGTTATTTTTTATGTGCGAGCCGCGAGTGCGCTGACTCTTAAACAGGTGGAAGGGGAACACTGCGAGAACGTCTGCGGGTGTAAATGTGTGTGTGAGTGTGAGGTCCACTCCTGTGCTCTTTGATCCCCGTCTTGACAGCCCACCACCTGGGACGATCTGCCACATGCCGCACTGGCTCCGGGGCCCCGGCTACGCCGTGGGAATCACAACACAGCGGCTGACGCGGCGCCAGCAGCCCGGCCCACCCCTCCCCCTCCCCCGCATAATGTGCCTTCAGAATCGCTAATGCTAACACCAAAAAGCTAGCCCCCTCTCATATACAGGCACGCAGAAATCTCCAGCAGAATCCTAATGTACAGTGCGCGGCTAGAAGCCAGCCCTCATACATCCTTATTGGAATTGCTAATCACGCACATGGGGCCAAAGCTTGAACGCAGGTGCAAAAGGAATTATAATGGCATTATAATGCACGATTCTGAGGCAATAATAAAAAAAAGAAGCTCCCCCTCGAACGCTCAGAGCGCTACACCAAGTGTGCTGTGCATATTTAAAGAGCTGCAGACACAAAAATCAATATTTCTTTTTTTAATTTCGTACCCGCGAAATCTTTGGTGTTGAAGTGGTAACATCGGCCGCCACTGGAAGGCACTGTTGGCGTCTAGAAGCAAAAAAAAAAGACAACCGGGAAATGCAAGTGTGTCAAGAAAAACTTTGGAAATATTAACATTTTCAACTTGTGAATTCTGAACTTACAAGAAATTTCCACCAAGAGGGCGCCGTTCACGTAGATTTGTCTTATACACATGGTCAACACAACCTAATTGGAAAACAGCAAGTGGCTAACAAACGTAGCAGCAACGCAATTTAAATGAAATTTGTTGCGATGATGGATGACAGGCGAAAGAACCTTTGGCGGCGCAAAGGGGTTGGCTACCAAGTTGAACTGATCTCGTTTGGGAAACACCAACCGCGACTTTGGTTCAAATCACCAAATTTAGAGAGCGGCAAAGGCAAGAAGAGCTAAAACCATCCACTAGCATTGTTTTATTTTCTGCTCGTTTCACTCGGAAGTAATTTACATTTGCAACGATTGGCCATTGGCTACAAAGAGATGAAGCGTATGTGCATGTGAACGGTGACGGTTGCAGATGCATGTAAACCTTCCATTGATTGATCAAAAACAACACTGGACACGTGTAAACTTTGGGACCTCTGTATAAAAATAAGGATTTTGAATTTTGTAGATTTGAGGATTGGCACCATTCTTAACCACAATTGCTTTTTAATCCATAAGTAGACGAATATCTATCCAATAAAAACACAGAAACAAGTCTAATTGGATTTGTAGATGTTCCAATTTAAACCCCAACACCCCACCAATCATTTAGAGCTAAAGACTTTGATGCAACGTCTTCGATGCGCTCATACATTTGGTGTCAGTACTTACTGTAGTGATATCAGTGCTTCCTCTTCACCCTACCCCTCACCGAATTCTTATCACGATACCAGAGAGCAAAGATGATGCACAACTGCCAGACGTCTACACCATGTGGAAGGTAATCAGTCTGGTGACCTACATGGAGTAAATTTAGTAAATTCTCAGTCTGTCAGTCATGACTAATTTCCCCTCTTATCTCCGCGCGTTTAACTGGTGGAAGCCGGTGTGAAACTCTTGGTGGTAAATTGAGGCTGATAGTTGAAGCAGAGGGCTCAGGGTTTAGTGAAGTGACACCCCGAGCTGTCTTTCACGCTGCGGGCCATGGAGGCAGAAAAAAAACAAAAAAATAAAACCACTAAGCCTAGCGTTATCCCCGCTAACACACAGCCACTGAACCCTCTGAATCACAACACCAATCACGTTGCCGACGCTAGGCCGGGGGCCAACTATTCAACAGCCCCGGCACCCAGAGGACGCCGCAGGAATTCAGATCCATTACGCTCCCAGCCTCATCAAAGGGACTCGGGGATTCGGATGCTAAACCCGCTCCAGATGCTCACCGTTGGATTTCACTAAGATGCTCTGCATGGGCGGGTGTCGCGAGGGCAACGGAGCCGGCAACCGGTCCGCCTCGTTCACGCCGAGTCGATTTGTGCCACAGACACAATGGGGAGGGCGACGAAGCAGATGTAAACAACGGGGCTGTCGGCTCGTCTCGGGACAAATAAACGCACACTGAACTGAACGGATGAGCAGAGCTGGAGGGCGTGAGTTCAAACCTGGAAGGAAGACGCTGAAGCTGCAGCAGCGGCTCACCTGTGGACGGCTTATGCTAATGGAGATCCAAAATAAAAACTTTTCATCTAAGTAGCTTCTACGGTTCCTAAAGACCGGTAGGGAGTCAGGGGTCAAGGCGAACAGATGCTCGACAAACAGACATCACAGCTGCCTGATGATAATCTGGAGGAAGTTTACAAAAAGGCGCAAATATCTCACAACACCGACTCAACGGAAAGTCACGCGAAATCGAAGAAACCGTACAACTGGCCGTCCAGGAGAAGTGGGTCAAGAACAGGGAGCTCACTCGAGCGGAACAAGACCTTCAGAGCTTTATGTAGCAGTTGTCATGGCAACTGGTTGTCGCTATTGTGTCACTTCCTGTTTCTGTTGCGTCAAATAACTAAAATGACACTTGAACATTCATCAACATTGTACTAACTGCCTAAAATGACAGAAACCATCCTTGAAAAAATATATTTGACATGTATTTTAGTGTTTTAGTTTGACACAAGCCCCGCCCACTACTATAGAGGGGGTGGAGCTTATCACCTATACTGCAGCCAGCCATTAGGGGGAGCTCTACTTGCTTTGGCTTCAGCAAATCTAAACATTTTCTAACTCTTAACACTAAAACACCGGAAAACGTTTGGATTTTTTTCATTATTTATATTTTCCAGACATTTGGCTGTACCATGACGTGAATGACTGAGAATCTGCTGAGGCATATGCTAATGTATGTAAATCCATCTTGTTTACCAAGTAGGGGTCCTCGCAAGATCATTTAAGGTTGCTCGGCTGTCTTTTATTGTGTTAGCTCACCTTAGGATGCACCTTCAGCATCGTGTAGTCTTGATAAATGTCAGTCTTGTTCCTAATTTCCCTGCAGTTGCGACATAATCATGTTGTGAGTCCTTACCGTTGTCCAAACCCCGTGTTTGACATGAATCTCTGAAAAAAAAACAGCATGATTAGAGAGAAGTCACACCTCTATGTCTGGTCTACATGTCCTGCTGCTGGGACTGCAGCGTCCCAGCCCCGTCCCCCTCTGCAGGGGGGATTACACAAAGATTAACGAAGAGGCAAAAGCTCCCTCATTTCGTCCTCCTTCCTTCAGTTCAGACAGAGTGCCGGCGTCGTGCGAGTGCATAGGAAGCTAATTAAGCTTTGATTCGCAGGTTTAAAGACGTCCGAGCGTCAAGGTTGAACGTGGCCTAAATCTGAATCGATCGAACGGTTCATTCTTGAAAATCGCTGTGAGATTTCTACTTTTTTTAACGACGCGTCGATTTATCGCCGTTTGAACTGTTAAACTGTTCATTTGTCTCCCTTCCCAGACCTAATATCTCAGATTTGAACGTAGCGGGAGCAGTTTGAGCCGCAAATCCCTGGAAATAATTCACGAGAGAGCGAGAAACAAATAAATACTTTCTCCGGCGAACGAGGGATAAAGCGACTGCTCACAGATTACTGAAGGATTAATGAAGAGACAACTCCTTCTCCACCGTCTTCCCTTTGTGTCTTTATTGTTTTTTTTTCGTGTGTGTGTGTGCGCGCTCGACACTTCCTTCAGGCGTAACTCATCAGCACTGAAACGCATCCAAACGCTCCTCTCTTCCCCTCCGCTAGGATGTTTTGTCCTTAACATTCGCTCAGCGTCGCCTGCCAGTGTCGACAGGTGATGCCAAGCAGATGAATAGAGGAAATGCTCTTTGTTGCTCCTTATGCTCATCCCCCCTCTCTCTCTCTCTCTCTCTCTCCCCAGGCTGCTGTTTTGTCACGTTTTACACAAGGAAAGCTGCCCTTGAAGCCCAGAATGCACTGCACAACATAAAGACCTTAACAGGGGTGAGTGCGAGTCCTCGTTTTTTATTTTTTATTTCTTTTTTTTGCTCTGCCCGCTTCCTCCTCTAATCACACACTTACAGCAGCAGCCCGAGGCGGCCCCACCCCGACCTGAGAGAGGAGAGTGTGTGTCGGTGTGAATGCCGCCGCCCGCTGCCCGCCGTCGCCGCGGTGCATTTGCAAAGCGTGCGAGTGGCCGATAGCGCCGAACGCCGCGGCTGCCAGAGTTGGCCTGTGACAGAAAGTGCGAGCTCTGGAAGTGATGAGCGCACATTAAAAGTGCCCCGTGCAAAGCGTCCTCCAGAGGAGACGAGATTCATTTTCGGTGCATCTTCAAAACTCAGAGAAAACCCGAGCAAGAAATACAAAGACCACGCCTTAATTTATGCAAATGAGTTAACTGGGGCCACGTTTCACCGTGACATGTCAGTACTAAAGCAATGCATCTGAAAAGGCTAATGCTAACGCTAGCAGAGGAACAGTCGGTTAACAGCTTCACTAAACGTCCCGTGGTAACAGAGAGCTTCTACACCATCTAACAACACGCTGTGGAGAACTACTAAATGCTGTCGATGGTGCTGATGTGCTGCATGTTTTTATACAGGCTATACATATCTGCAGCTAACTGTATGTAGCACATGAGCAGACGTATTTAGGTCATAGATTGAGTGATGAAGAGGAAGTAAAGGAAACAGAGGGATGTGGAGGGAGGGAGTTAAGAGCTGATGCAGACATGCATGCAACACATCAAGTTAATACATGTGAATGTTGGAAAATGGTTCAGATTATTTATTGTAATCTACATTTGCATTACTGCCCTCTGCGTTTGCAGCATGCACGTCTTTCCTCGTGCACATACGATTAGTTTCTTCATCAGAACATCACATCTAATCTCTTCACTGCATCAGTTCCTGCTTTTCCTCTGCAGCCGTCCGACTACAAGCAGCAGTGTTGATGCTCCATTCTCCAATATTGTTTCTTCCCGTGGCCCAGGAGAACAATAGAGGAAGTGAGCCGCAGCCCGCTCGCACTCTCGCACTTTCAGCCCTGCGTGGATATTTAGAGGCCCCCAGATCCCTTCTGCTCGGGTTATTGGCTGCTCCCCCGCCTCTCTCCTCTAACTGGAATCTCATCCGTCGAGCGCCTGCGCCCTCCTACTGCACTTCTGTCAGTTGGAGCGGCTGATAGGCCTCCTGGGCAGGACGGGATTGGACGCCACGGATCCCACGAGAGCCGTCCGCCGCGTTTCCGCTCGGCTCCCGATTCGAGCTTTTTGCACAGAGTCGCCGTGTTAATTGCTGGTGGAACAAGCGTGTTAAATTTGGAGTGTTCTCCTGCACAGTGAGAGTTTGTCACTTATCCCTTGTTGGAGGTGTGAACCAGCCCGGGGGAGGACACATACTGCAGCACTTTCAGGATTATAGGAACATGAAATCGCCTTCTTCTACACCATAACACCCTCAGCTCTCTGTAGTCTGTCTGGTCATCCCCTCCTCCTCACTGGATTCTCTTTCCTGCTGCATCTCTCTGCTTGTTATGTTTGATGTCAGGTTCATGGAGAGTGGAGATTTGCTTTCAGGACTGGAAAGACGAAGCTCCTCAACCTTGAACGTATAATAACTGTAGGAAATGTGTAGTAACCTGACAGGAGATAATGTGAAACAGGTGGTTAGTCACTTTTACAGCTTGAGAAATCAATTTAATGCATCTACAAACATTTTTTTGATGAATTAAAAGCTGTTTGACTGAATCATCCACTAATAAACTTGCAGAAGATATTAAACTAGTCTTGCAGCCCTGAATGTCGTCTTTCAGGTTTGCATTTCTTTACAGCAAATCTGATTTATTCTTTTAAAATAACAGTAAAAGATGCAACTTTAAAGAAGAGCGTTTGCCGTAGTGATCGATAGCTTCATACGTTCGTTATCAAAGTTGCATCACGTCCATCTCTTCACAGCTGGACTGCAGCAACCGGCTGATGTCCGGCCGTAGTTTACTCTCAAGCTGAATCGATAGTGGCATAATGACAGATCATTAAGTGTTCTTTTTTAAAATGTTTTAACGATGGTTCGGCGTCAGCTCGGAATATAAAAGGAGGAAGGAAGCAGCTAGGTGCACGGGCTAAAAACTAAAACGTAATAAATGATGATGAGGACTGGTGAATTAATTGCCGAGTGAGGCGCGTCAAGACAAAAGCAGAGGAGGCAGAGAGAGAGGGAGAGATTGAGCAGGAGGTTAGCAGAGGTGATAGGCAGATGGACAGGAAAGAGGTGGAGTGGAGCACTCCAGCACGCTCGAGGGCAAAGCAATAAACGGGCCGCAGTTAAAAACCAATACCTGCTTATTAACTTCCCCCACTCTCCTGGCTTGTAAAAAGCCAGCGGAACAATGTTTGTGTTGGCACTCTTCCCCTCCCTCGCTCTATCTCTCCGTCCAAACCCAAGGCCCTGACGGGGGGAGAGATGCAATCAGAGTGGAGAGCTGGACGGGGGCCAAATTGGAGAAAAAGGGCAGCGGAGCCGCCGCCGCCGCCGCCGCCGACCGGCAGCCATGTTGGTTCAGGACGGAGCCAGTGGAACGGCTGCCTCTTTTTATTTTGAGGGCAATAAGCAACAGTTTTTTTTCCGCTTTATGTGATGAATCTGTCCCCGCGCGGCTCTCAGGATGAGAGGGAAGCGTCGGGGAGCTTAGGCGCCTTTGCCAGGTGAAAGCGAATCAACAAACGACAGCTGCTGCTTCTCTGCCAGCTCTCCGTCACACGTCTCCATCCCTCCTCAGCCGTCTCTGCTGAAGATCCGTCAGCGGCCTGACAGCCGAGCGCACGCCAAACGAATGCATATGCGATTTTACGCATGCAGAAGGCGCGTGTTTGTGTCGGCTCCGGTCCTGTCTGTCAAGTGTCAGCGATGCAGTAATGTTACCGCACAAGACGCGGCTCAGAACGGGAACTAAACGCTGTCTTACTTCTTGTTTCCACTTTTACCAGAAACAAGCGTTTTGGGATTTTTTTTTTGTTTATTTTTAAATCTCAGCTGAAAGGAGACGCTGATCTCTGGGTTTCCAGCAAACAAGGTCATTTTGAATAGAAGACGAGTCTGGTAACATGTTTTAACTGATAACTCTGGAGAGTCCTGTGATTGGTCTGCTAAGTAGTAGCATGTTTCTGCTTCAGTATTTCTGGCTGCTTCTCCATCTCCACAGCTTTCATATTGACTTTGTTTACATGGTCTTTAGTCTTCTGACGGCTGCCCACTGTCTGCACAGGCGCAAGTGACGCCAAATGACGCACTAGAAATACAAAGAACATGGCGGCAACGAGAACTTCTCACTTTAGGAGCGACAAAGAGACTGAATTATCTCTTAAACTAATGAAAGAACTGAACATAAAGACGTGTTTAGATGCAGAAAAGGAGCAGGAGAAGAGGAGAAGAAGGACGAGAAAAGGAAGATGAAAAGGAGGAAGAGGAGAAGAAAGACAAAGAAGTAAGAGAGAGAAATAGGAAGAGGAGGAGAAGAAAGAGATGAAGGAGGAGTTAGAAGGAAAAGGAGGATGAGATGAAGGAGAAATAGAATGAAAACAATGGGAAGGAAAGAGGGTGAGGAGGAGAAGAGAAGAAAGCAGAGGAGAAGGAGAAGGAGGAAGAAAAGAGGAAAGATGAGGGAAAAGAGAAGGAGGAGCAGAAGGATGAGAAAAAGGAAGATGAAAAGGAGGAGGAGGAAGGGGAGAAGAAGATGAAGAGATGAAGGAGGATGAAAAAAATGACCAGGGAAAGGAGGAAAGAGGAGAGAAAAGAGGATGAGAAGAGAAGAAAGCAGAAGAGAAGGAGGAGGAAGGAAAGAGGGAAGAGGAGGAAGAAGGAAAGTGATGCACCAGAAATACAAACAACGCGGCGGCAACGAGAACTTCTCACTTTTGCAGCGACGCAGAGACTGAATTTTCCCTTAAACTAATGAAAGAACTAAACATAATGACGTGTTTAGATGGTAGAAAACACTGCCGAACAAAAGACACAACACACGCATGCGCAGATAAGATGCAGTGATCGGAAAACAGGTTACTGGTATTTATCACGTACGCTCTAAGCCGAGATAAGCCTCAAAATCATGATACTAAAGACCATGTAAACGCAGTCTGGGATCAGTAAAGATGGAAGACGTCGAGGAGGTTTGGAGATTTGATTTAGGACTCGCCAAGTGAAGCAGGAAGTAGAAGAAGTAGCAAAAAAAAAGGCACAGCGCCGCCTAGAGTTTGGGTGGTGTCCTTACAGAGCGCACAGATATTAACGGCTCTCACCGTACGTAGGTTACGCAGTCTAACGCTGACGATCTGATTGGTCCATGAGATCTTTGCAGGAGCAGAATCAGTTCCCAACAGAGAGGCCCTGAGTTTTTTCACGTGCAAATCACCAAAAATAAATAAATAAATGCAGACTTGCTGTTTTAATCATCAGCTCCTTCAGCAATAAACCACATTGCAGATTGGTGCAGATTCTTTTCCACGGTGCCACCATTCTACGTCGCAGGGCGCATAAATCGGCAGGTGGGTTTGTCTGCAAAAAGAAAAAAAGACGGCAAAACAAAAATAATGAGTTGTGTCCGCGTGGCACAAACGACGGATGGAGCCGAGCGCTCCTCAAAGAACAACAGCTTTTTCACTGGAGCTGCTTCCTCCTAATGACGCGCTAATGAAGCTCCGGGGGGGTGGAGACGGAGTTTGTGCGTGCGTTGCCCCGCAGAGCCATGTGTTCATCTCTCCAGCTCTTAATAGCGCTGCAGCGAGGTCTAAATATGCTCACGGAGGCGCCGCCGCCGTAGCCCGTGTATCGTGGAAAAACATGCCCCGTACCCCTGGAGCGATGCAGAGCCATAAGACTGGAGCCCTGCTGCACGGTGGCGGCCTGATCCACGGCCCTGCACGGCTTTTTATGTGCACGCCAGCGTATGCCCCCCCCGACACACTTTATTGCATTACATTCTTTCACCTTTTTTCTTTTTTTTTTTATCCCCCCCCCCCTTGAACACAGCACACGCTGAGACGTGGCGCGCGGCCGGCGAGTTAAAGCCTGTCAGCCCGCCCGTCAGACAAGGTTGTTTTAGATTTTCCACTAAATTGAACTCTTTCATTAGCGGCTGACAGATGTCTAAACGCCCGGTGTCTCCCCCCACGACGCCCATCGAGCGAGCCCCAAGGCCGCTTGTACCCCCATCTGAAGCTGGGTGTAGGAGGAGGAGGAGGAGGAGGAAGGGAGGGGATGGAGGGATGAAGGGAGGAGTGAAAGCTAATCTAGGACGTGTCCTCTGGAGTGCCCTCCAGCTTGGAGAAGTTCACTCTTTCATCCACTCTCTCCTCTCGTCCTCTTCCACCACCACCACCACTCCTCCTCCTCCTTTCTCTCTCTCCCTCCATCCTCCTCCATCCCTCTTTTTATTTTGTGAAGGAACGAGGATGAAAAGCGCTTTGATTCGCAGCTTCTCTCAAGGATATTCCGCTCCGGCGGTGAGGCGAAGTTGCGTCGGTTGGGGTTGGAGGGCGTGGATGGTGGTCGGGGAGAGCGGAGGGAGAGAGGGGGGGCTTCATGCACGATCAGTCGAAACCCTCCCCCCCTCCTCCCCCCCTCCTCCCCCCTGTCCTCCACGTGGGCGGATCAGAGCGCTTGTTGAGCGTTGATGAAGAAGAAGAAGAAGAAGAAGAAGAAGCAAGGGGCTCATTAAAAGCCGCCGTCGCACCGAGACCACACGCACGGGTCCCCGCTTCCCCTCGCCCCCCCTTTTTTTTTTGCCGGTGAGATAATTAGTGACGCTCCGCCGCCGGAGCACAGGCACAAGGCACATCAAAGGGCCTCATGAAAGGAAAGCGTGATCTCAGGCTAGGTTAGGGTTTAAAAGCAAAAGGCAATTTAGAGTCCAAAGACACAAGCCGTTTAATCGGTCGTTTATTATTTCAAGTCGGCGGACGGAGCCCCCGACTGTAAGTGATAATGTGCATTATCGTTTTCACTGATGTGAGAAATCATATTCTTTCAAGCAGAGGCCCCCGTGGTCTGAAGGCCCCCGCTTTGAAGGGAGCTCTTTGCTCTGAAATGACGCCGGGCCTCGTGTTTATTAGGATTTATATTTGAAATATGGTTTGATAATTAAAATATTAAGAATCCAAATTCAAATACTGTAAAAGCTCACGTATTAATGCCTCACAGATGTGTTAAAGATGAATTAACCTTTCACCAATCTCATCCCTTAACAGTTTTGTGTCCCTAACTGGTTAATCTTATGGCTTCATTAATGTTAATTATTTATAAACCACTCATTAATACTGTAAAGGTAAAATATGACGCTGGAGGAGCTGGCACGCGCCGGCTAATGGGATTTTTCCACATCCCAGCGGCTCCTCTGGATTTATGAACGTCTTTTAACACATCTCTAAAACATGAATAAATTATCTGCAGCTATAAAAAGTCTTTCTTTTCAATTACAACAACCCCTTTTAGACGGGTTACAAAACAAGGCTGCAGCTTTATTAAACTTGTTTAAATGTCTGGCAATTTTAGAGACTTTTTTTTTTTTTACACTTAATTGACTTTGTTGTTTGATATTGTAGTCTTAGCAGAAGCCACAGGTGCAGTGAACAAGAATAAAAGATAATTGGTTGTTTAGATTTTAGATTATTAAGTTAATTTGACTGTTTTTCAGTAAAACATGGCAGCCGGACTCCTTTCTAAAGCTTGGGCTACACTTTTAGAAAGCATCTGAACTCCTTTGCTTGAGTTTCTCCGCGTGCTTCAAACGTTGGCGAACGCAGAAAAGACAGAAGGCGTCTGAGCAGAGTGTTTGTTGGAGGCAGGAGGAGGAAGAAGAAAGGGGACGTAGGTGAGAAAATGCATTTTCAGACCAGTCGCAGTTGTTGCCGGGCCGCGTTGCCTCGACATGTAGTTTCATTTCTTGGGCTATGGTGTAGGTATCCAGTAGAGACGCATACGTTTGGCCTGAACGAACAGGAGAGGGAGTCAGAACCGCAATGTGCCGGTCAAATCTGACGGGAAAAGGTTTCACGGCTCTGTCCTAAGTGATCGGACCGAACGTCTGCGACTATTTCACATTGTGGACACAGTAAAGCAAGAAAAACGTTCATTTGCATCAGTTCAGGCTATTGAGTCTGTAGTGAATCTCAACTTTGATTTGCACCAGTCCAACGACGCAATTGGCCTCATGCTTCTTGGTTTTTCTTTTATAAACTAGACTATATTATGGGTAGGAGGTAAGATATGCAGGGTTTCCCATACAATGGTAATACTGGCAGCCTCCCAGGGTCTAATTTGCTAGGCCATGGTCTCATAGCGTATTAGAAGTAGTTTTACATGTGCATCTCACGTTATTACGGTAATTTAAAGATGCACGCTCTTATTCTTTGTGTCATATACTGCATAAATAGTTTGTAGTTGTTGGAATAGCATTAGAATTAGGGGCCGGGGTCTCATGAAACTTTGTGGGAAGCACTGATGTCTCAAGAGACGGACAAATCTTTCATAGTTCGCTGTTTATGGCTTTGAATCAGCAATGAACTGTGCTAATTTTACCATATTTTGGTGGGGGTCATGAGATTTACTTCCAATTTATAGTTCTTAAAATGTATCTCTCCTTGTTTGATCTCAAACAGGATTCACTCCACCAGATAGAATCTGATGCTGTCGGCCGATAACCTGCGACGGAGTGGAAGCTGCTCCAAACGGCATTGATCAGCTCAGTAATGACTCCTGAGTCTAATCAAAACCCATCCATCATATGTATAAAAGGCCGGCATTTATCAGCCGTGGCCCGCGTGTTTGAAGAGCGTGTGTGTTGTCATTAATAGCGGCGAGAGGAGAAATGCTTCGCGTCCACGGCCTGTCAGTCGATGTTTGTTCAGGTGCGAGCCTATTACACATATCGCTGCTCTATCACAATGGCTCTCCTGCTCGGGCGCTTAAGAAGCCGACGAGCCGGCGGCAGGAGAAAGAGACGAGGCGGCTCCCGCGGTGCCACGGACCTGCTCCCGTGAAACCTGACCGCTGGAGCCGCCCAAGGACCTGGGAAGTAGCTGTAGACGGTGCTAAGCCCAAAACACCTAAAACGCAGCGGTGTCGGATATTAAATTTATCATGTAGTAAGCCGTGTGTCATCAAACATTCATGTGTTATAGCCTGGAGGATATTATGCAACAAGCTGAAAGGTTAGACCTCGGACAAGTGGTTCATAAAAAGGCTCAGTGGAGACGGCTGACCGGCGATTAAGAGCGGCACGCGGCTCGCTTTTAAAGACGCACTCCTTAGCGCGCGCGTCCCCTCCTCGCCTTTAAATCCTCGCAGATCATTTAAGTCCAGAAAAACAACAGTGGCTCATTCATCGCAAACACCACCCCCACGCACGCACGGACGCACGCAGCCGTTCCCACAGCAGTGTCATTACAGAGGCTCATTATCGAAATCAATTCAATTAAAGGCTGTAATTGCTGTAGTGAAACCCAAATGCTATCGCAAACAGAGCTGAAGGAAGGCAAACCTCATCGATGCGGCGACCCTCTGAGTGTGTGCGTGCTCTTATTTAACGCAAGAAATATTAATCGCTTGTTTCAAATTAACTTCCCTCACCCCTCTTTTCTCTCCAAGTTGGTGGCATCGTTTAAGCATATTGATTTGTGTGGCGGGGGGGTGGTGGTAAAGAAAAGAGGCTAGCTATGTTAAACACTCAGTGTAGTTAGTGTGGAGACGCCACGCAGCATAGCTAATGCCAGATCCCTCTGTCATTCCGCTCACACACATGCAGGCCGGGTTAATTGTTTACCGAGCTAAATGAAGTGGGGATAATGTAGGCTAACTGTGCGCTAAGCGCCGCTAAGACGAGGGATAATGTAAAGGACAATTTGATTAATAGTCGTTTGTTTGCAGGAAGGAGAGTGAGCACTCTTCGCCTGCAACCCATAACCCTTACCGAAAGTTAGGCGCCACCGAATCAGGCCCGTCAGACTTTTACTCTTAATTTAAAGTGTTGTGTTTTAGTAAATTTAAACTCCTCCGACTAAATCAAGGCACCGCCAAACAGATCTGGTTCACTAAATCTCTTTGATGTGTTCAGGTGTCAGTGTGCACTCTTAAATTCAAATTCACCACAATCAAGAAAAGCTTGATTTGGCATCGTTGCGGAAAGGGAAGTGCGTCCTTGACACCGCAAGTTAAACATGCGCTTCACACAACCCTAAAATGCCGACGACAAGTGGCTGCAAGTCAAGAACCGAAGAGCAAAGACCACGTGTGCTTGTTTACTTATGTCTGATTATATCGGTGGAAGTCGGAGCGATCACTTTGCGTTTTAGGAAGCGGCGCCGCCAAGCAGAGCTGGTTCAACGGCGGCATCTGAATCTCTTTGGAGCTTTCATCACCTCAGGTGTCAGTGTGCACTTTTTGATTCAAATTCATCGAAATCATTTGATCGTTAAGGAAAGGAAGAGCGTCCCTGACATGGCTCACGAGTAAAGGAATGTACGCACATGAAACTGCACTGGTGATAGACAAGTGGATGCAAATCAAGCAGCAAAGAGCAAAGACCATGTGTTTAGTTCTGATCTGATTATACTGTATAGGTAAAAGTTATCACTTTGTGCTTTCGGCCGGGTAAAGTCAGACTAAAGGAAGCGTTGCGTCCAGGAAACGGCACATCCGACAAAATCAAGGCACCACCCAACGGATGTGGTTCACCGTCGGCGTTTGAATCTCTTTGGAGCTTTGATTTGTTCAGGTGTCGGCGTGCGCTCTTTAATTCAAGTCCATCATGATCAGAAAACCTTGATTTTGCATCGTTGCTGAAGGGAGGTGCATCCTTGACATTGGTTTGCAAGGAAAGGATTGCACTTCTGATCCGATTATATTATGTAGGTAAAATTCAGAATGATCACTTTGTGCTTTCGGCCGGGTAAAGTCAAACTAAAGGAAGCCTTGGGTTCAGGAAACGGCATCTTCGACTAAATCAAGGCACCGCCAGATCTGCTTTGACATCAGCGTCTGATTCCCTTTGGTGCTTTGATCGCCTCAGGTGTCAACGTGCACTTTTTAATTAAAATTCTTCGGCATCATCTCATCGTTAGGCATGTGAATCCTTGACGTGGCTCACGAGTTAAAGAATGCACGCAAGTGAAACATCAAAGCTGCAAATCAAGTAGCGGCGACCACCGTGTACCTAGATCTGATTATATAGGTGGAAGTCAGTGATACGTAGAGGAAGTATCATCTGGAAATGGAGTCGAGGCGTCTTTTTGTGTTGACGATCGCTGTCTGGAGGTCATACGCTACACCTTGGCGGGTGTGTTTGCATGAGACACTCTCTCAGGTGTGGCTGTGTGGCGAGTCGTATGGTCTCGGTCACCGTTATTGAATCCCAACTGTGAGGGCCATCTGTCTGACTTTGACCCAGCAGCTCACCGTCACACCTTCAGAGGGGAAGGGAGGGGGAAGTATGTGTGTGTGCGCAGGAGATAAAATGAAAAGAGTGTCTGGTTCAGTATGTGCTCTCCCTTAGTTTTTGGCACTGTGGTTAATGCAAACTTGGCCGTTGCTTTGAAGGTGCCAACTGCCGGTGCAAGCGCTACACACAAGCCCCAAGTTAGTCCTCTGGCTTCCGGACAAGCCGACCTCTGACCTTTTAAGCGTCAGGGCATTCCTGGAAGACGAGCAAGAGGAGGCAGCAGGGGGATAATGTTAACCCAAGAGCGGCAGTTAACATTTCGGTTTCCTGGATGCTCTGAGAGGGGCTGCCTCGGGGTGTGGTAGGGGCCTTACGCTGCCTGAATGCAGACCAGGTTGCTTGGACTCTCAGTACACGATGAGGATATAAAGATAAGAAAGCTGAATGGAAGGAACGGGGCGGGGGTGGCGGGCTGGTGGGTGACATTTCATCAGCTAGTCCGACAGATAGACACCTCGCCTCGGCCAGGAAGCAGGGAGTGATTAAAGAGACTGTCCTATAACTGGAAGGTCGTAAAATCCATCCTGGCTGCCCACTGCACTCTGATCCCTCTGGTGTGATGTCGGCCTTATGGTTTCACTCAGCCGGTTTTTACGGGCACAAATATCTCCTAGTGACTGGATAAGTTAATCTTGCGTAACTCCAATGTTGACTTGACACACTTAAATCTCAATTTTCAAGTATTGTTAGACAAAAAAAGAGCTAAAAGGACAGAGGATATAGGACTTGTACTTGTCAGGTAGATTCTAAATGAATGCTAATGCGTCTATAGAGTAAGTTAGCAACTGATGGCTAACACATTAGCCAGGCAGCAACTTTAGAGGGTATTTTTACTCAGGTCTCTGAGCCAGGTTGACAAAAGCAGATGCAAAATTAATACTAAGGCTTCTGTTAAATGCTTGAGCAAGTGTTAGCTAACACGTTAGCCATATGGCAACTTTATGTGTGATTATTTTTTACAGGGTCCTGGGGAAGACAGAATATTCAACTTACACTCGTCAGATGGGCACAGACAGATGCTAAATGGTTGCTTTTTTATCAGAAGTAGCAACTGTTTGCTAAGACATTAGCCGTGCAGCAAGTTTATAGGAAGTTATGTGAAATTGCTACATTTATAGTAGGGACAAAAACAGATGCTAAATGAATGCTAACATTTTCAAGCAATATGCTTGTTTTATGCTTATTTTAGCAGATTTCAGCATCAGGAAGGCACAAATGGATGCTAAGTCAGTGCTAACGTTTTTATACAGTGAGTTGGCAACTATTTGCTAAAACATTAGCCATGAGCCAATCAAGTTTATACGATACTATTTAGTCAGGTTTCAACATTTATCAGGAAAACACAAACTGATGCTAGAACAGTGCTAATACAACGAGTTAGCGACTGTTTGCTAAAACATTAGCTATGCAGTAAGATTATAGGAAGTTAGGTCAGGTTTCTTAATTTACAAGGTGCACACAAACAGATACTAAATGAATGCTAACGTTTCTATTCTATCAGTTAGCAGCGGTGTGCTAACGGATTAGCCTTAAATCAAGTTTGTATGAGATTATTTTATCAGGTTTCAATATTTTTTAGGAAAACACAAGCTGATGCTAGATCAGCGCTAATACAACGAGTTAGCAACTGTTTGCTAAAATATTAGCTTAGCAAGTTTATAGGACGTTATGGCAAGTTTCTTAATTTACAAGGTGGACACAGACAGATGCTAAATGAATGCTAATGTCTGCAACAAGTTAGCAACAGTTTGCTATCAAATTAGCCATTGGATAACTTTATATTGATTTATTATTTTTGTTAAATTAGCTCATGTTAGCTCATTAGTTGCAGATGATTGAAGCTAATCTCGAGAGTAAAAAAAAAGTACTGTGGTTGTTAAACATTAGCATCACGGCGTCACGGCGTCTCTCTGTTACTGGCGTGAGTGGCGCCTTTCAGCCGGCGCATTAATATGTAAATGAAATGTTAATCAGTTGTCAAAGGTGCGCGTTTATCACGTATTTCACCGCGGCACACGCAGCGTGACTCAGTCGGTCTGAGATGAACTGTGAGGTTCTGCAGCGAGGACGTTCAAGAGCGCTGAAAAATGATTAAGAAAAAAACAAACGGAGACTCTTTAGTTCGAGTGTGTCATGTTGGAGGCTGATAATAAACCTCTCAGAGCTCAGATAAAGTTTTACGCTGGACGGTGCTCACCTCACTCTTCCTTTCCTACCTCCTTCGTTCCTTGACTGCTTTCTTTCTCCAGTTTTCCTTTTCTTTTTTGCTTCCTTGCCTCATACTCTTCTCTATTTCTTTTTTGTCTTTTACCCTTTTTGTTTCTTCCTTCCTTCCTTGTCTCGTCTTCTGTTGCTTCATTTCTTCCTTTCATCTGTCTCACTTCCTCTTCACCTGTTCTTACTTTCTTTCTTTTCTCATACACTTCCTTCCTTCCATGTTTCTTGCCTCCTTGTCTCCTCATCTTCTTTCTCGTTCTCCTTTCTTTCTTCCTCTCTTTCTTTTTCTGCCTCCCATATTTATTTTGCTTACTTCCCTGTCTCCCTCTTTCCTTCCTTCCTTCCATCTTGTCTTCCTGGCATGCTTTTCTTTTTCTTGCATCCTTGTCTCGCATCCTTGTCTCCTTCTCTTCCATCCTTTCCCTGTTTTTATTCCTTTCTTTCAGTCATTCTTTCTTCTCTTTCTTTATCATCCTACTCTTCTTCCTTTCTTTCTCTTTCCTTTCTTTTAAGTCTTTCTTTTTTACTCGCATATTTCCTTTTCATTTCTCTTCCTTACTTCCTTGTCTCCTTCTTGCTCGTCTATCTTTTCCTTCTTTCTTTTCTCATGCCCGTCCTTCCATCCATCTTGCTTTCCTTTTTCTTTTGTTTCTTGTTTCCTTGTCTCCTTCTCTTTCCCTTCTTCTCGATCCTTTCTTTCTCTCCTGCTTCTTTATTTGGGCCGTTCTTTCTTTCTTTATCCATTTCTTTCTTGTCTCTTACTCATCCATTGTTTTCTTTCTTTCTTTCTTTCTTTCTTTCTTTCCGCGTCTGACTGAATCATCTGATTCATCCTAACCGTGCGGCCGCTCCTGGCGACTGTCTAGCTCCATTTTCCTTTTTTCTTCCTGTTTAGTAAATCACGTTGCGATTAATTATTCTGCAGTGGCTGAGAGTGGCTCGTCAAAACCACTTCAATTAAAAGATTTCTCACAAACAGAACAAAAAAAAACAAAAAAAAAAACAGGAAGGGCTCGCTGCTCTCACGTCTGGAGGTAAGCAGCAGGTAAACAGGAAGTGGATGACTAACGCGGCCGGCCGCTGACTCAGCACATGCAGAAGCTAAATGCCAGCGCAGCGTCGCGTCGGCTGCAGACGCCGCGTCATCTTTACGGCGTACTTTCACCGCCCCTCCCGTCCCGCTGAGCGTGTAATGAATGGCAGACCGCGGCCGTGGGGCTGCCAGGCGAGAACAAACGCCACCGTGGGATTGTGGGATAGCGGAGGAGACTCTGGCTTTGTGGTTCTCGGCGGGGGAGCTCGCTGAGATCAAACGCGTCGACAGCTCCAACGCCGCCGCCGCCGCTTTTTCAACCGCCGGGCATTGTGGGTAGACAGACCTGAGGAGCCAGGCTCAGAGTTTTTGTACCTGTGTGTGTTTGTACATAAATGTGTGGGTGGGAGTGAATGACGGTGGCTGCTTTTTTGTTTTTTTGCCTTTAGAGGACAGACTTTGAAATGGATTAACGGGAAACTGACTTGATGTGACTTCCAGGTTTGCTTTGACATGACTTTCCTCCGTTTGATGTGGCTTCAGCCCACAACACACACACACACACACACACACACACATCCTCCATGTCTCTGTGTCTGTCCTTGTGTTAGTGATACTGTACGGAGACTCTGAGCCTGGAGGCCCGTCCATCCGTCCGTCCATCCGTCCATCCGTCCGTCCAGACTCTACAGTTTCTCCTCCTTTGTCTCCTTCGTGTCTCGTCTCGCTCCATTTTTCTCTCATCATTTCTCTGTCACTGTTTCTTTGTTCTTGGTTTTCTTTATTTGTGTCTTTCATTTTTCTTTTTTTTCTGTCTGGCTTCTTGCCTCCTCGTCTTTCTGTTTTTCTTTTCTCCTGCACTTCCTTCCTTCCCTGCTTTTCCTTTTCCTTTTTTCTTTGCTTCCTCATCTCTGACTCTTCTCTTCTGCCTTTTCTTATCCTCTTCCTTCCTTCATTCTTGTCTGCTCTCTATCTCTATTTCCTTCTTTCTTTTTTCACCTTCCTTCCTTCCTTCCTCCCGTCTTGTCTTCCTTACCTGGTCTCCTCCTTGTCTCCTCTTCCATCCTTTCTCTTTCCTTTCTTTCTCTTCTGTGTGCTTTCTTTTCTTCTACTCTTTCATCTCATCTTCATCTAGTCTTCAATTTATTTCTTTTCTCATGCACTTCCTTCCTTCCATTATTCTTCCTTACTTCCATGTCTTCGTTTCTTTCTCTCTTCCACTCTTTCTTTCTTTCTTGTTCTCTCAATCTTTTGTTCCAACAACTTTTCCTTTTTGCCTAATCTTCTCCTTTCTTACTCTTCTTCCCTTTCTTCTATATCTCTTTCCTGCCTTGCTTCTTCATCTCTGATTCTTCTTTCTTTTCTCATCCACTTCCCTCCTCCCTTCCTTCACTCTCGCTTACTTCCAGTCTTGCTAACTTCCTCTTTCACCCATTATTTCCTTTCTTCTACTCTTTCGTAATCGTTTCCTCCCTTCCTTTATTTTTCTTTCTCACTTTCTTGCTTTATTCCTTCCCTTCTTTCTTCAGCCGTATCTTTCTCTTTCTCTCGCTGCCTTTTTTCTCTTTTCCTTCCTTTCTTGCCTACCACTACTACATCCTTTCTCTGCTTCCTCTCTGTCCGTCTTCATTTCTTCTTCCTCCTCCACCGTTGACTGCCCCCATCAGGCAGGTTTTGGAACTAATCAATGGATTTATAAGAGAGGGAGAGAGAAGGAGGGAGGGAGGGAGGGAGAGAAGAGGGAGAGAAGGGGGGGGGGGGGAATAAAGTCGAGTTAGGATGATAAGGAAGAGAGCAAGAGGGAGAGAGTCGGGATAAAGGTGTGTGATAGAATTGGAAGATCAAAGCCTTCTGTCACAGCGTGACTGAGCCCAGGGGCATTATGGGTAAGACGGGGCACATACACCACCACCACCTCCTCCCTCCTCCACCCCGTCTGGACGCACACACTCATGCACAGACTCTCTCTCTCTCTCTCTCACGGCTGGTATTTGACTCTGAGTGTGATTGATACCGGGCTAGATTTGGAGAATCACTGTCATTCGTCTCTCCGCAGATCAAACAGCCACATAATCTCCCATAAAGGAAAGAGAGATGGAGGGAATAAAAAAAGGGACAGAGGGAGAGATGGGGAGGAGGTGGGGGAGGGAGGGAGGGAGGGAGGGAGGGAGGAGATGTGACAAACCCCCTCTTCATCTGTGAAGTGTTTTCTTGTTGTTTTTTTTTCTTCTTCTTTAAAAGAAGACCCACCGCCTTAAAAACACATCCATCATTCAGCTCCATTAAACAGCTTCTCAGGGATCGTCACGGCGACGGCCGGCGTCTACAAAGACAGGTCTAACCGTGACGCATTAGAGCCCATTTACACCTGCTGCATATCTGCATCTGGTGACGTCTGAGCGATGCATCAAATTGTGGACGCGGCCCCCGTTCTCCGGCTGCTCCGGATCATGGCGAGATCAAATCAGGCAGAAGTGACATCTGCACAGTTTGAGCCTGGAAAGGTCCCTGACTCTTTATTCTATTTGGAGCCAGGGCTAAAAGCCCGCAGACACGCACTTCCTCGCCGTTCGACCCGGGATGACCCGGGATGAACCGTGATGGCGGGGCCGCGGCGGAGTCTGGGGCTAATGGGAGGGCCTGTTGCTGCCGGGGCCAAATGTGAAGCCGTGCGGTCGGAGCCGAGGCGACCGGCTGTGATTTCAAAACGCGCTCGAGCCGCATGTTCAAAGCAAAAACAAGAAAGAACAAAGGTGTAATGCATTTATGAAGAATGAAGAAGGCGACAAAAATAAAAATAACTCAGATTTAGATCTTAAAACTTAAAGAGAGTAAATTAAAGAAGGTGACGAGTTTTTCTTGTTGTTCTTTTGTTCTTTATCTTCTCTTTCATCTTTCTCTTGGTCTCAAAGAAGCTTTGTTCCTGTTGCTTCTCATGTTTTTCTTCTTCTTGTGTTTCTTTAGTTTTTCATGTTCTTCTGTCGTTTCCTTTTCTTCTTCGTCTTTTTCAGCTTCTTAATCTTACTTTCTCTTTTGTCTTCTTCCTCATCTTCTTCTTAGTCCTCCTCCTTCTTCTTCTCTGTCTTGGTCTCTTGGTTTGTCTTCTTCATCTTTATTTTCTGTTTCTTCTCCATCATCATCTTGTTCATCCTCATCCTCTTCTTCTTTTTCGCCATCTTCTTCTTCAAGTTTGTCGTCTTCTTCCTTCTTTGTCTTCTTTATCTTCATTTTCTGTTTCTTCTCTTTTCTTCTTCTCCTTCATCTTCTTTGTCTTCTTCTACATCTTCTTAATTGTTTTTATTTCTCGTTCATCTTTGTCTCGGTCTTGTTTGTTTTCTTTATCTTTACTTTCTGTTTCTTTGGTTTCTTCTTCTTCATCATCTTTGTCTTCTTCGTCTTCTTCCTAAACTCCTTCATGTTTTCCTTTGTCTTCTTCCCCATCCTCTTCGTTTTTGTCATCTTCCTCTTCGTCTTGGTCTTCATTGAAGTTTGTCTTCTTCTTTGTCTTCTTCTACGTCTCCTTCATCTTCTTCTTCATTTATTTTTAACTTTTCATTCATCTTGTCTTATTTATCTTCAGTTTCTTCTTCTTCGTTGTCTTCTGCTTCCTTATTTCTTCCATCTAATCCTAGTTCTAGCATTTTGACGACCATTGTTCTCTAACGCCACCTCCTGGACTGAAAGGTTCATGTGCAGCTGCCTCCCTCGTAAAAGTAAAACGCGCCGACGATAAACGCTCATAAGTCCTGTTTGTGACTGACGGACTGTTTTGTCTTCTTTTGTCTTCCACAGATGCACCACCCGATTCAGATGAAACCTGCAGACAGCGAGAAATCTAACGGTGAGTGGCTGCCGCTCGTAACGCCGGGGGAACGCCGGTATCGCTCACATGCATCTCTGAATTCGCTGGGTAATAGCTATATCAGCCGTGTGTTTGCTCGCTGCTTGACTGGCGGACAGGAGCAGATACTGAGGGGAGGGAGCGGGAGATGCCGATATATATAAACATATTCTTCTTTGTGCGATGAATTATTGAGGTGCTTCGGAAGGAGGTCGGTGAGAGTTGAATCGTTTCGGCCTCGTGGTGAACCCGCCGCCGTCCCTCGTGGCCGCCCGCCCATACAAACACGCCGTATGCACTCGGCCGCTCACGCACAGTCGCCTTAATGCATCTATTTTACTCGCACGCTGTCGCACAGCCCGTCCTCAGATCACCCCGCTGCCAAACTACATATTGCAGATCCAGTGCTGAATTGATTTCCTATACCGAGCCTCCTCCTCCTCCTCCTCCTCCTCCCCGCGCTCCTTCTCACTCTAACGAGGAAGCCGCTGGACAGTATCTACCAGAGGAAGTTTCTGTCAAGGATATTATTCCACCTTACTGCCAGCAAATCCAATTAAAAGACAGCGATGGTGTGTTAGCCCATTAACACACTGAGTCAGCCCGTGTTAATTTGTTTCTAACCCAGTCCCTGGGTGCCTTGTGCGAGGTCTTGCACAAGGTTGCATGTAGGGAGTTGAGGTAGTTTCCTGCTGAAGGCGCGTCAGACATGGACGTAACAATGGTTTGACCCAATCCCTGGTCCTGGCTGCCCTTTTTTGGTCGTGAACTGTGAGCCTAGAGACGGAATAACACCCATCAACCCTCACGTCGCGAAATTTGAAATTGCAAGAGAGAGAAATCAATGGTTTCGCAAATCTAGACAATGTCTTTTCTCGTAGATGTTCTAGTAGATTTAGATCCTAAACGTTGTGAAAGTTTCTAATCTGTTAGATTTGTTACTGTAGAGAAGCAACGTTGGGACCATGAGGTTAGTGGTTCAGTGCAAATCCCTGGGCGCCTTGCATGGCTGCAAACTGGACCTTGCAGGTCTTCCTCCAGTTTGGTCTTCATCTTCTGCAGCTTCCCGTTGCTTCTCTTGTTTCTCTTCTTCTTGCTCGTTTCATTCCGTTTCCTTAACTTCACCTTCATTCCTCTTCTTCTTCGTCTTCTTTGTGTTTTCGTCTTGCATGGCTGCAAGGTGCAATGCATTCTTGGTGCAGTAGGTATTTGATGGACCATCCAATAGATTGGACCAATCGCTACGCGTCTCTAGCCCTCTGGTAACTTTTATGTTTTTCGGTCAGAGACTGTTGGTAAAAAAAGCAATTCTCACTTCTTTCACTTGGACTTTGAGTTTGCAAGAGGGAGAGACGAACGTTGTCTCCAACGGACGTTAAAACACACACCTGTCACATTAAAGCTGCCCGCTGCAAGCTAAAGGAGTCAGTTATAGTTTAATGCATGTTTGTTTTTTTGTCTTTATTGGACAATGAACGGTGAAGACAGGAAACATGGTGAGAGAGCCACAGACGTTGCAGGCATACGCTGCATTTAACAGCGGTCGGGTGAGGTAGAATAAAGTTTGATTTCAGGTTCAGGACTTCTCTGACATTTTGAGTCCATCCCGGGCCGGGAGATTTTTTTTTACGTAACCCTTGGTCACTTCAGTTGTTTAATTTGACCACTACTGTCATTTTTCTTGAGCGGGCGGCGACTACATTCTGCTACCGAGACGCCTCTTTAGGATTCATATTTGACCGGAAAAATTGAGGTTTCCACTCTCGCATGCGGGATGAGTCACCAGGAGTCATGAGTCTGGAGGAATATTTTAACAGGAAGCAGGAGGAGATCAGATTTTGACGCAACTGTACTTAGAATCACCAATGAACCTAAGCAGCATGTCTTTGGACGGTGGGAGGACCCTGGAGAGAACCCACGCAGACACAGGGAGAACATGCAAACTCATGCTAAGTCGCCCAAAAGCACAGTTTCCCGTTTGTCCGTGCAAAGTTCAGGTTTGTGGTTCGGCTTTTATCTCCTCTTCCGGCAAAGCAACGACGTCTTAAACACGGCCTCTCTTTCTCTAACAGATTCAAGGCCCAGTTTTTAATAACTTCTCTTCGATTCAGTAAGGCTGCGGCTCAGGTTGTCCTCTGTCCTCTCGCTAAATTCATTTCCAGCTGGTTAAATATAAGAATAGGAAGTTTTATTTTCATTGTCCGGTAAATGTAGTAAATACAACAGGAAAGAGAAGCGTCGTTTCATTTTCATGGCAGCAAAAATAAAAAAAAATAAAATGATTTGTTTTTATTTAAAAATATTTCCCCGTGACCTTGTGTGACCGAGCTCAGGAAACCTCTGCAGCATATTTGTGAAAATTTGGCAAATTATTTGCATGGCTTAGTGAGAAAATTGTTATTTTTTTTGTGGCAATTTGGACGAAGTGACCCTGAACGCTTCGTAATCGAGCCGAGTATGAAAACACTATAAAAGCGTGATTGAGGGAAGTTTTAAACGGTGTGTTTTTGTTGTTTTTTTTTATACTTCTGGCTGAATTGCACACATGTGGACATACGCTGTCCACTACAGCGGGATGGAGGGGTGGAGAAATGAAGTGGCGGCGGAGGAAATCCTCATAAAAGTCATCGTTTGCGCCGCGGAAATAAGGCAAGATATGACTTTATGACCATCAGGGATGGGACGGAACTTAATAAAGGAGCCGCTCACGGCCCGAATGGTGAAATACGGGCTGGAGCGTATGCTGCATATCCATCCACTTAATGATAATGACCTTTAATAAACCCATTGTGTAAGAGTATGGCCGCTCTGAGGCTGGAGTAGCTCGCTCTGGTGGCGGCATGGAAGACGGAGACGTGTCAAAGAAACGTTCCTGGTAAACATTTTTTCCTTAAACCTTTCTTTTGCTTAATGTTGCCGACAATCAGCCAATCCTGCCCCCGGTTTATCCCCGAGTGAACGCGGAGCCCCGATCGTCCCGGAGCCCCGGCTCCCGGCGCCTTATCATCGCGCCCGCCTCGTCCGAAAGAACAGAAACAGTCAATTGTAGCGATATCTCCTCGCTTTCTTTTCTATCGACGCCGAGTAAATTAATTACATTGCTGTTAGACTTGTGGTAATCTTTCTCTGGAGTGATGCTCGCACACATAAACACACATGAACACACACACACAGAGAGAGAGTGTACAAAGGAGTTAAGGCTTTTTGAAGCAACACTTATCTTGGCAGCGCATCCCGACGGTTTGTCTTTTAAACACACAAACAATTCAAACAGCAAAATAAACAAGTGCGCTATTGATTTCCCAGAGTGCAACAGACCGCTTATCTCTTTCGCCTCGCGGTAAGAGCTGACAGTTTCCTCATTAAAAATGAATTGGATTAGCATTACATTGAAAGTGGAGGGAGCACACGAACGAACACATTCGCTCTGATTCAAACTTAACCTCGCCCCGCCGCCATCCGTAACGCGGGTTTCTTGGTGCTACCTGCAGCCAGTTCCTCGAGATTGCACCGGAGAAGGAGGGATTGTGTCAGGGAAAGGGAGGGAGGGAGGGAGGGGTGGATCCGCAAGGGAGGAAGGAAGGGGGGAGGAGGACGGAGGGAGAGGACGAGCCGCGGCGTCTTGGCGAGCAGTCGGCGTTGAAGTGATAATGAGACATTGATCAGAGCGGCGCAGATGGCATGATGAAATACGTGAACTCTGTCTGTCTGTCTGTCTGTCTGTCTGTCTGTCTGTCTGTCTGTCTGTCTGTCTTCACCCCCCGTCCACCACCGCCGCCGTCGTCTTCCTTTCTGTCCTTTCTCTCCGTCTTTGATTCTTTCTTTCTGACTGCCGTCTTTTGTTCTGTCTCATTCCATTTTTTCCACATTTAGTTTTTGGTTTTATTTTTTATTTTGTCTCTTTGTTCTGACCGAGCTTCGTGTATCAGACAGATTAAAGTGAAAAAAAATAAAAAATGCATTCAGTAGTTATACACCAATCAGGCCATAACATTATGACCACGTCCTAATATTGTGCAGGTCTGACTTGTTGGTGACTCATCAGAGAATGGACATGGACCTAAGGCCGGGCTGTATGATGCTTTAAATCCTTTGACTCAGCTCCATCTCAAACTGCACAACTAGATCGCTGAGTTCACATGTTCTCACACTATACGGTCAGATGCGACTTGGCTGCTCAAACTGTGCGTCCACATGTAACACATGTCGGACTTTTGTATCCGGAACTGCAACGGGGTTGCTATGGGGTGGGGGTACCTGGTCTGGTCTAGGTGGGTGCTACATGTCTAAGTAACATCCACACCAATGAATGAATGAAAGGTCCAGAAGTTTCCCAGCAGAACATTGAATTGTCCCAACATAGGGTCATAATGTTCTGGCAGATTTCTTACGTATTAAAGTCATGCAGAACCGTCCTCCGCTCATTCACACTGTTTTTAATTTTTTCTCTTCTCCTCCCCAGCGGTGGAAGACAGGAAGCTGTTCATCGGCATGGTGTCGAAGAAGTGCAACGAGAACGACATCCGGGTCATGTTCTCCGCGTTCGGACAGATCGAGGAGTGCCGGATCCTCCGAGGGCCCGACGGGCTCAGCAGAGGTACCTGTCGCTCTGACTCACTTTTCCATCCTGAGCTCAGTGCTCCTCACGTGAACACTGACGCCCGGGCGGTCTCAACCGGTCGGCTGCAGTTCATCGGAAACCAAAACCGCTGTCGGATGAATCCTCGCAGGCGTTCGCCTCCAAGAGCTGGCTGGTTGAAGATAGTAGATGTAGAGATTAGAACGAACTTTTAGGTCATGAGGAAGTAGAATCCAGGAAGCAGTATGTTTATTTTTTTGTAGAAATCTGTAGAATACACAATGAGATTTCACTTTTTTAAATTCTCCATAAAACATCTTGCAGGGCGCTGTTTACTCGTGCATATTTAGACTTTTTGATTCTTCTTCCTGCAAAGCACATTCTGCAGGAAGTGGATTTTTCATTGGACGCAGAGTTCATCGACGCCCCCTAGTGCAGGATGAGTCATCAGCGTTTTTCAGGAAATCAGAAACTCTTAAAATACCAACGAGACCTCCTACGATATGACTTTAATGTTAGCGTTCAGGCAAACATGGAGCAGGACACTGACGAAAACGTTTATTTTAATTTCCTGCTGCACTTTAATGTCGTCATCAGGCTAAAACTTCAAACCGTATATGGTTTCTGAGAAGATGTAGGATTAATCGTTTACTTCCCAGAGCATAAGTGCATCGTTTAGCACTTCTAACTTTCAGATAAAGCCAAAAAAATACAGAAATCGTAGCAACGATTTAAAAAAAAAAAAAAAAAGGTGCAAGAAACTAAACAGCAGCACCAAAAAAAGTAGGACATAACAGGTGAATCTCTTTTCCCTTGATTCCAGATATAAATATATATATGCAGCTCAAAACCTCTGCAGGATACGACTGTAGCATGGCAGCACCAAAAAACTGGAGGATGAGTAAAAAAAAAAGGCAGCTGGGCTCGTAGAGATTGAATCAGACGCTGTTTTCAACCAGCCGCTTCTTGGGAGGAAAGACATTTCCCTCCAAGGTCTTGAAAGAGTTGAGAGGTCAAAGTATAAATGAACTGGAGCGACGTCTTTGAGGCCGCCGTGGCCACTGTCAATACATGCTTCTCCTTTTTTTCCGCTCTATATATCTCTTTTCCACTCCTCTCTTTTTTTCCTCCCCTTCTCGCTCTCTCAGCCTCGGCCTCCTCCTCCTCCTCCTCCCCCCACCTCCTCTTCCTCTGACCCTCCATTCGCATCCTTCACCTCCCCTGCAGTTTAGCCTCGGCGTAAGCCACTCCTAAGCTCTTTACTTCTCGCTATACGAGTCAAGAGATGCTGCTGCTTTTTCTGGAGCTGCAGCCGAATGCAAAGCCTTGGTTTGGGGGTCTGCAGTAACCACAGCTCAAATGCAAAATCCACACATGAGAGAGAACTTGATGAGTCTACAATTGGCAATGTTGGACCGGGCTCGTGTCTTCCCGGGTTCAAAACTGCCGCTCTCCTTTCCTGCTCTCAGCTGGCGAGGAAAGTGAGCGGCGATTTGGCTTCTCCGAGACCCAGCGGGAGGTTGCTCCAAAGTCACGGTTCGGTAACGGGCCAATAATCTGACCACAAAAAACAAAATAATCGGCTCCGTATGTCAAACTGTAAAGTGCCTGTCTTGATTTTGGAGTTGTGTCCACAACAATCAAACAAACCCGACAATTTAATTCCTGGCGAGTTTGCTTCTGCTAATTGGCGCGCATAAGGTACTCCAAAGAAAGCGCTCCAGGGACTGCTTTAAAAACCACAAAGAGGCTCGTTAACAAGCTGTCAAATCCGTTTTTTAACCATTTGTCGTCATCTTGACCGGCGCAAGGGTTTAGGATTTAAACTGAACGCTCGAAAGCGCCTCCGTGTGGTTGAGCAGGCCGGACGCCATCCATTCCAGCGTCCACGCACCAGCCTCATCTCGTCCCATCCGTCCCATCTCAGCTGTTGTCCCCAGCTATAAATAGCCGACACAGTAGCGTACAGTACAGACCCACCATCCTCCCAACCCTCCCCTGCCTCCTCCCCCACTCGCCCCTCGTCCCAATCCCCTGTGTGGTTTCTATGTGCTGAGGAGATGGAGGGGCTTTTGCAAATCTCTGTCCTCCTCTTCCTCCTCCTCCTCCTCCTGTCACATGAGCTGTCACTGTCACCGTCACGCAGGTTCCACGTGGATCTGTCGGCCATGCATTTATTTATTTTCTGTGCTCGTCGGATGTTCTGGATGTCTAATCGTTCGACTCGAGTCTTTATTTTGTGCCTTTTATTTCTATCTTTCTCTCTCTTTCTCCTCAAGGTTGTCTCTATCTAAAAACCAATCTCTGCCTCGAGTTAAACTACTCAAACTCCCATGTTCCTTTGCTCCTTCAAACAGCCCCGCCCTCCCTGTCGCTATATATTCACCCTGGCTGTCCTAGAATCCTCTCCTGCATCAATTTGTCCTATTTTTTTATATATATATCTTCCCGCATCTGCCTCCTCCTCTCCATCCCATTTCAGATCCTCTCTTTTGTCCTCATGAATATTTCAGACGCCATGGCCAAATTCTCATTTCTGTTAGATCTAATATAAACCACTTAGCTTTTGATGCAAGTCAAAGAGGAAATGCCGCCAGTCCAAAGTTGGGTCCTTGCTCCCGTGCAACCACGCCTAACCAGGTTGGACGTAAATAGGTCTTTATGGATTTTTATGTTTCCCGCAACTCCCAGAGGAGCCAGAGTCCCACCTAGCTTCACCACTGAGCTCCTATTAAACCACGGTATCAATCAGAAGAGAGCTCCGCCATCCCGCTATTAATAAAATATGGATCACACCACCAGTGGATGGCTGGGCCTGGGGAGCTACCCTACTTTCATTAAAGGACTGTTTGGTTCTCCGCTGACGACAGAATGCGGCCCGTGAGGTATTTTTAGCCGCTCAAGCCACGTCCCGTCCCTGTGGCGTGAAAAAAAAAAATAATGCAAAAAGTACGGCTTCAGCTCTCAAGTGCTTTCTCATTAACAGCTCCGACATTAATGAATCAATGTTCAGGCGCGGAGGAATTTGTTATTTAGAGGCGTCAAGCTGCAAAAAAAAAAAAAAAAAACAAGCTAAAGATAGGATTTATTCCGTCTGCCAGCCCGGAAACGAACCCACGAGTCTCCCCGTTCGATGACAGCTGATGGTGATGTAGCTGACAGGTTTTATAAATAGAGTCAGGACCTATCAGGACCAGTGCGGAGGTGCTAACCCAAATGGATGCACCCTCCAGATCTGATCTAGTTCTGGGGCAGCTCTTCTCTGCAGAGGATGGCACCACTTCCTGGTAAATAAGCGGTTAAATGACAGATTGCGGCCCGTCTAAAATAGACAGTCCCCTGAATCAGTTGAAAAAATGACCCCCTTCTTTTTTTAAATGAATGTCCTATCTAGAGTGTTATCGGTTAGCACAGCAGGATGGAAATGTAAAGGACAGTGTGCTCGCCAGGTCAATGCTGCACAATCTGATAACCTTCAGTGTCTCTTTTTATTACCGTCGCACCGCTCCAACGCGAAGTCACCAAGGCAGTTTAACACAGAGGGCGAGTAAACGCTGACTTCCAGTTGGCAAGGACATCAAAAATGGAAAAAGGAGGACGACTGTGCTTCATACAAACTAGATTCTCGACAAAGACCAAGGGCCACTTCCGAGCGGCAAGAAAAAGTCCTGAAGTATGTCACTCTGAGAGCGGGGACATGGTGACGATGGTGTTGTGAACTCAAAATAAAAACTGCAGCCTCAGTTTTTATGAGTTTTCATACTCATGTCAAAAAAAAACTTTTATGCTTGAGCCGAGTCAGCTTACAGACTAAAAACAAAGACTCAGTTCTGGGTTTTGGTGAGAAAGCACACATTCTACAATTAAGTTAATACTACTTGGTAAAGGTCACTCAAAGATCATAATTATTGTTAAAGAGGCAATTGTTACATTGAGTGAGTGCATTATTCAAGTGCCCTACACCATGCTTCCATGGAGGCTAACAGATTAGCAAGCTAGCAACGTCATAACTTTATGTAGGAGTTGCAAAAACTTGGTGAAAGGGTGCCAGAGGAGCTTAAGTTTTCGAAATCTTAGCTAGGCTAAGCTAACAACTTAATGTGGGTGATGCAAAGACATAATAAGAGGATGTCAGAGAAGCTTTAGTTTTAGAAATAACGACTTAATGTAGGAGAAGACAATGTTTTACACCTTGATGTTTTACCCTGCTGCTGCTAGCTTGCCGTTGCCGTCTAGAAACCACACTTGCTAATAGTTTAGCATGCTAACAATGTCATAATTTAAACTAGGAGATGCAAAGGCATAATCAAATCTTAGGCAGACATTATTTGAATGTTTTACACCTGCTGCTAGGCAACGGACGGTATCTAGAAGCCACTGAGGCTAACAGCTTAGCAAGCTACCAACCTCATAGTTTAAATAGGGGATGCATAGGCACAATAAAATAATTAAACCTTTGGGATTTGCAAACAAAATTTCCAGTTGGATGCCACAAGGGGGCAGTGTTTCCCATAAGAGGTTCTTTAATAATCTTCTTCATTTGTCAGGGCCTTAGCATATACAGTAGGTCTTTCTAGGTGAAAGAGGCAATGCATTCACAGGGAATGCTTATCTGAGGAAGCCAATATGCCGAGCATCCAGAGAATTCAAAGTTAAGTCACAGAAAATAAGTTTTAAAATAACTATTACTGTAGCGACGAATGGCATCTGTCAGCAGAGCCTCGTGTGTTTTCTCAGGGAAAGGCCTCTGTGGGAAGTCCATCCGTCACTTTCAACCTCCTTCTGTCGCAACCGGCAATAGAGGTGGACGAGGATAATGGACGCGTCTGTTCCCGCCGCACATCTGTCCGTCTTCTCGTCTCTCGCATTAACCAATCCCCACAGTTTCCTCTCCCCTTCCTCCCCCCTCCCTGCCCTCTCATCCCATCCACACGGCCCGGGAGAGTCGATCCGATGACCCAGGCTCTTTTATTTTTTATTTTCATTTTTCCTCTGTTTTGTTTCCCTCTCAAGCCAAGCCACGGGTCAGCCAGCTGAACCCGAGGATGTGTGTGTTTGTGTGTTTGTGTGTTCGGGCCTGGCTGCGCTAACGTGGCTTGGTGAGTTTGTTAGCATATTATTAGCCCGGGGTGTTGCTGAAGCACTTCTCACATTATCTCCTCTAATCACTCCCTAACCAGCCAGACAAACACAACCTCGCATCTACTCCCTCTTACTCAGCAAACAACCAATAACACCCCCCCTTTCCCCCTTCCCCCCCAAAAAAAACTGCCTCTGGCTACGTCCAGTCTTGATTGGCTAAAATCAGCGTCAGTCACGGAGGAGATCGGACGCACCTCCTTTCCGTGTCCTTCCTCTCTCTGTGGGATGAATTGATATGACTGATCCCGTCCTCCTGCAGAGGTATCATCCCCGCCCCGCCCTGCCCCGCCACCCCTGCCGCCGCCGCCACGTCTCTTTACTGTTCGACGAAGACAGAAAGAGGGCGCCCAATCAGACGCACAATTCGAAAATGCAATTCCAGTCGCTTTCATGCAAATTTGGGGTCTGATTTACATTGTTGAGAGGCGAGAGCAATTCATGAATCCAGGTATGACTAATTCGGCCTGGTGTGCAGAAAAAAAAAAGAGAGAGAGAGAGACAAGGAGGAGGAGGAGGAAGGAGGAAGGAGGCGGCTCTTATTGGTTACTGTGCTCGTCTGTCCTGTGGTGGATGTGGACGGGATGGCGGAGAGGGGGGGGCGGGGGTCAGGGAAGGGGGTTGTGGTTGTCATGACACTGTGCTCGTTTTTCTTTCGGCTGTTGTTTCCACAGCGACTGAGAACACTGTTGTCCGCCTGTGAGCTGTTCTCTGTATCAATCTCTGTTTTGGGTTTTTTTATAACAACGTGTCCAACCCTTTTGTCTTGTTTTTGTTCTTTCTTGTCTTCCCTCCTCCCCCCCCCCCCCCCCCTCCCTACCTCCCTTCCACTGTCCCTCCATCCCTCCCTACTCCCCTCCCTACAGGATGTGCGTTTGTCACGTTTTCCACCAGAGCTATGGCACAGAATGCAATCAAAGCCATGCACCAGTCTCAGACTATGGAGGTACGGTACTCTTGCCCTTTCTTCAACTCTCTCACTCTCTCTCTCTCTGTCTCTTTACCTCCTTCCTCACATGCACTTCTTCTCTGTAAATTACACATCTGTCTCTGGTCTTTGAGCTCTCTTTCCGTAAAAGCCATGACTTGCTGCTTTAACAGGTTGCACCTTCGAGTAACCCTTCCAACGCGTCCAACACCAACGTAACGCCTCAGCATCTCTTGTTCCACCCACATCTGTGATTACATTTGTCACAGAATTATCATTTCCCATGCATGAAGGGTATTAAAATATATTCTGTGAATGAGAACCATCTTTGTAGGCCGGATTCTAAAAATGTGCTTGTAGACGGTGCAGGATAAAAGAGTTGAAACTCCAAGGAAGAGCTACCAAGCACAATGTTGTTGTATTTTTACTCAGGTCTTAAGCGTGTGCCGAACTCTAAAGGTCCAGACACACCAACAAACCAATCAAGCCCAGTGTGCGATTCCAGCTTTGGTGATGCATGTTGCATTGGATTGATTGGTTGGGTTACGACCTCTAAGAACTCTAAAGGTCCAGACGCACCAACAAACCAATCGACAAGTCACAGGCCATGGTACGAGGTGAGCTTTGGCGATGCATGTTGGATTAGATTGGCTGTATAAGTCTAAAAGGCCCACGCACACCAACCCAACAGATGTGAGGCCAGTGTCAAATTTGGTGGAACAAGTTGCATTAGGCCTTTGTCAGTTTTAAGCCTTTGCAGAGCTCTAAAAGGCCCAGAACTAGAGGCAACAACAAAGGTAGACGTTACAAATCAGAGCGTCTACTACGCCTTGACCAAAGAGTTCCACTTCATCACACCACAAAGACTTCAGCCAACAACCAACCGTCGCCAAACTGTGCTTGTGCAAAAGGAAAGCCTAAGCTAAGCTAGGGAGCAACCTCCAAACCGTTGTCCTCTTGACTTTGTAGTTTGTTCACTTCCATCTTGTGCACTGGTTTCCCCGTGCAAACTGGAGTGATCTTCCTCAATGACGTGGCCCTCCACCAATTCAGCTCGCTTATTCAGCTAAAAAGCCACCGCCAACAGGGTCCGGCTAGTTCCAACAACAGTGCGGGACACAGAGAAAAAAAAAAAAAAACTTGGGGTATCCAAGTGCTTTCCAACTGCCGGACACTGGCCAGCGGTCACGCCGCAGCTTTTGCTGTCTTTGTACCAGATTCCAAATGTGGTGCACGTAGAGCCAATATGCGTTTTTATTTTTTTTTTCAGTCCCCTCTTTTCAAAAGAGGGCAAATTGGCAAACTCTCAAAGCCGCTGCAAAAAATAGCAGCACCTTTGACACAACAGCCGCAACTGGCAGGTGGGGAGTTGCAGACCTCATCAGCTGCACGGCGACCCCGGCGGCACCGTTAACGGGGGGGAACCAAGCGAAAGTTCTCCTGGTTTTTGGTGAGCCCTTGTCAGCGCTGTCAGGCCCGTGACAGGCAGGGCCGGCGATTGGGAGAGAATTATATGGTGTAAGACGAGCACAGAGTGTGAGTCATGGGGTAGAGACGACGACGAAAAAAAAAAAAAAAGTGATAATAACAGGCTGTGTTAAAGGAAAAAGAACGAGTGGCGTTCACCCCGGTAGCCCCCTCATTAGAGCTGATCATGATAATCACGGCTGCTATTGATGTGCCGTGACCCTGACATGGATGGGGGGGAAACGTGTGCTCCTCCCTCTCCATGTGCTTGAGCTTTTTTCCTGTTTATGTTGTCACAATATCTCCGGCGGTGGCGGCGAACGTCTTTCCCGAGCAGAAGGAGGAGGACTCTCTCCTCCGACAGCGTTAGTATTAAGCTAGAATTATCCTCGCTCTGAGCAGTCGTCTTCAACAATGGGCCCGGTAAACACTAGCCAGCGTCCCTCGCTTTTATCGTGAGCACGAAAAAAAAAAAAAAAGCCTTAAACCATAACACAACGATATTGCGGTGGACAATGGCAAAATACCTTCATTTCCATTTGAAAACAAGCTGTCTAGCCCCGGGCGGACCTAAATTGCCGCATCCGTTTGTTAATGTGCCTCAGTTTTGCAATTTAAAAGTAATTACTTTGGGTCCGAATGAGGGAATGAGGTCTGGTAAATAGAGTTTGGTTATTGTCTTGGCTCTATTGCACCCCACTGTCTTAGATAGAGCAAGATTGCACATGTGTGTGTGAGTGTGTGTGATTTCTTGCATGTGCATATGTGTGCGTATTCGCCGTCACGTATACACACATGTCAGGAGGAAGGAAGGAGGGAGGCGGCCCCGGCTGCTGGTGTTCGTTGATGGCCCTGTCACCGTCGTATCCATTCTCATTACGGCGTGACATTCAGGTACACACCGGCACGCACGCGCTCGCTGAATGTCAGCCCGTAATGAAAGTGGATACGAGCGAGACAGGTGATTCACCGGCGAACCTCTAAAGACACGGCGAGAGTGGAAGTGGGTCGGTGGTCGTATCGCCGTCCTGCTTGTGTTGATTTGTGCCTCGCATTAATGCTTCTTTTATAAAGACTCGTTTAGCGCTCGGCTTCCAGCCCCCCTACCTGCCTCCCATCAACGCTGATTTCCGTTTTCTTTTCTCCATGACACTACGGCTGCACTTGCACACGATCATGCCCTTGCTGCATGCACGAATGCGTTCAGACGAGAGCTTAAGGACTCGAAAGAAAACCTGGCAGCGTCTGTTTAAATAGAAATACAAACACATCTGTCAACTGTAATGAAGACAGGAGGACGTATAGAAATATAACATTCATTAGAGGCTGATGCTGACAACATAGAAGGTTTAATGGTCCCATATGTTTCAGCCTGAACAGCATGTCTCTTATTTGAATTGTCTGTAAATTGTCCCTATTTACTCATAACATTAGTGTTATATGTGCAGTTTAACTAAAAGCTAAGTGAAACCAGGTGATGAGTTTGGAGGATTCTGTCTGTTGTTGCTGATGAATGATGTTTTTGTTTTGTGCGTCTACCCTGACATGATATAATTCAGCAGCAGCTCGAGCTGCAACCTCCAAAACGAGTGTAAACACGAATGAGCATCTTTTAATAACGTTAATGAATATTAATTAATCTTAAATTAAATCGGGTGATCTTTGAATATCCGTTGAGCTCTGATCGTCTGGTCTCGTTTCCGTTTCTTTCTAATGTGTTTAAAAAGCATCGGGGCATTTCGCATTTCGTTACACGAAGCTTTAGAATTTGAACAGTAATACTAATAATAGCTCTACCTAGCTTCCTAGCTAATAGGAGCTCATCCTAGCCTCCCAGCTAACAGTAACTCCTCCTAGCTTCCGAGCCTGTTAGCTAGTAGTATCGCTTCATAGCTTCATAGCCACCTAGTAGCTCACAGTAGCTCTGCCTAGCTTTCTAGCTTAGCAGCTTATACCAGCTCTCCCTAGCCTCCCAGCTAATAGTAGCTCTTCCTAGCCTCCCAACTGATACCAGCTATCCTTAGCTTCATAGCTTCCTAGCATCTCAGCTAACAGTAGCTCTTCTTAGCTTCCTAACATCTCAGCTAATATTAGATCTTCCCAGCTTCTTAACCTTCCAACTGATACCCGTTTTTCCTAGCTTCCTAGCCTCCCAGCTAATAGTAGCTCTTCCAATCTTCCTAGCCCCTTAGCTAATACTAGCTCTGCCTAGCTTCCAAGCTAACAGTAGGTCTTACTAGCCTCCTAGCCTCCCAGCTAATAGTAGCTCTTCCTACCCTCCTGGCCTCCCAACTCTTCTTAGCTCCATAGCTTCCTAGCATCTCAGCTAAACTTCTTAACTTCCTAGCATCTCAGCTAATATTAGAGCTTCCTAGCCTGCTAACCTCCCAACCGATACCAGCTTTTCCTAGCTTCCTAGTTTCCCGGCTAATGGTAGCTCTTTCTAGCTTCCTAGCCTCTCAACTAGCTTTTCTTAGCTTCCTAGCCTCCCAGCTCTTCCTAGTTTCCCAGCGTCTCAGCTAGCAGTAGCTCTTCTTAACGTCCTAGCCTCTTAGCTAACAGTAGCGCCTCCTCTTTCCCCTTTTTGAACGATGAACACTGCAGTCGTTGGTGTCTTCAGGTGTAACTTTTTGCTCCAGACACAGGAAATATGAGGCGATGTCACAGTCAGCCTTTGTTGCCTGTACTACTTTGATGTCAGTTTGGTGTGTCTGTACCTTTACGCCATCGGCCTACAGTCCCTTTTCTTCTTTCAGTAATCGCCGTCTTTCTAAGACTGTAATCCTTCCTTTGAACGTTGAGTTTCTCTTATATCTGGGGCATCAGAAACCTTTCTTGGACTTCATTTCATCCTACGCTGAATCCATAGAACCCAGGTTACATCCATAACACTCGCAGTTGCTGTATGCTACTTTATCTGTTTCTTCATTCATCTGTGAGATGTTTCCACGTGTGCACTCGATCAGTTTTTGTGCAAACAACGCTCAGAGCTCAAGCATGACATGCCGTGCAAACTCCTGCAGCTATCAGAGCGTCCTGCGCTCCTATTAGCAGAGACGGATAATGTGGTTTGACATTTAAAGGCTATGTGAGCGGTAAATAAATGAGACGGAGAGGGTTCAGAGAACACAAACCCTCCTGAAAGCTGAACGAGAGATTGATTTTCAAGGTAAACGGACCGCGGCTTATAAGTTCAGCTTGCGTGCGAGAGTCTAAGCATTTTGGGAAAGAGACGGGAAGCGATGTGTAATGCTCTCTTCACGGTTGTCTCGCTTAATAGCCGAGCCAACTTAAGTCAATCACGATTCGGTAACTTCTGTCACAGACAAAAGTTGGAAGTCTTTTTTTTTTTTCGAGTTCCAGGACAGGAGCGACGTCAAACCACGGCCAAACCAGAGCAGGTGCTGAGGTGCTGTATTTTCACAGCATGACATTGGATCCATATGCTGTAATTACGCCATTATAAATTAGGATGCCGTAATTATATCCGGTGCCTATTGCTACGCCTGCAGTATCATTTTGAGACCATAGGTTGTCATGCCGTCAGCCTACACAAACCCACCTGTCAGTCACAGGTGTGGTGAGATATCAGGACATCAGACATGAGCATTTCAGCATTTGCAGGAGTTTTAAAAGAACCTGTTAAACACTTACATCTTTATTTCATGCAGCAGGAATAGCCAAAAAAAATAACATTTTTAGAAAGAAATGTTTTCCCCGTAGAAACATCTCCTGCAGAGAAAGATTCCTTCGAGACCTGCAGCTCTTTATTTCCTCACGAGGTGAAAGTTGTCCGACGTGGGATGACTAACTGTCTGCAGCTAAATATCTGCCTCCTGAAATAGCTTCAGAAAAACTAATGCTTCTCCACCAACATTCATTCACAGGAAGTTTATTGTTAAAATATATGAACCCAGAGACCACTTCTTCTTTCTTTTCTTTTTCTTTTTTTTACAATCACAAATTAGCATTCTTTTGTTTGATAGCACCGTCAGTCGCCCGCTATCAATAAACTCGGCGTATTTGTTTGCGTTAACAGCCTACGGGGGACTACTCTAGAAATATTTTTTGGTGCCCGTAGAGAGACGGGGCCATTATGCTGCCCCCTGCTGTCTATGTTCAAAAGTGGCCACTTTAAAACAAATCAGAAGGTTTATAAATTCAGTTTTACTCAACAAGAGGTGTAATTACACCCAGCAGCATATTTTTCCAGACCCCCATGGGCAACAAATAACATTAGCAGGCTTGTAAAATACTCTGAAATGGACTTTGAAGAGGATGATAGTAAGTCTTGAGTGAGTAGATATTAGTGGCTACACCTCAGTACGGCCGTTATTTAGGGCTTTGTTGTTAATTGTTTGGTCTCTGATGATGCAGTTTGATATTATCAATCCGTGAACAAAGCACAGCTGTATCTGAACGGTTTTGTTTTATCGTGGAAGTTGTCTTCCCTGCTAACAGGAAGTGGGCGACCCTGTTTTCCTAAATCACGCTTGAATACATCACACCAGGCTAAGAAGGCTAAGAAGGAACTGAACTGACGTTCTGCTACTGTATGAAATAAAATAACTGTCCATGCCAGTAGGTGGCAGTGGTCTGTATTTGTTATTCAAAAGGAGAAACAGGAAGAGCTACTATTAGCTCGTAGGAGACTACGATGCTAGCAGGAGTTACTATTAGGTGGGAGGCTAAGAAGCTGGGAAGAACCGCTAATAGCTGGAAGGCTATATTGCTAGAAAGAGCTACTATTAGTTGGGAGGCTAAGAAGCTAGGGAGAGCTACCATTAGCTGGGAGGCTAGGATGCTAGGAAGAGCTACCATCAGCTGGGAGGCTAAGGAGAGATACTATTAGCTGGGAGGCTATGATGCGAGGACGAGCTACTAAGCTACTGTTATCTTGGAAGCTAGGATGCTAGGAAGAGCTACTATTAGCTGGGAAGCTAGGAAGACATACTAGCTATTACTGTTAACTATTAGCCTAGGATTTTAGGAAAAGCTACTATTGGTTGGGAGGCTACAATGCTAGGAAGAGCTACTATTAACTGGGAGGCTAGGATGCTAGGAGGAGCTGCTAAACTACCGTTTTCTTAGCTAGGAGGCTTGGAAGAGCTACTATTAGCTAGCAGTCCAGGATTTTAGGAAGAGCTATTATTATTTGGGAGGCTACAATGCTAGGAAGAGCTACTAAGCTACTATTATCTCGGAAGCTAGGACGCTAAGAATTAGCTGGGAGGCAAGGAAGAGCTCCAGACTGTTACTAGATTACTTGAAAGGTTCTTACTAGAAATTTTCATGGTGTCAGTTTTCACAGTTTTTGACTAATTCATAATGAAGTGAATAAATCAGTTAATCAAAACGTGTTAAACTGATGAATTCCTAATGAAAACACAAAGATTAGCCGCAGCCGTATTCACACAAGACACAAAACAGGAGCGATAGCAGTGATATGAAAAAAAAAAAACGCGCTCATGAAGGCAATTAGAGGACGTAAACAGAATGAATAGACATGGAAGGAAAACATAAATACTTTACGAGGCGTTTAATCGTAAAGTGAAAACTTGGATGTACATGGTTTTTCCTCTCTGGACGTTGATGTTTCTTCATCTCACTCTGGGCTGATTAGCACTAGAGTCACACCCTGTTTGATGTATGAAAGTTCAAGCTGTTGCTAATCTATAATGAATTATTTAAAAATCCCCTTAAGGTAAAAAAAAAAAAAACTAGCGATGATTTGTTTCTTTCAGCAAAACCAACACAGCTGCCAGTTTCTCATACTCTCAGGGTAAAGTTGTTTGAGTCCAGTTTTTACATCAAGCAGAGATACCCTCGCCCCTTCTCTCAGAGCAGGACTCAGTTTGAGATGCGCCCCCCATCCACCCCTACTTGTGTCGACCGAAGTGATATAGGGAGCGATATGGAGCTCCGGTCTCGAGGGGAATTGGCTAACCCTCTCTCTCTCTCTGAATGCAATTCTACCGCCGCCGCCGCCGCCTCCTCCTCTACTTTATCTGTCGGCGGTCGGATAAAGAGGGGAAAGTGACTGGTGGAGAGGCCGGGTAAATACGGCCGTCAGACGGGAGACGGGAGACGTGCTCATTCAGCTGATAAAGTCGGGACGTGTCCCAGAGAGGAAGGGTTGTCAGGTCACACACTGGGATAAGGATGCTACTTAAATACACAGACTGTAAAAGAAGTGGACGCCATGTCAGCTCCTCTAAAAGTGAAGCCAAGTGAAGTATGTCGGTCGTAATAAGCCCCGCCCCCCTCCATGTTAGTGGGCGGGACTTGGGCCAAAGTAAAACATTGTTCGTTTAATAAGTAATAATGGCGCTTATGTACGCTCAAGACAAAATTTTTCTTGTTTTAATATTATTTGACGCTATAAAAAAACAGGATATGACATCACAATGATTGACAGTTGCCATCGGCGACTGTACCGTAGAGCCCTGAGAGTAGAAAGACAAATAAATACAAATAAACACAAATAAATGTGTTAGCTACGACAGCTAACTGATGACAAATTTAGGTCTTCATGCAGCCGAAGTTGATGCTAGCGCACCTTTCAGCCATAACATTATGACCACTCACAGGAGAAGTGAATAACATTGACCATCTTGTGATGATTCAACGTTCTGCTGCGGAAACTTTTGGACCTGGCATTCATTCATTGGTGTGGATGTTACTTAGCAGCCACCTAGACCAGACCAGACCAGACTAGGCACCCCCCTGACCCCCCTACCCCATCGCAATGACACTCCTTGGTGGCAGCAGCCATCCCTAGCAGCCACCTACACATTATTAGGTCATAATGTTATGGCCTGAGAGTCATTTCCCAAAGCAGTGCATGCTGGGTAGTATGCTAAGCAGCTAGCAAAGTTTCCTGCAGGTGCTGGAAGATCTGAAAAGGTCTGATTGACGTCTCCCGGTGACAGAGACTCTTATTCCGCTCGTCACTCACGTCACACCTCCAGATCCACACACCAGCCGCTCGTCTCCGCTCTAAACGTCGCTCTCTGCTAAAAGTAGCCCAGCCTTCAATCTCTTTCCTTAATCTGTTTCTTCTTGTCTCTTGTCTTCTCTACTGACCCGTCGTCTTGTTTTATCCTCTCTTCTTTCCCTTCGCTTTCTTTTCTTTTCTCTCCTCTACTTTTTCTGCTTCGTCTCCTTTCTCATCTTCCCTCCTTCCTTCTCCTTCTCTCTCTCACCTACAATTGTCTTCTCTCTTTTTTCTCGTGTTGATATAGTTTCGCTCTTTTCTGTCCTTCTACTCGGTAACTCTTGTCCCCCGGCGGCTTTAGAGTCGACTCTTTCCTGTGTGACTCTCAGAGTGTGCGTGTCCTGTGTCGCTGAGTGTGTGTGTGTGTGTGTGTGTGTGTGTGTTTTAATGGACGGGTGATGTTGATTTGTGTCCTTCTCTACGTTTAGGTTTGATTCCCTGACAATCTCTCCATCCTCCCTCCTCTTACCCCCTCCCTCTCTCTTCTTCTTCTTCTGCATCTTTCACCGTTGCTTTCTTACTTCTTCTTCTCTCTCCATCCTAATTTTCTTTTCCTTTACATTTCGTCTCTCCGTTTAATCTTTCTTCTTGTCTCTTGTCTTCTCCACTGACCCGTCCTCTCGTTTTATCCTCTCTTCTTTCCCTTCGCTTTCTTTTCTTTTCTCTCCTCTACTTTTTCTGCTTCGTCTCCTTTCTCATCTTCCCTCCTTCCTTCTCCTTCTCGTCTTTCTTTTCTATCCTAATTTTCATTTCCTTCACGTTTTGTCCCCATCTCGTTTTTCTTTCCGTCCTCTTTCTGTCTCTTGTCTCCTCCTCTCATTTTATCCCTTCTTCTTTCCTTTCCTCTCTCTATTTCCTCTTCCTTATTGTCTTGTTTTGTCTCTTCTTGTCGTCTTTTTCCTTTTCTTTGCTTTATTTTTTATTTCTTCTTTTCTTTCTTAAACGTTTTATCTGTTTCCTTTCTCTTTACATCTTGTCCCCATCTCATTTTCTCCTCCTCTTTCTGTCTCTTGTCTCCTCTATTGACTTGTCCTCTCTTTTTATCCCTTCCTCTTTCCTTTCCATTTCTTTCCTCTCTCTATTTCCTCGTCTTTATTGTCCTGTTTTGTCTTCTCTTCTCTCTATCCTCTCTTCTCTCTCGTTTTGTTTTGTCTTTGCTAATTTTTCTCTTCCCTCTCCTATCTTCTCCATCTCTTCACCTCGCTCCTTCTCCCCCCTCTCCCCTCCCTCCTCCTCCCCCCCTGCAGGGCTGCTCGTCCCCCATCGTGGTGAAGTTCGCCGACACGCAGAAGGACAAGGAGCAGCGGCGTCTGCAGCAGCAGCTGGCGCAGCAGATGCAGCAGCTCAACAGTGCGACCACCTGGGGGAGCCTGACGGGCCTGGGCGGCCTCACTCCACAGTATCTGGCTGTAAGGGGAGCCGCCGCGTCGCCCACCACCTCCACCACCTCCACCCTTTACTGCAGCCCCATGGCCAACGCCGCAGCAGTCAGTTGCCCCACGAAACACCCAGCTCAAAAAAAACAAAACAGAAACAGAAAAAACGCCATAAACCTGTCGTCTCTTCTTCCTCTTGTTCATTCTCCCGTTGTTCCTCTCCCTCCGTCAGAGTTTACTAATGAAATTTAGGAGGTTAATGAAATATTAAACTCCAGATCTTGTCTAGGAAGAACGAACAGTTTTAGAAATTCTGTGTGATTGCAAAATAATGACCTTCCTTGTTTGTTTGTACGTACGAAAACGGGGCAGAGGAAAGTTTTTAAAAGAAGCAAAAGTAATATTTCTGCATTCAGTGTGTGGTGCGGCGCAAAAACACCTCAGGAGATAAACGAAACTCCTCTTAAACAATCTGCAGCGGCGCTTTTTATGCGACTCATTCCTGCGAGACGACCCGATCAAACAAATGCAACATAAACGAGCCAATATTACATATCTGCGAGGTGCGCTCGGCGTAAGTGCACCTGCAGGAGTTGGTTTCAAAGCCGAACATCAGAGTCCATCTGCTCTGGAAGTGTTTCCAATCAATGCAATGAGACCCGGGGGGTCGTTGGGTGCCGCGCCAGGCTTTAAAGGGCGCGGGTGCTGTAATTCTTAACCTCTAAAGACGCGCCGTCCTCCCCGGACATTTATTTTTATAATTGCGATACGTTCCGAAGGGTTTCCGTGGAATTAAACAAGAAAAAAATAATTGTCGGAGGACGGCTCTGAGCTCCTGGGAATCCACCGATACCCGGTTTAAGAGCTGGAGAAGGCTGATTTGTTTGATTGGGAACTTACCGAGCTCTTTTTATTTATTTTCTCAAACCCAGGGACTTCTGCCTCATAAAGTTTTGTTGCTAAAACCTCGACTCATCGCTCTCCGGTTTTCCAAATTAACAACCCAAACCTCTTTCTCTCTCTACAAAGTCTGAGGCTTTCTCCAATTTGATGATCGTAGGTGAACAGTCTTTTCCAGCGAGGGAGACAAAACGAGCCCCCTCCTCTGCTGGATATTGATTTAGCTTTTTCATGGCAGATAAAAAAAATAAAAAAATGTGAATTCGACTCCCAGATTTCTTTTACTTTCAATCCTTTTTCACAAAGATTAGGCTCCATTCTGGAGGAAAAACAAATATCAGACAATGGCGCGAACAAGATGTTAATTTGCCGTTAATTCGAGTCTTTGAGCGACCGAGTTTTCCACGGCATCAGTATTCCACTTTTGTTTTGGGTGTCTAATTAGTCAGCCAGATTAGAGCTTTCATGCTCAACTTGTCTGGGAGAATCGTGGCAGAATACAAACAGCGTTCGCCGGAGAGAGGAGAGATCAGACTGTATTAGCAGCTCATTTACTCATCGAGCACTGATGCAAAAAAGAAAGACAGAAAGGGGAAAAAACCACACGGCCAAACCGCTCATTACCAGTTTAGCTTCTCGGCGTAGCAGTGTAGACATGTGTCAAGCTTTCGGTGTCCACACGCCTCACGCTGTTTCTCCTCTTTCTTCCCCTTCTTTCTTTCCCTCCTCAGTTGCTTCAGCAGGCGACCTCCTCTGGTAACCTCGGAGCCTTCAGCGGGATCCAGCAGATGGCCGGTGAGTGGAAAAAAACACAAAGCCGCCGATAAGACTCCCTTGAAAGCCGCGAGATCGCCTTTGTTTTGTTTCCGGCTTCTGAGACGCGCGGGCAGACGAACGCGGCGTGGCGAGGCAAAGAGAAAACCTTTATGAACGCCCGCTGAGGTTTGTCTTTTAACGAGGCCCGACACGAGGCTTTGGGCGGGTAAAAATCTGGCGCCACCTAGGGCCACGTCCTCCCGCCTTTTTGCGTCCGGCTTGAATCTCGAGAAGTTTTGCAAGTTTTTCCAAACGAAATGGGGCAGATAAGGAGGACGCAAGGAAACAGGAAGTGAAGCGGAATGGGACAGTAATTCTCTCTTAAGTTGAAGCTCGCTGCAATAATAAAAAATGCATATTGTATTAACCCAGTTCTGCATTAATCTGAGCCCTGAGCGAGAAGCATTAAATGTTGAACAAGATAAAAATCTCCCGTCTTTAAGAAATATTCTGGATGCTTTGAATGTACGGTCCTTAAGACTCTCAGGCGTCTTCTCTCTTTGCATTAAACTCTCCTCCACTTTATTTTTAAGCCTCTTTTTATTTATTTATTTTATTTTTTCTGCAGATACTCTTTCACAGTTTCTTCATCTCACCTTCACACTCTTCTTCTTCTTCTTGAGTTTCTTATCGAGGCGTTTCTCAGCTTTTAATAGCAGTCAGCCGGAAACGCGACAAAGAGATTTGTAAACTTTTCCGCTTTAAATCCGAGAAAAAAAAAACAAGCCGTGGGACTTGGAAGCGACGGCGAGCGACGGCGCCTGAATCTGGAGATCTGTTGGTCGTCCATCTGCGGTGGCGAGGAAGAGAGAGAGAGGGGGGGGGGGGGAGTGATTGGCAGGAGATGTGAGACAGCTGAATGACATCTGGTCCCAGTCTTTAGCACGAGGAGCCGCCGAGCTGAGAGGCTTCAATTACCACCAATGAGCGCTTCGATTAGACGTCGTGGCCAACGCCGGCCCTGGCACGCGGCGGCCCTCGCACGCCCGCGAAGAACTCACACTCGCTCGCACACTGGCGCGCCATCTGCACAGCCCGGATACTCCAACAGAAGAAAAAAGAAAAAAAAAAGGCCGTATTCGTCTCTCGCTCGCTTCCTCTCTGTTGGGCTCAGTCTTTATTCCTCTCTAACCCGGTTATTTTTATCTCCCGCCTGCTCCTTTTCTCCTCATAACTGTCTCAAAAAAAAAATGCATGCTCAATGAGGGAGATAGCCTTTGACAAATGCAGGGAGGAATCGGTGTAGAGCTGCTTTGAGGAAGAAAAGGTGGCGTCGCCAGCTCTAGATGGAGGAAAAGGAAAGAAGAGACTGGAAAGAGGTGGAGAGATTGAAAGGAAGAGGACAAAGGAAAAAAATGGTGCAGGAAACAGGAAGTAAGGAAATGAAAGTATAAAATGAAAGGGAGGAAACGAGTATGAAGAAAGAGACAAGAGACCAGGAAATGAAATGAAAAGGGAGACGGGGGATTGGAAAGGCAGGAAACAGGAAGTGGAAATGGAGTAAAGCTGAATCAAAAAAGAAAGGACAAAGGAAGTGAAAGAGGAGTAAAAGGTAGAATTGGAAAGAATGAAAACCTGGAGAGAAGGGAGGAAAGAAAAGAAGTAGGGATGCACCGAAATGAAAATTCTTCACTACTTCCTGTTTCGGCCGCCTTGGTGATAAAAGTCTTTCAGCCCAAAAACCGAAAATGTTTGGTGGCCGAATATTCGGTGCATCCTGAAAAAGAAGTGAAGTGGAATAGGAAGAGATGCAAAATGGAAAATAAGGTATGAGGAACCTAAGATGGGCGTTGTAGAGGATGCGAGTTAACAGAGAAAGAAGGGAAGGGGACTGCTCAAAGAACTAAAAGCTCCTCTCACACGTCCGATCTGGATCATAAAACTACCTCCAGCTCCTGATAACCATCTCGACGTATGCTGCTTCGCGTGGAGCGTGCGGTAAAAACACTTCCTGCTCGCGTTCCCTTTGTTTACCGACCCGAGCCGGCCGTCTGGAACCTCAGACCATTTACCACGGTGCCAAACAAGATGGATCGCTCCCCCCTTCCTCCTCCTCCTCGTCCCCCGCCCTCGCCCCATGGTGTCTTGTTTGTTGTGTGTCTTCTTTCTATGTGTGTGAGTGTGAGTGTGTACTCCCATGGTACTGTATATACACCCAAAACTGTATATACGACACATACACCTCAACATCGACCGCCCTCTTAACAAGCAGCTCATGGGTCAGAGGAGGCCTCTCAGGTCACCGCGCTGCTGTGACGCTGATTGTGTTTTTGCTTCTTCGTGAATGGTGCTCGGAGGCTGGTTGTTTTATGGCCTTCGGGCTTCGTCATCGGTTCAGGTGTGAGGTGTTGGTACGCAGTCACTCATGGTTCAGTCTTTTAGAGACATTAAAAAATGTTTGAGGCATTTGGCATCATGACTGGAGCCTGACGGATTCAGAAAAATGGGATGTGTTTGACAAGAATAACCGTCTTTGATTGAGAAACGCTAGCCCTATTGCTAATGCTAATGGACGCCAACGTCGCTCATGTCCAGTCAGATGGTAAATAGTCTGTTTAGCTAAATCACTGAGATTTCTAGCCTCAAAGAACCAAACCTAAATGCTGGAATAGCCACCAGGGCTTTTACTGAGTCACACGTTTGGAAAATATTTGGTTTAACGTCAGTGGACATCGTGGCTAGAGCCTGACGAATTCAAATTGATATTATCTCTAAAGAAAAAACAAATATCATCAGATTTTTTGATAACAAAATGACTTTGATTTAAAACTGCTAGCCCTATTGCTAATGCTAATGGACGCCAGCATCACTTGTGTCCAGTCAGATGTTAAAAAGTCTCAACATCTGCTTTTGCTTTTTCTCAGCTTTAGGGGACATTAAAAAAAATACTTGGTTTAAAGTTTAAGTCACTGGACATCATGCTTAGAGCCTGGCACATTCAAATTAATATTATTGCTAAAGGAAAAGACGAATATCATCAGATTTCTTTGACAAAAATAGGACTTTGATTGAAAAATGCTAGCCCTGTTGCTAATGCTAATGGACACCAACATCACTCGCCCCAGGTCCGGCGTTAAAAAGTCGCTCGTAGCTCCAAACTGCCAAATCTTAAAATCAACACGCTCAGGCTCCAATCTTGACCCACTAACGTACAAATTTAGTTTTTTGTTCACTATTATTCATTCAAGAGTACGTTAGCTTAGCAGTTCATACAAAATTTAATGTACCTTCAAATGGTCACAAACAGCCCAAGCTTCTTGATATTATTTCTCAAGAAAAACACTTTATGCTAGTGCTAGTTGCTAATGCTAATGGTCGCCAACGTCGCTTGTCTCAAGTCACATGGTAAAAAGTCATTTGTAGCTCCAAACTGACTGTTTAGCTATGTCACTAAGATTATTTCTAGCCTCGAAGAACCAAACCTAAACACCCCCAACAGCCGCCAGGGATTTTATTGATTCACACGACTGGGACTTGTGGATTATGTGGTTTTAAGTTTCATTAGCAGTTCATTCAAAGACTTAATCGACCTAAAAAACTATATTATAGATAGAAAAACACAAATGTCATCTGATTTGACAAACAAAAAGGACTTTGATTGAACAGTGCTAGCCGTTCTGCTAATGCTAATGGACGCCAGCTGTCAGATCTGAATATCGACGCCGTCAGGCTCCAGTTTTGACCCGCTAATGCAGATATTTAGCTTTTTTTAAAAGGAGTAAATAGGGAGAAAGAGAATATGAAGGAAGGAATGGAAGAATAAGTTGGAATAAATAAATAAAACGAAAAGCAAACAGACACAGAGAAAGGAAAAACGGCAGCGAGGGAAAAGAAAGAACTCCTATACAAGTGCATGTTAGCTCAGCAAAGAGGGAGCTGCGGTTGAGTTTTAAATCTCATAACTGTCTGAAAAGCCTTTCTAACTTTTCAGAGCCTTCTCCTCTGAGCTTTACTCGAGTGCTGTTTAAACAGAAATCACTTTCAGATTATTTCTGCCTCGGAGAACCAGACCTAAACAGCTGCTTTTACTGATTCACACTCGTTTGGGACTTATTAGAGGAAATCAGCTGCTGCCGTGTTCGCCGAGATTTCCAAGACAGGGCAGGAAACGGTGTGAGGATTATTTCCAGGTTTTATCTATTTATTGTCCACCTGCGGGTCCGACTGTTGGGGAGTTCAGCTTTGCCCTCCGGCGCACTGTCCCCGGTCCACGCCACGGCCTCGGCCTCGGCCTCAGCCTCGCTCCCCAGGTTTGACACCACCTCTCTGGCTCCTCTCTCCAGGTATGAGTGCTCTGCAGTTGCAGAACCTGGCCACTTTAGCGGCGGCAGCGGCGGCGGCCCAAAACTCAGCCAGCCCCTCCACCGCAAACCCCCTGTCCTCCAACGCCGCCTCCCTGGGAGCGTTGGCCAGCCCAGGTAATGCCGATAAAGCCACTCAGGTTTGGGAGGTTTGTCCGACGCCCGGGGAGGGGGGCCTGCCTGCCTGCGCTCTCCACCATTTGCCATTGCCAGTGTTGTCGCCCCGCCCCCTCCTCCCCCCTCCTCCCATGATCCCGGCACATCTCCGCCATCACCGAAAACCATCCGACCAGCCATCTCCGTTGTCCAGATCTTCTCTACGGCTCATTCCCATGGTGTGTGTCTCCAACCGTCTCCACCTTCTTCATCTTCACGCTGTGTCCATGTCGATGCGCCGTCTACCCGACCCTGTCTTTGAACGCCTCACCTCCCCTCCCCTCGCCTCACCATGTGGCCCGACAACCATCCTCGTCACGTGTGCGCGTGTGCATGTATGTGCCTAAATCAGGGGTGTCAAACATACGGCCCGCGGGCCACAACCGGGCCGCCACAGGGTCCAATATGTGGCCCATCGGGAAATTCAGTATCTAGGAGCATCATTACACTGAGACAGGAGAGATTACACTAAAAACAATAAATAAATAAAAACGAGGTAGAATGTATAAGGTATATATAAAATAGGAAAAATATACAAAAAATATATTCAGAGTAAATATAAAATTATAAAAAAATATACAAAAAAAATATTCAGAATAGTTAAAAAATATATATATACAAAATATACAAAAATATATATATTCAGAGTATATATAAAATATATACAAAAATATACTTTATATATATTCAGGATAAATATACAATTATAAAAAATATATTCAGAGTATACATACAATTTATAAGAATATACAAAACAATATTCCAAGTGTACAGAAAATATACATAAGTGTATATATATATATATATATAAATATACAAATACAAGATACACAATAAACTAGATAAATATGCATGTGAAGATACTGTATGTGGTAATATAAAGTATAATATTCTGTACAATGATCAGTTTAAAGACAAGATATATAAAATATCAGACCCTTGACCCCCCCGACCTAAAATGAGTTTGACACCCCTGGCCTAAATGTTTCCGTGTCCGGTTCAGATCTGTGCATCCTTGTCCTTCTTCTTATTTTCTTTGTCTGTCCAGCTCCAGAGACACAGAGTAGAAAAACTTTAGACAGAGTTGTTGTTTCCCCCGGCTGAGGGATGGGACAGGACGGGATGGGACGGGATGGGACAGGACAGGACGGGATGGGACGGGGAAGGGGTGTGCTCTCTGTGCTCTCTGTGTATGTATGTGTGTGTGTGTTTGCTGTTGTGTTTTTTGGGTAAAAAGAAAAACGTCTGGATCAGGTTAAATGACGCCACACCTTTAGATTCCCCTCCTCCTCCTCCTTCTCCCTCCCTCCTCATCTTTTCTGACAAGCTCCCCCTGTTTCTGCTCCATCATTCTCCCCCTTTCATGTCGGCCCGGCCTCGCTCCAGCGGCCGGCAGAGCATGAATATGGAAATAAAAATCCCACTTCCTGCCTCCGCTGAGCTGGTCCGTCCCCCCTCCATTCATCCTTTCATTCTTTCTCTCTCTGACTCTGACTCTGAATGTCAGTCCAACCTTGAATGGCGCACTCTCAGGTTGAGCTGCTCGGTGTGAATGAGCGCCACTGTGCTGCATGTGTCAATGAGACTGAAACGTCACGGCAGCCTGATAAATATAGACCGTTCTGCATGGAGACAGGTTGTGTTAGTTGTGTTTTCTTCTTCTTCTTCTTGTCGTCGTCGTCGTGCACCATGTGCTGAAACAACGCTCCCTCTTTACCGCACCATCCCTCAAACACATCCAGCGGCCGTCCTGCTTTGTTGGCATCGTTTGGAAAAAGACCGAGGGGATTTTTCAGTTTTTAATTTTTTTATTTCTTTGCAAGCTTTGTGCACCACATCTCCCGCCATCCCTACTCACCTCGCCTCACGCAGCGGCCCGTGTGCGACGCACATCTCACATCAGTGTGTGTGTTCTCAGGTGTATGTGTGCGTGAGTCCGTGTCCGTCCACCGTGTGTCCACCGTGTGTCCACGAGTTCATCCGTCGTGTTGCTGTTTTCATGATTTTTTTAAAAAACGAGCTAAACGAGAACCAGAACGACTGCAAACATCGCCGTTTCCCGGTTATCTGTGGCCATTGAACGCCTCCTCTTTGCCTTTTCTGTGCACGTGTCTGCTTTCCTATTTGCTTTTATTTATTTATTTATTTTTATTTCACAGCGTAAAACCTCGAGAAACTGCTTAACATTTACATGGGATCTCTATCACGAGTAGTTCTTAGCGATCCTTCTCTTTAAAGGTGAATTAAAGGTGCTACTTGTAGTATTTTTAAAGCATCGGGTTTCCTGAGGTTTCCCTTGAACGCTGCTGCTTCCTGTCGGGGCTGCAGCTCCGTTAACGCTGCCTCGACCTGAAGGATAAACACAGCGACCCCGTCGACATTTATCTTAACCAGACACTCTGAGATGTTTAGCTGCTGCAACCAAACGAAACACAGTCAAAGAGCATAGTTTATGTATACGATGTATTTCTATGACGTTCTGTGGTCAGATGGCTGCGTTTACATGGACGATACTGAAAAAAAAACGATTCTGTTTCCATGAGATGTAAACTCTAGAGATGAACTTACATGACCAGACGCCTTGTGTCATTAAAAAAGTCTAAAACTTACATCTGGACATCCTTCCAAAGTCACATCCGTGCGTTTTAGTTCAGCACCCCAGTTAGATAACAGCATAATAACCTTTAAATAATGACCAGGCTTTTCAATTTAATGCTAAAAAGAAAATCCTTTAAAAAACAATTTATTCTTTTAAGAAAAATAAGCGCTGTTTGCTGTTTAGTTCTGGGTCTTGGGTTTGTTTTCTGTCCACTACTTCAACTAAAACAGTGGATAAATTACACATAGCAGTTATTTTTTATTGAAAAATCTCAGTTTTCTATGTAATTTATGCAAATTTCTCCGGTGGACCAGATCGGACCATCCGACGGGCCAGTTTTGGCCCGCGGGCCGTATGTTTGACGCGTCCGATTTGGACCAACAGAAGAGTTTTTCATAGAAAATCATCAACAACTAGTTTTAAACTGTTTTTTTTAAGTCTCTTCCTGTTTCTCCTTATTTATTATTTTTTAATTTTATTTTAGATCCTTAAACAAAACTTAAAATACTTAAAAAAATATAAAAAAATGATGTTTACGTGCCCCAGAAACATCGGTCACTATAGACCGTTATTGACAGAAATATAACAGAAGAAGTTCTGAATTGATAGAGTAGAAGATGACGAACCAAGATGTCTCTAGCTTGGTTTGTCTCGTCCAGCTAGTGTCCATGTGGACAAAGCATCTGAGTCCTGATTACCAGAGGTTAAATTAAAACAGGTATTTTATTATGTTCCAGATTTGGAGATAACTGCTAATGAGGCGTCCACCACGTTTTAGGGAAACCAGTCGAGAAGAACTTGAGACTTCCTGCAAAAAAACAGACTTTCTAACTTCCTGTCATTACCGTAATCTCTATAATAAAGACAAACCAAAATAAAAAAAAGCTGCAGGGAGACAGGCAGCGTCCAACGGCGTCCTCGATTCGATGCTAAATATCAACACGTAGCACCTGCCCTCGATCTGTTTGAACCTCGTCACGCTGCTAAACGTATAACAAGTCCGCTTCTCTGTCTCCTGCTCTCCCTCCTCACCTCCGTCCACATCCCTCTTTCTCTTTATTTCTACCTTCCTCCCCCTTCTCTCTCTCTCTCTCTCTCTCTCTCTCTTGCTTCCCCCCCAGCAGCGGGCACCACGGCCAGCTCCAACGCCGGCGCCATGAACTCTCTGACCTCTCTGGGCACCCTGCAGGGCCTGGCAGGCGCCACTGTGGGCCTGAACAACATTAATGCACTAGCAGGTAGCATCAACAGTGAGTATTCACTCTGCCATCAGCCACCTCCACCCCCCACCTCCACCCATGACCAACACCCAGCGGCTGCAGAGGGACGCAGCCGTGCAGCTACTAGACGAGCATTCGAGTTTTTGAAGACCTTCCTTGTGTTTTTCTATCACTTAAGATGAATTAAAAGTTAAAAATATAAATAAAACACACACAAAAAAATCTATATTTAATATCTTTGAACGAATCAGGAAGCCACACAACAAACTAGAGTCAAGTTTGCTTCCCGCTGGCGTCTCTCTGCGTCTCAGTTTGACTAGAAAATAAATCAGCCTCATTCATTCACTCACTCACTCACTGGAGGATATTTCACACATCCATCCATCCATTCCTCCCTCATCCCTCCATCCGCTTCCTGGTTGTGTCCTGGGTGATGCTTGCTTGGGCGAGAGTGCAGAGTTGGCGTTTTTTGCATTGTGTTGTTCTTGTTGTTGTTGTTCTGTCTTTTTCTGACACCAGTTTGGTTCCACCGGCGGTAAAATGCAAAATTTTACTTCCTCTCCAGTCTCATAGTGGTTTACCTTTTACAAATTCTTCATTATTTTAGCCCAATAAAAACAAAACACGTGAATTTGACGCCAGAAATACTAAACGTCACCGACCGTGTGTTGTTTCTTGGACAATACATATAAATTATGACAATTTGGTGCCATTTTGGTGATATTTTATTAGAATTTTTATGTCAGAAAATATAAGCTTTGGTCATTTTTGTGTAAAAGTACCACACTTCATGCAGGAGTAAATATTTAACAATAAGGTGATATATTTAAAATAAAAAGTAATAACAAATGACTGTAAGTTTTCTTTTCCAGCCAAAAATTTTCAAAAAAACTTTACAACAAAGTTTCATAGGCGATAAAAGTTCTTTCCAGTTTCATAGACGTCTACTGTTTTATAAATGGCACAGATTTCCTATCATAATTCACATATGTCAGTCTCCTTGGCCGATTATATAAATAACATGTCAATTTGATAGAAAATACACAAAATGTGACACGTTTTAATTGGATTTTTATGTCAGAAAATACAACACATAGCTGTGTTTTTGCCAAATTAGTCCAGTTTTACCAAGGGAATATTAAAAATAGAAAAGTAATGACAAATGTCAAAAAAAAGAAGCTATCGTTTGCCTGCCAAAAATATTTTAAATACTTAGTTTCTTGGTGGGTAATAGAAGTTCCGTGGGTAGCAAAGGCAGAATTTCTGTCTTTCCAATTTAATTCACATTTACTATTGTGTAAATGTGAAAGTTTTACAAATTTAATGCAAATATATACTTTTATTTGGTCTATATATACATACCTTTGTATTTGACAAGTTGAAGTTGTCAAAATATGAATTATTTGATCATGTTTGTGCATAAGAAGCACAAATCATGGCTGTGTTTTTGCTAGATTAGGACTGTTTTCATGCAGGAGTAAATATTCTTGCCAATGGAATATTAAAAATAGATAAATAAAACACAAAAAAATGACTTTGTGTAAATAGTAACCATTTCTTGCTTTGGAAATATTAAATACATTAAAAAACATGTCCGTTTGATGGTGAAGATACAAAATATGTAAAATTTTATGTGTTTTTTTTATGGCAGACATAAAAAATTGCAAAATATTTTCTTATTTTGTACCAAAATTATGGGATTTACACAAAAATAACCATTTCATGCCCAACACTATAAAATAAAGATGTATATATGACAAATTAATAATTTTTTTTTTTTTTTACAAAATTTGGTCCAGTCCGGAGCAGGCTCACATGTTTCCATGTTTCCATGTTTCCGGCCACATGTGTAAATTTCCCGCCGGTCGGCATCCAGCGATCTGTGCGGTGTGTGTCCTGCCTTTGACCTCTGGGGAGACGGGGCTGGGATCTTAATCAGAGCTGTTATGACAGCAGAGATCCTGTACTACCGGCCTCTTCCACCACATTATTCTCCTCTGACCTTTACCGCTCCTCGCTTGGAGTAGCTGTATCCGCCGTGTAAATCATATACGTCTAACACGGGACACACACACACACACACACATGTTCATCCTCTCAAACCGAACAGGTCGCCTTCGTTTTGCATCCCATTTTGTCCCCCGCTAACCCTTTCCCTCCGCTCAGTGCCCCCACCTCGTCCTTCCACCCACCACCAGCCGCCCTCATTTAAACACATCTAGGCCTTAATTGAATTGCAAAGGTCACCGGTGCAATTATTCCTGAATAAATGAGTGACCTATAATCTGGAGCGCCGCGGCGATAATTTATTTCACTGTGTCTGACAGCGAGGCGACAGGACGCCCGAGCCAATGTCAGACCCCCTCAGACAAGTTGCCCTCCGTCGTGATATTAAGCCGTTACAAGCCGCTAATGAGTGTTACTGCCGCGTTCCTTCACTTTCTAACTCGACGCCACCCCGCCTCCCTCCGCCCTCCACGGGCAAGTCTTCACCCCTAAAGAGAGACGTCACGCTACTGGATAATCATGGCTCACTGTTTGTTTGAGCGTGTGGCCAGATAATACTCAATACCGCAAAGATACCGACATAAAAATATAAAAATACTGTTTAAAGCATAGACTGTAAAAAAAATGGAGGACGCATCTCCACTTCCTGAAATGATTATTAGACAGATAGTGTTTTAGTTTGGCCCAAGTCCCGCCCACTAACATGAAGGAGGCGGAGCTTATGCTGGAGCCAACCACCAGGGGGAGCTCTACTTCCTTTGGCTTCACTTTTGGGGAGCTGTCATGGCGTCCACTTTTTATACAGGCTATGGTTTTAACCCATGCAGGTAGTTTGGTGTCTGCGTTCGTGTGGACAGTTGCTACGTTTGCCCTAGTCGTCATTAAAGTTATATTTCCAACACTTTTAATGCTTCACAGCAGCACTAACTTCACAACGCACGCGTATCTGACCAGATCGTTTTATTTCGTATCATTTAAACAGTTTGAACAGTAGCCACTGTGTCTCTTCTTTGTCATTTCCTGGACTGGATCTCTAAAAATAAACCCCACCTGTGTGTTCAGGTGCAGCTGCATCCGTAGTTAAATTCATCACGAGTGGATAAATCACCACAATCAAAGCAAGACAAGTTGATTTTTGGAGCACAGGCGCTTAAAAACACACAAAATGTTGTTCAGATTAAGTCGGCAGAGCCTCTCGTGTTTGGCTTCGCCGACCAATTCTGAATTTACAAAGTCTGCGTCACCATGTAACCATGAAGAATTCACAAATATATTTGTTGTTTGTGTTCCTCATTGTGTCTCATTGTCGTGTCTGGGTGTCTGTTCGTGTGCATGCGACGCTTGTTACTCTGAGATACCCGTGCAGCTCTGGCTGTCATCAGCTACACTCATATGATACCTAACTGTGTTTAAACTGTGTGTGTGTCCTGTGTTTAGTGTGTCTGCGTCGTATTGATGTGTCCTTGTGTGTGTGTTGTGACGTGTGTGTGTGTGTGTGGCGTCTGGTAAGTGTGTTTCTGTGTGTGTTTGGTTAAAACACAACCTTCAGTGGGAGCGCTAATGAGTAAGTGCACTCTTCTTTCTTTATTGTTGGGTTTTATGTAAAGTTGCTCAAATGCTCTCAGGTATGGCGGCTCTAAACGGAGGCCTGGGCGGCGCAGGGCTCACCAACGGGACGGCGGGCACCATGGACGCGCTGACGCAGGCTTACTCAGGGATCCAGCAGTACGCCGCCGCCGCGCTGCCCACCCTCTACAGCCAGTCCCTGCTGCAGCAGCAAGGGGCCGCCGGCAGCCAGAAAGAGGGTCAGTAGCCTCACCTACGGGGGGAGCATGTCCTAAACATGCATTCTACAGTTCTTCCTCTGCGACATCCACAGAATACGTACTTTGTTTTGCAGGTTTGGAAATAGAAAATGATAAATCACCAAAAAGACTGCCTACAGTTCAAAGTGCAAAGAGATTTAAAAGCTGACGGACTAAGTAGAGTTTTTTATTTTGCTGGTTTGGTTCTTTTACCAACAAGACTCGTTGACTAGGACCAAAGCTGTTTTAAGCTCGTCGTTTATTTTTTAAATCGACCAAAAACTTGACGAATCCGCTGTTATTTTAAGTATTTATTGAAGAACAGAAAACTCTTAACCCAGTTGAAGAAGAAGCGTCTGAAGCTAATCCCTTCACAGGGTTAAAAAGCAGCCATTAAAATACATAGCAGTGTTTATAATCAATGCAGTATAAAGCAGCTGATTGATTTTTACGGATGTTTTTAGTTGCCGAACCTTTTTCAAAGTGCCAGGTAGTTTTACAGAAGTGGGTGGAGCCTTTAGGATGCTTTAGCGCGTGTAATCTGTTAAAATTCAAGTAGTTATTGATGCAGTATTTTGCATTTCAAAGGGAACTACTGATATTTACAACCTGGACAGTCATTTACTCACCCATATAACTTTTGTGTAATTTGTAGACCTTTGGGAGATATTTATATCTGAGCATTTCCATATAATGGGAGTGAATGGGGCACCGAAACGCAGCCTCTAAATAACGTATTATCTGCCGTGAAACTCACCAATATTTTGTCATGATACGCTAGTGCTATTCCCCGTTGAGTCCAGAGTTACCTGTTATCATCATAAACTTGTTTACCTGTAATTTGCTACTGTTATTTTTTATTTTTTTTTGCAACATGGCTGAAATATTTTCAGATGCTGAGGTTGTGGACGAATCATAGCAGTAGCAAATTACAGGTAAACAAGCCGATGATGGTAACAGGTCATTCCTGACTCAATGGGGACTAGCAGTAGCCTATGATAACAAATTATTGATGAAAAGAACGGGTTTCGTGGCAGAAAATGCGTTATTTAGAAGCTGCGTTTCGGTGCCCCATTCACTCCCATTATATGGATATACTCTGATGTAAATATCACCCGAAGAAATTACACAAAAGTTATATGGGTGAGTAAAAGACCATATTTTATGCCAGAAATAAGGTCCAGGTTATAAAAAACGGGTTCTTAGGTTCGTGTTCACAGCTCGTTCGTTGTTGTATCGGCACATGGCCCAACCAGGAAGTGATTGCAGGCTGGGGCCGCCTGGCTCCATATGTTCAGGTCCCAAATGCACCAACCTGAACTGAGACACCCCCAGTGTCCATGACTAAGGTTCCTTGAGCAAGCATCTAACTCCCAAACATAAGAAAAGCTCTCAGTTGCATACCAGCCTTATATAAAAATGTTCAAATGATATTAAAGTCTAGTTATACAAGCTAGACGGAGCTAGACGGTGAGGGGCACTTAAAATCTAGAGGTCAAGTAAAGAATCTACACACGCCTACATGCAGAACCTGAAGCTAAATGAACCCCCGCCACCCTCCCCCCCAAAAAAAGCAGCTTCAGACGACAGCGCTGAATACAAACCAGATGATGAAACGTCTAGTAAAACAAACAGGGTCGTATTACTGTTTGTTTGTGCGCCTCCTCGTCGCCTCTGCTCCCGGCGAAGATAAATCTGTAAAGAAGAATGTTTTCGGTCCGGCCGGGAGTTCAGAACCTTCCAGGGAGACAAAAGAAACGCGGCAGACGCTGCTTCGTTTATCAGCGGAGAGCGTATTAAATGATCCTGAGAGATCTGACCTATTAGGATTATTAGGATGTGCGAGGAATGGAGGGTGGTGGCGGAGCGGGGTGCGACCTGTGACCCCTCTCAAGAGAGACAACGCGCGGCAGAAAGAATGACTGAATCAAAAGCGAGGGAGAAGCTTTTGTTCGCGCCGAGCCAAAATATAATTATTAAATGGGAACCGAAAGCTTTCATCTTTGTTGAATGTTCGGTACAATTGCAGAATGTCGTTTAAAAGCAATAACAAACCCAAGGTCATGCGATATTGTGCTAAGCGGTGCGCTTGAGCTCCCGTTCCTATGACGACAGCACAGCAGCGCCGCTCGCCTCAATGCAGCGCTCCCTCCTCCTCCTCCTCCTCCTCCTCACCGTGGTTCTGCTTCCACGGAAAAAATAAATAAAAAATAAAAACAAAAGCCACCCTGACCTTATACATCCACTCTGCTTAACATCCCAACAGGTCCTGAAGGTGCCAACCTGTTCATCTACCACCTGCCCCAGGAGTTTGGAGACCAGGACATACTGCAGATGTTCATGCCTTTCGGAAACGTGGTCTCTGCCAAAGTCTTCATCGACAAACAGACAAACCTTAGCAAGTGCTTCGGTACGGTGAAAGGGACGGGGACGCCAATGCATGCACTCGTTTCTTTGCCCTTTTTCTTGACTAGCTGTTCTCGGGCCGAATCCCTTGAAGAAAGATCATTCCACTGAGCAAAACAGTGCATAAGCACCTGCAGCGTCTCCTCCGGCATCCATCCCATGCGACATTAATGCAGCGGGGACGAGCTCAAGCTCTCCTCAGCTAGCCATAAAGTCAAAAATGATCAAATTGCCTGTGTTGAAGTTCTCCTCAGACGCACAGTTTTAGGCTAAACATATCCAGTTTATTAACGGCTTCACGTCTGGCTCTGTGTGGTTTGTGGCAGTGCTTTATTTGACGTTCATAGTTTTGTAAAAGGAAGCAATGGCCATTTTAGCAGCTAAATTACTTTGGAAATCAATGTCTCCTACTTATGAACTAATCCAACTCAATAACTGACAAACAATACTCAGTTCTTTCCAGGAAGCTTGTAAAATAGACAGCCCCCTGACTCCTTTACATCTAATTTTAACATTTCTCCTCTCTGCTGCCGTGTTAAATAAAATAAATAACAATGCCAGGCTGAAATGCAAGCACAGATTTACATTTGCATATAATTTCATCCCGCACGCAACATGCGAAAACCCGCGTATTATGCATATCCGATCCGGAGCTACAACGGGAAATAAATCAAGCGTGTATCCAGGCAAACTTGTCAGACTGGGAGACAAGCGAGACGAGGAGTTTGCTGTCAGGTTTAGGGGTCGCGGATATTACAGAGGGGAAGTGGAGTGTGCCCGGAGATGACTTTTTGGGAGGCAGCAGAAAAATACGACTCCAAATATAACCACAGCATCTTCTCCAAAAGCTTTGTTTTGACATTTTAAACCAAGCAGTTGTCAGCTTAGAATTCACTGATAAATCAGATACTGAGTCACAGGAACAAGATGTGGTTGGATTTTATTGTTACGGTTTCATGTGGTGATATATTCTGGTTGGCTAGCATGTTTCCAGATCTGGTAAAATGCTTAATTAGCAAACATGGGTGAAGATGGCTAACGTTTGCCTGCTAGCTTCCAGGTCACGGTACATCCGAGGGCAGCTGGACTTATACGGTTCATTTAAGACATTTCACCACCAATCCAAGCTTCTTGGACTTATATCAGTTTCTTTGGATATATAGAAACTTAAAGAAATACAAAATGCAGGGTGTAGATTTGTGGCATTATTCCATAATTCATGCCGCCTTCAAATGGAATCGTCATTGTCACAACACGAGCATGTTGTGTTGGCAAAAATATTGGTGTTCAACTTCATAGAGCGAGCGGCGACACCTCTGGTTGCAATAAGAAGTCAGATTATACAGAGGTCTACAAGAAAACAACCCTAATTGTCACTTTCCTGATTAGTTCATGGTCTTGATTGCTAGTAAGTCATCTTCAGAACTTTTCCGCCAACAAAGATCTGCTAGGCTAATCGTACAACAAAATGGATCTGATTGGTTTTAGGACGATCCAGTTGCATGCAAAGGTTGTTGTTTTATTTCTCTGTGTCTGTCTAAACACTACCCATAATGAAATAACACGTTACCAGACTCGTATTCTCATAAGAATTGGATGTGGCTACATCAGGCTAGCTGTCATATCTTGGTCGGATCTGAAAACCAAGATGGCGACGTCCACAAAGCTAGACATTCGAGGCTTGAAAACTGTGGCTAAGTCCACTTCTCATGTTCTCAAGATTGTCATGGAACAGGAAGTTGCTTGACGTTCAGTCTGTCATGTTAGCCGTTAGCAAGCTAATGAAAGGGTAACATGCAAAGGCTCAAACGGACAGGAAGAAGCCATCGGGACCATCAGTATTTTCGCCAATATGTCGGCTAGCACGTTGCATCTCATTATCTTGGACTTCAGTGAAAATTTTTTGACTTTGACCAACTTTTCTTGTAAAGATAGTAAAACATGACAACATTTGAAGGCAGCATATGACGTGAAAACATTCCAGCGGTACCTGCTGTAGCTAATGTTGCTAGCCAGCATGCAAACGTTAGCTGTCCCAACTTCTAAAGCATACCAGCTAGGTTTGACTCCAGTTTTAAAATATGTCACATTCTCTCTCAGTGGACTAACTTTGCCACCCCTCCCCCACCCCACCCCTCTCCACAGGCTTCGTCAGCTACGACAATCCCGTGTCGGCACAGGCAGCCATCCAGGCCATGAACGGCTTCCAGATCGGCATGAAGCGGCTGAAGGTGCAGCTGAAGCGCTCCAAGAACGACAGCAAACCATACTGATCTTAGCACTAGGGTCTATCTGCTCCCCATGTTAGCACTGCTAGGGTAAGTCCCCCCACAGAAAAACAAAAAAAAACTAAATAAGAAAAAAAAAAAAACAACAACAGCAAACCGAGCCACGACCTCTCTACACAGGGACTCGGGGACGGGGTGGGGGTGTTGAAGGGAGGGGATGTGGGAGGGAGGGGGAGACGACCTACAACCACCCTGAGTGAGACGCACGCCTTGTTTTTTTTAATTTTTTTTTTATTTTTCTTGCTTTTTTCTTGAAGATTTTTTTATGTTAGCTTTCCAGTATTATTATTTATTATACTTTTTTTTTTTTTTGACACACATGAACGCTTCCATTACCACCATTACTTTGTGCAATTTTATTATTATTATTTTTTTTTACTAATGGAAGGAAGTAGCTATCTTGGGTAGCTTTTTGTTTTTCTTCTTTTTTTTAAAAAAGATTAAAAAGTTTGCTTATTTAATTTTTTTCTTTCTCAGTGAATATTTATACATTATTCTTGAGGACTAGTTACAGTCAGAGCCGAGGTAAAGACAAAGGAGCCATGATGATTTTTAGATTATTTTTTCATTTTTATCCTCCTCTCTCTCTCTCTTTCTTGTGAACCTGAGACCTGGCGGAAGGTTCAGTTTTTATTTTTTCTTTAATTTAGTTTTTTTTTTTTGACGCGCACGCCGATATGCACATTCGACCTTTGACCTCCGCGGTGTTGGTTGCAGGCCGCCGCTGCTTCTCCAAAAACCCCTCTATGCCTGCCGGCAACCCGGGAGCAAAGGCAAGCAAAACGTTAAGTGGCCTCTTTACAGTATAGTCAGCCGGCGACGTCAGCCTCGCCGCACAGCTACACTCCAACCACAAGAACACACGAAACAAACAAACAAAAAAAACACACACACACTCCAGCTACGTCTTATTTATTCACAGTTTTTTTTTATTTTTTTTTTATTTCTCAGAAGTTAAAAATCGGTAACTACTTTTTCTGGGTCAGATCACATTGGTCTTTGTTTGAGAAAGGGATCTTACAGCATGTAGAACATTTTCAAAATAACATCCAGAATTTGAGGAAAGCTATATAACAACTACTACTACTTAAAAAAAAAGTTTATGGGTAAAGGGGGTAACTGAAAATACTTGATGTTTGTTGAAAGATTTAAAAAATACTAATAATAATTCAAAGTACAGAAAGCCACAGGCCTGTAAATTTTATTTGTAAAAAAAGCAGTTCTATTTTTATACAACATTTTTACTGCCTCAGATGAGAAAAAAAAAGGATTTTATTTATTGCCTATCGTTAAGTTATTGGACTCCTATAAAGTATACAGCATCATTAAAGTAGACCCTCGTGGAGAAGTCTCGTGGAATTGGGTTCTCCGGTGTTTTTTTTTTAAATGTTTTTATTTTATTTTCAGTGCAGGAACGAAAAAAAAAAAATCACAAACGCCGCCATTACGACCCCCCCAACACACACACACTTCTCTGTGCTGTTCATCCATTCATCCATCCATCTATCCATCTCTCTTTTCTCTCCCTCTCTTCATCCGTAGTGGGACTACTTCTTCTTCTTCTTCTTCTTCTTCTTCTTCTTCACGTGTCGAATAATATCTTTTCTTTGCGTTGATTTCTTTTTTATTTTCAGTTATTTTTCAGTTTGAGTGTTTTTTGTTTGTTCGTGACCCCGCCCAATTTCTGACCACGCCCAATTTCTGACCCCTCCCCCCTCTTTCCCAAACAGAAAGATATGAAAAGAGAAAAGAACGCCCCATCTTCCCACATTTGCCCCACCCCCTCTCAAACAAAAATTACAAAATTTTTCTCCCAAAAGAAAACATCCATCTGGGATCTGATGGATAAAAGCTTTGGGTGCTTTCTGTTTTGTTTTTTAGTTTTTTTGTGTATGTGTGACTGAGTGAATGTGCCTGTTAGTATATAACATTTATATCATTTTATATTGCCAAAAAAAATATATAATATTTAAGTATTAAGCTTAAAAAAAATTGCCAATGAAACCAGTGAGTGGCGTTGCTGTTCTGCCTTGTTGTTGTTGTTGTTGTTGTTTGTTTGTTGTTGTTTCTCCTGATTTAAAAAAAAAAAAGTAAAAATGCTGTAGTGGTGTGGTGCTTTGGCTCTCTGTGTGTAACTCTCTCCTCTCCCCTGTTTTTTCTTTCCCCCTTTTAGAACAACCCATCTCCATGCCTGTTAGCTCATCGTTTGCCTAGCATGTCTCCGTGGCGTCCCAAACAAAAAAAAAAAACAAACAAAAAAAAACTTTAAACAAAATGTCCACCAAAAAAAAAAAAAAAAAAGTGTCATCGTCCTCCTCCTTCCCCGTCATTGTTTTTTCTGATGTCTTTTTTCCGAGCTCACCTGATCATAACCTGGTTCTCCTCCTCCTCCTTCTTCGCCGCCTACTGACCTTTTGAACTTTTTGGAATTTTTATGTTTTTTTTTGTTTTTTGTTTTTTGCATGTGACCTCATTTGGATCTGTTTTTTCTTTCTGGGAGGGTTTCAGGGAGGTTAGAGAAATGAATCAATGTGAAAAAGATATATAAAGCTGCATTCATATGAAAATTTTTTATGGAAAAGCAAAATTTTTTGTGTTTTTGTTTTTGTGTTTGGAGAAAAAACAACAACCTGTGGCAAAGTGATTTCCATTCAGTATGTTTATCTTGTTTTTTCTTTTTTTTTTGCTTTATGTCTGTTTCTTTTTTTTTTTATTTCTTCTTCTTTTAAAGTAAACTTGAAAGTTCACTACAGGAATTGGCGCGCCATCTTGCTTCTGGCGCCGACGGAACAGATTTAAAAAAAAAAAAAGATATTTGAAAAAAAGAATAAAAAGCAGAGCGCGGGCCAGAAGCAGTCCGCGCCAGTTTCTCTGAGAAATAAGACTACTTCCAAACAGTTTTGAATAAAAACTGTCTGATCAATATTAGACTCTCTCAGAGCTCTCTAATGGTTTTTACATTTTTCAGGCAGTGTAAAGTTTTTTGATAAGGCCATTTTAAGTGGCTCTGTTTCTCATTCAAAGTCTATATATAGAACCACTTTTTTCTAGAGTAGTTTAAAGGTAAAAAAAATACAAAAAAGACATTTGCCCTGTTTGGGGGGGAGAAATGCTACCTACTTGTGTCACCTTTTGCTGAACTGACTCACAGATAGACAATCCGTGGTTTAAATGCACATGATGAAATGACCTATATTTTCTACTGTTTAAATGTATAGAGGAAAAAAAAAGTAATTACTAAGATACCTGTAAACCCGCGTTAACGTCGGTGCTTCTCGTGAGTTTAGTTGTGGTTTCATCACAAGTCTAACGGTCTTAAATGTCTCATGTTTTTTCAAGAGAAGACTAAAAAATCAGTTTACTTGAACAATAGACAAAGCCTTTCATATTACTATAATAGTTTTCTTTTTTAATTCTTATTTTTCTTTTCTTTTTTTAAAGGAGTCCCTATTTGCTAAATTTCTTGTTGGTTAATTAGCTATATAAAAATTCCTAAAAATATATATAAATATAAATATATCTATATCTATATATATATATATATATATATATATAAATGTCAGCTTGTGAAGCATCAATGTCATTATTATTTTATTTCTCTCGTGGGAAACAATATTTAGGTGTGTTTTTGTTGTTCGGCAAAATGTCTTATAAAGAAAAAAAACGATCCGTGTGGAGTTCAGTGCCAAATCCTGAGGGTACTTCCTGCCTAGCGCGTCAGTGTACTTCTTGTGAAAAATTATTTGATAACATGGGTATTTTATTATTAAGTGTTTTGTATGGATCCCTCATATTTAAAAAAAATTATATAGATTTAAAAAAAAAGTTTGTTAACTTGCTATTCTGTGGTCTTGTTGCCTGAAAATGTCATGTTTGCTTTTTTTTTCTTTGTAAAGATGTTTAAGAAAAGGAAAAAAAATGTCCCCATGTGTCCCTATATATACAGCATGTATATATGGGGACACATGGGCGCACACATGCACACACACTCTTTCGTGCAGACCTCACGGTTTTACTTTGTTGTTGTGCGTGAGAGCCCCTGAGCGTGAAAAGCCTCTGCAGCGACCGCCACCGGCCGACCGCGCTCGTCTCCATCGTAGCCATCGCTCATCGAAGCCTTACCACGAAAACCTTTGCACTCCTGCTTCGTCTCGCTCCGTGTGTGCGCGCGTCCTTTCCGATTGTCCTTCACAATAAAACTGAGGCGCCAGTCGAAAGCCTTAAGTCTCCAAAAATCCCGCCCCTCCCCCGTCTTTTGTTGACTTCAAAACACCCCCGGCCGCCGTTCGCCTCCTGACGGCGAGGATCGTTACACCTCAGACGCTTTGCTTTTTCATATGATGTAAGCACAGGGCAAGAATTCAACCAAATCTTTTAAAGGAAGACGGGGGGGAAAAAAAAGCACACGTCGTCGTGAGGCCGGATGGCCCCGAACCGGGTCTCGAACCGTTTTCTTTTCTCCGTACGTTCGTGTCGTGGTGTAACGGGCCAAAATCACGTCTTAGATGCCAAAGTGTGTTCCTGACATTCTCATAGTCGAGCCGTTTACATGGCACAGTGTTGTCGGTCTACTCAACTGCCCCCCGTTACCCCTCCCCCACACCCTCCACTCCCTGAAAGCCTAGTTTACGGTCTGCAAAAAAAATCAAAAATGAAAAAAAAACAAAAAAAGGCAGCATTATTTTCTACAGAAGCTCACCAGTCGCCTTAACCAGGGAGTGTCGTACCAGTATTATAAGAGTAGAAGATGTTGTCAGTCGTTGACCCACCAACTTGTCGGGAGTTCCCGCAACCGGTTTCGCGCAATCGGCCGGAGGAGCAGAAAGGCTTGAAATCGCGTCTCGTTTCGGAGGACGCCCTCCCCTCCCCTCCCCCGTCTGGTTGTTGTCTCCCACGCCAAAGCTAGGGGTTTATTAAAAAAAACAAACAGGGTCTGTGCGTTTGGGAGGCGTCTTATTGGAACAGCGACAGGGGAAATAAAGCGGAGGAGGGGTCACGCCGAGATGAAGGCAGCAGCTTTCATTATCCCCTCAAAGACCAAACCCGATACCAAACTTTATATCGATCTCAAGGAGGGAGGCGAGCAGACTTTTGGTTTTTTATTCATTCTTTTCTTCCTAAATGTAAAATGCAGTAGGTGCATGAGCCACAAAACAGCCATAACTACCTGTACGGAAAGCTGGGCCAACGGGGAGTCCGAATCAGCCGCTGACGGATCGCTTTTCTGACCAGCAGGTTTCTCGTTGCGCATTTTTTTATTTTTGAATCGTCCCGCGTGGAGGCTACCGCACGTGTTTTAACCCACTGTCCGCGAAAAAAAATTGCCAAATTACCAAAATCTCACCGACAGATTCCCGGTGTCGGAAGCACAATGAAGGGCCGCCGAGTTCCTGCCGAGCGGCTCGCCTCAGGGGCTGTCACGGCTCGATGCTCGTTGTAACCTTTCTATCTCGTCACTGTTCACTTCTCTGTTCTCCTTCTTTACTTAATTATCTTAAGTGCTATTTATCGAACAATGAAATCTGAAAGGAAAACAAACAAAAAAAAAATCGTCGTTTCTTTGCATTATGTCAAGTTTTTTGAGGAAAAAAAAATGTTTTGTGTGTTTCTCTCTTTCCGTGGCGTGAAAACAAAAAAAAACAAAAAAATTCAAAAAAAAACAAAGCTTGTTGTCTGTAGAAATGATCCCAAGTTTATTATTATTATTATTATTATTATTTAGTTTTTGTTGTTTTTTCTTAATTATTCTTCTTGTTGTTGAATTTTGTTTTCCGGTTCTCAGATTCTTTTCCGGTAGTTTCAAAGTTATTGTCTCGAGAGAAGCCAAAGTCAAATGCATTTCAGTGGATCCTGTAAAGCGTGATGTATGTTTGTTTGACAACACTTCGAAATCTGTCACTGGATGGGATTTGAAAAGTACAAAAAAAAAAAAAAAAAAAAAAAAAAATGCAGGCTTTCCTATTTCTACAACTGATTGTAATTATGCATTTTGTACCAGTGGAATTTTTTATACTGGAGATTAAAGGATACATCAAAAAAAAAAAAAAAAAACTTAGAAAAAAAAAAAAAAAGCTGTCTGGCCTGGTGGTGTGGCCTGACCCCTGACTGGTCCCCGAGTATGATTTCTAGCTGGCGTCAAGGAAGTTGGCTTTTGATATAAGATTTTCTAGGAGATCTTTGGCTTTATTTCTTTCACTTCTTTTTCCTCACTTCTTCAGTGTTCTTCCTTTTCTTTCAACCTTTCTTTTATTTCTTTTAGTTTATTTCCCGAAAAACAGAGGCTAGGTGAGCGTCAAGACCTTTCATTTATTTTATTTTTTTATTTTTTATTTTTGCTTTATAAATAGTTCTAGCGAGTTTGTCTATACAACAGCGGTAAGTTTCATTTTTGACTTTCTGTATTGTGCCGTCTACACGATAAGACAATTATAGAAAAAGAAGGAATAGAAATATTTAGTCACCTTCAGTGGTTTAATGTATTAGTTTAATAAAGAGATCAACTAATTAGAAGATTTTTTGCTTTTAGCTGTTTAGATTTTTCCGGTTTCTCTGTCCTTCTCTGTGAACTAACTGTGTAGCTGAAGCAGTCAGAATTATTTTTGTAAACGTATGTTCTTGTGTGATGCAGTTTTTTGCTTCTGTCTCCTATATTAAACCATTTTTCCTAATACTTGTCTCTCTCTGTGTTGTTATGTTCCAGTGGCTGTCTGATGTCGTACTGTTTTCTCTCCCCCCCGACCATTCGCTCGTCTTCTCTCTTTCGCCCTTCATCGTCCCTTTCTCTCTCTCGTCTCTCTCTCTTGTTCTCTCTCGTTCTCTCTCCCTCATGTTCGTGTTTTCTGTTTTGACCACATAGTAAAGTTGACTCCATCGCCAGTGGCAACTCACTATGCTGTTCTCACCGAAACATAGTGAATATACATCGAGGTGTTTGTATGTATATTACTGTGTAGCCCAAGTTGCTGCGCGACAGTCGCCAAGATGAAAAGATGCAAAACACTGCCCCCCCCCAAAAAAAAAAATTAAATAAATGCTAAGAAGCACATTAGCTGGGTGCTAGAAAAGACCCGTTCAACATTTTGGGAAATACTCACATTCTTGTTGAGAGGAAAAGTAAAGTTTACTAGATAGCTAGCAGGGTGAGCAGGACGCAAATGATCTTTACCGTATGGTTTATGTCTGTTGGGAGCAGCTGAAACGGTTGCCTAGGTAACCCTCTTGCATAGACGGAGCTAGCTAGCCCTCCTTGCTAACGCCAATCTCTATTTGCGAAGAAAACGCAGCTGCTACTCTCTTCCTGTGCGTGTGTGCGCTTTTTATCGCTAGCCTGCCAACTTGTTAGCCAGCTGACTTGCTAGCTAGCTTGGTTAGTCAGTCACAATAGCTGGGCAATCCTGCTATGATGCTACAATCGCTAAATCTTGCTAAATTTCGTTAACTCTACATGGTATCTCGCTCCAGCTGCTGCTAGCCTCTTCCTGTGTGCAACTTATTTGCTGGTTGACTTGCTAGCTAGTTGGGGTGTATTGGTGTGCAAGCGTCTCTAGCTAGCTTCTAGCAGTGCTATTGAGAAAAGCTTGTTTATGGTCAAAAGAGAAGCTGTCAGTGGGTGAAATGCTAATAAAAAGCCTAACCTAGCTAAAAACATACGATTTACACCGCTTGTTTTCCAGATAACGATAGCTAGCTTGTGTTAGCAAGCTACCATAATTAGCAAAAATTTTCCCTGGAACAGATTTACCTTTTTAATACCGCTATGATCTTCCCTTTACTCAGAGGTTTGTGGAAAGCTAGCCGTTGCCTCTTGTTTCCAGTCTTTATGCTAAGCTAAGCTAATCGACAGCTGAGCGTATTTCCCAAATTGCTGAATGTTTACTTTAGGATCATAAGCAGATTGCTTATTTTTGTCAAGCATAGCAATCCAGGGATATTCTAGATTTTTCTTCCACTCAAAATTTTATCTCACATCTGTTGCCTAATGTTTTCAGTCTATATGCTAAGCTAAGCTAACAGTTTGATAGTCTTGGCAAGAAAATAAGTGAGCATATTTCCCAAATTGCTGAACCCTGCCTTCAAGTTCATTTATAGAATATTTTTATTTAATTTAATCCATCTGAGGACTGTAAAATTTTATATTTCTTGTGACGTTTCACTTCAAATTTGCTCTCCCAGCTGCTCAAATTGGTTTCTGGTTACCGGGTAAAGGCTAAATTAACAGCTCCCTTATTGGTTCTCTGGCCCACGCTGTCCTCCTTCCCGTGCTGTCCGCTGTCCTGGGCGAGACCTGTCCACTGTATGTCCTACTCTGTGTCCAATCCACTCCCGTACTGTCTCACCGTCACAACTGCATCCCCAGTAGAGAGAGAGAGAGAGAGAGAGAGAGAGAGAGGAAAGAGAAGTCAAAGGTCAAAGTTTTCACCTTTCATTCACAGAATCCGAGGCGGGTTTTGACACGTTTGAATAAATAAAAAGTCAGATTTGAAGGTTCTGGAAACATGGGGAGATCAGGACGACACTGGCTGCTTCTCAAAACTTTCAATATTGGTGTAAGAAATCAGACAATGCGCAGAAGAGCCTCACTTCAAAGTTTTACCTTATCCTTTCACCTTAGCCTTTCACTACTGCACCAGTTCACCACGTCTGTTATTAAATATTGATTGTGAGGTTCAGGCAAAGCGCACAATAAACCACCTTCACTCGGTGGATCCGACCTATGGATGGATAACGTTACACCTTTATTACCGTCAACGGGTGTGTGGGTTTTATCCGCTGTTAAAATGAGAACGCAGCCAGGATGGGAATGATTTCAGGTCACGACATGCTTGGGGAGGTGCACGAAGACGAACGAGATATGAGGTAAGAACGACGCGGTCGGACGCACATTTTGAGATTTGTCCTGGTTCTTCAACGTACAGACTAGTCGACGCGTCGGTTTGTCGACTTCACTGCTGAGGATCGTGGTCGCTGATCGCCGTGTCATGGAAGACAGGTGAGGAAAGCAAACTAGCTGCAAGTGTTTGGAAATACTTCACTAAAGATGACATGTCAGTCCTGAAATACAACAAAGTACGACTGAAATGCATCTAAAAATACGTCCACCACAGTATTACTACCCTTCTAACGACACGATGTGGAGTTAAATGCTACCGACGGTGCTGACTTGCTGCCTGTTTTCATACAGGCTATACAGTACATATCTCAGCATGTGTATCCAGGTCAAGAATATAGATTTAATTACTTTCTACTGTGTTTTTGTACTCATCACGCCATCGGAGACGAGTCAGGGCCGATCCCTGCCTCAATCACATAGAAACTGAGTAGAAAATGAAATAAAAAGTCGTATTAAAACTATAATAAATGGTGTAATTGTGAGATAAATGCCTCCAGCTAACCCTAACAGATGCCGCAGCGATTTTCATCAGGCTGAGAAAACCTTAGAAACACCCATCATAAAGCTTCTCAGCCGCGTTGAATGAATAACACACGAATAAATCCCGCAATCGATAGCAGACTATTTATAGTGGGCAGACAGCAGCGATAGTGGATCAATAACACAAAGGCACAGTTTGCAAATGAAAATAGAGGAGTCGCACTCGCAGAGACATGCCGGAGTAACTGAGAGGCGATTTAAATGCAGCTAAAGAGCACCAACGAGGGCGGAGGAGAAACCAAACAAGTCGCAGAACACGGAGGCAGCCTTCCCGCGAGAAACCAGACGGATGCACCGAAGAGGAAATTGGTCCCGATCAGGAGACGAAGGGAGGAGAGCTGCTTGATTCGAGCTAATGGAGATTAACCGCCAGCGGAGGCAGGCGCCGCGGCAGGAAGACCAGATTATTTCTGATGGAGTTACCTCCGTGACGGGAAAGGTCAAAGGTTGGCGGAGGTTTTTTGGCCACGCACATTAGAGTTTCAAAACAGTATATTTGCAGGATAATACCGTTCGGGGAAGAAGCAATTTTCCTCCCGGTCACAACAACATCAGGCCCATAATGGCAACCGAGGACTCCCAAGGTCATGCCCGGGATGTGTATTCTCTTCATTTCTGATTCCACTTTTCACACAAGGACGCTCTTCATTCACAGGGGGTGAAAATGGATTTCGGCGTGCTCTCACATTTTCTACCCTTAGTCTCATGAGGGAAGAATTATTTAGCTCTCGCTGCAGTAAAATCACTCAAAAACGTGAGGGAAATCTTATTAAATTTTCCATTTTACGCCATCAGCTAAAGAAATTGTCCAGCATTTTAGTTTTTATCCGTGTGCTTTCTATTACTTTTAATTATTTTATCATTTACATCTACTTCACCTCTCAAAGAGAAAGACGAGAGTGGTTTTTCCCCCCCTCGTCTTTGATTCTGCTGCGCCGCGCTCAAACAATAAGAGTGAAATAATTCCAAATAAAGTCTCTTTTAATTATGCAGGTAATTAAATTATAGTGTTCATCAAAGAAAAAAAGCCCTTTCTTAGTTCTTGTGCATTCCTTTGAAGAACTAAAGTGACTCATTCCCGCCATTGTTAGACAAAATATTCACCGAATTGTTAAGCTTATGCAATGCTTAAGCTTGTCGGCGAGACACAGGGAGGAAGCAGAGGAATATACATGTATATGTAAGAAATAAAACTGCTAATGGAGGAAATGTATCAGGAGTCGGGTGATGCGATGCTGCCATCTTGTGTCGACACGGAGAGAAACCAGGAAGCTGTGACTCCAGAAGCCACATGTCTGACTTTGCTGCTGAAACTAAAGAGGATGCGACCTGTTTGTTTGTCTTGATGAGATTAGCACGATGCACCGTGACCTTCATTAAGCCTGCTAATGCCTCACTGATGTTCCGGATCTGAAATCTGCCTGATCTGTGAGTGCTTCTGCATATTTTTTATTTTCTTGTTACAATACAATTTGAGACAGCTCAGCCGTTAACCAAAATAAAATATGCACCAGAATGTTTTAAATGTGGAGAATAACAGCTTCATATCAGGGTTGTGAACGAATAAACCGGGAGCAAGTCGTCAGCGTAACTAATGTTTGAAGGTAAATGTCGTTTAGTTGAAATCCAAATCAGATCTAAACCAAAAGCATCTGGATTTGTTTGAGTTTTCGTGAAGAGGTGACGAGTTTATCCACATACATTCTTGCCCTAGTACACGTCCATGCAAGGACTGTTTAAAATACCTTGCACAGATTCATCTGGAGCTAACTCATGTGGATTCGGTGCAGCCATATATCCCAGAATGCATTTCATAGGCGTCGTCTTGTTCGCTGCTGTTCCAGAACCATGACCGTGACTGTACTGCGTGTACCCGTCATCCGGATTCCAAACTTCAGACTTGAACTCGTCCAAGCTGCCAATAATTTAAGTTCAGTGTCTGTTTCTTAACTTTTTTTTGGACCATCTGTGGGTGGTGCTCACCTATAAGTCACATGACTATGGCCTCTCAAGCAGATGATGAGGTTTGGGTCGTGTGAATTTCCAGCGAGTCCAAAATTAGAAACTCTTCACTTTTTCAAGAAAAACAAGTCCAGTCCTTTGGTTTTTGCTTTGATTGTAGATGGTCCACGAAATGAGAAGCTTCTCAGACTTCTTATTTGTTAGAAAACTTTCAATACTTTAAGTTTCCGGTAAACGCTTTTGCGATTAATCTCAATAGAAGAGTGAACTAAAACAGAGATCCTTAGGAGGACGCAGACGCTCCTCGAGAAACCAGAACCTTCTCAGCTTGCCTCCTACTGCTGACTATCACAAAATCAGAACAGCAGGCTTCATATAAACCTATATCATATACAGATACTGCGCCGTGTTGACCAATAACTGAGATCCCAGTTTGAAACTCCACTTTTTTCCCCCCAAACAGCTGGTAGAAACGGGAGGAGCACTGTAAACTGCCTCGGTCGACTCCTTTTGTCTTACTTTGTGAAGGATTGACGTCCAACAACCTGCAGTCTGTCTACTCTACAAATCCTCTTATGTCCTATAAATGCACAGCATGAAGTAAAGTGCCATAAAATAAAAAGGAAAACTCATTTAAGCCACCGTAACGACATCTGGGTCTCATAACATCCTCTAGTTTTCGCAGGTTTTACCTCTGCTTTATGTCTCTGCTCTCTACCGTATCAGTTCTGCAGGAAAAGCGTGTAAAACTCTTGGTGTTATTATAACAGCTGTCTCCACATAATACCCTGGTTTATTTTTTTTTATTTTTTTTCAACACCTTAGAGACCTTTGTGAAATCCATCCACCTCCTCGTCTGTAAAAACGCCCAGTTACTCATTTTGAGTGCTCCTCTGATGATGAACAGAGGGAACGGCGTGTTTGTTTGTGTGTTTGTCTAGCACTCGTAGGTGGAACCGATGTAGAATTGGTCGCAGACAGCCACAATCACCGGCTTAATAGGCCGTGAAATCAACACTCGCAGCGGGGCAGAGCTGGAATGGAGTCCCTCTCGTCGTACCCTTAACGTGGTCACGTGACACATTAGGATGACAAACAGGCGGGCGACGCCACGCACTAACACGGTAAGTGGCGCAGGTCTGCAGCGCCTGTAAAACACACAACGCTGGCTGTGGTCCGATTAGCCGCCGGCTGTCGCTGACAACAGACTTATTGATCGTCTGAGCGTCCCACTTTTCTCTAGATTCAACTTCTGATTCACCTGAACATGCGTCCCCGACAGCTGATGGACGTTTCCAATAACTGAGCTCAACAAGCAGCAAATGAATAAATCGATGGCTGACTTGGACTGAGTCTGACATTGTTGAGAAAAGTCAATACTCGAGCCTTAAGTGTTGGAGTGTTTGTTCATTTGGATATGTGTCTGTGAAGGTTCTCAGTCATCCAGGTCATGGTATGTCCAAAAAAAGGTTTTAAAAAGGCAGCTGGACTTGATTTTTGAGAAGACGTTTCACCACTCATCTGAGTAGCTTCTGGGGGACTGATGAGATTTGGATATATATCATGGCCGAGCAGGAAGGGAGGAGACTGAGGATGCAACCAGAGCACGAAGAAAAAGGCTATGTGATCTGATAAAACTAAATCTGAACTGTTAATGCGTTACGATATACGTAGGAAAAAGTCGACGCCATGACTAGGGATGTGCGATATTTTATCGTTTATAATATATCGTCAAAAACATTCCCCACGGTAAGAATATGTCATCTCGCGATAAAAACGATTAAATTTCAATTGATTGCGTATATATGTGCACAACCATGACATGCCTGCAGCCTGACACATAGATGTATATGACCTAACACGTGTGGAGGAATATTGACAAACTGATAATGTTGGAAGGCGGAGCAGATACTCCTGGGAACGAGGAACGAGGCTAAACTGGTGTTTATTTATCGTAATTTTTATCGTTACCGTGATAAATAGCAGAAATTATCCGGATAAATTTTTTAGTCCATCTCTAGCCATGACAGTTCCTCAAAAGTGAGGCCAACAAAGCATGTGGAGCGCCCCCTGGTGGCTGACCGCAGTATAGGTCATAAGCCACGCCCCCTCTGTGTTAGTGACTGTTTTTTTACAACCTAGACCTTATTTCTGGCATAAAATACGACCGTTTACTCACCCATATAACTCTGGTGTCACTTTTAGTCCTTCGGAAGGCTTCAGGGTTGTGTTTTATGCCAGAAGTAAGGTCCAGGTTGTAAAAAAAAACAGTTGTTCCCCTTCATTTTTTTGGAGAAGTCTTGTTTTAGTTAGTTATTTCACGTTTTGACGTGTCTATGATCCTTACAATAAAGCATGGTGGTGCTATCGGTGTCTGAATGTAAGGGATAAAGACCATTTGCAGTTGTTTTATTAAATACACACAAAAGAACAAGTCTAAAATGATAAAAAAATAACTTTTAACAGTTTTAAAAGGGACCCATGACTCATGTACGACCAAACAAAGCTTTATTGATCAGTGGCTAGCTGCACTAACATAACCACCTTGCCTTATATATTCCAATCAGCTTGAATCCAAGTTGACAGCTTAGATTGCACAGTTGACCCAATCCTCTGTTGTGTGTGTTGCATTTGAAAGCATCAGGTGTAGTCCCAGGCCACCAGTCAGCAGTCTGCAGTCAATAATATGGTCTGCTGGGGGGGGGGGGCTCCTCTCTATAAACAGTATGTTCTCCAAAGTAAATAGTGCCGCCGCTATACCCAGGCCTCATTATACACTCCGGATGTGTGTGTGCTTAAGGCTCCTCCTGGGCCTCAGCGCCGGCTGCAACAGAAGCCAAACGCAAAAACAGCAGACTGAGTCGGGCTGAACTAAGCTGCTGCCGCTCGCTGGGCGTGTTCAATCCGCAAAACTCAGAGGCTTTACGACGAAGGGGAAAGCCGGGGGAATCTGCTGCGTGCGCGCCACAGGCGGATTTAAGACTTTTAAACGGAAATCAGCTCGTCACAGCACCGATGTCTGAGTCCGGTCCAAGTTGCGTTAAAACTGCACGTCGTAAAAAAGGCTTTTAAGGAAGTTTTTGAACAGGTGTCTCCTCTCTTGTGGCCTTTTCATTTCCTCTTATGTGCTAGCTGCATTAATTACAAGCTAGCAAGACAATAATCTGCCAACAATCACTTGTACCGCACTTCTTATGTCCAGTCTTTCACTGCATGTCCAAGTTAAATGTACTTTACACAAAGTATTGAGAAAATCTGCAAACTAGCAATAAGTTGCCTCCCTCCAGTGAAGCATGGTGGTGGCAGCATCATGTTATAGGTGTCTGAATGCAAAAAAACGGGCCAGGACACAATTTTCTTATAAAACATATACAATCAGCACATCTAAAGTCTGAAAATAGCGTATATTAAAGACTTTTAGCTACGTTGTAATGAGAAAATCTGCAAATAGCAGCAGGTTAAAGTCTGAAGTTGCATAAAAACAAACCAGTATTCATTGATTTGAGATGAAACCAGCAATTATTTGCTTTATTGTCCTAGAAGAAAAGTCTGCAGGCTGTAAAATATCAAGAACATGAACATATTTTAATTGAGACACCTGTAAATGAGCTCTATCCCTTTATTTCAAGTCCGTCTATTAACGTTGCTGAAAACTTAGAGATTCTGAATCGCGACCAGATGGACACGTTGGACATGTTAGAGGAAACCTGCAGACGGAAACACGTCGGGGACACCGGGCCATCTGCTCCTCTAACGGCAGATATCGTTGTGTTGTGCAAACAGCAACTTGAGAGAAATGTGTTCAAACACACAGCGTGGAGACTGTGGACACATGACACTGTCCACGCGAGTCCAACATGTCGAGATAAGAAGACAAATGAAACTGGAAGCTGCAAATGTCGACTGGAAAAAAGTTCCTTGTAGATGAAACACACGTCTGTGGAACCTCAAAGGTGAATGAATGATAATTCACAAAGATTATGGATTATTTATTTCTTTGTTTTTAGATGTTTGATTTATACTAAGAAGGATATTCAAAGAGAAAGTCAATTATGCATCTTTTAAAAATCTTTTTACTCTATTCCTAACCCTATTTAAATAGTTATATTTACTTATTTATGTTAAAAAGAAACACACATTTTTATTTGATTTTTCTAAATAACAGCATATTTGACTGCTGATGTCAAATATCCTGATTTTTATTATTTTAAAACACATTTTATTGCTATTATTTGTTTATATTTCCTACTTTAATTTTAATGTTTTTCTTTGTTTTAAGCGGTTTGACCTATTTAAAAAGTCATATTTATGTATTTATTTATCAAATTTTATGAACGCGTGTTGATTTTTATTTTATCAATGACACAACATATTCGATTGCCGTTAATTGTGTTTATTTCCTAATTTATTAGTTAATTTTCTGATTAAATAAATATGTTTTTTATGAGTGCAGGGTGATATTTTTTTTTAAATGAATGACACAACATATTTAATTGCTATTAATTGTGTGTATTTCCTAATTTATTTGGTATTATTATTATTATTAATAGTATTATTAGTAGGTGGTGTATCTGTGGCAGGGCTGAGCTCCAGCCTCCAGCCTCCAGCCGGTGAGGTCCCATCAGCCCGGCGGGCGGCGCATTGCTACCTGTCTGGGATCCTGCACGGAGTTTGAGAAGTGCCCTGGACTTCCTGGTACGGGACCATGGACACTCTCTGCTCCAGTCTGTCCGGGGATATTCCCGCAGCGATGTGATCGAGGAGAGGGGACCCGTCGAGTTGAGATTAAGGTGAGCTACCCCTCCTCCCGTCCCTCCCTCCCGGCTCGCCTTCGCTCGGTGAGTTTTGTCGGTTGTTTATCGCGGGGGTGGGGGGAAGGAACTCCTGCAGTGCATCGGCTCTGTGTTGACGGTGGCTGCGTTAACTGCGGGGCTGAATGACGGTAGCCCATTAACGGTAGCTTGTTTCAAAGTGAGCCGGAACATGGCGCCGCGGCTTTTCGCCGTTTCTGGGACTCCACCGGGCGCCCGTGTGAAATTATTCCGGTTGTTTCGTGTTTGCCAGAGACGGTACGTTGTGTTTTATTATTTTAAACTTTGTGCTTATTTGTATTCACCGAGGCCTACCTAGCCAACCCCCCCTCCCCTCCACCACAACACCACCACACCACCACTAACACCACTACTGTTGAGCTAGCAGAGAAGAAGAGCTCCACTTCCGGTATCGCTCTACAAAATAAAACGTTTGATTACGCGCTAAAATGTTTTATAAAACAAGTTTACGCCATTAAATTAAAGTTTTTAAGTGTACATAATTATTTTTAAATGACGACGGAGGCATCCCTGAAAACATTTCCCGTTCGTGGCTCGTTATTAGTATTGTTAATATTATTTTTATGTGTAAAAGTTCAGCTGATATTAATGGTTATGATTAGTTATTAGTGTGTTTCTTTAAAAAGGCATTTTTTTGTGTTGTCATTTAAAAAAATAACAATAATACAAACACAAGTTAAAAGCCCAAGTTAAAAAAAGCAACTAAAAATCATAATGTAATAGTAAGAAAATGTAAAAATGTACTTTACTTTGAAAGACTAATTCAGAACCCTTCACATCTACTATGCTTTATTTTAAATTTATTTCCAGTGCATTAACGTGACGAGCGAGTGTTTTATTCTGAAAACCAAAACGCTTTAATTCCGGTCGTACTTCCGGCTCATTGTTGCTACATTGACGCAGCCGATACCCCCAGGCAACCTCCCGCAGCAGAATGAATGCGGACGGGGGGGGGGAGGGCGCTTGAGCATCCTGGCTCCTGATTGGCTGATACGGGCCGTCACTCATTTTGATGAGCTTTGAGCTTCTGCTGCGTTTACAGCGTAAAAAAAGCCCAGTTATGTTGAATATAAAACCGAAAAAGACTTGTTTGCTGTGATTTTATATATATATTTTTATAAAGTTTGTGTTATTTCCTGCTTCACGTGAGAAGGAACAGAGTTACCTTTGCAGCAAGGTCCATCAAGGTAGTCAGAATGAGTCTGTAAACGGAAGTTTCTTTCAAAATAAAGCGCAAAACGTGTCAATTTCAGGAAAAAAAATCCAGATATGAATATTTTTATTGGTGCAATCTGTTATTTAATATATTAAATGCATGCTCAAGTAATGCCGTAGATAAAAATGGAAAGGCGCTTAAATGACACAAAGCTGTGAGCAGTTTGATAAAGCGCAATTGAGGCTTAAATGCAAATGTGCAAAAGAGTTGAAGTGAAGTACACTTTATTCACTTTGGATTTATGCAGCCCAAAACGATGCTTTAGAGTTTTATTTTGAAAAATATCAGTAGGAAGTGCGAGATTAAAAATGCTGCTGACTTGACGGTGCGCTGTGCCTTTCAATCCTTCCTATCCCGCTTCAGGATAATGCGGCTTAGTGCAGTCAGGGGCTTTACAGTTTAAAAACACAAGGCGTTTGTAGTAGAATAAGAAGGCTGCCATGGAAATGTAAGACGTAAACGCTTAGTAGGATGTTTTACGTCCTCAGGACACACGTGGTAAATAAGGTGAAGGTTAAATTAATCAATAAAAGAACCACAAACTAGTAAAAAAACATCTTCTGGAAGTGCTGACATCTTTAAGAGAGGCCTTGAGTTCAGACCAGGTTCTCGCCACAGAGAGATACTCCTGTCAGTGTTTGAGCAGCAGGTCAGGATGTGTCGGGGGGGCCAGACTATTTGCTTTATCAGCTTACCATGCTGCTGCTGATCAGCCCTTTCTAAGCTCTGATGTAAAACAGAGATAGAAGGAAATTAGCCCCAGCATTCCTGGGAACAGGAAGTCACACCACCACCACCAGCAGCACTGCCAGGCCACAACTCATTCTCCAACACCTGCTGAAACGCAAGGAGCAGACGCAGTGCCGAATAAAGAGTTTGCTCGTAGATGGTGTTTCCCTGCAGTCAGCTGTTGCTCGCTGCTTCTACGTGGAGATTAGTTCAACTCAAGAGTTCAGTTCTAGGAACCAAAGTCGTGGACGGTGTTTACTTTGGTCGACGCCTCAGAGTTGAGATTAGTTGGACTTGGTACCCACCCACATCATGTCGCCGGAGGTTTTTTTTTCTCTCCTGTCGTCGCTACAGCTCGCCCCTTCTTGTTTTTGTCCTTAAACCTCTTCCTGTTTCTGCTGAACGAGTTGTGCAGCATCCACGAAGCTAGATCACGAGAGATTCCATCATGCTTTAAGGTGAAACTCTCTACTTCTACTGCTTCTAGGGATGAGTTTCTGTAGGTCAACATTTCTTTCTTCCATTGCTTGCTTTTTGTTTTAAAGCTCCTCAGACTTAGACCGTTTTCTTCACGTCTTCCCGTCCGGTGGTGAGTTCAGGCCTTCAGAAGATTCAAACTAAATCCACCGGATTTAACATCATAACTCAACAATGTTTGAGATCAGTTGAGGTAACAACGAGACGTATAGAGCTGTGATTGGTCCGCGTGGTAGTAGCGTGCTTCCTCTTTAGTATTTCCAGCTGCTTCTCCATTTTCAAATTGTTTTGGATCAATAAAGATGGAACAAATGGAGGAAAGGTTGACTGAGGAGGTTCAGAGGTACAAGCATTGGTACGACTCGTCTTAGGCAAACGTTTCAGTCGTCACTGCTGAACGTGAAACAGGAAGTAGAAACAAAAATGGGCCCAACTAGAAAAAAGCTTTTGCCTTATGGACGGTGATAAAAAAAAGCCATTTGGACGTGATTTGACAACTTGGACAGAGAAAAATAAATTCCTTTAACTCGTAAAACTTTCAGAGAGAGAGCAGAAGAGAGACGGCAGGTTTCTGTGTCTTGCGTCCAGACTCTTGGGTTTTTGTTTTCGGTTCACCGCTGCAGCATTTTGAGGTTACAGGTGTGATCTTCGTACCACTCTGCTGCCAACTACATGACCTTTTTCACACTAAACCTCCCGCTGTCTTCTCTGCGTCATCAGCAGGGTGACTGCTGATAATAGTTAGCTGTAGTTTCCTCCTTATTGTTTCTTTTTTTATGATCATAGCTCGCGATGCAACAACAACCTGCAGAAGCTGCTTTAAATGTCAGATTCTGCTCAACCAGCCAACTACAGCCAAGAGATAAAAGATAGAGAGATGTAATGCACATAAAATATAGATCATAAACTTAAAAGGGGCGCAGAGTGTCCCTTAACCTGCAATGCTTTGTGTAAATGTCCTGCAGCTTGGGGAGGGGGATTCTGATGGTACGCTCCCCATGAATGGACCCCCCATTTGAGGGGCCAGGAGGTCCTGCCTGGTGCAGTTTCCCATCCAGGTGGTGATGCTCCCACAGGTGTAGACGTTCCTGAGCACCTTGAGAGGGAGCTTAAAGTCTCTGAGGAGTTTACAGTAGTTTTAAAGAGAGAAATTAAGAAAAAACGTTAATTAATTAGTCAGATTTGTCCACGTTAATGTAGAAAAAAGCATCTTAAACCTCTCTGCTTTCTCTTCCACACTAGACTCATCCTCCTCTTACCCTACGGACGTCACTCTCTTGTGTCTGGATTAAATAAAGTTTTTTTTCTCCTCCTTAATCTAAACATCTTGTCCACACTGGGTAAAAGAACATAAAACTGTCTGAGGATCTGTGGCTCAGTGACAGGGGAGGAAATGGAAAAGCCCCACAGTCGTCGGGGTCAACAGCCACAGATTAGTTCATCTCCTCCTCCTGTTGCCTTTCTGTCTCGGTTACCGTCTGCAGAGGCTTCGCAGAAACAATTGAATAAGTCAGAGTATGTGTGTGTGTGGACGAGAGCGTGTGTGTGTGTGTGTTATCCCGTTGAAAGGGCAGTTTATTTGCCAGGCTGCGCGGCGTCAGGTGGCTTTCAAAATGCCTGTAACATAGCAACGGGGGCTTTACTAGATCAGTGCGTCTCCGTCTCCGTTGCGTTTGCAATTTTATACCGGACCCTAACCGTGGTTCTCCCTCTCTGTGTGATCGTAACAATCGGGTATAGCTGCAGTCGCCCGGAGGAGACGGCGAGAGAGACAAAAGAGCTAACTAAGTTTAAAGTTATTTAATTTGGGGGCGACTGTGGCTCAGTAGGTAGAGCGGGTTGTCCACGAACCAGAGGGTTAGCGGTTCGATCCCCGGAATGTGCCACATGTCGAAGTGTCCTTGAGCAAGACACTGAACCCCCAGTTGCTCCCAGTGCGTGGCACTGGTGTGTGAATGTGTGCGTGCTTGTGTGAGTGAATGGGTAGATGTGTCTCTGACTGTAAAAGCGCTTTGAGTACCAATAGGTAGAAAAGCGCTATATAAAAGCAAGGCCATTTACCATTTACCATTTAATTAGATTTCCGTCTCTTCCTGGCTCAGTTTCACAACCTTTTTATTTAAACATGTCGCCTTAGAGTGACCGCACCAACCTACCGCCACGAAAAAAAACACGTAGTGGGGGAAAAGAAATAATAATAGAGCGGCATGTGCAACGAAAAACAAGAACAGCAAAAGTGTATTCACAGGAGCAACAGAAATCCTGGTTAGCCAGCTGAGATAAAGCTGCTAAGTAAAGAGATTTTATTTATTTAGTCATAATATCCCCTGAAAATTTGTTTTAATTGATAATTAGGTTATAATTAATTGAAAAATCCATCTAGAGACTGATTTTTTTTCCACGGGACTAAAGAGAAACCAAAGCAAGTTGAGCTTCCAGTGGTGGCTAGCTGCAGTATAGGTCATAAGCCACGCCCCCTCCATGTTAGTGGGCGGGGCTTGGGCCGAACTAAAACACTAAAATAAATGTCACATGTCCACGGGACCATATCGGCCGACTCGTACTTAATAACACAATGGATGGAGGATTACACAGGTTAAACTACTGGCCAACGGTCGGTACTGTTACACGTACTGAACAGAGAAACCAAACGTGGACACTGAAGATAAAATGAGGGCCGTAAACATCTTTAAATGCCTAAAACTGTGTCGTGAGTGGCCATGGAGTTGTGTGTTGTTCGAGCTGAAGTTCTAGCTAGCAGCAGCAGGCTTGGGTGACTGTGAACCGAACCAACGGCTACGCCCTGACAGCTAGCCGCGCTAGCATGACTGGGTAAGTAACCATGGAGTTATATAGGCTAATGAATATGCTAATGTCGCCTATTACTCGGGCCGAAAATGGCTAAGAGGCTAATGTAAAGCAAAATGTTGTTATCTGTGTTGTGTTTAGCAAAATATGAAGTAAATTGTTATCAACGTATCAGCGCAACGCATTATTTCTAACGTTAGCTAACTTTCTAGTGTTCGCTAGCAAATGCTATTTCGTGAACGCAACCTCGGTTCAGGACATTTTATTTATTTATTTATTTATTTATTTTTAATCGCGTTTAACTACAGGTTTTTCCGATCTTTTTTTTTAACTCGGATTTGCACATTGTACGTGATTAAAACATTTAGTTTGCGGCTATTAACTGTATAGCGGAATGACATTTTGTTAACGGTAGCTTACAGTTAACCGCCGACACGTAGTCGTGACGTATGACGTAAAATGGTCTATGGGAGGAGCTTCTTCTTGCTAGTCATTTTAATAACAGCAAGAATAGCTGCATCCATACACTTTAGCTGTATTTTAAATCCTCTAAACAATTACTCTTAAGTCAAGTAACTCGTTTATGGATTTCTTCTTTTATCCATACAAATCCCAAAATTAAAAACATGTAGTTTCTGAGCTGTTGAAGTGTGGATTTTATCACCAAAACTAGGCTAGCTTTTCCCTCTGTTTCCAGTCTTTTTGCTAAGCTAGGCTAATAGGATGGCGGCTGCAGCTTTTTACTGTATCCTCTCATTTACCTCTTGATTAGACAGATAATTTGCATCAAACTATTCATTTAAAAAGCCCACAGAGTCTCAAGTGTGTTTTTATGAAGTGTGCAGTCTCTTTGTAGATGCAGGTCAGCTGAATTTCTGTAGAGTAGATTTAACCTGGCCTGACAGTCTCGTACCAGATGTAGTCCACACATAGACTACATTCCCTCAGTGGTGTCCAGGCCTTGGCTGCTGCCCGTCGTTATTGGCTTGCTGATCCCCGCTGGCTCAGTCCGCCGCTCTCTGTTTTAATGCCCGGCTACAGAGCAGCAACACACCACCAGATGCTGAGCTTCCCTCTGGCCAGTAAAATAAAAAAACTTTACTGGCTACTGACCCTGTCTAACCTGATGGTCAGTGTTGGGACAACATGGGCTTATGAAAGGCTGATACAGGACTAAGTCTGCCGCCAGCTGTTGGGTTTCTGCTGCAGATGTCTGTTTGGTCTGATTTTCACATCACTGTGAGGCTGCATGGTTAAATGAAACTGTTTGCAGGACTAAACAAAAGATGTGTTTATTGAGCAGCACAGCGGTTGAACAGATGCAAGTTTTCTAAATACAGTTGGTAACACATTTTAGATTGTTTTTAGTTTTATCGTGTAGTTTTTATCCACTAATCTGAAGAGTCAACAATTGACCTGAGACCAAGACAAGACGTTGATGACTTAAAACTAATATCTGATGATGAGCACTGCTATGCATCCTCACCACAAGCCTGAACCACCTCAACTGGTCTCTTTCCACACTCTTCATTTCAGCCTCTCGTATCCACTATGCTGTTTTTTTCAGTCACTACCGAAAGTTCATGACCTTAGGTGAGGAGTGGACCATCAAATGGATTTGTAAATCGAAAGCTTAGCCTTATGGCTCAGCTCCCTCTTCACCACAACTGTCCAGTTCAGTGCCCCTAAGTCGCACAACCCGATTTTGAAGAGAACAGCTCTCTGTTTACCAGGCACAGCACTGTGGCCTTTCACTTGGTGTATTATCAGTGCAGTGTTGTAGAATTTGTGGTAAATTGTCAACTGTACAACACCTGAACAGCACAATTTGCTATTAAAGCTCTGATCAACCTTGTACTCGACCTGCTCAGCTCCATGCCAGCATTATAATTTCTCAATAAAAGTGATGTGTTTACATTTTGCTGCCTCAAACTGGCACAAAGAAACACTTGTAGGTTTAATTAATTTTGGAGAGCGTGCACTCCCCCTCGATCAAACCTGACCTTGTATCCTCAGAATTGGATTCAGCCTCTCTGAACAAACCCCAGCTCCTCAGTGATTGCGCGGCTGATTAGCCGTAGTTCAGTTTCGATAACTGGCCGGTGTCTCGGCTCAGGGCAGAGGTGAACATATGGTGGATCTAATCTCAGGTCAGCCGCATCAAGGCTAAGACGGTCGGACTTCCTGTGTGTCACCCTTTATGTGACTTTCATCATCTGTGTAACGGTGGAAGAGTTAAATATTAAGCTGTAATCCTTTAAACTGCTTTTCCTAGTGTAAGAGATACTCTGTGTGTGATAGGACAATGCCTGAACTCACGTTTGTAATGCGAACTGTTTTTGCTTGTCGTAATCTTAACGACACGGTTCTGACCCAGCAGCAGCAGCAGCAGCGACATTCCCTCCCATTTATTTTCCAAGAGGCTCATTTATCAGCTGCTGGATGTGTTGTTTTCTATGAAGTCTGACACCCAAACAGCAGCGCCTGTGGCTTAACACAATCTATTTTTTTGCCTTTACTGATGTTTCTGTCTTTAGTAAACTTTGCATTCAGTGTAATGTAGAGTTAAAACTCCCAACATGGTCAGCTTTTGTGTTTTTAGCTTCTTTTGTTGTTGTTCCGCCGTACTGTTGGACAGAACCTGTAAAAGTGTAAATTCACATATTGTTTCCTTGATTTTTTTTTTCCTCACTCTTTTTATCCAGCTGCTGAATATTCAGACGTTGATTGTCTGATGGTCGGTTGGTGGTCAGAGACTCAAGAACACAATCGCTAACACGTCGGCATCCATTTCTAGCTTGTTGTTAGTAGTTTAGTTTCTGTGTATTTCCATATTCAAAACTACGTGGGTGGAAGTGTTGCGTCACAGCGTGAAGGCTCCGGGTTGTAACCTGCTGTCGGGCAGTTTTACTTGGAAAAGATCAGTCATGTGTTAGTGGTTAACCAAAAGATTAATCAACTCCTCCAAAAACAGATCACATGTTTGTGACAGGAATCATTTTTTGCTGTCGAACTGTTTCCTTAGCGGAGCCACTGCTGCACCTTAACTTTGCTAAACACTTCACAAATCATCAATAGAATAGAAAATCCAATGTCTGTGATAACGATAGCGGTAATGATGCCATTATGGCGGAATCAGCTCTCATTCCGCCGTCCGTGTGAATAAATCTCTGCACAGTTTGCGGCTCTGCCTCTTGTTTGTCGTTCCCTCTGCTGCTGAAGCATTCTGCTGACCTGTGCTGCTTTTGCTCAGAGCCCTGGAGGATATTGGATTCTCCACATCTGCAGTCCTCGTGCTCATGGCAACATGGGGAGGGGAGGAGGGTGGGGGCTTAATTTCTACATCACCTGCATCATTTCCCCCACTCCGCCTTGCTGCCAGGCCCTCCCTCCATCCTGCTTCTGCAAGCATCTGCAGAGTGATCAAATTACCCATTATTACCACACGCTGTCATCAGATTACTGTTATTTAGTCCAGGGACTGCCTCATGCACCGCACACAGCGCCCTGCCGTTTATATCCCAGCGAAAATGTTAATGACCAGACCCACATCCTCTTTTTTTAAACGTGTGTATGCACGTCGCTTGTGGGGCAATGCGTTAGTTTCATTGACGCCTGAGAGCATCCGTTTGCTGTAGGAATGTATGTATTGATTAGAGTCTAGTCCATAAATTTTTGTTTTGTCTATAAAAGGTCAAGCTTAAAGATGACAAAGACTTTTAATTCCGATATTGAGCGGCTAAATGGGGCGTTTTGTCGTGAGGAGATGTTTGTGAACTTCATGGGGTTGTAGCGGCGATAGGAGAGGCAGAGGCAGTTAGCTTAGCACAAAGATATGAGAGAGGAGACCAGCTGTGATGTGAGACCGTGGAGTTTTAATAAAATTCAGCAAGAAAAGGTTGTAACCCTGGCAACACAAAGCGGACAGGCACCAAGCTGAACTAACACTGTTAATGACACGAGTTCCTTCCACCAAATTCATCAGCCGGAGTTGGGTGAACCCAGATGGAGTGCCTGCTTCATTGACAGCACCGTGTTTTATTATAGAGGTCAACATGTTCTGCTGCTTTCACTCAAACATTTGGGGAGGGCGCTGAGTGAATGATTTTATTTGTGGACAGCGTTTAAGAACAGGGAGTGTCTTGACTGGACAGTCTGAAACTCCAAAAAAAGTTACTCAGGTTATTTCATGTCTTTCTTTACATTCCTCTTCAGGTCATGAGTGCCTCTAGGAGAGACCCAGCGGAGAATAACCTCACCTGTCCGAAGCCCCGCCCTCGGGCCTCGTCCTGCCCTCCACCCCTGGACTCCCATCATGAGTAAGATTTATTTTCTCCTAAATCTTTGTGTGCACCGCTGCGTGGTAACTTTAGCCGCTGGGTTTGAGAAGTTTTATGTGTCAAACGCTGCTCTGACATGACGTCTTCATTCATCTTCACCTCTGGTTTGGACTAAAAGCAGTTAGGACGTTATTAGATTTCAAGGGCTGTCAGTATATTTAAATATTTCATGATGATCCCTGTAGTTTGAAGTGTCTTAACTGATAATAATTTCACTTGTTTAATCTTCTCCATGACTTTATTAATCTCTGCTGGCTTTCTTCTTTTGTAATTTTGGGACATTTTGATGCTGCCTGCGCGTTACTGCCCTCCACAGGGTACGGACGCACTTTAGATTCTGCTTGCTTTCCACGGCATCACTGCTGCTTTAATCACTTCCTGATTTCCCGGGAAGAAATTAGTGGCGTTAACTTTGACAGCCCTAGAAATTATATCTGAATAATATCAGGAGATGGATATTTATGCAAAGTTCATCCTGATGATGCTCGATTAATGTCAACGATTAAGAAACTGTTTCAAGAGAGAGTTTCAGGTCAGTTAGAGTTGTGTGGTTGTAAACAGTGTAAAGACTAAACATTACATTGTCCTGGATGCTGTGTGGGTGAAGTGTCTTTTCTGTTGCTGAACTGGTGGCTTGAGGTTTTGCAGCAGCTCACCTTGACTTGATCAGTCTACCATAGGAAAAGCATAAATTTATTTTATCACTTCTTATGAGTGGATTTGGAAAAGGTGAAGCTGCAGGCTCACTATTCAGCCTATAAAATGGAATTGCTGCACATTCTTTCCACACTCTTATCTGTTAAATATTTAAGATGTATAAGAGTATTCTTCCCATACACCGTCGACCTCCTCCTCCTCTTCCTCCTCTTCCTCCCTGCTGGTAGAACCATATGGCACAAAGGAGCAAGTGCTGCAACCCTCGCCACCTCATCCCTCATCAATCACCCCGCAAAGCATGATGGGAGGGCGAATGTAACGGGAGGTGCACTCCATCAGCTCCGTCTATAGTGTGTCCGTGTGCGCCGCCATCCGCTCGTGCCTCGCGCCGCCGTACATCAGTGTGAGTGTAATGGCGTGGCCTCACATGTCGGCTCAGTGTGACTCATCCGGCAGTATATTCTGTTAATGTCTCATATCTTCATACACATGTGTGTGACGTGACGCACACACTGAACCAGAGGAGCTGTTTTCATCACGCGGGGTTTGTCCTGGTGATGTAAATTCACAGGTTTGTGGATTTAACCTACATGTTCCTCGCGGCAGATTATGTTTGGGAGCAGGTGCATTTGAGCAAAAACCGTAATGACAAGAAGGATGACGAGTGTTTTCATCTCTCAGCATCTGTTACGCATCAGATCCTTGCTTTGTGTCACAGGGAGCCTGAGTGATCTTAAGAAAACAACTCAATTTGGCTCATTCTGGGTGTTTTGTGGTTTATTAGCAGCCGTGATAGCGTGTCGGGTAATGTATTCACCTCCTGAGGTGTTTATATGCCACGTCTGCGGTCGGGCTTTTACAAACAGTCATAAAACTTTACAGGTGTGTAGTACTCGCCGACTTCTCAAGCGTTGGAACGCTGATGAGTTTACGGACACTGCAGCGGCTGTGATACCGTCGTTTTTTTACATTAACAGAGCAATGACCGTGGTGAATGTTTTTCTTTGTGTTGCTGTTTGTGTAAATCTGACTTGAGTCGGTGACTGCATAGTGACTGAAGGGGTATGTATAGTTGTGGAATATTCAGTTGAACTTATTAGAGCTGTCAAATTGTTTTTTATGTGCTATATATGCAGATTCTGTTATTGTGAGTTCAGCAAAACTGTAGTTTGGGAAATGATGAAGGGATCAGAGCAGCAGTAATGCTGTGGAAAGCAAGCAGAAAATGAAGTGCAGTCATAATTAGGTCTAAGTAAAATATGATGACGGGGAATAGTTGGACAAAAGCAAAGCTCTGAGACGCTCCAGCTAGAGGTAAACTATTGGGGAAATACAACAAATCTCTGTAACCAGTAGCAACGCTTGTGAAAATAAACCCATAAGTAGAAACTTTATTCATCCTGAGGGATATTTAGTAAAACGTCTTAATAACAAAGTAAAATTGTTTCGAAACCATCGTATCTCTTTATAGTTTGATGCTGAATCACAGTCGAACCTTGCAGAGGACATGTCAAAACTGCTTGGAAAGAAGAAAGCAGAAACAAATGGGCAGAAATTGATTCACTGAATTGGATGGATGTGGAAATATTTTTGCAAGTTCAGCTTCAAAGTCCTGCCAGACGAGAACAAAGTTACCTGCACTGACTGTCGATGTGAACTGAGTTATGAACTGAGCAGGAAGCTTTCTGAGAAACCAAGATTAACAAAAAACAATAAAAAATTCCTTCCTGGTACATTGAAAGCACTATTAATTTGAATCAATGCGCATTATCTATGGGTATAATTCATTCTTTGAATCTATTGACAGCCCTAGTGTTTATAGTCTGTACTTAATTGTCGTAAAGATGGTAATAAAAATCTGATTCATAGCAGACCAGTAGAGGATTTACTGCACATGTTGCTGTTGATGTGTCTGCCTTGGTGGAGCTGTTTCGTCTCGTTTGTGCATCTCTGTGGAATCAAGTTAAATATGTTGCGACATGAATTCACAACCAATCAGTTTAGCTTAGCTCCAACAAGTGGTAATCTTTCTTTACCCTCCACAGATTTATTTGTGGCTGCATTTTCTCAGCCGCTCTCAGACTCTTGTTCTTCGCCGTTTAGCTCACTTCACAGATAAGGGTTTGAACGGGAGCCAGGCCGTCCTCCTGCCAGCAGCGCTAACTTTGTGCAGTCTGCCTCTCTAGCGTTTCTCAGTGCAGAGCCGCAAAGCTGTATATCTGTACAGCGAGAGGTGGGCGGGAGGAGGGAGTGGGTTACCGGGGCAACCCGGCACATGTGAGGCGATTGGATTAAGCATATGCCGCTGAAGGGTAGCGCTGAGAGCTTTAACCCGATTACTGCCTTTTCCTTTGCGCACTCGTCTGTTTGTGTGTGTGTGTGTGTGTCAGGGGAGGTTAGGTGGTTGATCTGATTGATTGTGCGAGTGATGAAAACAGAGGAAAGCGTGATTGACGAGTCGTGTAACAGAAGGAGAAGCCCGCCGGCACCTTTGGGGGGTTTTATCTGATCAGCGGCAGTGAAGCTTTGACACCGGCGATAATTTAATTTTCATGTTGAAAACGTTAAACAAAAAGTAAAGCGGCTTGTGAGACGTGCACCTGCAAGAGAATCGTTGAAGGAAGTTAAAACATCAAAGAGAAGTTTCCGTCGGTCACATTTTTCATAAAGAAATTCTATTAGGCCCAAAATACAACAGCTGAAGACACTTGTTGCGGTTATTGTTGTTTTAATGCGACCTGAAAAAGCTTACTAAGCAGCCGGCGCTCTGGGAGGAAGGCTTTTATGTGTTTCATTATTTATCTCAACCTTTGATAGACTCGCTCTCTCTCGCCTGGAGATGGTTGACGATGTTGATATCCCGAGCTAATTACTTTAATTACCCCCCCCCCCCTCCAGCCCCTACGACGCACACACAGACGCTGGCTCGGGGCGGGGCTAGCTTTGTGTAACAAGTCTCTTAATGAGGATGGATGACTCACCCTGGATGGTCTTAATGGGAGAATGGAGAACGATGACAAGGCTCACGATTTTAGCAACCACGCAAAGTTTTCATGTTTCAACCACTATGCGATTAGATAATCCTACAACCAATCAGAGCAGGAGATTATTGTGTACGCTTCTCAGTAAATACCTTAATCGCTGTTAGCTGTTCGTCCTTTAACGTTATTTTAGCAGTGGATCTGAAAGTGAAAGTCATCTTTCTTCTCCGACGGCAGACATTTTGTCGTAAACAAAGATTTGATTGTCCCGACAGAGCTTCATCTTGGGGGTACCAACTTAAATTAACCAAGCGACTGCCAAAACATTCCTGGACTATGGTCCCTACCATCGAACTCATCATGCTGATGGAGGGATACGTGTATAGGGTGAACCGAGGGGATCGGCAGCAGCGTTGACAGCATTTTCTTCTCCAAAAGAAAGAGGTCACGGCAAGAAGAGCTCGCCCTGTGCTTGTTATACTTTACTTGCTCAATTCGGAAATATAAAAGAGGGCTAGTTTAGCCATTGAATTTCTTTACGCGTGTACGAAGCTCTACGCAATTTACAGCTTATGCTAACTCTGGAGCTTCTAGCGTACGTCTGTGTTGTGGATCACGGGAAGTTTGCTGAACTTGTTCAAACCAAACAAAAGAGCTTTAAAATACTGTAACGTTGGGTTAGTAAAGTAGTTTTAAGCAGTAGCATACTTGGCTTGGTTGATTTTGACGATTTGGCCTGTTTTAAGCTTGAATACATTTGAATAATTGCTTTCATTTTGTTGACGTTGAACCCAATTGCGCTCTCATGAAGTGCCTTTAACGTCAATTAGCTGTGAGCTCAGTTAAACTAGTCTCCTTTAGAAGTTGCAGCACGGCTGTCGTCGCTGTCTCATTGCTCACAGGTGGAAAATAAGAATGAATTGGTAAAAACCAGAAACCATCAGAACCAAAGTACCAAAGTAAGAGACAACAAATTTGGAAGGAATGAAGATGCGCTGCCATTGTGGGGCGTACTTCCATTACCTCCATATGTACATTGTTGTACAATTCATTTCATTCACGGCACAACTTTATTAGACACCTGCGCTCGCCTGCTCTGGCCAATCACAACCTGCGCTGGTCCCTTCAGCCTGTCGGTGATGTTATCTGAGAACAGAAGAAGCTGTTTGCCCAAACAGCAAACCGCACAGAGTCATTATTTCTGGTAATAACACGCTGCAGCCCTGTCTGCAACAAAACACCTCGGAGCGCCGATGGAGGAAATGGATTCAGAGCACAGTGATAGCGGCGGAAGGAAAAGGAGATTGATGACAAATGAGGAAGAGAAGCTATACAACATTTTATTGGCGTTGTATAAACAGAACGGTTAGTTAAAGGAGGATAATGGCTCTAGAAAGACTCTGGTAGGCAGGGAGGGAAAGAATCAGAAAACTGGCTCTAATTTGTCTCATAATTCAGTTTATATTCCCTTACATTCCTCCAAGAGTTCAGCCTTCCTTGCAGGGAAAAAAAACATCATGCATGAAAAAACATTCCAGGAGTAAAAGATTAACAACATTAATGAACCATGTTAAACTTTTCACTTACATCGTCATTAAGGCCAAGTGTAAAAGCTTGTGGTGCACAAAGCCAACGGTCGGCTATTTGCCTGCACTAGTTATTTAATCTTCATCTCATCTGAACGTTCATCTAGAACGAACTAACTCCTCATTAGCCTGGACGTCACCCCTGATTCCGATGAGTCTTAAATATTTAATATATTTTCTTTGGAGTTCATGTTGAATTCTGAAGCGTTCTGACCTCTAAACTACACCAGTAGGAGGTTTTTAAGGAGGCACTTCCCTTCAGTCTGTTCACCTGTCCTTCACCTGCACTCACAGCCACCCACACACACTTCCCTTCATCTGTCAGAGGAAGACTGATGTCACTGGGCGGCGTGCAGGGCACACGGTGCATCTGGGTGTGGTGCAGGATAATTATCTTCTTCTCAAAGCCTCATCTGGTCTCCATCTGCTGGACTCAGACATGTTTAACTTGACCACAGAGCACACGGAGAAAGAAGAAGGTCTTTATTATCCTGCACAAACTGCAGCATTTATTAGAGGGCAGCTTAGCGTGCAGTTGTTATTCTATCTTAACCTATGAAAGCTCAGCAGCTGCACAGACTTTTTTATAGCTGGCCACAGAGAAGTTCTGCTGGAAAAGTTTGGACACTCAGGACTCCTCAGCTCTAGTTCTGGTCTGAAGGGAGAGTGTTATTAACTCCATCACACAGATCTCTGTGAACATGGCCTGCGAGCTGCCACTCACGTTGGTTAGATGTGTAGCTAACGGCGCTAATGCCTCCCTGCGGTGGTCGTCACTCTCCACTCAAGACATTGCACATCCAAATAGCTCTTGGCGGGTGTTCCGAGTGGAAATAGGACTGTGTCAAAGCTCCGCTCTGATGGAGGCATGTTGGTTCCGGTAACACCCGGTGGATGATGAGGAGGACGTGAGAATATTCTCAGTTTGCTGCAGTTTCAACAGAAGGATGGTTGTACTTTATGCTACAGACGGGATTTATTAACCAGAACTCTAAAATGCTTAGTTAATATCCATTAACTGACCTGGAATAGCAACGGTAGTCACATTTACTTTACCTTTACCTTCATTCATTCATTCATTATCTCTAAACGCTATAGATCTCAACTGAATCTCAACATTCAGACACACAAATATATAATCATCTAGAATTAGTTAACTGTAAACCAGCTGATCAGCATGACCTGAGTAGAGGTGAGCTCTGTACCTCAGTTTCTAGTTCCTCCTAGCTTCTTAGCCCCTTAGCTAATGGTAGCTCTTCCTAGCTTCCTAGCCTTCCAGTCTCCCAGTACCTAATAGGAGCCACTTAGAGCTTCCTAGCCGTCCATCTAATAGTAGCTTGTCCTAGTTGTCTAGCCTGTTGTTTAGCTTCCTAGCCCCTTAACTAACTGTAGCTTTTCCTACCCTCTCAGCTAATGGTAGCAGTTGTAGCTTCCCAGTCTCTTAGTCAATAGCAGTTCTTCCTAGCTTTCTAGCCACTTGGCTAATACTAGGTCTTCATAGCTTTGCAGCCTCGAAGCTAATAGTAGCTCTTCCTAGCTTCATTCCCTCCTAGCTAATAGTAGCTCTACTTCGAGTCTTAGCCTCACAGCTAATAGTAGCTCAATAAATGTGCTATAACTTGTGAATTTATAAACTTCATAGTTACAGCTGGTAGATTTGGCACAGTCAGCTCTGGCTATAATCTCTTTATATATGATAAGAGTGAATGTTAATGCAACAAAAGTGAAGCGAATAAGACCTTCATGTTGTTCCATGTTGCATCTCATTGTTATTTATTGGCCTTGTTCCGGTTACCTTCAGATAACATTACAACATTAGTTCAGTAATAATTTGCTTTTGCAATGCGGCACATTTTTGTCCTCTGAAATTTCAGATGAGCTCAGTCTTGTTTACTACCGCTCTTGTTTGTGGGCGTTTAGCTGATAGCACCACATTCCTGACAACACGTGAAGGCAGCGTTTGTTCCTGCGTTTTGTTCTGTCAAACCCTTAAGCCCCAGAGCGATGATGACACGTCTCCTGGTGTGAAATGCGCCCTCGTGCTTCACGCCGGCTCCAGATAACTGGAGCAAACTCTGCCCGCTGAATGACTCAAGGCTTATTACTAGAAAGACTGGTCCTTGTTTGTGCAGAAAGCACCTGAGGAGAGAAGACTGTTCCGTTTTATTGTCGTCACACAGGTCGGGCAGGTTTATTGACCTACTGTGCTTCCTTCCACTTCAAGGGCTTTGCTACCCCTAGCATACTGTGATTTTGAATTTGAACCGAGATTAGGGATTAAGATTAGTCCAGATTTCATAAGAGGCGACATGCTGTTTTGCATTAATGTAACTGTCAGAGCCACTTCTGAGGCCTCCCACGGAAAGGAAGTGAGGGCGTCTCCTGTGCCATTAACACTGCAGGCTTTATCAATGTGTTCTCTCTAAAGTGGCAAAATCCTCATCAAGTCTGTGATATTTACTCCCAGAACGCTACATGTTGTGGTTGCTATGCTGCCTTCTTTTCAACTTTTCAATTCAATTTTGTTTTGTCGGGCGCTTTATTGACACAGAGACTCCACCAAAGCAGAAGCTGGCAAAATGTAAGGCATTCACTGCAGAGCGCAATCCGTCAAATAAGAATCGATTAGCTCTCCTCAGAGTGTTCGCTTCCCATTCTTCTTTAGAACTGCATGACGCTGCTTTGTGCGTTAGCAGCCGCAAGTGGCAGCAATTTAAACAAAGCTTTGCTTCCAAGGCTTCCTGCTCTTCGTTTATTTTCGGATGTTTACTACAAACTGCGACCGCTTCTGTTATTTCCTTGATATTTGGAAAAGAATGAAAGCCAATGGTTGCTTTGATAGTGGGAAAGGATAGTCGGTAAAATCTCACTTTGAAGTCCAGTTAGCAGCTGTGTTCATGCATTCAGGTGTATTACCTGAGCTTCCTGGCAGATTGGCCCTTTCGAAACTCACTCTTGATTATCTGGATAGGAAAGATCACTCAATATCTATTCATTAAAGCCTTGAAGTTCAAAGTCAACACAGCAACATGGAATTACAGAACAACGTGGACGCCATGACGGCTCCCCAAAAGTGAAGCTAAACCACGAAAGTACAATCAAATCCATGTTTTTTTTTCCATAGATTCCTGTAATTTGAAGTCGTTACTTAAGTCTTTAGGGTAAATAGTTTTGTTCAAGTAAGTTTTATTTTAGATTTAGTTATTCAGCGCTGTAAAGACACAACGGTTCTCTTGAACAGCATCTTTAATGAAACAGTTCTGCACTTAAATCACAACCTTGTCACATTTAAAAGGAAACCCTTTCAGGCTAGAGGTAAAACTGAACTCTGAGTGAGCGAAGGTCATTTCCTTCAACTCTTTTTCAACTCTGTCCTCCTCGCTTGTTTCATTTCAAGTCTTTCCAGTCTATGTGCGTTTGAAGGTTTGTAACTGTTGTGCAATGCGTGATGCGTTGCCAGTTGTGTGCTGGAATGCGATTCTTTTTCACCCTCCGTCCCTCTCTGCATTTTCTGTCCTTTCCTGCGGCGGTGAATGATGCTCGGATGTCGTGATTGTGGCGACAGAAATGTGTGTTGGAGGAGGTGGAGGAGGGTGCAGGGTTACAGGAAGGAAGACTTGTTGGAATATGATTACATCTCTCAGTAAACAGGGCACCAGGAGGAAATGGATCCACAGACCCGGTCCTCGGGGCATTGGCTGCACATGCTGAAGCCACCAGAGAGAAAGATTAAACGAGTAATATGATGTTACCGAGACACACACTCTGGTTGATCACAACCTCAAATACAAACCAGTTCCTTCTAGGAAAATCTTGCTGATAAACAATTCACTTTGATTAGAAGGAAGAGATTTGCCTCGACAGTTTAATTTTGTTCGTCCAAAAACTCAAAATACTGAAATTACTGTCATAAAAATGCAAGAAGCTGGAATCTGTGTCGATGAGCATCTCATATCTGTTGTTGGTAGTGGCAGTCCTGGTTGATGTGGTAGTAAAAGTGGTGGATTTTGAGTTTGTCTGGATTAGTAAGACGTGGAAGAACGGTTCTGATACCTGTTAGGCTGCTAATGCCGCCACTGCCAACTGAAAAGGAGAGGGACCCTCTTCAGAGCGAGTCCTTGCCAACTTTGACCCAGTTAATACTTCCGCCTGGTTATCTCACTGCTGCTGAGGGGTTTTCCATACTTTTATCAAGTTTTCCAGCAATGTTAGACGGCTCCAATCTGACCTCTGGATTTATGAATGGTTGGCGTGGCCTTCATTTACCCTCTATTCCTGATAAAGAGCTGAGACAGTTGCTGCAGCTGTATTTTAAATATTCAACCCGTTGAACTGCTTTAGACTCATCAGCTGTTTCACCCAGTAAATAAATATTGGTAAGCCATAATGAGTATTTACTTTTTCCATAAGATGGTAAAGCTTTAAGATTTATTACAGATGCTTCTCTGGTTGTCAAACATTTGGAGAAGGCAGAGGAACTTTTTTTTTTGCCATGAATAATGTATTTTTTTAAACAAATTGATATCAACCCACTCTCTCTTTGGCTTTATCCTTCACAGAAATTATGTTGTCTCGCCACAAGCTCTCTCCGTGGCCTGCCTGCATTTAGTTGCCATGGTGAGCCGAGCAGCGCTGCCGTTTTCATCGGCGGCCCTCCCGCTCAGAAAGTTTAGCCCCATCAATACTTAATGTCTAGACATCGGACAGATGGGATCTTGTTGTGACGAAGAAAGCTCTGCTGTGTGTTCGCATGTGGCTCCTTTAAAAATATGTCTCTGCTCTTTGGGGACAGGATGTGAAGTCACCCAGATTTCACTCGTCTGCAGACCACTCTGTTGTTGTCCTCATTCCTGCCGTCCAGTTGGATTGGATTGATTTCCTTCATGTCCATCAATGTAGTCAGGACACACATTAGTTTGAAAGGACACAATCTTTTTAAACCACCTTAGATGTGTTCACACTGGGGTCGCCCACGACGCATCGTAATCTCATTGGTTGTAAAGTTACATAAAATCCTCTCTTCTTCAGTAAACCATCTATTCACCAGCACAGACCAGTCATGGGAGTGAAAACCACGCTGTAGATGTCACCATTAGCGGCTACATTAGCATTAGCAGTCGTAGCAGTGTGTCGTCCCCCCTAAAACTTAATTATATTTCCCAGATTAGCATGTTTTCACTAACAGTTAGCAGGCGAAGACCTGCCAAAGCCATTTCTTGATGTATTTTCAACAAACCAGAAAGAAAACATTTAGGTTAGAGAATGCATTAGCTATAAATAGTAGCTTAAGGGCTGTAATTTTATATCATGAGTGAGCTAGCTGTACAGACTGAAAGCCACTGAATCTGAGGTCAAGCAGGGTATCTCCCACGTTAAGAACCATTCTGCTTTTCCTGTTTTCCAGCGAGTTTCTAAATGCTACTACGAATGTGTTCCTCATTGCAAAAGCAGAAGCTTGTTGTCTTACTAACGTTTCACATGCAGCGATGACACACACAGACTGTAATTATACAAACTATTTGGTTGAAAGGGCGTGCCAAGCTGACGCGAGTATGTCCAAACAGCTCAGGGTGAATATTTGCATCGCTGAACATCCAAACGACAGAAAAGCTACTAAACAGTCACAGTAATTACAAATCAGTTCAGAATGGGACAAAGCTGCTCATGATGCATGACTCTCAGAACGTCTTATCAGGCCTCAAGAAGCCACAGTTGCAACCCTCCCACAGTGAGCAGCCGTCTTACAGTAAAGAAGCCACACACACACTCACACACACACACCCACTGAACCCCTCCACCCGGTGACAAACGCCTCGCCGCCTGTCGACCCTTGATAAACGACACACACCCTATCGACCAATGTCAAGCGGGATACACCTGATCGACTGCGTGATGTATGAACGAGTCTGCGTGTGAGTGACAGAGAAGGAGAGGGTGGGAGTGGAGCATTGTGGGTAACGGCTGTAGACTCCCACGCCGGTGACGCAGTCGGCGGGGCCGTATCGTCGCCGTAGATCTTCTGCTGCCTGCTTTCATCAAACCGCTGCTCGCTGCTGCTTTGTTTATTTATGTGTGGGTCGAGTTATTTACTCTGGCAGCACACGTCTCAATGCTGCGGTTTCTCTAGAGACACGACTTATAAAATCAGAGACACTAAAAAATGTTTAATATACACCAATCAGGCATAACATTATGACCACCTTCCTAATCATCCCACAGATACTTGATCAGTTTGGGATCTAGTGAATGTGGAGGCCAGGTCAACACCTTGTGCTGTTCTTCTTCCTAAAGTGTTTTTGTGGCTGCATCATGCTGGGGATGGCTGCTGCCATCAAGGAGTGTCATTGCTATGGGGTGGGGGTGCCTGGTCTGGTCTAGGTGGGTGCTACATGTCTAAGTAACATCCACACCAATGAATGAATGAAGCCAGGTTCTAAAGTTTCCCAGCAGAACACTGAACTGTCACAAGATGGTTTAAATGTTATCTACTTCTCCTGGACATAATGTTGTGGCTGATTGGTTTGTACTTACATTTGTCTCCCTCTTTCATGCTTCTAGTATTTAAGCTGCTCTTATTTCCTTCTCCTAGTAAACGGTCTTTGGAGAAAAGTTGATGTTTGCAAAATTGTAATAATAACAAAAAAAAAAAATCCTCCGAGGCAGATTTGTGTTTTTTGGGATTTCAGATTAAATCGACTTGACCTCAAACCCTTTCACACACTTAATTCTGAGTTGAACTTTTATGGATATTTCGAGACAAATATTGACTTTGGACTGAAATCGTCTCCACATGCAGAGCTTGCTGTCGTGAATGAAATGCAACAGAAACGTCCCCTGAGCAGAAGAAAAGGACGAGCTGCACGCCCGTTACATTCACAGATTCACAAACGGATATTGGATCAAAATAAAGTGTAAATGAAACTCAATCTCATGTGTAAACCCACATGAGAACGCCACTTATGAGCTGTGTAGCTGTTGTTTACAAACTGCGGTTTTTATTTTATGAGGTGCCGCAAAAGCCGACAAACCACATAGGGGGAAAAAATGCTGGAAATTAAAATAAAAGCAGCGTGGCTCAGAGTGGACGAAACACAACAGACTCTGACAGAGCTGCTGTGGTTTGATAATCGTCTATATTAAAATATCATGTTCAGACCGAGTGACGTAAATAGAGCAGCACAGGTGCTGCTGGAAAATCTGACTGCACCAGCGAAGGGCACCGATTGGTTCGGAAAGAAAAAAAAAAAAGCTGCACACTTCAAACAGGAAATGACACGGGAGGGCAAACGGGAAGCACAAGGCCGAGCTGTAGTGTTGTTCCAGCGTGTTTTCTTTCCCGTCCGTTCATGTTCCCTCGCTCGCCGTGGCACGACGCCAGGCCGAGAGAGGAAGGAGGGAGGAAAGGGAGAGAGAAAGTCGGGAGAGAGGAGGGCATTTTGGGGAATTCCCACCCCCCTTTCTCCCCCTTCATCCACAAACATTACAGTGTCGTGAACTGGTCTCAAGCTTTTCAAAAAGCTGACTCAAAATATATTTCATTGTCTCCAGGGAGCGTTTGGACTGTGACCTCTGGGTTTTGAGTCCATTTGTTTTTGAGGCTGCCTGTTATTGACACATAGTTCATGGTTATTTATTTTTTTCCCACTGTTGCCGACGTGGAAAACGTTTAGAAATATGACGCGACGCTCTCTTCTGCAGAAACATGTCTGTTGGAGGCGTACCTAGATGATTATTTAGAGCCGGGCTGCTTCCTCATTGAGTCGTTATTTAAGATCCAGTGCCTGATTAACAGACAGATAAGGGAAGAAGAAGTGTTATATTAAAGTGTTAAAGCTTGATCCTGCAGCTTTGCATGTGCACTGACACTCTTAATCTTTAAAGTTTGTATTCATCCTCACTGCTGAACCTCATTTCCTGGAGTTTCCAGTCGCCCGCCGAGCACCAAACGCAGCCAGAGTTGGCGACCAGCTGGTGAGCGCGACAACAAGTTAGCTATAGTTTTAAGTATGAGCTCATTCACAAGCCGCCGTGCGGTGTGATTAGTTGGTCGTCTCGTTGGCATTCAGCAGCAGGAGTTCTGTGACGTACTCAAGCGCGGCGGGGGGCATTAATCAATGTGCCGAGCAATCAGCACCCAGCTTAATTCAATCCTTCCGTCCGACAGAATGCTGCCATTAGGACGACAGATGAGTGTGTGTGTGTCCACACCGACGTGACGTGATTGGCTTGGGTGCCGGCCGACCCACAACAAACCTCTTTAGGAAGGCGGAGTGGGAAGAGGAAGCAGATGCTGGTGTGTTATAGTAGAGATGCACCTTGTTGTACAAGTTGGTCAGAGGCCTCATTCTGATTGGACGAGAGAGAACAGAAATAAATGTGAAATGGTTTGTGGCTATTCTTAGCTCCCTAGCCTCCCAGCTAATGGTAGCTCTTCCTAGCCTCCCAGCTAATGGTAGCTCTTCCTAGCCTCTCAGCCAATGGTAGCTCTTTCCTAGCCTCCCAGCTAATGGTAGCTCTTCCTAGCCTCTCAGCTAATGGTAGCTCTTCCTAGCCTCCCAGCTAATGGTAGCTCTTCCTATGCCTCTCGGCTAATGGTAGCTCTTCCTAGCCTCTCGGCTAACGGTAGCTCTTCCTAGCCTCTCGGCTAATAGTAGCTCTTCCTAGCCTCCCAGCTAATGGTAGCTCTTCCTAGCCTCCCAGCTAATGGTAGCTCTTCCTAGCCTCTCAGCTAATGGTAGCTCTTCCTAGCCTCTCAGCTAATGGTAGCTCTTCCTAGCCTCTCAGCTAATGGTAGCTCTTCCTAGCCTCTCAGCTAATGGTAGCTCTTCCTAGCTTCCTAGCCTCCCAGCTAATAGCAGCTCTTCCTAGCTTCCTAGCCTCCCAGCTAATGGTAGCTCTTCCTAGCTTCTTAGCCTCTCAGCTAATGGTAGCTCTTCCTAGCTTCTTAGCCTCTCAGCTAATGGTAGCTCTTCCTAGCTTCTTAGCCTCTCAGCTAATGGTAGCTCTTCCTAGCCTCCCAGCTAATGGTAGCTCTTCCTAGCTTCTTAGCCTCTCAGCTAATGGTAGCTCTTCCTAGCTTCCTAGCCTCTCAGCTAATGGTAGCTCTTCTTAGCCTCTCAGCTAATGGTAGCTCTTCCTAGCTTCCTAGCTTCTCAGCTAATGGTAGTTCTTCCTGTCTTCATAGCCTCTCTGCTAATTGTAGCTCTACCTGTTTCTCATTTTTAATTACAAATACAACTCACAGCCTCCTGCTGCTAGGTAGACTCATTTCCTCTCACTCAGGTGCAGATTGCATGGACCAGTCGGGTGTTGGCTGTACTCTCACAACCCCACAGTCCTTGTGCTTTGTTGCCGGTAGCCATCTGATGTCTGTTTCTCTTCCTTTCTGATCTCAGTGGTTGGCCAAAATATCCAGGTTATAGTATATCCAAAAGCTGAAACAATAGCCGCAGGACTTGAAGGGTTTCTTGAAGACGTTTCATCCAAGTCCAAGACCCGAGCCTTGAAAGCACCAGGTGGACAGCATGCACAGATGTTCCTATTTAAAAACCCTAACTCCTCCACATGTCTTTTAGAACTGAAGACTTCAAGAAACTCTACAAGTCTGTGTTGACTATTGGCTCATATCTGAAATGAGCATTTCACCCAAACTTTAAGAGTAGACAAACACATGAGACACATTTTCTCTGCACTATGGGACTACTGCTACACCTGTAAGATGTATGGATTGGCGTATATTATCGTTTGCTCTGCAAATAATATAACTCTGGACAAAATACTCTGTGATATAGATGTGTGTAACAAAAATTGTCCTGTAATCTTTACAAATCAGATAAAAAATAAGGTTTCTGTAAGAAAGAGAAGTGATTTTATCCCTGTCGTTCAGCATTTCTAACTGGCCAATTAGTCTTTTCCTCGTCAGGACAAGAAAATGTTTAAAGACTTGATAGCCCCACAAAGATTCCTCTATTGGTTTCTGTATCGATCTTACCACCAGCCTGTTTCAAATCATCCCTGATCTCCATAGTTGTCGCCGTGTCGTTTCTTTTTGTCAACCTCCGTGCAGTGTCTCTTTGTCCCGACGTCCAAGATGGACGAGCCAATCCCGGCATCGACAGGGTCTCCATCGGCAGTTTGAGTGAAGAAGGCTGCCACCAGGCTGAGCTCTTATCAGGCCTGTAGATTAAAGAGGTGATGTTTCAGCTGCTGCTCCAGACTTACAGTGTCTCTCTGTTCTCAATCAAGTAGGTGTTAAGGCAGACTACTGGAAGGCCTATTGATTCTGTGCTGGTACAAGGGTGGGGGGGGCGTATGACTGCACCTATGGGTGCTGTTTGAAGTCCCCCGTCAATACCTTCCTGCTAGAATCCATATCTCTGCAGGTGCCCCATCCCTCCAGGCCCTCACCTGAGTTAATCTTTATTTCACATACGTTACTCCTTTGATAATCCGTCTCGAAAAGCTGAATGTGAAGCAACTTTTCAAAGATTGCATATTGATTCTTAGAGAGCCTCTTTCTTGTGAAGGCTTGAAAGGTGAGGCTAAAGTCGAAGGTAATTCCAAAATCCAGTAGCGCACAGTAAACAAGCTGGAGCTGCTGAATTGGATTGAGGAGCCCACTTCTTTTTATTTTAAACCATCCCCGTATAGCTTTGTAGAAGCGCGCACACACGATCATGACTCAAATATAAGTTTGTTCTTTATCCCCCAGTGATGGCTGAACACAACAAAATGAACGGAAACATGTGTTCTTGTAATTACCAGAGCTGTTGTTGCTCAGTCAGTTGCATCGACTTAATTCTTTTACATTAGAGACGACGATAAATGAACGAACGGAAGCTGGGAATTCTACAAAATGAGTAAATGAACTACTGGGAAGTGATGGAGATGTTTGGAGGCAGTAGCCCTTCTCTCTCAGCCCATTACTTCCTGTCTGTTTCCACCAATAACCATCAAATAGAGGAGATTAATAAAAACCGGAAATATGTGAAATGCGTCATCATGTCCCCAATTAAGGAGGAAAGCTTCTGCTGAAATTGACCGAAAAAAGCCTGAACCTGATCATTATAATTTATTAAAGTGCTTACATGAAATGAAAACAGCCCACACGTTTCCGACGTCAAAACAAAGAGACAGCAATGACAGTATATACACGGATCAGGCCATAACATTATGACCTAATATTCTGTAGTCTAAGGAACAGATGTGACTCATCAGAGAATGGACATGGGCCTTCTGAGGGTGTCCTGTGTTGCACCTGATAGACTTACACAATATTATGAAGGTGGTCGTAATGTTACGCCTGATCTTAAAGCAGGAAGCTGAAACACGTGGTTGAATTGGTGTAATGTTCCTGTTTTGTGAGGCTGATCTGTCAGAAGCAGGTGTTTGCAGATGAAAGGTGGTCACGATTGTGTTTGCTAAAAGGGCACACTTTGGCTTCACGTGGCGGGGTCACAGCCTAGCAACGGTGGGTCTGAGGCATAGCAACAGCAGCCGCAGAGTCAGCCCAGCAATGCCGTAATTGGACTTTCTGACACGGCGCCGGAGGATCGGCACACTAACAAATACCGGCACACTTCATCACAAGGACGCGCGGCGCCGCTTTGTGTGCGACGGCGTGCGTGAGCGAGCGCACGTGTCGCCATTAGAGGAAAGGGATTGTGTGTGTTTGTGAGGGGGAGAAAGCGTGCCATTCATTTGAACAGAGTGTTTTATAGTGACTCCATTAGAGGAACAAATGGACCTGGTTGCTGGTGTTGCGATTATTCTGCCTCTCATGTCTGCACGCCGCTCTGTCCTTGGCTCAATATGCATGAGATCTCTTATCGGCCCATTCAACATGGCTCTGAGCACCAACGGCATGGTATGTTCATGTACCTTGAAGGTATGTGGAAATGTCGCTGCTCAAGGTCACCTCTGGGCCACTCATCCTCTCATATAGACATGGAAGAACATTACTCATCAACCAGGCTGATGGGAAATGTTATTATTTCCCTGTGGATATTAAATCCATTTTCACTGGTCATTTTTTTTTATTTTATATTTTTTTATACATCAGAATTACCAAAATAAAAGGATATATTATATTTTAATGAATTTGATTCAATATTTTATTTTTTATTATTTATTTTATTTATATACACAATTTTAATATATATTTTTTATTATACATTTTTATTTTTTATTTTTTTTCTACTTTTTCCTTAATTTTCATTATTTTTTTTTATTAATTTTTTACATTTATTGATTTTATTTATTTCTCCAGTTATTGATAAATTATTTGTATGTTTTATTTATTTTTTATTTACTTTCTGCACACATTTTTTAATCATTGTTTTTATTATTTTAACCCATTAAACTTAATTTATAGCATTTTTCATTAGATCAATTTCTCCTTTGTCATTTCACATATTAAGTACTAATAGCATAGCGAGTCATTATGCTAACCCTTGGTCCTAACCCTGCTCCCCAGCTTTCTATACTAAGCACATATATTGTATTACAAAGCAATAATCTTGTCAGAATTCAATAACACTGGCCGGTTATCACTTTAAATGAAAGGTCAACATAAGTGTAACACACGTGGTAAACTGGAACCGGCCTATACATAACCTAAGCTAAATAAATGAGATCACGAGGGATGCTTCACCCGAACGGGAAGCTTAAATGGATTTTTTTACAGCAAGATGATACAGTTAGAGCGAGAACCAGGGAGGATATGCAGTATGTGGACAGATTAGAGAGAGAATAATGGACAGACAGGGAGCGAGGAAGAGAAGGAATGATGTACTTACAGCTAACAAGAGAGCTGGAGCGTTACCAAATATTATTATCTGCACTAGAAACACTGGACATAATCTCATTAAAGAAGAAGGGGTCTCAGAGGAAATAAAAAAAAATCTCTCATCAGCCATCTTTCTATACTTGAGCCCTGAAAGTATGGATTCCTGTAAAAGGATTTGTCAGTAAGGGAAGGATATTGAGTTATTTGTCATTTATAAATAATGTTATCAGTGTTGGTGCCTTATAGATGGATTTTTAGGGATGAATCTGATGCTGATTGATCAGCAAGGGAGTTATGTTATGTTACAATTACAGTGAAATAAACACGTGTGACCTGACACATCTCAGGTCTGTTTATAAACCATAATTAGGTAATAACGAACCTCATACGGGTCAAGAAGACGTATTTTAGGAAAAGATAAAAGGCCCGATAAATGATCCCTGTGGAACGCCAATCTTTAACATCAAATACATAGAAAAGAAGGACAGCGTTGTCCAAGTGTTGTCTGCATGAATAGCTCATAAAATATTCTCTTCTTACAGAATATCATCCCTTCACTTTCACTGGTAATCTGCTAAAAAGCTTTTTAAAAATATCCTCATTACGATGACAGACAAGCTGGGGGAGGAAAGACAAAGACGAGGAGGGGGGGACAGTTTGAAAATAATGAGAGGGTGTAACCTGTGCTACACAGCACGTAGAAATACTGTACATCTCCGTCCTTTACATTCTGCTCATGTTTCACAGCTTCACTGTAGATCTACACGAGGAAAAAAAGGGGGGAGAGAGCGAGACAATGAGAGTGGGTAACGATGGAGAGGAGGGAGGAGTGCAGGGAAGCAGAAGGAGGAGAGTGAGAGAGAGAGAGAAAGGGAGGGAAGGGAGAGCGAGTGGAAGCGCTCGTTTAATTTGAATTTAAAGGATGTGAAGAGTCGGCCGGCGTTGGTGGGACCTGAGGGGAGGAGAGGGTGAGAATAAAAGGGAGACGGATGTGAAGAAAAGACACCGAGTTTGAAAATGAGATGAGAGAGTTGGGCAGTCGAGAGGCGTCATCGCCGGTCAGCTGTGCAACTATTGATCCACGGCAGCCAGGTGGTCGTCTGCCGGAGCCCGGGAGAAGACACAAGGGGGTGTGGGGGGTGGTGGTGGTCGGGGGGGGGGGGATCTGAAAGAAGAGGACCGCTCTGTTCTGCTTTTCTTGATGCCAACCTGTGAAATGAGGAGAGTGTGTGAGAGCACTCCAGCTGAGCGACACAACGCACTCATCACACGCCAGATGAAATTCAGTTTGCAGAGTCTGTGCCGCCGGCAAACATCCACCGCTACTTTCAGGAGCTGGCAGTAGTTGAGTTGTGATTTATAGGCGGCTTCGTGTGGACCTGAGACGGTATTCAAAGCAGGTTTGAGCTTCACATAGTGTGTTTTTTTTCTGCTGCTGTACATCAGAATAGAGAATCTGCGAAAGAGTATCTGAGGACATTTGAGTACGCGAGAGTTTTCTAACCATGCCTTGAAATCTGGAGAAAAAACAAGGCTGTGTTATGTTATTTTTCGAGCATCAGATCCTGGGACAGGACAGGAGCGTATTTTTTAAATATTTTTTGCATCCCTAAGGGATTCTGAAAGATCCCAAAGGAGCTGGGAGTCATGATGTGGATACGGAGATGAGGAGGGATGAGGTTCTGGTGGGTGAGAGGGCAAGAATGGGCTGCCACTGCCCTGTGGCACCTCCGACTGCCTCCACCACCACCACCACCCCGTGAGCATGCAGGTCCTACAGATTGTCAAGGAGCTGGTGTCGCCGTCCAGACGCAGGGCAGCGGCCAGATTTGGAGGTGTGTATGTGTGTGCACAGTGAATGGTTTTTGTTTTGCTCATGTAATGACCCATGAATTCACTATCATGGCCGCTGGTTGGGTTTCGAGGAGTAGTAACCTTAGACAATACAGGACTTACAGGCTGTTGTTCAAACTGGTTTTTGGCTGGTTATGCTTCATCTGAGGACGTCCTGATCGGGCATTTTTAAAATGATTGGAATGAGTCTGTTTTGGTGTCAGTCTAGCCTGATGTTTTGTAGTTATTTAGCATAGGTGTGCCGTAAACCAGGACCACGTCCTTGTAGCGTCAAAGCTGCCAAATGTAAGAAAAAGCGCGTTTAAAAGAAAAGTTTCCTGGAGAGAGGGTTTCAGGAGTTTATGGCAGCGTTGAACACAAGATACCAGCTACCCTCTAGACACTACATTAACTTTGACAGAAAGATTTATTGGACTGAATCCAGGACAAGACACGGAAAGACTTTAGGAAGCTACAGAGGAAGAACTTTAGGACGTTTAAGATCGTCTCTAAACTACAATTGATACTGGATGTTAAAAGATCGTTATCTGATTGAGGTTCATAAAAACTTGATCAGGAGTTTGTCTCTGATATGATGAAGGTGTGCTGTTTCATTATTTGTGACTGTCTGCCTGAACGCTGCCTCGACTTCCTGTCAGAAGCAATTAAAACCACCTGAGACAGCTTCATTAGCAGGCAGGTAGGTCTTCATTTGTCCTTTCATGTTGGTGTCTCCATCTGAGCGTTTTTCTCACTAGGCTCATAAATATTTATCAGTCAGATCAGCGGTTGTGTCCTTAAAAAGTCTCGTCCATCTGCTTCTAAAGACCAGTGGCCATACTCAACAGGAGCATGCTTTATCAGCCTTAGTGGTTGCTGTGGCTTGGATCCAACGTCACAATGAGGGAGGTTGGTTTACAAAACAACTGTCCAATGAATAGTCTCTGTGTGGTCCAGAACCTTTTAGGAGAACCCAGAGGGATGATATGATGACGAGGACATTGGCCGGTTCAGTTGTGTTAGCTCGTTCTTAGTTGTAACGCTCTGCCTGTCCTTGTGGACGAGGTTTTATTTATTTATTATTTTTGCTGTGCCATGTGTCGTTAGTCTGAGTGGCGGGACGTTCCCCCTGGAGCTGCCTCTGTAATAGCCCTGTTGCTGTGGGACGTATGTGAATGCGAGGGTGTCCCACGGCTTCATTTGTCTGGTGAGCGATGAATAATGAAGCATGTCGCTCGGGGTAACAGGACACTCTGTGACCCTTGATCCCTTGTCCCGTCTTCTTCTTCTTTTATTTTTGATCAGTCACTGCTGTGCGATGTGTGATCTCCACTATTTTCAAATGTTATTGTCTCTATCATAGTTGCCCCTGGAGGCGACGAATGCCACAGCTCGCTGACAACTCGCTTCAGTGCTCTGAAAATAGAAGGAGGGCAATTTACATGAACTGATGGGTTGAAGGTGGATTGGTGCTTTAGCAGGTTTCTCCTAAAATGCACATTAATCAAGATGCTGATGATAATTTATGGTAATTTTCAGTCATATTTCTATCCCCGTGTGTTCCTGTGGCCGTGCTTTTTTATACTCTCAGCTCATACATATGCTGCCTCCAAATGGTGTTGTGTTCACCTGTTAAAAATCAAAAATGGTAATTTAATATGCTGTGATTTAGTCTGACTATGACTGAATATAATGTCGCCATCTTTTTATCATCGCTTTATGAAATTACCTGGTCCTTAGCTCGCTTTTAGACAGCAGTCATAACTTCCAACGACTTCCTGTGTTTTAACAACAAGGTCAAGCCGAAGACGAACAAATTCCTATTTCTGATTTGTACCATGAAGCTGTTCCCTCTGTGTTGTGAAGCTGTCTGTTAGACGAGACGCCAGGTCCCAGCTTTAAGAGGTAGAACATCTTTAGCCAAAGCAGCATAGTGTAACTGAAAGCTGAGATGTTGCGCCCTACAGGCCGTCCCAGATGGTTCTTTTACTCCTTTGCCATGCACGTATTGCACGTATTGCACGTTAGTTTCAGGTATTCTTGCTAAATAGGGAAAATCACAATCTCACAGGACATTTTCTGGCCTTTTAATAGTCAAAGTAAGCAAAAGACGTCCAGGCAGACATTTTGAGGCTTAGACGTTAAAGGGTTAATTCACCAGCTAACCCCTGTAGGCCAATTAAACATCACATGTAACCGCTGCAGCTTAGGTTCCTCTGGGAAGTCAACATTTTGGGTGGAAATGTTTTGTTTTTCTCCTGAATGACTGCCGGTAAATAATAGATGGATGCGTTGTTTATGTCAGATTTGTCTCTTGGTTTCAGATGCGACTAATGATCCAGCTCGTTCAACGCCACAGCAAAATAACAACTTAACCTCTTAACCTGAACTCTGGGCTGCTCTGTGACGGCTTTAATGATTCAGTCCAGAGGTCCTGCACTTGATAAATGTTGCAGCAGAGGTTGCATGATTTTCTTTTATCACCACCATCACCTCCCGCCTCCTTCCTTCATCTAATTAGAGCTACTTTAACTTACTTTTGAACGTGTAGATTTTTCCCGACTGACCTGGAACAAATTCACACTTTCTATTTGGCTGTGGTCCTTATCTGCGTCCATCAGCCCTGCAGAGGAATTCGCCTCGGCTCTGCTCTCAGCCCGGATCAATGCGGGCAGATTTAGAGATGGCCTCCAACAGATACAGGACACACATGCACATCTGCTGCAGTGATGCCATGGTGTTATGACTGGGAGCAAGGCGCTAGCAGATGTTGAGGCCGAGTACGTCACGTACTAGTGTCAACGTACTGGTGAAAGGTGTTTATCTGGTTAATTAGCAAGTACTGTAAATGAACTAAAACACCCAGAGTGACGTATTCCTTCATTAACATGTCTGCCTCCGTACAATTTTCATATTCACTTTCATGTCTCTCAATACAACTGCATGGCTCTTTCATGATTAGCTGGAAATATGTTTGACAGAGTGGCTTTGCTGCTGAGGAACGTCAGCTTTATTGACAAACCTGAATATATTCATCAGGAAAAATATGTCCGAGATGTCTGAGATCATCTAGGCTTTCTCTGATTTGGTCGCTCCTATTGCTCCTACTTGTACTTGCAGCCTAAGTTTCTAAAAGCACACTTAACTGGAATTAACTCCTGCTTCATGCTTGAAGAGGCGTTGAAGTAATATCCCATGAAACAGCTTTTAAGTCCAGAGTCCAACCACCAATATGAGACTGGACCTCGTTTCCTTTGTGTTCAATAAGCAGTGAAACCCATCATCAAGCAGGATTTATTAGGATTTATTGGGAAGCCCATATAAGCGTCTCGTCTCGTTTTTTTCCCGCTTATCTGGGTCCAGTTCTCCCCAGCCACTTCATCCAGCTCCTCTGGAGGAACCCCCTGGCGTTCCCAGGCCAGATGAGAGTTATAATCCCTCCATCGTGTCCTGGGTCGGCCCTGAGGTCTCCTTCCAGTGAGACACCTCTCCTGGGAGGCGTCCGGGTTCCGTAACCGAGGATCTGGCCGCCAAAGCCCCCGCCTTGGTCTGCTGCCCAATCCACAACCCTTCTATTATTTATATTCCTAAATGGTTTTGGTATTTTTTTTGTTCATACATATTTGAACCTTTATGGCGTCTTAGCAGATGGTTGCATGTTCAGTTCCTTTAGACCCTTTAGGAGAATATCTGCTTTTTGTGTCGTACTGAAAACGTTGGTCTATTCTCTAGATGAGCTCGAGGGGAAAACCTGATGAGGGAATAAAGTTACAAGGCCGGAAATCATTAGAGAGCGTATTACAGTTATTTCTCTTGTCTGTCTAGCGTATTCATTTACATCTCAGCTGCAGCAGCCCAGCGGCCTCGACCTCGACCCTCGTTTAAAACCGTTTGCCCAGTTCACACCAGACTAGATTACTCCGGGACCTTGTTACGACGTAGGAATCTTCCCGGCGTGTCCGTGTTTTGTGCGGCTCATTCACACGGAACAAACGAACTCTTGCCTTTTCAGTTCGATTTGGGGATTATCTCCAGATACAGGCGAAGCGTTCTGTGGCTCGGGCTGGGCAGCTTGACAAATCTGAGACCCAAATACAGTCGAAGCACTGAGTAATGACTGCAGCTTCAGCTTCTATGAATCTCAACCCTGAAGAAATGGTAAATGGCACAGAACGAGTGAGAAATCCAACATGAGATGCTTGTTCCAGTCAGGCCTGACTCATCTAATCCTCATCTGTTAGTATGATGTTAAAGTGCAGAGTCTACCCCACACCATGAAATGAGAACATATATAACTCATAAATAAGAACTAATGATGTAATAACTTGCAGGAAATGAAAGCTGTGTTTTTCTCAAATAAGCCTTTAATAGTCTGATCTCCTAATAGCCATGTGAACTCTGTGGCTGGAATAAATCCATTCTCTCTGAGCATGTCTGCTCCACGTGGGGTAAACATCAGGAGGTAGAAAAACAAGAGGAGTTTGAAACGATGCACCAAGCTGGAGTCCATGTGGACAGACGTAGAGACGTCTTCTGCTCTAGACATTCAGGACTAAATGTTGGAGGAAAACATTCTTCTTCTTCTTCTTCTCTCTGGTCCTTCTTCTGGTCCCGTATCCTCCCTCTTTCTTCTTGTCCTCCCTGTTCTTCTTGTCCTGCTTCTTTCTCTCAAACGCTGCAGGTAACACTGAGTTTTCCTCTGCAGCAACATTTATCAGCTGCGTGCGCGGCGAGCAGTTTGGGTTTATAACAAATCTAAAGCAGGACTCTGAGGCTGAACTGCAGCCTTCTCCTGATCATCACCACCAGCTGCTCAGAATCTCACTGCATTATTCAGCAACCCTGATACTTTCTCTCTCTCCTGTGACATCGTAGCAGTAGAAATAAAAAAAAAATAAAAATCAAACGCTGCGTCAAGAGCTTCAAACAACTTCTCAGTGTTTTACAAACCGACTTGTGAACCATCTGTGGCCTTTCTGTGGGTTCGCAGACGTGTGTGTTTGAAAGAAAAACCGCATGCCGGTCTGTTAAGGAGGGACCGGCAGACAGTCCAGACCCAGCGGGTGTTAGGGCTGAGGCCGCCCGCTGACATCCACGCTGTAGCGGCCGGGCTAATTGCCTGTCCGTCCTCCCTAAAGGGCAAAGCTGCGGTACGCTTCATACCGCCGCTGTCGGCTTTCATGGCGGAGCAGAGTTCAGTCTGCACTGGCTTCATCTGAGCGACCTGGCTTGTTTTGGACTTTTAGCTGCTTGTGTTGTCGTGGAGTGTGTGCTGGTATGACGGCGTTTGAAGTCATTGAAGTTGAAGAAAACATCTCGTGTACAGTTTATCATGAACTCCTGTACTAGTATATTTTATACATCAAGACCGAGTCAGACACTGATGATGGCTACGACCGGAGACACCACACACTAGCTTTAAATCTGATGTAAATTTAGTTTGGGTTAGCTACTCAGATACGTGTGGCTGAATCTTTCTGATCTTTATCATGCACTTAATCCTCATTAGATTATCTAAGCGCTTTCTGTGTTTTCTTGGATAAATATAAAAAAATAAACGTCACTCAAGATGTTTAAGCTGCAAAAAACTGCAACAAAAACAGACGAAACAAGGCGTCATTAGAGCTTTACAGTCACGGGAATCTGATCTCAAATCTACTAACGGTCGTTCCTCACCTGTCCCAACGTGTCCCGGCTTGTTGATGACAAACTCTGTGAGAATTAAAGTCGTAGCTTCATCACATTCTCTGCATACTTTGAGTATGAGTCTCCGTCTGCACCGGGTTTAAGGAAATGCGTTACTCACTGAAGATTAAAAATCATTTATTCCTTTTTTATTGTTTTGTTTTTTTTTACTCCAGCCTTTGTTTAACTAAATAATTGTGGTCATCTTTTTTGCTTCCTCTCTCCTGGCAGTGATCAGGAAACCACACAGCTTTGATGTCCACGGTTTGCTCTCATAATTCAAGCTAGTGTGAAAATTCTTCAAACCACAGAAGCATCTTTGCAGCCGTTTGTCATCTGGACATGTCGACTGTGAGACGATGAGACTTTAAATCAGCCAGACAGAGTTTAAATATTGTGGGTTTGTCTTGATGAAATGCTGATAATACTCAAAGAAGTCAGTTCAGCTTTCATAGTAGTGTAATGGCAGCAGGATCCAAGCATGTGCGTGGCTGGCATGCCCGAAACAAGGAAATGACTTCCGACTCTAACCAAGGAGGAAGTTGGACGGAGCTAATAAGGAACTGTGCTTTTATTTACTTTCTGTGAGTGAAGCTTCACCCATCGTCTGAATCTACTAAAGATATCTTTACCTTTGATTTGCTCCTGTCACGCAGGAAACGATGATTAAATGATAGAAAACAAGTTAAAATGAATCTCCAGGGACGAGCGTCTTTATTTAGCTCTCGCTGCCTCTGATCTGTACACACATTTAGAACAACGTTCCTGCGTCTAATTATCTTCCAGGGTGCTGCTTCGCCCGCTGACAGACACTTTTTATATTGATTAATATTTGTCTTCATGGGACGTGCTGCGGAGTTGCTGAGTGCAAATGAAAATGTCAAATTGCGTATCTGCGTTTGTGTTCATTGTGGATCACTGACTGTAAATAAAGGTACAGGAACTCTGCATCTGTTTTGAAGCTCAGTGTGGCGTCTCTGGCCGCTAACTCGCAGCTAATTCCCAAAAATATTACTTGTAAGTTTTGTAAGATTGAGGATTGGTTCACTTTTGGAGTCAGGCTCAAGTGGCCATGTGAGAAACTGCAGTTCTTGTTTTGGTATTGAACTGAAAACTGAGCAAACCATTAACAAAAACTAAATCAGAAACAAACAGGTGGAATTTTCTTTGTATCATTTAAAATGCAAACCGTATTCACCAGTGAGTGCAGCTCATGTTTTTCAAAGTTGAAGGCCAAGTCAAAGCTCTAATGGGCTGTAAGGAAGCATTTTTGGAATGCAGATTGTTTTCTTTTCCGGTCACGTACAAACACTTAAATGTAAATTTGTCTGAAGTATCACTTCACAGATCTTGTTATCCTTTTAAACAAGTGGGAAAGTCTTCTAGAAAAGAGATGACGCAGCGTATTCCTTCCTTTTGTCACAGGCATATTTTCAGATTCAGTGGCTGCACTGTGCGTTCGTCTAATGATGCTGCCGCTTCAGTCGCAGTGAAAACACACGGCTTTGTGTCATGAGGCCACACGACTGAACTTTCCTCTTGCTTTTAAATAAGTCTGAGGCCTGCTGGTCATTTATTTCCTCTGCTGCTTTTTGCTTTAGTCCTTGTTAATTTATTCACAGGAACGTTTAGGTCGGTGCCAGGTTGATCGCCCACTCAGCAAACTGCCTGCTTGCATCTCATATACAGAACTGAAGACAGGAAGCAGATATAGGAGCTAAGCTGCACAAGTTGCAAAAGATAAAAAGAGAGCAGACTACACCAGAGAAACTGCCTCATCTCATCTGCTTTTGAAACTTTAGCTTTACCAGTTTGCTGTCAAATTCCTCCAGGCTGTGTGAAGATACGTTACTCAGTTCATTATCCTGATCAAGTTTTGCTGCTTTGTTTAAGGAATTGATGAACTTTTAATTATTCAAGTTAATCACACCTAGCATGGACTTTGAGGCGTCAACTTTTGACATTTTGGAAGATCTAAAGTCTAAATGTAAATAACCTAAACAGTCGTGTCTCTTCTTCAGTGCAAGAAGGCTGCAGTCTAAGTTGCATTCTTTCTTTTATGGATCCATTAGTGGTGACTGCAAATAAACAGACTGTCACAAAACTCACAGCAATGGTCACTGCTTTGACCACAGCTATTTGTACGTTGTTAGTCCGTGAATCAGATGGTTGAAACTATTCCCTCCTCCTCCTCTTCTTGAAGTGACCCTGGAGATTCATAAATGATCAGTTTAGCTGCCAACTTTCCTCTCACACACACACAGAGATTTCCTGTCCCGATGCAGCGCAGTGCTAGCTAAGCAGTTAGCATGACTGTAGATGACGCTTCTTTTTTGAGGAAAGTTTACAAAGTAGTTCCTCACAGGGCCCTGGTTGACTTAATCATGATTCAGGAACAAGTGCACATCTTAGACTCTGGTACGATGCGTTATCTTGATCTCCTGAGACTCCAGCTGTCTCGCCAAATAATATAACTGGTCAGTTTTGAAGTACGTACTTGCCTTTGGCATTCCAAAACTTCTGTTGACATTGAGTAAGCCTTCAGAGAGAGAGAGAGACTTCCAGAAAATAAATATGGTTGTTGAAACTATGTCCTCCTCCTCTTCTTGAAGGGACCCTGGAGATTCATGAGTGATAACAGCATTTTATCTGACAACTCTCTCCTCACATACACAGAGATTTCCTGTCTCGATGCAGCGTAGTGCTAGCTTTGCAGTTAGCATGACGGCAGATTTTTTTTTTTTTTTAAGGAAAGTTTACAGAGTAGTTCCTCACAGGGCCCTGATTGATTAAACCATTGTGGTTCAGGAACAAGTACACAGCTTATTGTCTTGATCTCGTGAGACTCCAGCTGTCTCGCCAAATAATATAACTGGTCAGTTTTGAAGGACGTGCTTGCCTTTGGTGGTCAAACACTTCTGTTGACATTCAGTACGCCTTTAAAGAGAGATAGACTTTCCGAGGATGAATATGACGGTTGAAACCGTGCCCTCCGTCTCTTCTTGAAGTGACCCCGGAGCTTCAGAAGTGGTAACGGCACTTTATCTGACAACTCTCCGCTCACATACACAGACACTTCCTGTCCTGATTAAGCACAGCGATAGAACCAAGATGATACTCTTTCTCTTTTTCACTGCTTGTCGCCCACCCTCCGTCTTGCCTTTGATATGCCACATCACAAGACTCTCCACGGTACATCACGTCCATTTCATAATGAAGTTTTAATGGAAACTGTTTATCATCAAACTGTCGTCGCCTGCCCCGTCCGACTTCTCTCTCTCTTTCTTTCTTTTCCCCGGCTTTCACTCAAATGTGCTTCACAGCGAAGCAGGGATGGCATTTGGAAATAATTTAATAGCTGAATTAGTTACGTAAGTTGTCACATTGCCTCGGCGTGATCCGCTCAAATTAATGGTCCACTCTTTGTCTTTAACATGAGATGTTTTACACTCATCTGACATTTCATTTCTGTGGTACTTGGTTTCATCAGACAGCGATTCCTTCTGTCCAGCTCTGTCCAGCTCTCTGTGATGTCCTCAATAGAGGTTGTTGTTGTGTTTGGGTGGGGAATGTTGTGAGTGGGAATGACTCGCTTCTAAAGTCAGATGCCTCCCCCCTCTCTCTCTCTCTCTCTCTCTTACTCCCTCCCTCCCTCCCTCCCTCCCTGTCTGTCTGTCTATCTGTCTGTGTTGTAGCTCCTCTAACAAACAGTAGCATTGTGACAGCCTCTGATCTCACTTCTCGTTGCCGCTCGCTCTTATTTGAGTTGTGATGGCGCAGTGGGCAGCGACAGTGATGGGATGAGGTAGTTGGGGTTCTCTCTTGGTGTGTTGGACCTGGTTGATCTGTGACCGATGCGGACTAAGGCTCGCTTGGAGGAACCAGTGGATGGCTTGAAAAGAGGTAACAGAAGGAAAGATCCCGTCCAGTTGGGTCGCTGCAGTTTGACTCTAGAGGTCATAAAGGTTGTGTTCAAGTTTGCTTTGGTATGATGAGAATCCTGGAGTGATTTTGTATCGTGTTGCAGTGCAGTAGTAGACGTGAGTCTTTACTTCAGCTGTCGTGTCTTTGTTGTCCTTTGACGGAAAATGTTTAAGTTACATTCACAGTCTGATCCTTTATTTTATTTTCAAATTTAAAAGTGTGGGAAACAGTTATAGTTTTCAGTCAAAATGCTGCAGCTCTGAGCAATGTGCTCTCTTCTTTCTACCCGTTAAAAGCAATCACCTGCTGGTCTTCTCTGGTTGCCAGTTAGTTTTAGAACTGAATTAAAGATTTTACTGCCTGTTTTTAAAAGCTTTGCACGGCCTGGTGCGAAGTTTGTGACCTTTTAACTCCTTACGAGCCTTATCTTTGTGTTAAAATCCTCTGCCAGGAACCTTCTGACTGTTCTTGGTTGGAATAAAAGTTAGAAGTATTTCTTATTTGGTTTTATTGTGGTTACTTTATTTCAGTTTGAAGCCTGGTCTATAACTGTTATAATCATAATAATAATATAACTAACTTCCTGTCTTGTTTAGCCGCACGTTAAGGTTAAAGCTAACATGCTAACTTTATCACATTAAAGCAGCAGTACCTTCACTCTGCTTAAGGTATGCTAACAGGCTAATATTAGCGTGTATTTAACAGCCAGCAGCTACCCAGTGACTGTGATGCAGCTCTGCACACAAACACCAGCAGACAGCTGTTGAGATCAGCTGCAGACTCCTCAGTGCTAACACTCTGCTTCCAAATACAGTGCCCTGATGACAGAATGCTAATAATGGAGGGAGATGTACTCGGAAATGTCTGCTGTTGACACAAGCTGAAATGAGTATGACTCTCCTCCTCCTTTGTCATAGTAGTTGTGTTATTTTCTATTCAGTTCACGTGTCTATGAGGGTTCACACTCATCTATGTCCTTGTTTCAGCTTTTTCTTTAAGCTTCCAATGAATTTTGTTCCGAGGTGTTTTTTTGGGAGCGTTGCAGCCTCGTGCTGATGTTTAAAATCTCTTCTTGGACAGTTCATGTGCGAGTCGCAATGAGCTGGGTCGTGTGGAAGTTAATAATTAGTCTCTGGATTAACATGTTTGTCACGTCACGTGGTCGAGTCCAGGTCGCCTGGAAGCTGCAGGCGTTTGTTATCTCAGCGTGGAAATGACACAGATTAGTGCAGCGTGAAGTTGCCTCTTCAGTCATTGGTTGGTCAACTTGTGTCTGCGTAGCTGTGACACTGTGTGAACGTGAAGGTGCCACATGTTTTTAGTTTCACTTTAATTAGCAGGACTTTGTTCGTTGACGGAAAGAAGATGTCACAGATTCCACATGTAGAGTAACAGCTGGTTTGTACAAAATCATTAACGTCTGATAAATGACCTAAAATGACTTAAAAAAGACTTAAGTTGAGCCGGTTTATTCCTGAATTGCCTCTTTTTGAGAATCGTCAGAAAAATTGGGACATCTCAACCATCGAGGCTGTCCTGATTTTCTCCTTAAGTGTGTGATGGAACCTGATTTCATGATCTGATAAGATTTTGAGACAAAATCCCAAGAACTTTATGCAAAATGTGACCTCAGTGATTAACCAGTAAGTTAGTTATTGTAGGCAAAGGTTCTCTGTCAGTCAGCTAATCATTCCAACATATTTTATGCACATATTAAGAGAAATAGAAAAGCAAAATGAGCATATTTTGCAGTATTGTTTTTTCAGAGCGTGATAAAGTCCAGTGACTGGCTGCCTGTTTTGTCAAACTAAGCCTCCAAACCCCAGATCTTTGCCAGAGTATAATCAGATCCCAACAGAGAGACAAATAGAAATGTGGACGGGGAAGCTGGTCTGGCTTCCAGCTTAACTTCTACCTCATGACAAACCTCTTACATTCAGCTCAAAACAGAAATAAACCAGTCGTTGGCATCATGTCAGGCGGTTGTATCAGTGTATTAGAGAGCAGTGAACAATTGAAGTACTCTGTAGGTGTCAATAGCAAAGCAGGAACAAAAGACAGGAAATGAGTTCGTCTCCAGGCAGCCCTTCCACTGTTATTATTACAGTTATTATAATTATTCCTCTTTCCGTGCAGATAGCATCTGTAAGAGGCCAAGAGACGCACAAACAATGGTCAGAGGCGAAGGACTCCTTAACATAAAGAACAAAGAGGTTCTCATTAGAGCAGCTCTGGGAGAGCAGAGGAAACGAGAAGCTGTGATTACGCTTGTCGTGTTGTTCTTTGTCCGTTACTCTCTAACAGCAAATGATAATGAGGAGGAACAGGCTCACAAACGCACCGCATCGCTTCCCGTCACGAGCGCCCAAGAGGCTGACAGCAGAATTATTATCTGGAGACGCCATCCTCACCTACACTCAGAGAGAAGAGGGTTATGTCAGAGCCAGAATTATGGTTTTAAAGACTCACGTCCTCTGTGATTACCGGCATGGATCTGTGTTTGAGATTTAGGCTCAAGACGCAAAACCAAAGAAGAAGAGATTTGACTTTCTTAAGCTTTAAATGAAGCATAACATCCTGTTTAAACGTCTCAGTGTGTTAAAGCAGATTTTTAAAATTGTATTCACCTTGAATCTTTCTTAACTCGGCGTCCTCATTACACAGAAGAAACAAAGACGACCGATGGTCTATTTCAAGAGATTTGATCTGCTTTCTGCTTCTTTGTGACGCATATGTGAGAGGACATTAGAGTGGATGACAATGAAAGATGATTGGATGTGAGTTCAGGCTCTGTGGTTGGTTACCTTCATAACCGGAGCAAATCTAACATCTGTCGTCTGGTCTCTCTGCAGGCTGCCAGTCTGTGCTCTGATTCTAGCAAATCACAGCAGAGTGAAACGAGCCGATCGTGTCGTGTCTTTATGTAGATTAGACATGAACCTTGTTGAGTTGTGGTTTGTGGGGCGGTAACTTGTGAATCTAGCTCTGGCTCATATGGACTACGTGCTGGTTTCACTAATTCAAGGTTTTCAGTTCAGCTTTTTGCACATTTGTTGACACTTCACACGTCGTTTTCAGCTCAAATGATGAACTTATGCACATGTTAGCACCGTTTTCTACATTTAAACTGAACGCTCTGAAGCACGCTGCTGCATAAAATATAGTAGTCAACGTGTCCACAGCATATTCTGATCGTCTGACTGAAGCCACGCTAATAAAAGTCTGTCAGAGGCGTTAGCAGCAGCTGAAGGCAGCGTCTTTGCAGGTTTCACAGACCGGCTCGGTTAAAGCTACAGGGATCAGTTCTGTCAGACGAATGCTGCTCTATGTAATAATCGCTCTTATTGTCATAAAATAAACAGACTTTATGTTCTACTGCAGCCTGTGCAGGTATATTTTAGCGTATATGGTCTCAGGATGCTTTACAGAACCCAGAGGCTGTAAAACAAAATCAAATCACAGGTATTCACTTCATTATTAACTAGACAAGTGAAACCACGGAAGTCACAGCATTCACTTCACCTGCTCAGCAAATAAACCCCAGAGGGGAAGCAGTCACCTACCTAACCTTTTCCCGGTTCACATTAGCCGTCACGGATGGAACACTTCTGGGTGCCGGCGATTCCCACGTGACCTGAATGCAGCAGGGTGGCGTGAAGGGCAGAGCCGGAGTCCAGCTGGTGGGTGCTGGGGCGGGTGACGGACGGGGACATTTTAATCACAGCGGGACGGGGACAGGTGGAAGGTCGGCTCGGCGGGCGGCCTCTAGGCTTTAATGAAGTATGAGCGGATCCTGATAAACGAGGCTCAGGTCATGTTCGATTCTGGCACAAATACTATTTAAATATTACGTTTCAAGCAGCTGATCAGTGTTTTTATGGCTCATATGGCTGCGTGTATGTTATGAGTAGTAGGTGAGTTTAACGCTAAGCTAACTCATCCTTCATTGCTTCCATTAGCATCGTATCCAGACAGAGCTAGATGATTTTAGATCTAACAGAGCTGAATAAACAAATATTTCATGTGTCCATGCAGGGATGTGTCGCAATTCAGCAAAATTAGAAAAGGATCAAAAGAAAATTAGCCTTTAAATTAAACTTCTAAATGCTGTAAAGCGTCAAGAGAAGTCCTCTTTGGTGGCATAAGATCTTAAAACACATTTCAAATCCATTAAGTCACAAGGGGTCGTCTACAAATGGCTGTAAACCCCGTGGACCTGCTACAAGTCCTTAACCACCAATAAAAGCATAAATCCAATCTTGGTCATGGACGCCTGTGTGATCCTTGAAGCAGGAAACGGCCTCTAATTGCATTTAGCTTAAGTCGGGTCGCTGTGGAATACTAATATGGCTTTAAAGAACTCCCAATCAAAGTTAGCTTTAGTGCAAAGAAAGGCCTTGAATCCCATTTCCTCCTCGGTTCCTCACTATGGGAACCGTGGGGCCTCCTGGGGTGGAATCCCAGCAGCAAAAAAGGCCTTTACTGTATTTGTTTATTTGCCCCAGACAGTTTGCCTTGTTGTGTGTGTGTGTGTGGAGGGGGTGGGGGCGCCTCCTCCACCTCCTTCACCTCCCAGCGTCTTCTCTCGCTGTGTGTGCTCTTGGCAGCCCACGGCGACATGCCTTTCACCGACACACACCATCCTGTCATAAAAATGCCAGCCAGCTCGCTAAGAAGCGTGTTTGTTCGGAGCGTTTTGGAATTCCACTCCGGCCTTTTCCTCCCGTGGAAAACCCCACGGGACGCCGAGAGGAAGTTGGAGAATGACCGGAGTCAAATAAAGGGCTGAACAGCTGGCAAAGAGCAAGAGATCGTCACTGGTCCTTAAGAGAGCATCGTGTTTTCTTTAGATTTAAAGTACGTTCTGACTGAAAACAGTTTCAGAACATGCCTAAAAGTGTTGCTAGTCTTCATCATTATATTTTATTTACTGCAGGAACATGTAATCCCAGAGTACAGATTAAAATTTGGACAAAAACTTTGAGTAGGACACTGAGATATTCCAACAACTATTGGATGACGAGGTGTCAAATTAGTCCAGATGTTGATTATTTCTTTAGCATGAACTATAAGCACAGTGGTGATCCTTTAACGTTTCTTAAATTCACCGTAGGAATCTCTAAATGTGACGACTGGTTTAGATGAGTCAGCGTAATGCAAGGTAAATGCTAGCATGCTAACAAGCAAACTTTTAAATGTTAGCATAGCTTGGTCTGGAAGTCGCCCTTTTACCGTGACTTTCAGCGATGTGGGATGTCTAGCTAACATGCTACGTGCACATTCTTGTAGAAGGCCGACATTTAACACAAAGATGGAGGAACACTCAGTGACGTTTAGGTTCCTGAGGATCAGTTTTGAAGCTCAGTGTGGCGTCTACAGGTGCCGCCATCTTGGCAGTATCCACTTAACCTCCAGATAAATCTGAAACCATCTTTATTTGATCGTTATCTCCTTTGCTTGATCCTTTAACTTTCCATAGAGCGCCAACATCAGGTCAGCTTCCCATTGTCTTAACTTCTCATTCATTTCCACATATTCTACAGTTGTTTAAGCTTTAAACGTGTAAATATTTGTGAAGCTTTTATGCCTTAATGTTCAGTATCTGTAGCTATGATTCATTATGAGCCTCCACCGCGACGTGTTGCACGCTGAATGAAACACAAACACAACCTGACCCCACTCAATAGAGCATGCAGCAGCTTTGTTAGCACACATGCTGCTGGCTCAATCAGGAAGTGTGTGTTAGCCGTGTGTAAACTCTTGTTGGAAGCACTGATGTGCAGTCCTGAGGTTCACGTCGGTTATCAGCTAGCAAAGCGACAACAGTAAACACATTTGCGCTCACACGGTGCAGCAGCGAGTGAACTCAGCAAACACAGAAAAAGCTTTGTGAGGCTCGGTGACTGCATGTGGACGCTCATGAGCTCAGGCTGCAGCGTGCTGCTCCTTCTGTCTTTCTCCGGCTGCTCTGAAGTGTGTTGGAGTGTGTGCGTTCACCACGTCAGCTCTTGGCGTACTGACGGAGAGCTGCGGTGACACAGAGCATGTCTGTGATGACAGAGGCAACAACAGTCGTAGCGCCCAAGAAAACAAGAATAGAGGCAAAGAATCCAGTCGTATGGATAGACGTGTAATGTTTGTGCCACATAGTACGTTTAAACCTTTAGGAGGATATTCATCCTTTTTACCAATGCCTTCTTTAACGTTAATTTGTGTACCTACTAAGACAAGGGTTTCTAGCTAACATGCATTTTGTAGAAGTTCTACATTTCACTCTTCACTGTTTTAAAAAATGGCCGAACACTAAGTGACGTATAGGTTCCTAAAGATCAGTTTTGAAGCTCAGTGTGGCGTCTACAGGTGCCGCCATCTTTGTAGGGTTCGCCGAGACAGCTAGGAAAGTTGGAGAAACTAGCTACAGATTGAAATAGTTTCTCGTATCAGGCTGTAAATGTGTTTGTTTCTGCTGTAAAGTTGGACATTTCCACATGTACGTCTGTAGAGATTCACTCAGGAGCTGCAGTTTTTGTCTTTGACCTGATTTGAGACTTGATTTCACATCCAGAATCGTGGTTCACACTAAATCTGAAGCGTTAACTATGTCATATGCTAATGCTAACAGCCTGCCTCAGTTTGCTGATGTAAACGTTTGTTACGCTCATGTGACTGAAACATCCACGTGTTGCCTAAAGTTTGACGTACTCTCTCTCTCTCTCTCTTTGTGTTTCCTCTCCAGCGTCTGATACCGAGCAGGATGCTGCAGTGAAACTTGACCAGGAGCGGGCGGAGATAGTCGCCAAATATGACAAGGTACGGTGAGCGCTCATCCCCAGACTGCAGTGAACGTAGCAAAGCTCTGGTGAAGCAGCAACAATAGTTCCCTTCCCTCGTGGTCACCCACAGCCAGTTTCCAGTGACTCACTGGCAAACCAAACTTCATAACAGTGCGGCGGGATGGCTCTATAAATCAGAGGCTTTATTGCCCGTGAAATGCAATAATAACAGCGTGCGGCGTGGAGAATCTGCCGCTGTGTGTTTAAAACATTTTCATAAATTCAGCAAAGGCTGTGATTACCGGGGTAATGGCCACATCTCACATGCTAAAGGCTAAAGCTCAGCGTCTGACGCTGGATATTAACATGTAAATGATGCAACATTTACTGTGTTAGACCCACAACAACAAAACAGAGGGACTGAGAAGATGTTATTCATTAAACCAAACGTCAGAGTTCATGTTATGTCATGGACACGGAGTGATTTCATTGGCTGAGATCCAGGTGGTGGCTGTTTTATGTAATATTATGATGCAGAGTTGTTTCTGTTGAGATGCTTGTGCTGCTGTGGTTGGCTATTTTTATTTTTACTAATCATATTTACCGCATTGGAGATTAAATAATTTCTACATTTTTGATTTTAGGCTTTTTTTTTTGGTTTCGTTGAAGTCTGGTTTAAATATGTTCAGATATTCAAATAAATCGGTTATTTTTAGACATAAAACCCAAAAAAGTAAATAAAATTAATGAAGAAATTTGTTCTTGTTGCCTTTAAAGGGACAGAAATAAAAAAAAAGAGCATAACATTTTTTAAAAATCAAAACAATTTCACCTAAAGGACATTAATATTTTTCAGCTTTGTTTTATATAGTTTTAACTGTTTTTTGAGTCACTGTCATGGAAAAATATCGTGTAAATGCTCAAATTATGCACAATTTTTTTTAATCGTAGCGTCATGAACAGCTAAAGAAAAACACCTGATTATCATGGGAGTGTGTAAAAAATATTTATCCTGTATTTTTAAGTTAATTTACAAATGAAGAGACTCCCTAGACTCCCCCTTTAATGATCCCATAAACCTGTCACAGTCTAATAAATGATCCCTTAACGTCTGATCTTATTAAATATAATAGAACGAGTGTTGCTGGACTGGTTCAAACGTCCTCGTGTCATATTTGTAGATTTAGACAAACCCTGTCCACAGACACTGGACCCTATCTCAGACGTAATGTGCATATAAATGCAGACGTTTAATGAGCGACCGGCCGTATCAGTGGGACCAGCCCACCATGCTCCGTTTGTAAATTAGCCTTTTTAATTTAGTCCAGCAGGCTGCGTAATCAAGCTGCCTCATTAGCGGTGAACAGAGCGTGGAGAGCCGAGATGATGGAGGCGTGTTTGGCTGAACGAGACACAATCAGAGCTATATCAGTGTCACTGCCGCCGTCAGGGGTGGGAGGAGTCGCTGATCATGTCCGACCGCACACGCTCGCTCGCCGCTTAGGTCATCTTAGTGAATATTAACACTGATGTCTGGCCTCTGCAGAACGTGTGCCTGTATGTGCTTTAGTATCCTGCTTCATGCTACGTTGAGTTAAATCTGACCGTATTTAAAGGTGAACAAACGCTCTGTGATGTTTAAAGAGAAGCTCAGCGTGGCGTCTCTGGCCGTCGGCATCTTGGCCGTCAGTGCTTGACTCCATCTAACTCCGAGCTAATTTAAAAATAGTTAAAGATGTGTAGCGTCAGAAATGATTATCTATCTATAGAGACACTTCTTTTTTTTTCATACCAGGCTGTAAAAGTTTATTTTACTTCAGCCTCAAGTGAGACGTTGGTTTGATTTGACGCTTTGCTTTATGTCTATCATCATATGGGACACTAAATGCTAATGCTATATTTGTGTTTCTTCATCTTTTGTCGTCTTTGTGTAATAACTCAATGTTAAATTTGTTGCTATAACTCATCGTCAACCTTTGATAAGACACAGAGATAACGCTTCATATTCCCACTGCTGAATAAGTCCGTGTTGTATTAATAACAAACTACAGTTCAGACGACGTGGTGTGATGGGAGGATAAAACACTGACTCCCGCGTGTGTGAGTTATTTATTTAACCGCTGATGACTGGGTGGGACTCAGGGAGGAGGTGAACGCTGGAAATATTTCACCTCGACATCTGTTGAGCAGGTCGACCTGAGAAACCACAGCTGGCTTCAGTGTGGGTTACTGTACCAGAGTGTTTTTAAGAGAGGAGGAGGAGGTTTGATAGAGTTTAACAACCAGTGATGATAGATAGAAAGATGAGTTAATGAGACTTTTATTTGTTTAATAGATTTATTTTCCGTCTGTGTGATCCATGGAGGGTTCAGACGTAGGAATTAAACCTACTCGTCTGAATTCAGCTGACGTTTTATCTGCTTGTTTTCTAAAGTGGCATCAATCGATAAACTTAAATGATGCACTGTTTGCAGTAATTACTTTGAACCAAACGAGGCAACGTTGCTCGTTAATTAAGCCGCTGTAATGTGTGCACAGCGTGGTTCGTCTTCGTCTCGTTGCTCCAAACCCTTGTGCAAATTAACCGTAGTCTGGTGTAGCCAGAGTTTGGTGAGTTTCATTCAGCCGATGAGAAAAGAAACACCTCTGCATCCAATACGATGGTCCTACGACCAATCAGATCCATTTAGATGCAAACTAAGTCACCGTTTCACCTTTTCACCTCGATGTTGGAGAGAAAACGTTCGTAGTCGTCGTTTATTTTTTACTCCATCTGGTTGAATTCTCTCAGGATTTTCAGTCCCAGCAGAGCTGAGATGAATAAAATATTCAGGCTTTTATCTCCCTGTGAAAAGCTTTCATATGTTCTCAGAGATTATAGAGGGAAAGAGTCTCAAGTACAAATCGACTGCTTGACTCTGCAGCTCATATTTTACGACGTGACACATTTTTCCAGTTCAGCGCGGCCTCGTATTAACTGGACGGAGAGGAAACGCAGCAGTTACACACTTTTACAAGTTACATTTGGATCTTTTTCTGCGTCTCTGTTCGTAATACTTCCTCTCTGCCGTCTGAGCCGTTATCGTAGGCCTGGAGTCAGATGGTGACGCAGGTAAGCGTCTGGTTGTTCATTTCACACCTGTTAATCGCTGCTCCACACACACACACACACACACACTCACGCCGACACACTTTCCCAAGGGCGCCGGAGTCGCGGCTCCCCTCGTAATCTAGCAGCCAATCAACACATGACTCTCTGCCCTCCAGGAACGTGGGCGGCATGTAATTTGGAACTCAATCAGAAGCTACTGTTCAGTTTATTTCATTTCACAGCCGACATCAGTCAAACCAACAGACGGCTTTACCTTTAACCATAAGATGCACCTTTAATCTGAATTAATAAGAAAACCAAGAAATAGAAGTCAAGGAGTATGGAAGCTGACGTTTAACTAAAAATGATTGCTCTGTGGTTCACATGAGATCTTATCGCGGACTCTCAGGCGGTAATAGAAAGTGAGACCCAAGTTAGTTTTTCTTAAGCAAAGTGATTGTCTTCTAATATTTTTGCTGTTTCTGTCATCACTTGTTCAGTTTGAGGATCCTTCTGTTGTTGTTTGATGAACCTGTCAGTGGACAAAGGTTTGTGGACGAGCGCCTTGTTGTGTCCAGATCGTCCACAGAGTGTGAGAAAACCCAGATTAATGTAGATTTGTCAACATTTCATCAAACTTGAGCAGCTGGAAGTTACTTTTAGCCTTAAGCATAAAAGTCAGTTTGGTTGTTGTCCATTTCAGTTGTTTCCCAGTGATGTATCACGACTGTCTGGAGTTGCTCTTATTGCCGTCACTGATCTCTGTTTGAAAAGAAAAGATTGCCAGTAAAGCTTCCTGTCCATGTCCTGCTGTCAGCTTGGTGAATCTAGTGGTAGGAACCAAAGTCATGGACGATGTTTCCTTGGGGTAAACGTTTGGGGAACTCCTGTTTTTGCATCGTATGTCCACTGAATCTATCATCTGATAATCTGTCGCTCCCGTTGGTTGTTGTCTCAGTCACTACACCTCAGAGTTGAGTTTGGTTGATTGACATGTTATTGGTGTAGAACCAAAGTCCTGGATGGTCTGCTTAATGTCATCATCATAGTTTCTAATGTTTCTCTTTCTTTCTTTCTTGGTTCCAGGGTAAAGAGGCCACCGTGGAGCCCTGGGAGGACACCAACTTCCACCTGTACAAAGTCATCGACCGCTTTGGCTTCGTCCAGTAAGAACACGCCAAACTAAATGAATAACCTCCAACCGTGCCGTAGTTAACAGCAGCTCTGAGTCTGTGGCTTCGCTCCGGTCGGTTTGAAGGCCGCGAGGCTCTTAAACAGACGTACGTATAAATAGACTGGCAGGAAAAAGCCTGGCCGGCCACAATCACAGGGCATCAGTGTTAAGATGGAGCAGTAGGAGCCAGACCAAAGGCGGTGGAGGATGGTGGAGGAAGAAAGAAAACCTCAGGGTTGTATGATTGTTTAAGACGGGGACACAAGTATGCTGAGGTGAAGGTCGGTGAGCGAAGGCAGAGAGCGTTTTATAGCGAGCGACTCCAGCAGAGACTTTCAGATAAAGAAGAACAGAGATAATCTGTTATTTCCTGTTTGTGTGATGTTCCTGCGTCTGATAGAGTCGTGATAAAGAGACGAGCTGTTCTGTGGATGGAGAGGGTTCAAAAACAGAAATATGATTCACCCAAGAACTAAAACAGAGCAGAGGTTAAGAGAGAAACGCTTCACAACATTCATCTCATTCATTTTATTTTCTTCTTTCCTCAGTGAGAATGAACTTCCATCCTACGACTCGGTGGAGGAGAAGGTGAGACGTTTTAACAGCTTGTCCACGCTTTGTGTCTCTTCTACGTCCAGAAACATGTGACTACTTTATTTAGGTTGTCGTGATTAGTATCAGGATGTAGTTACTTGTTTCACATCTGCCATAAACTAAAACCACCAAACCTGCAGCGTCAAACCGCTGCTTCTTCTTCTTCTTCTTCTGTTTTAATGGCGGCTGTGAAAGCTGCCAAAATGAAAGCAGAAGAAGAACCAAAATAACGTGACATCATTCAGAACCACCACCTTGATTCAACACCTCAGGCTTAAAAGGCTGCATCCAAACAACAACAACACACTTAACGTTTAAAAGAAACGTTTCCTGGAGAATTTATAAACTGAACATTTAGACATTTCCTCTACTCGGTCCCTTCATTCTGTCTTCAGCCGTTTCCAAATCCTCCCAGAGTACTTTCATGCAGTTTTCTGTTTTTTTGTTTTTTCCTATAACACTGATATTACCTTCCAGGTTTGTTGATGTATCAAACGTTGCATTCATGTCCCCTGGGAAATAAGAGCTTTCACACCTGAGAAGCTAAATTTAGTTCTCCTACAACGCTAGAACACAGGCTCAGGAGTTAAAGCCTCATTCCCAAAGAAAAGTCAATATTTATTATTTAATTTCCTGGAAACAAATGACTTGATTAAAACAGAAGGAAATAAAGATTGGAAGCTGAGACCCAGAATCCACGGAAGACTTTCATTCCACCAACGAACGGCTCTGAACGTGTTGTTTGTCTGTCATGGCTGTTTAATTCTCACCGGACGAAGGGAAAAAAAACAAGTTATTAACGTGTCACTTCTCATTACTCGCAGCAAAAACACATGGAGGTGGAGAGGACCAGCAAATGGCTGAAGATGATGAAGAGCTGGGACAAATACAAGAACAGTGAGAAGGTGATTTGCTTTGTTTTTCTTCCCTTCACACAAATAGTTTGTAACTCCATCGTATATCTGTGTTGGTCATAATGTTATGGCTGATAGGTTTCGATATTAGATTCATAGCAAGTTGTTTCAAGTCAAAGTAATAGTTTGGGATTAAAGAGAAGAAGATTCTCCTGAGTGTTTGAAGGTGAGTTGATATCGATCTTCTTCTGGTTCCTCTTCCCTGTCAGCAGCTGCTGTAGAGGACATGTCTCCGTCCCATGAGGACAGTCAGAGTGGGGAAGGTATCTGTTACGGCTGTCGTCATTAGAGCCGTTCAGGTGCTGCTGGTGTCTCTGCGTCCTTCAGTTGTACGTTTGGTGTCAGCGGGGATCTGCTTTAGTCTCAGAGACGTGTTGACGAGGACGGAGAGGACGCTTTTGTTTTTGGGAGGAAGTTTCTTTTCTCCTTTGTCAGTCAGTGGTGAGGAGACAGGTCAAGCTTCAGATGTCTCTACAGCTGCTGAGAAAGACAGAGAGAGCACTGGACGTGACAGCCACGTACAGCCACGTATCCCAGGATTAATTCAGTCTCATCAGGTTCCACTTCCAGTCCTCTCGTCCTCCAGAGTCCGTCCTCTAGAATTAAACTTGTCAAATCTCAAAGCCTCAAAGTTTGAACACAGGGTTGATGAACGTTCCCGCTGGTCGTCGTCTCAAAGTAAAGATTAGTTCAACTTATCTTTCCAGACTCTCTTCCTGTCCGTTTACTGTGAGACTAGACGATGAGGTGGACGTCAGTCTCCAGACTAAACGCTCCGTTATAACGCCTCCTCCCGTCCACGCGTATCTGCTGTGTAGCCGTTCTGGTCGACTGACTTTTAACAGCGTCGGACAGAGAATTGACTGCAGCGATTAGCTTTGCTGTTCCAGCAGTTTGAGTTTTAAGACTTAATCTTCTTCACCTAGAGCCCTGCGGATTTCCTTCCTCTTTGTGTGAATTACTTCAGACTGCTCTGCATTCAAAGCAACCTCTCTCTCTCTCTCTCCTGGAGCTCGTCCAGCCAGATGGTGGTGTTTCACCTCCAGAAGCCCTTTCCTTTCCTTCAGAGTACATTCAGCTTCTATGTGACACGTTGAGAGGAGCTTTGTGGACGGTCGCTGGCAGCTGACAGACGTTTAAACGACGTCTCTTTTGTTCTCTGTTATCACCTTGAAAGAGTTTAACGCTCCCATGTTTGTCTCCTTCCAGCTGACCAGGAGGATCTATAAGGGAATACCCCTGCAGCTCAGAGGGGAGGTGTGGTGTCTGCTGCTCGATGTTCCCAAAATAAAAGAGGAGAAGAAAGACTTCTACGAGGTATGGAGCATTTATCGAGCCTCAGGAAGAGGTTTTGGAAAGTGGAGCTTTCAGAATGAAGTCCGTCGATATAAATGTGACTGACCTTCACTGATTCTTCTTCTTCTTCTTGTGTTTTCTCCAGAAGCTGAAGGCCAGAGCCAGAGGAGTGTCCCCTGACATCAGGCAGATCGACCTGGACGTGAACCGGACCTACAGAGACCACATCATGTTCATGCACCGCTACGATGTCAAGTGAGAACAGAGAGAGAACACAGGATCAGAGAGATGAGATAAATACATCGGCCACAACATTATGACCAGGCAAAGAACATTTAAACCATGTTGTGACAATTCAATGATCTGTTGGGAAACTTAAGACATGTAGCAGCCACCAAAGTATCTGGGGTGATCCACAGAGGCTCCACGTCCGTTCTCTGATGAGTCAACATAATATATTAGGTCATAATGTTATGGCCTGATCAGTGTATTTAGCGTTTTATCGCAAAAGTCACATAAAAAAAAATCAAAAACAATCATTCTTTCATAGAAAGCAGAACAAGAGCTAAAGCAGGTAAACAGATTCTAGAAAGTAGTAGTGAGAGATCTCAGGTCCTCTTTCTCTGATTTGATTTCTGTTTTGTTTTGCCGTCTATCCACGTTTAACTCTTCTATCTATAATATTAATTTATAATCCAGTGTCTGGACGCACAGGCACTTCAGACAGAATCTAACGGTGAAAGTGTTTTGTTCTCAGGCAGCAGGCGCTCTTCCACGTCCTCACGGCCTACTCCATGTACAACACGGTGAGTCTGCTGAAGGTCACCACACGTCTGTCTCTTACCTGCCAGGCAGCAGAATATTCTTTTACAAGCTGCAAATAAATAACTAGTGTAAAAAGATTAAAGGAAAGAGTCGATGTTTTTAGGACGTGACGGGACAGAAATGATGCAGGAGTTAAACTGAAGCATGTTTTCATGTTCTGGTGTAAAAATGGAGGGATTGGTTTATCATTTCATTCTCTGATGGACGTGTGTTTTGCAGGAGGTGGGCTACTGTCAGGGCATGAGTCAGATCACAGCTCTGCTGCTCATCTACATGAACGAGGAGGACGCCTTCTGGGCTCTGGTCAGGCTGCTGTCAGGACAGAAGCACGCCATGCACGGTAACGCCATCAGCTGTTTAGTTTTGAGGTCGTCTTCTGTCTAATTATGGATCATCAGACATTAGTATTTACAGACAGAGAGTTTACGCTCTGAATCGATAACTGAAGCTGGAAGGAGCAGCATCTGATTAAAATCTGTCTCTGTTGTTAATAATTGAATAAAGAACAGATGCAGCTCAGCGTGAGGTAGCAGTGAATCTCACCACAATAATCACACAGAGATCAGCTGTTTTAAAGGTTTCTAACTCACAACATAAATCAAACACTTAAGCTGCAGCAGCCAGATAACGTCCAGTCACATGTGACGGTTTGTTTTGTTTTTTGCTCTCGTGAGACTCTGGATCTCTGCCAGCCTCTCGTCAAACACACCACAAAGTTGTTGATGAAAAGAAGTCGGGGACAAATGAGCTCGTAACTCTACGTCCGCTGTCACTACGACACCACCGCACCGCTGAGTGCTCCTATAGGGACATAAATAAACGGGATTTATACGCTGGAAGGGCCTGAACTTTAGCGCCGCCGTGTATGAAGCTGTTTGCTCGTTGTCCACGTCTTTGTAGGACTGAGCTCTGACTCCTCAAATATGAAACTAAAACCTCGTCACCTCTGCTCCTTCAGGTTTCTTCGTCCCTGGTTTCCCGAAGCTGATGCGTTTCCAGGAGCATCACGACCGCATCCTGAAGAAGATGATGCCCAAGCTGAAACATCACCTGGTGAGATCATTAATTATGCAGCACGCTGGTGGACGTCCTTCACTGCTCGATGCACTGAATAGATTTTCTGTCTGGTTTGTTTGCAGGACACCCAGGAAGTGTTCACCAGTCTCTACACCATGAAGTGGTTCTTCCAGTGCTTCCTGGACAGAGTGAGTGAATCAGCTTCGTTTAAACCTCCCACAGATAAAGACGCACCATATTTAATGTTTCTCCTGTTTGCTCAGACTCCCTTCACCCTCACTCTGAGGATCTGGGACATCTACATCTTGGAGGGTGAGCGGGTTCTGTCTGCCATGTCCTACACCATCCTCAAACTGCACAAGAGTACGTCAACTCTACAAACTCCTGATCAGCTGACGTCCACATCTCAAAACAAAACAACAACCGTGTTAACTTGTGCATGTGACCCACAGAGCACCTGATGAAGCTGTCCATGGAGGAGCTGGTGGAGTTCATGCAGGTGACTCTGTCCAAAGATTTCTTCTACGATGACGACGTTGTGATCGAGCAGCTGCAGGCGTCCATGACGGAGCTGAGGAGGGCGAAGCTGGATCTGCCTGCGCCAGGTAACGACGAGACGCGACTCGGTTAGAGTCAAGGCTGCAGGTCCAACACGAAACCACGGGGACACGGCTTTAATAAGGCTGAGTTAGATTTATTACGTTAATCTCTGTGGATTAGATTGATGCTCAGACAAGAAACAATATTTTAAATCATGAATTTGGACTTTGATAAACTAAAAATAGCCACACATTTCAATCTCGGTGTAGTCCAGCTCTCTCTACTTCCTGCCCTTCCTCAGCTTGTTGTAGTAGTAGTGTTGTTTCTAACCTTGCTCTGTCTCCTCGTTAATCTTGCCTTCTCTCCTTCTTCTTTCAAACAATGTTAGCCAACAACAACAAAAGTGTGGCTGTGAGTGGCGGCCACATTCCCTCCTACAACAGTAACCGGTGGGCTATCCTGACTGGTCTTCCTTCTCCATGTCTCTGTCCCCATCTTGTCCCCTCAGTCAGTCCGTCCGTCCTGTTTTGTCACCCCCCCGTCTCCCAGCTGTATATATATTTATATATTTATATTTAAATTTATATTTTATTTTCCCTCTTCAGTTTTAATCCAGTGTTTTGATTCCAAAGTTTAAATCTGGTGACATGATGCGCCCTCTGGTGGCCACCTGGAGGTACACCGTTACCTTTCCAGTCTCCTCTGGTGTTGTTTTCCTCCAGTTTAACACAAAGTCCCATAAAGGCAGCGCTTACTGAAGAAGGAAGACCAGAACTTTCCTTTCTTCCAGAGCCCACGCATCTCTGACAGTAGTCTCTTTGGTTTCCCTCCGCGCTGACGAGATAATGAGACATTTTTTTCCAACACTGGAGGCTTTTGTTAGACGCCTGTTTTAACGACCGTCTGCTGCTTTCAATCAGCCTCAACTGTGAGAGCTGACAGTGGTTTTTACAATTCAGGTTTATTTTTAAACGCGACTATTTTGAGCTTCCTTCCACAACCATCGCCACAGAGATATAATTAACTAGGAGACTCTGATAGTTAATACCAACACGTTGACTTCCTCTTCCTCCAGCTGCTGCCTCCTGGCCTGATTTGGATGATCACAGTCCCTCCACCATCACTTAAACTCTGTACATTACTGCTGCAGCTAATTACAGTATCAAACTCTTCCTGATGGTTTTGTTCTGTCGTTGCTCTCAGCCTGTGGATATGTGACGTCGTTATGTTTTTACCTCTCTATGGCAGTGTTGTTGCATGAACTCATATCCCTGTTGTGCCTGCTCATCTGATGTGAATCAGCGCCACAAAGTGTGTTCAACAAAATCCAGTTTTTCTTCTGTGACACTGTTCTGATACACGTCCTCTGTTGTTTCTTGTTGCAGCTAAAGATGAAGAGTTTCCCAAGAAACCTCTGGGGCAGCTTCCTCCTGAACGCGCTGCAGCGGCGGCGGTGGTGGTGGCGAACCACGTGGGCAACGGTCAAAGCCACACGGAGCCAGCTGAGCCTCCCAGGAACCCAAGTCCTGTACCAGACCACCAGCGGGACAGTCGGCCCCCGAGCAGGTCACGCAGAGACTCGCTGGACAAACCGATCCGCCAGAGAAGGGGCGCCCAAAGGAGGTCTGATGAGATCCCCAAAGAGCAGCAGAAGCTGTTTACTCCAACCACACCTGAGAGGGGAGCGACTCCATCCTCAGCCTCCACGTCACAGACCACATTAGTGGACGGAGGGAAGCATCAGAGTCACGCCACCGCCAACCACAACTCTAACGCAGCCTCCAGCTCCCACAGAGACATCGCCCCCCGCTGGTTTAAACCCTCTGAGACCAAGCTGGAGGCCGCCAAAGCTGCTGCTGCCAGGGAGATCCACCTGAGCCGAGGTTCATCACCAGCCCCCTCCAGCCCAGACGACATGGCCCATCATCGGCCTCGCTCCAAAGGATTCATCCCCGGCACTGACCGAGGCTCCAACGCCTCCCAGTACGACAACGTACCGGGGCTCCCAGAGCAGGACTTTGAGATCCTGCAGCTTGACAAACCTCCGTCCAGAATGAGGTCCCCTCGCATGGAGACGCCCTTAAGTGGACCAGCCCTGCATCAGGGCAGTCCCATCCGTGGCCTCAGTCCCATCCGTGGACCTAGTCCTATACGTGGACCTAGTCCCATCCGTGGACCCAGCCCCATCCGTGGACCCAGCCATGCTGGGAGTGTCGTCTCTGTGGCTTCAGGACCTAGAATGATCAGACATCCTCCTCAGTTTCCCTACAGTAATCCAGCAGAGGTCCACAGACAGTACCACACACCTCCCCAGCAGCAATCTCCAGGAAGAACTGAGGTTCCTATCTTACACCCGGCCTACAGCGTGAGCTTGGACCACAGAGGAGAGGACAGACTCTATGCTACAACCTCTCGATACCCACCTCCTTCCAGGATGGCGTATGGGGAACGGGCGTACGCCACCACCCAGCGTCAGCCCAGCAGCCTCTCCCCAGAGAAGGCTCTGATGAATAATTCCTTTGCAACCTACCGCCGGCAGCCGCCGCCTAGCTCCGCCCGCAACTTCCAAAACGCCAGGCCTCCCGTGGAGCACTCCCTGCAGCTGGAAACCCAGGGCCGCTCCACTCCTATCTACCTACAACAACTCACCTCCACCACGCAGGACTACAGGTTTGAGGGGCATCGGAGAGGTGAGGCAAACATGCACTACCCTCCGCCAGAAGGGGGGCAACGGCGAACGGTCGACGGACTCCAGTGGGAGCGAGATCCTGAGCTGCTCCCTCCGTCGCCGGGTGGGATGCCCCGCTCACCCAGCTTCCAGCGAGCCCAAATGTCTCCCGTCCAGGCGTTCACGTTTCCCGACAACCCGGACGCCCTGCTCCACTACCGGACACAATTCCAAGAGCAGCAGCCCGTCATGAGGCAACAGCTCCCCCAGCTGTTTGGAGGACCACACTACCGGCACGCACAGGAGGCGTTCGCGCTGCAGGAGTCCATGCTGCTGTGACGGGAGGAGACGGGAGGAGACACAGCTGAGAGACTTGAGGGGTAGTCACTGACACTGTGGTTAAGACAGGCGGTAGCTTTGATAGGAGCCTGGTTCTGTCGTATTAATGTGTGAAGTTCTGACCTTCTGACTGTCGCGCTGCAGCGTAACGTTGCAGGTCACACCAGCCTCCCATGTTTTTACTGATCACTGTAAAAAAACAAAAAACAAAAGAGACTTTAAAAAAAAATAAAACTGACTGAAGATTTAATTTTATTTTTGGATGTAAATCATTAACAAAAGGTGACAGTAAATATAAATATATATCTTTCAGAGTCTGATATGTACAGTGGATTTTTTGTTGTTTATCAGTAGCAGGGGAGCAATTGATTTATTTTCCATCTTTATTTTTTTATATCATATTTACAGTAGAGATGGCTTAACTCTATACGCTTGTGAATGTTATTTTATAAGAAATTAAACTACGTCCCCTGATAGAATTAAAGCTCAGCGAGGAATGTGTTTCTAGGATGAGCAGGTTTTAACTTTTAGTTGTTTTTTTTATTATTATTATTATTATTGTGCAGTTTCAAGAATAATGTTTATTCCTGATTAACAGATGTGCAATGCATTTCTCTTTTATTTTGCAAGTGAAGTACAGTCACACATAGTTAAGAACCAGTCTAGTTTTTTATTGTTTGGTTAAATTCAAACCCTGATTAGAGTCTCGATGCGTAGAGGGCTATTAATATATATTTTGTGGTTTAATAGCTTTAAGTCATCTGATTTGCTATGTAACCATAGTTTTTTTTTTAAACTGCTGTAACATCGTCACCTCATCTCAAACACATTTCAGCCAGAGATGGACTAGTTTGCTTTACTTCATTACGTCTTATTATTCTCAACACTGTCATATCAACTACTGTTCAGTCATCTGGCACACGCGACATTTAACACATTCCTGATTCTGTTTGTCATGACGCTGGTTTTGATGCAGTTACCCTCAAACAGTATTGAAGTGCTGTTCATTACATTCCTTAAGTTATCTTGTTTTTCATTAAACGACTAATTGCAGACCGTTCTGATACTTTGCTTAATAAAATGAGGTTGGGGTGAAAACGAGTCGCCTGGTCGTCTGTTTTAACTGGTGCTTAAAGTTTTAAAACATCTATCTTTTAATACATTTTATTTTTAAATAAAAGGTATTTACTAAATTCTGTCATTAGAAACTTCACTGTGTTCCCGTGACGAATCTTGCAAGATTAATCTACTTTAACCCTGAGAGCTGAGTATGTACGACAAAAGTAAAGACACGTGTTTAAGTAAGAATGTTTTGAAACTGCAAAAATCTCTAAACTGAATAAAGTGGGACTGAAAAATGTGACCGAGGTTCCTGAACTACACACAGGCAGAAATAAAATTAGGAATCTGAGCTTGTAAATGTGTATTTTTATCAACTCACTTCATCAAGGAATCGCTGACGTGTCTGGATCAGAAAGATGCACTCGAACACACCACCTGTAGGAGAGGAGATACACAGATCAGCCACAACATTAAAACCAGCTGAAGTAAATAACAATATGACCATCTACTGGGAAACTTCTGGAGCTGGCATTCATTGGTGCGGATGTAAACGAGCTCTAGTTCATATAACTAACAAGCTGCTGAACGTATTAGAATAAAAACATGTAGCTGACGTCATCATTCAGCCGCCTGCTCCCATGCTGAGCATCTTTCTGGGTAAATCAGCTGAAGACGGCTTCAGAGGCGTCAAGTCGAGAGCTTTTTCCGGATGAGCAAACTCTGGGGAGCGACACAATCTTGCCTCTCGTGCCTGCAAAGGGCGTTTGTTGTCAGGGGTGTGACGATTAGTGTAAACAGGGTGACAAATCTGTGGTAAAAGGAGCTCCAAAAGACACTTGTGATGCACTAAGATGTTGCTTTGAACCCACACGTCTTCAGCTCAGACGTGTTATTTTAGAATCGCACAGCTGGAAACTGTCAAATAAATATTAGACGGAGGGCTGGGAAGAGTTTACGTCTGACTGATCCACCTGGGACCGAGGGGAAGGTTTGGAACGTGACTGATACTAATGTTTTACATTTGCAGCGCTTTACGTAAAGTACAGCTGAGAACATGCTGGCACTGCTGAACCACGAAGCTAAGATTAAAGTTTAAAGGACAAAAATAATACAAGCTGAAAAGATTAAGGCTGCATCTCTGTTTTAAACTTGTTTTAAACCTCTGGTTTTAACTATAAATTAACATAGACATGTTTTTCATTTTAAACTGTTCCTCCATTAAAACAAGTTGTTTCCATTCAACTTTTTTTTATTAAAATATATGTGACATGTTTGTTTTGATCAGTATTATAACTAATCATTAATCAAAAGAGCTCAGAATGTAAATTTAATCTTAGTTACACTAGAGTAGCCAAACGTAGAGATGTTTAAATATGAATTAATCTAAAATTATTTGTTTTCATTTAAGGATGTGTCACTTTCCCTTTAGTCATTCTTATTTTATTTATTATTGACATATTGACAAAATGTGTACTCTCAGTCTGACTGCTGGTTTTTAACTCTCAGATTAACACAATTCCGCCACCGTGTGGTCATTCAGTAGAATTACAACCACTGGGAAATTTAACCTATTCTAGTCACATCTAATCATTTAAATTCAACAACGCATAACAAAGACAAATGCATAAAGGTTTACTATTTATTGTAGCCCATTAAAAATAAAACAAAGTGTTATATTTAATTATTCAATACACTTTAACTGTTGTTAAATAATTAATCCTAACACCAAATTCAAGTTGATTAGATCTGAGAATAAATCTATTTAACATTACTTTATGATATAATGTCAAAAATATATTTTTAAATATATATTTTAAAAAATATTATTTTTAAAAATGCCCAAAAGTTTCCAGTTTAGTTGCAAATTAGTTAAAAAATGTCAGAAAATTTAAACATAATTTTACAGACAGAACCAGATAACACATTATTAAAAATATAAATTCCGACAAATTAAAAGTAATAGTACGTGAAATCGTTATAAATTAATAGTACATAAAAAAAATGCAACTGATAAATGCATTTATTATTATTAGAGTATTATTTCCACGTCTACTTTAAACTCAGCTAAATTAAAGATTAATAATTTAAATTTAACTTAAAAGGATTATTATAGATTAAGCTGGCTTTAATTAAATGAGCATTAGCTCCAGTTGCACCATTAATTTGACATCTTTGAGGTATTTAATGTCAATACTTTTACCATTTTTCCTTTTGAATGAGACTTTTTCCTAAAGAATATTTAACACGTTGACAAGTGTGGATGCTAAAAACAAACCAAAGCAATTAGCTCATCTGCTGCATGGAATTATTTTGCAATCTATAGTTTTAAGTCATTAAAATTAAACGGAGTCAGCAAAGAGCAATACACAAAAAAAAACAGCAACCAACGGATTAAAATCGGAGCTAGCTAGCTAGCTATTCAGCCAAACAACCACCACAGCGACTGGTTAGCTTACTTTTGTCAAGCAATAACAGGACGTAAAAACGAGTCGAGGCACTGGACATGTAAGCACAAACAGCTGGTACCTCAGCAACAACATTTTAATTACTTGGACGTCCGAATTAACAGCCACAAACCACTAACAACAACAAAACGTAACGGACTCAAGTTGCCGTTTAGCCTGCGGCAAACGCCAACGGTCGACCACGAGCTAGCTTACCGAGCAGAGTAGCAGTTTGCAACTAAAACATGTTTTTAACCAAATCTAGGTTCGTGAAACACTTACCCCAATGTGGACGCAGCTCTGCAGCACTGAATAAATATTATTCCGTTCGTTACATATGAAAAATTATTTATTTTTTAACTATGATCCAAACTACAACCTACGCACTTCCGTAAATGAGTCCAAGATGGCGGCCGGAAGTGACGTTTCGGTTTTCGCGCCCTGTCGACATCGGAAAAGTTAAGATATTATTATTATTAAATTAAAAAAACATGCAAAGTAATAATAGGAAACATCGTTATAAGTTAGTAGTATATAAATTAATAAAAAAAAATGTAAAAAAAAAAAATACTTACATAATAAGTACTAATAATACCGGTACTTCTGCATACAAAAGGAATCATACATTCATTTCAACTAAATTTATTTTTTCACGATTTCTTTATTGGTTCTATGTATTACTGGCAATCTTAAGAACATTAACAGGATAGCCAAACAATTGGAAAAGTGATGGATGGATAAGCATATACACTTTAATAAGACCTATTTAAACAGTAGTGTGATTTTAAGTTGTTTCTATTGTTTATAAGCCAAAATTAACCCGCAGATCTGAATAAAAACTGATTTAAAATGCTGCTTGTTCCATCAGGTTTGTAACAAATCTGTTCAGCGTTTGCAGGTTGCTCAACAGTGGCTGGAAACTAATTAACCGCAACATTTCTTAACTTTTAATTAAATGAACTGGACTTTTCAAACTTCCAACTCCAACGTGTACCCTTGTTTAATGCATCTAACATAGACACATACAGACATTATGAGAATTTCTTTCTCTTTATCACACTGCAGCTTTTAAGGCACACAGTGGTTTCAGCTGTTTATCTTTCGTCTCCACAAAACAGAGAATACCCTCAAGATGAAGTCAACAATTCAAACTTCAATCCTGGTAATTTTACAAATTACATATACACTTTTCACTAGCAGCATTGACTCAGTCACTGGTGCTAATTACTCAACACCAGTGACTGAAAATGACGTGCACCAGCCGAGATAGTCACTACATGGCTGCCTCTCCAACGGTCCATCAGTCGTGAGCTTTCTCTGCTTTGTGGCTCCACACTGGCTTTCGTTTCTCTAAGAAGGCCCGGATCCCTTCCTGTCCGTCTCTCAGAGCCAGGTTGTCAACCATCACCTTGGAGGCGGTGGCGTACGCCGCATCTCGACCTTGAGCCATTTGTCTTTGGAAGAAGCATCGAGGGGGAAGAACACGTATGAAAATAATCCCAAAGAATCCCAAATACTCTTTGCAATGTTGATATAACATCAACTTTTTTAGTACTTTCCAAACTCTCACCTTTGGAAAGTGGCCTTGCCGAGGGCTACAACCGGTCGGCTAGTCTGACACACCCTCTTAGCGATGGCGAGCGTCTCCTCTTCCAGTCGTTCCTCTGGCACCACCTTACTGACCAGACCATGCAGCAGAGCGTCATGGGCTGAGATGGGAGTTCCTGTGAACAACATCTCCATGGCAACCTGGTAAAAAAAAAACAGCAGAAGTCAGTAAGATATGTCACAGATGAACAATAAAATGAATTACCAACAATAACAGCAACAGTACATGTAAAATAACTAGGGCTGCAGTTCCCAAATCATTTATTGTAGATAAAAATAATGGCTCATGCCGATAAATAATAAGCTCCCCAAGCACAAATAGTCCCAATTGCAAAGACGTTCAGTTTTTAATGAACATTTTCAGAACCTGGAACAAGAGAATATGTTGTATTTTTTGATAAAAGACTTAAACAACCAGACTTATTGCTGATTAAATATTTTAAAGACTGAAAAAAAAACTTGATTTAATTGATCACGTCTAGACTTTTTCCAATTATAAAGCTTAACTACTTCAGAAGTAAATATCAGCATTATCTAAAGATTAATTGTACCTAAGCATATTATCCTAAAGCCTCACAAAATTAGTAATTGAAGATACTAGAGCTTAAATAATTAAACTTTCTACTTTCTACAGAGACAAACGTCACAGTTAAAGAAGAAGCCCTTCATAACACATCTTTTATCCCCTTTACCTTCCTCGGCACCGCTCTGCCGATGGCCACCGCCGGCGTGGAGCAGAACAGGCCCACGCTGACGCCCGGCGTGGCGAAGGTGGATTTCTCCGTCACCACGGCGACGTCACAGCTGGCAACAAGCTGGCAGCCAGCGGCGGTGGCGACGCCGTTCACCATCGCGATGACCGGAACGGGTATGTCTTGTATCAGCGTCATGACCTGAAGCACCAGAACCCGTGAGTTACTGATATTTATACGGACCGTGACAGCAGATGAATAAAAATAGAATCAAAAATTAAAGAAAACATAAATTCTGTCGCTTCATCATGTTGATTTCAAAGTGAAGAACAAACGAACCTCTGAACAGGTGTGAAACACCTTGGTGTGATATTCTCGGCCCTGAGCTGACGTCAGCTCCTTCAGGTCATGTCCGGAGGAAAACACTGGACCTTTGGCTGAAAACACACATTACAAGGTTGGACCAGCATCTTTCTCTTTTTAATAAAACACACACGTATTCACCAAAGAATATTAGAAAATAAAACCTACCTGATATTATAATAACTCTGAGCTCATCGCTGTCGACATCAGTGAGGATGTTCTCTCTGAGGGATTCCAGCATGGACAAAGACAGAGCATTCCTCTTCTTGGGGTTGTTCAGTATTATCCTCCTGGAATTAAACATAAAGAACAAAGCTGGTGTTTTAATACAAGGATTTGTCAATATGTTAAAGAAATGCACCAACTGTTTCTGTATTTCTTTATATAAGTTAAGTTATAAGGGGAAGAAAGTCACTTTCTAAACTAAACAGCAGACCTTGTTTTACCCTTCACCAGAGAAATCTTCTTTTCACATTTAACACAATCAACTTGTTTAACCTGTTCCTGGATCGATCATGTTCCACTTCCTTGTGTCCTTTCAATCCAATGTTTATCTGACACTTCTTTAGTTGTTAATAAAACAAAAATACACCTTTTACATTTGACATTTAGTTAAGAATAAAAATAAATGATCTAAGAATCTTTAAATAAGTAAAAAATACAACACCACGATGTAAAAATGTGCCATTGCAGTAAAACCTTAATTCATTATCTGGAGCATGAACATGTAAAAGTATGCAGGAAAAAAAACGATGAATGCATTTTAGTAACATCCAGACTGGGGCTCATTTGAAAGACTGCATTTCATAATTTAATTCATATCATATAAAGCGGACTGAAATTAAAATAATAAAGTTATTAAAAACTGTAGCTGAGTACAGTACTTGAGTAACTTGTTCAGATTAACCCATGTGTCATACAGATTTACTGTCATGCAGTTAATATGGGACTAGTTTTTCATACTGACCCGAGAAAAGTTCATTTTATTCCAAACACGTGCTTTTCACAGGGTTAGTATGTATGCCGAATTAACCATAAGACGCTACCATATACATTAAATCACTATACTTATCACTGTTACCTGCTTCTGTCGTAAAAGTCTTTATTTTCTCTATAAATATGCCTTTTCTACATGAGGCTTCGTGCGAATGTCAGTTAGTGAGAAGGTGGACGTGTTTGAACTCTGCACCTTATTCCGTTGTTTTGTTGTTTCACTGTCAGCGGCTCCGCTTCGGTCTGAGAGTAAAAACGAGTCCCGGACAGAAGAGTTGTTCTCCTGCTGAGCTGAAACACACCTGTAACACCTCTGCAGAGGAAACTACGAGCCATGTTGTGCTTTGTGTATCCTCAGCGCTTCACCTTTCGGACTGTCACTTCCGGGTATGGTGACGTCTATGACACGTAGCGTAACGTAAGGTAAACGTAAGAGACGTAAGAAAAATACAACAACAACACTTTAATAATTTGAAATATGAGCAAAATACGTTTTACAAAAGGTAATAAAAATAAGTAGAATAAAATGAAATAAAATAAAATCATTAATAAATAATGAAAATTAAAAATTTTGGATCTAAAATACATTATTTTGTACATACAGTATTCTTCATTATATTTTATTATTATTACTTAATTTTGAAATATGTACGAAATACTTTACACTCATAAAATTACTCATTAAATTTAATAAAAATGATTTAATATGTAATATAAATTCATAATATTTGGGGGATTGAGTACAGACAACATTAATAATGAACAAATTACAGTCACAGAATACAACTACAACTTACTTCCAATTCTAATTTTATGAGCAATTTTATTTCTCTAACCATTCTTTGATTCGTATTTCATGCAGATGATAGTTAACGTTCTGCATGGACCAGACTTGAAGTTCAAAGTGTCCTGAAGCTGAGGTGACGTAGATGCTATAATCTCTACAAAATAAGTGAATAAATTCATTTTAATTAACGCCATAATAACAACAGGAAGATTTATATGAGTCTAAAAAATTCTCTGACAATAAAAGCTGTTAATGTTGATAAAAAACACTACACAGAGTTTTAATCCTGAAAGAGCTAAACACGTAAAAACATGTATAAACTTATCTGCCGTTATTACAAATTTTAAAAGTGTAAAATATTTGCACAGCAGAATTTGTACGTGCTTCATTTAACGTTTAGTGTTCTACACCAGAACATTTTAAGTAATAAAAAAATAGAGATTTTAAAGTTGAAGAAACAGAAAAAACAGAAACATTATCACTTGATTCAACTAAAGTAACATATTATGTTTTACAGTGTATGACAGTTAAAACATAACATTTATGTTATCACAGATTAGAAAGATGTCTTTCATCTTCAGGACACAACTTTCCTCTTTTATCTCAGTCATACAGCAGAACATTTAGCAGCTAACTCACATTCAACGGCAACAGTACAAGCTAAAACCTTTCACCTTAAAACACTGGAGACTCTGAACAGTGTCCAGAGTCTCCAGTGAGCATCTCTTTATACATCAGCTCATCATCTAATGTGGCTCTACTGTTACAGAGACCTTCAGAGGTACGATCTTTAATGGGATATCATCACGGGAGCCGATGTACTGGAAACATTCTATCAGTGAAGGTGTGTGTGAAGGTGTGTATGTGTTCATCTGTGTCAGAATCAGAGAACGTCAGTCGTCCTCCATCGTGGTCCAGCTTCACTCTGATCTTCTTCGGGTTCTTCACCACCTTCACGTGAGATCCAGTGTCGAATGGTGAAAGTGATTTGTATTCACCATAACTGAACCTCAACCTCCACAGACCTTCCGCTATCACTCCTTTCCTTGGGTCTGACTCTCTTACCACACCCAGGCCAAAGGTCTTGTTGTCTCCAACCTCCACCTCCCAGCTGTGACAGCCTGAGTCAAAACCCTCAGAGCCCACGACTCCAAAGAAGTGGTCTATCCTCTCTGGGTTGTCAGGAAGCTGCTGCTTCATCTCTACCTTCCTCAGACTGGTCAGATCATCAGACAGAACGACTTGTGGATGAGCAGTGTTTGGATCCAGAATGACAGGACTGTAAGACACCATCTCCTTCATCTTGGTCCAGATGTTGAAGCTCAGGTTGCCCAGATGTTTGGCCACATCTATCAGAGCTCCTGAGAGCAGCTCTGGATCTTCAGGCAGAGGTTGCTGCTGGACTCTCTCCTCTGCAGCCTTGTAGTTCTGCAGGAACCAGACGTCTCCAGCTCTCAGCTCCTTCTCTGTGGCTTTGATTGTGCTGGAAAGAGCAGTAATCTCTCTGCACAGAGCCTCAATCTTCTCCTTCATCATCTGACTCTTCTGCTCCTCCTCCTCCTTCAGTGCAGCCATCCTGGCCTCCTCTTCCTCACCTAGAAACTGACGAAGCTTCCTGAACTCCTCCTTGATCTTCAACATGGTGATTTCTGCCTGATCTTTAATGTGCTCTGCTGTTTGATCACAGTCTCCCTTCACTTGATGAATGAGCCTCAGTTTAGTTTTTAAAGGTTTTAATGAATCCTCAAGTTCTTTCTTACGTTCCTCAGCTGCTTCTTCAGTAGCTTTGACTCTGTGGTTGCTGTGGGTTTCTGAATCTCTGCAGACGCTGCACACCAGCTGCTGGTCGTCCAGACAGAAGAAGCTGAGTTTCTCAGAGTGCACACTGCAGACTGGAACAGAGGGATCCCTCTTTAAAAAGGTGTTGCATCGTCTCTTCAGCTCAAAGTGAACAGGAGGTCGTTCCATTGAGGATCTTCTCTTACAGAGTGGACACTCACGTGTTTCTCTTTCTGTCCAGTGTTTCTTCAGACATTCTTTACAGAAGCTGTGGTTGCACGACAGAATGACTGGATCATTAAAAATGTTTTCACAGAGAGTACAGCTGAGATCTTTATCTAATCCAGTAGCCATGTTAATGTCCTCTCTGAACTCAGATAGCTTGACTTTAGTTTTATTCTTCTTCTTTCTTATTTCTACCATCAACAGCAGCTACAGTACTTTACCACCAGCAGCATTCCCACAAGTATTCCCTGCTGTAACGTTTGAGTCCTTCTTCAAAGAAAAGTCAGAGAATTCGTTGTAAAAGTTGAGACTGTCGTCCTCGTCTTGTCGAATCTCTGCTCTCAGTGGAAGAACAGGTTTGTATCCCGATTCTTTTCAGGGGCTGGAGCTTGTCTCAGGTGTTCTTACTGCACACTTCATAAAAGGCTTCCTGTCACCAGGCAACTGTGTCTGACTCAGAAATGTCATCCACTATTCAAAGTATAAGCGAAGCACATGTTTTGTAATTAAGAGTAAAATAATTCAGATTTGTCAATTTTGTCCCTCTGGAGCAACATGACATTTGTAGATATTAACTGAATCTTTTGCTGCAGAGACTTTGCAGAAAAATGTTTCACTCTGAGGTTTTGCTGCATTTCTAATCCATTAATTCCTCTTCTTATCATGCATCATAGACAAATGTAGGAAACCTTTGTGAAATTACTGGATAACTTTCAAACATCAGAAATATGATTTTTATTTTCCACCTGCAGAAACAAAATAGTTTTACACCAACCCAACTCTATCTTTTCCACTGTTACACATACAGCACATGATGACAGTGTTTATTCACAACATCATTATCAATAAAATCTCAGTGAATCAAAGATTTTAGAGTTGGCCACAACAGGTTTTCAATCTTTTAATTTACATCATTAGACACAATGGAGGATGTGCAGCAGCTGTGTTTATGATCTCAGAGATTCAACAGAATATGAATCATGATTAAAATATAATCCATCATTCTTCAATTACAGCAGTTCACATATATTTAAATACTTGGATTAATAACTAACTATTTTAGCTCCTTCACTGTTATTTTGTTCATATTATTTCATCCGCCATAACACAGGTAAGTTAAATACAATAGAATACAATTAATACTTAAAGTGCTAAACATGAACATGAAAACATCTGTAAAGATAATGTGCAGTTATTACAACATTTTTAAAAGTGTACAGTATTTACATTGTAGAACTTGTCACCAAATACATGTTCAATAGTGTAGCTTTAAAGTGGTCCAGTTTAAACATACATTGTTTGCTTATGTTATGTAAAACATTCAAAGTCAGTTTTTTAATAGTTTTCATTATTAAAAACAATCCACCATGACTTCACGTGTTAAAGTGTCATTGTTATAGCAATAATAAGAAAAATTGGAGATTTTAAAGTTAATACATCAGCTCATCATCTAATTTATTTCATCTATATAAAATAAGTAAATTAATTCATCTTCATTGACACTGCAATAAGAACAGGAAGAAAAATTATGTAAGTCATACAAATATACTGACACTAAGCTGTTAATGTTGATAAATGACCTGATAAAAACCCTACATCCTCTTAATCCTTAAAAAGGTAAAACACACACATAAAACACATGAAAACGTTAATATATAGTTAATATTTACAGTGTACAATATTTGCATGGCATAATTAGTACATACTTAATTCAACTATTGGTGTTCAAAATCAGAATATCTGAATATGATGTTTTACAGTGAATGACATAACTTTAATGTTATCACAGATTAGAAAGATGTCTTTCATCTTATTGTTTTAGTTTTACATGCCACAACTTTCCTGTTTTATCTCAGTAACTTTATAATTTTTACAGCAGAACATTTAGCAGCTAACTCACATTCAACAGTAACAGTACAAGTTGCTCATAGCTCAGTGCTCAGAGTCTCCAGTGAGCATCTCTTTATACATCAGCTCATCATCTTATGTGGCTCTACTGTTACATAGACCTGCAAAGGTACGATCTTTATCGGGACGTCATCCCAGGTGCTGATGTACGGAAACAGTTTGTCAGTGAAGGTGTGTGTGAAGGTGTGTATGTGTTCATCTGTGTCAGAATCAGAGAACGTCAGTCGTCCTCCATCCTGGTCCAGCTTCACTCTGATCTTCTTTGGGTTCTTCACCACCTTCACATCAGATCCTGTGTCAAACGGTGAAAGGGATTTGTATTCACCCTTGCTGAACATCAGCCTCCACAGATTATCCGATATGACCCCTTTCCTTCGGTTTGACTCTGTTACCACGGCCAGTACGAAGGCCTTGTTGTCTCCAACCTCCACCTCCCAGCTGTGACAGCCTGAGTCAAAACCCTCAGAGCCCACGACTGAGAAGAAGTGATCCATCCTCTCTGGGTTGTCAGGAAGCTGCTGCTTCATCTCTACCTTCCTCAGACTGGTCAGATCATCAGACAGGACGAGTTGTGGATGAGCAGTGTTTGGATCCAGAATGACAGGACTGTAAGACACCATCTCCTTCATCTTGGTCCAGATGTTGAAGCTCAGGTTGCCCAGATGTTTGGCCACGTCTATCAGCGCTCCTGAGGGCTGCTCTGGATCTTCAGGCAGAGGTCGCTGCTGGACTCTTTCCTCTGCAGCCTTGTAGTTCTGCAGGAATGAGGCGTCTCCAGCTCTCAGCTCCTTCTCTGTGGCTTTGATTGTGCTGGAAAGAGCAGTAATCTCTCTGCTCAGAGCCTCAATCTTCTCCTTCATCATCTGACTCTTCTGCTCCTCCTCCTCCTTCAGTGCAGCCATCCTGGCCTCCTCTTCCTCATCTAGAAACTGACGGAGCTTCCTGAACTCCTCCCTGATCTTCCACATGGTGCTTTCTGCCTGATCTTTAATGTGCTCTGCTGTTTGATGACAGTCTCCCTTCACTTGATGAATGAGCCTCAGTTTAGTTTTTAAAGGTTTTAATGAATCCTCAAGTTCTTTCTTACGTTCCTCAGCTGCTTCTTCAGTAGCTTTGACTCTGTGGTTGCTGTGGGTTTCTGAATCTCTGCAGACGCTGCACACCAGCTGCTGGTCGTCCAGACAGAAGAAGCTGAGTTTCTCAGAGTGCACACTGCAGACTGGAACAGACTCTGAGGCTTGCTCTTTAAAAAAGGTGTCGCATCGTCTTTTCAGCTCAAAGTCAGGTGAAGGGTTATCCTTTGAGGATTTTCTCTTACAGAATGGACACTCACGTGTTTCTCTTTCTGTCCAGTGTTTCTTCAGACATTCTTTACAGAAGCTGTGGTTGCACGAGAAGAGGACTGGATCTTTAAAAATGTTTTCACAGAGAGTACAGCAGAGATCTTCCTCTTGTTCACTTGCCATGTTTACTTCCTCTCTAAACTCAGGTACTTTCACTTCAGTTTTTTCTTCTTAATCTCTTATTTCTACCATCAACAGCAGCTATGGTACTTTACCACCACCAGCATTCCCACCAGTATTCCCTCTGGATACGTTTTAGTCCTTCTTCAAAGGAAAGTCCGAGAGTTTGTTCTGAAAGTTTAGACTGTCGTCTTTGCCTTGTCAAGTCTCTGCTCTCAGTGGAAGAACAGGTTTGTATCCCAATTCTTTCCAGGGGGTGGAGCTTGTCTCAGGTGTTCTTACTGCGCACTTCATAAAAGTCTTCCTGTCACCAGGCAGCTGTGTCTGACTCAGACATTTCATCCACTATTTAAAGTATAAAAGACACACATCTTTTGTAAAATAAGACTAAAATAATTCAGATTTGTCTTCAGCTTTTTCTCTCTGGAGAAACGTTTGCAAATATTAACTGAACCGTTTGCTGCAGAGAATTTGCAGAATAATAATAATCATTGCTTCTTTATACGTTCCAGGGGCGGAGCTTAGTCAGGCTTTCCGTAGAAGTTAATAAAAAAAAAACATTCATAAATAAATAAACTTGTTTAACCCTTTTCCTGGATCATTCATGTTCCACTCCCTTGTGTCCTTTCAATCCAATGTTTAGCTGACGTTTCTATAGTTTAATAAAACACAATGCATATTTTATAATAGGATTATATGATTGTTTACTGAATGCATTTAAGATCTTTCTTAATCTTGGCAAAAAGAGGAAGAGAGACATAATTTAAATACAATTTTGAGTATTAGTTGAGTATTTTTATTTTGTAACGCTGCATTTCTTGTCAGTCTTTGTTACAGTACATAACATTCACCATTTTCAGTTCACAAAAAATAAATAATCCAAGAATCTTTAAATGAGTAAAAACTACAATACCACAATGTAAAAATGCCTTATTATGCGTATGAACATGCAAAAATATTTAATATGAAGAAGAAAAAAAATAGATTAATGCTTATTATTAACATCCAGACTGGGGCTTATTTGAAAAGCAGCATTTGATAATTTAATTCACCTACTGTATTTTTTTTCCATATCATATAAAGCAGTATGAAAAGAAATTAAAATGAAGTTTTTAAGTACTTGAGTAACTTGTTTAGTTTAGCATGTCTCATTTACTGTCTTGCAGTTAATATGCGACTAGTTTGTCATACTGACCAGAGAAAAGTTCATTTTATTCCGACCACGTGCTTTTCATATTGGGTTAATATGTATTATATGTATTACTAATTGAATTTTAATAAAATGCTGTTATATACAATGTAGATATACAGACCATTTAAAGTGGTTCAAATATGTCTTCTGTGGAGAAATTTGTGAAAATACAGCAAAACTTTCAAACGCAAGAAATAAGATTTTTATTTATCAACTGCAGTAACAAAATATTTTTACACAAACCCAACTCTACTTTTTCCACTGTTGCACATACTACATATTATCAGTCAAATGTCAGTGGATGAATGAGTGTCCGAGTTTCCTTTATATTATATAATTATACAGATCATGAAAAAAAAAAAAAGTCTCTCACCATTCTGTGGTTCATATTTCATGCAAATGATAGTTAACGTTCTGCATCGACAAGACTTGAAGCTCAAGGTGTGCTGAAGCTGAGGTGACCTGGATGCTATTATCTCTATAAAATAAGTGAACAAATTCATCTTAATTCACACCATAATAAGAACAGAAAGAAGATTTATATGAGTCTTAAAAAAGTTATCAGCGGATTCAGTTAAACTTCAGTATAATGTTTTACAGTGTATAACAGCTAAAACATAACTTTAATGTTATCACAGATTAGTGAGATGTCTTTCATCTCGTTGTTTTAGTTTTGCAGGACACAACTTTCATGTTTTCTCTCAGTAATTTTATAATTTTTACAGCAGAACATTTAGCAACTAACTCACATTCAGCAGTAACAGTACAAGCTAAAGCCTTTCACCTTAAACTTTACATTTGTAACCCTCAACGGCTTGACGCCTGATTAGATTTACAATTATATATATAATATATATATATTTGTGTTTGTGCTTTAAAGCTGCTGATAAATGAAGTGTTGATTGTTAATTTTTCTATAGTACACAGTATAGATATAATTTTAGGTATGACGCAAACTAGACAAAAGCATGAAAGCTAAAAAAGTTAAAACATTTACTGAAATTACAAAATCGATATGTACAAATACATTACAAATTCAGTTTACACACTATACACTACAACACCAACTATTATAATCCAATTTGAAACAGAGTTCAAGCGGTTTACTTAGAACTGAACTTTAAAACGTTAATTCACAAAAGAACTTATTATTCGTTAGCTTCCATTAACCGGATGTACTTCCCACTCTGATTGGTCCTACAAGTAAAAGTCTTGGGAGTAACGTGTTACAAAAGTAATGTAATTACTATATTGTATTGCTTTTTTCTCTAGCGCGGTAATATAAGGCATTCCAAAAAAAAAAATTGGTAATATTTTACTTGGTACAAAAGTCAGTAATGCGTGTTACATACCCGAAATTAAGTGGTGTTTTGTTTTTATACTATCGCCAATAACACCACGAGAGTTACTGGTAAAAGATGACTACGGCTGAAGCGGGCTCGACGTCGGCCAGTACATTTTCATTTCCGAGATGGAGAAGAAGAAAGAAGAAAAAAACTAAAGGGGAGAACTGTTGTCTTATTTTTGTATTATACTGTACTTGCTAAACACGTCCTTACATTATTTATAATATTTGAGTGATCACTGTGTACATATGAATCCAGAAAGAAGTGCAATGAAGGGAGAGATTTAGTTTTATAATTGTATTATAGTTTCTGAACACTGTGTCTGGAAAATAAATAGTTTTTATTTGTCCTCAAATGTTCATTTTGTGTTGTTTTTGACAAAAAAAACTTTTATTGTGATAATAGTATTTTATATTTACTTATAAACTTTGCCCAAATTCTGTTCTGCATTTGAACGTATGCCAATCCAAAAGGCAAATCATAAAAACACTTAAATGTTATGAAATTTAATTTAATAAATCAGATTTAGATTGGATTCAGACTGATGATGCAGCCACCGTAATTATGACAAAGTATCGGTATCGATATCGGTGATACTAGCCTGTATTTACTTCAGTATCAGATCGATACCAAATGTAGCCGTATCGCACACCTCGAGACAAAAGCAGTTGTTCCTACCTCATCTTCTCATTTAAATGCAAGTTTTTTCTTTATTTTTTAAACCAAATGATAGCTTTGTGACACAGTAGTTTGACATTAAAGGACGATGTGTTATTGTTGACTTTCCAGTCTTTTGTGGGGAGTGCTCAGCACCCCTAAAGCTCTGACCCAAGAATCGCCTATTACTTTCTTCTGTTGTTAGCCTTAAGCCTAGGAGCACAGTAACATACATTTAGAATAAGTATATGCATATTTCCATTTTCATGAAAGTAATGCAGTAGTAGAGTAATGCCTTACAATACAGGAACAGTAATATTATAACATAATGAATTACATTACAGTGACAGTAACAAGTAATATATAATGTATTATGTTTTTGCCGTAACTTGCCCAACACTGATGAGTAACTAGCGCTTACAGAAAGTTCCTTTTGGAAGTGCAGTGCGTTGTGAAGTCACAAAACTTGGTGTCAAGTGGTTAATTGTCCTGCAACAGGGAAATTTCAGTTCCTGCTGTTTGACCGATCCATTTGACCCCTCAGTCCCAAGCTGCGCCTCTAACCACTACTCCACAGCTCCTAAAGTGTCCAGAGTCTCCAGTGAGCATCTCTTTATACATCAGCTCATCATCTAATGTGGCTCTACTGTTACAGAGACCTGCAGAGGTACGATCTTTATTGGGACGTCACCCCAGGTGCTGATGTATGGAAACAGTCTATTGGTGAAGGTGTGTGTGAAGGTGTGTATGTGTTCATCTGTGTCAGAATCAGAGAACGTCAGTCGTCCTCCAACATGGTCCAGCTTCACTCTGATCTTCTTTGGGTTGGTCGCCACCGTTATGTCAGATCCTTCATCTGATGGTGAAAGGGATTTGTATTCTCCTTTTTCGCATATCAGCCTCCATGGACTGTCCGATATGACTCCTTTCCGTGGCTTTGACTTTGTTATTACACCCATGTCAAAGCTCTTGTTGCCTCCAACCTCCACCTCCCAGCTGTGACAGCCTGAGTCAAAACCCTCAGAGCCCACGACTGAGAAGAAGTGATCCATCCTCTCTGGGTTGTCAGGAAGCTGCTGCTTCATCTCTACCTTCCTCAGACTGGTCAGATCATCAGACAGGACGACTTGTGGATTAGCAGTGTTTGGATCCAGAATGACAGGACTGTAAGACACCATGTCCTTCATCTTGGTCCAGATGTTGAAGCTCAGGTTGCCCAGATGTTTGGCCACGTCTATCAGAGCTCCTGAGGGCAGCTCTGGATCTTCAGGCAGAGGTTGTTGCTGGACTCTTTCCTCTGCAGCCTTGTAGTTCTGCAGGAACCAGACGTCTCCAGCTCTCAGCTCCTTCTCTGTGGCTTTGATTGTGCTGGAAAGAGCAGTAATCTCTCTGCTCAGAGCCTCAATCTTCTCCTTCATCATCTGACTCTTCAGCTCCTCCTCCTCCTTCAGTGCAGCCATCCTGGCCTCCTCTTCCTCATCTAGAAACTGATGAAGCTTCCTGAACTCCTCCTTGATCTTCCACACGGTGCTTTCTGCCTGATCTTTAATGTGCTCTGCTGTTTGATCACAGTCTCCCTTCACTTGATGAATGAGCCTCAGTTTAGTTTTTAAAGGTTTTAATGAATCCTCAAGTTCTTTCTTACGTTCCTCAGCTGCTTCTTCAGTAGCTTTGACTCTGTGGTTGCTGTGGGTTTCTGAATCTCTGCAGACGCTGCACACCAGCTGCTGGTCGTCCAGACAGAAGAAGCTGAGTTTCTCAGAGTGCACACTGCAGACTGGAAGAGAGGCTTCCTGCTTTAAAAAGGCCTCGTGTGGACTTGTAACTGCAAAGTTAAAAGGTAGTTCCTTTGAGGATCTTCTCTTACAGAATGGACACTCACGTGTTTCTCTTTCTGTCCAGTGTTTCTTCAGACATTCTTTACAGAAGCTGTGGCTGCACGACAGAATGACTGGATCTTTAAAAATGTTTTCACAGAGAGTACAGCAGAGATCTTTCTCTAATCTGGTAGCCATGTTTACTTCCTCTCTAAACTCAGATACTTTCACTTTAGTTTTTTCTTCTTCTTTCTTATTTCTATCATCAACAGCAGCTACAGTACTTTACCACCAGCAGCATTCCCACCAGTATTCCCTGCGGTAACGTTTGAGTCCTTCTTCAAAGGAAAGTCCGAGAATTTGGTTTAAAAGTTGAGAGTGTCGTCTTTCTCTTGTCGAGTTTCTGCTCTCACTGTAACAACAGGTTTGCTTTCTGTTTCATTCCAGGGGGTGGAGCTTGTCTCAGCTGCTGTTATTGCGCACTTCATAAAAGACTTCCTGTCACCAGGCAGCTGTGTCTGACTCAGAGATTTCATCCACTATTCAAAGTATAAGTGACACACATATTTTGGAAATTAAAACTAAAATAATCCAGATTCATCTTCAGCTTTTTCTCTCAGGAGCAACGTGACATTTGCAGATATTAACTGAAGCGTTTGCTGCAGAGAATTTGCAGAATAATGTTTTCCTCTGAGTTTTTGCTGCATTTCTAATCTGTTAATTCCTCTTCATATCATGTATCACAGACAAATATAAGAAACTTCCACGATAAACTGGAGTGGGATGATACTGTTAAGAAAATGTACCTTCACTTTATATTATATGGTCTGAGTACTTTGTTTATGTAAAGTGTGTTTTGCACATTCAAATCAATTAAGAAATAAAGCTTAAAAAAAGAAGGCGGCAATGCCTGGTTAACATAAAGTAAAACAAAATTAAATTATAATATAAAATAAATAAACTGAAATAAAATACTAACTTTACTTTCTTAAAGTATTATTCAAAATATGTTATATAATGTAAACAACAGTATTATATTACCTTTCATTTTATTACCCTATATTATTTAATATATCATAATAATAATAAGAATAATAATTATATTACAAATTTACAAAGGGGTCAATATGAAATTACCAGAATAAGAATTATGTGCAAGAATATTTTATGCTAATAGATGTGAAGAAATAGGCAGCATAATATAGTATTTATACATATTATAAATTATTAAACTTTGGTACAGACAAATGTCCTTTTATCAAAATTTGTGAAATTACTGGGAAACTTTCAAACACAAGAAGTATGATTTTAATTTTTCACCTGCAGCAACAAAATATTTTTACACAAACCCAACTCTACTTTTTCCACTGTTACACATAAAGCACATTATTAATCAAATCTCAGTGAATCAAAATATGTAGGTCAGAGTCTAAGGTTTCTTTAATTACACTCACAGCATACTACTGTAACTTACTTCCATTTATAATTTTGTAATCAATTTTATTTCCCTCACCATGATTTGGTTCATTGTATTTAATCTCTATAAAATAAGTAAATAAATTCAACTTAATTCACACCGTAATAACAGGAAGAAGAATTATATAAGTCTTACAAATACTCTGACACTAAAAGCTGTTAACGTTGATAAATTACCTGATAAAAACCCTACAGAGAATCTTAATCTTTAAAAAGCTAAACACATAAAAACACATATTGTTAATATGCAGTTATTACACATTTTAAAAGAGTACAGTATTGCACAGTATACTTTGTACATGCTTAATTCAACTTTTGGTGTTAAACATCACAATATTTGAAGTAATAAAGAAATAGAGATTTTAAAGTTAGACAGACAGACAGACATATAGATTCCCCACAGGGATATTGACATCTCCATCGCATACAGCACTGTCACACATAAATGTACACAAACAGAAAGCAGTAACTAAACCCCAAATACCCAGAGAATAATAATAATAAATATTGTGACTGTACACACATGGCTGTTGCATAAATAGAAAGATACCAGCTGCATATTGTTATTGCAGATTAGTTAGAAGGGTCAGAGAATCAGGAAAACAGGAAAACGGGAAAGTTAAAGTAACATGAGAAAAGTTATCACTTGATTCAACTAAACTACAGTATAATGTTTTACAGTGTATGACAGCTAAAACATAACTTTAATGTTATCACACATTAGAAAGATGTCTTTCATCTTATTGTTTTAGTTTTACAAGACACAGCTTAACTGTTTTATCTCAGTAACTTTATAATTTTCACAACAGAACATTACTTGTACTGTTACAAGTAACAGTACAAGCTAAAGCCTTTCACCTTAAAACATTAAAGTGCTCAGAGTCTCCAGTGAGCATCTCTTTATACATCAGCTCATCATCTAATGTGGCTCTACTGTTACAGAGACCTGCAGAGGTACGATCTTTATTGGGACGTCACCCCAGGTGTCGATGTATGGAAACAGTCTGTCAGTGAAGGTGTGTGTGAAGGTGTGTATGTGTTCGTCTGTGTCAGAATCAGAGAACGTCAGTCGTCCTCCGTCCTGGTCCAGCTTCACTCTGATCTTCTTTGGGTTTTTCGCCACCGTCACATCAGATCCTGTGTCAGACGGTGAAAGGGATTTGTATTCACCTTTTTCGAACATCAGCCTCCATTGACCTTCCGCTATGACTCCTTTCCTTGGGTCTGACTCTGTAACCACGCCCATGACGTAGGCCTTGTTGTCTCCAACCTCCACCTCCCAGCTGTGACAGCCTGAGTCAAAACCCTCAGAGCCCACGACTCCAAAGAAGCGGTCCACCCTCTCTGGGTTGTCAGGAAGCTGCTGCTTCATCTCTACCTTCCCCAGACTGGTCAGATCATCAGACAGGACGAGTACTGGATGAGCAGTGTTTGGATCCAGAATGACAGGACTGTAAGACACCATCTCCTTCATCTTGGTCCAGATGTTGAAGCTCAGGTTGCCCAGATGTTTGGCCACGTCTATCAGAGCTCCTGAGGGCTGCTCTGGATCTTCAGGCAGAGGTTGCTGCTGGACTCTTTCCTCTGCAGCCTTGTAGTTCTGCAGGAACCAGACGTCTCCAGCTCTCAGCTCCTTCTCTGTGGCTTTGATTGTGCTGGAAAGAGCAGTAATCTCTCTGCGCAGAGCATCAATCCTCTCCTTCATCATCTGACTCTTCAGCTCCTCCTCCTCCTTCAGTGCAGCCATCCTGGCCTCCTCTTCCTCATCTAGAAACTGACGAAGCTTCCTGAACTCCTCCCTGATGTTCAACATGGTGCTTTCTGCCTGATCTTTAATGTGCTCTGCTGTTTGATCACAGTCTCCCTTCACTTGATGAATGAGCCTCAATTTAGTTTTTAAAGGTTTTAATGAATCCTTAAGTTCTTTCTTACGTTCCTCAGCTGCTTCTTCAGTAGCTTTGACTCTGTGGTTGCTGTGGGTTTCTGAGTCTCTGCAGACGCTGCACACCAGCTGCTGGTCGTCCAGACAGAAGAAGCTGAGTTTCTCAGAGTGCACACTGCAGACTGGAACAGACTCTGAGGCTTTCTCTTTAAAAAAGGCCTCATATGGGCTCTTCACCTCAAAGGTAGGAGAAAGGAATTCCCTTGAGGATCTTCTCTTACAGGTTGGACATTCATGTGTTTCTTTTTCTATCCAGTATTTCTTCAGACATTCTTTACAGAAGCTGTGGTTGCACGACAGAATGACTGGATCTTTAAAAATGTTTTCACAGAGAGTACAGCAGAGATCTTTATCTAGTTCGGTCGCCATGTTTACGTCCTCTCTAAACTCAGATACTTTGACTTCTTAATCTCTTATTTCTACCATCAACAGCAGCTACAGTACTTTACCACCAGCAGCATTCCCACCAGTATTCCCTGCAGTAACGTTTGAGTCCTTCTTCAAAGGAAAGTCCGAGAGTTTGTTCTGAAAGTTTTGACTGTCGTCTTCGTCTTGTCGAGTCTCTGCTCTCACTGGAAGAACAGGTTTGCATCCCGATTCATTGCAGGGGGTGGAGCTTGTCTCAGGTGTTGTTATTGCGCACTTCATAAAAGGCTTCCTGTCACCAGGCAGCTGTGTCTGACTCACACATTCACCACTATTCAAAGTATAAGCGACACACATCTTTTGTAAAATAAGACTAAAATAATTCAGATTTTGCTTATATCTCTGGAGGAACGTTTGCAAATATATACTGAACCGTTTGCTGCAAAGAATTTGCAGAATAATAATAATCATCGCTTCTTCATACATTCCAGGGGCGGAGCTTAGTCAGGCTTTCTGTACAAGAAGGGTTGGTAAAAAAAAAAAAACATCCATAAATAAATAAACTTGTTTAACCTGTTCCTGGATCATTCATGTTCCACTCCCTTGTGTCCTTTCAATCCAATGTTTAGCTGACATTTCTATAGTTTAATAAAACACAATGCATACTTCATAATAGGATTATATGATTACTTAATGAATGAATTTAAGATCTTTCTTAATCTTGGCAAAAAGAGGAAGAGAGACATAATTTAAATACAATTTTGAGTATTAGTTGAGTATTTTTATTTTGTAACGCTGCATTCTTGTCAGTCTTTGTTACAGTACATAACATTCACCATTTTCAGTTCACAAAAAATAAATAATCCAAGAATCTTTAAATGAGTAAAAACTACAATACCACAATGTAAAAATGCTCAATTGAAGTAAAACTTTAAGTCCTTATTATGCGTATGAACATGCAAAAATATTTAATATGAAGAAGAAAAAAAATAGATTAATGCTTATTATTAACATCCAGACTGGGGGTTATTTGAAAAGCTGCATTTGATAATTTAATTCACCTACTGTATTTTTTTTTCCATATCATATAAAGCAGTATGAAAAGAAATTAAAATGAAGTTTTTAAGTACTTGAGTAACTTGTTTAGTTTAGCATGTCTCATTTACTGTCTTGCAGTTAATATGCGACTAGTTTGTCATACTGACCAGAGAAAAGTTCATTTTATTCCGACCACGTGCTTTTCATATTGGGTTAATATGTATTATATGTATTACTAATTGAATTTTAATAAAATGCTGTTATATACAATGTAGATATACAGACCATTTAAAGTGGTTCAAATATGTCTTCTGTGGAGAAATTTGTGAAAATACAGCAAAACTTTCAAACGCAAGAAATAAGATTTTTATTTATCAACTGCAGTAACAAAATATTTTTACACAAACCCAACTCTACTTTTTCCACTGTTGCACATACTACATATTATCAGTCAAATGTCAGTGGATGAATGAGTGTCCGAGTTTCCTTTATATTATATAATTATACAGATCATGAAAAAAAAAAAAAGTCTCTCACCATTCTGTGGTTCATATTTCATGCAAATGATAGTTAACGTTCTGCATCGACAAGACTTGAAGCTCAAGGTGTGCTGAAGCTGAGGTGACCTGGATGCTATTATCTCTATAAAATAAGTGAACAAATTCATCTTAATTCACACCATAATAAGAACAGAAAGAAGATTTATATGAGTCTTAAAAAAGTTATCAGCGGATTCAGTTAAACTTCAGTATAATGTTTTACAGTGTATAACAGCTAAAACATAACTTTAATGTTATCACAGATTAGTGAGATGTCTTTCATCTCGTTGTTTTAGTTTTGCAGGACACAACTTTCAAGTTTTCTCTCAGTAATTTTATAATTTTTACAGCAGAACATTTAGCAACTAACTCACATTCAGCAGTAACAGTACAAGCTAAAGCCTTTCACCTTAAACTTTACATTTGTAACACTCAACGCCTTGACGCCTGATTAGATTTACAATTATATATAATATATATATATATTTGTGTTTGTGCTTTGAAGCTGCTGATAAATGAAGTGTTGATTGTTAATTTGTCTATAGTACACAGTATAGATAAAATTTTAGGTATGATGCAAATTAGACATCAAGCATGTAAGCTAAAAAAGTTAAAACATTTACTGAAATTACAAAATCGATATGTACAAATACATTACAAATTCAGTTTACACACTATACACTACAACACCAACTATTATAATCCAATTTGAAACAGAGTTCAAGCGGTTTACTTAGAACTGAACTTTAAAACGTTAATTCACAAATGAACTTATTATTCGTTAGCTTCCATTAACCGGATGTACTTCCCACTCTGATTGGTCCTACAAGTAAAAGTCTTGGGAATAACGTGTTACAAAAGTAATGTAATTACTATATTGTATTGCTTTTTTCTCTAGCGCGGTAATATAAGGCATTCCAAAAAAAAAATTTGGTAATATTTTACTTGGTACAAAAGTCAGTAATGCGTGTTACAATGTATTTTAACCTGAAATTAAGTGGTGTTTTGTTTTTATACTATCGCCAATAACACCACGAGAGTTACTAGTAAAAGAATATAGCTGCAAGCAGCAATGAAGGGTTCAAGCAGTTCATTTGCAATAGTGCTGATAGTGTCAAAGCTACCAAATTTGGTTACAGTGCACCAAATCGTTGCAGAGATATGAGCGCCGCCTTCGCCGCCACTTTTGATTGGCTGTAGCGGCCAAACGGTTTCGAAGCTGCAGACGCCTGATAGTAACTTTTGTGCGCATTGGTCAGAAGACAGTCTGTGCCAATTTCCGTGAGAATCGGACAAAATGTGTGACCGCTGAAAATTTAGTTTCGCTTTCAACAAAATCGTAAATTGCGAAAAATCTATCATGACGCATTATGACGTCATAGTGTGCGTTGCAATCGTCATGATCCAAGGATTCCAACGATACCTTGTTTTCAAAAATCGGACGCACGGTTCAAAAGTTACATGCACAAATGTACTTCGAACTTTGACCCGTTGGTGGCGCTAGACCGTACTTAGCGCTTACATGCAACCCAGTCAAAGTAATATTGAGACTGGCCTTAAGCTATGTGCCCAATTTTTACAACTTTTTACCGTACGGTTCTATGGGCTGCCATAGACGCCCATGGCGGAAGATTCGGAATAATAATAATAAGAAAACTAACAATCCCTATAAGGCTTCTCGCAGCTTCGCTGCTTGAACCCTAATGACTACGGCTGAAGCAGGCTCGACGTCGGGCAGTACATTTTCATTTCCGAGATGGAGAAGAAGAAAGAAGAAAAAAACTAAAGGGGAGAACTGTTGTCTTATTTTTGTATTATACTGTACTTTCTAAACACGTCCTTACATTATTTATAATATTTGAGTGATCATTGTTAACATATGAACCAGAAAGAAGTGCAATGAAGGGAGAGATTTAGTTTTATAATTGTATTATAGTTTCTGAACACTGTGTCTGGAAAATAAATACTTTTTATTTGTCCTCAAATGATCATTTTGTGTTGTTTTTGACAAAAAAAAACTTTTATTGTGATAATAGTATTTTATATTTACTTATAAACTTTGCCCAAATTCTGTTCTGCATTTGAACGTATGCCAATCCAAAAGGCAAATCATAAAAACACTTAAATGTTATGAAATTTAATTTAATAAATCAGATTTAGATTGGATTCAGACTGATGATGCAGCCACCGTAATTATGACAAAGTATCGGTATCGATATCGGTGATACTAGCCTGTATTTACTTCAGTATCAGATCGATACCAAATCTAGCCGTATCGCACACCTCGAGACAAAAGCAGTTGTTCCTACCTCATCTTCTCATTTAAAAGCAAGTTTCTTCTTTATTTTTTAAACCAAATGATAGCTTTGTGACACAGTAGTTTGACATTAAAGGACGATGTGTTATTGTTGACTTTCCAGTCTTTTGTGGGGAGTGCTCAGCACCCCTAAAGCTCTGACCCAAGAATCGCCTATTACTTTCTTCTGTTGTTAGCCTTAAGCCTAGGAGCACAGTAACATACATTTAGAATAAGTATATGCATATTTCCATTTTCATGAAAGTAATGCAGTAGTAGAGTAATGCCTTACAATACAGGAACAGTAATATTATAACATAATGAATTACATTACAGTGACAGTAACAAGTAATATATAATGTATTATGTTTTTGCCGTAACTTGCCCAACACTGATGAGTAACTAGCGCTTACAGAAAGTTCCTTTTGGAAGTGCAGTGCGTTGTGAAGTCACAAAACTTGGTGTCAAGTGGTTAATTGTCCTGCAACAGGGAAATTTCAGTTCCTGCTGTTTGACCGATCCATTTGACCCCTCAGTCCCAAGCTGCGCCTCTAACCACTACTCCACAGCTCCTAAAGTGTCCAGAGTCTCCAGTGAGCATCTCTTTATACATCAGCTCATCATCTAATGTGGCTCTACTGTTACAGAGACCTGCAGAGGTACGATCTTTATTGGGACGTCACCCCAGGTGCTGATGTATGGAAACAGTCTATTGGTGAAGGTGTGTGTGAAGGTGTGTATGTGTTCATCTGTGTCAGAATCAGAGAACGTCAGTCGTCCTCCAACATGGTCCAGCTTCACTCTGATCTTCTTTGGGTTGGTCGCCACCGTTATGTCAGATCCTTCATCTGATGGTGAAAGGGATTTGTATTCTCCTTTTTCGCATATCAGCCTCCATGGACTGTCCGATATGACTCCTTTCCGTGGCTTTGACTTTGTTATTACACCCATGTCAAAGCTCTTGTTGCCTCCAACCTCCACCTCCCAGCTGTGACAGCCTGAGTCAAAACCCTCAGAGCCCACGACTGAGAAGAAGTGATCCATCCTCTCTGGGTTGTCAGGAAGCTGCTGCTTCATCTCTACCTTCCTCAGACTGGTCAGATCATCAGACAGGACGACTTGTGGATGAGCAGAGTTTGGATCCAGAATGACAGGACTGTAAGATACCATCTCCTTCATCTTGGTCCAGATGTTGAAGCCCAGGTTGCCCAGATGTTTGGCCACGTCTATCAGCGCTCCTGAGAGCAGCTCTGGATCTTCAGGCAGAGGCTGCTGCTGGACTCTTTCCTCTGCAGCCTTGTAGTTCTGCAGGAACCAGGCGTCTCCAGCTCTCAGCTCCTTCTCTGTGGCTTTGATTGTGCTGGAAAGAGCAGTAATCTCTCTGCTCAGAGCCTCAATCTTCTCCATCATCATCCGACTCTTCTGCTCCTCCTCCTCCTTCAGTGCAGCCATCCTGGCCTCTTCTTCCTGATCTAGAAACTGACGAAGCTTCCTGAACTCCTCCTTGATCTTCCACATGGTGCTTTCTGCCTGATCTTTAATGTGCTCTGCTGTTTGATGACAGTCTCCCTTCACTTGATGAATGAGCCTCAGTTTAGTTTTTAAAGGTTTTAATGAATCCTCAAATTCTTTCTTACGTTCCTCAGCTGCTTCTTCAGTAGCTTTGACTCTGTGGTTGCTGTGGGTTTCTGAATCTCTGCAGACGCTGCACACCAGCTGCTGGTCGTCCAGACAGAAGAAGCTGAGTTTCTCAGAGTGCACACTGCAGACTGGAACAGACTCTGACGCTTCATCCTTAAAAAAGGCCTCGTATGGGCTCTTCTGCTCAAAGTGAACAGGCAGATCCATTGAGGATTTCCTCTTACAGAGTGGACACTCACGTGTTTCTCTTTCTGTCCAGTGTTTCTTCAGACATTCTTTACAGAAGCTGTGGTTGCACGAGAGGAGGACTGGATCTTTAAAAATGTTTTCACAGAGAGTACAGCAGAGATCTTCCTCAAATCTGGTAGCCATGTTTACGTCCTCTCTAAACTCAAATACTTTCACTTTCGTTCTTTCTTCTTAATCTCTTATTTCTACCATCAACAGCAGCTACAGTACTTTACCACCAGCAGCATTCCCACCAGTATTCCCTGCGGTGATGATTGAGTCCTTCTTCAAAGGAAAGTCAGAGAATTTGGTCTAAAAGTTGAAGCTGTCGTCTTCGTCTTGTCGAGTCTCTGCTCTCACTGTAACACATTTCCTTCCTCAGTCGCTACAGGAAGCTTAGGTCCAGTGCTGTTATTGCGCACTTCATAAAAGACTTCCTGTCACCAGGCAGCTGTGTCTGACAGAGAGATTTCATCCACTATTCAAAGTATAAGCGACACACATCTTTTGTAAAATAAGAATAAAATAATTCAGACTTGTCTTCAGCTTTTTCTCTCAGGAACGTTACTTCCTCTGTTAATTCCTCTTCATATAATGTATTATAGACAAATGTAGGAAACCTCCAAGATAGACTGTAGTGGGAAGATACTGTTAAGAAAATGTACCTAGTGTATATGTATTATATGATTTGTGTATTTTGGTTGTGTAAAGTGAGTTTTGCGCTCATATAGTATTATTCAGAGTATTATACTATTATATAACTAATGTAAAAACGGTGTTATATTATCTTTAGGTTACCCTATATTATTTAATGTATATAATAATAAAGTTATATTGTATATAGTAATACATTATATTACATTCTAAATTGACAAAGGGGTCAGTATCAAATGACCGTAATTTGAATTATGGGCAATAATATTTAATACTTATAGTCCTGAAGAAATAGGCTGAATACAATTAAATAAAATAGAATTCATGTATATTATAAATTATTCATACCTTTGTATTAAATACAAATTTCCTTTGGTCAAAATTTGTGAAAATTACTGGAAAACTTTCAAACATCAGAAATATGATTTTTATTTTTCCACCTGCAGAAACAAAATAGTTTCATACCAACCCAACTCTATCAAAGACAGTGTTTAATCAGAAAAACGTTATCAATAAAATCTCAGTGAATCAAAGATTTTAGAGTTGGCCACAACAGGTTTTCATTCCTGTAAATTACATCATTAGACACAATGGAGGATGAGCAGCAGCTGTGTTTATGATCTCAGAGATTCAACAGAATATGAATCACGACAAAATACAATAATCCTTGATTCTTCACATATATCTATTGGATTAATAACTAACTATTTTAGTTCCTTCACTGTTATTTTCTTCATATTATTTGATCCCCAATAAAAGAGGTAAGTTAAATACAATATAAGAAGTCTTAATATTTAAAGTGCTAAATATATAAATACATGAAAACATGCATTAAGTGAATGTGCAGTAATTGTAACATTTTTAAAAGTGTACAGTATTTACATTGTAGAACTTGTCACCAAATACATGTTCAATAAAGTAGCTTTAAAGTGGTCTAGTTTAAACATATATTGTTTGATTATGTTACGTAAAGCATTCAAAGTTAGTTTTTGAATAGTTTTAATTATTAAAAACAATCCACCAGGACTTCATATGTGTTAAAATGTTAATGCTCAAACAATACTTGATTAATTCAACGCATTATTATAGTAATAATAATAAATATTAAAGAGATTTTCAAGTAAAAGTAACATGACAAAAAGAAAAGTTATAACTTGATTCAACTAAACTCCCATATAATGTTTTACAGTGTATGACAGCTTAAACATAACTTTATAGTTATCACAGATAAGATGTTAGAAAGATGTCTTTCATTGTAGAATAAAAAAAACTCACATTCAACAGTAACAGTACAAGCTAAAGCTTTTCACCTTAAAACATTAAAGTGCTCAGAGTCTCCAGTGAGCATCTCTTTGTACATGACCTCATCAAAGAATGTGGCTCTACTGTTACAGAGACCTGCAGAGGTACGATCTTTATTGGGACGTCACCCCAGGTGCTGATGTATGGGAACAGTCTGTCAGTAAAGGTGTGTGTGAAGGTGTGTATGTGTTCATCTGTGTCAGAATCAGAGAACGTCAGTCGTCCTCCATCCTGGTCCAGCTTCACTCTGATCTTCTTTGGGTTCTTCACCACCGTCACGTCGGATCCTTCGTCTGATGGTGAAAGGGATTTGTATTCACCATTGCTGAACATCACCCTCCACAGACCGGGCCATATGACTCCTTTCCTTGGATTCCACTCTGTAACCACACCCAGGACGAAGGCCTTGTTGTCTCCAACCTCCACCTCCCAGCTGTGACAGCCTGAGTCAAAACCCTCAGAGCCCACGACTGATAAGAAGTGGTCCACCCTCTCTGGGTTGTCAGGAAGCTGCTGCTTCATCTCTACCTTCCTCAGACTGGTCAGATCATCAGACAGGACGACTTGTGGATGAGCAGTGTTTGGATCCAGAATCACAGGACTGTAAGACACCATCTCCTTCATCTTGGTCCAGATGTTGAAGCTCAGGTTGCCCAGATGTTTGGCCACGTCTATCAGAGCTCCTGAGGGCTGCTCTGGATCTTCAGGCAGAGGTTGCTGCTGGACTCTTTCCTCTGCAGCCTTGCAGTTCTGCAGGAACCAGACGTCTCCAGCTCTCAGCCCCTTCTCTGTGGCTCTGATTGTGATGGAAAGAGCAGTAATCTCTCTGCTCAGAGTCTCAATCTTCTCCTTCATCATCCGACTCTTCTGCTCCTCCTCCTCCTTCAGTGCAGCCATCCTGGCCTCCTCTTCCTCATCTAGAAACTGACGAAGCTTCCTGAACTCCTCCCTGATCTTCCACATGGTGCTTTCTGCCTGATCTTTAATGTGCTCTGCTGTTTGATCACAGTCTCCCTTCACTTGATGAATGAGCCTCAGTTTAGTTTTTAAAGGTTTTAATGAATCCTCAAGTTCTTTCTTACGTTCCTCAGCTGCTTCTTCAGTAGCTTTGACTCTGTGGTTGCTGTGGGTTTCTGAATCTCTGCAGACGCTGCACACCAGCTGCTGGTCGTCCAGACAGAAGAAGCTGAGTTTCTCAGAGTGCACACTGCAGACTGGAACAGAGGCTTCCTCCTTTGAAAAGGTGTCGCATCGGCTCTTCAGCTCAAAGTGAAAAGGAGGTATTTCCTTTGAGGATCTTCTCTTACAGGTTGGACACTCACGTGTTTCTCTTTCTGTCCAGTGTTTCTTCAGACATTCGTTACAGAAGCTGTGGTTGCACGACAGAATGACTGGATCTTTAAAAATGTTTTCACAGAGAGTACAGTAGAGATCTTTATCTATTCTGGTAGCCATGTTTACTTCCTTTCTAAACTCAGATACTTTCACTTTAGTTTTTTCGTCTTCTTTCTTATTTCTACCATCAACTGCAGCTACAGTACTTTACCACCAGCAGCATTCCCACCAGTATTCCCTGACGTAACGTTTGAGTCCTTCTTCAAAGGGAAGTCCAAGAATTTGTTCTGAAAGTTAAGACCATCGTCTTGGTCTTGTCGAGTCTCTGCTCTCACTGGAAGAACAAGTTTGCAAATTTCCGGGGTGGAGCTTGTCTCAGGTGTTCTTATTGCGCAGTCCATTAAAGACTTCCTGTCACCAGGCAGCTGTGTCTGACTCAGAGATAAGCGACACATATCTTTAGACTAAAATAATTCAGATTTGTCTTCAGCTTTTTCTGTCAGGTGCAACCTGCTGTTTGCGGATATTAACTGAAATGTTTGCTGGAGAAAAAATGCAGAATAATAATGTTTTCCTCTGAGTTTTTGCTGCATTTCTAATCTGTTAATTCCTCTTCATATCAAGCATCATAGATAAATGTAGGAAATCTCCACGATAAACTGGAGTGGGATAATATTGTTATGAAAATGTACCTAGAGTATATATGTTTTGGGCATTTATTTTGGTTGTGTAAAGTGTTTTTTGCACGTTCAAATAAATTAATAAATAAAGCTAAAAAAAAGGGCAAAGGCCTTTTTTATTTTATTAACATGAAATAAAATAAAATAAAATAGTAACATCTAACACTAGTTCCGTAAGTACATATAGTATTATCCAGTATATAAACAGTACTATATTATCTTTATATTCTATTCTATTATAAATTTACAAAGTGGTCAATATAAATGGACTGTAATTTGAACTAGACAATTCCCCTGCGGGAAATCGCGAGAGTGGGGCTGTGTCGGCAGCAGTTTGCGCTAAGATGACATGATACAACACTACGATGCTACGATGCTAACATGCTACAATTTTTCACCTAATCTTATCCTCGCAGTTGCTATTGCAGAGGCTGTAATAGTGCTTCGCACAGCCCACTACTGGCCCTATAGCTTTGCTATATGGGTCAGTAGTACATGGAGCAGACCCCTCCCAGCTCCACCTGAAAGCCAGCATCAGGCTAAGTCATTGGTCGGCTAATAGTTAACATATATTAGCAGAGAAGTTATGTTGGGCACAAACACACTTAACACATGGATAATTGTAGAAATCCCAACTGATTGGGGGGGGGGGGGGGGGGTCATAGAGTCATGTTCTGGCACCCTAATATAGTCCTGTATTGAGTGAAGTGGTTATAATGTTTTGGCAGCCTGTGACTGTCATGTAAAAAAGGAGTGGAGGAGTCATAGTGTCAGGAGTGGCCTAGGCTGAGAGGAATAATAATTAAAACATATTTTTATTGAACTTCTTGTCGTTCACCAGTTTCTGATATTTTAGCTGTGTATAACGCAGCATTTCACTGAAGTTGTAGCCTAACAGATGGCATATTTTATGTCTGCACCGACCTGGCGCCTGTATAAAGCACTAAATTAGGTTTTGACCACATAATGAATGTAGTAACCTAACAAAAACATAGACTATAACCTATAACATTTCATAAATGTTAATGTCAATTTTATATTTCCATTGAGCTATCACTTTTGTACAGTAAATGCATGACTTGAACATTTTCTGTTGACAATATTGTTAGGTTAAAAATACAAGGCAATGCAGATTTAAGATTACACAATTGCTGTAGTAGCCAGGCTAAGCCCAGTGATAGCCTCGTTTTTTTGTCCTATAGTTTAGTTTATCCTACAACATGAACAGAAGGGATTTTGAAAATGAGATAAACGGGTCCAAAACGGACCCGTGCCGAATGAGCCATATCAGTCCGCTGCGTGTCCGCAGCGGATGTATATGTATCAATTTGCGGGTCCCAAACGGACCCGCCGCGGAGGTGAGGCTTTAATCGCGGATGCGGAGCAGCGCGGAGCCACGGCGGAGTTCCTGAGTGCATCTGGACCCCGATACGGGTCCGTTCCGGAAGCCGACATACATCCGCGGCAGGTCCGCTGCGCAGTCCTTTTGCTGTGTGGGATGATGCACGTTTATGCTTGTTGAACTAGTGGTACTTATTGCCTCTGCGAAGGAGGTTATGTTTGTTGACTTTCAACTTGTGAAGGTTTTATTTCACTTACACTGACACGTGTTGTCGTCCAGTCGACTTGTCTTCTCCACAGATCACTTAACTCCTCTTTGCTGCCGCTGCACACGCTGCGTTTCTCTTTTCTCTCTCTCTCCCTCGCTGTGTGTGAAGAGCAGCCCCGCCCCTCAGTGATCAGAGCGACAGAGCGGAGGTTTTATTTTTATTTTATTTTTTCAGAGAGAGACCGAGAGCAGTGCAGGGACATCTAATATGTTAGCATGTTGGCATATGTTAACGTATGCTAACTAACATATGCTAACTTCCGTCGAAGTTAGCATATGTTAGCATATGCGCCACAAGCCTCGCTCCGTCCTTTTTTTTTTTTTTTTTTTTTTCCCCAAGCCTCGCTCCCTCTGTGTGTGCGCGTGTGTGACGTCAGTGAGACAGAGCGGGAAACAGCCCTCCCCCTCCTTAACTGCTGCTGCGCAGGTGCTTTGATTAACCAAGAAGCACAGAACCACTCCCTCGAACCACTGCCATTTACTAAAAACGTATGCCAGTTACTCACAAACTTTTTTCACAGTGACTACCACAAGGCTTCCATGAACACAGACATGTATTTTTTATTCTTCCTAGTGTAAAAAAAGTGGACATTCTAGCGAGTTGAAAACTACCGTCCGTTAAACTTCTGTGACGAAAAACTTTGCTGAATTAACATTGGGTCCTATGGAGCAGTTAGGCTGTCCACTCCTCACTTCTAGGCTTCTCATTCAAAAACTGTGAATCCTATCGGTTAGGTAGACACATTGTAGGCATCAGGACAAGTATGACTACTACTTTGGAGAAAATTTTGTGTGTAGAGTGAAATTTGTGGAAGCAATCACAGTTTTAAAAAAATATTTTGAACATTTTTTCAGAGCAGCCCGCCCTCTAACTGTTGGGCCTCTCACTCTAGCGCGAACATTCCGCGCAATACACACCCATTATAAACCCGAAAAAACAATTTTCGCGACTATGTCGCAAATAGTTCCGACCTGGAGAAACTGAATAATAGCACACCCGCCCCGATCGATACGCACGTTCTGATGTATTTTTCGTGTATGTGCGATGAACTGTGCGGGAGGAGATAGCGACCGAAAATCCGTGGGAATAATAATAAAAATAGACGACAATAACAAGTAGTGGGCTGTGCTTCGCACAGCCCACTACTGACCCCTATAGCTTTGCTATATGGGGGTCAGTAGTGGGCTGTGCTTGCACAGCCCCACTAATTATGTGCAATAACAATTTATACTAATAGTCATGAATAAATAGGTTGAATAAAATTTAATAAAATAGTCTTTATGTGTAATATAAATTATTAATACTAATATTAAATACGGATGAATGTCCTTTTATCAGTTTTTGAAATTACTTGGAAACTTTCAAACATTAGAAACATGATTTTTATTATTCCACCTGCAGAAACAAGTGTTACACCAACACTACCTTTTCCACCGTTACACGACTTCACATAATACATATATTAAAATATTTAGATTAATAACTTACATTTTAGTTCCTTCACTGTTTTTTTGTTCATATAATTTGATCATCATTCAATCTGCAGTGCGTTATTTTGAGGCTGCCTTTTGTTGCCCCACCCACTCCCACTATATGGATATATGCGGATCTAAATATTGTCCGAATGACTCCAGATGACCCCAAAATTATATGGGTGAGTAAACGATCGTATCGTATTTTAGGCCAGAAATAAGGTCCAAATAAGTAAGTTAAATACATTCATCTGACTTCAAACCTTAATGAGAATAATAGGTCTTAATACTTAAAGTGCTAAACATGGAAATATATGAAAACATGCATAAAGTGAATGTGCAGTTATTACATTTTTTAAAGTGTACAGTATTTACATTGTAGAACTTGTCACCAAATACATGTTCAATAATGTAGCTTTAAAGTGGTCCAGTTAAAACATATATTGTGTGCTTATGTTATGTAAAACATTTAAAGTTAGTTTTTTAATAGTTTTCATTATTAAAAACAATCCACCAGGACTTCATATGTGTTGAAGTGTTAATGCTCAAACAATACTTGATTAATTCAACTCATTATTATAGTAATAATAATAATGTTACATGAAAAAAAGAAGTTATCAGTTGATTTAACTAAACTCCCATATGTTTTACAGTGTATAACAGCTAAAACATAACTTTAATGTCATCACAGATTAGAAAGATGTTTTTAATTTTAGAATAAACAAATCTCACATTCAACAGTAACAGTACAAGCTAAAGCCTTTCACCTTAAAACATTAAAGTGCTCAGAGTCTCCAGTGAGCATCTCTTTATACATCAGCTCATCATCTAATGTGGCTCTACTGTTACAGAGACCTGCAGAGGTACGATATTTAACGGGACGTCACCCCAGGTGCTGATGTACGGAAACAGTCTGTCAGTGAAGGTGTGTGTGAAGGTGTGTATGTGTTCATCTGTGTCAGAATCAGAGAACGTCAGTCGTCCTCCGTCCTGGTCCAGCTTCACTCTGATCTTCTTTGGGTTCGTCACCACCGTGACATCTGATCCTTCATCACACGGCGAAAGGGATTTGTATTCACCGTTGCTGAACATCAGCCTCCACAGACCGGGCCATATGACTCCTTTCCTTGGATTCCACTCTGTAACCACGCCCAGGACAAAGGCCTTGTTGTCTCCAACCTCCACCTCCCAGCTGTGACAGCCTGAGTCAAAACCCTCAGAGCCCACGACTGAGAAGAAGTGATCCACCCTCTCTGGGTTGTCAGGAAGCTGCTGCTTCATCTCTACCTTCCTCAGACTGGTCAGATCATCAGACAGGACGACTTGTGGATGAGCAGTGTTTGGATCCAGAATGACAGGACTGTAAGACACCATCTCCTTCATCTTGGTCCAGATGTTGAAGCTCAGGTTTCCCAGATGTTTGGCCACGTCTATCAGAGCTCCTGAGGGCAGCTCTGGATCTTCAGGCAGAGGTTGCTGCTGGACTCTTTCCTCTGCAGCCTTGTAGTTCTGCAGGAACCAGACGTCTCCAGCTCTCAGCTCCTTCTCTGTGGCTTTGATTGTGCTGGAAAGAGCAGTAATCTCTCTGCTCAGAGCCTCAATCTTCTCCTTCATCATCTGACTCTTCTGCTCCTCCTCCTCCTTCAATGCAGCCATCCTGGCCTCCTCTTCCTCATCTAGAAACTGATGAAGCTTCCTGAACTCCTCCTTGATCTTCCACATGGTGATTTCTGCCTGATCTTTAATGTGCTCTGCTGTTTGATGACAGTCTCCCTTCACTTGATGAATGAGCCTCAGTTTAGTTTTTAAAGGTTTCAATGAATCCTTAAGTTCTTTCTTACGTTCCTCAGCTGCTTCTTTAGTAGCTTTGACTCTGTGGTTGCTGTGGGTTTCTGAATCTCTGCAGATGCTGCACACCAGCTGCTGGTCGTCCAGACAGAAAAAGCTGAGTTTCTCAGAGTGCACACTGCAGACTGGAACAGAGGCTTCCTCCTTTAAAAGAGTATCGCATCGGCTCTTCAGCTCAAAGTAAACAGGAGGTCGTTTCTTTGAGGATCTCCTCTTACAGGTTGGACACTCGTGCTTTTCTCTTTCTGTCCAGTGTTTCTTCAGACATTCTTTACAGAAGCTGTGGTTGCACGACAGAATGACTGGATCTTTAAAAATGTTTTGACAGAGAGTACAGCAGAGATCTTTATCTAATCTGGTCGCCATTTTTTCGTCCTCTCTAAACTCCGACACTTTCACTCAAGTTCTTTCTTCGTAAGCTCTTACTTTTATCAACAGCAGCTATAGTACTTTACCACCAGCAGCATTCCCACCAGTAATCCCTACAATAACTTCGAGTCCTTGTTTAAAGGAAAGTCCAAGTTTGGTCTAAAAGTTGGGACTGTCGTCTTCGTCGTGCCGAGTCTCTGTCATCTCACTAGAGGAATAAGTTTGCTTCTTCATACATTCCAGGGGCGGAGCTTAGTCAGGATTTCCATAGAAGAATGGTAGGTTAAAAAAAAAACATCCATAAATAAACTTGTTTAACCTGTTGCTGGATCATTCATGTTCCACTCCTTTGTGTCTTTTCAATCCAGTGTTGATGCTTCTTCAGTTATTAATAAAACAAAATACACATTTTATAAGAGGATTATATGATTATTTAATGAATTAATTTAAGATAACTTGACAAACTTGGCAAAAAGAGAAAGAGACATATAATTTAAATACAATGTTGAGTATTATTTGAGTATTTTTATTTTGGAATACTGCGTTCTTGTCAGTTTTTGTTACAGTACATAACATTCACTATTTTCAGTTAACAAAAAATAAAAAAAACATAAATAATCCAAGAATCTTTAAATTTTAAATAAGTAAAAACTGCAATACCACAATGTAAAAATGCTCCGTTGAAGTAAAACCTTAATTTATTATCTTGAATATGAACATTTAAAAATACTTAATATGCAGGAAAAATGATTAATGCATTTTGTCCAGACTGGGGCTTATTTGAAAAACTGCCTTTAACAATTTAATTCACCTACTGTATTTGTTTTCATAGCATAAAGCATGAAATTAAATGAAAATAATAACGTTATTAAAAATGTTTTAGCTGAGTACAGTACTTAAGTAACTGGTTCAGTTTAATATACAGTAGCTATGTCTCATACAGATATGCAACTAGTTTTTCGTACTGACTCGAGAAACGTTAATTTTATTCCAAACACGTGCTTTTCACAGGGTTAGTATGTATGCCGAATTAACCACAGGACGCTATCATATATACTAAATTACTATATTCATCACTGTTACCTGCTTCTGTCGTAAAAGTCTTTATTTTCTCTATAAATATGACTTTTCTACATGAGGCTTCGTGCGAATGTCAGTTAGTGAGAAGGTGGACGTGTTTGAACTCTGCACCTTATTCCGTTGTTTTGTTGTTTCACTGTCAGCGGCTCCGCTTCAGTCTGAGAGTAAAAACGAGTCCCGGTACAGAAGAGTTGTTCTCCTGCTGAGCTGAAACACACCTGTAACACCTCTGCAGAGGAAACTACGAGCCATGTTGTGCTTTGTTTATCCTCAGTGCTTCTCCATCCGGACTATCACTTCCGGGTACGGTGACGTCTATGACACGTGGCGTAACGTAAAGTAAACGTAAGAGACGTAAGAAAAATATAATAAAAAAAAACTAACTTGAAATATGAGCAAAATACGTTGTACTAAAGGTAATAAAAATAAGGAGAATAAAATAAAATACTTTTATAAATAATATCAATTAAAAATTTGGGATAAAATAAAATAAATGATCATCTAAAATCACATAATTTTGTACATAGTTTTGTTCATTGTATTTTATTACTATTATTACCTTGTTGTGTGCAAAAATATGGGCAAAATACTTTATATGGTCTGTACATAATTCCCAAAATGATATTAATTTATATTATATATAAAAATAATTTTTATTAAATTGAATTAGTAATTTTATCAGTATAAATTGGTTTAATTCAAATATGTCTTTCTGGAGAAATTTGTGAAATTACTGAGAAACTTTCAAACACAAGAAATATGATTTTTATTTTTCACCTGCAGCAAAAAAAAAATAAAATAAATATTTCACACAAACCCAACTCTACTTTTATCACTCTTACATATGAAGTACATTCTTAATTAAATCTCAGTAAACCACTATATAGTCAAGGGTTTTCATTCCTTCACATTATTCCTTCACATTATGTAATTACATAAATCATGAAAAAACATTAATAATGAACAAACTGTTTCTTTAATTACACTCAGAATAATATTTCAAATTCCTTCCACTTCTAATTTTATTTCCCTGATCATGATGTTCAAAATGTTTAATCTCTATAAAATAAGTATAATAAATTAATTTTAATTCACACCTTAATAACAACAGGAAGAAGATTTATATAAGTCTTACAGACACGAAAAGCTGTTAATGTTGATAAATGAGTCTTAATCCTTAAAGGGCGAAACACGTTAAAAACATGTATAAACTTATTTGCAGTTATTACACATTTTAAAAGTGTAAAATATTTGCACCAGTGAGCATCTCTTTATACATCAGCTCATCATCTAATGTGGCTCTACTGTTACAGAGACCTGCAGAGGTACGATCTTTATCGGGGCGTCATCCCAGGTGCTGATGAATGGAAACAGTTTGTCAGTGAAGGTGTGTGTGATGGTGTGCAGATGTTCATCTGTGTCAGAATCAGAGAACGTCAGTCGTCCTCCGTCCTGGTCCAGCTTCACTCTGATCTTCTTTGGGTTCTTCACCACCATCACGTGAGATCCTGTGTCAGACGGTGAATGGGATTTGTATTCACCTTTATCGAACCTCAAACTCCACAGACTGTCTGATATGACTCCTTTCCTTGGGTCTGATTCTGTTACCACGCCCAGGACGAAGCTCTTGTTGTCTCCAACCTCCACCTCCCAGCTGTGACAGCCTGAGTCAAAACCCTCAGAGCCCACGACTCCAAAGAAGCGGCCCATCCTCTCTGGGTTGTCAGGAAGCTTCTGCTTCATCTCTACCTTCCTCAGACTGGTCAGATCATCAGACAGGACGAGTAGTGGATGAGCAGTGTTTGGATCCAGAATCACAGGACTGTAAGACACCATCTCCTTCATCTTGGTCCAGATGTTGAAGCTCAGGTTGCCCAGATGTTTGGCCACGTCTATCAGTGCTCCTGAGGGCTGCTCTGGATCTTCAGGCAGAGGTTGCTGCTGGACTCTTTCCTCTGCAGCCTTGTAGTTCTGCAGGAACCAGACGTCTCCAGCTCTCAGTTCCTTCTCTGTGGCTTTGATTGTGATGGAAAGAGCAGTAATCTCTCTGCTCAGAGCCTCAATCTTCTCCTTCATCATCTGACTCTTCTGCTCCTCCTCCTCCTTCAGTGCAGCCATCCTGGCCTCCTCTTCCTCATCTAGAAACTGATGAAGCTTCCTGAACTCCTCCCTGATCTTCCACATGGTGCTTTCTGCCTGATCTTTAATGTGCTCTGCTGTTTGATGACAGTCTCCCTTCACTTGATGAATGAGCCTCAGTTTAGTTTTTAAAGGTTTTAATGAATCCTTAAGTTCTTTCTTACGTTCCTCAGCTGCTTCTTCAGTAGCTTTGACTCTGTGGTTGCTGTGGGTTTCTGAATCTCTGCAGACGCTGCACACCAGCTGCTGGTCGTCCAGACAGAAGAAGCTGAGTTTCTCAGAGTGCACACTGCAGACTGGAACAGACTCTGAGGCTTCATCCTTAAAAAAGGCCTCACATGGACTCTTCAGCTCAAAGTGAACAGGTAGATCCATTGAGGATCTTCTCTTACAGATTGGACACTCATGTGTTTCTCTTTCTGTCCAGTGTTTCTTCAGACATTCTTTACAGAAGCTGTGGCTGCACGACAGAATGACTGGATCTTTAAAAATGTTTTCACAGAGAGTACAGCAGAGATCTTTATCTAGTCCGGTAGCCATGTTTACGTCCTCTCTAAACTCAGATACTTTGACTTTAGTTTTTTCGTCTTCTTTCTTATTTCTATCATCAACAGCAGCTACAGTACTTTACCATCAGCAGCATTCCCACCAGTATTCCCTGAGGTAACGTTTGAGTCGCTCTTCAAAGGAAAGTCCGAGAATTTGGTCAGAAAGTTGAGACTGTCCTCTCCTACTTGTCGAGTGTTTGCTTTCACTGGAAGCAAACAGGTGTGCATCCTGTTTCATTCCGGGGGTGGAGCTTGTCTCAGGTGTTGTTATTGCACACTTCATAAAAGTCTTCCTGTCACCAGGCAGCTGTGTCTGACTCAGAGATTTCATCCACTATTCAAAGTATAAGTGACACACATCTTTTGTAAATTAAAACTAAAATAATTTAGATTTGTCTTCAGCTTTTTCTTTTGGGAGAAACATGTATAACTTTGATACAAATATTTTATGCTAAATACTTGAGTATTTTTATTTTGGAACATTGCATTCCGTCAGTTTGTGTTACAGTACATACCATTTACCATTTTCAGTTAAACGAATGATCCAAAAATCTTTAAATAAGTAAAAACTGCAATACCACAATGTAAAAATGCTCAATTGAAGCAAAACCATAATTCATTTTTTTTTTTTTTTGAGTATGAACATGTTAAAGTACCTAATGTGCAGGAACAAAAATATTAATTCATATTATTAACTCCTAGATTAGGGTTTATTTGAAAAACTGCAACTGGTAATTTAATTCACTCACACTAAATGCATCAAACACTCACCAGTAGCTTCTATGACATGTAATTATTTTTGAGTAACTTGTTCAGTTCAACATATTTTTCATACACATTTACTGCAACAGGACAGGATGAAACAAATATGCGACTAGTTTTTCATACGGACCCCACCTCATTTCATTTTATTGACAACACGTGCTTTTCACAGGGTTAGTATGTATGCCGAATTAACCATAAGACGCTACCATATACATTAAATCACTATACTTATCACTGTTACCTGCTTCTGTCGTAAAAGTCTTTATTTTCTCTATAAATATGACTTTTCTACATGAGGCTTCGTGCGAATGTCAGTTAGTGAGAAGGCAGACGTGTTTGAACTCTGCACCTTATTCCATTGTTTTATTGTTTCACTGTCAGCGGCTCCGCTTCGGTCTGAGAGTAAAAACGAGTCCCGGACAGAAGAGTTGTTCTCCTGCTGAGCTGAAACACACCTGTAACACCTCTGCAGAGGAAACTACGAGCCATGTTGTGCTTTGTTTAACCTCATCGCTTCTCCTTCTGGACTATCACTTCCGGGTATGGTGACGTCTATGAGACGTAGCGTAACATAAGATAAACGTAAGAGACGTCAGAAAAATACGACCAAAAAACGTTATCTTCAAATATGAGCAAAATACGTTGTGCTAAATATAATAAAAATAAGTAGAATTAAATAAAATAATTTCATAAATAGTATAAATTAAAAAATTTAGGATAAAATAAAATAAATATACATCTAAAATCACATCATTTTCTACATACAATATTATTAATTATATGTCATTATTATTGTTACCTTATTTTAAAATATGTGTAAAATACTTCATACTGATAAATTTACTAAGTAAATGTAATAAAAATGATTTTAATGTATAATTTAAATAATTGTATTTTGGTAATTAAGTACGGACCCTATAAAATTGTTTAATTCAAATATGTTTTCTGTGGAGAAATTTCTGAAATTAATGGGAAACTTTCAAACACAACAAATATGATTTTTATTTTTCACCTGCAGCAAAAAAATATTTTTACACAAACCCAACTCGACATTTTCCACAGTTACACATAAAGCACATTATTGATCAAATCTCAGTGAATCAATAAATGTAGGTCAGACTACAGTTTTCATTCCTTCACATTATATTACATAAATCATAAAAAAAAATTAATAATGAAGAAATCTCGGTTTCTTTAATTACACTCACAGCATACTACTACAACTTACTTCCATTTATAATTTTATAATCAATTGTATTTCCTTCACCATGATTTGATCCATTTTGTTTAATCTCTATAAAATAAGTAAATAAATTAATCGTAATTCACACCGTAATAACAACAGGAAAAAGAATTATATGAGACGTAAAAATACTCTTACACTAAAAGCTGCTAATGTTGATAAATGACTTGACAAAAACCCAACAGACTCTTAATCCTTAAACTGTTAAAAACATGAAAACATGTATGACGTTAACATACAGTTATTACACATTTAAAAAAGTAAAGCACAATTTTTGAAGTAACAAAAAGATTTTAAAGTTAAAGTAACATTAAAAAAAGGAAAAGTTATCACTTGATTCAACTTAACCCCCATATGATGTTTTACAGTGTATAACAGCTAAAACATAACTTTAATATTATCACAGATTAGAAAGATGTCTTTCATCTCATTGTTTTAGTTTTACAGGACACAGCTTACCTTTTTCATCTCAGTAATTTTATCATTTTTACAGCAGAACATTTAGCAGCTAACTCACATTCAACAGTAACAGTACAAGATAAAGCCTTTCACCTAAAAATATTAAAGTGCTCAGAGTCTCCAGTGAGCATCTCTTTATACATCAGCTCATCATCTAATGTGGCTCTACTGTTACAGAGACCTGCAGAGGTTCGATCTTTAACGGGACGTCTTCCGAGGTGCTGAGGTATGGAAGCAGTCTGTCAGTGAAGGTGTGTGTGAAGGTGTGTATGTGTTCGTCTGTGTCAGAATCAGAGAACGTCAGTCGTCCTCCGTCCTGGTCCAGCTTCACTCTGATCTTCTTTGGGTTTTTTGCCACCGTCACTTGAGATCCTGTGTCAAACGGTGAAAGAGTTTTGTAGTAACCCTTGCTGAACCTCAACCTCCACGTACGATCCAATATGACTCCTTTCCTTGGGTCTGACTCTGCTACCACGCCCAGGGTAAAGCTGTTGTTGTCTCCAACCTCCACCTCCCAGCTGTGACAGCCTGAGTCAAAACCCTCAGAGCCCATGACTGAGAAGAAGTGGTCCATCCTCTCTGGGTTGTCAGGAAGCTGCTGCTTCATCTCTACCTTCCTCAGACTGGTCAGATCATCAGACAGAACGACTTGTGGATGAGCAGTGTTTGGATCCAGAATGACAGGACTGTAAGACACCATCTCCTTCATCTTGGTCCAGATGTTGAAGCTCAGGTTGCCCAGATGTTTGGACACATCTATCAGAGCTCCTGAGGGCTGCTCGGGATCTTCAGGCAGAGGTTGCTGCTGGACTCTTTCCTCTGCAGCCTTGTAGTTCTGCAGGAATGAGACGTCTCCAGCTCTCAGCTCCTTCTCTGTGGCTTTGATTGTGCTGGAAAGAGCAGTAATCTCTCTGCTCAGAGCCTCAATCTTCTCCTTCATCATCTGACTCTTCTGCTCCTCCTCCTCCTTCAGTGCAGCCATCCTGGCCTCCTCTTCCTCATCTAGAAACTGACGAAGCTTCCTGAACTCCTCCCTGATCTTCGACACGGTGCTTTCTGCTTGATCTTTAATGTGCTCTGCTGTTTGATGACAGTCTCCCTTCACTTGACGAATGAGCCTCAGTTTAGTTTTTAAAGGTTTTAATGAATCCTCAAGTTCTTTCTTACGTTCCTCAGCTGCTTCTTCAGTAGCTTTGACTCTGTGGTTGCTGTGGGTTTCTGAGTCTCTGCAGACGCTGCACACCAGCTGCTGGTCGTCCAGACAGAAGAAGCTGAGTTTCTCAGAGTGCACACTGCAGACTAGAACAGAGGCTTCCTCCTTTAAAAAGGCCTCACATCGTCTCTTCAGCTCAAAGTCAGGAGGAAGTATTTCCTTTGAGGATTTTCTCTTACAGAATGGACACTCACGTGTTTCTCTTTCTGTCCAGTGTTTCTTCAGACATTCTTTACAGAAGCTGTGGCTGCACGACAGAATGACTGGATCTTTAAAAATGTTTTCACAGAGAGTACAGCAGAGATCTTTATCTAGTCCGGTTGCCATGTTTACTTCCTCTCTAAACTCAGATACTTTCACTTTAGTTTTTTCTTCCTAATCTCTTATTTCCACCATCAACAGCAGCTACAGTACTTTACCACCAGCAGCATTCCCACCAGTATTCCCTGTGGTAACGTTTGAGTCCTTCTTCAAAGGAAAGTCCGAGAATTTGCTTTAAAAGTTGAGACTGTCGTCTCGCTCTTGCAGAGTGTTTGCTTTTCACTGCAACACGTTTCCTTCCTGACTCCTTACAGGGGCGGAGCTTAGGTCCAGTGCTGTTATTGCGCACTTCATAAAAGACTTGCTGTCACAAGGCTGACACGCCGGTACAAGAAGAAGTTGGACTCAGATGCAGAGGATCAAAAAAACCTGTGGTGCTTTATTAAACTCAAACTCAAATTGCCAAACTTAACAAAAGTATCAAACCAAAAATCACTCCGAGGAGGACAAAACGTAGCAAAATAAATCATGAAACGAAAATACTTGTCGAAATCTTGAAAACACGAAGGCAGGAAACATGAACACTATGACATGAGACATGACACACTGGCACAGGACAGGGGTAAAACGTGGACCATATATACACATGAGGGTAATGGGGAACGGGTGGAAACAATCAGGAATCAGGAAGAGAATCAGACCGGTGACACAAGAGGAAGGGCAAGTGACCTGAAACGAGAGGAGAGTTAGAATTTCAAAATAAAACCGGAAATCACAAGACACAACAAAAACAAAATCACCACTGTGTGACACAGGCAGCTGTGTCTGAATCTGAAATTTCATCCACTATTCAAAATATAAGTGACACAGATCTTTAAATTCAGACTAAAATAATTCAGATTTGTCTCCAGCTTTTTCTCTCTGGAGCAACGTGCCATTTGTAGATATTAACTGAATCTTTTGCTGCAGAGAATTTGCAGAATAATAATGTTTTCCTCTGAGTGTTTGCTCCATTTCTAATCTGTTAATTCCTCTTTATATCACACATCATAGACAAATGTAGGAAACCTTTGTGAAATCACTCTGAAACTTTCAAACATCAGAAATATGATTTTTATTTTTCACCTGCAGAAACAAAATAGTTTCACACCAACCCAACTCTACCTTTTCCACTGTTGCACATACAGCACATGATGACAGTGTTTAATCAGAACATCATTATCAATAAAATCTCAGTGAATCAAAGATTTAAGAGTTGGCTACAACAGGTTTTCATTCCTGTAAATTACATCATTAGACACAATGGAGGATGAGCAGCAGCTGTGTTTATGATCTCAGAGATTCAACAGAATATGAATCATGAAAAAATATAATAATCCTTGATTCTTTAATTACAGTAGTTCACATATATCTATTGGATTAATAACTAACTATTTTAGCTCCTTCACTGTCTTGTTTATATTATTTGATCCCCCATGAAACAGGTAAGTTAAATACAATATAAGAAGTCTTAATACTAAAGTGCAAAATATATAAATACATGAAAACATGCATTAAGTGAATGTGCAGTTATTACTACATTTTTAAAAGTTTACAATATTTACACTGTAGAACTTATTCTGATTCAAATACATGTTCAATAGTGTAGCTTTAAAGTGGTCCAGTTTGAACATATATTTTTCCCTTATGTAACGTAAAACATTGAAAGTTAGTTTTGAATAGTTTGCATTTTTAAAAACAATCCACCAGGTCTTCATATATGTTAAAGTGTTAATGCTCAAACAATATGATGAATTCAACTCATTGTTATGCTGATAATAATGAACAATACAGATTTTAAAGTTAAAGTAACATGAAAAAAGAAATGTTATCACTTGATTCAAATAAACATGTGATGTTATACAGTGCACAACAGCTAAAACAAAACTTTAATGTTATCACAGATTGGAAAGATGTCTTTCATCTTAGAATAAAAAAAAACTCACATTTAACACTAACAGTACAAGCTAAAGCCGTTCAATTTAAAACATTAAAACACACAACATTAAAGTGCTCAGAGTCTCCAGTGAGCATCTCTTTATACATCAGCTCATCATCTAATGTGGCTCTACTGTTACAGAGACCTGCAGAGGTACGATCTTTAACGAGACGTCATCCCGGGTGTCGATGTACGGAAACAGTCTGTCAGTGAAGGTGTGAGTGAAGGTGTGTATGTGTTCATCTGTGTCAGAATCAGAGAACGTCAGTCGTCCTCCGTCCAGGTCCAGCTTCACTCTGATCTTCTTTGGGTTCTTCACCACCGTCACGTGAGATCCTGTGTCAAATGGAGAAAGGGTTTTGTATTCACCATAGCTGAACCTCAGAGACCACAGACCTTCCGATATAAATCCTTTCCTTGGGGCTGACTCTATTGCCACACCCAGACCAAAGGTCTTGTTGTCTCCAACCTCCACCTCATCCACTATTCAAAGTATAAGCGAAGCACATCTTTTGTAAATTAAGACCAAAATAATTCAGATTTGTCTTCAGCTTTTTCTCTCAGGAGCAATGTGACATTTGCAGATATTAACTGAAGCGTTTGCTGCAGAGAATTTGCAGAATAATGTTTTCCTCTGAGTTTTTGCTCCATTTCTAATCTGTTAATTCCTCTTCATATCATGTATCACAGACAAATGTAGGAAATCTCCACGATAAACTGGAGTGGGATGATACTGTTAAGAAAATGTACCTTCACTTTATATTATATGGTCTGAGTACTTTGTTTATGTAGAGTGTGTTTTGCACATTCAAATCAATTAAGAAATAAATCTTAAAAAAAGAAGAAGGCAGTGCAATAAAAAATAAATAAACTGAAATAAAATACTAACTTTACTTCCTTAAAGTATTATTCAAAATATGTTATATAATGAAAAAAACAGTATTATATTACCTTTCATTTTATTACCCTATATTATTTAATGTATAATAATCATAGTAATTATTATATTACACATTTATAAAGGGGTCAATATGAAATTACAATAATTAGAATTGTGTGCAAGAATATTTTATACTAACAGTTATGAAGAAATAAGTAGAAGACAATCAAATAAAATAGTATTTATGCATATTATTAATTATTAATACTTTGGTATTAAATACAGACAAATGACCTTTTATTAAAATTTGTGGAATTACTGGGAAACTTTCAAACACAAGAATTATGATTTTCATTTTTCACCTACAGCAACAAAATATTTTTTTACATAACGCAACTCTACTTTTACACTTTTACACATAAAGCACATTATTAATTAAATCTCAGTGAACCAATATATGTAGGTCAGAGTCTAAGGTTTACATTAATTTACATTATATAATTACATAAATCAATAAAAAAACATTAATAATGAACAAATAACGGTTTCTTTAATTACACTCACAGAATACTACTACAGCTTGCTTCCTTATAACATGATCTGGCTCATATTATTTGATCTCTATAAAATAAATAGATGAATTCAGCTTTATTCACAGGGTGATAAGACGGTGGTTCAGTTTAAACATATTTTTCATTAAAAATAATAATAATTCGACTCACTATTACACGTAAAAATAAAACAATAGAGATTTTAGAGTTAAAGTAACATGACAAAGAAATGTTATTGTAGTGCAACATAAGGTAAATGTAAGAGACACAAAACACTAACTAAATAAAATAAAATAGCTCAGAATGTCAAAACAGAAATAAAATAAAATTCAAAAAACTGTAAAATTACCTCTAATTGGTCCCCTAAGTACAAACAGTATTATATCAGGATCATTTTTAATGCTGCATAAATTTGCACATACAAGTTATCTGTTGAGGAGGTTAGTCCATTAAACATAAACGTAAGTCGGGAAAAAACTGTAAAGAGACGTCGCCTATCTTTTGTTTTTTCTTTGAAATGATTAATGTCAGTCTATGCTGTCTTTAAACGGAATAAAATAAGTAAATTAATAAATACAAAGTATAAATTGAGGATGAAATGTACATATTTTTGATTAAGAAGGTTAATGTATGTTTTTATTTACAAGTTCAGTTCCAGATGGAAAGAAACTGTTCTTGTGACGTGTGGTTCAGGTTGTGATGAACCCCAGTTTCCTGCCAGAGGGGTCGGCTGCAATATTTCCTGCCCGCCTCAGTGTCTCGGTGTCGTAGAGATCCTGAAGACAGAGCAGATTACAGCCAATCGCCCTCTCAGCAGAGTGAACAATACACAACTTAACGTCCTGGGTTAGAGTGGCTCAAGAAAGAGGAAGGACTCCACATTGTCAACCTGGGACGCGCCCCGAGTGTTATACTTTCATTATTACACATACAGTACATGTTTACAGTGTTTAGGTAGAACAGCATTAATATAAACTTAGATGTATGTTTTCATTTTAGATCCATGTTTAAATATCTCAGCAATTAAAATGATGCAACAGTAAACAATCCATTTTTTTTTCACATCATCTAATGTGGCTCTACTGTTACAGAGACCTGCAGAGGTACGATCTTTATCGGGTCGTCATCCCAGGTGCTGATGTACGGAAACAATCTGTCGGTGAAGGTGTGTGTGAAGGTGTGTATGTGTTCATCTGTGTCAGAATCAGAGAACGTCAGTCGTCCTCCGTCCTGGTCCAGCTTCACTCTGATCTTCTTTGGGTTCTTCGCCACCGTCACGTGAGATCCTTCATCTGATGGTGAAAGGGAATTGTATTCACCATTTTCAAACCTCAGCCTCCACAGACTGTCCAATATGACTCCTTTCCTCGGATGTGACTCTGTAACCACGCCCAGGACAAAGGCCTTGTTGTCTCCAACCTCCACCTCCCAGCTGTGACAGCCTGAGTCAAAACCCTCAGAGCCCACGACTGAGATGAAGTGGTCCACCCTCTCTGGGTTGTCAGGAAGCTGCTGCTTCATCTCTACCTTCCTCAGACTGGTCAGATCATCAGACAGGACGAGTACTGGTTGAGCAGTGTTTGGATCCAGAATGACAGGACTGTAAGACACCATCTCCTTCATCTTGGTCCAGATGTTGAAGTTCAGGTTGCCCAGATGTTTGGACACGTCTATCAGAGCTCCTGAGGGCTGCTCTGGATCTTCAGGCAGAGGTTGTTGCTGGACTCTTTCCTCTGCAGCCTTGTAGTTCTGCAGGAACCAGACGTCTCCAGCTCTCAGCTCCTTCTCTGTGGCTTTGATTGTGCTGGAAAGAGCAGTAATCTCTCTGCTCAGAGCCTCAATCTTCTCCTTCATCATCTGACTCTTCTGCTCCTCCTCCTCCTTCAGTGCAGCCATCCTGGCCTCCTCTTCTTGATCTAGAAACTGACGAAGCTTCCTGAACTCCTCCTTGATCTTCCACATGGTGCTTTCTGCCTGATCTTTAATGTGCCCTGCTGTTTGATCACAGTCTCCCTTCACTTGATGAATGAGCCTCAGTTTAGTTTTTAAAGGTTTTAATGAATCCTCAAGTTCTTTCTTACGTTCCTCAGCTGCTTCTTCAGTAGCTTTGACTCTGTGGTTGCTGTGGGTTTCTGAATCTCTGCAGATGCTGCACACCAGCTGCTGGTCGTCCAGACAGAAGAAGCTGAGTTTCTCAGAGTGCACACTGCAGACTGGAACAGACTCTGAGGCTTCATCCTTAAAAAAGGCCTTGTATGGACTCTTCAGCTCAAAGTGAACAGGAAGATCTATTGAGGATTTTCTCTTACAGATTGGACACTCACGCGTTTCTCTTTCTGTCCAGTGTTTCTTCAGACATTCTTTACAGAAGCTGTGGTTACACGACAGAATGACTGGATCTTTAAAACTGTTTTCACAGAGAGTACAGCAGAGATCTTCCTCTTGTTCGGTAGCCATGTTACGTCCTCTCTAATCTCAGATACTTTCACTTTAGTTTTTTCTTCTTAATGACTTATTTCTATCATCAACAGCAGCTATGGTACTTTACCAGCAGCAGCATTCCCACCAGTATTCCCTGTGGTAACGTTTGAGTCCTTCTTCAAAGGAAAGTCAGAGAATTTGGTCAGAAAGTTGAGACTGTCGTCTCCCACCTGCCGAGTGTCTGTCGTCTCACAAGACTAATAACTTTGCTTCCTGATTAATTCCAAGGGCAAAGCTTAGTCAGGCTTTCTATGTGGAAGAAGGGGAAGTGAAAGAAAAAATGCAATCACTTTTTAAACTAAGTGCTAAACAGCAGACTCTGTTTAACCTTCACCAGATGAATATTCTTTTCACATTTAACACAATAAGCTTCTTTAACCCGTTCTGGATCAATCATGTTCCACTTCTTTGTGTCCATTAAATCCAATGTTTATCTGATGCTTCTTGAGTTATTAATAGAAAGAAATGTACTAAAGGTGATAAAAATAAGTAGAATAAAATTATATGAAAATAAAATAAAAATCTAAAATCACATCATTTTGTACATATTGTATTATTCATATTTCATTATTATTATTACCTTATTTTGAAATATGTGCAAAACACTTTACTGATAAAATTACTAATTAAATTTAATAAAAAAAAGATTTTTACATATAATATAAAGTAATAATATTTTGGGGATGAAGTACAGACCATATAAAATGCTTTAATTCAAATATGTCTTCCGTTGAGAAATTTCTGAAATTACTGGGAAACTTTCAAACACAAGAAGAATGATTTTATTTATTTTTTTCACCTGCAGGAAAAATATATTTTTACACAAACCCAACTCTACTTTTTCCAGTTACACATAAAGCACATTATTAATCAAATCTCAGTGAATCAATAAATGTAGGTCAGACCCTAAGGTTTTCATTCCTTCACATTATATAATTATATAAATCATAAAAAACATTAATAATGAACAAATCTCAGTTTGTTTAATTACACTCATAGCATACTACTATAACTTACTTCCATTTATAATTTCATAATCGATTGTATTTCCTTCACCATGATTTGATTAATTTTATTTAATCTACATAAAATAAGTAAATAAATTCATCTTAATTCACACTGTAATAACAAGAAGAATTATATGAGCCTTAAAAATACTCTTATACTAAACCCTGCTAGAGTCTTAATGCTTAAAAAGCTAAACACATGAAAAACAAGTACATATGCACATATTACACATTGTAAAAACATAAAACTCCAAAATATCTGAAGTAACAAAAATATTTTGAAGTTAAAGTAACATGAAAAAATAAAACATATCAGTTGATTCAACTAAACTCCCATATGATGATTTACAGTGTATGGCAGCTAAAACATAATTTTAATGTTGTCACAGATTAGAAAGATGTCTTTCATCTCATTGTTTTAGTTTTACAGGACACAGCTTACCTTTTTCATCTCAGTAATTTTATCATTTTTACAGCAGAACATTTAGCAGCTAACTCACATTCAACAGTAACAGTACAAGCTAAAGCCTTTCACCTTGAAACATTAAAGTGCTCAGAGTCTCCAGTGAGCATCTCTTTATACATCAGCTCATCATCTAATGTGGCTCTACTGTTACAGAGACCTGCAGAGGTACGATCTTTATCGGGACGTCATTGCGGGAGCCGATGTATGGAAACATTCTGTCAGTGAAGGTGTGTGTGAAGGTGTGTATGTGTTCGTCTGTATCAGAATCAGAGAACGTCAGTCGTCCTCCGTCCTGGTCCAGCTTCACTCTGATCTTCTTCGGGTTCTTCATCACCTTCACGTGAGATCCTGTGTCAAATGGAGAAAGGGTTTTGTATTCACCATAGCTGAACCTCAGCCACCACAGACCTCCCGATATAAATCCTTTCCTTGTATTCGTCTCTGCTACCACGCCCAGGCCAAAGGTCTTGTTGTCTCCAACCTCCACCTCCCAGCTGTGACAGCCTGAGTCAAAACCCTCAGAGCCCACAACTCCAAAGAAGTGTCCCATCCTCTCTGGGTTGTCAGGAAGCTGCTGCTTCATCTCTTCCTTCCTCAGACTGGTCAGATCGTCAGACAGGACGAATAATGGATGAGCAGAGTTTGGATCCAGAATGACAGGACTGTAAGACACCATCTCCTTCATCTTGGTCCAGATGTTGAAGCTCAGGTTGCCCAGATGTTTGGCCACGTCTATCAGAGCTCCTGAGGGCTGCTCTGGATCTTCAGGCAGAGGTTGCTGCTGGACTCTTGCCTCTGCAGCCTTGTAGTTCTGCAGGAACGAGGCGTCTCCAGCTCTCAGCTCCTTCTCTGTGGCTTTGATTGTGCTGGAAAGAGCAGTAATCTCTCTGCTCAGAGCCTCAATCTTCTCCTTCATCATCTGACTCTTCTGCTCCTCCTCCTCCTTCAGTGCAGCCATCCTGGCCTCCTCTTCCTCATCTAGAAACTGATGAAGCTTCCTGAACTCCTCCTTGATCTTCCACATGGTGCTTTCTGCCTGATCTTTAATGTGCTCTGCTGTTTGATCACAGTCTCCCTTCACTTGATGAATGAGCCTCAGTTTAGTTTTTAAAGGTTTTAATGAATCCTTAAGTTCTTTCTTACGTTCCTCAGCTGCTTCTTCAGTAGCTTTGACTCTGTGGTTGCTGTGGGTTTCTGAATCTCTGCAGACGCTGCACACCAGCTGCTGGTCGTCCAGACAGAAGAAGCTGAGTTTCTCAGAGTGCACACTGCAGACTGGAACAGACTCTGAGGCTTCCTCCTTTAAAAAGGCGTCACATCGTCTTTTCAGCTCAAAATGAAAAGGAGGCATTTCCATTGAGGATCTTCTCTTACAGAGTGGACACTCACGTGTTTCTCTTTCTGTCCAGTGTTTCTTCAGACATTCTTTACAGAAGCTGTGGTTGCACGACAGAATGACTGGATCTTTAAAAATGTTTTCACAGAGAGTACAGCAGAGATCTTTCTCTAATCTGGTAGCCATGTTTACTTCCTCTCTAAACTCAGATACTTTCACTTTAGTTTTTTCTTCTTAATCTCTTATTTCTACCATCAACAGCAGCTACAGTACTTTACCACCAGCAGCATTCCCACCAGTATTCCCTGCAATAACGTTTGAGTCCTTCTTCAAAGAAAAGTCCGAGAATTTGGTTTAAAAGTTGAAACTGCCGTTGCCGAGTCTCTGCTCTCACTGGAAGAACAGCTTTGTAACCCGATTCTTTCCGGGGGTGGAGCTTGGCTCAGCTGCTGTTATTGCGCACTTCATAAAAGACTTCCTGTCACCAGGCAGCTGTGTCTGACTCAGAGATTTCATCCACTATTCAAAGTATAAGCGAAGCACATATTTTGTAAAATAAGACTAAAATAATCCAGATTTGTCTTCAGCTTTTTCTCTCAGGAGCAATGTGACATTTGCAGATATTAACTGAAGCGTTTGCTGCAGAGAATTTTCAGAATAATGTTTTCCTCTGAGTTTTTGCTCCATTTCTAATCTGTTAATTCCTCTTCATATCATGTATCACAGACAAATGTAGGAAATCTCCACGATAAACTGGAGTGGGATGATACTGTTAAGAAAATGTACCTTCACTTTATATTATATGGTCTGGGTACTTTGTTTATGTAAAGTGTGTTTTGCACATTCAACTCAATTAAGAAATAAAGCTTAAAAAAAGAAGAAGGCAATGCCTGGTTAACATAAAGTAAAACAAAATGAAATTATAATATAAAATAAATAAATTTAAATAAAATACTAACTTTACTTTCTTAAAGTATTATTCAAAATATGTTATATAATGTAAACAACAGTATTATATTACCTTTCATTTTATTACCCTATATTATTTAATGTATCATAATAATAATAATAATAATAATTATATTACAAATTTACAAAGGGGTCAATATGAAATTACCAGAATAAGAATTATGTGCAAGAATATTTTATGCTAATAGATGTGAAGAAATAGGCAGCATAATATAGTATTTATACATATTATAAATTATTAAACTTTGGTACAGACAAATGTCCTTTTATCAAAATTTGTGAAATTACTGGGAAACTTTCAAACACAAGAAGTATGATTTTAATTTTTCACCTGCAGCAACAAAATATTTTTACACAAACCCAACTCTACTTTTTCCACTGTTACACATAAAGCACATTATTAATCAAATCTCAGTGAATCAAAATATGTAGGTCAGAGTCTAAGGTTTCTTTAATTACACTCACAGCATACTACTGTAACTTACTTCCATTTATAATTTTATAATCAATTTTATTTCCCTCACCATGATTTGGTTCATTGTATTTAATCTCTATAAAATAAGTAAATAAATTCAACTTAATTCACACCGTAATAACAGGAAGAAGAAGAATTATATAAGTCTTACAAATACTCTGACACTAAAAGCTGTTAACGTTGATAAATTACCTGATAAAAACCCTACAGAGAATCTTAATCTTTAAAAAGCTAAACACATAAAAACACATATTGTTAATATGCAATTATTACACATTTTAAAAGAGTACAGTATTGCACAGTATACTTTGTACATGCTTAATTCAACTTTTGGTGTTAAACACCACAATATTTGAAGTAATAAAGAAATAGAGATTTTAAAGTTAGACAGACAGACAGACAGACAGACATATAGATTCCCCGCAGGGATATTGACATCTCCATCGCATACAGCACTGTCACACATAAATGTACACGAACAGAAAGCAATAACTAAACCCCAAATACCCAGAGAATAATAATAATAATAATAAATATTGTGACTGTACACACATGGCTGTTGCATAAATAGAAAGATACCAGCTGCATATTGTTATTGCAGATTAGTTAGAAGGGTCGGAGAATCAGGAAAACAGGAAAACGGGAAAGTTAAAGTAACATGAGAAAAGTTATCACTTGATTCAACTAAACTACAGTATAATGTTTTACAGTGTATGACAGCTAAAACATAACTTTAATGTCATCACACATTAGAAAGATGTCTTTCATCTTATTGTTTTAGTTTTACAAGACACAGCTTAACTGTTTTATCTCAGTAACTTTATAATTTTCACAACAGAACATTACTTGTACTGTTACAAGTAACAGTACAAGCTAAAGCCTTTCACCTTAAAACATTAAAGTGCTCAGAGTCTCCAGTGAGCATCTCTTTATACATCAGCTCATCATCTAATGTGGCTCTACTGTTACAGAGACCTGCAGAGGTACGATCTTTAACGGGACGTCATCCCGGGTGTCGATGTACGGAAACAGTCTGTCAGTGAAGGTGTGTGTGAAGGTGTGTATGTGTTCATCTGTATCAGAATCAGAGAACGTCAGTCGTCCTCCGTCCTGGTCCAGCTTCACTCTGATCTTCTTTGGGTTCTTCACCACCGTCACGTGAGATCCTGTGTCAAACGGTGAAAGGGTTTTGTATTCACCATAGCTGAACCTCAGCCACCACAGATTATCCGATATAAATCCTTTCCTTGGGGCTGACTCTATTGCCACACCCAGACCAAAGGTCTTGTTGTCTCCAACCTCCACCTCCCAGCTGTGACAGCCTGAGTCAAAACCCTCAGAGCCCACGACTCCAAAGAAGTGGTCCATCCTCTCTGGGTTGTCAGGAAGCTGCTGCTTCATCTCTACCTTCCTCAGACTGGTCAGATCATCAGACAGAACGACTTGTGGATGAGCATTGTTTGGATCCAGAATCACAGGACTGTAAGACACCATCTCCTTCATCTTGGTCCAGATGTTGAAGCTCAGGTTGCCCAGATGTTTGGCCACGTCTATCAGAGCTCCTGAGGGCTGCTCTGGATCTTCAGGCAGAGGTTGCTGCTGGACTCTTTCCTCTGCAGCCTTGTAGTTCTGCAGGAACGAGGCGTCTCCAGCTCTCAGCTCCTTCTCTGTGGCTTTGATTGTGCTGGAAAGAGCAGTAATCTCTCTGCTCAGAGCCTCAATCTTCTCCTTCATCATCTGACTCTTCTGCTCCTCCTCCTCCTTCAGTGCAGCCATCCTGGCCTCCTCTTCCTCATCTAGAAACTGACGGAGCTTCCTGAATTCCTCCCTGATCTTCCACATGGTGCTTTCTGCCTGATCTTTAATGTGCTCTGCTGTTTGATCACAGTCTCCCTTCACTTGATGAATGAGCCTCAGTTTAGTTTTTAAAGGTTTTAATGAATCCTTAAGTTCTTTCTTACGTTCCTCAGCTGCTTCTTCAGTAGCTTTGACTCTGTGGTTGCTGTGGGTTTCTGAATCTCTGCAGACGCTGCACACCAGCTGCTGGTCGTCCAGACAGAAGAAGCTGAGTTTCTCAGAGTGCACACTGCAGACTGGAACAGACTCTGAGGCTTTCTCCTTTAAAAAGGCCTCGCATCGGATTTTCAGCTCAAAGTAAACAGGAGGTTGATCCATTGAGGATCTTCTCTTACAGGTTGGACACTCACGTGTTTCTCTTTCTGTCCAGTGTTTCTTCAGACATTCTTTACAGAAGCTGTGGCTGCACGACAGAATGACTGGATCTTTAAAAATGTTTTCACAGAGAGTACAGCAGAGATCTTTATCTAGTCCGGTAGCCATGTTACGTCCTCTCTAAACTCAGATACTTTCACTTTAGTTTTTTCTTCTTCTTTCTTATTTCTATCATCAACAGCAGCTACAGTACTTTACCACCAGCAGCATTCCCACCAGTATTCCCTGACGTAACGTTTGAGTCGCTCTTCAAAGGAAAGTCCAAGAATTTAGTCAGAAAGTTGAGACTGTCCTCTCCTACTTGTCGAGTGTTTGCTTTCACTGGAAGCAAACAGGTGTGCATCCTGTTTCATTCCGGGGGTGGAGCTTGTCTCAGGTGTTGTTATTGCACACTTCATAAAAGTCTTCCTGTCACCAGGCAACTGTGTCTGACTCAGAGATTTCATCCACTATTCAAAGTATAAGTGACACACATCTTTTGTAAATTAAAACTAAAATAATTTAGATTTGTCTTCAGCTTTTTCTTTTGGGAGCAACATGTATAACTTTTATACAAATATTTTATACTAAATACTTGAGTATTTTTATTTTGGAACATTGCATTCCGTCAGTTTGTGTTACAGTACATACCATTTACCATTTTCAGTTAAACGAATGATCCAAAAATCTTTAAATAAGTAAAAACTGCAATACCACAATGTAAAAATGCTCCATTGAAGCAAAACCATAATTCATTATTTTGAGTATGAACATGTTAAAGTACTTAATGTGCAGGAACAAAAATATTAATTCATATCATTAACTTCCAGACTAGGGTTTATTTGAAAAACTGCATTTGGTAATTTAATTCACTCACACTAAATGCATCAAACACTCACCAGTAGCTTCTATGACATGTAATTATTTTTGATAACTTTTTGATCTCATATAAAGCGGAATGAAATGAAAATAGTACAGTACTTGAGTAACTTGTTCAGTTCAACATATTTTTCATACACATTTATTGTCATTAATATGCGACTAGTTTTTCATACGGACCCCACCTCATTTCATTTTATTGACAACACGTGCTTTTCACAGGGTTAGTATGTTTGCCGAATTAACCATAAGACGCTACCATATACATTAAATCACTATACTTATCACTGTTACCTGCTTCTGTCGTAAAAGTCTTTATTTTCTCTATAAATATGACTTTTCTACATGAGGCTTCGTGCGAATGTCAGTTACTGAGAAGGTGGACGTGTTTGAACTCTGCACCTTATTCCGTTGTTTTATTGTTTCACTGTCAGCGGCTCCGCTTCGGTCTGAGAGTAAAAACGAGTCCCGGACAGAAGAGTTGTTCTCCTGCTGAGCTGAAACACACCTGTAACACCTCTGCAGAGGAAACTACGAGCCATGTTGTGGTTTGTTTATCCTCAGCGCTTCACCTTTCGGACTGTCACTTCCGGGTACGGTGACGTCTATGACACGTAGCGTAACGTAAGGTAAACTGAAGAGACGTAAGAAAAATACGACCAAAAAACGTTATCTTCAAATATGAGCAAAAGACGTTGTGCTAAATATAATTAAAATAAGTAAAATGAAATAAAATAATTTTATAAATAGTATAAATTAAAAAATTTAGGATAAAATAAAATAAATATACATCTAAAATCACATCATTTTCTACATACAATATTATTCATTATATGTCATTATTATTATCTCATTTGAAATTTGTGTAAAATACTTCATACTGATAAATTTACTAAGTAAATGTAATAAAAATGATTTTAATGTATAATATGAATTAATTATATTTTGGTGATTAAGTACAGACCATATAAAATGGTTTAATCCAAATATGTTTTCTGTGGAGAAATTTCTGAAATTACTGGGAAACTTTCAAACACAAGAAATATGATTTTTATTTTTCACTTGCAGCAAAAAAATATTTTTACACAAACCCAACTCGAAATTTTTCACTGTTACACATAAAGCACATTATTAATCAATGTAGGTCAGACTACGTTCAAATCTCGGTTTCTTTAATTACACTCACAGCATACTACTATAACTTACTTCCATTTATAATTTTATAATCAATTTTACTTCCTTCACAATGATTTGATCCATTTTGTTTAATCTCTATAAAATAAGTAAATAAATTAATCTTAATTCACACCGTAATAACAACAGGAAGAAGAATTATATGAGTCTGAAAAAACACTCTTACACTAAAAGCTGCTAATGTTGATAAATGACATGATAAAAATCCTACAAAGTCTGCCTGCAGTTATTGCACATTTTAAACATAACTTTAATATTATCACAGATTAGAAAGATGTCTTTCATCTTCTTGTTTTAGTTTTACAGGACACAACTTTCCTGTTTTATCTCAGTAATCATTTATCATTTTTACAGCAGAACATTTAGCAGCTAACTCACATTCAACAGTAACAGTACAAGCTAAAGCCTTTCACCTAAAAACATTAAAGTGCTCAGAGTCTCCAGTGAGCATCTCTTTATACATCAGCTCATCATCTAATGTGGCTCTACTGTTACAGAGACCTGCAGAGGTACGATCTTTAATGGGACGTCTTCCGAGGTGCTGAGGTATGGAAGCAGTCTGTCAGTGAAGGTGTGTGTGAAGGTGTGTATGTGTTCGTCTGTGTCAGAATCAGAGAACATTAGTCGTCCTCCGTCCTGGTCCAGCTTCACTCTGATCTTCTTTGGGTTTTTCGCCACCGTCACTTGAGATCCTGTGTCAGACGGTGACAGAGTTTTGTAGTAACCTTTGCTGAACCTCAACCTCCACGTACGATCCAATATGACTCCTTTCCTTGGGTCTGACTCTGCTACCACGCCCAGGGTAAAGCTCTTGTTGTCTCCAACCTCCACCTCCCAGCTGTGACAGCCTGAGTCAAAACCCTCAGAGCCCACGACTGAGAAGAAGTGGTCCATCCTCTCTGGGTTTTCAGGAAGCTGCTGCTTCATCTCTACCTTCCTCAGACTGGTCAGATCATCAGACAGGACGACTTGTGGATGAGCAGAGTTTGGATCCAGAATCACAGGACTGTAAGACACCATCTCCTTCATCTTGGTCCAGATGTTGAAGCTCAGGTTGCTCAGATGTTTGGCCACATCTATCAGAGCTCCTGAGGGCTGCTCTGGATCTTCAGGCAGAGGTTGCTGCTGGACTCTTTCCTCTGCAGCCTTGTAGTTCTGCAGGAACAAGACGTCTCCAGCTCTCAGCTCCTTCTCTGTGGCTTTGATTGTGCTGGAAAGAGCAGTAATCTCTCTGCTCAGAGCCTCAATCTTCTCCTTCATCATCTGACTCTTCAGCTCCTCCTCCTCCTTCAGTGCAGCCATCCTGGCCTCCTCTTCCTCATCTAGAAACTGATGAAGCTTCCTGAACTCGTCCTTGATCTTCCACATGGTGCTTTCTGCCTGATCTTTAATGTGCTCTGCTGTTTGATGACAGTCTCCCTTCACTTGATGAATGAGCCTCAGTTTAGTTTTTAAAGGTTTTAATGAATCCTTAAGTTCTTTCTTACGTTCCTCAGCTGCTTCTTCAGTAGCTTTGACTCTGTGGTTGCTGTGGGTTTCTGAATCTCTGCAGACGCTGCACACCAGCTGCTGGTCGTCCAGACAGAAGAAGCTGAGTTTCTCAGAGTGCACACTGCAGACTGGAACAGACTCTGAGGCTTCATCCTTTAAGAAGCCCTCACGTTCGCTTTTAAGTGCAAAGTCAGGAGGAAGTAGTTTAATTGAGGATCTTCTCTTACAGAGTGGACACTCACGTGTTTCTCTTTCTGTCCAGTGTTTCTTCAGACATTCTTTACAGAAGCTGTGGCTGCACGACAGAATGACTGGATCTTTAAAAATGTTTTCACAGAGAGTACAGCAGAGATATTCCTCTTGTTTCGTAGCCATGTTTACTTCCTCTCTAAACTCAGATACTTTCACTTTAGTTTTTTCTTCTTCTTTCTTATTTCTACCATCAACAGCAGCTACAGTACTTTACCACCAGCAGCATTCCCACCAGTATTCCCTGAGGTAACATTTGAGTCCTTCTTCAAAGAAAAGTCAGAGAATTTGGTTTAAAAGTTGAAACTGCCGTCTTTGTCCTGTCGAGTCTCTGCTCTCACTGGAAGACCAGGTTTGTAACCCGATTCTTTCCGGGGGTGGAGCTTGTCTCAGGTGTTGTTATTGCGCACTTCATAAAAGACTTCCTGTCACCAGGCAGCTGTGTCTGACTCAGAGATTTCATCCACTATTCAAAGTATAAGCGAAGCACATATTTTGTAAAATAAGACTAAAATAATCCAGATTTGTCTTCAGCTTTTTCTCTCAGGAGCAATGTGACATTTGCAGATATTAACTGAAGCGTTTGCTGCAGAGAATTTTCAGAATAATGTTTTCCTCTGAGTTTTTGCTGCATTTCTAATCTGTTAATTCCTCTTCATATCATGTATCACAGACAAATGTAGGAAATCTCCCCGATAAACTGGAGTGGGATGATACTGTTAAGAAAATGTACCTTCACTTTATATTATATGGTCTGGGTACTTGGTTTATGTAGAGTGTGTTTTGCACATTCAAATCAATTAAGAAATGAAGCAAAAAAAAGAAGAAGGCAATGCCTGGTTAACATAAAGTAAAACAAAATTAAATTATAATATAAAATAAATAAACTGAAATAAAATACTAACTTTACTTTCTTAAAGTATTATTCAAAATACACTATATTACCAAAAGTATTCGCTCACCCATTCAAATGATCAGAATCAGGTGTTCTAATCACTTGGCCTGGCCCCAGGTGTATAAATTCAAGCACTCAGGCATGCAGACTGTGAAACAAGACATTTGTGAAAGAATGGGCCGCTCTCAGGAGCTCAGTGAATTCCAGCGTGGAACTGTCATAGGATGCCACTTGTGCAACAAATCCAGTCGTGAAATTTCCTCGCTCCTAAATATTCCACAGTCAACTGTCAGCTCTATTATAACAAAATGGAAGCGTTTGGGAACAACAGCAACTCAGCCACGAAGTGGTAGGCCACGTAAAGTGACGGAGAGGGGTCAGCGGATGCTGAAGCGCATAGTGCAAAGAGGTCGCCGACTTTCTGCACAGTCAATTGCTACAGAGCTACAAACTTCATGTGACCTTCAGATTAGCCCAAGTACAGTACGCAGAGAGCTTCATGGAATGGGTTTCCATGGCCGAGCAGCTGCAGCCAAGCCACACATCACCAAGTGCAATGCAAGGCGTCGGATGCAATGGTGTAAAGCACGCCGCCACTGGCCTCTAGAGCAGTGGAGACGCGTTCTCTGGAGTGATGAATCACGCTTTTCCATCTGGCAATCTGATGGACGAGTCTGGGTTTGGAGGTTGCCAGGAGAACGGTACATTTCAGATTGCATTGTGCCAACTGTGAAATTTGGTGGAGGAGGAATTATGGTATGGGGTTGTTTTTCAGGAGCTGGGCTTGGCCCCTTAGTTCCAGTGAAAGGAACATTGAATGCTTCAGGATACCAAAACATTTTGGACAATTCCATGCTCCCAACCTTGTGGGAACAGTTTGGAGCGGGCCCCTTCCTCTTCCAACATGACTGTGCACCAGTGCACAAAGCAAGGTCCATAAAGACGTGGATGACAGAGTCTGGTGTGGATGAACTTGACTGGCCTGCACAGAGTCCTGACCTGAACCCGATAGAACACCTTTGGGATGAATTAGAGCGGAGACTGAGAGCCAGGCCTTCTCGACCAACATCAGTGTGTGACCTCACCAATGCGCTTTTGGAAGAATGGTCAAAAATTCCTATAAACACTCTCCTCAACCTTGTGGACAGTCTTCCCAGAAGAGTTGAAGCTGTAATAGCTGCAAAAGGTGGACCGACATCATATTGAATTCTATGAGTTAGGAATGGGATGGCACTTCAGTTCATAGAATGAGTAAAGGCAGGTGAGCGAATACTTTTGGTAATATAGTGTATGTTATATAATGTAAAAAACAGTATTATATTACCTTTCATTTTATTACCCTATATTATTTAATGTATCATAATCATAATAATAATTATATTACAAATTTACAAAGGGGTCAATATGAAATTACAATAATTAGAATTGTGTGCAAGAATATTTTATACTAACAGATGTGAAGAAATAGGCAGCATAATATAGTATTTATACACATTATAAATAATTAAACTTTGGTATTAAGTACAGACAACTGTCCTTTTATTAAAATTTGTGAAATTACACTCACAGCACACTACTTTAACTTACTTCCATTTATAATTTTATAATCAATTTTATTTCCTTCACCATGATTTGATCCATTTTGTTTAATCTCTATAAAATAAGTAAATAAATTCATCTTAATTCACACCGTAATAACAACAGGAAGAAGAATTATATGAGACGTAAAAATACTCTTACACTAAAAGCTGCTAATGTTGATAAATGACTTGACAAAAACCCAACTGACTCTTAATCCTTAAACTGTTAAAAACATGAAAACATGTATGACGTTAATATACAGTTATTACACATTTAAAAAAGTAAAGCACAATTTTTGAAGTAACAAAAAGACTTTAAAGTTAAAGTAACATGAAAAAAGAAAAGTTATCACTTGATTCAACTCAACCCCCATATGATGTTTTACAGTGTATAACAGCTAAAACATAACTTTAATGTTATCACACATTAGGAAGATGTCTTTCATCTTCTTGTTTTAGTTTTACAGGACACAACTTTCCTTTTTCATCTCAGTAATTTTATCATTTTTACAGCAGAACAGTTAGCAGCTAACTCACATTCAACAGTAACAGTACAAGATAAAGCCTTTCACCTTAAAACATTAAAGTGCTCAGAGTCTCCAGTGAGCATCTCTTTATACATCAGCTCATCATCTAATGTGGCTCTACTGTTACAGAGACCTGCAGAGAACTTTTTGATATCATATAATGCGGAATGAAATGAAAATAGTACAGTACTTGAGTAACTTGTTCAGTTCAACATATTTTTCATACACATTTATTGTCATTAATATGCAACTAGTTTTTCATACGGACCCCACCTCATTTCATTTTATTGACAACACGTGCTTTTCACAGGGTTAGTATGTATGCCGAATTAACCATAAGACGCTACCATATACATTAAATTACTATATTCATCACTGTTACCTGCTTCTGTCGTAAAAGTCTTTATTTTCTCTATAAATATGCCTTTTCTACATGAGGCTTCGTGCGCATGTCAGTTAGTGAGAAGGCGGACGTGTTTGAACTCTGCACCTTATTCCGTTGTTTTATTGTTTCACTGTCAGCGGCTCCGCTTCGGTCTGAGAGTAAAAACGAGTCCCGGACAGAAGAGTTGTTCTCCTGCTGAGCTGAAACACACCTGAAACACCTCTGCAGAGGAAACTACGAGCCATGTTGTGCTTTGTTTATCCTCAGCGCTTCTCCATCCGGACTGTCACTTCCGGGTACGGTGACGTCTATGACACGTGGCGTAACGTAAGATAAACGTAAGAGACGTAAGAAAAATTCAACCAAAAAACGTTATCTTCAAATATGAGCAAAAGACGTTGTGCTAAATATCATAAAAATGTGTAGAATGAAATAAAATAATTTCATAAATAGTATAAATTAAAAAATTTAGGATAAAATAAAATAAATATACATCTAAAATCACATCATTTTCTACATACAAATTATTAATTATATGTCATTATTATTATTACCTTATTTTAAAATCTGTGTAAAATACTTCATACTGATAAATTTACTAAGTAAATGTAATAAAAATGATTTTAATGTATAATTTAAATAATTGTATTTTGGTGATTAAGTACAGACCCTATAAAATGGTTTAATCCAAATATGTTTTCTGTGGAGAAATTTCTGATATTACTGGGAAACTTTCAAACACAAGAAATATGATTTTTATTTTTCACCTGCAGCAAAAAAAATATTTTTACACAAACCCAACTCGACATTTTCCAATGTTACACATAAAGCACATTATTGATCAAATCTCAGTGAATCAATAAATGTAGGTCAGACTACGTTCAAATCTCGGTTTCTTTAATTACACTCACAGCATACTACTATAACTTACTTCCATTTATAATTTTATAATCAATTTTATTTCCTTCACCATGATTTGATCCATTTGGTTTAAACACTCTTACACTAAAAGCTGCTAATGTTGATAAATGACATAATAAAAATCCTACACAGTCTGCCTGCAGTTATTGCACATTTTAAACATGTAAAACAACAAAACATTTGAAGTAACAAAAATATTTTGAAGTTAAAGTAACATGAAAAAAGAAAACATATCAGTTGATTCAACTAAATATGTTGATTTAATTAATTTAATATTATCACAGATTAGAAAGATGTCTTCCATCTTCTTGTCTTAGTTTTACAGGACACAACTTTCCTGTTTTATCTCAGTAATCATTTATCATTTTTACAGCAGAACATTTAGCAGCTAACTCACATTCAACAGTAACAGTACAAGCTAAAGCATTTCACCTAAAAACATTAAAGTGCTCAGAGTCTCCAGTGAGCATCTCTTTATACATCAGCTCATCATCTAATGTGGCTCTACTGTTACAGAGACCTGCAGAGGTACAATCTTTATCGGGACGTCACCCCAGGTGCCAATGTATGGAAACAGTCTGTCAGTGAAGGTGTGTGTGAAGGTGTGTATGTGTTCGTCTGTGTCAGAATCAGAGAACGTCAGTCGTCCTCCGTCCTGGTCCAGCTTCACTCTGATCTTCTTTGGGTTTTTCGCCACCGTCACGTGAGATCCTGTGTCAAACGGTGAAAGGGTTTTGCATACATCTTTATCAAACATCAGCCTCCAGGGAGAAGCCGATATGACTCCTTTCCTCTGGTCCGACTCTGTCATCACGCCAACATCAAAGGTCTTGTTGTCTCCAACCTCCACCTCCCAGCTGTGACAGCCTGAGTCAAAACCCTCAGAGCCCACGACTCCAAAGAAGTGGTCCATCCTCTCTGGGTTGTCAGGAAGCTGCTGCTTCATCTCTACCTTCCTCAGACTGGTCAGATCATCAGACAGGACGACTTGTGGATGAGCAGAGTTTGGATCCAGAATGACAGGACTGTAAGACACCATCTCCTTCATCTTGGTCCAGATGTTGAAGCTCAGGTTGCCCAGATGTTTGGCCACGTCTATCAGAGCTCCTGAGAGCTGCTCTGGATCTTCAGGCAGAGGTTGCTGCTGGACTCTTTCCTCTGCAGCCTTGTAGTTCTGCAGGAATGAGACGTCTCCAGCTCTCAGCTCCTTCTCTGTGGCTTTGATTGTGCTGGAAAGAGCAGTAATCTCTCTGCTCAGAGCCTCAATCTTCTCCTTCATCATCTGAGTCTTCTGCTCCTCCTCCTCCTTCAATGCAGCCATCCTGGCCTCCTCTTCCTCATCTAGAAACTGACGAAGCTTCCTGAACTCCTCCTTGATCTTCGACATGGTGATTTCTGACTGATCTTTAATGTGCTCTGCTGTTTGATCACAGTCTCCCTTCACTTGATGAATGAGCCTCAGTTTAGTTTTTAAAGGTTTTAATGAATCCTTAAGTTCTTTCTTACGTTCCTCAGCTGCTTCTTCAGTAGCTTTGACTCTGTGGTTGATGTGGGTTTCTGAATCTCTGCAGACGTTGCACACCAGCTGCTGGTCGTCCAGACAGAAGAAGCTGAGTTTCTCAGAGTGCACACTGCAGACTGGAACAGACTCTGAAGATTCCTTCTTTAAAAAAGTGTCGCATCGGATTTTAAGCTCAAAGTCAGGAGGAGGTTGTTCCATTGAGGATCTTCTCTTACAGAGTGGACACTCACGTGTTTCTGTTTCTGTCCAGTGTTTCTTCAGACATTCTTTACAGAAGCTGTGGTTACACGACAGAATGACTGGATCTTTAAAAATGTTTTCACAGAGAGTACAGCAGAGATCTTTATCTATTCTGGAAGCCATGTTTACGTCCTCTCTAAACTCAGATACTTTCACTTTAGTTTTTTCTTCTTCTTTCTTATTTCTATCATCAACAGCAGCTACAGTACTTTACCACCAGCAGCATTCCCACCAGTATTCCCTGAGGTAACGTTTGAGTCCTTCTTCAAAGAAAAGTCAGAGAATTTGGTTTAAAAGTTGAAACTGCTGTCGTTGTCCTGTCGAGTCTCTGCTCTCAGAACAGGTTTGTTTCCTGTTTCATTCCAGGGGGTGGAGCTTATCTCAGGTGTTGTTATTGCGCACTTCATAAAAGGTTTCCTGTCACCAGGCAACTGTGTCTGACTCAGAGATTTCATCCACTATTCAAAGTATAAGCGAAGCACATATTTTGTAAATTAAGACTAAAATAATTCAGATTTGTCTTCAGCTTTTTCTCTCAGGAGCAATGTGACATTTGCAGATATTAACTGAAGCGTTTGCAGCAGAGAATTTTCAGAATAATGTTTTCCTCTGAGTTTTTGCTCCATTTCTAATCTGTTAATTCCTCTTCATATCATGTATCACAGACAAATGTAGGAAATCTCCACGATAAACTGGAGTGGGATGATACTGTTAAGAAAATGTACCTTCACTTTATATTATATGGTCTGAGTACTTTGTTTATGTAGAGTGTGTTTTGCACATTCAAATCAATTAAGAAATAAATCTTAAAAAAAGAAGGCAGTGCAATAAAAAATAAATAAACTGAAATAAAATACTAACTTTACTTCCTTAAAGTATTATTCAAAATGTTATATAATGAAAAAAACAGTATTATATTACCTTTCATTTTATTACCCTATATTATTTAATGTATAATAATCATAGTAATTATTATATTACACATTTATAAAGGGGTCAATATGAAATTACGATAATTAGAATTGTGTGCAAGAATATTTTATACTAACAGTTATGAAGAAATAAGTAGAAGACAATCAAATAAAATAGTATTTATGCATATTATTAATTATTAATACTTTGGTATTAAATACAGACAAATGACCTTTCATTAAAATTTGTGGAATTACTGGGAAACTTTCAAACACAAGAATTATGATTTTCATTTTTCACCTACAGCAACAAAATATTTTTTTACATAACGCAACTCTACTTTTACACTTTTACACATAAAGCACATTATTAATTAAATCTCAGTGAACCAATATATGTAGGTCAGAGTCTAAGGTTTACATTAATTTACATTATATAATTACATAAATCAATAAAAAAACATTAATAATGAACAAATAACGGTTTCTTTAATTACACTCACAGAATACTACTACAGCTTGCTTCTATATATAATTTTATATATATAAAAAAATTATATCTTATAACATGATCTGGCTCATATTATTTGATCTCTATAAAATAAATAGATGAATTCAACTTTATTCACAGGGTGATAAGACGGTGGTTCAGTTTAAACATATTTTTCATTAAAAATAATAATAATTCGACTCACTATTACACGTAAAAATAAAACAATAGAGATTTTAGAGTTAAAGTAACATGACAAAGAAATGTTATTGTAGTGCAACATAAGGTAAATGTAAGAGACACAAAACACTAACTAAATAAAATAAAATAGCTCAGAATGTCAAAACAGAAATAAAATAAAATTCAAAAAACTGTTACCTCTAATTGGTCCCCTAAGAACAAACAGTTTTATATCAGGAATATTTTTAATGCTGCATAAATTTGAACATACAAGGGATTTGTTGAGGAGGTTAGTCCATTAAACATAAACGTACTGTAAGTCGGGAAAAAACTGTAAAGAGACGTCGCCTATCTTTTGTTTTTTCTTTGAAATGATTAATGTCAGTCTATGCTGTCTTTAAACGGAATAAAATAAGTAAATTAATAAATACAAAGTATAAATTGAGGATGAAATGTACATATTTTTGATTAAGAAGGTTAATGTATGTTTTTTATTTTATTTTAAGTTCAGTTCCAAATGGAAAGAAACTGTTCTTCTGACGTGTGGTTCAGGTCCTGAGGGACCCCAGTTTCCTGCCAGAGGGGTCGGCTGCAATATTTCCTGCCCGCCTCAGTGTCTTTGTGGTGTAGAGATCCTTGATTACACCAATCGCCCACTCAGCAGAGTGAACAATACACAACTTAACGTCCTGGGTTAGAGGGGCTCCAGAAAGAGGAAGGACTCCACAGTGTCAACCTGGGACTCACCCAGAGTGTTATACTTTCATTATTACACATACAGTACATGTTTACAGTGTTTAGGTAGAACAGCATTAATATAGACTTAGGTGTATGTTTTCATTTTAGATCCATGTTTAAATATCTCAGCAATTAAAATGATGCAACAGTAAACAATCCATTTTTTTTTTCACATCATCTAATGTGGCTCTACTGTTACAGAGACCTGCAGAGGTACGATCTTTATCGGGACGTCACCCCAGGTGCTGATGTATGGAAACAGTCTGTCAGTGAAGGTGTGTGTGAAGGTGTGTATGTGTTCATCTGTGTCAGAATCAGAGAACGTCAGTCGTCCTCCGTCCAGGTCCAGCTTCACTCTGATCTTCTTTGGGTTCTTCGCCACCGTCACGTGAGATCCTTCGTCTGATGGTGAAAGGGATTTGTATTCACCATTTTCAAACCTCAGCCTCCACAGACTGTCCAATATGACTCCTTTCCTCGGATGTGACTCTGTAACCACGCCCAGGACAAAGGCCTTGTTGTCTCCAACCTCCACCTCCCAGCTGTGACAGCCTGAGTCAAAACCCTCAGAGCCCACGACTGAGATGAAGTGGTCCACCCTCTCTGGGTTGTTAGGAAGCTGCTGCTTCATCTCTACCTTCCTCAGACTGGTCAGATCATCAGACAGGATGAGTTGTGGATGAGCAGTGTTTGGATCCAGAATGACAGGACTGTAAGACACCATCTCCTTCATCTTGGTCCAGATGTTGAAGCTCAGGTTGCCCAGATGTTTGGCCACGTCTATCAGAGCTCCTGAGGGCCGCTCTGGATCTTCAGGCAGAGGTTGTTGCTGGACTCTTTCCTCTGCAGCCTTGTAGTTCTGCAGGAACCAGACGTCTCCAGCTCTCAGCTCCTTCTCTGTGGCTTTGATTGTGCTGGAAAGAGCAGTAATCTCTCTGCTCAGAGCCTCAATCTTCTCCTTCATCATCTGACTCTTCTGCTCCTCCTCCTCCTTCAGTGCAGCCATCCTGGCCTCCTCTTCCTCATCTAGAAACTGACGAAGCTTCCTGAACTCCTCCTTGATCTTCCACACGGTGCTTTCTGCCTGATCTTTAATGTGCTCTGCTGTTTGATGACAGTCTCCCTTCACTTGATGAATGAGCCTCAGTTTAGTTTTTAAAGGTTTTAATGAGTCCTCAAGTTCTTTCTTACGTTCCTCAGCTGCTTCTTCAGTAGCTTTGACTCTGTGGTTGCTGTGGGTTTCTGAATCTCTGCAGACGCTGCACACCAGCTGCTGGTCGTCCAGACAGAAGAAGCGGAGTTTCTCAGAGTGCACACTGCAGACTGGAAGAGAGGCTTCCTCCTTTGAAAAGGCCTCACATCGTCTCTTCAGCTCAAAGTGAAAAGGAGGTAGTTCTATTGAGGATCTTCTCTTGCAGATTGGACACTCACGCGTTTCTCTTTCTGTCCAATGTTTCTTCAGACATTCTTTACAGAAGCTGTGGTTGCACGACAGAATGACTGGATCTTTAAAAATGTTTTCACAGAGAGTACAGCAGAGATCTTTATCTATTCTGGTAGCCATGTTTACTTCCTCTCTAAACTCAGATACTTTCACTTTAGTTTTTACACCATCAACAGCAGCTACAGTACTTTACCACCAGCAGCATTCCCACCAGTATTCCCTGTGATAACGTTTGAGTCCTTCTTCAAAGGAAAGTCCAAGAATTTGCTTTAAAAGTTGAGACTGTCGTCTCCCTCTTGCAGAGTGTTTGCTTTTCACTGCAGCACGTTTCCTTCCTGACTCCTTACAGGGGTGGAGCTTCGGTCCAGTGTTGTTACTGCGCAGTTCACAAAGACTTGCTGTCACAAGGCAGCTGTGTCTGAATCAGAAATTTCATCCACTATTCAAAGTGACACAGATCTTTAAATTCAGAATAAAATAATTCAAATTTGTCTCCAGCTTTTTCTGTCAGGAGCAACGTGCCATTTGCAGATATTAACTGAATCTTTTTCTGCAGAGAATTTGCAGAATGTTTTTGCTCCATAACTGTTCATTCCTCTTTATATCACGCATCATAGACAAATGTCGCAAAAGGTTCCAACAGCAGAAATATGATTTTTATTTTTCAGCCTCCAAAAAAGTAGTTTTACACCAACCGAACTCCACTGTTACCCATACAGCACATGATGACAGTGTTTAATCAGAACAACATTATCAATAAGATCTCAGTGAATCAAAGATTTTAGAGTTGCCCACAACAGTCGTCCTTCATCCTGGTCCAGCTTCACTCTGATCTTCTTGGGGTTCACATCAGATCCATTGTCAAACGGTGAAAGGGATTTGTATTCACCTTTGTCAAATGTCAGCCTCCAGAGACTGTGCAATAAGACTCCTTTCCTCGGATCTGAATCAGTTGCTACGCCCAGGCTAAAGGTCTTGTTGTCTCCAACCTCCACCTCCCAGCTGTGACAGCCTGAGTCAAAACCCTCAGAGCCCACGACTGAGATTTTTTTTAAGCGTTTTTTTTCTTCTTAGGACATGAAAAAAATGTTCAACTTTTTTTTTACCATAAATATGGTGTATTCATAGAGTTCCAGACATGTCCACTCCAGTGGACTTCATGCGCCTGAGAACTCAACATAAAGCATTGGGAACTTATTGTTAAAATTAATTAACTTGTGTTTTATTCTAAACATAGAAACACTTGTTTCTTTTTATGCTTTAAAAAACAAAACAATGGTCAAACACAACAATGAAGTGGACATCATGGATCACCCAGTATAGTTTTAACACAAGTCATGTAATTGCGTCACTGCTTCTTGTGACTGTTTTGGTTATAAGTCAGTATATACTATATATGCTATATACTGTATATGCTATATTTACAAGCTCTTCATTTAAAATATATGTTTGTGCAGATTAGCTGTAGTCTGTGTTACTATAATAATTATTTTATCATATTCTGTAGACTTCAAATGCAGCAAAGAATAAGGGAACCTATAGAACAGTTCAGGAAATTAGGTCCAGCTCCAGTGATGATGAGTATAGTGACAACGGTGATGATGAGTGGCTGCCAGAGAAGAACAGAGACATAGGAACTGAAGATGATGGAGATGCAGACAGTCCAGATCCAGAAAGTGAGGGTGGCTATAGTCAAGATGAGGGGCAGGATGCAGAGCCTACTAGCACAAAATGTGATAAAATAATTACTATCGTAACACAAACTACTGCTAATCTGCACAAAAAAGTTATATTTTAAATGAATAGCTTATAAATATAACAATTATATACTGACTTATAACCAAAACAGTCACAAGAATTAGTGAAGCAATTACATGACTTGTGTTAAAAATATACTTGGTGATGCATGACGTCCACTTCAGTGGACACATGGTTAAACGTATTTTTCTACATATTGGACGTAAATATTTCATATTCCAAACAGATAATATGCTTCCTTAGATGTTACTGTATACTACCATATTTTTTTACTTATGTGGTCCTTCAAGAATACAAGCTTTGACAGGATATACTAGCAGTGGTCAGCACGGATGGCTTTTTAGTGGCCATGCTGGATTCAGAGGAAGTTTACTTGCAGTTACATCGACTGACCACTGAATAGACCTCAATGGAGTAGGGCAGCAGAGAGCACTCTAGAGGCTGATATGCAGTTCCACTGTAAAAAACATTGAATTAAAGAGAAAATGACTTTTTAGTAGCTGTCCACTGTAGTGACCGCTATGCACAAGAGTAACTTTGCTTCCTGATTAATTCCAAGGGCAAAGCTTAGTCAGGCTTTCTATGTAGAAGAAGGGGAAGTAAAAAAAAATGCAATCACCTTTTAAACTCAGTGCTAAAAAGCAGACTTTGTTTAACCTTCACCAGATGAATATTCTTTTTGCATTTAACACAACAAACTTCTTAAACCCGTTTCCGATCGATCATGATCCACTTCTTTGTGTCCTCTCAATCCAGTGTTTATCTGATGTTTCTTTGGTTATTAATAGAAAGAAAGGTACTAAAGGTGATAAAAAAGTAGAATATTAAATGAAAATAAATGTACATCCAAAATCGCATCATTTTGTACATACAGTATTATTAATTATATTTTCATTATATATTCTTATATTACCTTATTTTGAAATATGTGCAAAACACTAATTCAATTTAATAAAAATGATTTTTATATATAATAGAAATTAATAATATTTTGGGGATTAAGTACAGACCATATTAAGTGGTTTAATTCAAATATGTCTATATATGAAATTACTGGGAAACTTTCAAACACAATTAGTATGATTTTTAGCAGCAACAAAATATTTTCACACAAACCCAACTCCACAGTTTCCACAGTTACACAAAAAGCACATTATTAATCAAATCTCAGTGAATCAATAAATGTAGGTCATCATCTAGGGTTTTCATTATATAAATCATTAAAAAACATTAATAATGAACAAACTGTTTCTTTAATTACACTCACCGAATAACACTACAACTTACTTCCACTTCTAATTTATAGTCAATTTTATTTCCCTCACCATGATTTGGTTCAAATTATTTAATCTCTCTAAAATAAGTAAATAAATTCATCTTAACTGACACTGTAATAAGAACATGAAGAAGAATTATGTAAGTCTTACAAATACTCTGACATTAAAAGCTGTTAATGTTAATAAATGACCTAATAAAAACCCTAAATAGAGTCTTAATTCTTAAAAAGCTAGACACACAACAACATGTATAAAGGTAACATGCAGTTATTACACATTTAAAAAAAAAAAACAACAACTCCAGAATATGTGAAGTAACAAAAACAAAGACTTTAAACTTAAAATATTATGACAAAAAGAAAAGTTATTAGTTGATTCAACTAAACTCCTGTAACCCAGGTCCCATGTAGTTAATAATAAAGCTAGAGTGGTTAATACGATGAGACTGGGCCTGGGCTCGTTGTAGGAAAATACAACTTTTTTTATGTTACTTCTAGAATGTGTACCTTTAATAATGTTTTCTACTTTAATAATAATGACCACCACAACTGTACTTTAAATGCAAAAATATTCCTTTCACAGGTATTTATTGACAGAAAATGAAATAAGATGCCAAATGTATGCTATTCTAAGAGAAATAAATAAAAGCAAAATTCACAGTATGAATAAAGAGATTTTTTCAAATAGACTTCAGTTTCTTCCTTTTGGTTTCACACTTTCCTTTAACTTAAAATAAAAACCTTTTTGTTAGAACGGCTACTTTACAAAATAAAATACCTTAAGTACCTTTTTAAATACTTTTGTTACAAGCAAAACCCTTTACTTTTCAAAAGAAAACCTTTTGTTTTTATACTTGAAAATATATAATATTAATCCCTTTTTTAGACTCTTTAAGTTACCTTCAAACAGTACTCTTTAATTCCCAACAACACAAAACTCAAAATTGTACCTGTGGGCCCACACACATTCATATGAAACACACTTTAAATGAGATTGTAACCCGTTGCAGGCCTGTTTATTGAAGCTTGTGTGCGGTGGGGCCTAAAACTGTAATGGCCGCTTCACTCAAAGCTGAGCACAAAATAAAAAGCACGTGCATGTGTAGTACTCACGAATCCAAGGTTAGTTAGTAGGGGTAGAAGGGGTATGGGTGATGAAAGTCTCACGATGATAATGGCAATGGCGGTGGCAATGATGATCCAAACACACTTTCGCGGGCAATGGCGCAGCACACAGCAGCAGCAGGACTCGGCACGACACAGCCGGACGCAGAACCGGGCAGAAGAACACACACAGCAGGGCCATCGGCTGGAAAACCCGTCTCTCTCTCCAACGTCCTCCTCCTCTGGTAGGTCACACAGAAGTTTATCCGGACCACGAGTAGTCGACCTCCACGATAAAACTTAATGCTTCCCACACAACACGATGCCTCCTCTCTTTAGCTCTCTGGTCGATAGCTTCTGGTTCTTTCCTCATACGTGCTCACTACTTCCCACACTAACCTGCGGCACTAGTCCCGCTTCTTACACGTGACTTTACTCTAATTGGCTTGTGAGTTTTAACCGCCAAAGGTAAAACAGGAATGAAATGATTGACAGGTAACAGGTTAGGTTACACATATAAACACGGCTTCTTCCTCTCTCTTTTTATCTCGAATCAGTTATTTTACAGATTTAATGAACTTAAAGACCTCTATATGAATTTATCTTTTAACTGTAGACAGTCTTATTTATTAAACGGTACATATTATATTTATGCTTCTAACCAGCACACATTTTAACAGTTTTTAACTATTACGAACTCTATTTATTTATGAACTTTTTTAATAAAGCATATTATTATACTGTTAATTACTTTTTATGCTCTGTAACTTATATGATTTTTGTACAGGGCTACACCCTCCCTCTTCTGAATGTGTAGATGTCCTCATCACACCTTTTGTCTCTCTTCAACTTGGAAGGGTGATCCCTTTTCTCCTCCTCCAGGTACCTTTTCGATGTTTTGGACTTTTTCCTTGATTTTTTGTCCTTGTCTGTGTTCAACTTGAGTTGGATGACCATGCCATGGTGCATGATGGTAACTGGTTCACAAGATGGATGACCAGGTTTCTCATAAGTGAATCTCATGGATGGCTTTGGTTTTCTCAACGATTTCCGGACTGTAGAAGACCTTTCACTTTCACTTCTTGCGCTTTTAGCAGCTTTGTCATGTCTGGTTCTGTTTGACGGAGGTGAGCTTGCTCCCTCTTCTGAATCTTGCAAATCTTCTTCCACAGATTCAGTATTTGTCTCTTGGACATCAGCGTCTGACAGGGGAGGTACAGCACCTTCAGGCGGTTCCTCATACTCTGTTTCTGTAAGTTGTTGATTCTCTGTAGCTTCACAGATTTCCTCTTCAGATTTTTCATCCTCTTCAGAGCTTTCACTTTCCTCCGAGCCCTGACTCTCTTCATTCTCCACAGATCTTTGATTTACCATGTCCAATTGTCTCCTGACTTCATCCACATCAAAATCTGGAGGATTGTGGACAGTTTCAAACTCTGAGTCTGATGACTCCATGTCACTTTCTTCAGACTTGGTTGGTTGACGTTTCCGGGTAAGTTGAGCTCGTGTTACAGGTCTCCGAACAGAGTTTGTGTCGTCGGATGGGTTTGACATCCTGACCATGTAACCGATAGGCAACAGGTGGTCTCGATGGAGAGTTTTCACAACACCTGTACCATGCTCTGGTTTGACCTTGTAAACTGGCAGATTAGGCAACTTTTCCACAACAACATATGGTGTCGATTTCCATCGATCTTGGAGCTTATGCTTGCCTTTGAGACCCACATTTTGAATGAGAATTCTGTCTCCTTTCTCCAAAGGTAAGTCTCTCACACGGTGATCATAGCGTGCTTTGTTTTTCAGATGACTCTTTGTAGCAGCGTCAGATGCCAACTGGTAAGCTTTTTGCAACTCTTTCCTCATCCTGGCGACGTACTGTTGGTAGGAGGTTTCACTTTCACCATTGGGCGAGATTCCAAAACAGATGTCAATGGGTAACCTTGCGTCTCTTCCGAACATGAGTTGATACGGTGAGTATCCCGTAGAATCGTTTTTTGTGCAATTGTATGCATGTACCAGGTAGGTGATATGTTGACTCCAACATTGTTTCTTTACAGTGTCCAGGGTACCAAGCATTCCTAAGAGTGTTCGATTGAACCTTTCTGGTTGTGCGTCCCCTTGAGGGTGGTAGGGGGATGTTCTTGACTTCCGGACCCCAAGCATGGACAAAAGTTCTTTGATCAGGCGACTTTCGAAATCTCGGCCTTGATCCGAGTGTATCCGTGCAGGTAGGCCGTAGTGCACAAAATACTTCTCCCACAACACTCTTGCAACGGTGATAGCCTTTTGGTCTTTTGTAGAAAATGCTTGTGCGTAACGTGTATAATGGTCTGTCACTACTAACACATTAGTAACACCTTTAGCGTCAGGCTCTATTTGCAAAAAGTCAATACACACTAAATCTAAAGGGCCATTACTTGTTATTTGGTTCAAAGGCGAGGCATGCTGAGGGAGTGTCTTCCTGGAGATACATCTACCACAGGTTCGAATGTACTGCTCGACCTCAGCTGTCATCCGCGGCCAATAAAATCTGTCTTTAATCAGTTCGGTGGTGCGTTCCATTCCCATGTGTCCGCACTCATCGTGTAGAGATCTCAGCACCATTGGGCGGTATCTTGCTGGTAAGACCAGTTGTTTGATCTGTTTTCCACACATTTTTTCTTTTACTCTGTAGAGTAATCCATCCTTTAACTCCAACTTGCGACTTTCACGTAGGAGCAACACAGTCTCAGGTGAGTCATTTTTTGAACGAGTCAGTCCTTTATTTTTCTCCAGTGCTTTCTTTAATGGTCCAATTGTTGGGTCCAGGTCTTGTGATGTCTGGATATCTTTTGGACTTAGCTGGTCCAGCACGTTCATGCTGAGGTTCACTGGAAACACGTAGGCTTCAGGTACAGCTGCAGCAGGAGCTCCCAGCTGATCCACCAATCTGTCGGGCTCATCAGCCTCGTCACTGATGCAAGCTCTTTTGCAGAGGGCTTTGATGCCAGCAGGTGGGACACTAGTCCACTCTTTAGCCTCCTCTGGAGTGTATTGTCGAGACAACAAGTCAGCATCGATGTTGTGCCTCCCAGGACGATATTGGATGGTGAAATCGTAGGTGGCAAGAGCAGCGAGCCAACGATGTCCGACAGCGCTGAGTTTGGCAGAGGTCAACACATATGTTAATGGGTTGTTGTCAGTTCTTACAGTAAACTTAGCTCCATACAAGTAATCGTGAAACTTGTCCACGACAGCCCATTTTAATGCCAGAAATTCCAATTGATGGACTGGATAGTTGTGTTCTGAGTCTTTAAGCTTCCGACTGGCGAAGGCTACTGGTCTGAGGCCCTCAGGATATTCCTGGTTCAGGACAGCGCCTAGGCCATTCATACTGGCGTCTACGTGTAAGATGTACGTCTTCGTGGGGTCAGCGAATGCCAACACTGGGGCATTGGTCAAACAGTCACGGATACGCTCAAAAGCGTCCTGGCAGGCCTGAGTCCACCGTTCTCCGAAGGGCTCTGATGGCTTGAAATAGACTTTGCTTGGGTCGACACTCTTTTTGAACTTGGGGTCTTTCCAAGTGGGGGCGTAACCCTTGGTGAGCTCGGAGAGAGGACGGACAATGGCAGAGTAATTTGCAATAAATCTTCTATAATAACTGCAGAATCCGAGGAAGGACCTAAGCGGTTTCAGGTGAGTGGGCTCTTTCCAATGCTTGACTACTTCCACTTTGTCTGGATCAGTAGCTATTCCATTAGCGGAAACAATGTGACCCACATACTTAACCTCGGGCTGGCAGAATTGACATTTGTCCAGAGAAACCTTCAATCCGACCTCCTCCAGTCGATCCAGTACTTTGAAGAGACGTTGCTCGTGCTCTTCAAGTGTCTTGCCGAAAATGATGATATCATCCAAGTACACGAGAGCTTCCAGGAGATGCATATCGCCAACAGCCTTTTCCATTAAGCGCTGAAACGTTGCCGGCGCTCCTGTGATTCCTTGTGGCATGCGCTCAAATTGATAGAAACCGAGAGGGCAAATGAACGCCGTCTTCTCTTTGTCCTCCGGAGCCATCTCTATCTGGTAGTAGCCACTGCGCAGATCTAGGACTGAGAACCATTGGCTGCCTGATAGAGAATCCAAGGCGTCGTCGATGCGTGGCATTGTGTACTGGTCTGGTGTGGTGCGGGTGTTAAGAGTTCTGTAGTCGATACAGATTCTGATACTCCCGTTCTTTTTTCGGACTACGACGATCGGTGAGGCGTAGGGGCTACGGGACTCGGTGATAATGCCAGCGGCCAGTAGTTGTTGTATGTGCCGTCGCACATCGTCAATATCTGCAGGGGCTAGTCTCCTTGACCTTTCCCTGAAGGGTCTGTTGTCATGCAGGCGTATGTGGTGTTCAACACCCTTGGCGCGACCAACATCCCACTCCTGCAGTGAGAAAACATTCCGCCTCTCAGCCAACTTCTGCTGAAGCCGACTCTTCCACTCTTCGGGGATGGGGGAGTCTCCGAAATTGAAGAGACTTGGGTCTAAGGTTTCAGCTGTGAGGTCGGAAGGCTGGACTGGGGTAACTGTGTCCACAGCATACATTTCAGCAACAACGGTCCCAACTGGGATGGAAGTTGTCTTTTTGGACTCATTCTGAATGAGAACAGTAAAACTGTTGTTGTCTATGTCGGCGTCTGAGAGCACACCAGGTTGTACCAGCAGACCAGCGGGGAGTAACTGGGCAGTGGGTGCATCAATCAGTACAAGGTCTTTGGACGGGGCACTCTGTCTTTCCACTTTGCACGTTGCATAGTACTTTGCACCTGGAGCAATGGAGAGTGAACCGGGTCCTTTCCACTTTATCTGTCCCAAAATTTCATCCTTCGTTACCTGCTCTTGTGCTTTAACAGGGGCGTAAACAGACTGAATTCTCATTGAGTGCACAGTGTTCTCTTCACTTTTTGTCTTCACCAATTCCCATAGGCGGCGGAACAGAGATGTGTTGGTTCCAACCAGCACGGGGGTTTGTTGTTGGTTTCTTGGCTCAGGACAAATTAAGGCGAGCACTTCTACTCGTCCCGACACACCAGTGATCTCCTCGGCAAACTCCATCTCAACCACAACGTATCCTTTGTAAGGATACTCGGCGTCAGCGAGGCCCCAGAGTCCAAGGCCAGAGAGGGGTTTTATCAGGACATCAGGTAAGTGTTTGTTGTACCAGCTTTCGAAGATGATAGTCACATTAGACCCACTGTCGATGAGAGCATCGCAGACCACATCATTAACTTTGATGGTGTGAATAAATGATGGACCTACAAGACCTTCAGGTAAGTCAGCGTTGTTCTCTGGGACTTCAACCTTATTGGTTCTAGCTACACACTGCTCTTCAGCTGTAGGTTTTGGGCTCTCTTTGCTGGGGGGAGGGGAAACTCGCACCAAGCGTATGAGCTTTCTGATGACTTTTTGAAGATTCTCAGGGGCAGTACATCTGGGGGCTATGTGGCCATTTTCCCCACACCGATAACAGAAAAACTCATCATTGTCTTGTCGGGGAGAGGAGGCTCTGGACTGAGCGGGCTTATGACCTGGAGCTGCTTTGTATCGGTGGGGCTGGGGTGTGTGTTCTCGTGGGGGGTCTGATATGTATTTTACTGTCATTACACTCATTTTACTTTCCAAGGCTTTCACTTGTTTCCTTAGTGATTGTAGTTCAGTTTGTGACTCATTTCTCTGTTTTTGTTTCTCTTTAGGACCTTTAACGGGCTCATCAGATGGTGACTGAGGTTGTAGGTTGCTTCTCTGCTCTAACTGCGCTCTCAATTCTTGAATCTGAGCTTGCAGTTCACTCCTAGAGACTGATTCAGGTTCTTTCTCTTTTTCAGCTTGAACGGTGCGTACACGCTGAGGACGCAGGTGTGACACTTGGTTTTGTCTAGCTGACTGGCGACCTTCCTCTTCCATTACTTCTCTTAACAGGTTTAAGAATGTAGGGGGATTACTACTTCGCTCCCTAATTTTCAATTGAAGCAACATGAGTTCAGAGGTGGACCCTCTAAGAAGCTGCTCTAAACGAGCGCTGTTGGCAGCGCTAACAGGTAAACCACCTCCCTGTACTACTTTGACAAGGGATCTCTCTACTCTTCGTAGGAACTCAGACAGACGCTCACCAGGCTGTTGGTGGAGGGCTCTAAACGACAGATATAGTTCTTCTGGGGACTCTACTGTACCAAAAATGCTCTCTATAGCCTGTATGTACTCACGTGGGCTAGCATCAGGTTGAGTCAGGCGGACAGCTTGAATGATTTCAAAGGCGGGCCCTTTGAGACTTTCCAGTATCCGACGTCGTTTCTCTTTGTCTGAACACTCACCTTCCTCTACTAAGAGTGTTGCTTGCTCCAACCAGTTGTCTAAGGTCTCTTCTCCAGCGGGGGTGGGACTGATCCCGGAGAATGTCCGCAGACGTCTGTATGGTTGACTGTCAGGTTGCTTGTTTGTTCTGCTCATAACATCACCGACTGCACGGATGATGTCTTCAGGGTTGCTGTTACTCTCTTTGGTCTCAGTAGGAGGGGGACATAGACCTTGGATGTCCTCTAAGGTTCTCCCTTCACTCTGCAAAAAGGTAAGCAACTTCTCTGCAAAGTTATCAGACTGAGGCTCTGTGTAGTAGACAGTTTTCCAACCACTTCCTTCACTTACAGGCATTATCTCAGGTGGGATTTTAGAGGGGTCGATCTCTTCACGACACTCACATAACACCATCAGCGATTGTTGTTGAGGGTGAAACATTTTGCCTCTAACTGTTACTTTTCCCAAGGCTTTGATGGTCTCTGCTGTGTCTTCAATGTCTCCTCTCGAAACACTTTCAGGCACTCCATATAACAGGAGGGCGTGCTTTAAGTCTACTGATTCTCCTATGCACCAGTTAATTAGCTCACGTTGTGATGGGCTGCTTGTTTGGACTGCCATTGTTGTACTTTACTTTAATTTCTTTTAGTTACTGTTAGCACGTTACTTTTACACTAATGCACTAAAGTTGTGGGGTCAAGTTACTTTTACTTGTCCAATTTATTTTACTTTAACAAATCTCAGTTTATGTTAAATAATCCCAGCAGTGCCTCCATTTTATGTAACCCAGGTCCCATGTAGTTAATAATAAAGCTAGAGTGGTTAATACGATGAGACTGGGCCTGGGCTCGTTGTAGGAAAATACAACTTTTTTATGTTACTTCTAGAATGTGTACCTTTAATAATGTTTTCTACTTTAATAATAATGACCACCACAACTGTACTTTAAATGCAAAAATATTCCTTTCACAGGTATTTATTGACAGAAAATGAAATAAGATGCCAAATGTATGCTATTCTAAGAGAAATAAATAAAAGCAAAATTCACAGTATGAATAAAGAGATTTTTTCAAATAGACTTCAGTTTCTTCCTTTTGGTTTCACACTTTCCTTTAACTTAAAATAAAAACCTTTTTGTTAGAACGGCTACTTTACAAAATAAAATACCTTAAGTACCTTTTTAAATACTTTTGTTACAAGCAAAACCCTTTACTTTTCAAAAGAAAACCTTTTGTTTTTATACTTGAAAATATATAATATTAATCCCTTTTTTAGACTCTTTAAGTTACCTTCAAACAGTACTCTTTAATTCCCAACAACACAAAACTCAAAATTGTACCTGTGGGCCCACACACATTCATATGAAACACACTTTAAATGAGATTGTAACCCGTTGCAGGCCTGTTTATTGAAGCTTGTGTGCGGTGGGGCCTAAAACTGTAATGGCCGCTTCACTCAAAGCTGAGCACAAAATAAAAAGCACGTGCATGTGTAGTACTCACGAATCCAAGGTTAGTTAGTAGGGGTAGAAGGGGTATGGGTGATGAAAGTCTCACGATGATAATGGCAATGGCGGTGGCAATGATGATCCAAACACACTTTCGCGGGCAATGGCGCAGCACACAGCAGCAGCAGGACTCGGCACGACACAGCCGGACGCAGAACCGGGCAGAAGAACACACACAGCAGGGCCATCGGCTGGAAAACCCGTCTCTCTCTCCAACGTCCTCCTCCTCTGGTAGGTCACACAGAAGTTTATCCGGACCACGAGTAGTCGACCTCCACGATAAAACTTAATGCTTCCCACACAACACGATGCCTCCTCTCTTTAGCTCTCTGGTCGATAGCTTCTGGTTCTTTCCTCATACGTGCTCACTACTTCCCACACTAACCTGCGGCACTAGTCCCGCTTCTTTCACGTGACTTTACTCTAATTGGCTTGCGAGTTTTAACCGCCAAAGGTAAAACAGAAATGAAATGATTGACAGGTAACACGTTAGGTTACACATATAAACACGGCTTCTTCCTCTCTCTTTTTATCTCGAATCAGTTATTTTACAGATTTAATGAACTTAAAGACCTCTATATGAATTTATCTTTTAACTGTAGACAGTCTTATTTATTAAACGGTACATATTATATTTATGCTTCTAACCAGCACACATTTTAACAGTTTTTAACTATTACGAACTCTATTTATTTATGAACTTTTTTAATAAAGCATATTATTATACTGTTAATTACTTTTTATGCTCTGTAACTTATATGATTTTTGTACAGGGCTACACTCCCATATGATGTTTTACAGTGTATAACAGCTAAAACATAACTTTAATGTTATCACAGATTAGAAAGATGTCTTTCATCTCATTATTTCAGTTTTACAGGACACAACTAACCGTACAAGCTAAACCCTTTCACCAAACATTAAAGTGCTCAGAGTCTCCAGTGAGCATCTCTTTATACATCAGCTCATCATCTAATGTGGCTCTACTGTTACAGAGACCTGCAGAGGTACGATCTTTATCGGGACGTCACCCCAGGTGCTGATGTACGGAAACATTCTGTCAGTGAAGGTGTGTGTGAAGGTGTGTATGTGTTCATCTGTGTCAGAATCAGACAACGTCAGTCGTCCTCCGTCCTGGTCCAGCTTCACTTTGATCTTCTTTGGGTTCTTCGCCACCGTGACGTCTGATCCTTCATCAGACGGCGAAAGGGATTTGTATTCACCGTTGCTGAACATCAGCCTCCACAGACCGGGCCATATGACTCCTTTCCTTGGATTCCACTCTGTAACCACGCCCAGGACGAAGGCCTTGTTGTCTCCAACCTCCACCTCCCAGCTGTGACAGCCTGAGTCAAAACCCTCAGAGCCCACGACTCCAAAGAAGTGATCCACCCTCTCTGGGTTGTCAGGAAGCTGCTGCTTCATCTCTACCTTCCTCAGACTGGTCAGATCATCAGACAGGACGACTTGTGGATGAGCAGTGTTTGGATCCAGAATGACAGGACTGTAAGACACCATCTCCTTCATCTTGGTCCAGATGTTGAAGCTCAGGTTGCCCAGATGTTTGGCCACGTCTATCAGAGCTCCTGAGGGCTGCTCTGGATCTTCAGGCAGAGGTTGCTGCTGGACTCTTTCCTCTGCAGCCTTGTAGTTCTGCAGGAACCAGACGTCTCCAGCTCTCAGCTCCTTCTCTGTGGCTTTGATTGTGATGGAAAGAGCAGTAATCTCTCTGCTCAGAGCCTCAATCTTCTCCTTCATCATCTGACTCTTCTGCTCCTCCTCCTCCTTCAGTGCAGCCATCCTGGCCTCCTCTTCCTCATCTAGAAACTGGTGAAGCTTCCTGAACTCCTCCCTGATCTTCCACATGGTGCTTTCTGCCTGATCTTTAATGTGCTCTGCTGTTTCATCACAGTCTCCCTTCACTTGATGAATGAGCCTCAGTTTAGTTTTTAAAGGTTTTAATGAATCCTCAAGTTCTTTCTTACGTTCCTCAGCTGCTTCTTCAGTAGCTTTGACTCTGTGGTTGCTGTGGGTTTCTGAATCTCTGCAGACGCTGCACACCAGCTGCTGGTCGTCCAGACAGAAGAAGCTGAGTTTCTCAGAGTGCACACTGCAGACTGGAACAGACTCTGAGGCTTTCTCACTTAAAAAAGACCTGATATGGACTCTTCAGCACAAAGGTAGGAGAAAGGATTTCCATTGAGGATGTTCTCTTACAGATTGGACATTGACGCGTTTCTCTTTTCACCCAGTCTTTCATCAGACACTCTTTACAGAAGCTGTGGTTGCACGACAGAATGACTGGATCTTTGAAAATGTTTCCACATAGAGTACAGTAGAGATCTTTATCTAATCTAGTCGCCATGTTTTTGTCCTCTCTAGACTCCGACACTTTCACTTCAGTTTTTTCTTCTTAAGCTCTTACGTTTATCAACAGCAGCTACAGTACTTTACCACCAGCAGCATTCCCACCAGTATTCCCTGCGGATACGTTTGAGTGCTTCTACGAAGGAAAGTCCAACAATTTGGTCTGAAAGTTGAGACTGTCGTCTTCGTCTTGCCGAGTCTCTGTCATGTCACTAGAGTAGTAATTTTGCTTCTTCATACATCCCAGGGGCGGAGCTTAGTCAGGATTACCGTAGAAGAAGGGTACGTAAAAAAAAATCATCCATAAATAAATGAACTTGTTAAACCTGTTCCCTGGATCATTCATGTTCCACTCCCCTGTGTCCTTTCAATCCAATGTTTAGCTGATGCTTCTTCAGTTATTAATAAAACAAAATACACATTTTATAAGAGGATTACATGATTATTTGATGAATGAATTTAAGATAACTTTCTCAAACTTGGCGAAAAGAGAAAGAGAGATATAATTTAAATACAATTTTGAGTATTATTTGAGTATTTTTATTTTAGAATACTGCATTCATGTCAGTTTTTGTTACAATACATAACATTCACCATTTTCAGTTAACAACAAAAAAACAACAAATAAATAATCCAAGAGTCGTTAAATAAGTAAAAACTGCAATACCTTTGCAATACTGTTCTTTTACTTTAATGAGTTTGACTTTGTTATATATATATATACATAAGTAAATATATATTTGTATTACTTTTATTCTATTGTATTTGCTCTGTTAACTAGCAACTGTCACTTTATGGGACCAACAGTATAATGACGATTGTGATGATGACCTCCATGTTAAAATGCTCCATTGAAGTAAAACTTAAACTCCTTATCTTGTGAATGAACATGTAAATATACTTAATATGCAGAGAAAATATATAATATTAACGTTCAGACTGCGACTTATTTGAAAAACTGCATTTGATAATTTACTTCACCTTTATTTTTTTTCATATCATAGAAAGCGGTATGAAATTAAATTAAAATAAAGTAATTAAAAAGACGTAGCTGAGTACAGTACTTGAGTAACTTGTTCAGTTTAACATATTTCATACAGATTTATTGTCATGCAGGTAATATCGGACTAGTTTTTCATACTGACCCGAAAATTTGTTATTTTTATTCCAAACACGTGGCTTTCATAGGGTTTATATGTATGCCGAATAAACCATAAGACGCTATCATATACATTAGTTGACTATACTTATCACTGTTACCTGCTGCTGTCGTAAAAGTCTTTATTTTCTCTATAAATATGACTTTTCTACACGAGGCTTCGTGTGAATGTCAGTTACTGAGAAGGTGGACGTGTTTGAACTCTGCACCTTATTCCGTTGTTTTGTTGTTTCACTGTCAGCGGCTCCTCTTCGGTCTGAGAGTAAAAACGAGTCCCGGACAGAAGAGTTGTTCTCCTGCTGAGCTGAAACACACCTGTAACACCTCTGCAGAGGAAACTACGAGCCATGTTGTGCTTTGTTTATCCTCAGTGCTTCTCTATCCGGACTATCACTTCCGGGTACGGTGACGTCTATGAGACGTGGCGTAACGGAAGGTAAACGTAAGAGACGTAAGAAAAATACAATAAAATGAATTTTTAACTTGGCGTATGCGCAAAATACTCACTAAATGTAATAAAAAATAAATAGAATGAAATGAAATTCAAAATAGTCAGAATTAAAACGTTAGAATAAAATAAATGTACAATATCTAAAACATGTACAACTTTCCTGTTATATCTCAGTAACTTTATAATTTTTACAGCAGAACATTTAGCAGCTAACTCACATTCAACGGTAACAGTACAAGCTAAAGCCTTTCACCTAAAAATATTAAAGTGCTTAGAGTCTCCAGTGAGCATCTCTTTATACATCAGCTCATCATCTAATGTGGCTCTACTGTTACAGAGACCTGCAGAGGTACGATCTTTATCGGGACGTCACCCCAGGTGTTGATAAATGGAAAGAGTTTGTCGGTGAAGGTGTGTGTGAAGGTGTGTATGTGTTCATCTGTATCAGAATCAGAGAACGTCAGTCGTCCTCCGTCCTGGTCCAGCTTCACTCTGATCTTCTTTGGGTTCTTCACCATGGTTACGTCAGATCCTTCATCAGATGGTGAAACTGTTTTGTATTCACCTTTTTCGAACCTCAGCCTCCACATTTTGTCCAATATGACTCCTTTCCTCGGATGTGACTCTGCTATCACACCCAGGCTAAAGCTCTTGTTGTCTCCAACCTCCACCTCCCAGCTGTGACAGCCTGAGTCAAAACCCTCAGAGCCCAAAACTAAGAAGAAGCGGTCCATCCTCTCTGGGTTGTCAGGAAGCTGCTGCTTCATCTCTACCTTCCACAGACTGGTCAGATTGTCAGACAGGATGAGTTGTGGATGAGCAGTGTTTGGATCCAGAATCACAGGACTGTAAGACACCATCTCCTTCATCTTGGTCCAGATGTTGAAGCTCAGGTTGCCCAGATGTTTGGCCACGTCTATCAGTGCTCCTGAGGGCCGCTCTGGATCTTCAGGCAGAGGTTGCTGCTGGACTCTTTCCTCTGCAGCCTTGTAGTTCTGCAGGAATGAGGCGTCTCCAGCTCTCAGCTCCTTCTCTGTGGCTTTGATTGTGCTGGAAAGAGCAGTAATCTCTCTGCTCAGAGCCTCAATCTTCTCCTTCATCATCTGACTCTTCAGCTCCTCCTCCTCCTTCAGTGCAGCCATCCTGGCCTCCTCTTCCTCATCTAGAAACTGACGAAGCTTCCTGAACTCCTCCCTGATCTTCCACATGGTGCTTTCTGCCTGATCTTTAATGTGCTCTGCTGTTTGATCACAGTCTCCCTTCACTTGATGAATGAGCCTCAGTTTAGTTTTTAAAGGTTTTAATGAATCCTCAAGTTCTTTCTTACGTTCCTCAGCTGCTTCTTCAGTAGCTTTGACTCTGTGGTTGCTGTGGGTTTCTGAATCTCTGCAGATGCTGCACACCAGCTGCTGGTCGTCCAGACAGAAGAAGCTGAGTTTCTCAGAGTGCACACTGCAGACTGGAACAGATTCTGACGCTTCCTCCTTTAAAAAGGCCTCACATCGTCTCTTCAGCTCAAAGTGACAAGGAGGTAGTTCTATTGAGGATCTTCTCTTACAGGTTGGACACTCACGTGTTTCTCTTTCTGTCCAGTGTTTCTTCAGACATTCATTACAGAAGCTGTGGTTGCACGACAGAATGACTGGATCTTTAAAAATGTTTTCACAGAGAGTACAGCACAGGTCTTTCTCTTGTTTCGTAGCCATGTTCCTATTTGAACTCAGATATTTTCACTTTAGTTTTATCTTCTTAATCTCTTATTTCTATCATCAACAGCAGTTACAGTACTTTACCAGCAGCAGCATTCCCACCAGTATTCCCTGCGGTAACGTTGGAGTCCTTCCTCAAAGAAAAGGTATATGGAGGAAGAAGGGTGTGACAAACTCTAAGGGTGATCACATACTGATTATTCTTTATGTATGTATGTGTGTATGTGTATATGTAAGTATGTGTGTATGTATATATGTATATATATGTATGTATATGTTAAATATACGATACATTAAATCGTAAGTAGTAAACTCTTGGGAGAAGGGGTAGGATTAAATAAGCTGATGCTTCTTCCTACTCCTTTTCGAACATGTTAAGTTATTATTGTTTCCATTGTTTTTTTTTGTTTTTTTTCCTGCTTTGCATTACGCTTGCATGTTCGAAATAAAGCATTCATTCATTCATTCATTCATTCATTCATTCATTCATTCATTCAAAAGTCAGAGAATTTGGTCTGAAGGTTGAGACTGTCCTCTCCCACATGCCAAGTGTCTGCTTTCACTGGACCACTTTTTCTTCCTGACTCAGTACGGGGGTGGAGCTGAGGTCCACTGCTCTTATTACACACTTCATAAAAGGCTTCATGGCACCACGCAGCTGTGCCTGACCATCATCGATGATTTGAAACGTTTAGGTTGCACACATCTTTGTAAAGAATTTGTGAAATTGTTATATAAAAAATGATCATTTCTGTTTTTTCATAAAAATCACAAAATCAACGTAAGAGAGCTGGTTACAGAAAATACAAAACAACAATATATAATTTTAACTGTTTTCCCACACAGTCTAATCTCACGGCATGACATAGCCTAACAATAGCTCATTTTTAGCTAACCCTAACTAACATTAGCTAACAACTATTCAAATAAAAGGTTATCAAAGTTCCAATCTAAATTAAGACACAGATAATATCTTATTATATTTTAACAAAAATACTGACCTTGAACCTCTTCGGAGGGTGGCTAATAGATAAATCACTGTCACTTACTGTTTGTTTTTTAACGGAACTTTTTTGCTGTAGTGGAACCCTTTAAAAAAAAGTCCTTCAAATTAAAAACTGGAAATAAGACATTGTAAACTGAAAATCAGCATGAAAACATATAATAAAGATAACAAAATAAACATGTAACGGCTATCCCCTTTTTATGGCTAAAACGTAAACTGGGTTAGTTACATTGTGGTTTGTTTATCCTCAGCTCTTCACCTTCCCAACTGTCACTTCCGGGTACGGTGACGTCTACGACACGTAGCGTAACGTAAGGTAAACGCAAGAGACGTAAGAAAAATACAACAAAAAAACTTTAACTTGAAATATGAGCACAATACGTTGTATTAAAGGTAATAAAAATAAGTAGAATAAAATTAGATTCAAAATAATATGAATTAAAAAGTTTGAATAAAATAAATGTACAACATCTAAAATCACATCAACTTTCCTGTTTTATCTCAGTAACTTTATCATTTTTACAGCAGAACATTTAGCAGCTAACTCATATTCAACAGTAACCGTACAAGCTAAAGCCTTTCACCTTAAAACATTAAAGTGCTCAGAGTCTCCAGTGAGCATCTCTTTATACATCAGCTCATCATCTAATGTGGCTCTACTGTTACAGAGACCTGCAGAGGTACGATCTTTATCGGGACGTCACCCCAGGTGCCAATGTATGGAAACAGTCTGTCAGTGAAGGTGTGTATGTGTTCATCTGTGTCAGAATCAGAGAACGTCAGTCGTCCTCCGTCTTGAGAGTCTCCAGCTCTCAGCTCCTTCTCTGCGGCTTTGATTGTGGTGGAAAGAGCAGTAATCTCTCTGCTCAGAGACTCAATCTTCTCCTTCATCATCTGACTCTTCTGCTCCTCCTCCTCCTTCAGTGCAGCCATCCTGGCCTCCTCTTCCTCATCTAGAAACTGCCAATTGTGATGATGACCTCCATGTAAAAATGCTCCACTGAAGTAAAACTTTTAACTCTGTATCTTGCGTATGAACATGTAAAAATACTTAATATGCAGAGAAAAATATATATTATTAACGTTCAGACTGGGACTTATTTGAAAAACTGCATTTGATAATTTACTTCACCTTTATTTTTTTTCATGTCATAGAAAGCGGTATGAAATTAAATTAAAATAAAGTTATTAAAAAGACATAGCTGAGTACAGTACTTGAGTAACTTGTTCAGTTTAACATATTTCATACAGATTTATTGTCATGCAGGTAATATGCGACTAGTTTTTCATACTGACCCGAAAATTTGTTATTTTTATTCCAAACACGTGGCTTTCACAGGGTTAGTATGTATGCCGAATAAACCATAAGACGCTATCATATACATTAGTTGACTATACTTATCACTGTTACCTGCTGCTGTCGTAAAAGTCTTTATTTTCTCTATAAATATGACTTTTCTACACGAGGCTTCGTGTGAATGTCAGTTACTGAGAAAGTGGACGTGTTTGAACTCTGCACCTTATTCCGTTGTTTTGTTGTTTCACCGTCAGCGGCTCCTCTTCGGTCTGAGAGTAAAAACGAGTCCCGGACAGAAGAGTTGTTCTCCTGCTGAGCTGAAACACACCTGTAACACCTCTGCAGAGGAAACTACGAGCCATGTTGTGCTTTGTTTATCCTCAGTGCTTCTCTATCCGGACTGTCACTTCCGGGTATGGTGACGTCTATGAGACGTGGCGTAACGGAAGGTAAACGTAAGAGACGTAAGAAAAATACAATAAAATAAATTTTTAACTTGGCGTATGCGCAAAATACTCACTAAATGTAATAAAAAATAAATAGAATGAAATGAAATTCAAAATAGTCAGAATTAAAACGTTAGAATAAAATAAATGTACAATATCTAAAACATGTACAACTTTCCTGTTATATCTCAGTAACTTTATAATTTTTACAGCAGAACATTTAGCAGCTAACTCACATTCAACAGTAACAGTACAAGCTAAAGCATTTCACCTAAAAATATTAAAGTGCTCAGAGTCTCCAGTGAGCATCTCTTTATACATCAGCTCATCATCTAATGTGGCTCTACTGTTACAGAGACCTGCAGAGGTACGATCTTTATCGGGGCGTCACCCCAGGTGCCAATGTATGGAAACAGTCTGTCAGTGAAGGTGTGTGTGAAGGTGTGTATGTGTTCGTCTGTGTCAGAATCAGAGAACGTCAGTCGTCCTCCGTCCTGGTCCAGCTTCACTCTGATCTTCTTTGGGTTTTTCGCCACCGTCACGTGAGATCCTGTGTCAGACGGTGAAAGGGTTTTGCATACATCTTTATCAAACATCAGCCTCCAGGGAGAAGCCGATATGACTCCTTTCCTCTGGTCCGACTCTGTCATCACGCCAACATCAAAGGTCTTGTTGTCTCCAACCTCCACCTCCCAGCTGTGACAGCCTGAGTCAAAACCCTCAGAGCCCACAACTCCAAAGAAGTGGTCCATCCTCTCTGGGTTGTCAGGAAGCTGCTGCTTCATCTCTACCTTCCTCAGACTGGTCAGATCATCAGACAGGACGAGTGCTGGATGAGCAGAGTTTGGATCCAGAATGACAGGACTGTAAGACACCATCTCCTTCATCTTGGTCCAGATGTTGAAGCTCAGGTTGCCCAGATGTTTGGCCACATCTATCAGAGCTCCTGAGGGCTGCTCTGGATCTTCAGGCAGAGGTTGCTGCTGGACTCTTTCCTCTGCAGCCTTGTAGTTCTGCAGGAACCAGACGTCTCCAGCTCTCAGCTCCTTCTCTGTGGCTTTGATTGTGCTGGAAAGAGCAGCAATCTCTCTTTTCAGAGCCTCAATCTTCTCCTTCATCATCTGACTCTTCTGCTCCTCCTCTTCCTTTAGTGCAGCCATCCTGGCCTCCTCTTCCTCATCTAGAAACTGACGAAGCTTCCTGAACTCCTCCCTGATCTTCGACACGGTGCTTTCTGCCTGATCTTTAATGTGCTCTGCTGTTTGATCACAGTCTCCCTTCACTTGATGAATGAGCCTCAGTTTAGTTTTTAAAGGTTTTAATGAATCCTTAAGTTCTTTCTTACGTTCCTCAGCTGCTTCTTCAGTAGCTTTGACTCTGTGGTTGCTGTGGGTTTCTGAATCTCTGCAGACGCTGCACACCAGCTGCTGGTCGTCCAGACAGAAGAAGCTGAGTTTCTCAGAGTGCACACTGCAGACTGGAACAGACTCTGAGGCTTCCTCACTTAAAAAGACCTCACATCGTCTCTTTAGCTCAAAGTTCAAAGGTTCTTCCATTGAGAATCTTCTCTTACAGATTGGACACTCACGCGTTTCTCTTTCTGTCCAGTGTTTCTTCAGACATTCTTTACAAAAGCTGTGGTTGCACGACAGAATGACTGGATCTTTAAAAATGTTTTCACAGAGAGTACAGCAGAGATCTTCCTCATGTTTCGTAGCCATGTTTACGTCCTCTCTAAACTCAGAATTTCGTTCTTTCTTCTTAAGCTCTTATTTCTATCATCAACAGCAGCTACAGTACTTTACCACCAGCAGCATTCCCACCAGTATCCCTGCAATAACGTTTGAGTCCTTCTTCAAAGAAAAGTCAGAGAATTTGGTCTGAAAATTGGGTCTGTCCTCTCCCACATGCCGTGACTGTGCTTTCACTGAAGCAGGTTGCTTGCTGAATCACTGCGGAGACGGACCATAGTCACGTGTTCTAATGCTGCATTCATCAAAACTGGGAAATTTCCAATATCGTTCAAGGAAAAGTGCTCTGGAATGATACTTGTGAAGTTGGGGAAACAATTTCGGAAACAAAACAAATATTTATTTAACATACATGTTGTTCATGTTGTTCATTCTCCTGGAACACTCTGAGGTTTCATCTAGTAAACTCCAAGTGGGATAAATCCCACATCCCAGTTTTCTTGAATGCAGCATTATTGCACGCTTCATAAAAGGCTTCTTCTTTTTACGTTTCTAAACTCTAGATCAGATTAACATTTCTCCAGTAACATCTGAACAAGAGATAAAAGAAACAACTTCACAAACACGGAGATTAAATGTTTGCTATTTATATTTTTATATATTTATATATTTATATTTTGCAGCTGGTAGATGAACACGTATCCTGCAAAGAAGATTAAATATTTCAAATGGCGCAATCTCTGGTAAACTCACAGTTTGAAGGTTGTATACTGTAGATGCATATAATTTACTTAGAAGTTTATAGTGGACTCAAAACTTATTTCTTGAAGCAGATCAGACACCGGCACCGATTTTTTTTTATAACAGGTGGATGTTTTTATTCTGAAACGACGCATAAGTGAAAATATACACGTTACAGTACAGTACAGAGGTCGTCACTAGTTCTCAGTATTAGCAGTTAAACTGTGACTTTAAATCAACAAGAAAATATCACAGACGCTGTACATCTCCCCTAAAAACAGTAAAAAAAAGGTGTTGGAAATGAAACCTGGGAGTGAGTGAATCAAATAATTTATTCTAATCATGTAGTGGAACAAGAACGTATTGAAGTTTTTTTGAGGTGTGAAAGAAGGACTTGATGTTGAAGGAGGGAACACAAAATTAGATCTGAAACATTTATTTTCATCATATTTTCGTAGTTTATAGATTTTTTCCTTCAGTCCATGGTCTGCAGTGATGGCTTGTTTAGTTTTAGTTTTCAAATAACCTCTTTAAAAGTTAAAAGCGAACATCGCAGTGTCTTTGAGATTACATTTTATGATTAAATTGACGTAAAAATATTCAGTTTACAACAGAAGAAGAAGAAAATGTTCAAAATTTCTGCAAAAAATGACTTGTTTAGTTGATTGTTTTCACTCCTTCAGTAAGTGCTGCAGCTTCTCATTAATCAAATGAAGTGTTTCAGTAAATAAAGTGCTAAAGAATGTTTGGCAACATGAATGATCAGTCTCTTGGCTTTTATTTGAGTAAACCTGATGGCTTTTTGTGTGTTTATCCCGGAGCCAGCTGTGTTTTTATTTTTTACACTTTGTTGGTCAGTGCAGGGAAATTGATCCGTTAGCTGCAGCAGATCGGCGAAGACCCGTAAACGCGAGTCTGGAGAAGCCGCGGAACAGAAGAAGAAGAAGAAGAAGAAGAAGGAGTCCAGGCAGGGAAAGAGAAACACCCACGCTCCTCCTCCCCAACAGGAGGAGCAGGGCGGCCAGCGGCAGGCAGGCCTCATGTCAGGTGACGGCGTTCAGGTTCTGGCCTCCATCGCCCGTGGTGAAGAACTGGACTTTGGGCGACATGAGCCCCGAGTTGTTCCTGCGCAGGCTGCCGCTGCTCCCTGCACCCTTGCGCATGGAGTTGTTGCGGCGCATGGAGTTCCGCTTCCTCAGCGAGTTCTGGTGCGACAGCTCGCTCTTCTGAAGCGTCTGGATCAGGATGGACGGCTTCTCGTCCAGCTCTCTGGCGCTGCAGAGCGGCGTCGCCACCTTCAAGAACAACAACAAGATCGATGGGTCACTTGGTTCAGTGTCTGGCTTTCTGCTCTGGCTTTCCAAATAATCTTATAATTATATTCTGCATTTTAGACAATGTCTGCTAGCAAAGAAAAGGGCAAAACAATACTTTTCTATTGGGGAAACTTCAAGAGTTTAGCTAGATTTATCATTATTGCATGCAACTTACAGGTTTTCCGTCCAACTGAGAAGCATGTTCCAAGCATGGGAACACATTCCACCAAAAGCAAAGAAAAACTAAAGAAAAAACAACTAATAATAAAAATAAAATGTGGAAAAATTAAGATATCATTTAAATAATTAAAAGTATGAAACTTAAAAAATAGGAACTGAAATGGGGAAATGACGCTTAATATTTTGAAAACTATTTAACATGCTCCTTGTTATCAGTGTAGATGATGAAACTAAAAACTGGATGGTTCCTCACACTGTTTTTCTTTTAATTGTCATTGTTGTTGTGGTGAATAAAAAGGAAGGACAGTGTCCTAAACAAGAACTAGTTCAAATTTCTGGTCACGCAGATAAAAGTGAACTAGTTCAAGTTCATAGTTCACATCTTTTCATTTTGAACTAAGGTTATTATGCGTTCAGTTCACAAAAACAGCGTTCATGCACAATACTGAGGAAGGATATTTACTTTTACCTTGACTGTATTTCCAAATTTGGAGTAGTCCACAGAGTACACGCCCTCCTCCTCCGTCACTATGGGAATGAAGCGGTGACCCCACTGGATCTCCTCTGACACGTAGGAGGTCCGGGCTTGCGTGGTGATCCCCGTCGTTTCCACGACTCCTTCCAAGATGACGATGACCTCCAGGTCACTGCACTGCAGCTCCATGGCCGACAGGTCGTACAGCGGACTGAGGAAACAAAACAGAGTCAGTATTTTCCCAACAATGTGTCAGGAAACACAGTCTAAAACGACTCAAATCCACTACACAAATGTTTTTTCTTTTGTCCTGTAAGTCTGCGTTTTTCCAGCAGATGGAGCTAACGTGCTGTGGCCTTGTAATTCAAATTTCACAGGACTTGTCCCCACAATGTCTTCCCTTAAAAAAAAGCAGCTGAAATATAGGTGATGACTATAAGTTTACGTCCGTTTTAAGGCAAAAACCAAGTCTGAGGCCATGGTGCTCGGTGAGTTCCTGCCCAAAGTGAAAGAGTTTGGTGGTGGTGCTGTACTGGACCATCGTGGTGAAGAGGGATCTGAGCTAATGATCTGATGGTCCAACCCTCACCTATGGTCTCAAACTTTTGGTAGTGACCGAAAGAACGGCACAAACGACTGAACTGAGTTTCCTAGATAGAGGTAGGGTAAGGCCTTGGACATTCAGGGGGCAGAACGGGTTCCTGTTGTGGTGCTTCGAGGGTCTGGTGAGGATGCCTCCCTTTGGGGAACCCCCTTTGGGTGGCCAGTTGGGAGGAGAAACTGGGGTAGACCCAGAATTCACTGGAGGGATATTATATAGCTCGCCTGGTCTGGGAATGCTCGGGATACCGCAGGAGGAACGTCTGGAATTCCCTTCTTAGCCTGTTGCCACCGTAACCTCGGCTAAACGGACAGATCTGATCCGAGGCCTGATCCCATCCTTAAATCCTGAAACAAAATATCACCTACTGGAGACTCCTAAAGGTTTTTCTATTCCTTGCGTTCTCCTAGAAGTATCTCCTGGATCTGACCTGCCGGTTGGGAATCAGTTGGGAATCACTGACTCGTCCCACTAATGGTCACAACAACCCTAATCAGACCCACATCACATTAGGTGTCTTGTGTTGTTAAACCTGTTTTTGTCGATGATGTGGCAGATGATGAGTGGCGCGAGGAGGAAGAGGCTGTTGCTGGCCACGGCGCTCTCCGTCTGCACGTCGATCTGATGGATGGGAATCACCTCCCCCTCCGGAGTGGTGGTCTTCCTCACCACCTGCAAGTCACTCCTAATTAATTAACAGCTCATCTAAATCAGAATCAGAATCGAGAGGCGACTGAGTGATCTGAACACCTGTAGCCTGACGGTCGCTCCTATGATCATGCTCTTCCTGAGGTCGCCGATGCGAATCATGAAGCACAGCCGGTTGTTCCTGACGGCGATCACGGCGTGGCGGCTGAAGATCAGCGTCTCTGCTCGACGGTTCGACTGAGCCGTCTTCATAAAGATGCAGCCTGAGGAGAGGACGACACACAAACAGCAGATTAACAGGATTAAGAAAAAAATAAACAAAATAATGAATGAAAAACTGTTAAGAAAGAAATAATGGAAACCAGTGGCCAACTAGCATATCCTTTCTGAGCCTTTGTAGGTAAAAAATCTTCATACAAGGTGGCAGTAGTCTGGAAACAGGAAGAGCTACTATTAGCTAGGAGGCTAGGATGCTAAGAAGAGTGATTATAAGCTAGTAGGCTAGGAAACTAGAATGTGCCGCACCTAGTTAAAATGCTAGGAGGTTTGGATGAGCTACTGTTAGCTGGGATGCTAGGAAGATATGAAGAGCAACTATTAGCTAAGATTCTAGGAAACTAGGAAGGCAGGAAGAGCTACTATTAGCTAGGAGGCTACAAAGCTAGGAAGGGCTACTATTAGTGAAGAGATAAGGATATTTGAAAAAGTTACTATTAGCTAGGAGCCTAGAAAACTTCAAAGCGCTACTGTTAGAAGGCTAGGAAGGTAGGAAGGGTTACTGTGAGTTGGGAGGCTAAGAAGCTTCGAAGAGCGACTATTAGCAAGGAGGCTACGACGCTAGGAAGGGCTGCTATTAGCTAAGAGGCTAGGAAGCTAGGAAAAAGTACTAGTAACTAAGATGCTAGGAATCTAGGAAGGTAGGAAGGCTATGAAGCTCTGAATAGCGACTATTAGCTAGGAGGCTACAAAGCTGGGAAAGCTACTACTAGCTAAATTGCTAGGAAGCTAGGAAGGTAGGAAGACCTGCTATTAGTTGGGAGGCTAGGAAGCTTCGAAGAGCAACATTAGCTAGGAGGCTACAAAGCTAGGAAGAGGCTAGGAAGCTATTAAGATCAGTTGGTCTACAGTTTATTTATTCTAAACCATCACGTTGTTGTGAAAATTATTTGTGGATTTGAATGTTCAGATGCAGATGAAGATGAATGAATGAAAAGATCCCTCTGTGTTCTGTTTTTGTAAAGTCGTTTCCTGAAGCCCCGTACAAAGGGATGTTGTCATCGTAGATCTCTTTTTATTCTGTAACAGCAAGTTTCCATTTTTCTTGGGTCGACCCTTCGTGACCTTTGACCTGTCGCGGCGCCTTAAACTGAACCCTGTGACCCTCTGGAGGTTCCCGACCCATAGTTAACGAAACTCTTCGAGCTAACTTTGAGTTCAAAAGTTGATTCTCGAATGCACCTTTAGCTCCGTGGCCTAAAACCTGGAAGCAGCGTCTTACCCAGCATGACGGCGTTGATGATGAGCCCCACTATGTTCTGCGTGATGAGGACGGTGATGGCGGTCGGACACTGCTCTGTAATCATGCGTCCCCCGAAGCCAATGGTCACCTGGACCTCGATGGAGAAGAGGAAGGCCGAGGTGAACGACCTAGGGGGAGGAAGAGGTGTCAAGACCTGCAGGAACTTATGGCGCGTGATCTTCACGCAGCTTTAGATCTTCAGTCGTTCATCTTAAATCTCATTTTCACCCATTTAAAGTCTTTTACTTGTTCACTTATGAGCTACTAAGAAACGTTCATGGAGAAACTGAACGGAAACAGGAGAATGAATCAGTAGACAGTAACTGAGTAGATGTCCTTAGTTACTTTCCACTGCTGGAAAGGAGTGGAAGAAGAGGGAAGGAAGCCTGATGAAGAGGGAGGAGGAGGAGGAGGAAGCCAGATAAGAGGGGGGAGAGGGTGGGTGAGTTCAGAGGGAGGTGCCAGAAACCCTCCCCCTCCAGTCTTTTTGGTTTTATTTATTTCTCCTAAGAACATTGAGAGCAGACTTTTCATAACTTTGTGGCATAATTAATGTCCCTCTCTGCCTCGATTTAAAAAATGGAAGGCGAGGAAGAGGAGAGGAAGAGGAGGGTGGGAGGTTTGGGTCAAGTGAGGATGGACAGAAAAGAGGAGAGAGGAGGAAAAACTAAAACAGTGACACCAAACACACTTTAACAGCTTAAGATGAAAGCTTTTAGACTCTGATCATACGCTTTTCTCACTTGACGTCTGTGACGCAGTGGGTCCGGTTCTGCCGGTCCGGGTCCAGGTCTCCGTGCGCGAACGCCACCAGCCACCAGCTCATGGCGAACAGCAGCCAGCTGCTGACGAACGTCGTGGTGAAGATGACCAGCGTGAAGCGCCATTTCAGGTCGACCAGCGTGGTGAAGACGTCCTGCAGGAATCGGCCCTGCTCGCGGATGTTCTTGTGCGCCAAGTTGCACGAGCCGTTTTTGGCGATGAAGCGCGCCTTGTTCACGCGGTCCCTGAACACCGGCTTGCGGGGAATCCGGGAGGCGAGCCCCGGCAGACCGAAGTCCTCCGGGATGATGCTTTTTCTCGCCAACATCTTTTCTTCTTCTTCTTCTTCTTCTGCTTCTCAATAAGGAGGAAAAAGAAGCGCCGAAGCCGAGTCTTCAGTGCGCATTTACGCACGGGCACGACATATCCACCTGCGGGAAAACGCGCAAAGACGCACGAGTGCTTTCGCCTCCGTCGACTCTCGGGGACGTTTCGGAGTGAACGCAGCGCGCCGCCTCCGCTCAGCTCCTCTGAGGGAAGGGACGGTCTCCTCTCTCCTGTTGACGTAGTCCAACTTCCAGAGAGTCCAGACCCGCTCAGACCAGGGCACTGCTGCTTTCAAGGACTCCTCAAGGACAGTCGGAAAAGACAAAGTCAAAGTCTGAATTCCCTTTTAAACAAATATCAGTTCACAAATTGTCAAATTATTTGGCCTTGTATTGAAGGATGTGCTATGATTTGAATGTCAGGTTCATCATACCCCTGTCTTTATTAAATCTATTTCTATAGACATTAAATAACCACAGTTTTTATGCTTTTCCGCCCTCTTATCTGCAACTACATTGACTTTTATATACTTTAATACTTTATTTTTTTCAGTGTCTTGGACGAATTTCAAAAATTCCCTTCCAGGCAAAATAAATACCAGCCTACTTCAATGAGGATCATTTTAAAATAATAAAAAGTCAATTTTACATTCTTATAAACAGAAAATGAAGATAAATTTGACTATATATTGTAAAATATGTCCTAAAAAACAAAATAATTAAATGTGATGTTAAAGTTTTAATTGTTTATTTCTTCTATTAAGTAATTCGAGTCGCTGCCACCAGGGGGCGCCATTTAGCAACATATTCCACATTAGTGTCCTGAAGATTTAAAAACCAGAAAAGCTTCACAAATCACTCAAAACCAGTTTATTATCATTTCAAGAGTAAAAAAAAAAAGTAGGCACACATAATAAAACTTTGATATATATGTTTGAAAATCCTTCAATAGACTACAAATACAAAAAAAAATCATCTAAAAATCAAATTGTGGCTGCGAAACGACGCCAGCATTTAAGCTGCACTCTTGAACAGCCACCAAAAGCAAATGAAACCGTGTGCATAGCTCGAACAATACCACGTTTTTTTTTTGCAGCTTTACATTTGTTTTGTTCCCCGAAAGTAAAGAAGGAAGGAAAATACGCAAGATGTGATACAGAAATTACTTTAAAAGTGAATGATATGCACGGTTTGGACGGTGAAACAAATAATTTTTTCTTTTACGAGGCGTGCAGAACAAGAAGCTGCACGTTTGCAGCACGTGCAGCAGACTAAACACAAAAGATTTAGAAGGTGTCAAAAAGAGGGAATCAGGAAGAGCTCTCGGGATAAGGAGGAGAGAGGACAAAGAAAGACCAAAGTAAACCTCCTACAATGCTCCTTGTGTGTAATGTGTAACAAAAACACCTGGACGCGGTGACTTCTTGAGATGATAAGTACATAAAAAGTTGAACCAATCTATTTGGCATTCAGTCTGTACAATACAAAGTCATTTTAAAAAGTCTCACCAAAAACACAATAATAAAAAAAAACAAGGGGGGACAATAGCACCGCTCCCAGAGACACTTCTCGAGTCAAAGGGAGCAACGTGGGCGTCTATCCTCCCCCAACACCAGATGATAATAGAGTTCAGCAAAGCATGACCCCAGACAGACAGCAGGTTCACCGGCTGCAGGCCGAGCAGTGACACCTTTCAGTGTTTGTACTAACGTAGCCGTAGACGTGAGGCCGATAGATCAGAGTCGAGGAGGAGGAGGAGGAGGAGGAGGAGGAGGAAGTGGACCAGAAATATTCAAAGCTTTTACTTTGGAGCTGGTGTTTGCTCAGAATAAACACACGGAGGAACCGAGAGTCAAACATCTGCCGCTGGGGGAGTAAATCTGAGCATTTACTAGAGGAGATGGAAAATAAAACAGGACATTTCTTCTGTTTGCATACACACCGGTCAGCCACAACATTATGACCTTTCTATCTTGTGACATAGCAATGACACTCCTTGATGGCAGCAGCCATCCCCAGCAGGATGCAGCCACAAAAACACTTTAGGAAGAAGAACAGCACAAGGTGTTGACCTGGCCTCCACATTCATGTGGGATGATCCACAGATACTGGGTCAGTTTTGGAGACCTGCACAATATTAGGAAGATGGTCATAATGTTATGGGTGAGTGTCTGATCCTGAACCTAAGCTCATTTTTTAACTCACTGAGCACCAGAAACTAACATATGGACAACAAACAGAGCTTTATATTACTTGATTTTCATCTTTTTCATCATCAATATAAATAAAATAGAAATTGTGAATTTAGGACGTAATCTGAGCTGGACATGGACCAGAAGAAATAAGTAAAACTCGGTATCTTTATTAGGGCCTGATTTCAGATTTATTTCTGGTAAACTTCCACCTTCTTTACACATAAAAGTCCAAATAAGTTGCTCCAAGCAAAGGTCGACCTCCTGATGGTAACTCCTGGTCAAATCCCGGCCCCACCTCTACGGCCAAATTTAGAATTAAAAAGTTGTGTAAATTATTAAAAAGATTAAAATCCTCACCGGAGAGAGCGACGCTGCAAAAACACATTCATTCATCTCAATAAAAAAAAGTTTTTTAAATAAATGTTTTCTCCCTTTCTTCTTCTTCTTCTTATTGCATAATGCAAGTGCTAAAGAGTATAAACTGATACAGGTTGTGTGTAATATAAAAAAGGTAACAAATATTTAGAAGATAGTTGAAAGCTAATTAAAAATTCTATCAATATAAAATGACCTAAAAGTTCAAGCTAGTCAATAAACACGTCATCTAATATGCCACCGTATCAAATTCTTGTTTGAATAACCTGGGTAAGGCTACGTTTTTATCACTGTCCACAAAATGTCCCCAAGAAAGACCAAAACTGCACCAAAAACAGGAAGTTAATTTACTTAGCGGCAGATTGACTCACATTTGACGCTCTGGTGAGAACTCCTGATGTATTCAGGGTCAAATCATTGTTGATTTGGTTCTTCCCAGGATTCATTGACACTAAGAAAAACTATAGATTATTGCTACTTTAATTAATTTAAAAAAAAAGTCCTAGATCGCAGAAATATTTGCCTGCCATCTTGGACCATTAATAAATTAAAACAGAGAATATTATCTGTGGTGTTTAGAGCTGGTATCAACTGATGTGATCAAAAGTAGCCGGCTCTAAGTACATGTGTTTACCATAGACTGTATAAAGATAGACGCCATGACAGTTCGTCTAAAGTGAAGCCAAAATCAAGCAGAGCTCCCCCTGGTGTCTGGCTGCAGTATAGGTCATAAGCTCCACCCCCTCCATGTTAGTGGGCGGGACTTGGGTCAAACTAAAACACTAAAATACACGTCAAATAATTTGAGTATATATACCTAGCCAGAACGAACCTTTTGTGCTTGTTCTTGCTCATGTCGAAGTATGCAACTAACTTTAACGGGGCCTCAAACACATTTTTCTATATGCATCTGAATTTAAACAAAATCTTTTAACATTCTAAGCACTATAAACTAGGTTTTATTGACTTTTTATTCTTTTAAAGAGAAAGTAGAAACTTAGCTGAAAAGCCTTTAAATTTCCTGATTTTCCTTCAAACCATGTTATTCTGTTACTTGGATTAGTTGTTATCGTCGTTAAGACGTGATCTTGTCTTTAGAAATACTTTTAATCCATCGTGTTTTATTTGTAACGAACAGTGTCAGTGTGAACAACTGGTGAATAATAAATGGCGTTATTCCTCTGACTGTTGATGGCGGTTTTCTGACTTTTTCCTCCAAAAGAGAAGCTTCTCATTAAACAAACAAGCTCCCCGGGTGTGTTGTCGTCTCACAGAGGTTCTCATCAAGGAGATAATTCAGTAAAAAAAGGAATCGAACAGTCCGTTAGTCGGTGCGACCGACGTTGTGTGCGTCTACATGTCGGCTTTGACGAACGAAGCAAACATCCCGTCCTCCTGCTCCAAAAGAGTCTCGGGTTTGTCGTACTCCAGGATGTTGCCTCGCTTCATCACGATGACGAGATCGGCTGTGAGAATGGTGTGGACGCGATGCTGGAGACACGAAAACAAGACACGATTAGTTTCCAGATGTAATGAGTTCGATAAGAATCTCATGCAGTTGGCAGAATGTGACAAGATAAATAAATAATTACTGGTGGCAGTGGATTGGTGGTCTACATTATTGGCTGTTAACTTATTTATAAACCATCTTTCTAACACTTATTGAAGCTGAAACTTAAACATAAAGTCATCTGAAGTTCCCAGACTAAAGAGGTTTGTGTGGAATCTCTGCCGTTTTGCAGATGATGTTCTCCTTTATGCTACAGATTTTATTTGTGCTTTTTATTGCCTTAACCTCGTGTGCATCTGCCAAAATGGAACTTGTGTATGTGGCTATGACACAAGAAGTCATGTACACAAAATACTTAAAGATCAAGTGAGTCAAGAACCGTTGGTGTCAAGAAGCTTCAGAAGCTAATGATTTAGCAAGCTAACAAATGGTAGGGACTAAATGTAGGAAATACATATATAAACTCTCCAAAATGTACAATATACACAGAGTTTTGCCATAAAAACGGAAAACTTTATTTGAAGACATCAGGTAAGGATTTACTAAACATTTTAAATCTGCACAAGTTCCCATTTCTGGTTCATACCACATATGGTCACTTGATGTAAGGTTAATTTTGTAGGTGACAAAGCAAAAAAATAAATAAAAATGCTCAAATCGAATTCAAGGTCTTGACCTCGAGGACTGGAGTCGGAAACTTGACCAGGATTAGGTTAAGGCCTAAACCTAGACACATATTTTGATGACACAAGCTTAAATGTAAATTAAAGTATAAGCAACAACTGAAGCCAAATGACACTGCATGCACGGTACCAACCAGGCTTTCAGTGGTGGCAATGCTTCGGCAGACCCAGACTCAGACTGCAGCTCTGACTCAACCAGGAAAACAAGAAAAAAACCGAAAGAGGAAAGTGGAAGGAAAATAATAAGAGAGAAACAGAGAGAGAGAGAGAGAGAGAGAGGGAGTCTGTTCTCGTCCGGGTCTACTTGTGAGTCCGCACTAGCACACTGAAGAGGCTCTCCTCCTGTGCTAGCAGGTTGGACGCCGAGTCGCTTTCCACCAAGATCCCTGAGGAGAAGACCAACACCTGCTCGGCGTCCAAGATAGAGGACACGCGGTGCTAGCGGTGGGACGAGGGGGGGAGGGGAGGGAAGAATAGGAAAGAATCGAAGTCAGTAGGGAAAAGTGAGATGAGGAAAGGCGGAAGTTTAGTAATGACAGTAAAGGAAACGAATACAGAATCACAAAGAGACAAAGGTCAGAAAAGGGGAAACCATGTAAGTGAAAGAAGAGGCCACTAAATCCAGAAGGAGCTAAATCACTATGTTGCGATTAAAAGGTAAAAGATGCAGGAAAGGAATGAATACAGCATCCATACGGGAAGTAATGAATAATAGAGGTACACAGAGCTCAAACCTGCGTCTATGAGCACTGAACACACCTGAGCTAACGTCAGGACTGGATTTGAATCATTTGCATCTCAGTTTGCTTCTTCAGGACTTACCGCGATCGTTACGACCGTTCTGTCCGCAAACGCCGTCATCACGACCTTCTGTAAGATGTTCTCCTGCAGTGGAAAACAAAGACAAGGAAGCATTTAAACCGTTGTCTGTGGAGGTTCTTGATCATCCAGGTCATTTGGCTGAAACCGGGCGACTTGTTGGTTTTCCTTGAAGACGTTTCATCCAAGCCTTTAGTCCTAAAAGGCTGGTGAGGCTTTGGGGTTTGAATAGGAACATCTGTGGGTGTTGTCCACCTTGAACTCACATGACTAGAATCTGTTAATGACCAGATACTTGCGTGTAAACTGAGGAAACAGTTTGATCATCAGTGCCCAGAAACTCAAGGTGAAAACGATGGTGGAACTTTTCCAAAAACACTGAAAGTGGGTCAAGTGGACTTGTGGAGTTTCTTGAAGATGTTTTATCCAAGTCCTCAGCACTAGTCGAAGGGCACATCCCTAAGAGCATCTCCTTTGTCTCCCGTTGGGGCAAACCAAAGACTCCCCAAGTGCATCAAGAAACTCCACATGTCCAGTTGCCTCTCTTTCTGCTCTTTCGTTTTTGGGTATGCCATGACCTGGATGCACTTCGTAGTTTGGGACAAGCATCCCTCGACTAGTGCAGGGGTACAAGAGACACTAAAAAGAACCTGCAGATGTCCCCATTTAAACCCCAACTCCTCCATCAGTATTTTAGACCTAAAGACTTGAACGAAACATCCTCTTGTTTCAGCTTTAGGTATCTAAACCTTTGAATGTGACTTCACGCACCGTGGCCATGTCTATAGACGCCGTGGCTTCGTCCATGATGAGGATGCTGCTCTTTCTGACAAACGCTCTGGCCAAACAGAAGAGCTGCCTCTGCCCGACGCTGAAGTTCTCTCCGCCTTCTGTCACGACCGCATCTGCAACGAACAAGCGCGTTAAAAGAGGTGGGTTCAAAAATGAGTGCAAATAGAGCTGGTTTTGTCTTTAGCGCTTGTGCACCTAGTCCTCCAGGCAACGCTTTCACCATGTTCTTCAGCTGAGCGATCTCCAGCGCCTCCCAGAGTCGGTCATCGGTGCACATCCTCTCCGGGTCCAGATTAAACCTGGGAGACAAGAAGACGTCCTTACACAGGGTTTCTCAACGCACAGCAGGTGCAGTCTCGAGTATTAACACAGAGGTAGGTTGACTTAACGTTGGACAATCCTGAGGACAAGCTGAAACCTACAAACCTGGGAAAAATGTTCAGAGACATTGTTTAATTTTTGGCCAGTCAGTAAATTCTGAATTATTTGTTTGGCAAAGACATAAAAAAGACAAAAAGGGCAGTTTTGTCTGAGAGCCTGGACATTGAGATGAAGAAGATGTGACAGAAATTTGTATTACACATATACTCTGCAGGAAATGTTTGCAGAATTAGTTTAACGGTATTAAATTTCTATTTTTAAAGCTCCTCTACTTCAACATCTTGCATGAATATAAAAAAAAAACTGTTGCATGCATACACTGCCAACCTTTTAGTGTACATGAATGTTTAGACTTGAACCATAAATGATCCTAAACGAAGCAGAATTTTAGCTCCATTTGTACATTTAAAAACGTGACACGGAAGACGGCGACAAGCAGCAGCTGGATTTTGTACAAACTGCAGATGACGAAGAACATCTTGGCTGTACGTGAGCACACGAGATATGTTATAATGTAAACAGGATGAAGCTAAAATACTAATGACCTTTTCATAAATCAATAAAGCTGATGACAAGGCCAATATTATGAACAGTTATGAGTCATGAGATGGACATTAGCATTCAGCAATGATCAGAATGAAATACCTCATGGATTAATCAGAACAGACTGACCATGAGGCACTTTTAGGAGTGTCACTGCAGTGCAGATGCAAACTAAAGAAGCATTAAGAATTGTGTAATACTGCACTCGATCAGGCCATAACATTATGACCACCTCCCTAATATTGTGCAGGTTTCCCTTGTGGTGACGCATCAGAGAATGGACATGGGCCTTCTGAGGGTGTCCTGTGGTGTCTGGTCTGGTCTAGGTGGGTGCTACATGTCTAAGTAACATCCACACCATTTAGTGAATGACAGGTCCAAAGGTTTCCCAGCAGAACACTGAACTGTCACAACATAGTTTAAACGTTATTTGCTTCTCCCGGTCATAATGTTGTGGCTGAATGGTGTACATGCTATTAGATAATAACTTTTGAAATTGCATGACAGCGTCTGAGCAGCGTGAAGCAGTTACTGTCGACCGTTCACCTCAGGCTGACGTTCACACATTCACCGCCTCCCTCCCTTTCTCACACACAATTATCCAGAGCGGCATGTCTGTCCAAACAAACAGCCAATGCTCTTTGTCTTTTATAACAAACACAGAGTCTCAGTGTAATCTGGCCACGAGCGTTTCGTGGCAAAGAAAGACGAGGGAGACGGAGCGACCTCCTCGCTACGTGACGTCTGCGACAGAAGAGTCAGCTCAGGTTCCAGCCAGAGTTCCCACTGTGTTTTCAACCACTAACCCCGCAGCTGGGACTTGGTGTCGTCATGTGACAAGCATCTTCGGGACAAAAACACTGAGAGAGGATTCTTCTCTAGCGCAGAGTGTCGCCGCAGTTTTTTTTTTTTTTTCTCCGATCAGATATGGTGATGATGATGTTTTCCATTGTGCAGAATTAAATGTGAGACTTTATCTGACTTCTAGAGAAGAGTAAACCAAACCGTGACACACCCAGGGCGGCTTTCAAATAGAAAAGTTCGTGCAAAAGGTGACCCCTTTGACAACCCTAACCCTTCTGTCTATCAAGCCCAGCAGATCTTTGCAGGAGCATCTTCAGTTCCCAATAGAGAGACTCCAAACACCAAAAAAAACCCAAATACGAGGGCCCCGTTGCACTAGACGTCCTCACAGGGTTCCTAGCCGTCTTTAGCCTTCACCTCTTTGACTATATTTAAAATCGCCAGTTGGATGGAGCCAAGATGGCGGCCGATGGAGACACTGCACTGAACTTCAAAAGTGCTCATTGCTTAGTACTTTTCAGCTTTGTACTTTTTTGTTTCTCCACTAGAATCTCAAACATATTTCGGTTGTTACCTCTCTTAAACCTTTGAAGAATCATTTTTATGATTCATCTATGACGTTATGGTTTTTCAGGCTGCGTTACAATTCCTAACACAGTGAATAAAAAATAAAAAAATAGGACGTTCGCAGCATGTTCTGATGACCACGTTAAAAAGTGTCTGAGAGTTTACAAATGAGGAAGACTGAGCTTGTTAAAAATAATCTACTGCAGCTTTGTTTAATCGTGTGTGTGTGTGTTTGTTTTTGTACCTTATCGAACCGCTGAACAACACAGGGTCCTGGAGGATGATGGAGAGCCGCGACCGGAGAGTCGGCAGAGGGAGCTTACAGATGTCGATCCCGTCAATGATGATCTTCCCTGTAGAGACGCAAACACACGCTCACGTCTTAATAATCAAAAGTGTGGATTTCAGTTTCTAATTCCAACAGTTAAAGAACCTCGAAGCTAGAGATCTATTGCAGTTTATTTTATTTTTTTTCGCATCAATAATGGTACAGCTTTTCTCAAGATGCGCCACAGAAACCCAGAAATGCAAAAGATCTCAGAACATCTCAGAAATGTGTGTCAAGATCTCCACTGACTGGTTCTAGGTTCATGAGCAAAGGTTTCCATCTTCTGATTGGACAACGCTTGAGGTTCCTGAAATATTTGTTCAAACCCGACTTGTGGTCAATTCTAGACTTGGTACAGTTGCAAGTTAATTAAAAAATCACAATTAGGAGAAAGTTTGGTGCAAATTCCAAATCTGGATTAATTGTGAATTTGGTGCCATGGTTTAGTCAGTTTTACTTATGCATCTTTGCCATTTCAAAGCTGGATTTCCCTCCTTAAAGGTTTCTGTTCTAAACGGAAATATTTAAGTAAATATTTTAGTGATGTTGAATACGCTGTTATATTTTTAATGGGTAATGAAACCAAGAATGTTCTGTAGAGTTCAGTCAGAGAGGCTACCACCAGCACGCTGCTCTGCTTTTATTTCACGGCTTTATAAGGAAATGCTCTTGACACAATGGTTTTAATTTACTGTTAAATGAAATGTCTGCCCAGCTGTGTGTGTGTGTGTGTGTGTGTGTATGGAAAAAGTGACTGTGTAATCTCATCTTTGTCCGAATAATCTGTCTGCGAGCAGCCGTTGTGGTGCGGAGTAAAAACAGAACGATACGATTACGGCTCACTTTCAAAGTGCAATAAATAAAAAAGAGAGAGACAGCTTGAAGAGTTTACGGCTGCAGCCTTTGAAGAACTACGAACTGGAGGCTGCAAGCGTCTGAAGGAAAACAGGTCAAGTCCTTTGTTACGTCCGTCTGACTCACTGATATAAGAGTCTACTTAGGTCCTCTAAAAAAGTAAAACAATGCAAATGAAGAACAAAAGGGAGCGTCAGACTTAGAAGGACCTGCAGGGTTTAAATACAAAAAGAAAAAAAAAAAGAGTTAAAATGTAAGAAGGCACGATAAATAAATACTTTCTCCAACATAAACAAACACTACTGTAATGCAGAGCGGACTGGAGACGACGGAGGACAGAGAAAAAACAGATGATTAATCATGACTTAGTTTGAACAAACCCTGTACTGTATCTCTAAAATAAATGCTAATGCCAAAGCCTGGACTTAGACTTTTTTTTTGGACCAGGAAGTGACTACATTTGCACCGATATGCCATAACATTATGACCACCTTCCTAATACTGTGTAGGTGTCGCTTGTGGTGACACATCAGAGAATGGACATGGGCTTGATCAGTTTGGAGGCCAGGTCAACACCTTGTGCTGTTCTTCTTCCTAAAGTGTTTTTGTGGCTGCATCCTGCTGGGGATGGCTGCTGCCATCAGGGAGTGTCATTGCTATGGGGTGGGGGTGCCTGGTCTGGTCTAGGTGGGTGCTACATGTCTAAGTAACATCCACACCAATGAATGAATGAATGCCAGGTCCAGAAGTTTCCCAGCAGAACACTGAACTGTCACAAGATGATGTTATTCCCTTCCCCTGTCATAATATTGTGGTTGATCGGTGCACATGGACAATAATCAGTATCAGATCTGCTGGTAAAATAACAGAAGAAGTTCCCTAACTTGAATGCCAACCGTGAATGTCTAGAGTAGGAGAAGGCGACCAAGATGTTTCCACGTCTCCAGTGTTGTCCACATTGATTCCAGCTTTGATCATCTTTTCAAACACTTGTTGTTTAAAGAACTGGTTGTTTTTCTACCTCCATGATTCTGTCCCTCCTGGACATCTAAACGCAGCAAAAGATTATCCTTTCACAAATAGTTTTAGTTGAAGTTTTTGGACTCACTGTGACATTGAAAAGCCCCTAACCTTCTAACCCTACAGTTAAGATCAACTGCTTCTACTAGATTTTATTGTTCACATGCTTTTACATCATCTACTGTTTCTGGATCTGTTTCTAACCCCTAACCTCTTGAATCAGAGTTTGCAGTCATCATTACTCATGTCAACGGTACTAGTAGCTTTTGGACCAGGTTGTGAGTGTGAATCATTTAAGAGACCGACTAATAAAGCCTTTGGGGGAAAACATGACGTGAACAAAAACCATTTGGAGTCAGTTGGAGGAACTTCATAAATCACATCTGGTGAATAAACACTTCACTTTAAAGTATAGGTAAGAAACTAAATATTTTCTGTGATTAACGTATGAATGGGCCACACACGCAATTTGACGACTTACGGCCTTGTCTGCAAGCTGTAAGCATTCCACTTTAGACGTTAGAAGGTACTGTAAACTCAACAGGCAGTTATGTTCAGAGTTGAAAGGGCTGGACGCAGCAGAAATAAACATTACAAGCATTGTTAGGTTCATCACGATACCTGAGAGCAATTACCATAAATAATTTTGTCTTGTTTAAACGGCGCAGTTACAACTGATGCTTCAATATTTATTGGATTTTCTGGAAACGCTGCTGAACTCCGTCTCTGAAGGTCTTCTGTTCACTAAAATCATTGGTGGTTCCAAACAACTCCGTCATACATTGCTGGAGGAGCCTTTACATTGTCACACAGATCTTGCAAAAGTGCCTTGGGATTTGACAAAAGTCACTTCAGATATTCCAAAATGTCACAAACATTATCTAAATCTCATAAGAAACATTTGTCCCAGATCTGGTTGTTTAATGCGAGAGATTGGTAAAATTCTTACAAAAAAAAATGAAACTGTAAATAATGAACAGTAAATAATTCTTGCAAAAAAATTCCACAATGTTTTGCAAAAGTGTCTCAGTATTTCAAAATTTTCCAAAAGTTTCTTGTTATTTCACAAAAGTTACTCAATATCTTGCAAAAAAAAAAGTAAAATGTAAGAACTTTCTTAAGATCTCGCCAATCTTTCTTGCAATCGTTTATGGTCATGGAAAAGCTTCTACAGATATCACAACAGTTTTCTATTTCGCACAAAACCTTTAACCAAATCTAGTAGTTTAGAGAAAGAAAGTAGGAAAATTCTTACAAAGCAATGAACAGTGACTAATTCTGGCAAAAAATTTTGTGATCTTGCAAAGTGTCGAACATTTTCACAAAGTTTTGCAAAGGTTTTTAGAAATATTCCAAAACTTTTTCAAAATGCTGGCTTCTGAAAAGTTACTCAAGTTCTTGCAAAAGAACCGCAAATCTTGACAAACTTTCTTGCAATCTGCCGAAAGTTTAAAGTCCTGAAAAAGTTTCTTGAGATCTTCCTGAAGTTTCTCAAAATCTTACATTATCTCTATCTATATCGCACAAACCATTGATCCACATCTAGTCAAAACAATGAAATCCTAAATAACTGCTTGAAAATGACAAAAGTTTCTTGTGATCTTGCGAATGTGCCTCAGGAGCTCTCAAACTTGATCTGCTCGATAAAGTCTGTTTTTAAGACACTGCTGAATGTCATGAACATGTATTTAAGACACATCAATGCCAATTAACTTGTTACTGTTACAAATTCACAAAAGGCTTAGTGAGGCGACTCTGTGCAGATTTGCCAACTCAGAACCAGAAACTTGGAAAAAGCCCTAAAATAAAAACAAAGAAAACCCAAGGTGTCCTGCAGAGTCTAACTGCATATGATACGCTAGCAGTCTTCTTCTTTCCTGCAAGAAAAGCTTTGCAAAGGTTTGTTTGAGCGTTCCCTCAGCAGAGTCACAGAAAGCAGCGGCAGTGCAATTTATGAATGTACATCCTTTGCCATCATACAAACAAAGCAGTGACTCGCACTTATCAAAGGGAACTAAAAGCTAAAACAGGGGGCTGTGTAAGAGCTGCGCAGTTTTCTGTATAAAGAAGAACTCTGAGGTATGAACTACTCAAGGCAACAACACTGAGGGAATCCTTCAGCCGTGCTTCCAAACAGACAAGAGATTATATTAAGAACCCCAGCTCCTAATGAGACATAAACACAGCGAACCAGTGAAAAGCCGGGAGACAATGCAGGGATAGAAACCAAAGACGACACAGAGATGAAAGAAGTGGAAAGAACAAAGTGCTCCCTCTCCCTCCTCTCTCTGTTAACAGCGTGACAGAAGACAGACCCACCTTCGAAAATATCCACCATGTTGAAAAAGGCCAACGACAGGGAGGACTTCCCACTGCCCGTGCGACCGCAGATTCCCACCTAAAGGAGAAAGAAGAAGAAGAAGAAGAAAGAGACATTACGCTGGTGCTTCACTTGACACTGCTGCGAGACAAAAGGCACCTGTGTGATAACGGGCCGGCAAGTACATGAAGAGTGTGGATGAACTTTGGTCACCAGGTGTCATGTTTGCAGTTTAAATGAGGCATGCGGCTGTGAATCCACGCAGAAGGTTCACATTTAAACAATATCCACGGCTTTCTTTTGAGGCTGTAAGATAGTGCTGACTTTTAGGCCCCTGCAAGGACTTCGACAAACTCTCTAATCATTGATTAATGCTCTTCACTTGTCCTTACTTCAGCTGCAAAATATTATAGATAGATGGATATCAAGACTTTTGTGGGGTCCCAAAAAACCTCAGAGTCGCTCATTTTGCTCAGTCTATTTACAGGTTGGTTAGACACCAAGAAAATATCAACGATGCAAAGCACACTGATGTGGGGGAGGTTCACAGAGTTTTATTTTGAGACTGGCCTCAAATGCAAGGAAATGAAACGTTGCAAGTCCTCCTCCATGATTATTCTTTGTCGCTTTATGAAATGTCACAAAAGTTTCTTAAGATCTCCCAAAGGTTCTTCAATATTTTGTTAAAGACATCGTGTGAATGCTTTTTGAGATATTCCAAAGGTTTCTTAAGATCTTGCAAAGGTGTTGGCAGGATCTTGATAAAGTTTAAGATCTTGCAAAGGTTTCTTGCGATCTGACAAACATTTTTCAAGATCCTCCGAAAGTACCTTAGGATCATGCAAGAACCTTTGGCAAAACTTTCTGGTGAGCTTGCAAAAGTTTCTTCAGATCCTTCAAAATATTCTCAAGACCTCGTGAATGTTTCTCAGAATCTCGCAAAAATATACGAACTTGTCAAAATTCCTCAAGATCTTGCAAATGTCTCAGGCTCTTCCAAAACTTTTACAAGAAAGCAAATGTTTTTCAGATGTTTAAGAGCTCGCCAAAGGTCCTTGAGACCTTGCAGCTTTTTGAGATAGTCCATAAGTATCACAAAATCTTTCTTCTTCGTGTCCACACAACAGTTCTTACAGGCCTTCCCCACGGCCTTCACAGCATCCTGTTAATTACCTTCTGGCCTGGTTTGATGTACGCATTGACGTGTTTGAGCACCGGTTTGAGCATGGGATCGTAGCGCACACACAGGTCCTGGATCTTTATCTCACCGTCCTGGGGCCAGTTCTCGGGCACCTGAGAGGTGTCTGAAGAGAGAAGAGAAACACAGTCACTTACCATGTAACACACTCATCCAGGAAACACAGTGTAAGAACACTCCAACAAAAACAGACCTCTAATGGTTGTCTATGTTACGGTCCTCTATGGTATAAACAGGAACATATGGACAAAGTCATAACACTGCAGATACACACGCATGGAGATTTTTGATAATTAAACATGATGGCCTCACATGTTTGAGCAAAGTTATGCTGACAAAAGATACTAGAGATCATCTGAAACATTCAACCAGAAAATCTAGACCACATACAGCACTACACACACAGAGTGATGTAGTTTTTGCCTCAATTTAAACTCCTTTGAAGAACAAAACTTACATTTTGACCACAAAAAGACCCATAATTCCTGAATTTCTGCATAAGACAACAACAGTTTTTATGTATAAATCAAGCTCAGCAACAATATCTGTCATGTCAGGCTGCACACAGTTAAATGCTTCTGCAAACCAAGATTCTCGCAATGGTAATGCTAACATGCTAGTGGGTTAGCCCATTAGCATGCCGTCATTTGGCTGATTATTGCACAAAGTTAAAGTCATATTTCAACACAGACGAAATGCTAATTCCTGCACACAAATATCGTAACAATGGTAATGCTAACAGGCTAATGGTTAGCACGTAGATCTTAGCTTGCCTCATTAGCATGCTAGCATTTGCCAATTAGACTGAAACTCGTGTGCCCAGTCACTCACATTTCAACACAGGCGAAATGCTAATTGCTGCAGACAAATATTGTAACAATGGTAATGCTAACAGGCTAATGGTTAGCAGGTAGATTTTAGCTTGCTAGCATTTGCCAATTAGACTGCAAGTGGGACACCATGAATGCAATGTTAAAGTTGAGCCTATGTGCCACATGGCAATGCTAAAATGCTAACTGTTAGCAGGTATACTGTTCTGAAAGATTTTATTAACGCTCACAGTAGTTCAACACGCTTAACGACTAGCAGGTATAATTTTCCAAAAGTTCAGGATTTCAGTGTAGCTGATCGGCATGCTAATATTTGTTCAACAGACAGACTGCTCATGCAGCCAGCTGAACGTGATAGCTAAAGCTCAGTCACATTACTCATGTTATGACACAAACGAGATAAGAGTTTCTCCAGAACTCTAGTAGTTTATTCCTCTCAAGGAGGAGGATTCTCGACTTTTTTCAACTTGCGGGAAGCTTTCATGATGTCAGAGAGGGTTTTCTGTCATTCACGGGGTCTTTATATCTTCATATTTATACTGTTTTCATGGATTCGTTGGTTATTTACTGTAAAACGAGATTAAGAGGAAATTAATGATATGTGACTCTTCTTTCCTCTTTTCATTCCTCAGAATTCTCTGTTTCTTCTACGCATTCGTTAAGCCCTGGAATTGTTTTTGTAGTGTTTCCCAAAATACCGTAGCTGCCTTGGCGAAATGTTCTTTGGCAGATGACTCTTTTTTTTTCTTTTTTTTTTTTCTCAAAAGAAATTAAATCTGTTTGGTTTGCTTGAGTTTGGTTAGATATCTGTAATCTCAATGTGCTGATTAAATAATGACCAAACGCCGAATAGAAAAATGATTCCGGCAGAATTTGTATTTGTACCATAGCAACAGCACATCCCCAATAAACCTTAGACACGGCAGCTTCTGGACTCATAAGCAAACCGTAAAACTATTACACATGCATGAAACCATTCACACTTTCTGTACAGTTACATCCTGTTTGACTCCTCTGGCAAACAAAACCATATAGAGATCTGGTGTGTGTGTATAGTTTGTGACATTTATTATCTAAATACGTGTAATGCTGCAAAGGTTAATATGACTTTACGAGGTGTACGTATCAGGAAGCCCATGAAAATACGTGACTTGTGATTTGGAAAAGCTTTCTTGTGTTAACGAAACATCTTTCATTGATTTCTTTGCCTTGAATATATCAAATACGACGAAGAAGATTAGTCTCTGTCTCTCCTGAGGCTCTACAAGATAATTATAAGGATGCAAAAACACTATAAGAGGCATAATTTCTCAAGTTTAGTGTTGCAGGATTAGATTTGTCATCAGGATTTAAAGTTAACGCTGATGAACAGTGTGTCACGTACCCATAGATCCCTCGTAGTTCTCCGACTCCGTGCTGAGGAAGCTGTTGACCTTCTTCACAGCCGCCATCTGAACCTCCAGGTCCGCCAGGTTCCTCACGACCCAGTTCAGGTAGTTAGAGACCTGCACAGAGACGTAGAAGAAGGCGCGACTGTTTTATCCATTACTGAAATAAAGCTGATATCTACAACGTAACCTGCAGTTGAGATAAACCATCTAGGAGCCTCCAAATAAACAGCTTAAAGTGGCACACACTGGACTCAACAAACTATCTAGAACAAGTAGAACAAGGCAAAGACAGCAGGACTTTTTTTTAGTCTTTTTCTAAATGTTAATGACCCCATACTCAGTTGAATCAGAGGATGTTGTTTAGGTTTCACAGAGATCTTACGTTGGCTGCTGTTGAGACCAAATATCATAAATGTTTGTTTTAAGGACTGTCTCTCCGATCACCAGGCTGTACTTTATGCATTACATAATAAGAGGGGCTGTGAAAGTTTACACGTTAACGCGAATTCCTTTTAGCAGAGTTCATTTTTTTTAAAAAACACGTGCATGTTCTGTTATTATTAAAATCAGGAAATGTTCCACAGTAATGCTGTGGAAAGAAAGCAGAATGTGAAAATGTGAAAAGTTATGAACTGAGCAGGGAGCTTCCTTAGCAGCTGAGATGCTGATACGAGAAAAATATCTTTTACAGGTACCAGGAAAACATATATATTAAAAATTTCATGAATTATGCAAATAATACACAACGCATTTCGAAGTACGGTTGCTTCGTTTGTTCTGCAGAGGTCAAAAAGTAAAACGCTGCGCTAGGTAGTTCAGGATCGAGTAGAAAGCCCATCCATCCAGGCTAAGCAGGGAACTCCTGACGTCCTTCTCCCTCGCCACACATTCCAGTTCTTCCTGGGGGATCCTGAAAGGGTTCCCAGAACAGAAGAGATATATAACCCTTCCAGTGAAGTCTGGGTCTACCCCGGGGTCACATCCCAGCTGGTTGTACTGGGTGACCCCCCAAAGTGTGGCAGACGCCCGAACCATCTCAACTGACCCCTTACGACGGGAAGTTTGTGCCATTCTTACGGTCACTACCCAAAGGTCATGACCAAAGGTGAAGGTTGGAACGTAGATTGACCAGTAAATTAAAACTCCATCGTTTGGGGCAGTAGCTGACCCCAACGATTTCTGGCAGAGCACCATGGCCTCTGACTTTGCGGCGCAACTTCAAGTGTTGAATATATATAGCATATATAAGCACAGACTAAAATGGTCCACTTTAGAGTGTTAGCAGATGGACTGGTTGATAAGACGTTGATGGAAACTCACAGTGAGGGCGTAGGTGAGGCCGAGGCCCACCAGACCTCCAGAGGGCAGACCATAATGTAAACTCCATATGGAGGCGCCTGCAGCCGTCAGCACTATCACTGCTCCAAGGTAGTCCTGCACAGATAATGGAGAACGTAATCATTCAAAATGCACAAATATAAAAACCGGACAAATTCTGGTTGAGCCGCAAGTATCTCGGTGCCTTTACATCTATTTACGTCCAGCCAAACGTAGAATATATCGGGATTATCTCACCGTTCGGACCTCCAGCCAGCGGTTGGCGGCGGACAGAAACAGGTAGGCGGTGTTATTGGTGTCCGTCAGCTCCAACATGCGCTGTTTAAAACGAGCCTCGTGTCTGAAACGCATACCACAAAGACTTTATCACCAGATCCCTAGCACAACACATCATCTACCCAACCACAAAATGAAATTTATGAAATGCAGTACACATAATAAATATAATGCAAACAGGAAACAAAAAATCAATAAACAGCTTTATTAAACAAAATTAAAGAAATAGTTGTACTGTTATTCATTCTGCCCAAGCTGCAGGTTTTTATCTGTGTTTGTATTCAGTAGTAAATCACTGCCATCTAAACCAGTCGAGGTTTGGACAGAGACCAGTGGATAATGATAATGGGAACCATCCGATGATTGCCAAGAATCTGTCTCAACACCAGATTCACTGTTTCTGCATGTGAGTCTGTCTGTGTTTGTATATTTGTGTGTGTGTGTGAGAGGAAGAGGAAGTCCTCAGGGAAGAGAGGAGGAAAAAGCGTGAGAGCTGTTTAAGGTTGGATTATGCCGACGATGGGAAAGAGGGTGAAGACAGAAATACAAGAAGATGCTTCATCGGATTCCAGCGGTGAAACCACTTTCACTGAGGTCTAACAAACATTATTAGATGTTAGAGAAGGTTATCAGAAGAATCTATGAAAGACACTGGGATAAAAGTCACCAGCAGCATTTTGAAATGTGGACACAGGAAGCTGTGAATTGACCCCGACAAACCTCCAGGGCTGAAAATTAAGCGCCAACGGCTGCAGTTCCTATAACGACCACTAGATGCTTTGTGCAAAAGTGAGTCAATCCAGAGTGGGAAGTATAAAAGTTGAGGAAGTCATCTGTGAAGGTTTTACGTCAACCAGGTCGCTGTATGTCCAAGCTGAAAGCAAGGACAACTTGATATCTGAGCGAGTGGGCACAATCTGTGCCATGGGGACCATTCTGGGCATCATCCAAACAGTTTTATTGGCTGATCTTTCCCCTCATGTGGCGTCACATTTTTGTGTTTGGTTGGTGCTTTAGAGTTGAGGTTGCATTTTGAACTATGGTGCAGATTTTAGTCTTTCTGGTTATTTTTGCATAATTTCCCACTTAAGTTACTCAGCTGTTAGCTAGCTCGCCTCGGTGGCTTCTAGGCGCCATCTAAAATCATGGTTTTCATGACTCAAGGCTGATGGTGCCATACAAGAATTATGTAAACACAAATTCCCATTTCATAACCACCTTATTTCAAATTTTGGAGTAAAATGGTCCAATCTGAATCAGTTTCTCTGGGTTTTAACCACAGATTTCAATGTCACATTGTTGGGGCACGCTTCTTTTTTGTAATAGCAAATTAAAAATTCAGCTAAGATTGATTGTGGATTAAGGGTTGGGTGAGGACTGACACAAAGGATAAAAATGTGCACGCAAAAGTTAAGAAGAAGCCATTAGCCGGCTGAAAACATGGGTGAAAATACATATTTAGTGCACGTTTTGTACCTGAACGCTCTTATAGTGGTGAGACCTTCAGCCGTCTCAGAGAAGTGGCAGAGCAGAGGAAGCTGTGTGGAGTCATCGAGGTCCTGGAGGTCTCTGTGAGTTTTCACAATAAAAAAAATATCAACTTTTTACGCACACTGAATTTAAGTATAGGCAAATTTTTCACATTTAATAAAAACTGTCTGATATTAAATGTGAATCAGCTGGAACCTTCCTAGCCTACAAATGTTTTGTGGCAGAGGATGATCTGGAATCTCTCTGGATGAACACTTAACTGAGATTAGAGGATTTGTTAACTATTCCTTCATCCTTCAGTTTTTTGAAACTTTTTTGGATATTCCTTCATTGCTTAAAGTCACGTCATTTCCCTGACTGGTTGTTTTGTTCTCTGTATCAGCTGAAATACACCCCGTAAGGGATTTACTGTTGATATGAACTGAGCTATGAACTGAGCAGGCAGCTGAAATGTTGACAAGAGAAAATATTTCTTCCAGATACATATAAAACAGATGCATATATACACACACATATATAAAAACATGCTATTTAATTGCATTTGCAAATCATGCGATTAATCGCCTATATAAGCAATTAAAAGTCTAATCTTTTGCCAGCCTAATATTAAGTAATGCATTTCAAAGTAAACTTGCTTCATTTGTTCTGTAGAGGTCAAAATGTGAAAACCTGCACGAGGTCGTTCAGATTTTGCCAAAATGACGGGAGTGAGTTATAACGTGGCGTAGCGTAGAAAATCCATCCATCCAGGCTAAGCAGAGAACTCCACGCATCCCACTCCCTAGCAAAACATTCCAGCTTTTCCCGGGGGATACCGAGTCGTTCCCAGACCAGACGAGATCAATAATCCCTTCGGTGAATTTTGGTCCTACACCAGGGTCACCTCCCAGCTGGCGGTGCCCGGTAAACCTCCAAATGGAGGCTTAGTCTCCCTAACTTCTTTAATAACTCACAATATGACAACTTACTTGGAGGCGACCCGGAAGTACTTCTGAATGAAGTAGAAGGCCACTGACAGGGGAACCAAGGCGACCAGAAAAGCTGGAGTGATGGTGGCTATGACCCCGATGGCGGACAAACAGAGCAGCGTTGACCTCGTCAAAGACTCCAGCGTTGGAGGAATATGCTAAAAGACAAGCAGTTTACTTACAACACTATCATAACACAACTATTCTCTAAGCAGTGATGATTTTCAGGGAATGTATTAAATGTTTTTGTAGGGAGAAACAGCGCGGTTGACCTTTGGGATACAAAATGTCGTCTTTACACAATTTCAGCCTATTAGACATTTGTATCACTGCCAACAAATATATGAGTTCAAAAGGAACTTCAATCATCAAGTTCATCCTCCACTCCAATTTAACATTTCGGCCAAATTTGGAGAAATTCCCTCGAGACGTCCCCAAGATTTTGTGTTCACAAGGATGTTATGCGCTGTGATCCACCGTTAGCCTGTTCACCTGGTCAATGATGTTGGTGTCAGCTGAGAATCTGTTGAGGATCTGACCCAAAGGAGTGATGTCAAAGAACCTGAGGAGAGATGGGCCGAAAATTGTGTTAAATAAAACCTAAACAACATAATTTGCTTTTGTTTTTTTTTCCCCGGCTTTGACATTTAAAGAGTGGTTGTGTAACATCTGACCTTTCCAGCCTCCAAAAAACAAGAAGTAGGTGGAGGCAGACAGAGAGATAAATGAGACAGTAATGCTGCTTTTGTTGTACTTTGTTCACTGTTTCCTTGGAGACGGGGCTTTTGTCAGAGGTAAAAATATACTACGGCAATTAAAGATACAGCACCTAATGCACTATTGGGCCAATCGGAGAATCCGAATTAGTCAATAGGTACAAAAACGAACATTCACATTAACCCCTGCAGGCAAATTCATTATATGTGCTGTAAAGGCATCGACTGACCATTTTCAAGCATCAAAAAAACATAACAGGACATATCTGGAGGTTGTTGCTTAGTCATTTGCCTCCTTTTTCAGATTCTTACCATGGTTCTCTTAAAAAGATAAAGCAGTAAATAACCAGTTTCACCTAAAGTGTGCTTTTGGACCTTCTTCTCCAGGAGCTCTTTCCAAAGCTTTAAAATATCACAGCATATAAACGCCCCATACTGCTGATTGGGATCCATGTTTCTTTTGGCGTGACTGCGTTCCTTCTGGACTTCTAAATTTCCAATTGACTCATTTTTGGAGTCAGCCCTCAAGTGGACATTTGACGAATTGTGTCTTTCAGCGCAGGAGACATCTCCGCATCATCCATCTACCGCTGTTAAAGTTGTGTGTTTGTGTGTACCTGATGGGCGCATGGATGATCTTGTTCAGCAGGTTGTGGTGAAGGTTGGTGGCTGCCGAAAGACCCAGGAACTCCACGGAGAGGGAGGTGATGAGGCACAAAGTGATCCCAGCCGCACACAGGATAATAAAAACGGGCAGATAGTAGGAATCCTGCGAGTTATAAGGTAGAAACAAGAGCATTGTTTGTGAAATACACAGCTATGGAATATTATTACCAGTTATGGGAGCTGGTGGTGAATAGATTTGTGCAGATGAATTTTTTCAAATCCCAACAATATTCTACCTCGGCCTCCAGGGTTCCAGGGGTGGGCTGCGTGGCGTTGCTGCTGTTGGTCACACTGGTTCCGTTGAACTGTTCCGATCCTAAGGCCATGCTCTGATTGGTCCTGGAGGAAGTCCAGAGCGCCAGCCAGTAGTCAATGGCAACGATGACCGAGTGTTTGAGGAGTTTGGAGGAAACCATGAGGAAGACCATGAAGAAACCGCCAGAGGACAGGTAACACCAGCACATCTGAAGACACGAGGGTGGAGTCGTTATTTTAAGTGTTGGTCAGACAACATTAATTTGTCTGCTGTGGGAAATACTTCCTAAACTGATTACCTTCCATGGGATCTTTGAACGTCTGTTGGTGGTCGTGGACAAGTTGTCATCATCTTCTTCCTCCTCTTCTTCCTCTGTTGGATTAAAATCATTCTTTGTTAAGATGGAAACTTCCTTCGAGGGCTAGCGTTGTAGCCTAGAAGCTAAGCCAACCTCCCTGATAAGTAATTGGAAAATTGCCGTCTGTTGGGTTGGGTTGATTATGCTCCAGCGAAAATTGTTAGCAATTGGTTGAAGGACTATCCAATTGCATGCGGAGGTATTTCTCATAATGAAATCCATATGGTGTCTTACCTGACTCATAATCTTATAAGTTAAGAAATTTGTCTAGAAGAAAACGCATTACCTTCGTCCTCATCGTCTACTTGGTTCTTGGCCTCTCTGGAGTAGAAAGCCCGCCTCAGAGTCTTCCTCTCGAGCATTGTTTGACTGTCCTGCTGTATGTCCTTCAAGCAGACACCAGTAAAGCTTTAGTAAAGCTGTTTGACTAACTGTTCAGACTCATGGCGTCAGATGCCACGTTACCTTCTCCAGCTCCTGGTCCTGCCTGTTCATCAGCGTCTTCCAGTGATCATAGAGTTCAACGTCATGGGTCTGAATATCCTTCAGAGTTCCCTCTCTCAGCACGGAGCCGTCCTTCATTGCTATGATCTGCAAAACAACAAAAACGTGACAGGGGTTCAGGTAATCTTGAATCCGACTGGTGCAGATACTCCGGGTTCAGATTCAGGTCTTACCCAGTCTGCATGTATGAGGTACTGCAGTTTGTGGGTGACGAGGACGACGGTCCGCTTGTCGTCCTGCAGAAACTTGAGGATTCCTTCTTGCATCAGGTGATCGCTGAGGTGGATGTCCAGCGCCGAGAACGGATCGTCCTGGGATACGTGTAAGAAAGGGACATCAAGGAGGCGAGAAAAAACAAGACTCGTGGCTTCGTTTGGCTTGAAATATATCTTGTGTAAGTTGGTAAGTTTCGATTCAAAGCTAATAGCCATGTGACATATTGTCACCTTATCACTGCAGCTAAATGTTGACGTGTTCATGAACCCTTAGCAACCAGTAGGTTCCTCTGAATAACAGCGTCTGCCAAGTGTCTGTCCGGCTCAGTGTGTGTTCTATAGCGCACTAATGGAGACCATTATCATTAATCGACGCCTTTTCTATGACGTTGTCTCTTTAATTCCCGAGATCAGATATGAAATAAAGTTAATTAAAGGAAAACATTCCCTTCCTCGTCATGCGGTGACTTTCATACTTCCAGACATTACAACGTGTCATGGGTGTATAAAAGAATGCCAGTGAGAGCTCTCGACGAATTAAAGTGCAGCGGCGACAACAGGAAATTACGCAACCGCTCGGAGAGATAAACGCATGACGCCATAGAAGAGGGAGTGAGGAAGACGCAGGCGACTCCTCATCCCAATGGCCAACATGTGCGGCGTGAGAGCTGAGCGATACGATCAGGGTCAGGATGTGCAAAACATGTTCAGCTCACCAAGAAGACAATGTTGGTGTTTTGGTAGAGAGCCCTGGCCACACAGATTCTCTGTCTCTGGCCTCCGCTCAGGTTGATGCCCTGATGAAGAAACAAGATGTCATCAAAAATGTCTGCAGGACATTCAAAGACACCATCGACTGAATGCATTCACTCAAACCATCATAAATAGTCAGTTTGTGGCGGAAAGTTTGTCTGGAGTCACTTTGTTGGGAGCTGATTATGCGCCGGCAAAGAGTGCAGTTATACTCTTCACCTGAGACTGTGGAATTTAATTTGTTTCCGTCAAAACGGCTCTGATTGGTTGTAGGACTAAACAATTGCATGCACAAGTTGTTGCAGAAACGTGCTGGAGACTCAATATTACCTGATTCTGGCTATGCTAGGCTATAAATCACTGATAACATGCATTTAGCAGTAAGTTAAACACATACATACCCTTTCTCCAATCTCCGTTTGGTCTCCAAAAGGCAGAAGGTCGATGTCTGGCTGCAGAGAGCAGGCGTCAATCACTGCTTTGTACCTGAAAAACACAACGAGCAAAGAAGTTATTCACAAACGCTCCAGGGAACTTGCTGTAATCGTGCGCTGTGGGCTTTTTATTTTTGATTTCTCCAACCTCTGTTTGTTGAAAGGGCTGCCAAACGTGATGTTTTCCTCCACCGTGGCGTTGAGCAGCCAGGACTTCTGGGCGGCGTAGGCCACAGAGTATCTGTTCTTGCTGGCCGGGTCCATCGTGGGAAACAGAGGTAAAACAGATATACAAGGTGAGAACTGCAGGTCCGGTATTCATAAAGCTTCAGAGAGCAGGAGTGCTGATCTACCACCACTACAGCTGGTTCCTTCAACTGATGCTTTGCTGGTTAAAGAAGAGTTCACTTTGCTTTACTGGCTCCGTTTACATGGACGTCTGACGCCATTCTGATCTGAGAGTCCACCTTAACTGTTCACATGGATCCTAAGCAGATATATTTATTTAGATGCTTTAAAACACAAACAAGAAGATTAGATTATATATCTATCGTCCTGAATGTCAAGGACAATGAGTAGAAGATGGCGACCAAGATGTCTCCACGTCGCCAACGTTCTGTCCCTCCTGGAAACTCCTCACTCCTCTGAATCTGATTTTGTTCTGATCATTAGAGGAATACTAGCGTCCATGTAAACAAAGCCACCGACACAAATTCACCCCGTTTCCAGGAACTAGACTCCTAGTTCCTTTTTTGTATCTTATAAGCACAATTACCAGACAAATCACTAATTATATAACAATGAAATATCCGGCTATTGAAAAAGATTAGGAACAGGATTAAACAGTATGTCATTAACTGACTCTGGTGTTTCTTAAAGTTGACATCAGATCAATACTCCTGCTCTAATCGTCTTTATGAATGCGACACCAAAAACATAAAACATATAAAAAAAAAAAGAAGAGGACGAGAGGGAGGATTATGTCGAGAGAGCGATCAAAGTCCACCGCAACGTCCACAACACATCATTTCTATCAGATATGAGGGATAAACATGGATCATGGATCAAGAGGTTAAGGATGATCTGCAAATAATCAACGACACCAACTACGGCACCACAAACGAATAAAGAAAAAGACCAGACGACAACCACTGTAGCGCTCTGCTGGGAGTCAAGCATTAACCTGGTGCTATTTATCATTTAGAAATCATTTAAAACTTATTGAAAGATTAGTGTGATGAGACTGAGAATGATTTATTTATTTATTTATTTTGGAGTTAGTGACTCCCAGCATTAAAAGCACAAACCACTCCAGGATCAGATCAGCACAAATGCAAATGACGTCCTCGGAGAACGAAGAGTGACACGATGGGTAGAAGATAGTACACCGTACTGGAGGCTGATGCTCCTGAACACATACGTTAGCTTCAAAATATGAATTTGAAGCCAGATTTCATGACAGACAGATGATTAAGTACAGTTTAATCATGCTTATTATTTTACTTCCCATTTCTTTTAAAAGAAACATTAATTTTTTTGAATTTTGTGCTGCATTTTGGCCTTCAGAGATGCTTTGTAAAGAAGTATTAGGAATTGTGGAATATCGCACTGTAAAAATGTATATATATACACCGATCAGCCACAACATTATGACCTAATATTGCGTAGATCTCAAATCAGCTGTGACTAAACATCCCACAGTTTGGGATCTAGTGAATTTGGAGGCCAGGTCAACACCTTGTGATGTTCTTCAAGCTTTTTTTGTGTGTGTACAGTATGTTCCTGTATCTGGCTGCATCCTGCTGGGGATGTCTGCTGCCATCAAGGAGTGTCATTGCTATGGGGTGGGGGTGCCTGGTCTGGTCGAGGTGGGTGCTACATGTCTAAGTAACATCCACACCAATGAATGAAGCCAGGTCCAGAAGTTTCCCAGCAGAACGTTGAGTTGTCACAAGATGGTCGATGTTATTCACTTCTCCTGTCAGTGGTCATAATGTTGTGGCTGGTGGGTGTATGTATGTGTTCATGAACAACGCACGCCTGACAAAGTGCAAGAAGTCCTCTTTGGGTGAAAAACTGTACTTTCTTCTGAGTGAGGCAACAGAAACAATGGAGAAATGGAGTTAAGACAGATGAAGGGGGTAAAGGTGGAGAGGTGAGGGTCACTTCAGATCGGCAACAGGAAGCGAGGGACCAGAAGAAGAACGTGTACCTCCTGATGTCTTCGTCAGTCTCCTCTGTCCCTGACCAACTGTCAAAGTCAGTGTGATAGAATCAGCCTACGCAAATCAGCTGTACATTTGTGTTTGTGAGTGAAAACGAAAGAAGACAAAAGGCAGAAATGCAGAGAAAGTGGAATGATCTTTCTTTTTCTTTCAAACCGCAGACAGTGAAGACATGATCTCAGCCTGCCAACTGTTAATCACATTAACCTTCCCACCCAGAAAACAAGGGCCATGTAAGTGATGGAGTCATTGTCTTGTCTGCGATAATTAAGTTTTGTGGCTTCTTCGATAATGATGTCTCATATTTTATGTCACAGAGGGTGTGTGTGTGTGTGTGTGTGTGAGAATAAACTCAGAAAGACTTCACCGAGTCCTTATACAAAAACAGAAACTCCAAGATTAAACACCTGATATTCTTCTTTCGGGGAACAGAAACATATCTTCTCTCAGCTCAACTGCTGTTGGATTAACCATCAGAAGAAATGTGTCTGAAAAGATTTCAAAAGTGTGAAGCTGAAACTGGCTGAAACAAACTTTTCTGGCTAGATTAAAATATCAAATATTTTATGAGACTTGATAAATCTTTTGGTTAACCAATCACTAAATGATAAAAAATATCTTTTAAATAGGGCAGACGATAAATGATAAACAATTAATCGCGATTAATCGCATCATCTTAATCAGTTTCATGTGTGATTAATTAATCGCACATTTAAATGTATCTTAAAGGGATATGTTTTCAACAAATACATGTTAATATTATTGCAACCATTCAAAACAATGACAAATACCATCCAGAATATTGTTGTCCAGGCGTCTCCATTGCACTTACACAATCCTGTAGTTTATATTGACAGCTAATGCAGATATTGCTCTTGTAGAAAGAAGCATCTGGCAGGACTTTGAAAATGAAGCTAATCTTTTCCTGCTTGTATTCATCTTCTAATTTATTTATTTATTTTATTTTTTTTGTGGCAGCTTTAATGCTAGAAATATTTACTATGACTGGTGGTGTTACTGCTGGTTTGATTGCTTCCTGATTATTCAAACATTTTCTTGTAGAAACCTATTTTTAAAAAAACGTATAGATGAAGAAACCCTTCCAAACTTTGTTACTCTGCAACAAAACTTAGGAAAAAGTTCTTTGACAATATTTTCCCATTAATTAGCATACATACTTATCGTACATTGGTGACAACCTACAGGACGAGAGCTTTAGCTAAAACATGGCTGCTATGACCAGACTCCTCTGTTGTCATCACTTACTGGCTACATTGACCAACAGGCCAATGTATAAGAACTTGTTGAAACTTCTGGGGGTATTCCTGTCTTACCTCGTTATCCTAAACATCAGCAGCAAAAGAAGTACCTCGGAAATCAAGCTTCAAGAGTTGGTGGCCATGCTAAAATCACTTTCTAATCAGAATCAGAATCAGAATCAGAATCAGAAAGGACTTTATTGCCAAGCATGTTTGTGCATACAAGGAATTTGCCTTGGTGTTGGTACGCATAAAAACAAGATAGAATAGAATAAAATAAAATAAATATAGAAACTATATTTAAAATACAAAAATACAAAAACTACAAAATATATACACAGTATATATATATATTCCACCAGAACTGTGGGGTGATGGTGAGACTGATGTGTTCATGGGGGGGGCTTGGTATTGTTCAGCAGACGGACTGCGGATGGGAAAAAACTGTTCGCCATGCGAGTGGTCCTACACTCGATGGATCGCAGCCGTCTGCCAGAGGGGAGTCTGTTGAATAGTCCATGTCCAGGGTGAGAGGGATCAGCCACAATCTTAGCTGCACGCTTCAGAGTCCTGGAAGCGTACAGCTCGTCGAGAGACTTCAGACTGCAGCCAATCACCTTCTCTGCACAGCGAATGACACGCTGCAGTCTGCTCTTGTCCTTAGCAGAGGCTGCAGCATGCCAGGTGGTGATGGAGCTGGTGAGGATGGACTCAATGATGGCCGTGTAGAAGTGAACCATCATTGTCTTTGGCAGGTTGAATTTCTTCAGCTGCCGCAGGAAGTACATCCTCTGCTGTGCTTTTTTGATCAGGGCGCTGATGTTCAGCTCCCATTTGAGGTCCTGGGAGATGATGGTGCCCAGGAAACGGAAGGACTCCACAGTGTTAACTGTAGAGTCAGACAGGATGATGGGGAGGAGTGGGGCTGTGTTCTTCCTGTAATCCACAATCATCTCCACTGTTTTGGAGGCGTTCAGCTCCAGATTGTGGCGGCTACACCAAGTCACCAAGCGGTCAATCTCCAGTCTGTAGGCGCTCTCATCTCCACCTGAGATGAGCCCGATGAGGGTGGTGTCATCCGCAAACTTCAGGAGCTTGACAGACTCGTGACTGGAGGTGCAGCTGTTGGTATACAGGGAGAAGAGTAGAGGAGAAAGGACACAGCCTTGAGGGGAACCAGTGCTGATGGTACGGGAGTCTGAGATGTGTTTTCCCAGCCTCACATGCTGCCTCCTGTCAGACAGGAAGTCTGTGATCCACCTGCAGATGGAGTCAGGCACGGTCAGCTGGGAGAGTTTGTCCTGTAGTAGAGACGGAACGACCGTGTTGAAGGCCGAGCTGAAATCCACAAACAGGACCCTGGCATATGATCTGGGGGAGTCCAGGTGCTGGAGGATGAGGTGGAGTGACAGGTTGACAGCGTCATCCACAGATCTGTTTGATCTGTAGGCAAACTGCAGGGGGTCCAGGAATGGGTCTGTTAAGTCCTTGAGGTGTGAAAGCACAAGGCGCTCAAAGGACTTCATCACAACCGATGTCAGGGCAACAGGGCGGTAGTCATGCAGTCCAGTAGTCCTTGGCTTTTTGGGGACTGGAATGATGGTGGAGGCCTTGAAGCAAGCTGGCACGTGACATGACTTCAGTGAGATGTTGAATATATCCGTGAACACTGAAGACAGTTGATCAGCGCAGTACTTCAAGGTGGATGGAGACACAGCATCTGGTCCAGCAGCCTTGCGGGGGTTCTGCCTCGTAAACAGCCTCTTCACTTCCTTCTCCAGGATGATGAGAGGTGAGATGGAGGAGGGAGGCTCTGAGTCCACCGGCTGTGAAGGAGCCTTGGCCGTTGTTGTTGTCGGGGAGGAGGGGGGCACTGGTGTGACGGCCTGTGAAGTTTCACAGACACCACTGCTGGTAGGGGAGGTGTCACCGTGGGGGGTGGTGGTCGTGGTACTGTCCCATTGTCTTTCAAAGCGGCAGAAGTATTCATTCAGGTTGTTGGCCAGGCGTGAGTCGTTCACAGAGTGGGGGGGTTTGGGCTTGTAGTTGGTGATGTTCTTGAAGCCCCTCCAGACAGAGCTCGAGTCGTTGGCTGCAAACTGGCTCTGCAGCTTTTCTGAGTACAGTCGTTTAGCTTCCCTCACCGCTTTGCTAAACTTGTACTTTGACTCTTTGAATTTTTCTCTGTCTCCACTCCTGAATGCCTTCTCCTTCTCCAACCTGAGGTGTCTGAGTTTGGCTGTGAACCAGGGCTTGTCATTGTTATAACTCACCCTGGTGCGTGTTGGAATACAGCAGTCCTCACAGAAGCTGATGTATGACGTCACTGCTTCTGTGTACTCATCCAAACTGTTTGTTGCCGCCTTGAAAGTGTCCCAGTCAGTACAGTCCAAACATGCCCTTAAGCGGTCCACAGCTTCACTGGTCCACATCTTAGACGTCCTCACAGCAGGTTTACAGAGTTTGAGTATCTGTCTATATGCTGGAATCAGGTGGATCATGACGTGGTCCGATTCTCCCAGTGGTGCACGGGGGACAGCGTGAAAGGCATCTTTGACCGTGGTGTAGCAGTGGTCCAAAGTTCTGTCTTCTCTGGTGGGACAGCTGATAAACTGTTTATATTTGGGGAGATCGTGGGAGAGATTTCCCTTGTTAAAGTCACCGAGGACAATAACTAAGGAGTCCGGGTTAGTTTTCTCCACGTGTAGAATCTGGTCGGCCAGCGCGCGCTGTGCGTCATGGACGTTGGCTGCCGGCGGGATGTAAACACCGACCAGAATGAATGAAGAAAACTCACGGGGGGAGTAAAAGGGTTTGCAGTTTATGAAAAATGATTCCAAGTCCGGGGAACAGTACTGCTGGATCACTGTCACGTCGGTACACCAGCTACAGTTGATGTAAAAACACAGACCTCCACCTTTCGTCTTGCCGGAGAGCTCTGTGTGGCGATCCGCTCTGAAGAGTTGGAAACCTTCCAGCTGCAGCGCGGAGTCCGGTATTAATCCACTCAGCCAGGTCTCGGTGAAGCAAAGGACTGAAGATGAAGATAGGTCTCTGTTTTTCCCCATCCGTAGCTGGAGTTCTTCTATTTTGTTGCCCAGTGAGCGCACATTAGAGAGGAAAATGCCCGGCAGCGGAGTGCGATGGCCGCGCTGACGAAGGCGCACCAGTGCGCCAGCGCGCTTGCCTCTCCTGCGTCGTCGCCGGCGTATTGCGTTGGCAAAGGTGAGCACACCTTTGACCAATATGTCCAAAAAATCCGTAGATGGAGCAATAAATTCCGGCAATAAATCTAATGGTGTTGTAGTTCTGATATTTAGCATGTCATCCCTTGTGTATGTGTTCCTCACACAACAAAAAACAGGATTTACATGCAAAAAAGCAAAACAAAGTAGAGCGCACCAAAACACCGTGGCGACCCTCGTCGGCGCCATCTTCCTCAGGGGCATTCATGCATTTATGCATGTGGTTAACCTCGTCTAAATGACTACTACTATTACTACAACTACATAAATGCCTGTTTTAGTAAGACCAGAGAGAAAGTACCTTATGTTCCCCTCGTTGATCATCTCACAATCAGGCAGCCTGATTTGGCAAGAAGGCAGGAGGGGAAAGTGATAGAAAAAACACACACACACATACACAAACACGCATACATCCAAAGATGCATACAAAAGGTTAGTGTGCAGAAACAGATGTGCATCTCTAAGAACTATGTGTGCAGAAAATGTTGAACACAGGTAACGTAAGCGCAGATTGAAGACAGGAAACATTTCAGAGGTTTCTAAAGGCCAGCAACAGAATATTTATATATACTATTACCACAACTCAAAATAGCGTTTAGCTCAGGTTTCGGGTATAAATAAAAGTTAAGAGTTCTTCCTAAAACCGGAAAGATGCACTCTCGACTTTAATAATGACAAATTTCTCTCCCATTTGCGTAAAACCGACTTTTTCCCCTAGAAGACCTTTAAAATGCTCTAAAATTGTGCAGCTAGCATCACAGCCTTTTTTTTAGCACTGCAGTCATCTTAATACACTGACAGCTTCCATCCCACAGTGAGATATCTCACGTATGGTAATCATATATCCAGGGTTACACCAGTAACCAATGGGTTTTAATGCCCTTATTGATCCAGTAAAAGAATGAAAGTGTCAGGGTATTGAGGATATGAACTCTATTACTACTCAAGCAACTTATATATTAAATATAAGCTAAAGCAATGGATAATTCATATTTCCACTATATTGATTCAATAACAAAGAGTTCTTTAGTTGTAAATTATAAGCATGTAAGTTTTTTGACAGTACATTTCACAGACACTGGAGCAGCAATTACATTCAACTGAGCAAGAATATATTCATTTGAAATGTTAGAAAATATGAATATGACCATTTTACACCTTTGATTTTACGAATAAAAGTCTTTTCAGCGTGTATATTGTAGGTTACAAGCTACCGATTCCTTAGTAGTAAGATGGCAGCATTTAGCATGAAATGCTTTATATGTAAAGTGTTGTTTAAAGTGTTGTTTTGGTGTCTTACTTGCTCCAGTAGACTCTTCCATCAATGGCCTGCATCTCGCCAAGCATGGCCAACAGCAGGGAGGACTTCCCACAGCCCACCTGGCCGACAATCATCGTCAGCTGACCTGAGCCGGCAACAAGTGGAAAAAGGGGGGGAGGTTTATCGTTGGCTTGTGTATCAAAACGTTTATCAGTATGAAATGTGAGGTGAAGAAAGTGAATTCTTTCGTCCATTTCAAACACGCAATCCATGCTCCTTAAAAAACAAACACAGAGACATGAAACCCTACCCCTGCAGTGACTTCATTCATTCCTTATCCTCTAAATTTAACCGGCCGCACCGCATGCTGAAACTCAATGCTAAATCCACATTTATTAAAACATCCTCCCAATTACAAAAAAAAAAAGCAGCACAGTGACAGACAACACACACACTCCAGATGACATGACACCAGCACTTGGCAGAACAACAAATCCTGTTTGTCTTAGTAGTAGCATGACTGGGATTGCAAGCAAGTCACTTCCCGGGAGAAACGTTTGAGAGACATAGTACACGGTCCATCTGTTGACACCCCCGACAACATGACCTGGTCTCCTGACTCTTGGTATTTTAGTGACGGGGGGGGGGGGGGGAGCAGGCCTGAGTGCTTCATTCAGATGCAAACAATCTCCTCACATTGACCACAAGTCAAATAATCTGCCAGTCTTCAGTTTTCAAAAATTAATCGTAAAAACAACTTAAAGTCCTAAAATTTTGGGCTACAACAGAAGAAAATTATATCCTGAAACAATTTGCTTAGTACTTTTTTGGTATTTCACGTTTTGTTTTGGACTGTAAAATCAATTATTTGATCTGAAGATCTGATTTGAAGGAAAATGTGTTGTTTTTAATTTCTTGACTTTTTGCACATTTATTTTTTAAGTCACATTAGTAGAACTTTCTCTTTTCGGGGGGATTAAAAAATAAATAAAAATAAAACAGCAGTTATTTTCAAAGCAAACTTGAAATACCAAAAAAAAAATGTGTGAACCTGAAAACAACAGTATCTTTATTATGTTCTCTGCATTATTTTTTTCTTATCCAATTGTACAAATGTTATTAAACCATAAGAACTCTTGGAGAGCAGATTCAGATTCAGAATTGGCAACAGAAACAATCATAACATTAACTAATGTCATGTTATCTGGACGTCCTGGGAATTTTTTGGACTACTTTTTCCCACATAGATACGTCTCAATTTACTGCATTGGTGTAAATGTTAGTCCTACCGGTGGGGACGCGGATGTTGATGTCTGCCAGTGTCACCAGATTGTTTCCCCATGTGAAGGATCCGTTGCTCACCTAAAGAAAAAAACAGAAAGATCATAAAAGCAGCATTATGAGTAACGCTGTGAATTTTTATTTTTTCTGCAGTGTGACTTTTGACTGTAAATTTCCGTTATGCAACACGAGTACGTGCTGTTTTCTTGTTATGTGCAAACCGACCACAGCAAAGACCATGACCCATATTATGTCTTGACCCAGAGTTTAAGAAATCCTAACAGGGAGTTCACTGCGGCGACCGCTGCTGAGATTACACAAACCGGAACACATGCTGCGTTCAGTGGTAAGAGGGATTCCAAACCGAATGACAATCTGTGATACGTTTTCTCAGTTTCTGGAGAGTTGGTTTTGGTCAGTTCTGAGAAGAATTACACAAGGATAGATGCTGCAGCTTTGTTTTGTGTGAACAGGTTTAGAACTGAATCAAACATATGCAATCATCTGACTTTAGAGAGTTGATCTGGATAACATGATGTCCTACAAATTGCACAATGACCTTTTATTTCAGATTCACTATAGTCTGGTTTAATGTGATCATGTAGTTGGGGTTTTGTTAAGCCTTAACCTTAATTTGTTAAGGTTTGAAACTGAATCTAGACATTCAGAATGTAAATTTTTTACGCTGATGATGCCAACATTTATATTTCCTTCCACGAGACAAAGGCTATGAGACTTTCAAAAACAGAAGTTTACCCAACAACACCGGGTAAACAGTATTAAGATTTTGATGCACCACTTCCAGGTCCCTGTTGTTGGAATTCATAATATATCATATAGTTTTATTTATTTCTTGACATGCATGGAACAAAAATAATTTGCTAAAAATTCTGCAAACAGGGGATTGTCAATGTGATGTGATGATATTAAAAACTAACTGGATTGAAAACTAGTCACAAACCAGTGTCTGAAATCAAACTGATGTGACTTCTTTCATCTTCGTTGTCTGCAAGGGGGCGTCTAAGACCTTTCAGATCAAAATTAAGTAAATATTTAGTCTCAAACATGGAGAGAACTGGACTTGAGCTTTATATAAACAGATAAATGATGCAAATACAAGTTGTTGCGTGCAGTTTTGGGGGGGTTTCTTTGATAAAGGCAGCTGTAGTTTTCCTGCTAGGACTCTATTTAAAGCCCCCCCCCAGTATAATTATCATCCAGGCATCAAACAGTATAAACAAATATGTCATGGTTACTAAGAAAACACTGAAGATTGTTATAAGCAGGATGAGGTACAAAAATGGAAACCAAGATTAGATACTGCCACGAAGAAGAGACGGAGGAGATATTTCCAATGAGGAATGAAACATGAAAACAAGATAAGGTGGAGTTTCACTGGGGGTCAGTGCTGAATAATCAAAAATGATTTATTTGATAGAAAATGCAAATGGGTGAAAACATATTTCATATAACCACCGGTCTAATCCTGGTGGATTTCACAGCAATTACCAAATTATCTTTCTGCAGGTTAATGTTTCAGGTGATGTGTTTTAAAAGATTTTTTGTCGTAAGCTTTAATCTTCTCCTTTCTGCTGCAAAGGAATGTGAGTCGAATTGATGGATCTCTATGGCTCAGTAAACTCTTTTAAAACCTTTGGACTCTGGAGTTTTATGTCTGTGAAGGTTCTCGGTCATCCAGGTCATGACATATGCAACAGGCTTAAACAAAAAGGCTTAAACAACAGCAGTGGGGCTTGTAGAGTTTATTGAAGACGTTTCATCCAAGTCTTCAGTTCTAACAGACTGGTGGGGGGTTGTGTGTTGCCAGCCATTTTTTTTTTACCGGAGGAAACTGTTTTATTCTTGTTTTCCTTCCCCAGTAACTGATACCCTAAAGGCCCATTATAGGCCAGAGACTCCATTCCCAAAGTGTGAACAACCTTGAGACCACGAGATTCCCCACCAGTCTTTTAGAGCTGAACATCTTCAGCTCTACAAGTCCAGCAGCCCTTGTTTCATGCTTTCTGGATATACCATGAACCTTCACAGACATGCTGATTTCAATCATGAATATCGTCTGTGCAAACATAGCCAATCGGTAGCTGATAAAACCCTACACTGACAAGTCAACAAGGCCAATGTTCACTAGGCAAAAGTCACGGCATACTCGACTCCTCCGGCTCCCTAATTAGTGGAGGACTGTCTGGACAATAGGGTCTCCCCACAGGGATGAGACAGGAAGAGGAGCTTTCACAGAGGGGCTGAGAAAATGTCGGACACATTCACAACGACCTTTAAGGGGCAACAAATTCTCGTGTGAATTCTACACTTCCTGAGCGGACAGCGTACACACACACACACAAATACAAACACAAACACATGTGAAATGTATAATCCTACGCACAAGCAAAGACCCATGGACGGGCAAACAGTCGAGATATGAAGCAGCTGCTCTTGCGGTTAAATGAAGGATAACAGCACACAGCTTTTCTAGGGGACGTATGCAAGTGTTGATGACGAATAAACCCGCAATACACGATGGTAGCACTGATTTCATTCATTATATGCAACAAACATGATTTGGTTTTGGTTTCTTAAATAAAAAGCACCCTTCTGAATTTTCAAAAAGCGGCTTGGAGGAATTTTAGCTTCATTGCTTCACTTCTTGGTTCTCGTTGTCTTGCTGCATGACCCAGTTTCTCTTCACATTCAGCTCACGGACAGATGTCCTGACGTTTTCTTTTAGAGTTCATTGGTAGAATTCACAATTCATTGGTCCATCAATGAGGACAAGCTGTCCTGGTCCAGATGCAGCAGAACAGGCCCAAAGAAGGACTTTACTGGCCTCATGTCTCATGGACGGGATGAGGTTCTGAGGCTAGAATGCAGTGTTGTTTAATCTCAAGTCATGAAACCTCTCCTTTAAACCAAACTCTTCTACTCTGGTCTCATCTGTCCACTAAACATCGTCCCAATAGTCTTCTGGCTTTGTCCGTATGATGTTTAGAAAACTAAACACATGAGAGCACTACAAAGTTGGGCACTGAACGACACCCGAGTCTCATTACATTGATTGGAAACTGGAAACTGCTGAACTCAGATCCTTACTTTTTCACCTCACTGATACGTAATAATGGCTAATTTTTCTTAATAAATAGATACCAAAGTATAAAATCCCTTTTTCATTAGTCTGGTTGGGTTCTCTCTGTGTACTTTCAGGACCTGTGTGAAAATGTTTTTATTAATTTTTATGCAGGAATGTAGAAAACCTTTGCTGTAGTGGAGAGTGTGGTGCATTAAAACCACATTTTATCTTTTGTTTTGCATCACCTCATGGTTTTCTATACATCGTGAACAGAATACATTGACTTCAGTTTAGTTTCACATCTCTCTCACTGGTCCTTCCTGCTCCAACACTGTAATCCATTCCTCTGTACCTAAACTTGTCCATCCCCCAGAGGTTTCATTACACTTAAGAGCGGAGGGTAAAAGTGCCAGGGAGCAATTCTGGAAAGCTGAGTTCATCGCTATTCAATGTGCTGCCTCTAAAGACCTCTCTCGATGGCTGTATGCACGTGGAGGATATTTCTTCAACCCAAAGGAAATATGACTGATTTTACTCGTTATATATTCTTAAAACATCAATTACTACAAATCTGCTGGCAGTAGACAAAGTTCCTATCCCAACTTTATTGACAACTTTGAATTCCTTCAAATAAAGAAAGCGACCAAGACGTCTCCACATCTTTAACGTCGGCGTCCACGTAGATTACAGCTTGGTTCATCTTTTCAAACACAAAAGAATGGATTTATTCTAACCAGAGAGAAGAGACTGGATGAAATTTGGTTCAAAGGTTTACACCAGCCCTCTGATCAAATCAACCTTTTCTAATTTGGGTTTTTATATTGGTGGATGACTAGTGACCATGTAAACGCTAAAACCGTCCCACACAGAAAACCCTCCTGAAAGCCACCAATGCCCTGATTTTGACGAACTACATCAAAGTTTCTCCAATTCTTGAGTCATTTTCTCCAAAACAGACCAAAAGGTGATTGATTGAATCCTTGTGTAATTAAAAACTTCCTTTATTATTATCGTACGTGGACATATTTATCATCTTCTCCTTCAATCATTCCCCAACATGTGAACTTTAACTCTGACCTTCACAGCTACATCCTCTGTCTCCGTGGGTCTCATCTGACGCCTGGTCGGCTGCTCGTAGTTGTCCATCTGGTAGCGCATCGGCTGCTTCCTGTTGATGGCTTTGGTCTGGAGAGGAATTTTGGGAGAGATGGGAGTGGGGGAGACCAAGACAGATTTTAAGTTAGTGTTTGTACTAATAAACACGAGGACACACTGCATCCGGTTCAGTTCCTCAGGGAGAACAGGATGTTGCCTCAGTGCTATCAGTCCCACCGCTGTCATATTATCTTATTGTCCAGACTCACTATACATACAAATATAAAGTACATCATCCTGTTCTCATTGCATGTAGCGTATCAGCTCTATTGCGTGTGTGATTATATATTACAAATATGCTGGAATAAAGATTAGGATTCATCCTTTTCTGATTCTGAATTTTTATCCAGAATTTCACAAAAATCTGTTGAGGGAGCTAAAAGAAAGTTTAACAGGTCAACACTGGGATTAACTCTCTGAAGACTTCACAGGCTCCTGTTACAATCAAAAAATGACAAAAAAAAAACATTTACATCTATGATTTTAATACTTCCCTTGTAATAATATACACAGTTGCTATTTAATTGCAATTTTCCATCATAAAACTGAAATGTGTTTCGCTCCTTTTCCCTTAAATCCTTTTTAAAAGCCCTAAATAGTCCTCGCTTTGTCATCTGTCCACTTTAGACTCAACCACCGATAATCCCTTTGCAATATAACCGCCACCATGTGACTCAGACAGCCGCACGACTTAAGTTCACTAAGAGGTGACGTTCTGTACGACTCCATGCTGCCTCTAGAAACGTCATTAGAGCTGAGCTGGGTAGTAATAAAGAAACACTTATAGATGTCAGAACGGGCTTTTTCCCACACAAGTCAGCAGCCACTGGGCTCGAGTTAACATCGGTGGAAGAAATGTTTTACTAATGGATGAATTCTCACATGCATTTCTCAGCCAGATTTACCAGCTTGGTGTTTGCAGCAAAGATTCATTCCCAGTTCACACAGCCAAACTGAATTTTAGTTTGCAGAGTCACACTTTGCAGAGAAACACAGGAGGCTCTCTGAACTTCCAGTTAACCAAAGTAGAATTAGTCAACGCTCTACTCTTGAGAAAGTTTCAGTAATGCTGGAGGAGGAGTAAAGTGGACTGATTATTGATCCAAAACTCTTCCTGCTAAGCTTAACTCACTCAAACCACAAGGGAGACCTGCACAATATTAGGATTAGATCATAATGTTATGGTCTAATCTGTATATACAAAATCTGAAATATTTTCGGAGACACCGTCTTTCACTTTTTGTGTAGTATTCCAGTAGCTCAATGGAATAAAACAGGATGGTTTCACCTTCATTTTTATGTACCAGAGATCAAAACCACAGGAAAAGACTGACTACATATCACTGTTTGGTCTCCACCAATCATCTGACTTTTAGCAACTTTTTAAATTTCAAAAAATACAAAAATACTAACGTGTGTTTCCATCAGAAGTTGTAAATGAAGGTTAAAAAGTAAAGTTAGGCATGGCTGGATTTTAAATAATTGGAAAGCAATGCAATCTGAAATAAAAACAAAACCTCAAAGACTAAAAACACAGAAAGAGCTTCTGCAGAAGAAGCCAACAAAATGCAAACATGATAGAAAACATATATGACAAAAACCAACAGAGTTAATGCAAAGTTTTTGTGTTTCTATCAGCTAGGTTTTTCTTGATTGTTCTGGTATCATCAACGCTCACCATGCCCAGGTATTTCTTCCCTGGTTCCAAGGACACCGATATGTCGCCGTTTCTCCAGCTGTCGTCTCCAATTTCGTCGCTCTGAAGAAACTCGCCGAGCTTCTGGACACTGCGGACGACACGCATGAAACAAGTAAGTGTCACTGACAATTTCAATACCAGCAATCTCTCAGGAGTTTAGAGTTTCTCCTCACTGCTGTCAAGTTTCCTACGTGTTCTCCCACTCACCTGACCAGAGCCTTGACCGCAAATCTGACCACCGTGGAGAGCAGGAAGAGAGGCGTGACCAGGATGTGAAACAGCGCCAGAGCCGCGAAGGCCTCAGAAGGAGTTGGACCGGCATCATTGAGGAAGTGATGCACCACAAACGTCTAGAAAACACAATCGCTCGTGTTCAGCAAGAATCAGTGAAGCTATTACGGTTGAATAAAGCAGAAAACAGGTTTAAAATCGTCGTCTTACCACAAGAACAGCGGCAATGGGAATAGCAGCGTTCATGAAAACTGAACAGAGAGAGAAGACAGGTGCAAGATTTAGAATAAACTCGAGGAGATACTATGTCATGCAACTGCGTCAAGTGGAAAGCTAATAAACAGCGTCTGATATCAAACAAGTAAAGGAGAAACAGCCTCATTGGGTTCTACATGTCATTGTCCATATAAAACAAACAGCAGAAGATCCAATGTATTGCGACAGCTGCTGTTTGCACAATACCATGGCATGGATCTCGAGATGTTTGTAGAGATTCATTTAAAGCTGCGTAGCTGTGATGAGATAAGATGAGCTTTAAACCATTCCTCTTGGATCGTCAATCGATTGACTTTGGTTCCTTTGGTTCATTCCTTGAGCTCACGTCCTGTTTTATTCTGAAAAGATCTTGGTTTCTATTTCATTTTGGTGGTTTTTCCTCCATTTGTGATTCTGTAGCTCGTCCCTCATCATCCTTGCCTCAACTTCCATGTTTGTTCTTTGTTTGCTCCTCCCTAATTAGTCTTTTCCTAATATAAAGTGCTGCAGCTGCTTCCCTTTCCCTTGAGTTTCTTAGCTTCTCATAGAAGCTCATTTGGACACCTCTTGCTTTCTGGATTACTTAGTTTCTTCTGTCGTTTTATCTTTTGTGGATTGCCAATCTTTTGTTAAAGTACATTTCCATTGACCAACCTTCAGTTAAACCTCAGCATGCTAATATCAGGTCTGAACATGGACTAGAAGATGGAAAAAACGTATGTACAGAAATGCAAGAAGAGATCAGTTGTAAAGAAACTCAAACTCTAAATTAAAACCAGTGGATTTTATCTCACTCGACATTGACGTGTAGAAAGCAAAGGTCTTGAGGCTGGTGAGCTCTTTCCCTCTCGTGTCCTCCACGCTGTCACAGAAGATGTTTTCCCACGCGTACAGCTTCAGCAGCTTGATGCCCTTTAAGATCTCTGAGGTCTTCTTCAGGCGATCCGTAGAGTGTTCCTGGAAGACAGAGCGGGAGCCACTGTGTGTTTTCGATTAAGATGCAGTTTAACAAAAACGATTTAAATTATGCAGATTTTCTTCTTACTAGTGTGCTTTTCTGTGTGTCCGCCAGCTTCGTAGCTATCAGGTACTGCACGGGAGCCAGCAGGACTATGACAGACGCCCCGAACAAGGCGCTCGGGCCCAACAGATAGTAGAGCAGAATCACTCCCATCACGATCTGCACCAGAAAGGAGACGCTTCCAGTAAAACCAGATCTCACGAGAGCGCATTTATAGTTCAGGAATACACTTTGTCCTACCTGCACAGGCATGGCCCACAGGTTGGGACAGAGGAAGAGGAACCACATCAGCTGGTTGGTCTCTATGGCGACGAGGTTGTTGATCTGCCCCAGCGTCATCTCGCCCATGGACATGTTGGAGGTGGACAGACGCAGGATTTTGTTGTAAATCATCGCCTGGTTGATGAAAGAAACGGGAAAAATGACACGTAGATGATCAACAGCTGACATCCAAGTTTGCTCGGGCTTGTCCACCATGTTCCCACGTACGTATAGTTGAAGCAAGTTCAAAAGTAACCGCATGTCCTGTGAAGGGTCCTAACCCAAATGTCATTTGGTCGAACCATTCACGCTCACATCTACGGCCAATTTAGAAACACCAATGAACCTAACCAGCATGTCTTTGGACGGTGGGAGGAAGCTTGAGAACCTGGAGAGAACCCACACAGGGACTGCCCAATGACCCACCATGAAATCTATAAACGAGGAACCCAACGTTTATCAATTTATACTTTTAAACATACTCCACATTTACGCCTATTTTTAGGCCTTCAAGTAGGCCAAGACATAATCGAAAAAATATAGGAACATTCAGTCGTTTACAGAAAGATTTGACCTGAACTGACTTCTGTGCAACACATTACATGAATATATTCATGACTTGAGGTTTAATGGAAGGTTTAAGCCCCGTGATATAAAACGCCAGAGGCTTTACGCTGCTGAGTTACTCATATAAATACACACTGAATCATGCAGAAGTGCTTACTAAAGATCCATCGCATGGCTTTTAGATCTCAATGCAGTACAGCCTCAGTGTGACTATAAACTAGCTGCTCCCTGGGCGTTTAAAACAGCTGGCTGTCAAATCAAGACGAGGATGTTTGCATTACGACAACAGAAAAGCCGATACAACAATCGCTCACGAGGAACTTTTCAAAGCAGCGCCTCGGTGTGGAAACAAGACGTCTGAATTAAATGTTTCCACGATGCTTCACTCACCAGCAGAGCCCCTCGCAGATTGATGCCCGTTTCTATGGTGACGTAGTAGGAGGCCTGCAGGAAGGTTCTCTGCAGGACCAAAGCCAGGAAGAGGAGAACGGCCAGGACCGAGCTGTTCTGCAGGAGCTCGGTGGATGACATGAAGTAGACGCCTAAATACGTCTCCTAGGAGGAGAAGCATAAAATTTATGGTTAGGGAGTTTAAAAATAAGAAGGTCAAACTGGTGTTCTCATTTCAGGACAAACTGGTTTATCTGTGTTAAATCATGTCTGAATGAAAACAGACATTATTTCCTGGGATATTCTGTACACGTGTTACAGGCTTGGTCCACGTTAAACCAAGTGTTGCAAAGTGGTGTGTTATGAGCTCCAAGGTTGCTGCTCATGACCTTTAATCAATATCTTCAGACTGGCGTACTTCAGAATTGACAAGTCTGATTCTGAAGCACAGACTTCCGGATGAAGGGTGCACGCAGTACAGTCTGCAATCTGTCATTACTGGCTGTTCACACATCCAGGACAGGATGACAACACAACTTGACATTCAGACTATACTTGGACAAATACATCATTTGAATCAGAACAGTACTGCAGTGACTGATGACGTTTCACAAGAACATTGCCTCATTCTCACATTGCCTCCCATCCCGACCTACAGGGCTCCTATCCATGGTCCTCATCCCATCTTGGCTACCATAATGACTGACCAGACAACTACCAGCCACCATGCTCCAATCAATCAGCAGCAATGTCTGCATCAGGTTTAAACCGGACTCTAATTTGTCAAACAGGGTGGCTGTTGTGTCTTCTATAATTACTTGCTCCTAGCTACATATAGCTTTCTTATTTCTATAGCTACTTACAGGGGGTTACTTGTAGCGTTAGGCTTTGTTTGTTGTATTCAGACACTTCTGAAAGTACCTGCAGACTCGGCTAGGGTTTAGTTTTTCTGCATTTGCTAGCTAGCAGATTTGAGATCCACTAGGAGTATGGGTTTTGGTTTAGGCTGGTGGTTTGGTTTTATTGCTAGCACTGACTCCTGCCTTGGTTCTCTTTGCAGTTTTTGTCTAACTTCTTCGTTTGTTAATTTGCTAATCAAACAAAGATTTTATGTCGTTTCATTTTTATTCTAGCAGCACTGGCATGAAAAAATTAGAAAATATTCATAGATTTCTTTTAATTTTTTTCCATCTATCATCATAAATTCATGAAAAAAGAAGAAGAAAACTAAAAATCCCTGACATCATTTTCCATTTCCTGTATTTTTCAGATTTTCTTTATTACTTTATTTATATATTCATAATATTTGTATGAGAAAATCTCCAAAGCACTGAATAAAACCAACTTATTGCATTTTAGTACCATTCTGTATTTCAGAAATAAATATAAGAGCATATAACAGTTGCCGATTTGTCAATGATTATATGGTGGTGCAACAAAAGCTAACCCTAACTTTGGGATCGGCTGCAGGTGGGTGAACCAACAGAAGTACGTCAATCAAAAGAATACGAGCTAATTAGATTTGCTAAATGTTTATTTAGCAGATATCAGTGATTCCTCTTTGAAGGGATTAAAGATGTCAGCTGTGTTCAAGCTCTTTGTGCGAGTCTCTAAACTGGAGAAAATGGTTTGCTGGAGTGGGTGGCAGGTGGGCGACCTGATGGTACATTTGAGAATAAAGCAGGTGGTATCAAAAAGCTCTCTCCGACGCTCTGCAGACCTTCTCTGTGCGTTAAACTCGGACACAGAGTGAGAGGTGAGCGGAGAATTTTCCATGTCACTCAGAAATGCAGTGGTGCTCTGCTTTCTGTCTCCGCTGCCCATTACACCCACTTTAACAGGCAGACTTGGCCCTGACATCATCTCACATTCAACATCAGCTCCAACAACATCCCGCTAAAAAGGACTGGATGCAAATACGCTGTCACTGCAAAAGCATCTGTTCTGCCTCTCCTACTTGCTCTGACTGCCTTACGACCTTTGGAGGAGGCTGGCACGGATTTAAGAGGAGATGATGTTAGTGATCAGCGCTGCCAAAGTAACTTCCTTCGCCAAATGCACTGTCTGTAAAAGAGTCTGCGTTCGCTCTCTCTCAGCTGGAACACCTTTGAGGTGCCGCCATAGATGCTATTGTTTAGTCTTGTTGCAGCGGAAAAAGGTGCAGGATTTTTTTGTTATAAGGTTGATTGTAATCGGTGCAGATGCTGAAATATTAGGAATGACTCGAGAACTTGAACTGAACAGTGGGTGCCGTCATTCAACCCCAAACATTGGAAAACCTTGTGGAAAACATGATGGCATCGAAATTTATTTCATGATCTGATATTTGCAGTATTTGCGCTGAGTGAAGATTGCTGTCAAAGTTTTTCAAATATCATAGGCCTTATTCACGTGGGCGATATTTCTTCAAGCGGATCAGCGATTCCAGTGTAGCTGTGCCAAATAAAATGATCTAATCAAAACAGAAATCTTTGGACATGAGTAAAGTGGTTCTGTGAAGTGGTTGAGTGTCAAATGTGCCAAGTTTTATTGTCTACGCTGATTTCAGTCAATAGATGACGACCAAGATGTTTCCAAAATAGAAAGAGAATTGGACTTGTAGTGTTCTGTTCCTCTGTTGGTTTGGGTTTGTTTTTAGATTTAAGGTGAAACATAAATTCAGGCATCGGATTCAGCAGCTACTTTAATGACATTTCAGTTCAACCAACACCTTGGAATGAGTCATTCATTGGTTGATTGTTCCACACTCTGTCACAGTTAACCCACTCAAACAAGACTAAGATATTTCTTTTGTAAGAAACAAAGACACCCACCTTCATCTTGTCCGCTGTCGCCACGTCATCTTTCGTCTTCAGGTACTTAACGATGCCCGAGATGCAGAGAGGCCCAGCGAAGCCGAGCAGGTCTGCCAGGTAGCGGAAGGTGCTGCTGAGCAGGATGGGACGGCCAAACGCTCGATACATGGAGCGCCAGATTGACGGCGTTCGGTCCGGGTCCTCGGCTGTCTGCGTGGAGAGACACGAACAAATGTGTTTGACGTTTGGATTCGGTTTAAAGTGGAAATCTTGGCCTCCACATGCTCACCCTCTGATCCTCGTAGGCGTCTTTGAGCCGAAGGTAGTTGGTGAGGGCTCTCATGGCGATGGGCAGCTTGCCGATCTTCTTCAGCTCTATAGGCCTCTTATGGGCTCCGATGATGAGAGGATTCATCCACCAATATGTCGCCTAAAAACGTGCCAAGAATTTGTGCAACTTTCTGTACAATGCTTCCAAATAGTGGTCCAGTAACATCTGATTAAATATGCATAAACATACAGACTTGTAATTGAATCTGCGGGTACCTTGGACAGCAGGTTGACAAAGGGCTGCAGAAAACGAACCCCTAAATCCTGCAAATCTTCTGGTGGCTTCACTTTCTGGGGGCTGGCAAAGAAGACGTATCTCTACAAGAAGACGTAAAAACTTAAAATTGGCACGTCAGCATATGGGTTATTTGCTTTAATAGACACAAAGAACCATGAGAGAGTTACAGAACGTGACTCCTCACCCTGACTCTGATGACGTTGATCTCCACGCCCATCAGGAGTCCGTACAAAACCACCAACAACGCAGTGATGCAGAATCTCAGGTGCTGCGGGCCAACCTTGAACTCTGCAAACTTCCAAAGCTTGATGGACTTTGTGATGAACGCCAAAACCCAGTATATGAAAAGGACTGTAAGACAGGAAATCACACACAAAGTGATTTGCCTGTTCCGCAAATAGAAACTAAAGATTTTGATGCATATTAAAGGGAAAGTCAACAAATACAAAGTTTAAACATCAAAGTAAGGGAATCCTCTTGTGAAATAAAATGAATTATATAATTTGGAGCCCTTTTTTAAACAAAAACCTTTTCATTATGAGTGCAAGAGTGTTAAGGGAATCCGAGGCTACATCAGCAGGCTGGGAATTGTGCACTGAGTTGGATTTTTCAAAACAGATAAAAGTTAAAACATGCCAAAACCAAGCAGCAGTTTCTGGGCGAAAATAACTTAAGCTAACATTGTAGTGCCAGAAACTGCAGTTCCTTGAATGTCCACTAGATGCTGGCTCTTAAAACGTATCAATTCCCACAGACCTCAATGTTAAAATGTCAGATTTTAATGGTGGTGTGTCCACATCAAGTGAAAGTTTCGTGTTTTCAAGGGTTAATTGAGAGTTAATCAGATTCAGGACCTTCCATGATGGCGTCGGTGGGAGAAAAAACACACGCTTCAAAACTCCTCATTAGGAAACACAGTCGTTTGAGTCTAATGACACCGTCGTCTTACCAAGCAGCAGTTTGGGAAAGTTGGACGTCTCTATGTTGTGGTAGTAGACCACAGATGTTGTAGCCGCTACGAATCCCATGAACGCTGGCATGAAGAGATGCAGGTGTCTGGTCGTCATCACCCTACAGCAAGAGTCAATCGCAAAATATATAATTAACCTGCAAACGTGTCTGCAACTTAAGTAAAGGCTTGAAAAACTAAAAAAATGCCTCACTTATCGGAGACGATGCCTTCTGCAAACTCGCACACGTGGACGAACAGCAGGAGGAAGGTGAGGATCCACCTCATGTTGTGGCCGGGGAAATGAAGCCATGTGTTGTGATGGATCTGCACTTTAGAGCTCTGACTGCCCCAACCTGGCAGAAAAACACACAAATGGAAAGACAGAGGTGATTGATGTGAACGTGATACGTTTGCAAAAGTGTTCAGAACAGAGCCTTGAACGTGAACAGAAGTGAGGAACTTTCTTACCTTAAATGGAAACTACTCTAAAAACCTGCATTTAGTGTGTCTGATCATTTAAGTGAACTTAAAACCCTTAAACTCCTAAATAAATCTTCTAAATCCATCAGAAACCTTCACTGTAATCTTTTAGAAGAAATAAGAAATAAGAGTGATGCAACAATTCAACAATCTTGAATCTGCAAGAAACCATAGTAGACCTTCAAAAAATATCCAGTGCACACAATTTGTAATTAATCAGCAAAGAATACTACTTCAAAACTCAAGAATTCAGAGTTATGTCTTTCTTTGGGTGCAGACTCTTCAGTGACTAACATTTTCTGACCTCGGATCAACAACATCCTCTAATTCCAACAACAATCAAAGCCGCAAGCAGCGACAAACAGGCCATCCCACCCAATGCGACTTCCTGGCTGAGCGTCAATTGGACCCATTTACATGTTGAACTGTGCCTCACTCTGAGCCTTGCCCTCCTTCAGGGCTTCCAGTGATATCAGATGCTAAATAAAAGATCAACTTTTTACAAGGATGATGTTGCACACTGGAATTACACTAGAGAACAGCTACAAATACTGTTGCCTTACAGGTATATTAGTCATATTGATGTGTAGATCTATTCATGCTGGGACTCTTACTGAACATGTGACATTTGGTGAAGATCGGACAATGTATATGTGAGTTAGAACAAATTGTTCTTCATGGCAAAACTTATGGCGGTCAACCAAAGCTTAAACTTTTGATTCATTTTATTAATTTGGATGTGTCAGGGCTTAACAAGGAGCTGATTATATTTGACATAGATTGAGTCAATTCTTTAGGAAGAGCGCTATTTTCCATATTTGCAATGAAACGCCAAACTTTGAATGGGTGTGACGTCCAAGTCGTATAACCTTCGCTGAAGCCTTTGATGACTTTTAATCGCTTAAATTTTATGAGTGAACCCACCAAATTTGGAGAAGTTGGTCAAGATACAACTCCTGAAAATGGAAATTTTCCACGGTCACAACCATATTGTGTGACTTTTGCAGAAGCTTCTGGTAACTTTTGATCTTAAAGTGTAGTCCGAGCAGAACGGAAGCATGATATAAATCCAGATATATATATATATATAAAAAAAACAGTATTCATAAATTATTAAATTTTATGATTAAAGCTCCAACTTAAGATCATGTTCACATCTTACGATGTTTGTTTCTGCTCATATCTAAATGGACTGGAGCTATTTTGTAGGCTCAGGGAAGAACAGAACATAAAAATCTAGAACCAGGAAGCATCAATTAGTCAGTCCTTGGGGAGCAAGCTGAGGGCTTATGGTCAGAAGCATTCCCATAAACCTTGGAGCAAACACACACACACACACACACACACAGATACCCAAGCAGTCAAAATAAAACAGCAAGTCACACTAGAGAACATCATGTGTAACCTGAGAAATAATTCAGAATATTTTTGTTTTACGGTTTGTTTCAGTCTTTTCTGTAGTTTCCACTAGAGTCATTTTCAACCACTGGTCTAATCCCATCTTAGCTACACTTCAAAGCTGCTTAACGTGCACACTGTCCAAAGAGAGGGTAAGTTAATATCTGCAAGACATCTGCTCTGCCTGCCAGATCACATAGAGGAGTGGGTGATTAGCTTCCAGTTGAGAAAATTCAGGAAAAATATCCCTAATTGGGATTTTACAGAATCAGAACCACTTTAATAACTTTTTTTTGTAGGTAACTGTGAGACACCAACCAACAGAGACAGCCAAAACCAGAACTAAGATCCAGCTGTGGATGCTTTCTCAACGATATGCCAGGTGGTAAATAAACAATGTTAAAGGGATAATATAATAAATGAGAAGCCTGAAAGTCTCAAAGCTCAAACAGTTTTCTATCCGCCTGTAATTGATTAGAAAATGTAAATGGATGATGGAACCACTGCAAAATATGCAAATAAAAGGGGGAGTCTATCTTAAGTCTACCCTTCCAGAGATACAGTTTAATTTTAGTTTCTCCAATGGCCACTAGAGGCTGGTTTCAAAAGTGAGTCAATCCCCATAGATCTCCAAGTTAAAATGTCCAATTTTACAGCAGAAATAAACATGTTTATAGCCTAGTACAAGAAACAGTTTTGATCTCTAGAGATAATTTTTCCATTTTTGAAAAGTGTACCGGTGCAACCAAGATGGCGACGCCAGTAAACACAACGCTGAGCTTCAAAAACGCTTTTCAGAAAACTTATGAGTGACATCATGAATCGTTTGTTCTGGGTCAGAAAACAGGTTTGGACATCCAACATCCATCCAGCTATCCATCTTCTGGGACAAGCAGACTACAGGAACCATGTTCTACCGAAGATGCTGGCAACGCAAGATAATTCCCACCAAACGTTTTGCACAGTGAAGAGCCACAGAGTGGAAGAAATCCTCCAGGAAGCCCAAACCCAGCTGCTCAATGAAAATCTAAACAAACTGCTTTTACAGATACCTAAAGACATTCTGGAGAAAGTGTCCAAAGGTGTGGTAAAGACACAGATCTCACACCACTTCAAAAGGTAAGGAGATGCAAATATCTTTCTTTGCAAACACGGTATAACAATTCAAACAAAACAAAAGAACTGGAGGGAAAAGGACGACAGAGAGCTCAGAAGTCTTTGCTAGAAGACGTTAAAATATTGCCACCTCATCAACTTAAATTACATCAACACGGTGCGTAATTCAAGGTATGGTCGACCTATGTTGCTCCAAAATGGCAATGTCCAGTGTCACCGCACTGAGCTTCAAAGCTGATCTCAAGAATCCTATGGGTTCATCCATCTTTACATACAGTCAGTGATCTATCACACAGGTCAGAAAAAAAAACATATTCAGTCCTCCAAGTAACCCATAACCACATCCATAGATCACGATACTGTAAAATAATGACAAAAATGATGGGGCCGACTGATCCAGTAATCCTCACTGGATTAGTCCAGTCCTGGCAGCTGCAGCGAGACTCTCTGAGACTTTCCAGTAGAAAAGGTGAAGCTTTAAGAGGCTTAAGCAGGAAACACTTGTGTCACACATCTGTCAGGACATGCCTAACACAGACGGCTACGCTGTGACTTTTCCTGCACAAGCAAAGAAACTCTTTGGGCTACTTGAAAAAGATAACAATGCACCAAAATGCATCTAGCATCCATCAACAGATTACAAGTATCAGAGTAGTATTTTTACCCCCACAGGTCATAAATACAGAGGTTCCTACCGATGAAGAGGATGGGGAAGGTGATGAAGAGCAGGAAGACATGTGGAACCAGGTTGAGAGCATCCACAAAGCAGCCATTGTTCAGCACGCCGTTCTCCACGCTGTAGGCATTGATATCCTTGTTGTCGCCACAAAACGACCAGGCCATGCCACCAACCCAGCTGCTCCACACAAGCCCTCAGTCAATCTGTGGCAACGAGACAAAGGAAGTAAGAAATAAAAACAGAGTTAAGGCAGCGCTAATCAGATCCAGATACTTCTTTGTGCCGCTCTGGTCAGCTCTGAATAAAAGGTCAGATGTTTTTTTTTTTTTTCTGTGGCATGTCAAGTGCACACTCTCACACAGGCTGGCCTCAGGTATGAGAGCTATTTCAGGGCCAGCGTCCAGCTACATGCTCCCTGGCTTAAAGGTGGCTTCATGTTAAATAACTATTAAGAGTTGGAAAGGAAACATGTTGTGAGCTCAACACTTAAAAGACTAGACGTTAGGATTTAGAGGGATCTATAGTAGGTCAGAATAGACAAACAAAACACTGGTTCTAGAGAGGGGATTTTATGGCTTTATGGTAATTGAAAGCCACCGTAAATTCTCCTCGATGCATGAAAAAAGCAAAACAAGGAAGGGGTTTTAAACGGTTGCACTTTTCAGCCTCACCACTAGATGGCTATTGGCTACAGTGGTCCTTTACGTTTTATAACCCAGACATCCTGATTCACAACTTTTAAGGTACGATTAAGCAATTAGGTTGAACTGCAACTTTTTTTTCTGCATGTTTTAAGAATGCAACAGGTTTATAAAACGTGCTGGTTGCAATACGCTGCTTCACCACTAGATGATGTACGATCCTACACAATGGTCCTTTAAGCCCCGAATCCACAACATCATGATTCACAACACTTAACGTAGGATTTGGAAAATAATATAACTACTGTTGTTTTAAGAACAAATTGTCATGGGTGAAAGCACATTGACTGGGAGGGTAAATATCTTCTAATATCCCCTAAACACTCGGACAAGAAGGATGTGGAAGCGATTTGAAATTGGTTGTAATCTGCAGCCTTGCCACTAGATGGCTCTCGATCCTACACACTGGTCCTTTAAGTCTCACAGCTTTGAATCCCAGACATCCTGATTCATAAGTAGGGAAGGATTAAGCAATTAGGTCGAAATGTAAACTTTTTCAGCACTGTTCATCGGAGGCCCAGTATATTTCTTTAAGGATTTTCAGAAATACAGCAGATTTATAATACGTGCTGGTTGCAATACGCAGCCTCGCCACTAGATGGTGTTTGATCCTACACGGTGGTCCTTTAAGTCTCACAGTTCAAGGATTAGGTTGAATTGCTTTCCACTGTAATTGTCACATTAGTGATACTTTAATATTAAAGTTTTCTTCTTCTTCAAATGTTTTAACATTTTAAGAACAAAGCAAATTTATAAAATTTGTTGTTTTAGGGTTGATTCTGACTAAATACCTTGCATGTCTCCTACACACTCAGGACGAAGAAGGGATTTTAAATTGGTTGCAATCTGCAGACTCACCACTAGATGGCTCTTGATCCTACACACTGGTCCTTTAAGTCTCACAGTCGGATTCAAATATTAGTTTGAATTACTTTCCACTGTAATTGACACGTTACTGTCACTTTAACATTGTATTATCCCTTTAAACTAACGTGGCAAGAAGCGTAATGAATTAAAGCATCAAATTTAATTTTGTTAAATTAGTTTCATTTGGTTGGTAATTCTAAATATACAACACCTGCTTTAGGCTATAAACAAACTACATCATCCTTAAATACCACATATAGCTCCTCCATGAGTCACTTTACACAGCAGCAAGCTTAGGGGAGTCGTTAAAGTGAAGCCAGCTCCACGGGAAAGAGAATTTAAAGGTCTCTTACCTCAGAGTAAAGAAATAATCCTCACTGACAGCCTTTCATTCCGGGGGTCTGGATTAAAAAAAAAAAAAAAAAGGAAAGAAAGAAAGAAAGAAAACAGACAGAGGAGAGAAGAGAAATAAAATACAGTCAGAGCTGTAGAGCAAAAGTTGATTATTTTTAGCCCCGCAAGAGCATCAGCTGCTCCACTTACTGCAGCCTGACTCTGCCGATGGTGTCAAGAGACAGCGAGTACGGCATATAACTTCCGGTGGTGCCCTTCAAAATAAAAGACTGGTAAAATGACTACAGCTCAGATAGTTGTAAATATAGGGACAAGTAAAGGCAAATTACTCTGAATGTTAACTAAATGGTGCTGGTACACGTGCATTGAAATCCTTAATAAGAAAAAATCATGATCGTAGGCATGTTTTTGAGCCCCACTCTCAGTTTTCTGCTAAGTATCTGAATAAAAACGCCTTGCATAATAGGGAATTTCTAATAAAATAGAAAGATGTTGGTGTAAACCTTTGATAATCTGTTCAAGCAAGCAATGACCAAAGCCAGAATCCATGTGAGCAGCAACTTTGAAAACATGGAAACATCTTCTGTTGAATTAATCCAGCGTTGTCAATAAAGTTGGAGATTAAACTTCTTCTGTTCTATTTTTTTTTCTGCAGATTTAACACTTTACAAACCACAGAACCACCTATGAGGTTTGATACTGGAGCATGTAATATTACTGTACATTTTTCTGCATGGTTTATTGGAGGCCCAACACAAATATTTTCACGGTTTATTAGGGCAGCACATTTATAAAACGTGCTGGTTGTAATACGCCACGTCGCCACTAGACGGTGTTCGATCCTACACAGTGGTCCTTTAAGCCCTGAATCCCAGACATAACCATTCACGCCGTTTAACATGGAGTTTGGCAAATAATTCAGAATTACTGATCATCGTATTATTTTATTTACCTTCATCGTCACAAATCCTCAGTTCCACCTTACAGTTAAAAAAAAGAGTCTTATTGGATTTGAAAATTTGCTTCAACATCAACTTCCCTGTGTGTGTTTTATTCTGAAGGTCCAAATTTGGTAACTTGCGGTACAGGCGTACGCAACTTTGTCAAACTTGACAAAGCGTCGCCTCCTATCAGATTTCCAAACTTGTACCAGTCCGGTGGTGAGAAGGGGGTTTATTATAGACATATGTCGAGGGTAGACACGGTTTACAAACTTAAAAAATACATATTTTACCTCAAAAATATCAAATCTGTTCCTGTTTTAGCATCAAACGTTTCTAAAGTCAAATTTCAGCCTCAAATATCAGCGTGACATCATTTTTCCTGCAGGGTATACAGAGATATTAAAAATCTGACTAACAGTGTTTTGGACTCGAAAGAAAAATAACAAAATTTCTGCACGGGCATATTTAACGCGCACTCTTAAATCTGTAATCTGATTCGGTGTGCGTCTCTAAAGCCTCGCTGAATCCAGGGAATATTGCAGGATTTCACTTTGCCTTGCTTGGCACCGGAATGCGCCGGTTGGAAGACCTTGGACGCGGTCAGCGGGACGCACTGGAGCCCGGTGGTGTGAGCAGCCGAAACCCGGAGCAGCAAGACGTCAGTCCTGCGTGTGTCATCTCAAACGCACAAGAAAAAGCACGGAGCAATGACAACCCGAGCGTCCTGCAGTGTTTTAAACCGCCCACACATTTCTCAACCAAACCCCATTCAAAAAACAATCTATTTAAGGTTTTTACGCCTAAAGACAAATATAAATACGTATAAAATACGACTTTGTCTTTTATTTCAATCCAGTGACATTCCGTTTTATATTCGGCATATTAAAAACCGATACAAGATGATACAACTTCCTTAATTATTTATTTTTTTTGTCCTGTCCCGAATGCGATCCACTTCAGGCTCCTTCAAGACCGAGCAGCACCGAAGACGCAAATCCAGCTCTTATTTTAACAGAAAGACAAGTAGTTATTGGCTAATATTAGAGCCGAATACAAGACTTTCTTCTACAGTTTCAGATTTTACGTGTAATTTATTTTTAAAGCGCATATTTTAACTGATAAACTGCATTCAGCTACAATTGCAGGATTTTTAAATGAGGTCTGGCGAGTTAAGTGAAGACGTCGCGTCAGCTTAAGATGCTGACAGAGGGATAACACAGGAAACCCCTTGTGGCCCAGCACTTACCCGACGCTGGCGCAGGCTGGTCTGGGCTCCTTGGTGCGTCCTCTCCGGAGCCTTGACTCTGGCTGCGGGCTGCTCTGGAGCCGCTGAGGCAGGAAATGCTTTCAGATTCCGCCTGTTCGCCTTGAAACGCCGCGCTGAAGCGGCGCAGCGGAGGCAGACGCACTGCCAGGGACGGTTGGCTGGCTGTTTGCAGTGAAATTATTCTTAGTGCATGAAAAAAAATGAGGTCAAATTAAAGCCGCGTGTTGTGTAGGATGGTGTTGTTGTTGTATGTTTAGAGGAAGAGAAGTGAGGAAGACACCTGCACAGGACACGATGATAAAACACCTCTATGAGAGGATAATGATGGCTAAGGCTTTAACCATGACAACCCTGACACTAATAAAGGCTGGGTTAGTGTTCACCTGAGCTGCGTTTTATTTTGAAACGGGTCATATTCCAAGGCAACAGGAGGAGGGCGCTGCAGCACTGGAGGATGATTTAATTACAATAAAGAAGAACATTTAGCAAAGTTTGAGGTCCAAAAAGAGAAGTCACGATGATGACAGTGATCCAGTAAATATATGAAGCTTAGGATGATTTGTTTTTAGTTACCTGGGCTCTGGAGTCCAGTTTAAATCGTTCATGAACAGGTTTTCATTGTTTTTTTTATGTGCTTTATTTATCAAAATATACGATAAAGTGACTTCAGATTTAATTAAAGAGAGAGAGAAAGAGCTAGAAAGGAATTCAAGAAAGAAAAATACAGTATATTTCATCTGGCTTGGGAATGCCTCAAGGTCCCCGAGGGACCTCTGAGGCCTGCTGCCAAGGCAACCCTGACTCTGAATCAGTGGCAGACAATTGGATGAGTGGATGGATGGATGGATGTGGGGGCAATTAACCCCTGCTTAACCTCAGAGCGTTCATATAAGAGAGCTTCTAACACCGAAGCTTCCTGGAGAGGAGTTTTGCAGCTCAGTGCGGCGTCTCCGGCTGCCGCCATCTTGGCTCCACCTATGTTCTCAGCTAATTTAAAAACACTCAAAGACGGTGCAGCGTGAGAGGATGGATGGATGGATGGATGTGGGGGCAATTAACCCTTCTGTGGCTCCATATCTGTCTTCTTAACCACAGACTGTTTGTAAAACACCTGGAGAGGAGTTTTGAAGCTCAGTGCGGCGTCTCCGGTCGCCGCCATCTTGGCTCCACTTATCTTCTCAGCTAATTTAAAAATGCTCAAAGAGGTGGAGCGTAAGATGAGCTATGGTTGACAGCTAGCAACCAGGATGTAAGCATGTTTATTTCTAACTGTGTCACTTAATGCTAAATAATCCAGGCAAATAAATCATCCACTGTTAGCAAAAGACTTGTACGGAGCCACATTGCATTGTGGGTATTGTAGGAGTCCCATTGGAAATTGGTGGAGTATCTAAACTTTCTGTGTTTGCTTGATTATCTGACGACATTCTCCAGCTCCATGAGATAAACACAAACATTTGTACCTGAGAAAAAAAACATTCTCATGATCTCTGTTATCTCACATATCCCCCAAATTTACTCGTGAACCCCATGTGAGGAAGTGCCGACCTCCAGAAAAGGGGACAGGCTGGGGGGGGTTGGGGAGGGTTGAATAAATGAATGAGGCACGTTGAGCCTGGGACTCCGTTTGCTGCCGTCTCCCAGCTGAGAAACCAGAGCCTGGGGGCAACAGCTGAACCGGAGAGAGGGGACAAAGGGCGAACATCGGAGCGTGTAGGAGGATTTGTCGGCGGGAACACCGAGGGACACAGTTCGGGACGAGGGCGCTGAGATTCACCAAGTACCACACGCAGTCATCTTTTTTTCAACGACACCGCACGGAGTCACGTTCATTTCCTGGACGCTCAAAGATCAGATCGTCCCATCATGGTGTGACGTTCGCATCCCGCCGGCAACGACAAATAATCTCCCCCGGGGATTTCACAAACACTCCCACTCGCCCTCTCTTCCTCCGCTCGTGCACACGCTCACATACAGTAGGAAAAAAAAAATTAGAAACCAGATGTTCAGCTTTCACCTTTGACCCTTACGCAACCGGGAAGTAGCACTGTGAGGAGATGGAGATTTAAATATCATAAAGTCTGATGCAACCGGCTGCGCCTGATTGCCCTGACTCATTTACATCATTATTATTATTATTACGCGTATTTATTTAGCTTCCTAACTGTGTTTATGAGTCCTTATCCTTCAGCGTGAGAAAGCGCCGTCCTGAGGGAGGTGTCTGACCAACATGTACCCGAACAGGAAGTGGGGACACACACATGCTGACTTATGTCTTTGTGAGAACATTTGTGGTGTTTGTGGGCCCCATCCAGCTCTGGAGTGATCACATACTGACCCGACAGATATCAAAGAGGTTACGCTCAAGATGAAGAATGTAAGAAGTACTTCCTTTCCTTTCTTTCCTGTAAGAAGAAACTTCCTTTCTAAAAGTATTCTAGTCTAAGTTGCTTTTTAAAAATAATACTCATAACAGCGAGATATCTTGAAAGCTAAGGCCACATTCTGCAAAGCTGATGGTGATTAAAGCGCTAAAATGTTAACACCTTTAGCAGGTACAATGTTTTAAAAGACACAAACATAGGTACGAGCCTCCTATTGGATAATTACCCCAACTGATGCAATGAGTAGCTTCTCATTTCTTCAACAACCATGTCTAAAGACACATCCTGTGGTCGTCTGTTTGAGAAGGGTCAAATCATTGGCATCAAGCAGAGAAAACATCTAAGGAGATTGTAGAAACTACTAAAACTGGGTTAAGAACTGTCCAAGGCATTATTAGAAACTGGAAGGAGAGTGGAGAACCATCGTCTTAGAGGAAGAAATGATCAGCAAGTTCAGGGCTATGTTTAATAGTGAAAGTAAGAACATTTCCACACGTACAATGTGAAGGGAACTCAAGGGATTGGGACTGAACAGCTGTGCAGCCTTAAGAAAACCACTAATCAGTGAGGATAACTGGAAATAAAGGCTTCAGTTTGCTAGGGAGCATAAAGATTGGACTCTGGAGCAATGGAAGAAGGTCATGTGGTCTGATGAGTCCAGATTTCCCCTGTTCCAGAGTGATGGGGGCATCAGGGTAAGAAGAGAGGCAGATGAAGTGATGCAGCCATCATGCCTAGTGTCTACTGTACAAGCCTGTGCTATGGGGCAGTGCTATGATCTGGGTCTAGGTTCATTAGCTGACTACCTGAATATACTGAATGAGCAGCTTATTCCATCAATGGATCATATTCCAAGATGACAATGTCAGGATTCATGGGGCTCAGATTGTCAAAGAGTGGTTCAGGGAGCATGAGATGGATTGTTCCACCACAGAGTCCAGACCTTAACCCCAGTGAGAATCTTTGGGATGAGCTGGAGAAGCTTTGAGCAGTGGTCAGACTCTCCATCATCAATACAATGAATGCAACACTGGATGGAGAGAAATCTGGAGACGTTGGAGAAGATTAGAGAAACAATGAGACAGAGAATGAGCTGGAGTCAAAGATAAAGGTGTTCTATTAACCAGATGAGTCTGTCCAAACTTAAATTTTCTGGTGAGATGCTTCATTGGAAAAATGTGATTAATGTGAAGCTGTTTGTTGCCATAAAGGAAAAAAACATGACATTTCTTGGAAGATCTGTATCTAATTCCATGACAACCCATCCTGATGTTGATGAGATTATAAGTGTTCTTTCCAAAAAACTGTCACTTTCCTGCAATTGAAAGTGAGGCCACTTTAAAATTTGCTCAGGAAAAACAAAAAAGTATTTTCTAATCTCTCTAATCTTGTCATTACTTATTTTTCAGAAATGGTTGTAGAATGACAAAACTTCTCGCTTTCCAGAGATGATGAGGCTTTTAGGAATGTCTCCTGGTCAACCAGTTGTTGACATTTTAGTCTGGGTCAAATCGATAGGAACCACATCACTGGCTAGGGACACATTTCCAAAAATGCAATGAAATGAAGTTACAACAAGCATCCACACTTTCTGAAAAGGTCTTTACTACAATGTTCTTGGCCTCGGTTTCTAAAATCAGAGAATAATAAACGAAATTAAAGACAACATGGAAAGACTTCACATGCTTGCAGGGTAAAGGTACTTTGATGTCTAGTATTTCCGTGTTTTTACTAAATACTTGTGACGTGTTTAAATAAAATTCAAAAAAAAAGTCCACGCTGTTTTGAAATGCTTCTGCAAGAATGCTCTCGGCCTCAGCTGAGTAAAGTATTAACATATGAAAGTGAAGATAATGTGGAAAGGGAAGACACTAAACTTGTAATGGTCTTTCCAAGTTTCCAGTATTTTCAAATAATTTCCCAGATTGTGATTAAATATAGTTTCAACAAACCTTCTAAGATGGTTTTAGCAGAAACGTTCTCGCCTTGTTTGGCAAACTCAATCTCTGAAAGTGTCTAAAATAATCTCCACTCTGGATGTTTAAATTTTGACTTGGTCCCAGACTTAAAAATTCAACTATCAACATATCTATATCACAAATTAATGTTCCACAAATTAAACTGATGCATGCACAGGTTTGGGTTTTAGTCTGTGCTGCCACCTGCTGGAGTACAAAAAAAGAAAACAGTTGTGAATTGTTTTGTTGAAGGTAATTAGAAAGACAGACGAGCAGGCATCCAATGGAGTCCTTAAATTAACCATTCATTTCCATCAAAACTATAATTATTCCTTCAGGATTTCAATTTGTGATTAGTTTCAAACCAGTTTCCTCTGTTTTGTTTGTTGGAGTGAGCTCATATGGCCACTAGAGGGCCTCCTTGTCTTAATTAAGTGAAGTAGGGGCAGCACAGAACACAAACTACCTCCAAGGACGAAGCTATAAGCTGCTGGGCATTTACAGATGGAGATATTAAAGTTTACATGAGCTAGTTTTAGGACGAACTTCTCAAAAACAACATTTTATGGCTTTGTATGTATTTGTACATTGGAAAATCTTTTTGAATAACAAACCACGAAAGAAAATATTCCAGTAGTCAAATAAAGTTTATTTATACAGGACTTGTTACAGAACATCTTCTGATGATTTGATTGCGTCGCCATCAAAATACACAAAATGCATAAAAACATGAAATTAAATAAGCTCAAACAATAAAGCGTGCATCAGAGTTCACAAAACTCATTAAAAAAAAAGAAGAATAAAGTGACATATCAGTACGATTGTTCAGTGAAGTGTAGTTGGGCACAAACCAACAACATGATGGAGGTCAATGGAAAAAGAGAAAGAAAGCCTAGAGGAGCTGCTTTAACAAAAGGTGAGTTTGTTAAAGACTGGACGGAAGCACGTTAAATTCAGAAATGATAAAAGGTTCATACGTATATATGGACACGTGTAAATGTTCTCTTTCAGTCTTTACAGTCTTGTTTGTATATGTTTCATGATAAAATTGTTCATTATTCCACAAGGCTAACTGGAGTTTTCACTTTCTCACGTTTTTTGCACCTTCGCAGAAGTTGTCGAAAGCACCAATCACGCACAAAAATACGACGTTTCAGGACTAAAACTACTCCCCTGCGTGAGTTTTCATGTGCTCAGTTAAAGAATCTGAGCGACTGAAACTTTTCCCACACTTTTTGCAAACATACGGCTTCTCCTGCGTGTGCGTTCTCATGTGGAGGGTCAGAGCAGAATTGCGAATAAAACTTTTCCCGCACATTTCGCAGGAGTACGGTCTCTGGCCCGTGTGGGTTTTCATGTGGTAATCTAAATGACTACTGTGGATGAAGTTTTTCCCACACGTCTGACAGCAATACGGCTTCTCGCCCGTGTGGATTCTCGTGTGGTCCGCCAGATGACCAGAGCGGCGGAAACTTTTCCCGCAGGTTTCACAATAATACGGCTTCTCCCCGGTGTGAATTCTCATGTGGGAATTCAGAAAACTACTCTGACTGAAGCTCCTCCCACACAATTTGCAAGAGTACGGCTTCTCGCCCGTATGAGTTCTTATGTGGTCAGTTAAAGTACTACTCCGACTGAAACTCTTCCCGCACGTTGAGCAAGAATGCAGCTTCTCGCCGGTATGAGTTCTCATGTGGTCCGTTAAGGTGCTTCTCCGACCGAAACATTTACCACACGTTTGGCAAGAGTACGGTTTCTCACCTGTGTGGATGCGAGTATGTTTTATAAACGCTGACGGGTCTGTGAATCGTTTTCCACACGTGTTGCAAAGGTACGGTTTCTCACCTGTGTGAATTCTCTGATGTTTTGTCAGGTTGCTCTGACTCGTGAACATTTTTCCACAAGTGTCGCATTTCACCGGCGTTTTTACTGTGTAGGTATTACACAGACTCTCTGACGTGGAAGATATTTCTACGTTGCTGCTGTGATCTGTCTTTCTGTAATGTCTCTTCTTTGGCGTCAGCTTTACATTTAGAGTTGATCCTGACTCTACACGGTTGCTTTCTCCTTGACATTGCCTCTCAGCTGCAGGAGAGCTGCGAGGAAAGAGACCAGCATCTGGTTTTCCTCCACTTTGTCCACTTTCCTCATAACTAGAAGTCAAGGTATGATTATTCTGCTCTCCCTCCGGACTCGTGCAGAGTTCCTCCGGTTCCTCTTTAATCTGTGGAGGCTCTGGTTCCTGCTGCTCCAGATCGGTGTTTGTCTCCTGGTTACGAAGCTGCCCATCAGTGAGATCCTCCTCCTCCTCCTCCTCCCTATATTCATCTTGCTGTGAAACGTCTGAAGAGACAAAGAAACGCCTCAAAAACATAGTCTGAGAAAATATATTCTAGTTTTAACTAGGGATGCACCAAAAAGTTTGGGCTGAAAACCAAAAATTTAGCAGTGGCTTCAGTTTAAGCACGTTTCACTGCTTGCTTCCCATGAAATTTCACTCAATCTCATATGAACCACGGTTACAACAAGTCTGTGAACTCGATTATGTCCATTTGCATTCAATATGTCAGTGCATTGCATCTTTTATATAGCTCCCATGGTCAGACAAGCTGAAAATGATGAAAAAAGACCAAACCAGAGAGTCAAAAGTGCCAAAACAGCCATGAACAAGCATCTCAAAGGAAACATCTTGGGGCTTTATGACCTCAAAATGTCAACACGGACTATTACAGCGAGGCTTGTCTGATGCTGAGTTGGTGGTCAGAGCCCAGGAGTTGCATTGTTGCATCCTTAACATTCATGTTTCAGAGCCAAGCCTTCCAAGACTTTGACGTGCTGAACAGATTCAGTATTAGATTAAATAATAAACTGTAATAATGTATTCTGACTGGACAAAATGCTAAAACCATTCAGGAAGCTACTTGAACGAGCTGTGAAACGTCTTCACGAAACCCTACATGTATAGTCAGAGTCTTAACATCTGACCCAAGACGTTTCACATCTGCTCACATCTCTGGCCGATGCTGGTTCCTTAGAGCAACATTCATTTAGGGAACCAAACAGGATCAGAACAGTTTCCTCGTGTGAGCGTTTGCTGGGCAACGCTGATAAATGTTCCGATTTAAACACCAACTCCTTCACAGGTCTTTTAGAAATGAAGAAGCTACTTGAATTAAACATCTTCTAGAAACACGACTGGGTGATAAAACGTGACCCAGATGACTGAGAACCTTCACAGACCTCAAACTGCTCACAGTTAAATCAGGTGGTGCAGATGTAAAATACATCAACTGAAACTTTAGCTAACCAAAGTGCAGATGGGTTGTGTTGCTGTTTTCACAATCTGCCGTGACCTCCTTTACAGCAGATCGGAGGCATTTTAGCTTCATAGCTTCAGTTCACAACAGGTCACAACATTTCTATTAGATTAAGGTCAGGACTTTGACTTCTTCTTTAACCCTTCTTTTGCAGAGCGGCTTCTGTGCCCGAGGCTTGTCGTCTTGCTGCGTGACCCAGTTTCTTTTAAAAGTCAGCTCACAGGCAGATGTCCTGACATTTTCTTTTAGACTTTGCTGGTTTCTTTCTCTTGTTTAAACCAAACTACTTCAGTCTCACCTGTAAATAAACCCTTGATATATATGAATGTAAACATACTCTCACTTAATATTGTCCATGCTAATAATTAATGATGCCATTTCTGTGCTAGGATTCAGAAAACTAGAGCTGAGACACATTTGCAAGCAGTATCATCATTATCTTTATTTTTAAACAGTCTTGTCACTAAAAATGAATGAATGAATGTATAAAAATCTGTTTAAAGCCTAGTATTCCCTTCGTTGGGTGTACTAAGAGCTTCATAGTTCCACTTACGTGTCCTGTGTAACTTTATTTCTGGTTTCAGGATGGTATCCAGCAGTCTGCGTTGACCATCGAGCTCTTCCTCGTACTGGATGACGGTGTCTTCCAACGTTGTGAATATTTCCTCGGCAGCGGCGGTTAGTCGGTTGTTGATAAAATGTCTGAAATATTGACCTGAAGAGATGTGAAGCATACGTTCACTTCAAATGTATACAGAGCCCTTAAAGTATTTACCACATGTACGCATAAAAACCATCAGCAGATTTGACTCAGAGACTGGTTTAGTTTCATTTGTCTCAGTCTGATGTTTGTGGACAAAGGAGCTTTGTCTCAGAGCTCAGAGAAAGAGTTGTTGTTGCTCATCAGGCTGGAAAAGGTTCCAGAAGCATCTCTAAAGAGTTTGGAAGCCACAAATAATCCACAGTCAGACAGATTGAAGACGACAGGAGTGGTCCACCAACAAAGATCACTCCATGATAGTCTGAGAGGAACCAGAGGAACCCAGGGGAACTTCTAAGCAGCTAAAGGCCTCTCTCTCATTCTCTAATGTTGAAGAATTCATGTCTGTCTGCAGTTCAGTAACCATCATGTGGAAAATTTGGCAAAATGGACAGAAAAGACCAAAGTAGAATATTTTGGTTTTAAGTGAGTGGCGTCATGTTTGGAGATAAACTGCATTCCAGGATCAGAACCTCATCCCATCTGAGGGTGGTAACGTCCTTATTTGGGTCTATTTTTGGGGCAAAAATTCCTCCAAGCAGGAGAAAATGTTCAGTTGCTGTTATTGCTGGGTCACGCTAAACGCTGGAGACGAGGGCTCGCATACTTTTGCAACTCAGACACGTAGAAATTATTATTTTTGTTGAATCAATAAATGCTCAGGTATTTGTTTAATCTGGTTCTCTTTGTCTACTTTCAGGACTTTCAGGACTTGTGTGAAAATCTACACCTCTGCCTCCTTCTCCTGGTGGATACAGGAAGCTGCCTTAAGACTGGAGATAGTCCATAATAACAAAATACCTCGAAGTTGATGCCAAACACAGTTGTGATGACGGGAAACAGCTTAGGCTACCAAGATAACGAACTGTTCAAACGTATTCAAAGTTTTTTAAAGAGATCAACATTTTGGTTTGTAACTAGCTACCATGGCTAAGCTAACTACAGCTAAGGCTAGTGCTAATAGGGGAGCTTTGAGGGGAGGGGCCTCTGTGGATCTTTCCACAGATACTTGATCAGTTTGGGTTCTAGTGAATTTGGAGGCCAGGTCAACACCTTGAGATGTTCTTCATGTTTTTTATTATTATTTTGTTTGTTTTTGTGAAGTGTCATTGCTATGGGACAGAACAATGAGCTGTCACAAGACGGATTAAATGTTATTCACTTCTCCTGTCAGTAGTCATAATGTTGTGGCTGATTGGTGTATGTATTATTTTTTTATTGGGGGCTGGGGGCCCCTTTAAGATCTGAAGCTAGGATCGCCCCTGATGATCGCTCTGATTCGGATCCTTCTCGAGACGTATCCGCTTGTTTACACATTAAAGCTTCTTCTAGTTACCTGTTCTTAACTTTATATCCGGTCTCCACGTGATATCCAACAATCTGCGCTGACGACCGACCTCCTCCTCGTACTGGACGACAGTTTCCTCAACGACTGTGAATATTTCCTCAGCAGCAGCGGTTAATCGATCGCTGATGAACTGTCTCAAGTATCGACCTGAAGACATATTGCTCCTGAAAAACAAAAAACTCTATAAATATTTATCCACGTCAACAATAAACACCACGCGCACACGAAGGTGATTCCGCGTTCGTGTTTTTATTTCTCTTCTTCCGCCAGATGTGAAGTTCTAGTTGACGCAGCTCGTTTCTAGATTTGCGGAACTCCCACTGAATAATGTGAGACCGAAGGAATGCGGAAGTGGGTTTATTAAATACATAGGCTTCTTCTTCTTCGTCTTTTTTATCTGCTTCTTCTTCTTCTTCTTCTTCTTCTGCTTCTTCTTCTTCTTCTTCTTCTTCTTCTTCTTCTTCTTTTGGGATTTTTGGCAGTTTTGACGCTTCTCGTCATCTTACTTCCCTCTGCAGGATAAAATTATTTATTTCGACCACAATCAAGCAGAAACATTTATTTTAAAATTTATTTTTCTTTCGAAGTATTTTCGTTTATTTTTTTTTAACAACTTGCAGTAATTAAACCTATTTTTTTAATTAAATAAAATAAAAAAAGTGTAAATAAAATAAAATTGTTTTAATTTGATGAAATAATTTGGAATAAATGTACTTCTCCTGCAATTATCAACAGAAACATAAAATAAATAAAATAAATTGTCCACATCAGTATTTAGGCAGATTTTCTGTCAAATGTAGATCTTTAATTGCCATTTAAAAACAAATTAAAATACCTCTGAACAAACATGCTTGTCTCATTTAAAGTATTGGCAATAATCAACCAAAATAAAATAAAATAAAAATAAAAAACAAACAAACACATAGTCTGATTTTCTGTCAAACATAAATCTTTTAAATGGCTAATGAAAGGTCACAATAAAATAAAATAAAATAATAAAACAAATGTGTTTCTCCCATTTAAACAATTGGCAAATATCATCAACAACAACAACAACAAAAAAAACATTGCATTGTAGTTGTCACCACATCTACACAACAAAAAGTACCTTAACAGTTAATTGTCTTTCATTTATTCATATTTTTAAAACAGGAAAACCTTTTTAATTGGTCGCTGCTTCAAAGCAGCTAAGCGGTGAGATTATGTCAGGGCAGAGATTAATAAATAAATAGATTAGATAGATCTTTACAGCTTCTACCATAACATATATCAAACAAATGTTCATGTTTCTGATCCATCAGTGGGTAGAGTTTCATTATAGACAGCAGCTGGTACAATATTCTTCTACAGTGCTTAGTTATTTGTTTTTTATTTGCATACAGAGCGTGAAACTGAGATCAGAGCTCAAGTGCTGGGTGGGGACGCATGTCAATGCCAAGTATGGACACGGATACTTAAAGCTGGACACTTGTGATCGGATTGAAGTGAATGAAGAGTCTAAAAGGAGCCTGAGACCAAACAATCGTCTAAGAGCACTTAAAGCGACACTACACCAACTCACCTGGACGAATTCTCATAGATCTTTAAGTTTAGCCTCTCAGATAAGTTATTTTCACGACCGATCTAAGTCAAATTCTTACTCTAAGTTTTCTTCCTTTTTGCAAGGACGAGCCTTCCGACGCGTGTGAGTTCTCATGTGTGCCGTCACTAAAGTACTCCGACTGAAACACTTCCCACACGTCTTGCAGGAGTACGGCTTCTGACCCGTGTGAGTTCTCATGTGGACGGTCAAACTACAACTCTGACTGAAACACTTCCCGCATATTTCGCAGGGATACGGCTTCTCCCCCGTGTGGACTCTCATGTGCACGTTCAAACTCTTCCTGTAGCTGAAAATCTTCCCGCATATTTCGCAAGAGTACGGCTTCTCGCCCGTGTGGGTTCTCATGTGGGAGGTCAAGTAGCTACTCTGAGCGAAACTCTTCCCGCACGTCTTGCAGGAGTACGGCCTCTCCTCGGTGTGCGTTCTCGCGTGAACGGTCAAACTTTGGCCGTAACTGAAACGTTCGCCGCATACGTCGCATGAAAACGGCTTCTGGCCCGTGTGCGTTCTCATGTGGATATTCAGACTGCTGCCATGGCCGAAACTTTTCCCGCATATTTCACACGAGTACGGTTTCTGGCCCGTGTGCGTTCTCAAATGGACGTTCAAACTGTTTCTGTGACTGAAGCTTTTCCCGCAAGTGGTGCAAGGATACGGCTTCTCGCCCGTGTGCGTCCTCATGTGGACGGTCAAATTCTTATGGTGAGCGAATAATCTCCCACACGTTGTGCAAGAATATGGTTTCTCACCGGAGTGCGTTCTCTCGTGGCAACTTAAATGAGCGCGACTACCGAAGTATTTCCCACATATCTCGCAAGAAAACGTCTTTGTTCCAGACTCTTTACCTACGTTAATGTTACACTGACTCTCTGACATGGGCTCTACATGCTGGCTTCCTTCCTGTTCTTCAGCTGAGCTGTGAGAGAACATCTGGTTATCATCTCGTTCTGATTCCCTGTGTTCAGTCTCATCAGCTGTAGGCGTCACCGTGAAGGCATCAGTCTCCTCTTTCAGTACAAGCTGGTCTCCCTCCTGACTGGTTAGAAGTTCTTCCGGTTCCTCTTTAATCTCTGGTTGCTCTTGTTCCTCCTGGTCCGGACCGGAGCTGCTCTCCTGGTTATGTTGCCGCTCAAGTTGCCGTGGAAGGTCTGAAGAGACAAAGGAACAAAACAAAAGATTAATAAAGTGATGAAAAGCTACGATTTCCAATGAATGCACCAACTATTGTCTGAGCAGTTGATTAGTCTTTTACTTAACTAGTAAAATACAACACAACGTTAAAGGTCTTCTTAGATAAACATTTCAAAGATGAGGTGTGCAAATAGATATATTTAAAGAGGAACTACTGTATTTTACAACCTGGATCTCATTTCTGGCATAAAATACCGTCTTTTACTCACCCATATAACTTTTGTTTCATTTATAGTGAAGTGGGAAATCACCCGTGTATACCCATATAGTGGGAGTGAATGGGGCACCCAAACTCAGCCTCTAAATGAAACGTTATCTGCCACGAAACTTGTTAATTTCACCAATATTTTGTTATTGTACACTAGTGCTATTCTCCGTTAAATCTGGAGTTACCTGTTATCATCATCTGTGGGTCTGTAGATTGACATACAGACCCTGGATGATGTCATCTCTGAGCTGTTTAGCTGTAATTTGCTACTGCTAGTTTTTTGCAACGTGTCCAATTCTGAGGTAACCATAGCAGTAGTAAATTACAGGTTTAAAAAAGCCAACCGTTGCAGATGATTACAGGTAACTCCGGACTGAACGGGGAATAGCACTAGTGTATCATAACAAAATATTGAAATGAACAAGTTTCACGACAGATAATGTGTTATTTAGAGGCTGCGTTCCGGTGCCCCATTCACTCCCACTATATGGATATAAGCAGATCTAAATATCTCCCGACTGACAAATGACACAAAAGTTATATGGGTGAGTAAAAGATCGTATTTTATGCCGGAAATAAGGTCCAGGGTGTAAAAAACAGTAGTTCCCTTTTAAGTAGTTTGTCATTTTTTCTTAAAAGAAAAAACAAAACAGAGGCACTTTGTACACAAAACATCCAATTACAAATCTGAAATGTGTATACACCAGTCACTGGATCCAAAATATGAAGAAAAGCCAAGAAAAGAAAATCTGTTCCATTGTTTTTATTCCTGCTTCGCATAATGTGAGTCATTAAACTTCAAACTCAAAAAAAAAAAAAATCCTTTCACATATAGAAATCATTTTGACATTGAATTTGACATATTTTGCATAAAAAAGTTGGAGAACTTCATTACATACAGTGTGGCGTCCATTTTTTATACAGTCTATGCCTCCAGGCTACATTGCCACTGCTGTAGTTTAAATAAAAGCCCTCGGCAGCCCCCTAGCGGCCTGGCGCAGCAATCAGTGTCAGATTTCAGTGTCAGATTAGATCTAAACAGCAATGATTTGTGTCACCTACACAACATCTAACTATAGAGATTCACGCCACACGTTCTCCTCTTACTGGATTAAAACCTGCTCTAGTTGCCACACACCTATTCTTTGCAACTTTACGTCAGGTTTCAGGATGGAGTCCAGCAATCTGCGCTGACGGCCGATCTCCTCCTCGTACTGGACGATGGTTTCTTCAACGACTGTGAATATTTCTTCGACAGCAGCGGTTAGTCGATCATTAATAAACCGTCTCAAGCACTGAACTGAAGACATTGTTAAAAATGTGGACTCCACGCAGCACTGAGCTGCTACCGCTGCTGCTAAGTGCTTTCAAATCACTACTTCCGCCTTAACTTGTTTTGGTTTGATTGCCGGTTGGATAAGCAGCGCTCAGGTGCGTTACCGCCACCTAGCGGAGAAGAGAAGAAGCGGCCTAGAAAATAAATAAATCCATGCCCCGTTTCCCTAATAATCATCTTAAAAGAAACTGTCACACCTTTTATAGTGAAGTTTTGCATATTAAATTGCAAAAAAAATAAGAGTTTTTTGTTTTAATAATTAAATATTCTCATCAAACTCCAGCTCAAACGTCCAATAACATGCAATTCAGGTTGATTGGTGATTCTAAATTGGCCGTAGGTGCGAGTGTGAAGATTTCCGTTCACATGTACAGTAATAAAGACATATACAGTTCAGAATGACACAGAATATATATTTGTTTCCCAAGATTTTGATGCACATACAAACGAAAACATAGGCTCTTCTACAAGCTATAAGATAAACAATCATGTTAAATGTTAAAGTAATCCAGTTATAGTGTTATAAACAATGGTACATAGTGCTAGTTAGCTTATTCTGGCTTGTTTTGTGTCTGTATGTTTTTGTAAAGTGTCCTTGGGAGTCTTGAAAGGCGCTTATAAATAAAATGTATTATTATTATTATTATTCTGGCTGAATAGTGTTCAAACAGATCAAGACTTTACAGATTTAGCTGGTAACATTAGACAATACGAAACTGTCTGAGCAGCCTGATGTTAATCACCTAAGTGAACTTTCATGTGGGCAGTCAACAGATTAGAATGTCTGAAACTTTTCCTGCACACCTTACAAGAGTACGGCGTCTCGCCCGTGTGCGTCCTCTTGTGCACGTTCAAAATGCTGCTTCGGGTGAAACACTTCCCGCATATCTCGCAAGGGTACGGCTTCTCGCCCGTGTGCGCTCTCACGTGATCGATGAAGGAGCGACTGTCGGCGAAACCTTTCCCGCACATGCTGCACGAGTACGGCCTCTCGCCCGTGTGACTTCTCATGTGGACGGTCACCTGAACTTTATGGCTGAAGCTTTTCCCGCATATTTCGCAGGTGTGCGGCTTCTCCCCCGTGTGCGACCTCATGTGCGACGTCACCTGGACTTTCTGGCTGAAGCTTTTGCCGCACAGTTCGCAAGGGTACGGCTTCTCTCCCGTGTGCGAGCGCATGTGAACGGTCAGGTTGCAGCTTTGACTGAAGCGTTTCCCGCATGTTGCGCAAGGGTACGACCTCTCACCTGTGTGAGTCTTCAGGTGGAAAGTGAAAGCGCTGCTGCTCCTGAAGCTTTTCCCGCACATGTCGCATGAGTGCTGCCTCTCGTCTGTGTGATTGGTCATGTGGGAAGCCAAAGTGCTGCTATATTTGAAACCCTTGCCGCACGCTTTGCAGAAAAACGACCTCTCGTCTGTGTGAGTCGTCATGTGAGCTTTTAAGTGACCGCTTTGACAGAAACTTTTACCACAGGTTTCGCAGGAATACGGCCGCTCGCCCGTATGAATTCTCATGTGGCTCGTTAAGGAACCGCTCTGGGTGAAACTTTTCCCACATGCTTTGCAAGTATACGACCTCTTTCCTGTTTTCTTCTGCCGTTTATTCCGCCTCTGATTTTTAATGCAAGACTTTTTACTTTTGTCTCTGTTGTGTCTCTTCTTTGGATCAAGTTTTGCAATCCTAGCTGATCCCGAGTCGTCCTGATCTCGTCTCTCAGCTATGAGGAAGCTGTCAGAGACTAGATGGTCGTCGTTTTGTTCTGATTCACTATCGTCAGTTTCCTCAGAATCAGCCTCCTCCTTCAATACAAGCTGCTCTTCGTCCTGACTGGTGCAGAGTTCCTCTTGTTCCTCTTTAATCTGCAGCGGCTCTGATTCCTCCTGGTCCAGACTGGTGTTCGTCTCCTGGTCACGGAGTTGCTGAACCTCCTCCTCTTCCTCCTTATACTCATGTGGCTCTGACATGTCTGCAGAAACAAAAAAAATCACACTTATAAGTAAAAAAATCAACAATTTTGTTTAGTTTTGGAGCATTTCTGAGTCTCTATACTCTTACCGTTCTCCCAATCTTGGCTCTCAGCTACAGGAAAGTTGTGAGAAGGATGGTGGTCGAGCAGCTCTCCTTCCTGACTAGTGCAGAGCTCCTCTTGTTCCTCTTTAATCTGTGGAGGTCCTGGTTCCTCCTGGTCCAGACTGGAGTTCCTCTCCTGGTTACAGAGCTGCTGGTCATCCTCATCCTCCGTACGGCCGTGTTGCTGTGGGACGTCTGCAGTAGCAAACAAATATAAATTAAATTATTGATCAATATTAGCAATAAAATACATGAATCTCCCGTATTGAGTGTTGTAATACGACCAGCACACTCCAATAAAAGTATGAGATAGCTTTGATGAGGCTCAGTATTGATCAGTATTATGAATAAAACAAAAAAAATCTAAATAAAAACATTATTTTTCTTTAATATAGTTTAAGCAGCAGACGCTTGGTTACAATTAATACAATTAATATTATTATTATTACTGAGATAATATTTTTTCGGTGTTGCGCTTTGCAGACGGTCCCTAGGATCTGGCTGCGCATATACTGATATTTTTCTTATTTTTAATTCATCCAACTCATGAGACGGTTCGTTTTTATTTTATTTAAAGTTATATTCTATCTTATTATCTGCCTTAATGCGACAAAAATAATAAATCAATAGGAGTCATCACCAAGGTGTTAATACCGTTTAGATTGCGACTCAAACCTAAACTTTACGGTAATCTGTGACAAAACAAAACGTAACTGGAGCACTGATTCGCGTGTTTCATGCGCCATATTCTCTTGTTAGTGTGTTAAGAGTAATAAATATTTTCCATACCTGCGCTGTGCAACTTCATCGGGGTCTTTGTGTTCATATCCTGCAGTCTGTGCTGAGGAGCGACAGTTTCTTCAGATATTTTATCCAGCAGCATCAGTCGCTCCTTGAGCTCCGCACCTGAAGACATCGTTGCTCCCAACAGCTGCAATATTCATCTGCGCTAGGACAGTGTATGGACAACACGACCGTCTCACGTAAAGTCTGCCAATGCGTCTTCTTCTGCTGTTATAAACGGCGGTTTGTAACCCAGCGTAAAGGCGCATTACCGCCACCAAGTGGACTGGAGCGTGAAACACAAGATTAAACACATACAACTAAAATTATCTAAATTTCTTCTTCTTCTTCTGTTGATTTTTATATTATACTAGATTAAACTTCATTCTCATTGCATATAGTACAAGTACATACACAATTAAATGCAGTTTGTCATCTAATAGAAGTTCAAATAGTAAGACATTAACCTCATAAATGTTTTTACAACGACAGTAGCTGAGGTTTTGATAGATGCCCCGGTCTGTTGAAGCGAGTCCAGGTTAGTGTGCTCAGCTATGTGCTCAATCATCTGGTCAGTGAAGAGAAAGCTTCAGAAGGGACCCCCGTGAGCCTGCTTTTGGTTCTCCGTTTCTTTGGCGGGAACATTTTCGTTGCATGGAAGGACCCAATCAGCATCATCATCCTCCTCAGTTGCGCGTCTGCTACTACGCCGTGTGAAAGATGTGCGACAGTCTATTATTCCTGAAAGATATCAAGAAACAATCATCATGGTTCCTATTAAATTCCAGATGTTCATAGGAGTTACCTACATTTAGCTAGCTAGCTACCTTTGAGCAGTCGTGTGCGTCAAGCTACCTAAACAAGTATTTTGACATATCAAAATGTTTACACAATTCATACAACGAACACATAATGAAAACTATGTAAACTAGGCTGCTTACACCAAGCTTAGCTGTACATGTTATTGTCTGATTTATGCCCTTCAACGAGAAATGAGATCTGAAAACATTGTCTTCTTACCTCAACTCGTCATTTCCGAGGAGCTGTGCAGAATCGAGTCCGTTTTTTCCAACAGCTTTTCAGACAATAATAATTCTGAGCAGCAGCATCACCCAGTGGATATAACTGGTGTTGCATGCACTAGTCAATGACGTGAATGAGCATAAACAGCCAAAGAGAGGTTTACAGAGATTTTACTACAGCAATATGATGGAGAAAAAAAAAAAAAATTGGTCAAAAGTGCGGTTACAATACAAGTCAAAGGGTTAGATATGAGAAAACTATCTCCATAGATGTGAGTTACAATAAAGGGATGGTAAAGGAGTCAAAAAGCTTCAGGGAAACGGTACACAGCATTTGGTGTACTTCATTTTTCCACATTCACAAACAAATATGGATGCTAGAGATGCACCAAATATGCAGCAACCGAACGGTTTTGCTTGAAAATAGCCCAAAAGAGAATTTTTGGTCTTCGGCCGAAAGACTTTTATCACCGAAACAACAGGATGTTGTGATGACGCAAGCACAAGCATGTCTCCCGTGTGGACATATTTCAATATATAAAGTATTATATATCCAACAAAGGTTCAAAAAAGGCAACTGTACAAGCGTTTATGGATGGGTTGTTTGGTTTCCCCAATGTACAAATCTGTACTATCCAAACGATTCAGCGGTCCACCTACACCTGAAGGACAAAGGACACTCCTTTGAAGATAACAACGTCCAAATCTTAGCCAGAGAAGATCAATGGTTTGAAAGAGGAGTAAAGGAAGCATCTTTGTCCAAACAGAGGAGGTGGACTGAGATTTAATCTGATGTCTATTTATCATTCATAGGGAAGAGAAGGGGGAGAAAACAGCCAACAACAGATAAGTACCCAGTCGTTAGTGGAAATTAGCTGCACCAGTTTCTGGTTATTAACATAAGAAGCACTTTTTTTCAGGAGGAGTTCTTATTTAAACCTCAGACTTTCCACCAGTCCCCTAGAACTGAAGAAGCTACTCAAATGAAACGTCTTCTCTGCCTTTTATGAACCTTTGTTGGATGAACCATGACCTGGACGACTGAGAACCTTCGCAGTCAAAGTATTATATAAAAACTCTGAAATCTCAAGGGCGTGCATCCGCAAAGATTTTCTCCATGTCGGGTTTAATTTATCACCTGAAATCCAAACATCCAAGCAAAGAAGTTTCCCAGTGATGGTGCCGTTGGTAACAATTCATAATATTTTCTTTCGGGGTTTTGGTTTCGGTGTTTCGGCTTTGGGTTCTTCCAAGAATTTTCATTTCGATGCATCCCTAATATACACTCAAAATAGGGCCAATATTGCAATAAATGGACATGAAGAATTTTACTTTCTTTTTTTTTTCAAAAGAGAAAAAAGTTGAGACTAAAAAATGCCATGTGCTCCTGTAAGATTGACAACACATCAACGTTGGCACGGATCAAAATGAGGCATGCAATAAACTCACAAACTTCACACACAAGTTTCTGGATTACAAAGTCTCACGTGCGTGAATTTTCATGTGGACCTTGAAGCTGTCCCTTCGTCCGAAACTCTTCCCGCACGTTTTACAGGAATACGGCTTCTCGCCCGTGTGAGTCCTCATGTGAACCGTCAAGTCGTTGTTGCGTTTGTAACTTTTCCCGCATGTTTCACAAGAATACGGCCTTTCTCCCGTGTGACTTCTCATGTGGACAGTCAAGTCACTGTTTCGTCCCAGACCTTTCCCACATATTTTGCATACATACACCTTCCCAACTCTGTGCAGATTCTTGTGCGCCCTAAAGGCGGAGTAAGAACTAAAACTTTCACCGCATATGTTACAAATGTGCGACTTCTCCACTGGGTGAATTTTCATGTGAGCATTGAAGTGACTGGAGTGTCTGAAGCTTTTCCCGCATATTTTGCACAAGTACGGCTTCTCGCCCGTGTGGATTCTCATGTGTACGGTTAAAGTCGTGGTGCGACGGAAGCTTTTCCCGCATATTCTACAACGGTGCGGCTTCTCGCCCGTGTGATTTCTCATGTGGACGGTCAAAGCGCGGCTTCTTGTGAAACATTTCCCACACATTTTGCAAGAATACGGCTTCTCGCCCGTGTGACTCCGGTTGTGGATGGTCAAAGCTGAACTTCTAGTGAAACTTTTCCCACATATTTTGCATGAAAAGGATTTTGAATCCGTGTGCGTTCTCCTGTGCGTCCAATACACCGACAGGCTACTAAATCTTTCCCCGCAGACGTTACAAACGTATAGTTTCTCCCCTGCGTGGGATCTCATGTGAACCGTCAAATGACCACAATGTCTGAAACTTTCCCCGCATGTTTCACAAGAATACGGCCTCTCGCCCGTGTGAATTCTCATGTGGACAGTTGCCTGGACTTTTTGACTGAAGCTTTTCCCGCATACCTCGCAGGAGTACGGCTTCTCGCCCGTGTGCGATCTCATGTGAACGGTTAAATTACAACTGTGGCGGAAGCGTTTCCCGCATATTTTGCAGGAAAAAGACAACTCCTCCGTGTGAACTCTCATGTGGGAAGACAGCGCGGTGTTGTTTTTGAACCCTCTTCCACATATTGTGCACGAATGCAACCTCTCGTCCGTGTGAGTGGTCATGTGCGCCACCAGGTGACCCCTTTGACTGAAACGCTTCCCGCACGCTTTGCAAGGGAACGGTTTCTCCCCCGTGTGCGTCCTCGTGTGGACGGTCAAGTCGCCGTTCCGAATGAAACCTTTCCCGCACAGTTTGCAAGTGTACGGCTTCTCGCCCGTGTGCGTTTTCGTGTGCACAGTCAAAGCGCCGCAGTTCTTGAAGCTTTTCCCGCATGTTACACAACAATACGACCTCTCGTCCGTGTGGCGTCTCTGGTGTTGATTCAGTCTGGACAGATGCTGGTAAGTATTTCCACACGTGTCACATTTGAAAGACTTTTTACCTCGGCTAGCATTACTCTCCGGATGCCTTCTTCCTCTTCCCTTGGCGTATCTCCTCTTTTGCTTCAGCTCTACATTGCTTGTCGACCCCGAGTCTTCATGCTCGCTTTGCTCTTCGTCTTGACTCTCAGCCGAAGTAGAGATGTAAGAGATGAGCTGGTCGCTGCTTGCTTCGGGTTCGCTATCGTCACTCTCCTCATTAGTCACTATAAAGGCGTCAGTCTCCTGCTTAAATGCAAGCGGCTCTCCCTCCGAACTGGTCCAGAGCTCCTCTTGTTCCTCTTTAATCTGTGGAGGCTCTGGTTCCGGCTGGTCCCAGAGCTGCTGAGCCTCCTCCTCCTCCTCCTCCTCCTTAAAGTCGTGTGGCTCTGAGAGGTCTGGAGAGACAGCAAAAAAGAAATAATAAAGAAAAAACGTGCATCAAATGGAATCTATTCTAGTTTCAACCACTAGCAGGACACTACTCTGTGGGCATGTTAGACATTTTTCAGGTAGCACCTTTCCATTCATTGGTTAAAACGACACAAAAGAATAATTTCATTACTTTAAACTTGTGTTTAAATTAAAGGAAACACATTTTGAAACATCAGCAAAACCAATTAAGCCTTTAATAGTCTTCTGGCTTGTCCACATGATGTTGTACTCCTTGCCACTCTGCCATCACACCATGGTTGTTCAGTGGATTCATCAACATTACCATCAGCCAATGAGAGAGAGGCCTTTAGCTGCTTAGAAGTTCCCCTGGGTTCCTCTGGTTCCTCTCAGACTACCATGGAGTGATCTTTGTTGGTGGACCACTCCTGTCGTCTTCAATCTGTCTGACTGTGGATTATTTGTGGCTTCCAAACTCTTTAGAGATGCTTCTGGAACCTTTTCCAGCCTGATGAGCAACAACAACTCTTTCTCTGAGCTCTGAGACAAAGCTCCTTTGTCTTGTTGCCATCGTATATTTCCACAAATATTACGATCAGACTGAGACAAATCCCTAACTTTCTTTTTTAAACAAAACAAAGCTCTGAAAGACATCCAAGTCTCATTGCGTTGATTGGAAACACTTGAACAGAACGACTTTGATTTGGACTTGAAATAAACTTGGGATCCTAGAGGTGCACTTATCTTATGGTTTATGAAGAAATATTTTTAAGCAGGACTGTATATTATTAACCTCCCAAGATCTGAGCTTTGGTTTGGTTTGTTTTTTTAAATCTCTTCTAGCTATTTGGGGTTAGGAGGAAGCAATAAGTATACGTCCACATATGGGGACGCCGGGACTATTTCCTCAGAACACAATCAAGACACCACTCTGTACAAAGTGCAAATCTCTTTTAATACTGGCCTGAACATTCTTCATTTTCACTATTGCATGTGTAACAGTTTCAACTTTTGAACATGGACATAATTTACACGTCTGTGAGAACAGTTGATCACATCTAACCGTTGTGAAAAACCCTGTAACAGTTGCGTGCAGCTTGCAAACACAGGAACACTTTGCAAGTTACACACCGGACTCGAGTCTTTCCAGAACAGCCCGCCGCTCTGCAGCGCGCTGCATTCTTCAGGTTGACCACCTCTGGGAGATGTGCATTAGCTCTTCTCCGGAATGAAATGTGAGGAACTTCCTTCACGGTACGTTTTCTCTCTAAACGCTCTGTGTTGAATTCCTGTTCTGAGAAGTCTGTAGCGTCTTCCTGTGCGTTGTTATGCTGGGCCAAGAACGTCTTAGCCACTTCCATTCGAAATTCAAGAAACTGCATGACGGCTTTTCTCGGTGTGCCGCGTACCGTGTGGTCCTGGCGGTACAGCAGCCAGCTGTTGACTAAAGCAACATCTGTGAAATGCATGATCATCCGAAGCGTCCACTTCTTGGAACGGTCACTCATCCTGTAGTAGCTGATCGTCCTGTCTATGATGTCCACCCCTCCCATGTTGTTGCTGTATTCGCGAACAACACTCGGTCGTCTTATTGTCGCATAATGTTTCTGTTTCTTGTCCCATCGCTGGCAGGTGTCTTCAGGCTGTGCGTCATGAGCAGCAGAGAGCATGAGCACTGGCTTGTTGTCGTACCACTTCACAACGCAAACATTCCCATCTTCAGTGGTGACCTGTGCTGAGGCACCTCTTCCATTCTTCTTCATTGTTTTGTCACTTGGTAGCTTCTGCACTGCTTTGTAAACCCGACTCTTCGTAACTGTACCAGTCAGGTACACCTGCTTCTCCATCATTCGATTCACAGCCTCGATGGATGTAAAGAACCGATCGCAGTACACTTTTGTTCCAGGACGGAGAGTTTCAGACAGACGATCAATGACCAAGCCTCCCAAACCAAGCTCCCCTGGTTCCTGGACTTGTGCAATCAGTGCATCTACACCTTGATATAACTCAAAGTCAAGCACGATGCCTTCCGCTGAAGCACAAACAAAGTTTTTCATGCCAACTGGATTGGGCTTCATCGGCAGATACTGTCGACACGGACAGGCTCCCGTAAACGGAATGATCTGCTCAGCAACAGCGACACACTCGGGTCGTGTCTGAGATTTGCAGCCTTCCAGAACGCGGTCCAGAAAAGGCCTCACCTTCCAGAACTTGTCGCATTCCCTCAGGTCCTCTGGGATCTCCTCATCAACGACCACCTTTATTGACTGCCTCAGTTTGAAGAATCTGCTGCGTGTGAATCTTTCCGCGATGGCCGGGAACCTTAACACGCTGGACCAGTACATCCTGATTCGTGGGTACGGGACGCAGGACATCAAGATGGACGCTCCAAAGAAATGATACATCTCGTCAACTGATGCGTTCAGTGGGCACCCACTCCTAGAAAGTGCCGTGACATTGGAGCAGTACACAATCAGATCCATCAAATCTTTGTCAATATACTGGTTAACGTAGTCCAGAGGGGTTTCTCTGTCCTGCACAGTTTTGCCCTCAGGCTCAAACTGGGCTAGGTTTGGGGTCAACTGAGCAGTCGTCCAGCGCAATCCACATCCTGCAGAAAGAGAATCAGAAGGAAAATTGTCTTTATTGCAAAGTAAGCCGACACCTGTGCCCACACATGGGATTACCAGAATTTACTGCGCAAGAACACGTACCTTGCTTGGGTTGTCCTTGAAAGCTTGGTCCTGCTGTTGGCTCTTCAGGGTCATCGTTTGAGTCATCAGACTCAATCTGCTGAGTCCAGTGTCTGGGAGTGCGGGACATGGAAATGCCAACGTCTGAAAGATAACCTGTGGGCAGGTGTTACAAATTAGCTTCATGCAACAACGACGCAACACGGTGCATGTTGTTCTTCAGCATAAGAGTATGTTATAGTTCCAATGTTACGGTGATGTTTATGAGGAACAAACTAAAAAATAAAACATTGGCTCACCATCAGTTTCACAACGGAGACGTTTATGTCCCCGGCTAGCCTCAGTGGGATGTGGAACGGGGTCCTCATTCCCACTGCTCTCCTCCTCAGTGGTGCTTGGCTCCTCTTGTAGAGGATGGTAATCCGCATCCTCCAAGGGGTTGTCAATGTCCGACAACTCCTCTAACTCTGAGCTGTCCCCGGCGATTGACTCCAGCACTAATTCCAGTGCACTTGTCAGAGGAATGCTCTCTGGAAACGATATCATGAGAAAAATCAATGTGAAGTTATTTGTCACACAAGTAATGTTAAAATAAACTTGTGTTTTCAAACAAAATCCTCAATTTTCTGCAATTTTTTTAGCTAAAATTTTTACATTTTCAACAAAGTTAAGTCCCATCGTCCACATATGTGGATCCAAAGCTTAGCTGCATAGTAGAGCTTTACTGTTACAAACCTTTATCAAATTTGCATGGCATATTAAACATGCAACACTATTACGCATAACTTGACAAGAATCAACAACGTAATCGTATTAGATTTTTTTTTTACCTTGTGGACATTTTGGTCGGATGTGGCTGCCTGACTTTTCTGACGTGTTCGCCGCCATCTTGAAATTTCTCTGTAAAGTGTTTTTCTCTTCTGACACCACCAGATGGGAGCGTAAGTGTCCACGTTTGAGTACAACAGGTTCCAGTTACACAGAATTAAGTATTATGGTGCAGTACAATCAAAAATTGTGAAGCCCACATATGCGGACGCCAGGGACAGAGACTTCTGGAGTCCACTTATGTAGGCTCATAGCTTCAGGTCTGGATTTCAAGATTATCCTACATACTTACTTTCTTCAGGATCCTGATACTCAGCAACGGGAGAGTCGGCAGAGGGAAGGAGGTCACTTTCTTCATAAGTCACCATGACGGTATCAATCTCTTGCTTCAGTATAAGCTGCTCTTCCTCCTGACTGGTGAAGAATTCATCCTCTTCTTCTTTAATCCGTGGAGACTCTTGCTCCTCCTCTTCTTCTTCTTTAATCTGTAGAAGTTCTGGTTCCTCCTGGTCCAAACTGAAGTTCCTCTCTTGGTTAAAGTGCTGCTGGTCAGCGAGAACCTCCTCCTCACTGTGGTCATGTTGCTGTGAGACGTCTGGAGAGAAAATTAACAAAATAAAGTTGTTACTCAAGTGGTGATGGGCAAAAACTCAAATATAATCCAGTTCCAACACAGCCAGGTGTTGACAATTCTTATTAAGAGTATGAGTCGGCCCGATCCGAGCCCCGAAAGTGTCCTCCCCTGTAGCTTTCCTAAAGTCTTTCCTTGTCTTCTCCTAGAGTGGACTGGATTCAGTCCAATAAATCTTTCTGTCAAAGTTAATGTAGTGTGGAGAGGGTAGCTGGTACCTTCTCTACTCCAGAAACCCTGCCATAAACTCCCTAACCCTCTCTGGAAGACTTTTCTCCTTGACGCTGTCTCCGGGAAACTTTTCTCTTCTTTTAAACGTTCAGTGTTTGTTGTTGTTGAATTTTGTTTAGTGATTTTAAAAGTATAAGAGTAAAGCTCTTCACACAAAAGACATGCTTTGTCACAGGATTTTGGATCTTCTTCTTGGAACTTTGGCAGCTTTAACGTCAGCAAACCGCTATTAAAACAGAAGAAGAAGACGACGACGTTTTGACGCTACAGGAGCGTTGGCTTTGGTTGATGGCAGACCTTAAATATATAAATATAAATACTGCTGATTCAGATTGCCTGGTCAATCTTCTGTCCATCACCACATTAAGCCCCGCCCCAGACGATTTGATTGGCCGGTTAGATATTTGCAGGAGAATGATCAGTTCCCAAGGGAGAGACTCCAGACCAACTTTCTAATCCAGCTGCTAAGATGCTCTCAAAGCAAGTAATTATTGTGTTATTTTATATTTACTTGCAGTAAACAGTCGTATATAGAGATAAAAGACATAATTCAGATTAATGAATTAAATGATTTCTATGTGTCATGTTAATAACTTGTAATAAGATGCACTTGAGTTCTGTAAATGTAACGGAGCCCTTTAACTAAACGTACCGAGGAGCTGCGATCATGACACTTCATGTGCATTAATACTCTCTTGTTATTTAATTAAAGAACAGTGACAGCTCCACGTACCGGATCTGTTTGACTTCTTTATCTCTGGTTTCTGGTTGATGTCCTGCGGTCTGTGATGACCGTCCACCTCTCCCTGGACGAGGGCTTCTTCAGAGTCTGAGGGTGTTTCTTCGCCGGAGTCATTTAATCTCTCGTTAAACTCTGAATCTGAAGACATTCCTACTGCAGTAACTATAATGTTTATGTGAAAACCGTCATCTGTAAAGCTGCACAAAGCTAACGCTACAACTGCTGGTTTTCTTCGGTTCTTCTTCGTCGAGTTTAATTCCGGCTCAACAGCCGCTGAGTCTAGTTCTACACCGCCACCTACTGCACCGGAGTGGGACATGTCCTCAGTTTAATTAAAAAAAAAAAATGTATATAGAATTTTTAAAATTACATTTTTTATAGTTAAAATTATTAAAGAGCTAAATTTGTTTTTGCAAAATATTCAAAATTAAATCCATTTGGAACATATTTAAAATTAAATGTTATTTGTGGCCTACAGAGTCAGAAAGAGTAATGTACAATGAAACCAAAGGCAATAAAAGCAGACATTAAATATACAGTCACTTACTGTATCCCCTTCAATGTTTTGCTGGGAAATGTTTACATCTGGCTTCATTCATTGGTGTGGATGTTACTTAGACATGTAGCACCCACCTAGACCAGACCAGACACCCCCACCCCATAGCAATGACACTCCTTGATGGCAGCAGACATCCCCAGCAGGATGCAGCCACAAAAACACTTTAAACAAAAGCATAAAGAACATCAAAAGGTGTTGACCTGGCCTCCACATTCACTAGATCCCAAACTGATTAAGTATCTGTGGGATGAAGGTGGGAAAGTGGTCACAACTGTGAAGGTGGTCATAATGTTATGGCCTGATCGGTGCACATACTGCTGCCCTTCGATGGTGGAGATTATATAAAGTGTGTAAATTATTAATTCTACTCTGAGTAGCTGGTATATATACTGTTTATATATATGTAAAAATAAATGATGGCGAAGGCGGAACTAAAAGTGAACTGACTTCTTCCTCTACGGGAGCTTCACACTGTGACACCAAGGGGAAAGCAAATGACATCCTTAGAAGCTTTTAGCTTTACCGAACGCAAAGTTGTCGTTTCACATCTTAACGTGATTATAATAATAAAAAAATAAAATAAACAGCTGTTGGAGTAGACATGTCCTCAGTTGGGTATTTGAGACAGTTCATCAACGATCGACTAACCGCTGCTGCTGAGGAAATATTCACTGTCGTTGAAGGAACCATCGTCCAGTACGAGGAGGAGATCGACCGTCAGCGCAGGTTGCTGGAGACCTTCCTGAAACCTGATGTAAAGTCACAGAGAGCAGGTGAAATGTGAAATAATACATAAATAAAAAGGTGTCAATATATCAACGAGGGGACGCAGCGCAGGAAGGAACCAAAACACCGGAAGTGTCAAACATGCTAACGAGGCTAAGGCTACGTAAACACAGCTGTAGCTAGCCATAGCATCATGCTAGTTTGAGTATTTTTTAAATGAAAAAAAATGTAGTTAAATGCTTTTATATGTGTTTTATTTTATAATTATGACCATGATGTTTCATATTTAAGAGTTTTAATAATTAAAAGGTGCATAAATAAAAGTAATTTATATGCTTTTTGGGGGTGAAAACAGAAGATGTGCTTGATAACAGCATTTGGTTCATTTCTGTTTCCGTCTGGCAGAAGAAATGAGACAACTTAGTGTGTTTTAGAAAGAGAGGAGTAGTTTGTGGATGAGTTTCCAAAATATGGAAGAATCTGTGGCCTCTAACACATCAACACTGAGGAGAAAATGTTTAATTCCTGCCTAAAACAGTTGATCCCATTGCTGTTGGTCATGAAAAATAATATTTTTTTTGGATCTAATGTGATAATAATAATGCTGAAATCACAGTTCCTGCTATTTGACCCATCCATCTGTTCACACGGTTGTGTTGGAGCTTGGGTGACTCTAACCACTACCCCACAGCTCCCCCACAAAATCATCAAATTCATTAATACACAGAGTTAGATGTTACAATCCCTTGTGCCAAAATCTCAGACAAAACACATTTAGAGGCCCTGTCCAACCGAGGAACCCTAACAAACCTACCGTCATGTGACATGATGCTTCACTTACAATCCAAATGAACTAACCCAATGCTGCTGGCTCGTACGGTCCGCTCAGCAGCTAACCAAACAAATAAATAAGACATCAGATACCTGGCCTAGTCACTAGGTTTTCAAGTGGGAACCTCCCTTCGTCGATGTTTCGTTAAGTTAGGGGAGGGTTTTAAATTCATCTCGAGTTGATCAAGATTCAATATCGACTGATAAAATGATGCACTTCCTGCATCCCGTCATTGGAAATCTCCTTGCAGCCCACGCTGTGAGATGACAGGGCTAAGACAGAGACACTCACACCTACGACCAATTTAGAATCACCAATGAACCTAACCAGCATGTCTTTGGACGGTGGGAGGAAGCTGGAGAACCTGGAGAGAACCCACACAGACACAGGGAGAACATGCAAACTACACAATTCAAATAACTGTAAATCAAACGCTTTATTTTAGAGTCTAAGCGACCATAAAGACCCCAACCCTAATTTTAATTTCTCTAAAGAAATATGTGATAAATATAAGCAGATAAAACTGATTAACCTTTCTATGTGTTTCCTTTGTCTCTGCAGACGTCCCACAGCAACATGACGTCACGGGGGAGGAAGTTCTCGCTGACCAGCAGCTCCGTAACCAGGACAGGAACTCCAGTTCGGAGCGGGAGGAACCGGCGTCTCCACAGATCAAAGAGGAACATTACGAACCAGAGTCTTCGCAGATTAAAGAGGAAGAGGAGGAACTCTGGAGCGGTCAGGAGGAACTGAAGGAGACCGACATCCTCATGGTGACGTACGATGAAAGTGACTACAGTGAACCAGAACTCAACGGCGACCAGCTGTTTTCTCACAGCTTCCCTGCAGCTGGAAGTCAAGATCAGGAAGAAAGCGAACACGTGGACTCAGACTCGACTAGTAATACGGAGCTGACGCCGAATAAGAGACGCGGCGGAGACAGAAGTCACAGCAACGATGACGACGTCTCTCACATGTCAGAGAGTCAGTGTATTACTGAGACAGGTAAAAAGCCTGTAAGGTGTGACACTTGTGGAAAAACCTACCAGTATCCATGCCGACTGCTTATACATCAAAGAAGCCACACGGGCGAGAAGCCGTACCACTGTAGCATCTGTGGGAAAAAATTCGTTGACCCATATGCGTTGAAAAAGCACACGGTAATCCACACAGATGAGAAACCGTTCTCCTGCAACATATGTGGGAAAAGCTTCAACCAGAACGTTCACTTAACCATTCACATGAGATCTCACACGGCCGAGAGACCGTACCTTTGCATCATCTGCGGAAAAGGCTTTACCGACATGTGCTCGCTGAGAACCCACACGGGAATGCACACGGGCAAGAAGCCGTACTCCTGTGTGACGTGCGGGAAAACTTTCAGCCAGAACACGCACCTAACCGTTCACATGAGAACGCACACGGGGGAGAGGCCGTACTCCTGCGAAGTGTGCGGGAAACGCTTCATTCATAACGGCAGTTTGACTGTGCACATGAGAACGCACACAAATGAGAAGCCGTTCCTCTGTAGCACCTGCGGGAAAGGGTTCACCGTCACGTCGGCGCTGAAACGGCATCTGGCGATTCACAACGGCGGGAAGGCGTATTCCTGCAAAATATGCGGGAAAGGTTTCAATCAAAGCGCTCATTTAAATGTCCACGTAAGGAGTCACGAGGGTGAGAACGTGTGAAACTGTCAGATTGTGCCTATTATACAGATTAAAACTTGTAGCAGTAGAAGAAGAACACAGGAAGCGCACCGTTTGCCGATCATCGCGTCACGTCTTTTACGTCATGTCATGTTTTTCCAATGTAAGGAGTAAAAGAAAAAGAAATACTAAAGTAAAGTACTAATATCTGAAAAATCTACTTTGTGCAGTAACAAAGTATTTGTACTTCGTTACTTTGCACCTCTTGTTTTTCAGTGCGGTTGAGAACAACAAGACTAAATGTTTTGCACTTACAGGGGCGTAGCACCAAATTCTGGGGCCTGTACGCTCTTAACGTCAGTGGGGCCCTATGCATGCCAGTACACAAAGCAAAAAAATAAATAAAAAATGTGGGCATTTATTTATAAATAAAGAAGCATAAATCAGGTTTTAAGCTAAAATCGAATCAGATTATGTTGATGTCTGTTCTTTTATTCACCACCTGAATTGAAGCGTTTGGTCTACTTGTGCTCAAACACATATAAACATTAGACTACATCCAATGTTTCAATAAAATTGTTCTTCAGTTTGCAGAAAAATAAATAAAGCCTCGCTAAAGCCTTACACCAGATGTAAGGATGTAATTTACTTACTAGCCGTATTACGTTTTTAGTCTGTGTTAAAAATAACGTTATGAAATTGTCTTTTAAGCTGTGTTTGTTCTTCATGCTCTAAACTATTGGATGTACTGACAACGATCGCGCACTTACTCTCAAGACAAGTTCTGAAACGTTCTACTTCCTGCGCCGATGTGCATTAATATTTAATATATTTCATTCTCACATTAATAAAGGAATGTTTTTCTTTTGATAATGCCGCAATGTAGACGCAATCTTCATTGACAATATTGGCACAGGATTATTGGAAAGGTGGTCATAATGTTATGGCTTCATTAGTGTGTGTTTATTTATTTTTTATTTGTTTATTTTTTTCATTTTCTGGCTTCTTGAATTGAAAAACAAAGTAAAAATTAGATAAAATATTGTATTTTTGCCGTTTAATCTTCTGCTCCGCACTATACAGTCCACTACAGTCCAGTAGGTGGCGGTAATGCGTTTTTTAATCTGGTCTGAAAACTACCATAATAAACAACAGTAGAAGAAGAAGAAGAGGCGGGAACCCAGCACCATGCCGAGCTACTCATCCATGACAGTAATCATTTTAACCTCGTGATTTGTCTCCCTAAAAACACTTGATGAGGTTCGTGTTGCTGATAAAATAATAATAAAAAAACAAAACAGCAGCGATGTCTTCGAGGCAGTTTTTCAGACAGTTCATCAACGATCGATTAACCGCCGCAGCCGACGAAACATTCACAGTCTTCAAAGAAACTCTGGTCCAGTACGAGGAGGAGATCCAGCGACAGCGCAGACTGTTGGACATCATCCCGAAACCTGGGATAAAGTTAGAAAGCGCAGGTATGTGGAAGATTTTATGGATTTAAAACAGTGGCGTGCGGCGACGATTTACGATTATAATCTAGTTTTTAATGTTTTAAGATTTAAGCTCACTGGCGCCCCCTTCCATGAGGCAGGAGTACTGGCTGCCTCAGCTCGTGCTTTTTCAGCAGAGGTGGCAGAAGTATTCACATTCTGTACTTTAGTAAAAGTATGAATACTTGTGGAAAAAAATAAAATAAAAATAATCTGGTAAAAGCACTGATTCGACTCCTTTACTCAAGTAAAAGTGAGAAAGTGCAGGCTCTGAAAAAGACGACTACTGGGTTGTTGTTGTTTTTAAACCGCTAGCTAGTGTTAGCTATAAACGGTGCATTCTCATAGCATTGCTAACGTTGTAAACTAGCTTCCAAAAAATCCTCAAAAAGCTAATGATAGCAACAGAAACCACACCATACATATTTTTTTTACTTCGTATTTGTACTTCGTTACTTCCCACCTCTGTTTTTCAGTGCGGTTTAATGTCAGATCAACAAGACTAAATGTGTTACGCTCACAGGGGCGTAGCACCAGATTCTGGGGCCTGTACAATCTTAATGTCAGTGGGCCCCTATCCATGCCAAGAAAAAATAAAAATAGGGGTCGTCTGTGGGTGGACTAAATCCTTTTTAGCGTCTCCAAGAGGGGGCATTTGTGGAGTAAAGACTCTGGAGCCAAGGGGCGCTAGCATCTCCTCGCTACGTTAGCTTAGACAGACGCACAGTGCATACATGATCTATGAGAAAACAAGTAAGAAAAGTCTTTATGAATCTTCAGAAAAGGACGTTTGTTTATGTGAGTTTGGAACAGGACTTGGATTAGGACGAAACTCAGTGTTAGAAAATCTGCATCGGATCGAAACATCACTAATATTTAACCGCTTTTATGTTCTTGTCTTTGTCTCCAGACGTCCCACAGCAACTCCACCACAAGGAGGAGGAAGATGAGGTTCTCGTTGACCAGCAGCTCTGTAACCAGGAGAAGAACTCCAGTCTGGGCAACGAGGAACCAGAGTCTCCTGAGATTACAGAGGAACCAGAGTCTCCTGAGATCACAGAGGAAGTAGATGAAGGCATTTTTGTCATGACACAAGGAGGCAGCTTGGTGAAAAATTAAATAAATTATTAAATCTCCACCGCTACGTGATTCTTAAGAGACAAGAGGCGTGAATTGAATAAAAGTCTAAATCACAAAGATGCAGATTCAGACCAGATTAGTTTTAGCGCAGGACCTCTGAGTTACAGGAAAGAGGAAGTGTTGTTTTGATTGATGTGACTGTTTGAATTTCATAATTGTTTTTATATGTTGATTGTGAACTAAAATAAAAAAGTGAAACTCGTCTCAGAGAAGATTTCTTTCGTGCAACTGGTGTTTTTCCCGGACGGAGGAACTTTCAGGTGCCACCCCCTACACCTGCCTATGTGATGGCTGGATAAACAAGCTGAGCTGCTGTTTGAACACCATACTGTGACGTTAGAAGGCTGCAATCACAGTGCATCTTATACACTGATCCGTCACAACATTATGACCATTGACAGGAGCGGTGAATAACGTTGACCATCTTGTGACGACTCAGTGTTCTGCTGGGAAACTTCTGGACCTGGCTTCATTCATTGGTGTGGATGTTACTTAGACATGTAGCACCCACCTAGACCAGACCAGGCACCCCCACCCCATACAAATGACACTCCTTGATGGCAGCAGCCATCCCCAGCAGGATCCAGTTCAGGAAAAACTCAAGAAACATGAAGAACATCTCTTCACACAGTATTAGGAAGGTGGTCATAATGTTATGGCCTAATTGGTGTGTTTTTATTATCTGGCTTCTTGAATTGAAAAAAAAAGTCAAATTTAGATAAAATATTGTCTTTTTTTTCTGTTTAATCTTAAACTACAGTCCAGTAGGTGGCAGTAATGCGTTTTTAGTCTGCTCTGAAAACTACCATAATATAAACAACAGAAGAAGAAGAGGAGGAATCCCAGCACCAGGCAACACATCAATGCGGAAATGGTAGTTAAGACTTTAGCCTCGTGACTTGTCAACCTCCTAAAAACACTTGATGAGGTTCGTGTTGCGATTAAAGTTAAAAATAAAAATATTAAAAAAAAAAACAGCAGCGATGTCTTCGAGGCAATTTTTCAGACAGTTCATCAACGATCGATTAACCGCTGCAGCCGACGAAACATTCACAGTCTTCAAAGAAACTCTGGTCCAGTACGAGGAGGAGATCCAGCGACAGCGCAGACTGTTGGACATCATCCCGAAACCTGGGATAAAGTTAGAAAGCGCAGGTATGTGAAAGATTTTATGGATTTAATAATAATATTTAATAAAAAAAAAAAAAAGACACAAATCAACGCACAGAGAAAAGTTTTATTTGTATGAATTTAACCAGAAAGAAGAGATTTAGATAAACAGATCCACGAACAGGGAAATAGGATTAATAATTGATTATTTCTTTATTTTTGAAATAGTTTTGCCTCATTAATTAAAAAAATAAAAACACAACCACTTTTTAAAATGATCACCTGAAAAGGAAAAAATCATCATAATTCATGTCTGTTCTTGCAGCTGAACATAAGTTTTTATTTTCATTGTCTGGTTAAATATATATATATATAATTTAGCATCTCTCTGGTTCAGCAACAAATAAAACTAGAAGCTATGAAGATAAAGAACCGTAACAGTGTTGTGGGAAAATTCAACAAAGTTTGTAATGATTCATACTCAGTGATGTTGGTTTATTTGCAAATATATATAAACCCTAAGAACATGTTACCTTGAATGTAGGAATGTAGATTATAGTCTACGCTCATGTTGGTTTCGTGCTGGTACACGTTCAGGAAGTTGAAAAGCACTAAAACTTGTTTTTGCGTTGGCGTCATGCTTAAAATGCAGAACAGGAAATATCAGGTTTGCACCTAGTAGGAATTTGAATTCAGAGTTGTAGGCGGTGCTACAGGTACTATAAAAGCACCTTGACGTGGTTGTCACTCTGGCTCGCTCTGTAAAAACACTAGTGTGTCTTTTTTTTATAATATGGCCGAGCTGTACAAACGTCTCTTTGATGTTTTCCATCTTGGTTGATCCTCTGCGTCAACGCGTAGCACTGTTTCAGTCTCTTTGTTTTGGATTTAATGACTTGTTGTCCAGAAGGCAGTGTGGCAAACAGTTTCTGTGCAGGATGAGTGACTGGCTTTCCTCCGGAGTTAGCCAGGGTTGAAAAATGAACTTATTTGAACTAATTTAAATCGTACAGTTGTTGGACAGTTGGTTGACTAGCTCATTTCTGGAGCCAAAGCGACGCTAGCATCTCCTCGCTACGTTAGCTTTGACAGCGCTGTTCCAGTCGCACACATGACCTAGGAGAATATACGGAAGACAAGAAGAGTCTTTATGATGAAACCTAACATATGTGGATGTGGGGTTGAAGCTTGTGCTATGGTCAGAAGCTCTGCCTTATGATAATCATGTGGTTGCAAAGTATGAATGGATATGTTGTTGTATGCTCCACTTTATAATATGTTGTGAGAATTAACATAAGGAACTCACTTTAAGGAGTTCATCCTGAGGGCGTATTTGAAGTACCTCTTCTGTGTCAATGTGTTCTGGAAATAGGTCAATGTATATCACACAATAAGTTAAAGTGAAGGAGAAGTGTTATGTGCGTCATGAGATGTATGTTGAGATATTAGTACAATGAGCCTCTCTTCATAACTTGGTATTTTGCCCAACTCTCATCTGCACTTGACAAGCGACTGATTTTCAGTTGCCACGACATGAATCTTCAGGAAAGCACGTTTGTTTATGTAAGATCGGAACAGGACTCAGATCGGGGCGATACTCTGTGTTAGATAATCTGTATCAGATTGAGACATCGCCAGAGTTTAACCGTGTTTCTTTATGTCTCCAGACGTCCCACAGCAACTTCACCATAAGGAGGAGGAAGATGAGGTTCTCGTTGACCAGCAGCTCTGTAACCAGGAGAAGAACTCCAATCTGGGCCTGGAGGAACCAGAGTCTCCAGAGATTAAAGTGAAAAAGGAGGAACCAGAGTCTCCAGAGATTAAAGAGGAACAGAAAGAACCAGAGTCTCCTGAAATTAAAGACAAACCAGAGTCTCCTGAGATTAAAGAGGAACAGAAGGAAATCTGCATCAGTCAGGAAGTAGAACAGCAAGAGCTGGATCAGGAGACTGATGCATTTGAGGAAAGTGAGCACAGAGAACCAGAACCAAGCCAGAACCAGCAGGAACGATCAACAAGCAACGCAAAACCGAAGCTGACGAAGAGATGTAACCGAGACAGAAGTAACACTGATGATGTAGACACCTCCTCTACGTCAGAGAGTCGTGATAATCCCGACACGCGTAACAAATCTGTAAAATGTGATGTTTGCGGAAAAGCATTTCAGTATCGGAGTCAAATGGCGAATCACCGGCGAACGCACACGGGCGAGAGACCCTTTCATTGCAAAACATGTGGGAAAACTTTCAGTCAGCCTTGTCATTTAGCTGACCACATGAGAGCTCATACAGGGGAGAAGCCGCATTACTGCAAAGAATGCGGGAAAAGCTTTAGGCGACGCGATGTTTTGACCACTCACATGAGGACTCACACTGGTGAGAAACCATACCTTTGTAACATCTGCGGCAAAGGATTTACTGACCGATCTACGTTAAAATCGCACTCATTAATCCACAGTAGTGACGAGACGCACCCTTGCAAAACATGTGGGAAAACATTCAGTCGAAGTGCTAATTTGTCTGCCCACATGAAAACCCACACAAATGAGACACTCTACCAGTGCACAGAGTGCGGGAAATATTTCAAGCACAACTGTACTTTAAAAGCCCACGTGAAAACTCACGCGGGCGAGAAGCTGCACTCCTGCAAAACATGCGGGAAGAGTTTCAGTCGAGGAGATACTTTGACGATTCACGAGAGAAGTCACACGGGGGACAAACCGTACCCTTGCAACACCTGTGAGAAAAGATTCAAGGATTATTCAACACTGAGACATCACTTGAGAGTGCACACGGGTGAGAAGCGTCACTGCTGTAAGACGTGCGGAAAAAGAATTGTGGGCCTGTCAAATTTTGAAAAGCACTTGAAAACTCACGGAGATGAAATGTCGTGAGGCCACGGAACCTCAGAGAAGTGTGTTGTATTTTGACTTTTAACAGTTTATAAAAAAAAAATGGAAAAACGTTTGTGTCTTTTGACTTTTGACATGCACCTTTTTTCCCGCCTTACCTCCATCAAGTTTGTGCACATTAACTTTTGAAAAATCATGATTTATAAATACATATACTTTTTTGCTGATCAGGAACACTTCTCATTTATTCGCACTTTTTAGTTTCATTTGATGTTTTTATGTATTTTGTAACTTCACACAGATCTATTGTGGAAAATGTTAAATCAAAGATGTTATATAAATAAAATTTATTTTAATAATGAAGTTTAATAACAGGTTTTAGCACCAATGAAAGCTGTATATTTCTATGGACTCGTCCACTGTGCATCGAAGAAAAATAAAGATTTTCAATTCTCAGCAAAATTTGTTAACGTGAATATTTATTTCAGTGCTGTTTGCATCTAAGACGTTGTTACACATATTGTTGATCTTTATTCAAACAATAAAACTTAGCAAAGAGAATTTATGAATGTTCACCAAGGTTGACCTGGGTGTCTGGTTTGACACCAAAAGTGTCAGTTCTCTTTAAAGACTCTATTTTTAAATGTTTTTTGATAGTTGATTGTTATAATAGCCTTTTTGAACAGTAAATCAGTCGCTTGACGTCAGACAGTGCGAAATTCAGCTTCAGTATTTGAAATTAGCGTCCCACGGCTGTGGAATTATCCATCGGATTAAATCTGGTCACATGTGGTCTCCTTTAAAATCTTTTAAAACATACCTCTTTCTGGGGTTTGATTGACTTTTTGTTTGTTTGATGTTTTTTTAAATACAGCTTTGAGTGATTTATTATTTTTATTATTATTATTATTATTAAGATTATGTAAGTTACATGGTTATCCAACGATGGCCCGGATTGGATCTCGATCACACACACAGTAAATCTCGAACATTTAAAGTTAAAATAAAAATAATTTTTGCTTTATGCAATTTACTATAATATTTTATAGGTAAATATTTGAATTTTGTTAAAAAAGAAAGATTTAACTCACAAAATATGACGACCAGCTGTCACAGAAACAAAGTTTAAACGATAACATTTGGAAAAAGAATATATTTTAAATAAAAGATTTTTTTTTGTTTCTTTGTTTGTTTTCTGTATAACAAATATATCGTATATAATCTCTGCTCCAGATGAAGAAAAAGAAGCCGTCAAAGAAAATTCAGTTGAAGGCGGAACTAAAAGCCTGCCCACTGTCTACACGAGAAATAAACAGTGTGACACCCGGCGGAAATAATCAGTGCGTGCTAGTAGCTTTAGCTTTTTTGTTGGAATTCGTCCACATCTTATCAGACTGTAACGTGTCATGCCGTGAATAAATACCTACGTTATTAAAATGACGGTGTCTTCCGGTCGTTGGTTCACATATGTCGATCGACGATCGATTCATTTCGGCTGCTGAGGGAACAACCACAGTCGTTGGAGCGTAGACTGACAGCAGAAATAAAGTCACATATGGCAGGTATGTAACGCTATAAATGGGTTTAATACACTTATTAGGGAATATGCTAAAATGAGTCTACGTGCTAATTACGCTAACAAAGCTACACTGGGGTAAAGCTAGTCTAATAATGGAACAATAATAGGCTGTGTGTTTGTGTATTTGTGGTGTTTGGGTTTCCTGTAAAAACTTGACTTGCTTCATTAGAGAGCATCAGAGATCGTTACAGAACTCAAATATCCTCTATTAGGGGATTTGTTTCAATTGATGCAGAGAGAAAACAAACAATCAGAGCCATTAGTTGTTCATAAATTTAACTCTAATGCGCACAGGTGACGTGTATGACTAATTCTGTCCAGATCCAACATAAGCCCCGCCCATAAACGATGTGATTGGCCCGCCAGATGTTAGGCGGAGCATAATCGGTTCCCAAGGGAGAGACTCCAGACAAAACTGTCCACTAGGGGTTTCAATGATTTCAGATTTTCTTTTAAAGTTGACTCTTATGTGTTTAGTGCAGCTGTACGCCCATGATAAATAAATAAACACTATTGCAGGTGAATGTTGTATAGTGTTTTGCAAAATTCTGTGCTACTGGAACAAGGAAAGATCGTGAGATCAAATAAACATCTTATGTCTTAAAACAAACCGAGAATCTTGGCCTTCCCCAAGGTCTAGGTGTTGAAGCGGGAACATAGGAGCATACTGGTTTCTTTTCTGATAACAAACTACTAAAAAACGAAAACGAAATGACATTGACAGAAAACAACAAGGAAAATGAAATTGTTGTGTTCCTCTTGTCTGTCCAGACGTCCCACAGCAACATGACTTTAAGGAGGAGGAGATTCCCGCTGACCAGCAGCTCTCTGACCAGGAGAGGAATTCTAGCGTGGGCCAGGAGGAACCAGAGCCTCCTCAGATTAAAGAGGAACAAGAGGAAGTAGAGCTTGTGCAAATTAAAGAAGAACAGGAGGAACCGGATCTCATACAGATTAAAGAGGAAGAGGAGGAACTCTGGATCAGTCGGGACGGAGAGCAGCTTGAAGTGAAGCAGGAGGCTGATACCTTCATGGTGACTACTGGTTACCAGAGTGAACCAGAACCAAATGCTGACGACCTCCTCCCTCACGACTCCTCTGAAGATGAGAGTCAAGACTCAGGATCAGCTAGAAATGCAGAAGGGTCAAGTCAAGATGACAGTTTGACTGTTCACTTGTTGGTTGGTGCAAAGCTATACCCTTGCACAATTTGTGCTAAAAGTTTTAGTCAAAGCAGCCACTTGACTGTTCACATGAGAACTCATTCGGGTGAGAAGCCGTATCCTTGTTACAGCTGTGGAAAAAGATTTACCGACCCGTCATCGTTGAAAAAGCACACGGTCGTCCACAAAGCTGAGAAACCATATTCCTGCCCGACGTGTGGGAAAAGTTTCAGCCAAAGTGGTAACGTAACCGTGCATATGAGAACTCACACAGGCGAGAGGCCGTACTCCTGCAAAACATGCGACAGGTGTTTCAGTCAGAAAGGTGATCTGACCGCCCACATGAGAACGCACACAAATGAGAAACCCTATTCTTGTGAAACATGCGGGAAACGCTTCAGTAGGAGTAGTTATTTAACCGTCCACCAGAGAACTCACACGGGTGAGAAACCCTTCGACTGCAAGATATGCGGGAAGAGTTTCAGTCGAAGTGGCCACGTAACCGTCCACATGAGAGCGCATACGGGTGAGAAACCGTATTCCTGCAAAATCTGTGGGAAGCGTTTCATTCAAAGTGGCGTTTTGACCGTCCACATGAGAACTCATACAAACGAGAAACCGTATTCATGCAAAATATGTGGGAAAAGATTCAGACGAAGGGATCATTTGGATCTTCACACACACTATACCTCCCACGAATGAGAAACCGTATCCTTGTAACATCTGTGGGGGAAAAAAATTGGTATAAGAATTCATACATATTGATTGTGCTGCCTTTATATGGTAAATCATGTGCAATCTTGCGTGAACAAGTGTAAACTTCTATAATAAAGAGCAATGTTGCCGTTACACTATGGGCTGCAACACAGGCTTCTTCATTTTCAATTGTGAAAATAATTAGCACAAAGAAAATGCTTTAAAGTTTATTTTTGCTGTGTATTGCAACTGAAATACGTTCCGAAGATATCTCAATAACCTGAAGACAGGTGGTCCTTTTCATGCACCATCACCTTATGATACATCATGTCCATAACTGTAAATGTCTCCGTTGTATTAATATTTTATTTTTGAAGATGTCGTGTTAAAGAGAGCAAATACAGTAAATAAACTTTGCTGTGAAGACATTTGACGACAAACGATATTTTTTTCAATGTCGAACAATATTCCCAAATTGCAACACAGCTCACATACTCGTCTTTAAGAAAGTGCACATTTACACCAGGTTGGGGGTATGTTCTGTTCACACTGAATTTCTGACACAATCGAGGAAAATTATGTTTTGTGAGTATGTGGAGAACAAAGTTAGTGGTTGATAAAATCTTCATCAACGCTCTAGTCCTCTCAGTTGAACATGATTCATCCTGATGGCCCAGACTTGATGTAAATTACATTCTTCATTTTAATAACACAGGTTTTGATGAAGATTTATATTTGATTTACTATGTCACTTAGTCAAATATTAGACTTTGTAGTTTTTTAAAAATGATATACACATGGCAAAATTCTAATTCAAGCCGTGACATCTAGTTATCTGCCAAAGAGCTTGAAGTCTCCGGGTTAGCCCGTGGTTAGCCTCCGGAGGTTAGCCCCAACATTGGTTAGCCCAATAGTTACGCACTGGCACGGATAGTAAGCCCGAGCTATAACAATATATGTGATAATAAAACAAAACAAAGAGAATGAAAGAATGCAAGACGCACACAAAGGTCTGAAGTGAGGGTTTACTGACATAATATGACCTCTACCACAGTAAACTTCGTCAAAGGCGGCACTTTAAGTGAACATTTGTTGGAAATTACTAGAAAACGCTCACATTATTAAATGTTGTGAAGGCCTTTTGTTGAAGATAGTTGTGTAAACGACCATTTAAGGAAAAGTGGAAACATTTAAGTGTTTAATTAAATCCAGTCTAACAGCATCCTCTTTTTGATTCTGTTTCAAAGTCATCTCTTTTCTCAAGCGGAACTAGAAGAAAACTCAATGCTTCCACGGGACATATTTAAGTGTGACACGCAGCGGAAGTGCTCAGAATGGGCTGGTAGCCTCGTCTTTGTTTACCTCGTGTTGCAGATAAACACTTTGCACGTTGTTGCAGCAGCAATGTCTTCCGTTCAGTATCTGAGGCGGCTGATCGACGATCGACTAACCGCTGCTGCCGACGACATATTCACATTATTCGAAGAGACCGTCGCCCAGTACGAGAAGGAGCTCGATCGTCAGCGCAAACAGTTGGATAGCGTCGTGAAACCGGAGATAAAGTTACAAAGAACAGGTGTGTTCAGCGTCAGGGTTTAGTCAAGCCCTCTCTTCTGTTTAGGGTGTACCATAAACCAAAACCACATCAATGTGCTGTTAAAAAGTCTTCTTCCTCTGGTTTAAATTGCGGTTGACCAGCATTAAGACTACTACCATTACTACCTCTTCTTCTTCTAGCGTGGACCTTATTTCTGGCATAAAATACGGTCGTTTACTCACCCATATAACTTTTAAGTTGTAGTCCTTCGGGAGATATTTAAATCGGCTTATATCCATATAGTGGGAGTGAATGGGGCACCGAAACACAGCCTCTAAATAACACATCATCTGCTACGAAACTTGTTAATTTCACCAATATTTTGTTATGATACGCTAGTTCTATTACCCGTTGAGTCCATGTCATCTTGTTTACGTGTAATTTATTATTGCTATGATTCGTCCACAACCTCAGAATTGGTAAAATATTCAGCCATGTTGCGACAATGTCGTATGATTGGTGGAGTTTATCTGTCATCACTTCAGTAACTTTTTTTTTGTCGTGTTCCCTTGTGTCTCCAGCAGACTTACCACAGCAACATGACGGTCAGGAAGAGGAGGAGGAGGAGGAGGTGGAGGAGGTTCTTGTGGACCAGCAGCCCTGTAACCAGAAGAGTCTGGACCAGGAGGAACCAGAGCCTCCACAGATTAAAGAGGAACAAGATGAACTCTGTGTCAGTCCCAAAGAACTTTGCAGCAGTCAGGAGGAAGAGGAGCTTGAACTGAAGGAGGAGATTGATATTCTTATGGTGACTTCTGCTTGTGGAGAAAGTGACCACAGTGAAGCAGAACCAAACAGTGAGTTCTCTCACAACTTTCCTGCAGCTGAGAACCGATACCGGGAAGAAAGCGAGCAAGCGAGTAGCAATGTGGAGCTGGAGTACGTCTTTCCGCTGTCAGAGGCTCAGTGTAATACAGACAAAAAGGCTGTAGTGTGTAATGTATGTGGCAAAACTTATAAGTATCAGTCTGAACTCGTCATACATCAGAGGATCCATACAGGCGAGAAGCCGTATGCTTGCAAGGTATGCGGGGAAAGTTTCGGACGAAGCACTTATTTAAACGTCCACATGAGAATGCACACAGGTGAGAGGCCGTACTCCTGCAAGACATGCGAGAAGAGCTTCAGTCAAAGTGCTAATTTAATTAGCCACATGAGGACTCATACGGGCGAGAAGCCGTATTCTTGTGAAACATGCGGGAAAAGTTTCAGCCGAAACACTCATTTAAACATGCACACGCGGATGCACACAGGTGAGAGGCCGTACTCCTGCAAAATGTGCGGGAAAACCTTCAGTCGACAAGCGAATCTAATTAGCCACACGAGGACGCACACGGACGAGAAGCCGTATTCCTGCGAAATATGCGGGGAAGGTTTCCGACGAAGCGCTTATCTAATTGTCCACATGAGAACGCACACAGGCGAGAGGCCCTATCCCTGCGAAATATGCGGGAAAAGTTTCAGTCAGAGTGCGAGTTTAGCCAGCCACGTGAGAACGCACACGGGCGAGAAGCCGCACTCCTGCGAAATATGCGGGAAAAGTTTCACTCAGAGTACTAATCTACTGACCCACATGAGGACTCACATGGACGGGGACCTGTTTCATTGTAACGTCTGCGGGGTGAAATGTTTTGATCTTTGGACGTTTCAGATGCACATGAAGACTCACGCAGGCGAGGAGCCGTATTCCTGCGAAACGTGGGCAAACTGTCAGACAGTGTTATAGTTTCACTGTAAATTTTATAATATGAAAATTTTCAGCTGAAAACTGAAAATGCACATTTTTAGTCAAAAATTGCTGCAGTTGTTGCTTAAAAGTCTGAAAGTTTTCTGAAAAATGTCATCGCCGAAACAACACGACCGAAACAGGATGTGGTGATGATCCAAGCAACAACTGCAGCGATTGTCGGCTGAAAATGCAATTTTTGTCCATTTTCGTCTTGACAATTGCTGCGGTTGTTTCTTATATGTGTTGTTTCGGCAATAAAAGTCTGAAAATTTTCAACCGAAAAACGAAAATTCACATTTGGGCCATTTTTGGATGGAAATTCATCGCCGAAACAGGATGTGGTGATGATGCGAGCAAATGTCGGCTGAAAATGCACTTTTTGGGCGACAGTTGCTCTGGTTGTTGGTTACACGTGTTGTTTCGACGATAAAAGTCTGAAAATTTTCTGAAAATTTTCAGCGTCGGAACAACACGACCGAAACAGGATGTTGTGATGATCCGAGCAACAACTGCAGCAACTGTCGGCTGAAAATACACCAGCAGTTGCTTACACATGTTGTTTCGGCGATAAAAGTCTCAAAATGTTTGGCTGATGCAACGAAAAATTTTCATCTGAAACTCAAAAATGCACTTTTGGAACAATTTCGGCCAAAATTTTATCGCTGAAACAGGATGTTGTGATGATGCAAGTAACAACTGCAGCAATTGTCGCCTGAAAATGGCCCAAAAATGCATTTTCAGGTTTTGGCTGAAAAATTTCCGTTGCATTCCTACTGACTAACACATGTACATATTAAATTTCACAGCTGTGAGGAACCATATTCTTGCAAGATGTGGGAAAAGTTTCACTCAGACTGGCTCTTTGCCTCCCCACCTGAAGCGAGAAGTTGGGAAACTGTCAGATCTTTAAAAAAATGCCTTCACCTGTTTTGTGTCTTCCTCAACTCTTTATTGTTTCAAGCTTTAAATGTTACCTGCTTTATATTGTAGAAAATGTTTTCTAAAAGGTGCCTCTATAAATAAAGTTTATATCTTTCTAAGTGTTTTTTTTTTATTCAAAAAGTTCATCTCCATCAAATATTCACCACATGGCGACTTGCCTGACAGAATCTGACCCCGTGCCTCAATCTAAAGGGCGTACTAGATGGTGAGGAGATAAATCGCGTTAAAGGTATATTATCTGGGATGTGTGTTTTACTTTCATGTCGTAATTGTTGCTTCAACTCCTGACATTTAAACGTCCACGTGAGTATTGACACAAGATCTCGCACATGGGAGAAACCCTTTAATTGTTAACACCTAAAAAGGGGTAAAATGAATAAATTATTGGCATTTTAGTGACGTTTGATATCTGGCAGTTTAAAAGATTAATCTCCAGTTAATGAGTTTACGAGTTTACCCCAATCACAAGAAAGCAGCGCTTGATGTTCAGGGATAACGTTGTGCAGTTGTGAGTCACCTTCAGCGACGATTGCCGTTTTCTTGTGTTAATAAATTTAAAAAGTGCCTTCAGCACAAAATATAAGCAGTCAGCAGCCTCACGTCCACCTGCATCAGTGTCAGCCTTCAAACGCCGACGTAGGTCCAACCCTGAGATGTGTTTCATCAAATAAATCGCCCCGTAATTTAAAACGCTCCAGTCAGAGTCCAGTCTTTGACAAAGCATGGCCTTTATCCAGCGTAAATTATTCAGGGAATCTCATGACAGGTGGAGCTGAGGGACAGCTAAAAGAATAATAAAAAAAAAGTACATACTTGTCATCTGTCTTGTTAAATATGAACAAATCGGCCTCTGTTTACAGGCGGCGGCGGCGTATAGGACCTTGAGCCAGACTGGTGGCGATGTGCTGCTTCCTCCAGTAGAATACTAAACAAAGATTCTGGGTGTGAGAACATGAATGTACAAAATCTATTTCTGCAGAGCGACTCAGTGCCTTAACAAAAGGAAGCACACACACACACACACACACACACATGGCCTATACATGTGTCAGAGGGTATACAGTATATACTGTATGTATAAGCCGTTTAGCCCAGCGTGCACACTCACGCCAGTCTTGTTGGCAGTAATCAGAGTGCAGTATGTTTTTCCCAGCGGTGTAATTCATCAAAGTGACGGCTGCCAATGAGTCTCAGTCAGCCAAACAGCCACAGCTAATCAATCATCAATCTAAAAGCCTTTTGCTTCACAATGCTCTGCAGTCACCGCTGTCATATTTTCCACACACACACATATATTTGTGTACAGTCTTTCCATGGTCGCCTTGTTTATTTATTCTTTGGTTCCTTTCCCCTTTAAGGTTAAAAACGCGGTGCTAGGAACCAACATGGATTAGATTAGGAGTTCATTTTCCTCATTACGTCAGGTTGAGTGAGTAAGTAATCAAGCGTCTGTGATGTTTACTGAAGAAGGGTTTTGAAATGTAGCAGATGGAACACACCCGCTTCATTTTATTATACCGGATTATACGTATTATATGGGATCTAGTGAATTTGGAGGCTCAGGTCAACACCTTGTGCTGTTCTTCTTCCTAAAGTGTTTTTGTGGCTGCATCCTGCTGGGGATGGCTGCTGCCATCAAGGAGTGTCATTGCTATGGGGTGGGGGTGCCTGGTCTGGTCTAGGTGGGTGCTACATGTCTAAGTAACATCCACACCAATGAATGAATGAATGCCAGGTCCAGAAGTTTCCCAGCAGAACACTGAACGGTCACAAGATGCTCAATGTGATCATCAAAGGTGTTAACCTGGATGTGCTAAATATTGAAAACCAATGCTATGCTTTTCCTGCTACTAATTTTCTGCTAGTATAATTTTTCGATATATAATGACGACATATTTGGACACGATATCTAAGAACCAGTTTCCAACTTGGAATTTTTATCAAATGACAAAACTCAACAAGCGTTCAGATTCATTAAGCATAATTAGGAAAGTTGTTTTGACTTCTTTCTTTGATTTAGCTTCAGTTAATTTGTGCTAATTGTAATTGGAAACGCGTCTGCATTATCCCAGGGTAACACTGATTGGTTTTATAGATCAATATGTCCAGAAACAATCTGCTTTTTTACAACCTGGATATTTTTTCTGGCATAAAATACGATCATTTACTCACCCATATCACTTTTGTGTAGTTTGTAGTCATTCGGGATATATTTAGTGGAAGTGAATGGGGCACTAAAACGAAGCCTCTAAATAACTCATTATCTCCCATGATGCTCATTCATTTCACCAATATTTTGTTATTGTACGCTAGTGCTATTATCCGTTGATTCAGGAGTTAGCTGTTATCATCGCACCCATGACGGTCGGCTTGTTTACCAAATTGGAAAAATATTCAGCCATGTTGCAAAAAAATCTGTAAAAGCACCACATGGCAGCACCACCATGCTAGCAATTAGCATCGCCATCCATTAGCATCTACTCTTGAGTCCCTACTCCCAACCTCTGGCCTCCGACCAACCATCAGACTAAAGTCCTAAATTCAGGTTAACAAGTCCCGCATCGATGTAAGTTCTCTTTGTTCCTTAATGGACTTCATGAATCACTCAATTTGTTTCTTTCATAACTCCAGAGAAAATGAGGCTCGTTCATTTCGATCAATATTCACTTTCCAATCCCGGCCCCTCCGCAGACAGGGACATAAACTGGCGCGTCAGCAAATTCAGTTCGTCAAGGGTTTAAAATAACCTTCGTCTCTTTGCGACTCATTCAGACTCGGCGCTTTTTAAACGTAGCGGTGCGGTTGCGCCTGACATGTGGAGCAGATTGAGGTTTTCTTTCATCAGCGGCGCTGGTGTGTTTGGATCATTGTTCCCCTATGAAATACAAAAGTGTCTCCTCAAAGGCTTCATTACCGGGACTACAAGAGGAGAAAAGGGTTGGGAGAGAAATGAAGTGTGTGGAGTGGGTGTACCGCAGAAAAGCAGCTTCATTACACCGGGAAGGAGTGAATAGGTTCTTTTAAACAGCTTCTTAAATGCACCGTGGTTCATTGTATTGTGCCTCTCTTCTCGCATGCTGTTCAATTTACATCCCACCACCTCATGTTTCTTTTTACACTGGGTGTCTCTTTTTGACGCAGACCGTTTGGACAGCGTTTGTCCTACAACAAAATTCAAACTAAAGCCGGTAAATTTGATTAAATATTCAAAAATCAAAGCCTTTTCAAAGCATTTTATGACCTGAATGTTTCCTTCTATTCCTACTGCATGAGCATGAAATTGTGATTTAATCAAGGGCTCATTGTTGAGCAATATTTATGAGCCTCAATCACATCCTTGTTCTCTTTCTCGTGGGTTTGTCTCACATAAAATAAGAAAGGGAGAAAATACGTAAATAACAATAAAAATCTGTGACGTTGACGTAGGAAGCTGCAAAATGGAGCTTTACCCTGCGGCGAGACTTTCTGGAAATGTTCTCCGAGGAAGGTGACTCTTTGTGGCATGCTTAATAAAAAAGGAGGAGACAGCAAATCACAGTTAATAGACTCAGACTCAGACTGAAGAGTCTTAAAATGCCGAGCCAACTCTCAGAAACAGTCTCTAAACATGGACAACTGGACTTGTCTAGCCACTCAGCGCCACTCGAGCTCCGCCTGCATAACGCTGCTAATATTAGCATCACGCTAGCTGCTCGTATTTTCCACATTAACCACGCCCACTTCCAATTTCTGACCAATGACAGAATAGTAACCAGACACCACATGAGGAAAAACGTTCCGCCCCGGTTGATGTGTCAAGAACAAGCTGCAAGAACTCCCAAACGAGGGCTGCAAGAACAAATTTCTTGCTTCTTGCGGAGAATTTAGGCGGAGTCAGGCATTTCCAAGATGGCGGCGGTCGGAAACGCTGCACTGAGCTTCAGAAACCGCCCTCCATCCACCTTTACATACACTGAGTGTGCTAAGCATTCATTATACGACTAGATTTATGGATGAATTAAATAAAATAGTCTAAAAACATGTAGTTCTTACAGTAAAATGCTGCATGTAAGAGTCGATTCTTGTATTTATTTACTCACTTTTGTCTTGGACAGTGATGTGGGAGCGTGCACAACCTGACAAATATCGACTTGACTTTTCTTTCCTCCTGGAGAATTCGTTTCTCATTAGACAGTGACACTGTGACTATCGACAGCAGAGCATAAGGAGGAGCATATATATAGACCTATCTACATACATTAGTAGCGCTCGACCTCCGTGTCATTGCTGGTGTGTTAAATAAAGCTTTACGCTGCAGGTATCCGTTGTGTTTTTTATCGCTTTCTAGAAATGACTCAATTTAAATGCAGCCTCAATCTGGTTTGACTCGCTGCAGTGTAAACAGTTTTCAGATTATGATTTTATTTTTATTTTATTATGGGTTGAGAGACACGGCTAATGTTTGCTGCACATTTAAAATGCAGGGTAAACTGAGTTTTGGATTGGCAGCTTTCACAGAGCTGAGCGGCCGCGCTCTCCGCCGTCCTTCAACCAGTCCAGCAACCTCATTTACATACTCATAAATCATTCACGTCTGACATCTCTTTCTCACTCACACACACACACACACACACACACACACCTGTGGGTATTATTGTAGTAATGTGGTGTTTGAACACCTCGCTCAGCTCAAACCAAAAATAGCCCAGATTCCCATGGAAATGGTGGATAAATGCGTCAGTGAGGTGTTTGCAGGGGGCCCTGTGACAAAGCTACGCTATCAAACACAAACCTAAACCGTAATCTGCTCCCTAAACATTAGTTAATGTATGTTTTTAATATATAATATCAGGCTCTGTCTGGTTATTCGCTGCAGCGCTACCTTCCAACCACCAGGGGGCCTCAGTGTCTTTCTCAACGCCTTGATCTCTACCCAGGCCACACCCACCTCACCTGCTCCCACTTCCTTTGAGTTTACCTGTCTCCACATGCAGGATACCATTCACTTGCCGAATTGTGTCTTGCTTTCTTTCTGTTTTGGGCCTTGAAAGTCTTTATTTGTTGTAGTTTCATGCTTCTTTCTGCAGCTTTTGGGTTTTTTCATCTGAATTCAGGATAGAAACGACTCGTGTAATCATAAATCCTGCTGGGGATGCCATTAAGGAGTGTCATTGCTATGGGGTGGGGGTGCCTGGTCTGGTCTAGGTGGGTGCTACATGTCTAAGTAACATCCACACCAATGAATCAGTCGGTCATAATGTTGTGGCTGATCCTAATGGACAGTGTCTGGGTAATTATGTTAGAAAATGTGTATCTTATATCTAAATATTGTATAACTCAACAGGTATTGTCTTTTAGCTGTAGCTGTAGCTTTGCCTGCCCCTATGGAATCATGGGAGATGTAGTCCCGTGACTGGTTTTAATTGCTACAGTGTGTCAGCCACTGATAGACCCATTAAGTCTGTTTATCTGTTCATCTAATTGGTTAATTACCTGCGTGATCAGCTCAGTTGATCACGTCTGCTTTGCTAACGGCGTTTCAGGGTTCAGCGGTTGATTCAGTGAGGCGTTAAAATAAAAATAACAACAAACCAGAGTCTGCTTTAAACCGCCTCCTTAAACAATGAAGTCCACCTGATCGACAGACAATTCTCACACACAGGAACAAGGGATGTCATCTCCTTCAATGTGTTAATGGAGAACATGAAGAAGTGTGAAATACTGATCAGCCATAACATTATGACATAACGTTAAAACCATCTTGTGACAGTTCAGTGTTCTGCTGGGAAACTTCTGGGCCTGACTACATCTCCCATGATTCCACAGTCTAAGCTCCAGCGTCAGCTAATAGACAATGACTGGAGGGTTATAGGACATTTAGACATAAGATAAGATAAGATTATGACATAATTACCCAGACATTGTCCATTAGAAACAAACCTTTCATCATAAAGCCACATCATTATGACCAAACGAACCGAAGTCTCCGGGAGGAAAGAAAAGTCAAGTAGATATTTGTCTTTTCTAGGTTGTGAGTTCACATCACATTAAATGCACGCTCCCACATCACTGTCCAAGACAAAAGTGAGTAAATAAATACATGAATCGACTCTTACATGCAGCATTTTACTGTCACTACATATTTTTAGACCATTTTATTTAATTCATCCATAAATTTAGTCGTACAATGAATGCTTAGCACACTGAGCGTATGTAAAGGTGGATGGAGGGCGGTTTTTGAAGCTCAGTGCAGCGTCTCCGACCGCCGCCATCTTGGAAGTGCCTGACTCCGCCTACAGGCTCTGCAAGAAGCAAGAAATTTGTTCTTGCAGCTTGTTCTCGACACATCAACTGGGGCAGAAGTTTTTTTCTCGTGTGGTGTCTGGTTACTATTCTGTGATTGGTCAGGAACTGGAAGTGGGCGTGGTTAATGTGGAAAATACTAGCAGCTAGCATGATGCTAATATTAGCGGCGTGACCGCTAATCTCCCCTGGGTAGATATCGGCATACAAGTAAAAAAAAAACCGCCAAAAATGCATTGTCCATTGGAAACAAACCTTTCATTCAGATCAGCCATAACATTATGACCACTGACTGATCTTGTGACAGTTCAGGGTTCTGCTGGGAAACCTCTGGACCTGGCTTCATTCATTGGTGCGGATGTTACTCTGACATGTAGCACCCACCTAGACCAGAGCAGTTTAATCTTTAATCACTGAAGCAAGCAAACAGAAAGCAGCAGAGCATGGTGTTAGTCAGTAGCTCAGTTCATTCCTGTTTTTTTAATGACTGAATATATCTCCACTTATCTGATCTAAACCAATAAAGAATAAACTTCCTCTACGGGCTGCCCGCGACCTTTGACCTCTCTGCTACAACACAAATCATTCCGTCTTGCACAACTCGAAGTCGCCTCCAAAGCTGCCGGTGCCTACTGTAACAACCAGGAGACTTATGAAACAAAAGGGTCGGGCCCCTGAATGGCAGCGCGTCAAGGATTTAGTCCTCAGACTGAATTCTCCAGCGACAAAGCCTCCATTGTGTCGCAGCGAGCCCTCAAATTAGCAGCGGGAGCGACTGCACGCTTAACTGAGCTCGACAGGGCGACCACTCTCACAGTCTTCTGAAGATGTGGTCAGATCGCCTCGGCCTCGAACACGCCTGAAAGAAAACAATAAAAAAAAATATGTATAGAAGATAAATGAAACATAAATCCAATCTACGTCTCTAAACAGATTCATGGAAACATAGATTAAAGTTCCCACAGTGTAAGATTCAATCTAAAGCACGGATTAATCTGATGCTCCTGTTTCTAAATATTAAAAAAATATAAATGTATATATACTGAGGCGTCTATAAATCAGGTTAAATCAGTATTTATTTTAATGGACTTCAGTTTAAACCCATGGGACAAAGTTTAATCTCTCTGGGGCAAATTTTTTGAGAATGAAGCGTACAACTTCCTGGTGCAATTTTCAAAATAAAATCTCTCAATGTAAAGCGTGCAAGCTTGTTTTGGATGACTAAATATAGATATCTGTATTTCTTATGAAACTTTAATTTAAGCTCTAGTTATTGTCTCTTTTATAAAAATAAAATAAAAAAATTTTGAAAATTTTTTGACACCTGGAGAATTTTTTTAATCTGTAAAATCATCATCATGCATTAAAGAAAACTAATTTTATTTTGTCAAATAAACAGTTATTCACTAGTTCTGCTCACATTTCCAAGTTAAGATCAGTTAAACTATTTTTTTTTCAGCTCAGAGCACTAAAGTTTTTGTTTCTTCTTTAAATTTCTCATCTTGACGACTAACGGCTTTAAAGTTTCTGAGTTCTCATGTTCTCCCTGTGTCTGTGTGGGTTCTCTCCAGGTTCTCCAACTTCCTCCCACCGTCCAAAGACATGCTGCTTAGGTTCACTGGTGATTCTAAATTGGCTGTATAGGTGTGAGTGTCTCTCTGTCTTAGCCCTGTGATAGACTGGAGACCTGTCCAGGGTGGACCCCCCCACCTCTAGACCAATGACAGCTCGGACAGGCTCCAGCCCCTCCCAACAGGTTGTACAGACGATATATAGAACGTTTAAAAACAACAGAAGTTGACCCAAAGTGCTTTCCAGTCAAAGTCAAAGCCAAAATTACAAAATAAGAGCATGAGAAGAGAGTGTGTAAGTTACAATAGGACCCTGACCCTTAACCCTAAGAGGGGACCAGACAGAATTAGCAATAGGGCGACATCAGAACGAACCAAAAACAACAGAATAAGAGGTAAAATGAGATATAAACCAGTCGATAGTGGAGCTTTGGAGCAGCAACTGAAAACACCACAACTGTCACGTTAAATTCTGCTGTATATATTATAACGTGACTGGAGTTGACGGTGTTCATTGGTATCCTTCACCTCTGACTTTTAAACCCACACCTTGACTCCAGGGAGTTGTTTGACACCTTAGAAAGCATGTTTACAAGACAAGAGTCGATCGTTTTGATGCTTTTTCCTGGTTAGCTTAGCATTTAGGCTACAAACGGCTAATGCAAGGCCATTATACTGTTTCTGCTTTGGCAGTGTGAGGACCACCTAGTGACCTGAGGCTAGAAAATGGAGTCGGCATGTTGGAGATGTAATGTGGAGATAAACCATTTTTAAAAAATCAGAATAAGTGATGTTGTTGTGTTTCTTCGTACCAGGTAGCAGTCTAGTTGCAGGTGATAAAAAGGTTGATATGGGTCAGTCAAGGTTATAAGAGCGTGAACATGTACTTAGCTGGTAAGATAAATAAATATGTTTTGTTAATCCTTTCTAGCATATTCTGTTATTCGGAAGCTTTTAATTTGAAAGATCTCTCCTCTTTACTTCTGGTTGTGTCGTTGCTCGTTGCCTCCAACCTGACGGAGCCGTGTCATACAGGCGCTGGGGTTTTTTTTTAGTGTCAGGGGGAGGAGGAGGAGGAGGAGGAGGAGGTGAAAGAGGAGGAGGAGGAAGAAGAAAAACCTTCGCCCTGTTACTCCCCCAGTTTTGCTGCGCAGCGCGCCGTCCTCTGCGGAGCTCCGGGCGGATGATCCAGCTGGATGAGAGCGCGTCGTGTCCAGGAAACACACGCTCCGGCTCAGATTAAACAAAACTACATGAGTGTGTGTGTGTGTTTGTCACGAATTAACACCTGAGCCGGGCCGGTAGACACGAGCAGGGCGCGGGGAGGACCAAGAAATCAGCTGCTCTACTTTTCTTTCCCCTTTTATTCTTTTAATTTGTCGTGGGAATATTTTTGAGGTAAAACTTGAGCCGGAGAGGACGCGTGTTTCTTTCTTGTCCACTTTTCTGCCTTCACACCAGGATGTAAAATTTGGGAACTTTTTAATTTTTTTGTTTTTTTTTAATATTATTTCGCAACTTTTCATTTCTTTGGGGAATATATATAAAAAAAGAAGAAGACGGCGGCTGTGCGGAGGAAGAGGTACGTTGAGCTTTCTCTTTCATAATTATTTATCGGCTTCTAATCAAGTTTCACACTAGATTAAATCCTCCTGAACAGCTGTGGAAGCTTGAGGCGGATTTTTAAAGATTTGTAAAGCACTCGTGATTTCTTAACAAACGCGTGAGCTCCTCGCTTTTCTCGCTGCGGGCACGTCACGCCGAACTCCGCTTACAAAACTCCAACTTTAACGATTTAACGATTGCCGTCAAATAAAGCAACCGCCGTATCACTTACATTCAGGTGCTTTTAAATCAAAATGAGCCCATTTTACAATCGGCGTGTAAATCATCCTCAAAATCAATGTTAAAATTGAGGAAGGAACTTTTGGAAAAGGGAAATCGTCACAGTAGTGTTTAGAAGAATGGATAAGCTGCACTTTAAAGTGGTTTTATAGTAACAGAAATAAAGATTGGGTTGTTATTCATTCTTGCACTGAGTTAAAAGATGCTTTGGAGAAACTCGTATGTACAGATTGCTGTGAGTGTTTTAATTTCAGGGTTTTTAAACGGAGTCTGGCGTGTGCACGAATGGAGACAGAACAGAATGAGTTGATCAGTACTGAGAACATCTGCAGCCTGATCCCGTTCAGCGAGTGACATGCCTTCAATAACATATTCCAGACCAGCCTGACATCTGCCAGTGTTAACTTCACTGGCTGGAATTTGCAGCATCTTTGCAAAACCGTCATGTTTTAGTGATTATTCCCAATAATTCTGCACCAGTCCCAACGGAGAGTGAAGGACTGTGAAGTAATGTGGTGGAAAACTGAGTTAATCTATGGCAGAACTGATTCATTTTTACTTTAAAGTGGTTTTATGTTAACAGTGATCTGTGCTCTTGTGTTTCCGAGGCTCTGGTCTTTCTGCAGATCGGTACGTTGGGTTTAAATTAAAGGATTTGTGCAAATGGGAGACGACAGAATCTGTTGGGAGTGATCAAGCCTGATCCTGTTTAATGAGTGATATGGCTTTCACATTCTGTTCCAGACTAGACTTGACTTCCTACAATTTTGATTATCACCTTTGGTTCCGTGCCAAGCCCAGACACAATGAAGGGAAGTTAAACTTGTGAGATCTGTTAGATTGTGACGGAAAACATTTAATTTTTGTTGGTAGTATTGAGTAGTTTCACTTTTAGAAGTGGTTTCACGTCTGGAGAAATGAAATGTGCACGGTTTTAAACTGATGTTACTGAGATAGAATGTGCTTTGGAGACGCTAGTGTTTGCAGATTAGTATGATGGGGTTAAATTATAAGATTTTTAAAGGGAGTCTGGTGTGGCTCCAGCTGTTTATTCCAGACTAGACTGACTTCTTATATGAATGAAGATAATGGGAGCTAAAAAGAAGGTTTTTATTTGTGTATAATCAGCTGTAGTGGATTATGGTGGAAAACGGATGCTTTTTTTATGCTAATGTTGATTAATTTTACTTTTTAAAGTTATTTTAAGTTACCAGAAATGAAATGCGTACTGTTTTTAGCGATTGCATGTGGATAAATTGTGTTTTGTGGACTGTATTCTTTGCAGATTGGTGCGATGGGGGTAAATCCTATAATTTTTAAAGGGAGTCTGGTGTGGCTCCTGCTGTCTATTCCAAAATTCTTATAAATTTGATTATCAGCTTTAATTCCATGCGGAGATGATGGGAGTTAAGGGAAGATTTTTAAAATGTATAATCAGTTGTGCATATATTTACTGTAATGTGGTGAAAATTGATGTTTTTTTGATTAATTCTACTTTTTTTATGTTACCAGAAATAAAATGCATACTGTTTTTAGTGATTGCATCGGGTTAAATTGCGCTTTGGAGACTAAAGTCTTTGCAGACTGGCGTGATGGCGTTAAATCGTAAGATTTTTAAAGGGAGTCTGGGGAGGAGGCGGTAGAATCTGTTGGGACTGATCAATACTCAGAACATCTGGAGCCGGATCCTGTTTAGCGAGTGATATGTCTCCAGTAATATCTTCCAGACTAGACTGACTCCTTCCCGCCTTCGCTTCACATCCACAGCAGCTGCATGAGACCATTACCTCTTATTGATTATCCCCATTCGTCCCACGCTAATCCCATTAAAGTTAATGGTGAAGCTGGATTATAAAGTGTGCACCTCGACACCAGTTTAGGCCTCCTCGCTCACGCTGGGTATGTTCAGCGTCGGGGAAACAGATGTTTTTTGATGGCAGTATTGATCAGCGGCGCCTCACACACTGTCACAGCAGCAGCCAGATAATGATTACACTTAGTCAAATCTTTGGCTCCAAAGGTCATTAAAACACATCTCATCACGTGGAACTATGAATCTTGGAAAACACCGGCCATCTGCTTCAAAGCCCTGCTGTACATGATGGGAAGGTAATTGCCCATGGTGTGAGTTAATGGATTAGAATAGCCTCCACGCTGCACCTTGAGCTCTGGAGATATAAAACCATTACAGAGACAGAGCGCCGCCGCCGCCGCCGCCGCCGCCGCCGCCGCCGCCGCTCTGTTTAGATTCAGGTTGTTTTTTATGCAACCAGTCGGGCGTTCAGCTTCAGGGCCGCTTGAACAGTTCGTTGGCTTGTTTAGTTTACTGCCGGTGGAAAGTCTGGATGAGCGGTCGTTGTGTTTTTTAGAGTCAAGACACGAGTTTCCACAAAATAAGACTCCATCAGATGTTACAGAACCACTCTTAATTGGCAGCTAATCAGAGGCTAGGGATTCCAGTGGAATGCAAAAAAAAAAAGGCGTTTCTAATGTGTCCTCAAAGCAATCTATGGTTCAGAAGAGCTGCGTTCTCCTTAATAAGCTCTTCAGTAAATCCTTTTTTAATGTTTTCCCAGAAGACTGCTTCAACACACAGCACAATACAAACACCATCTTCTCTTTATCGTGAACTGGCTATTTAAAGTGCTTTGAACTTTGCTTGGATTGCAGTGTCTTACATTTATTTTGAGGGTTAGGGATTTTCGTCAGGCTGAATTAGCGAGGCGGCTGACTTGTGGTAACCTGGGTTAAGTTTCCACGGCTATTTGCATTTGCTTCTTTATATTAACTTGTCTGTTTGCTCGAACTGGACTTTACCCTCATATAAAGGTTCATTCAAATCAGAATTGGCAGGGACACTTTGCTTTGGTGAAAAATTAGATGGAACAAGTAGGGATGCACTGAAAAGATTTTTGACGAATACAACAAGAAATAAAATGACAAAAGTGTAAATTGGTATCCTTCACCTCTCGGTTTTAAACCTTTACCTGGACTCCAAGGAATTGTTTGACACCTTAGAAAGTATGTTTATAACACAAGAGTTGATAGTTTTGATGCTATTACCTAGTTAGCTTAGCATTTAGGCTACAAACGACTAATGCAAGGCTATTAGCTAGCCACTTTTTCTTCCTTCCCCAACCCCGTAGTGTGCTATTTTTAAGAATCCAAACATGTACACAATCGACACCGAAAGCCTTGCTAGAAAAATGGCAACTCTGTGATTTCACCCAGCGTTATTTAACCGTGCTAAACCACTCATCTTCCATAGCAGCATTGTGGGATCTGTGGGATTCACTGTACGCCACTGGTGTGCGTGGACTGAAACCTGTTTGAGTGGAATGCAGCCGGGCGGTTGAGTATCTCTGCTGCCGATCAGATTAACGCAGCTGCTTGTGTTTACAGAGGAACCTATGCTTGTTGAGCTTTCCCATACATACAGTTTTGCAGTGGCTCACGTGTTTTTATGAGAAGTCAAAGTGAATATACGTCTGTAAATTGTACGCAAGCATGCTAATTGGGTAAATATCCTTATCTTTGAATGCATCACAGCTTATTGATTTGTTTTTGGAAAATGTATACTCACTAATATTCTGCATTTTAGTAAAATTATTAGCAAAATACTTATACAGGTGTAAAAGCATCCAGGGTTGGAGATTGAATGTTCTCAAGCAGATGAACGTCATGCTTCCAGTGCTGACGGTCTGCTGAATTCTGCAGAGCTGGCTCAGATGTTCTGCATCACGTGTCGAGTGATAAATGTGACAAATAAAATGGAAAAACTTTTACTTTTAGTCTGAGGAGTTTCAGAGCTCTTTGTGGAATTAGCTGGAGCCTTGACGTACGCACTGTTTCACTCGTAATGACATCTTGACATGTTTTATAATCATAGAAAGTGTAGAAACTGGTGACGTTTTTACAGATTGGCTTTTTATTCTTCTTAATGTGATTTATAGTTAAAGCTAGCCCGCCTCTATTGGAACGGTGCTGTTGTTTTTATTCCAAAGCCACATTAGCCCCTGTGTTGAAACACTGAAACGCTCTTAACCTCAAAGCCTGAAATTAAATTACGCCCCAGAACTTGGCAGAGGGAACAAGTGAAGGCTGAGGGATGCTTTCTCCGCGATGCCGTCGTTTGACACAAGAAGAGACTTGTCCTCGGAGGTCAGAGAGCTCAAAGACACCGTTTGTTTGGCGTTTCATGCAACCTTGAATGTGATTGTGTGTGTGTATTTGAACTTTAAATCAAATTTTCTGCTTGTTGTTTGTTGTGTGTAGCAGTTAATGCTTCAAGATATGGAAAACGTGACATGTTAGCCTGGAAGCTAGCCTGACTTTCCACAACCAATGAAATATGTGTGTCAGAAAGTTGGTCTGGTGTCTCTCTGCTGGGAACTGATTATTCTCCTGCAATCAAAACTCTGTGGCTGAAGCGAGTGAACATGCAGCTACAAGCTAATACTAGCTTGTTTAAGCTAACGGCTAACATATAAAATAATCTTGTTTGGGATAATGGTGCATATCTTCTGCTGCTTTACAGGTTGCCATCATTACATTTAAGTTAGGTAAAGCATAACATTGCTTTTTAAGGAATTTTCAAAATAAGAGTTTATTTTTTGGCTACAGCAACAGGTTATGGAAATCCAGATAAAGTATTTAAAGGCTAATAATGCACAACATGAGATGACAAGATGTCAGATTGTGCTATGTTGTTTATACCTTGGCCTGTAGTATCTCTTGGTCTTTGTTGGCAGCGTTTGTACCAGTATTGGGGTTCTACGAATTTTATTGTCAGTCCCATTTTATACCTTTTACTTTAAAGATGTTTAATTGGGTTGTAAACCCGTTCAGTGGCACTTAAAGCCAACGTCTGTTTGGATAAGACTCTAAAAGCTTGGCACATCTTGATCTGGGAATATTTTCCCACACTTTAAAATCGTGAGGGTGTCTCCTGGGCCCTTCCAAAAACATTAAAGTTTTATTCCTAAATCCAGTCTTTTGTTGTTTTGGATCGCTGTCATATTCTTTTTTATCACTGATTAATCTGACTATTCACCTGTTGATTCACCTGGGTTTTAAGGGCTTTCACGTCCAGTAGCACAAAACAGAAATATGACATGTAACACACCTGTCCTGCTACCTGCTCCACTTACAGGTGAAATGCCTTCTCCCAGGCTGCTGTCTTCTGATTGGCCGGTTGAGCAGTGATTCATCCTCAGCAGACAATCCCAGACTATGTAAACACGCACTGCACAGGAAATAACTTAACAGTCTGAGTGGCTGAATCAGCGCAGACTAACAGCTTGAACAATGTTGTTTACTGTAATTTCTTTGTCGCCTCACGTCGTTGTCCTGTCTGATGCGTCATGAAGACTGCAGGCTAATCTTAGTTTACCTCAGAATCAGTGTAAGACAATCCATTTAAAAACAAAACAAGAAAGGAAACTGGAGCAAGCCCTGTTTTTATAAGCCAGTCCTGTCTCTTTCTGTCAATAACTAGACACAAAACTGTTTTATTCAACCAACAGCCCAAAACCCAAAGAAGATCTGTAAATATTCACATTGGGAATCAGGGATTTTTTGGTTTGAAATGTAGGAAATGTAGGGAAAGAGAGCAGCAACCTCTAGACTGAGAATTGAAGCCAACACAGCAAGTGTTTATCCTCAAATGACCACTTAAGACTGTCTCCAAAAACGTCCCATAAAGTGTCCAACCTTACAGCAGGAGTAAACATGTCTGCTTGTCTTGAGTTAGCTGGTGGCATTTGGTGGAGTTGGGTACTGACAAGATGGCGTCGGCCGGAGACTCCCTACTGAGCATCAAAACCTCTGTCCAGGAAACAACGGCCATCTTTACGTACATCAGTGGTTTTAGTCTACGTCATACGTTTGCATTAGCGATGCACCGATATGAAAATTCTTGAAAATTCTTGAAAAATTAAAAAATGGAGACGCCATCACTTCCTTGCTTGGTTGGATGTTTGCTATCAGTGGGTATTTATATAATGCGTTTTTTTTGCTTGCGTCATCACAACATCCTGTTTCGGTGATAAAAATTTTTCGGCTGAAAACCGAAAATGCACTTTTGGGCCATTTTCGTCCGAAACGTTTCAGTGGGTGATTATTCGATGCAGTTCGATGAAGTTGCACAATAACAACTCAGCCATTGGCAATTCTTCTGATTGGCTTATTGTTGTGTTTATTTAAAAAAAAAATTAAAAAAAATTAGCAAAGTTGAAAATTTGAAAAAAGCAGAATTATTTTTGTCTCTTTTTTTCATTTATTGTTAAATTATGGAGATCTTTAATCAAAGGACAGAAAATGATAAATAATTTAGTTAAAATGTCTATTATTTAGTTTTATGTAACTTTAGAATGGATTATCTTTGGGTTTCCGACTATAACTTGTGCAAAATCAGAAAATTTGACGATCAAATAACCACTAATTGTAACCCTGGTTCAGTGAAAACCTTACAGAAGTCATGAGGGGTAAACCACTGCTCTCCTGTTAGCACGCACAGCCTCTTGAAGCGATCGTCTTCCAGGTACTTCATATATCTTTACGTTATAATGAGCGCGCTCACTCATGCAGGAGGCCGTTGGTGATAAACAACAGCGCCGTGTACCCGTCCTGAAGAAGAAGAAGAAGAAGAATCAGCACGTCCCCGTTCCTCTTTGCCTCTTTTCATTTCTGAGTGTCTTCTTTTTTTCCTCTTCCGTCTCGTTAGCGTATTAAAAAATGCTGCTGCTCCCAGAAAACATCAAAATGTGCCTCTTTTTGTGTTGTTTTGTTTTGTTCTGAGCAGAGCTGTGCGTGAGTAGGTGTTCACAATAGCAAAGATGGAAGCTTTCACGAACAAGATGCAGTCATTATTCACCAGTTTCACACTTGGAGACATTTATTTTTGGGCCTTAATTACAGCAAACCTCGCAGCTGTGAGTCTGTCATTCTTTATTTCTTTTCACAACCCAACGATGCTCTTAATGTCTGCGTTTATTAATGCTCTCGTTTAGATGTCTTCTTGTAGTTGCGGGAGCCGTATGTTTTTACTTCTGTAGCTCTACCAGGCGGATGCGGACCACGGGAGAGTTTCGGTTAAATTGACTCAGAATGTCTTGAGTGCTTTTCAAACCCTGAGAAACACTTGTAGAGGTTTTTTCTTTTTTTAAAACCAACTCATTTTAATGCCTCTTGGATGGCGCGTCTGGAGCAACCTGATTGAAGCTCGTGTGTTTAAAAGCGAGCTCCGCTTTGTTGTGTTTGCCCAGCTGTTAATGTGTTGGTCTAATTATGCTGCTGTTGTCAGGGAGGCCTCAGAGTGAAGAGCTGCGATTTAAGAGGGCAGCCGCCTGATTACTGACCTGTGCTCCGGGCTCCTCGGTCTCTGTGGATGCGCTTTAGAAATGTTTACGTGTGCGGTCCAAGACGTTCTGCAGACGGCAGCTGTTGGTTGTAATATTTCATAATTTGTTCTTAAGAGTTTATTTGTGGGGGACGTGTGGAGCGAGTCTTGTCACTCAACTCGTTTTTTTTTGTAGTCTGCCTTGAAGCAGTAGCACTGATTCATGTCCTCTGTCCTCTGCCGTCTTTGTGGTTTCAAGGGCTGGTTGGTCTAATGGCGAGGCAGCAGTGCCCCCCCCTCATGCATTAAGACACAAATTAAGCGGCTTTAATGAAATCCAGCATGTTTCGTAATGGTGCAGCAGCCATTGAGCTCCTGAGCTCAAGTCCCTGAACTGATTTTAATAGCATGCAGAAATGTTCCCAGACCAGTGGGGCCCCTGGAGTGCTGGGGAAAATGGGCGTCAACACAATAGTTGATTTAATGGCTTGATCTGCTGGTTGGGTTCTTTAAAAACTAAAGAAACGTCAGATTTTCTGATTTGATTTGTGCATTTTAGGAGCTCAATCAATGCGTAAACTCTTATTTTGAAAATCTTCTCTAATGGCAATGTTAAATTTTGACTTGATTGTAATGGTGTTAACCTACAAAGCAGTTCAAGTCATGAGCCATTTCCTCTGAATGGGTTAAGCTATGTGCTACGTTAGCCATTAGCCTAAACAAGCTAATCCGCTCGTCCTACAACCAATCAGAGCCGTTTTGTTGTAAACACGTTCAGCTCGCATAGTAATCCGACTTCTTCCGGGCTTAGTTTCCAGTAAAATGGCACAAGGCAAAGTATCTGATTCTTTAAATTTCTTCATAACAGGAAACGACGATTAGCTTAGCTGCACCTTTCTCGCCATACCTGTGCTGAGCCTGCACGAGAGGATATTGAGTTTTAGGTCACGGTGGGCGGAGAATTCAAGTTTTTCAAGGTGCATTTCACAACTGAGTGCCGGCTAATTGCATGTCTGAGCATTTGCTTGCAGGAAGCGTTGCGTGACTCATTGTAGTTTACCTTCCACTGAACGGGAACGTCAAAGTCTTGGAATCCATTAAACAGAGACTCAGGAAGTTGTATGCTCAACTGCTATGCACGAGCTAGCGGCTAGCATGGTGGTGTTGCTCTCTAGTGTATTCTGCACATATAGACGTATAAAACTAAACAGCGTTGATTTTTCTGGGATTTTAGCAGCTTTTAGCAAGTCATTAAAGTTAAATTATACTCAACGCTGCCCTTGTTCATTTGTGACAGAATATAGGAAACAACACGTCGCCTAATTACACAGAATGAATCAGAACTTCAGCTGAATAGTATAATTATAGCTGTCTTAAATTAAATTCACAGGTTTCACGTTAGAAATGCGTCATAAAGCGAATGTTTAAAAGTTAAATTAGGAAAGTTCTGAGTATTATTTAGCAGTTAACCCCCAGAGGATTCGTGGACCATGCGTTTTTTTTAATTTGTCCAAACTTTCAGATCCTTTCTGTGAAACAAAGAAAGTGACAACCCTTCAAAAATAAATGAATAACAAAGACGTATAATTACATGTCTTGAACTGTGCATGAACTCCTGCTGCCCTTGTGCCAATTTGTGAATGGGTGGCGCTGCAACAAACAATTACCCTGTCACTCAGTCACTTCAACGCTCGTTCTCGACAGGGATTCATTTGTGAGCTCAAGACAAATCACATGTTTAACATTAGTAACCCATGCCTTCCATAGCAAGCAGAGAAAGAAGGGTTGTGTTGCTGACCTTTCGCTAAAAGAAGAAAAAATGTCATCTTGTGTTTTTGGGTCATTTTCCGTAGTTGGTAGAAATAAACGACCGTTTAATGGTTTGGTGAAAAGTAGACTTGTCGGTTCCATTTTAAAGTCAAATGGAGTTGAAACGGAATAAAGCAAAGGGCTGTTTATGATGCCGATGTGTTCACGGCGTTTCCTCGTAGAGCACAAATGTAAATGTACACAGGAGACGAGGAGAGCTTTTCATGCAACATAAGACATTCTGCAAATTGTTCCTGTCGGTTCTCCGATCCCTCTGCACCATTACAACCCCCCCCCCCCCTCCATCCCGCATCCCATCGAGTCACATCACATTGTCTCGTTGATGGAACAATTTGTAAGTCAGTTTTGTCAGCATCACGCTTTTGCAAAAACTCCCAAGAGTGCCATGTGCGGATGCCGCCGAACCATCGGGCTCCGTTTATGTCACCCCCGACGCCCTTCAGCTTCATCACCGCGACTGCAAATACGTTCTTACACACTCTCTGGATCTATCAAGCGAACGCGACGGCTCGCGGTGATAGATATTTCTCCGCTAAATGAAGAGTTGGGAGCGTGGAAGGCCGTTTAGAGACCTGTCTCAGCCTCTCCCTGTTAATTCAGGGTCACGTCAGTCAGTCTGCTCGGAGATGTGAGGCGTCGCACTCCGCAAAGACAGAGTAATCATTAAATGAATAAAAGGCTGCTGCTTGCTTGGTAAAGAATAGAAAACATGAAAAGAGAAGACAAAAAAAAAAAAAAAAGACCGGGGGAGCTACAATGCCCCTCAGTCTAATGATTCCAGCCGGCATATTCTGCTTCCTTTTAATTTCATACAATGCCTTTAATTACTCGCTATTCTGGTTGCTTAAGTCTATTGTGTGGGATTATTACAGGAAGGACAGAGGGTTCATTATACTCAGAGATGGATGCACTTCAGAGGTTTGCTTCTTTTAGTCTTTCACAAAGATTTATGGTCTTTAAGTTCGATGACTGATAACTAGTCGTTTCCCCCGAGAACGCAGACGAAGGTTTAAAGAGTCAAAATGAAACTCGGAGCTTCGCCTCCAGAAACACAAACCTGGATTCATAACTTGCCTGGCTCGGCTCTACATCGTAGCTTGTGGTCGTGGTCATCTGCCTTTGTCTGTTTGATCTTTGTACTCATTCACTACTTGGTTGCCTTCTTTCTTTATACGCCGAAGTAGGGATGTGCGATATTTCATCGTTGACGATATATCGTCAAAAACATTCCCTACGGTAAGAATATGTCATCCCACGATAAAAACGATAAATGCCTGAAAAATGAAATATTTGTATTTTTGTTACCACTCCAGCCGGTCCTACCAGAAACTAGTGCTTGCTAAAGGTTCCTAGGATTTTATTGAATGTGCACAAACCAACATTGGAGTATTACATGCGTTATTTCAGCTGCAGTCTGAACGGAAACAGTGCGTCGTGAATTAGCGACACTAGGCATGAAGGGGTTAAAAAGTCTGACGCGGAGCAGCAAACTACAACATGCAAGGTTTGCAAACAAATAGTGCATAAAAAGGACAGTAACAGCACTAATTTGTTCCACCACCTCAAACACAAGCACAAACCAGAAGATGAAGAAAGACAGAAAATGAGCAACGATGCAGAAGCAGCGTCGACTTCATCCAAAGTATCACAAATCTCTGGAAACCATTGGCGATACCCAACCCTACTGCCCACATCACCTCGTAGGGTTACCAGCAAAGAAGAAGAAAGTTGACTAGTTGCCATGTAGCTTCCTAGTGGTGTCATTAATGCTGACATTGAGCGCTGAGTAAACCCGACACAGAAGCTGTAGCTTTATTTCCATGAGTTTTGGTCCCAATACTGAGCTTGAGCAAAAAGTTCTCACGGGACACCATATCATTGTAGCTAAGAGACGATAACTCAGCTTTACTGTTCACCTGCAGTAGAGAACTGAAACTGACGCCTTGTTTCACTGACGCCTCAACACTGACCTACTTTAATCAGTCTAAATAGTTTTTAAACATCTCATAAATGCATGTTAACATCTCAGCATGCATCCCTTCACTGGTCTGATCCTGTACTTCCATAAAACCTGCTATAATTTTAACATCTTCTCCTTTTAAAAGCAGCTGAAGCATCAGATCACTAAACCACAACAAAGTCCCTGAATCTAACATAATCAGCTACTAGGTTTAACCTCATGCCGCCCCCCCCCTCGCCTCCCTTCTCCCTGGGGGCCCCCACCATCAGCTAACAGCCAGAGAGGAAATGGAAAGCTTGGTGTAAAACCATTAGGAGCTAAGTTACCGCTGCTTACGGTGATGTTGCATCACTGCAGAGTGTCTGAGTCTGGATACAGAGAAGAACCCAGGCTAGGATGAGTCCAACCTGACGGGAGAAGGAGCAAAAATCATTTACTGCTGCAGCAGGTGTTAAGTAAAGTGTCAGGGTTTTGTCAGAGAATTGAAGTTTTTATTTTTTAACCTGGAGAATGAATTAGTCTGCTTTCCTGCAGATTTTTCTCACAAATAATTTTACGTCGTGCTCATTAAAGAAGTCCCACTTTAAAGCCAGTTGCGTCGTTGCGTGACGGCTGAATTTTGTAATCTGTGTCGGGCTTCAACGGAGCGTCCGAAGGTTGTGTTTGCTGTGGAAACAGTGGCAGGTGTGGATGTGTGCGTTGCGTCCTTGACCACTTTCTGTTTGCTCGGATCGGTGCAGCAGATAAAAGCTCTCCAGCTCCTTGCCGTCCACTTTTACTTTCTCCTTAAACCAATTTCTCTTAGTTTGGCTCAATTGCAGTTATTCTCGCCTCTACACCTGTAACTGTGTCTGGTGCTTTCAGCAGAAAGGCGTCATTAGTGTACGAGTGCGTGATGTTGGGAAGAAGTGAGCAATGGAGGAGGCTTTTGAGTCGTGTTATAGGAAATGTGGCCACTTGAGACTAAAAAGACGTTTATCAAAGTTTTTCGTACAATATGAAATCACAAGAGATCTGTGAAAACTTTGGGAAAAGAAAAGAAAGTCCTTTATGAAATTACAGGAGCACAAGAAGAACTTTTAAGGTTCTCTCTTTAAATCCACAAAATCCACAAACAGAAATAATCTCTGCTATAATCTGGTGGATCTTATCCCGATAACTTTCCTCAACAAAATCCGTCCGTGACGAGTTCTGGCTCCAGTAGTTTCATCCAACAACAACAACGTTTCTGGCACCAACGTCGACAAAGAGATCTCATCTCGTTGGCTGATCCGAACCAGAGGAAGCTTCCTGATTGGCTTACGTCAACATCAATCACAACTTCAGCTTTTAACCCTTTATGTGCAGCACACCAGACGGGATTTGGACTCGAGAAGTTGTGTCCGATTCAGACTTTGGCATATTTGCAAAAATCTGGTGCTTTTAGCAGAAAGGCGTCATTAGTGTACGAGAGCAGGATGTTGGGAAGAAGTGGGCAATGGAGGAGGCTTTTGTGTCGCGTCCACTTGGGGCTAAAAAGACATTTATCAAAATGTTTTCAAAGTGCAATCTGAAATTTCTGTGAAAACAGTGGAAAAAGAAAAAGTCTTTTTGGAAAATGGAAAAAATCCATCCAGTTACAGGAGCGTAAGTAGAACATTTAGGGTTCTCTCGCTCTTTAAATGCACAAATAATCTGGTGGATCTTATTCTGAGAACTTTCCTCATTCAGACTTTATAAATAGAGCTCGATTAATTGCTTAAACGGTTTGTGTTTCCAAAATGAATTTCCTCTTTTCTCCTGAGGCAGTAAAACCGGGACAAGCCATTAGTCCATGGATAAAAACCAACAAAATAACTGGTGGATTATTTCAAAACTTACTGCTGGAGCTGCAAGAAACCAGTCTACATCTTCAATAGAAGCCATGTTTGCTTTCATCTAGAACATCTATTCTTAGGGCCGTGCAGTAATCTGATCAGTATGCAGAGGTCTTTTGGTGTTTTCTTTGCTTCAATGGGGATTTCTGAGGTTGAGGAAATGATGGAACATGGTTTTGATCTTTTTGGGAATTTCCAGTGTTTCATTTTTGGTCCATGTTGGAGGTGATGGTGGTAAGAAAAAGATCAAGCTGTTCTTTTGTCCTGCTTCTTGTACGTCGCTATGTCAGGTATGTAGAAGCCACATGTCTGTGAGCTGTTCTTATAAACACAAGCGTGGTGTTAAAGGCGACGCCGTTCAGAGTGCTCGGAGGTGACGGGGCCTCTCTGTGTGGGCTGTAATTAAAACCACCGGTCATCTCCTGAAAGCTGCTCTCACACCGTGAGCGTCGAGTCAAACGTAAAGGTTCGGGTTTTATTAAGAAGCTGGATGTGACACCTGACGGCTTTCTGCAGTTTGGTTTACTTAGATTTACTTCATAGTTTCTGTTTCACCGCTCAACAGGTTGTTTTTCTTTGCTCCTCGTGTGGGTTTCCAGCAGACGAGATGATTTGTTCTTCATGCTCCCTCTCACGGGGGGATACGACTGGTCTGTCCGGTGGATTTGTGCTTCGGCAGTTCCAATAAGGATTTAATCCAGCGAGATGAATCCTGCGTCCTTGACAAAGAGGAAAACAGAAAGTCTCTGTCTGGACAATGTTTAGCCTGATCTCTGGCCTTAGTTCAGACCTTGTATCAACTTGTGGTCACCATTCAGTCCACGTCCAAACTTCAGTTGTTGCCTAATATTGTGTAGGTCTCCTTTGGGGTGACTGATCAGAGAATGGACATGAACCTTCCTGTAGGGGGGTGTCCTGTGGTGTCTGGCTACAGAACGTTTGTCAGATACTTGATCAGTTTGGGATCTAGTGAATGTGGAGGCCAGGTCAACACCTTGTGCTGTTCTTCTTCCTAAAGTGTTTTTGTGGCTGCATCCTGCTGGGGATGGCTGCTGCCATCAAGGAGTGTCATTGCTATGGGGTGGGGGTGCCTGGTCTGGTCTAGGTGGGTGCTACATGTCTAAGTAACATCCACACCAATGAATGAATGAAGCCAGGTTTGGAAGTTTCCCAACAGAACATTGAACAACCACAAGATGGTCACAATGTTGTGGCTGATTGGTGTAGTTTTCTCCACGTTAACGAATGTTCCTCATGCACAGTTACGTCGCTGCTGCAAAGAAAAGATTTCGTCTCCTTTAAAATCTAACTGAAACCAAACGGTTCCTGCAGATCAAAGCTTCTCTGTGTAGCTGCACGCTCTGGTAACCAGAGACAATGCTGCTGTTTCCAGGTCGCCATAGCGCTCGGACGCTTCCTCTGCGGCTCGCTGCTGTTCGTCCAGTCGTGTGTGTAATGATTTAACACCACACGTGATGACTCGTTGAGTGTGTGTGTGGTTGAGGTGGGCGTGAAGGACAGGTGGCGAGGTCGCACGCCGGCGCCGCGTCTTTACTGCCCATGCGGCCGTAGCTGACTACACGAAATGACGGATGTGTGGATGTTTCCACGTTCCCATGGCTTCGTCTTGACCTCTCGGCTCGGCCACAGGAAACCCCAAACCACAGTCCTCTCCTCCACACTTTCTTTAAAACACTTTTAAATCCAGGAGTTTCCCACGTGTTTGTGTGAGTGTCTGGATCTGGCTTTCACTTCATTTCTTATCCATCTACCACCGTTACATTTTGATTTCGTTTTCCGTCCTACATGTTTGTTTCTTTTTGGTCAGAACTTCCCAGAAACCCTTGCTGTAAGCTCTGTTAGCCGTGCAGTGACACATCTCATACAGCGATGCTAATCATGAACACACGGCTGATTACAGATGAATCATGCGTTTAAAGCTGGCAATCAGCAGCCTCCTTGTTTTTATTTTTCTTCTTTTGTGGTTGCTTCCATTGATTTATTTCTTCTGGCTCCACCACCACCACCACACCACTCCACAGCGCTAGTATTTCCTCCAAACGCGACTTCACAGAGCCGCTAACGTGGCTTTAAGCTCTTGTTTTCTTGTGTTTCTGCTGCAGCTCTGTCCACCTCGATTTATTTGGTCTCTGATGGAAAAACATTGGGCTCTCTGTGGGTTTAAACCGGTGAAATCAATGTTAACAGAGTTAGAGGACTCTTGTTTTTTGTTTTAGGTAAATCAGAGTTGAGTGTTCCTACGCTCCTGAACGTCTCGGTAATGTTTGTCAAGTGACTCGCATTTGGCTGCAGGAGTGGAGCAAACACACACATATATATCCTTATATAGATATATATATCTATATATATCTGCTGTCTGCACTTTCAGCTACATCTGACGCAGCGTTACCCATGAATAAACCAGTTTAACACAGTTCCTGTAGCTGTGTGGTCGTTCATTGTCAACCTGATGGTTTCCTTTCACAGATTTTTCCTACCTACCGGCATCTTCTTCTTCTTCTTCTTTCCATCTCTTTTTAAAGCCCTGGACCATCTGCGTTCCTCTTTGCCTTCATGACCAATGCAATAAATTCATAAAGGACGAAACAGCTGTGTGAAAAGCTGGCTGTTAAACTGTTTATGATGTCTACTCCTACTAAATAAATAGTGATTATCTTTTTTGTTATTGGTTAACTAAGTCATTATATATCCATCGACATTTCCTTATGAGTCCAACACTTGGTCAGTGGGTCACGTTTGTCAAATATATCGCTGAACCATGGAGGACGAAGCCCAAGTTTCATGCAGTATGTTCTATAGGGGGCAGTATTGGTGACTTATGCTTCTGCTTTTGTTTGTATTTTCTTTTTTCAATGTCAATCCAAAGATAATTTAAGATAAGACATAGATGCCGTACCTTCCAAACCTCCTCAGTTAACCTTTCCTCCATGTGTTCAGTCTTTATCGATCCAAAACAATCAATTCAAAATCTGCGGCCATTCATTTTTCTTACCTCCCTCCTTCTCCATGTCCCGTCTCTGCCAATATGTTCCCGTTAAGAAGTTATTCTCAAACTGTCTCCGTGTTTGAGTTTCGGTTTTAAACCTCAGGCCTTGATTACTTCCAGAGATCTTGGGTCACCGTTTACGTATTCAGTGAGTTTACGTATTGTGTGATCACTTCTTACAGTATCTACTTTTTGTGTGTGTGTGTGTGTATATATTTTTAGATGAAAGTGGTGGTTTCTGTATGGGTTGTTGTTCATTTCCTGTGTGTTGACCCTGCGTGGCTTGGCTCTGTGCCTTCCTCTCTTTATTTATTTTTTTCCCTTCTTGGCCTTTTCTTGTTTTATTTTCCCTCCTTCCTCAGATTTCCTTGTTGGTTTTTCTTGAGAAACATCTGCACAGCAGTTCACAAAAAAATGTTTTTCTTTCCGTCTTTGTTTTTTTCTGTTTCTGAGTCAGTCTAGATTCAGTGACAATCACACAAAAACAGGAGCAAGCTTAACTTTTTAATATTCTCAACTTACTGCTGGTAACTTGCTGTTGCTGCAGTTTTGTTTAAACACAAACTCAGCGTTTCCTGCTGATGGTTTCACGTTAAGAGCCTTCTAGCGGATTAAGATGTGCAGCTCACACACTTCCTTTGAAGCCTTTCAATATGAAACCCTCGACTAAAAGACTGTTATGCCTTCAAATGGGGTCATGTTTCTTCCACATGAACGGCGCCCTCTGGTGGCGTTCACAACCTCGTAGGTTGTTTTGGAAACGAGTTGTGTTTGCTTTTTAAAAACTGACCAAGGTTGAATTGCATACTATAAAGGCATGGACACTGAAATTTTGTGCATGATCCCCAGAGGATAGATTCTCACCATGAGCTTCCACCACCCAAAAAAATGCTTGTGGTAGAAAGTTGCTCTGGGATTCTCACCGTTGGGAACTGATTTCTGATCTCCTCCCTGGTTTAATCTCGTTCATTTGCTCCTTCAGTTGTTCAGCCTCAGTTTAGACTTGAATATCTCTTGTAATAACGTAGAGGAGGAGTTGTAGTAGCAGTCTAGATTGGTCCCCCCAACAAAGGTTTTGTTGGGGGGAAAGTTGGTCTAGAGGCTCAGTTGGGAACTGATTATGCTTCTGCAAATATCCGCCAGGCCAGTCAAATTATTTGGGTGGAGCTTTATGTGGTGATGGACGGAAGTCGTACATGTCATCTGCATAATTGGTTGAAATATGCCCAGATGTCGCATTACCAGACTCATAACTGTCATTGCATTTCTTACGCTCAGCTAACCTGTCGTTAGCATGCTAAATCGTTAGCATCGGTGGCTTCTAGATGGCCTTCTACAAATCTACGGATTCTTATGACGTATGACTGCTGAGAAAAGTCTTGAAAACATTTAACAAGCTGAACAAAGCAGCTAATGTTGTTGAGGGAAAAGGTTGGGTCCCATTTTCAGTTCTTCTCAGCGGCCTGGGTGTGGTTGTTTTTCAGGTTTCACTGGTTTCGTTTGAAGGCGGCAACTGTGCATAGTAGTAAATATTCAAAATGAACCATTCCCTTTTAAGTTCGGGCGATATGAACCGTCGCAGTATTAAAATAAAAGGTAGACAAGGTCGCTGCTCGGTAGGGTTTGTAGACATTGGTCCATAGCGACACAGGGCGACTGATTATACAGTTTAAAAGTAGAACTTAGGTTCATTTAATCCATTTAATCATCATATACTCATTCTATTATTTAGTAGAAGTATAATTTGGATGTAAAACGGATCCGATGATCGGCTCTAATTATGTTTCCACTCGTCTTTTTTATCTCTCTATTTATTTCTCACGGCAGCAGTGGAGGAAAGAAGCTGTAGCCAGTTACAGTCACATTGTTACGTCTAAATGAAACCAAATGTTTTCGTGTTTTTTGTTTTTGGCTCTGAACACCACACCGCCGCCACCACCACACAGCGCTGGCTCGGTCTGCACGAGACGGTACAACTTTCCAACCAGATACTCTTTCATGTGTCGGGATCTGCAGCTTCAGTTTGGATTCGCCGATGTGTGTTTGTGCGTTGGGTCATTTCAGCCTCTCCCTGGTGATTACAAGACACCGACAGGAAGGTTGTGGGAAGGTCGGGACATGTGCCTGTGCCCACATATATCTTTTTTTTTCTCTATAATTGCTTGTGTCTGATTTCTTGTCTTGTACAGATATGCTGTCACACTGCGTTAAGCTCTGTTTGAATGCAGCTAGTTTTATAATAGTGTGTGCGTTGGGTAATTGGTGGCATATTTCATTTGGAAGCACATCACAGGATAAGATCTGATTAAGTCGGACTGGACAAACATCCCCCTCAACATCTGTCTCCGGATTCCAGCAAACCCACCAGGAACTTGGAAAGGGCAGCAAACCAGAGAACTGAGAAACTTAACTCTGCTTATATTTTATATCTAACAAGTTCAATTAAATCTGAGGTGCTGACTTATAAAAGAGGAGGCATGTGTGCGCGGTGTTTGGCAGGGAGCTCGTTGTTAATCTTAGTCTGATTTAATTTGTGTTCACAAAGCTGTTTCTGAATATTGACCTACGCAAATCAAGGACAGAAAAGTTTAGTCCAAGTTTCTCAAGTGCTGTTTTACAGGATTCACATCAACAGGAAGCTTCTCTAACGGCCCCTGGAGACCTCCACGTTAAAACATCCAACTTTATGGCGGAAACAAACAAGTTCATGCCCTCATACTTAAATGATTTTGGTTTTTATAGCTTTTTATTGTAATAAAATAACAGTTTAATTATGTCAGGCCTTTAAGTTATGCATAAATAGTCTGTTTGAGTGATGCAAAGCTTCAAAACTGCTCTCTGGGAAACAATCGGCCATCTTTACAAACAGGCAAAGATTTTAGCCACTCAGGACTGCTCAGTTTTTGTTTAAAGATATTTTCATTTGGTTTTATTTCAGTTTAGGAAGCAAAATCTTTACCATTAGCTTAAAATTAGACGATCGAACAATAAAAATAACCATTAATTGTAACCCTAGCTACGTGAGATGTGCTCCTCGCTTGTTTCCTGGAAGCAAAATGTTAAAGAACCCATGAAGGAGCAAACCACCGCTCATCTGTTACCACGCCGAGCCTCTTTAAGCGACTATTTCTTAACTAGCTGGGAGCTGGGAGGTTGTGGTTCCTGGTCCGTCTTTATGTACGCTCAATGGTTTAGCCTAGCTTAGCGCAAAGACTTGAATCATGCGGGACCATGTTTTGACTTGTAAATCCTGAATAGAAAGCCTCAATAGAAGGCGTTCATTCTGCAGACGAGCCGGTTGTGTTGTGGTTTTGGCAGGAGACCTTAAATAATCAACTTTTATATAAACAGAAACGGTGAAAGCTGGAAGTTGATGCTTGACTGAAAATAACAGCAGATTCAACTTTTTTATTTCCACTCATAGATCCTGGTTTTATAGGATGTGTTTCGTGCTCTGTCCGAGCTGCTGCTGCTGCTGCTCGTGCTTTCAGATTATGAGACGACTGCATTTGTCAAACTCAAAGTGTAGTTATTCAGAGACGGGCAACAGTTACTCACGTTTGATGAAGTGGAAGAAGAAAACAACTTGTGTCAAATACAAACTGTTTATTCTTCATTTCTGGAGTGAAAAACGGTCGGTTTGACTTATTGCTCGGCCGACGCATCCGATCGTAAAAACACGCACTCTGCGTATTTACGCCGAGGCTGATGGGACATGCAGTGTCTGACGTCGTCCTCCTTTAACCGGTTTGTTTTGGTACAATCAGAAACTGCTCCAGCTGTTGTTTCCTGTTGTTGTCCTCACATTAGTCCATGTTTCCTAGAACAAATGAGTCCACTCTTCTTCTTCTTGTGGACTTACAGTTTGGTGCATGTGCGCTGTAGTAAATTCCTCCTCCAGTTATGAGGTGATTAGTCATATGGTATCAGTTTATTTTGGCTGTAATGGAAACTGTTCGCTGCCAGAAACACCCCTCTGTTCACTTCCCAACTTTCCTCTCCTCCTCCTCCTCCTCAGCCTCGTTCTTTTCTTTATTGCCTTTCTTTCCTCGTTTTTACACCTTTCCTACTTCTTCCTGATTGCGTTCTTTTCATTCTCTCCTTTAACCTTCCTCCTCCTCCTCATCTATTTCCAAACCGTTTCTTCTATCATCATTTTCTTTATTCTCCTTCCTCCTCCTTCTCTAATGAGTTTTTTTTTGCCCCTTTCTCCTGTTTATGGACGATGACAAACTGGCTCTGCTCCACCCTGCTAATAAAGAAAACCTGCTGCGAATCTGGAACTAAAGGAGCATTTCACTCCGTCACCAGACGCAGCAAGCAATCATTTACACAAAAAGAGAAAACAACAGCTTTCTTGTTGTTTCGTTCCAGATCGACCGGCCTTCGTAAACACTCTTCTCTGTCTTCTTGCTCTTGAAGGAGTTTAAAGTTGTGTCAGCTCGAGTGGAGGATGGTTAGGAAAGGCCATAAACACACGGAGATGGATGACTGCGGTCGACGCTGTGTTTACATTTCCTGATTAAGCAGGAATGTGGGGACGGCTCGGCCGTGTCGGCGTGGGATGGCGAGGATTAGGGCTCGAAACATCTACGCTCAAAGACAAATTAAAAAGTAGTGTTCTTATGAAACGTACGCAGGAACTGCTCCAGATTTCATTTAAACTAAAGAAGAAGGAGAAAAAGAAGTGATCTGGTCTCGGGTCCTGGTGTGAACTCTGATCTGGTGTCAGTCCACATGTGGAGGTGGTCTGGGACACATGTGACCTCCTTCCTTTGGTAGTGTGAACACACAATGAGTCCTGGGTCACATTAAAGACCAGCTACTCACCAGGGCTGATCTGAGGAAGAGGAGGAGAACTCATTCATTCATCCACTGGAAGAAATGATCACATGAATCAGTGACGTCTGTTCATTAGTGACGAGTTTGTGGTTCTGAAACAGCAGTAGGTAGAGATTGATGAGAGACAGCAGCTGTTAGGATGTTTCACTAAGCGTGAAATTGAGATTGGAGCACTAGTGGCTCGGGTTTGCACAGTTGTCTTCAGATTGCCCCGGTTGGACTTTAATGCAAGATCCGATCAAAACATGTCACTCAGATGTAAGACATTTGAGCTTCTCTTGGTTTTCTTTGTATTCTGGGGTTTGAACAACTGTCGTTCTTGATTTATGTTTGCCTAATTAATTAAAAAAATGTGTCCGAAAATGCACAAACATTGCTGCATGTTGTTTTTCAGCTGAAAATTTATCGCTGAAACAGGATGATGTAATGATGCAAACAAAAACTGCACCAAACTTTGGCCGAAAATGGCCCAAAAGTGCATTTTCGGTTTTCAGGCAAAAAATTTTGGTGCCTTCCTAAAAAAGACATCAGGTAGATGAAAAGTATTACAAAAAAATATAAACTAAACCATAAAAATTTTGCAAAATCAAATATTTCTTCCTGCTTTTATGAGCTTGGAAGATACATGTACTACAGTAGTTTGTTCTTGAGTTTCTAAGGAGGAGGAGCTTGAATTGCTGCAGGTTTTTCCCAAGGACATAAACACCATATTTATCGTTAAATCAGTCTCTATTGATCCATATAGTTCTGTCTCTCTGCACCTCCTCTTAAGTCTGACAACACCGTGCGGCTGAACTTGAAGGATGATTGGCGTGAAAATAATCAGAGGAGCTCAGTTTGGGATTTAGGGTCGGTTTTGAGTTCAAGGTCCCGTGAATGTTACCGGGTTTGAAATGGAAATGTGCGAGTGATCAGAAGGATGTAGACGGGGAAATAGCATGTGTGCGACTCGGCGGGAGGCGGACGTGGCGAACTAAAGCTGCATCTCATTAACGGGAGTGTGTGTGTGTGTGTGTGTGGCGGAGGATGGGGCTGCCAACGGGAGGACGTCAATGCCAACAACACACACACACACACACACACACACATTTTGAGGGTTATTTCTCAAGGACGCAGACGTACACAGCGCTGATTGCCGTATGCTTGTGGGTGAATCCGCCTCTTATCAGCATGGAGTCGTACAGACCTCCAACAAATTAACCAAACTAGCTCCACACCTCTTCAGGAAATTCTCAGCTCCGCAGAAACCCCCCAGATAATCGTCTTATGGGTTAAATTTGGACTTTTTGGACCACGTTTGCAGAGTAGTAGTCACGGTAACGCAGCACATATGAGTGATGGTTTGAGTTTAGCTTTTTTTTTGGCGTGGAAAATGCCAACAGCTTCTAAAAGTGTTGTCACAGCCAACAGCCTGGTGACCGAAGACAGTGACTGGTGTCTCCTGCTTGACATTTAAAAAACACTGACAAAAATATACTGGGCTCAGCATCACAAAGGAGTCATGGAAGTGTTGGTGTCTTCCAGAAAAACAACCATATGTTTCTTGTACTATTTGGATTTATCTTTATCTAGACACGGGCTCTGAATTTGAATGATCTCCTGGCGCTTCACGGATTTCCATCAAATATTTGATGTGCACTCAGCTGCTGTTAACGCAAGAGCTTTGCTGCAAACAGATCAGAGCAGTCACGGAGGGAAGAGCTGAGTCAAGAGTTGGAAATGTTCAGGATAGGCGTGACGAAAGTGAAACTGACAGGAGAGGGTGGAATCAGAGGGGGTCAGGGAGTTTATGAGCACACGTGGACTTTGGTGTTTGAAAAAGAAGCTGTACAGGAATGTGTTTAGTGACCGGTTCAATCAGAGCCGACTGCGACATCAGGCGAGTCAGCGTGTTAAGTAGTTAGAACCATAATATTAACAAAGGACATGAGTGGCTGGCTCTGATTTCACGGCCTTATCAGGAAAACAGCACCTCGTTCAACCCCAGTCAGAACAGATTCAGGTCTGATCACAAGAGGTTTTCAATCGGATAGAGATCCCCCTCATATCTTAGCTGATACCTGCTCCAATGGGGAGGAGGAATGCTGCACAGTAACAGCACAGAAATGCATAACTAGTAATAGATAAGAAATCAGAGGACAAGAGGACGTGTGCTCAGTGCATCGTCCCCCAGCAGCCTAGGCCTATAGCAGCGTCACTAAGGGATGGTTCAGTCCAGCTCTAACTATAAACTTGATCAAAGAGGAAAGTCCTAGTCCTGAGCTTAAAAGTAGAGAGGGTGTCTGGGAGCTAGATCCACAGGAGAGGAGCCTGAGGACACCTGAAATTCTAGGAACCACAAGTAGGCAAGAACTTTGAGATGGAAGTGATCTGTTGGGATGATCTGGTACAGTGAGGTCTTTAAGATACGGTGGAGCTAGGCCTTTAAGGGGGAGGAGGAGGATTTTAAATATGTTCTAGACTTTAAAGGGAGCCAATGAAGAGAAGCTAAAACTGGAGTAATATGATCTCTCTTGCTAATTCCTGTCAATGCTCTTGCTGCTGCATTTTGAATCAATTGGAGGCTTTTTAAAGAGTTATATGTACAGTAATGAATGACAGTAATCCAACCTGGAAGATACAAATGCATCAACTGGTTTTTCAGCATCACTCTGAGACAGGATGTTCCTAATATTGACAAACAGGTGAAAGAAGGCAGTTCTGGTTACTTGCTTAATGTGACATTTAAAGGATAACACCAAGGTTTTTCACAGTAGTACTGGAGGCCAAGGTAATGACATCCAAAGAAACCAGGTGATGCTTGATCCTTTCGAGTCCATACAATGGTTTCAAACGTCTCCATTAATCAACAGGTGGCGCCTACAAAAGTAATGAAGCAGAAGGCTGCAGTTAAAGTCGTCCTGGCAAATGTTTCATGAGGACATTTAAAAGCATCCGTCGTTTGTTTTTTTTAAATAAATGCACGTCTTCGATCCGTCTGTGTGTTGAGTGCAGCTAGCCAGCGCTCTCGGTCCGTTGGCCTTTTGTTTGCGGTTAAAGACCTCCCGTGAAGAAGGTCAAGACACAGCAGATTTTAACAAAGCAGAGGAATGAACTCTGAGATAATTGAGGACGGAAGCTCGTTCCAGGTCTTTGTGCGGACCGGCCGGCATCGGGCGAGGGAATTCAGAGTGCTTTTACATAATGCAAAGAAATGCATTAGAGCTGCATTAAAAATAAAAATAAAAATCCTCACTGGCCGGAGTTTAGACGAGAGAGTAGTATTGATTGGTCCAAACACACATTATGCTCATCGGGGAGCTGTGAGCATCGGCCGAGCTGCAGTTAAGAGGATAAGAAGCAGCTTCTGTCATTAAGATGAGTTCCTGATACTGGAGAGAAAGAGGCAAAGTGAAAGTAGTTTAGCTCTCAGGCATCAACATCCCACCTGGACCATCCAATCGCATCTGGTCTGATTTTAGTACCCAAGTTATTTGCATACAGTATCTCTATATGCAAATAAACACCATTTGGGTCGTAGTAGAATATCTTAACAGCTGCTGTACCTGATGGATCTCTACCTACTGCTGTTTCAGAACCATGAATGGCGCTGTTCTGTGTGCATGTGTGCACGACTTGGGAAAACACCTGAAGTTATTATTTACTGATCTCTGTCATGACGTTATCTACCTGCATAAAGCTTCTGAACTCGCTGTCATCTCCACTACTAAAGTAAAATAAAGAGGCCCGGCGATGCTCTTAGCTCCACGTGGCTCCTCATACATCAACATCAATAATTAACCACATGCCGACACGTTATTTAATGAGTAACGAGAAGCTCGAGTGCCGAACTCTGGGGAAGTGCTATTAGGACCCACTCACGGACTAAGCCTTTATGGGAGATGCACTGCTAGCACGCTAGCAGCTTAACGACGTGCACTTTCAGTTTCTGTCTGATCACAGGAAAGTTGCTGGAGGCCAAGGTAATGGGATCCAAAGAAACCAGGTGACTAGGAGGGTTTATGCAGGTCTAGCTAACCCTAACCTGGACACCACGCAGTTGATGTGTTGAGAACAAGCCTGAAATGTGTCCAGGTTGTCTTCATACCTGAAATTTAAAGCTAGCCATATGTGCCTTAAACCTAACCCTGACATTTTTATTTATTTAGAGAAAAAGGAGCTAATTTAACAACCCTGTTCTAACTTATAAGTAACTTTCTCTTCGGGACTAAGGTTAGATCCTTGTCCCCAAACCTGTTGATGTGTCGAGAACAAGCTGACTCTGAGTCCTGGTTGTCTTCACACCTGAAACTTAAAGCTGGCCACTTGTGATCTAACCCTAACCCTTGTCGCCAACTTTCTCTTTAAGACTAAGGTTACTTCCTTGTCCCCAAACCTAACCCTAACCCTGATCTTAATGAAATGGCCTCAGTTTGTGTGTGACCGGTCGGTTTTTAGAGGCTCTGCTCGGCCGCTTCCATTCGACACGCCGTCCTCATTGTCGTTCTCTTTTCATTCCTCCGCCTCCATCTGCGTCTCACTCTTTCTGCTGCTCTGTCTCGTCTTCGCTCAGCTCTCGCTTCGTTTGCCGTCGCTGTGTTTCGGACTGTGGCTAACACACACACACACACACAAACACACCAAACTATCTCAGACCGAGTGCTGCGCTACACTGGTCAGGAAATTGGACCCTCAACAGTCTGTATATTGGAAATGAAATTCCTTTCAGAGGCCCACACACACACACACACAGACTCTCTATCAGACTCACACTGAGTTTTGAAGAGAGGCTGCTGCTGCTGCTGCTGCTCGCTGGCTTTAACTTATAGAGTCTTATCTGCAGAACCACTATCAGTAGTTTAAAGATAGAGCTGCTGCAGTTGAGTCGTCCCCCACCTCCCTCTGTCTCTCCCTCTCCTGTCTCTTGTCTCCGACACTGACAGTCTTTTCGTCCATGTGTGCCGTCGACAGATAAGGCCTTGATGTTAATTACAAGACATGCAGCCTGTCAGCGAGCGCGGCAAAGCAGACGGTGCGCGGGAGTTTTAGAATCAATACCAGAGCTCATTATGGCAGGACTTTGTTCCGCGAGCTTTGTTCGACGCCAAAAAAAAAAAAAAAGATAACTTTAGGTTCTGGAAGAGTCGGTTCTGTCAGCTGAAAGTTTTTCCTGGAATCTGGGAACATGACACAACGGCGCAAAATCTGTCTGGAGCAAGATTAGAAACAAGCCGTCCTGATTGTCTCAGCGGGGGTAATTTAAACTTCCTGTAAAGTTTAGCAAACCTCTGACCTGCATTTGACATGAATAAATAACTGCAACTTCTAGATTTTACTGCATAGTTGAAGAGCGTATAGCAGGTTGGAGGGGTAATTCATTTCAGTATTGTGTGATTCAGAGCCTACATTTGTTTTTTAACAGCACGACTTCAACTGAACACTTGAGCATGTGTCATATAAAAACAGAATGAGCATTAATCTGGTGTAAAAACAAATGTCTAGACTTTCTAAAAATAGTCCTGACTGCAGGTCTGCTAAATGCTATCGATGCTATCATAAAACCATAAAACCATAAAAAACATGACCTGCAAATGACTAAAGCGCTGCGTACTGCTTGTTTGGTTGCTTTTATTGATTGGTCGGTTCAGACCAAAAACCTCCTGGAGGGTTTGAGAAACACGAGACGCGATGAAAGCGTCCTCTGTGATCTGACGCTCGCCACCGAATCAAAGTCATTTGATGTCCTCAAGGTTTGTTTTCGGCCTCCTGCAGTGAGAACATTAGCGACATCTTAAGGAAGGACACAACCCTCCGGAAGATTGGACAGGAGTGACCTCCAAACGTGTCTTTAATTACACGTGGGGATATGTAGGACAAACTTTAAAGTCTATTTTAAACTTTGGCTACATGCTACGTGGACAGTGTTTGTTCATCCTGATGCATTCATCCATTAAAGCTGTGTCTAACAGTGGCTTAGATGGTTACATGGTGTTATGCAAAGCCAGAACCTTATGGGGGCCAGGATTAATGATGGATTGAAAAGCTTTATAACCTCAAAGTTCATTCATATAATTCCAAACGTTACAGATCCGATAAGGAGTGATGGATTTGATGCAGATTAGTGAAACAGTGGACAAACACGTTTCTTAGGTTATTAATCAAGTGTCTGACGTTATCAGCTTGCTCCTTAAATAGACACGGATCAGGCATAACATTATGACCACCATCATAGGGGGCCTCTGTGGATCATCCCACAGATACTTGATCAGTTTGGGATCTAGTGAATGTGGAGGCCAGGTCAACACCTTGTGCTGTTCTTCTTCCTAAAGTGTTTTTGTGGCTGCATCCTGCTGGGGATGGCTGCTGCCATCAAGGAGTGTCATTGCTATGGGGTGGGGGTGCCTGGTCTGGTCTAGGTGGGTGCTACATGTCTAAGTAACATCCACACCAATGAATGAATGAATGCCAGGTCCAGAAGTTTACCAGCAGAACATTGAACTGTCAAAATATGGTTTATATGTTATTTACTTCCACTGTCAGTGGTTTTAATGTTGTGGCTGATCGCCGTATGCGCTTACATGCCTCCATATTAGCTGGACACAGCTTTATCTCCAGCTTTATCTCCAACCCTGCATGTCTAGAGTCTTCTACTCTAGACGAAGACCAAGATGTCTCCACGTCTCCATCATTGCTGTCCACATGGATTCCAACTTGGTTCATCTTTTCAAACGCTTCCTGTCTGAACAACTAGTTGTTTTTATACCTTCGCGTTTCTGGAGGTGGCAGATCATCACCAGATGTTTACCCCACGTGGAGCAAACCTGCTCAGAAACAATGGATTTACTCCAACCAGAGAGAAACCAGCAGATCAAGAGCTTCGTAGGGGATCAGATTATCAAAGGGTTCTGATTGAGGCGGTTACTTGATGCTTTTGTTCTGATTATTAGAGGAATACAGGAATTAATATACACTTACCAACTCTCTACTTGTTGCACAGCTCTCATACTTTAACAACAGTGACTCAGTCTTTTTCTCGTCTGTAGCCATGATGACGTGTTCATTCATGCATCCACGTCTACAACCATGTGTGTTCACTTCTTTTGTGGTTCTAATCGGGCCCATTTCCATCTGATGAGTTAAACTGGGACCAGGAAAAGGATATTAGTGAGCGTGTGTGTGCTATCAGATAAAGTCGATGGCTTGTTTCTTTACTTTCTCCTCCTTCTTCACTGAGCAGCTTTTTCATCTGAATGATCTGAATCAGAATCTCTTAAATGCTCTTTCGGCTGCTCCGATATAAATCAAATAGCAAAACAAATATGTTCCGTCCCTGCTTTCTTTCATCAGCACGGTTAATATCCTAGCAGCAGTTTCATATTTGTCATTAGTTGAGCAGGGAGCAGTCCGAATGAGACGCTTTCTTTTTCTGTTGTTTCTGTTGTTAAATTGCTCTTAAAATTCATTCCCAGGTGATATTAAAGAAGGGCTCCGGTTCAGCGCCTTTAGAACGGTAATTTCCTCCGTAGCGAATTTGCCAATTTATCCTCTCAGCTGTTTACAGCCGTGAACTGGAATCCCCATTAACCTCGAGGCTGAGGCGTTTTTGGCGAATTCCCATTAACCTCCAGAACGAGTCGTTTGGTGAATTCCCATTAACCTGCAGCGTTAGTCGTTTATCAGACAAACAAAAGAAGTGCTGGTGGGAGCGTTCACAGATATCTTTCTCTGCTCCCGCTGAATGCTCGCTAAACATATGCTCCCATGAAGTCAATTGAGCGGAGCACTTTGTCACAGTTGAGCCCGTTTAAGGTCTAATTGGTCCAGTGTCTCCAGAATGGAGGGACGCCTCATGTTTGAGAAAGTCAAGGGTTCAAATCAACCTTCTGCGTGTTCTCTTCATGTCTGAATTGGTTTCCTTTAGGTGCTCACACTTTGTAAAGATGTACAGATTCAACCAGTTTGCACAGATTTTAAAATGGAATTAGAAGCAAAACTGTTTGAAAAGAATGTGCTGAAGCTGATTTGTTCCTTTTATTGTCTAAAGGTTGATGTTTTGGGGGGCAACGATTGCTTGACTGCTTGTCCTGTAAAACCTAGGTCAGGTCTGTGGAGATGTTCAGCCATCCAGGTCGTGGTATAACTACAACAAACGGAAAAGTGATTGGGAGTTTAGGTTTTTGCATTAAGATCCGTCCTGCACAAGAAGAACTGAGGACTCATTTGACCTCATTCCTTTGGTAGTTTGACATTTCAATGAGTCTCAGTGGATGCTAGAGGCTTTGCAGCTTGTTCCAAAATATGCATCCTTCCTTTAATTGATGCCATCATGTCTGTCTGGTTGTTGACCATCTATGCCCCTGGAGGCTTGACGAGAAGCATTCATGGCGGAAAACAAAAACAGAACAAAAACATCAACCCTGCAAGTTGTAGTGTCTGTAGAATTAGTTTCGATCTAAAACATATTTCTGTGCAAGACGAGCCTAAATCCCAGGAATGCCAAATATTTGACACTGCCCTGCACGAGTGCCGCTGCTTCCACGCTGAGCCGCCACGGTAGATACCCTGTTTAGTGTAACGCCAGCACCGTGCAGGCTTACGAAACCTAAACTAAAGAGAAAGCTGCCTCTCATTTCAGCTACAGTTAGCTCAAGCTCCCAACCACAACGGATAACGCCATCAAGTAATATCGCTGATGCCCATCTTTAGCTGATGTCGCTGCAGCTCCCAAGAGAACGCTCGTTGTTCTCGCAGCACAAGGAACATCTGTTAGGATTGTTAGTAAAGACATGTCTAAGACAAAAGGCAGCTGGACTTGTTTGAGTTTTCCTTGAAGATGTTTCATCCATCTTCAGTTTAAAGTGACTGGAGAGGATTTATATGTGGTAGCCCGACGCTTCAGGGTGGTGAAACGTCCTCGGGAAAACTAAACAAATCCCGTTTCCTTTGGTTTACATATGCACTCTGCTCAGTTTATGTGCAGTGCAGGTTGAGCTGAGAAGGAGCGTCCCGTATGGATAGGCATGTAAACTAAAGGGCTGCATGGGTCACAAATCTGATTTAGCATGTAATTCATTTAAAGTTGACTAAACTGACATCCTAAATACCCCTGAGACTCCGTAGATGACATTGGGGAAGGGGTGGGGGTTTACATGCAGGATGGATGAGCACCAATGGGCCATTTACAGAATTTCATTTGTGCCCCAGTGACTCGTAAATGGCACTGGACTGGACCAAGCCAGACGGTCACTCCTCGTCTCTTATGGACATTTACTTTCTTCTGGCCTCGGTGCAGTTGAGTGGACAGAGACCGGGCTGCACCCTTAAGTGTGTACTTTCTCGTATCCGTGCACGTTTTTCGTTGGGACAAATCGAAGCGTGCACATCCACGCAGACACATGTTGCAACCACACGTCCACATCAGAGGGAAGAGGTCGGTCGGGTCGAGGGTCAGCGAGCGTGCGAACGGAAACCCGGAGTCGTCTTTATCCAAACAGAAAGGAAAATAGAAGCTGATGGCACTGGGAAGGAGCAAACATAACGTCGAGGGACGGGGTGTGAGTGGAATCTGAAGCCGTGACGTCCCCGTAGCCACGCGGCCGTTTGTGAAACTGAGTCAACGTGAGTGAAAGGGGAGCGATGGGTTGAGATGCAGCCGGCAGCTTGGCACCTTCCCGACGCTCCGTGTCATCTCGCTTAGCGTGATCTCTGCAGAGATTCCCCTTAAAACCATTCAGCAAGGGACACGGCGTCACAGCGAGGGAGATAAATCCATCAGCTTCTTGTCACCCCTCCCCTCTTTTCGCCCTGTCGTTAGCCTGGAGCAGCTCTTATTATACATGCACACCCAGAAAATCAGTCTATTTGTTGTTGGTTTTCACACATTTGTTCAAAGTGCTTTCACAATTTTTTTTTATTATTTTTTTAGAAGACACAGTAAACAGGTGTCATTTGGTTTCCCGGTGGAATTGAAACAAGCTTGATTTGTTTACTCCTGCTCGTGTCAAAAAATCAAAAAATCAAAATTTTCAGTTGAATCTTTTTCTCTACTCTTTAAATTTGCATCCGTGGTGAAACGCTACGCCGTGATATTTAACTCAGAATTGAATGCATCGTGGCTGAGGAGTGTGTCTATGTGTGTGTGTGTGTGGAGGCGTTTATATCTAAAAGCTGATTTTTCTGCTTGTCCAAGGATTAAACTGCAAACATTAGTTCTGATTCTCAGTCATCCAGGTCATAGTATTTGCACAAGGACGCTTTAAACGAAGGCAGCTGGACTTGGTAAAGGTTTCCCAGTGACGTGACTGATTGGTGGCGGAGTGTAGGTCTTTATTTCTGAACATTTATGGATGGTGCACATTTTAAACCTGCAAAACTAGGGCCTGTTAATGAAAATGCACCTTGGGCCCCATTCAGACATCGCATTGGACCCGTTTGGACCTCAGTCCACATGTGGAGGTGGTCTGGGACGCATTGGACCTCCTTCCTTTGGTTGTTTGAACAAAGAATGAGTCCTGGGTTACATTAAAGACCACCTACTCAACAGGGCTGATCTGAGGAAGAGGAGTTTAACTCATTAGTTCTGAAAAATTCAACATAACCTCTATTTTTATTATAAATAGTCGTTTTTACTGAACTTTACAGCTTGTTCCAAAATATAAATCATTTCCGTGAGTCATGATGCTGCCATGATATTTTACTGCAACACAAATGATTGTGTAAATGTTTTGGGGATGCCATTAAAGAAATAAAAACTTGATTGACCAGTTGATGCAGAATGAAGATCTGAAAGAAACCTTGAATACACCGAACTATGAATCTCCATTAAAGCCACTTCACAAGTTGAGGGATATTTTTTGACGGGGGGCTGGGAGGGAGGCCGGCGGTAAAGCTCTTTAACAGTCACATCCTGTTCTTGGACGACTTACAGCTTGTGATCTCTAGAACCCATGAGAACGGGAGCTTAAGTGGGTTTGAAGTGTCCTGACAGTGATTGATACCAGCAGGGAGCTCTGAATACAGACCACACTGCTGGTCCTTATCAGTGACACATCCGGCTCCAAAGCAAGATGTCAGCCGTTGGTGGGACGGGCGGACGGGGAGGAGGGGGGGAGGAGAAGAAGACGTGGCCTGACTGCTAGTGTGAAGCCGGTGTGACGGAGAAACACAGCAAAAAGAGCTTTTGTGGAAGAGTCTCATATTTTTCTTTGACGTTTAAGCAGAAGAACCAGAGGCATGAGATTGAAAACTGGATACCTCCAGTCACGCATGATTCATCGAATTAGTCCCACAAGCCTCTAGAGCGCTGAGTGGTAAACTGCAGAGAGATGGATGAATAGTTGGCATAATTGTTATTATCACTCGTTTGCTACGGTGCATGAACCGTCTCTGTGCTCTTTTTCTGGTCTAATTGTTTAGAAGAGTGTCTCTAAGGAGCAGCGACGTCGGCCCGGCTTCATTTTTCTTGTCGCGTTGTTGTCGCCGCCGTGGCCGCTGCAGGTTACATCCTTCCTGGAGAAGAAGGGATTAATTGTCACTGATGTGGAAAATAAAATAATTAATGAGCGTGATGGACTGCCGACGGAACAAAGACGTGCCTGGGTCGTAAACTCTCGCCTCTTGCTGGCATTTTAAGGAAAAAGGACACCAAGCTGTAATTACCCCCTTCCTGTAGAGAAACGGCTCAAACAGAGAATTGATAATTGGAAGTAAAGCTGTCTCCTTAAACCCAAGAGGACAGAAACATTAGGTTGATAGATGGGCAGATAGATGGACTTTATTTATCCCTAGGGAAATGTCCACTAGCTTGATCACGTCACCATCACCATAGTCCAGTTGGATCCTCACAGAGTCCTGAGGGACCTAACGACCTCCTCAACCTGTCCATGTCCATTGACCCAGCTTCTCTGCCTAACTATGGTGTCTTTTAGAGGGTGGTGGACATTGTTCACGATGGACCAGATTTTGTTGAAGGTCCTACCACCGATATTGGGAATCTAGCTATGTCCCTACCACAGAGTCGTCCTTCTGGATCAACCGTGAGGTGTCCTTCTTCTTAGTTCTGCCTCCCCAGGACACCACGGCGTAGAAGAGGACATGATAGTCTGGTAGAACATGTCCAACAGCCTTCCTGTAGATATTAGACCAATAGACTTAGACCTTTTTTTTGTACACTGAGTCTATGTTAGTCCACCAGCCCAGTTTTTATTCCAAATGTAGACCTTAGTACTTACAGTTCTGATATTATAGGTCCCGTTCATGGTTACAGGTTGCAGGTGAGGCCTAGACCTCTAGAAATCCACGACCATCTCCTCGGTTTTATTGAAAAGAAGGTGGTTCGCTCCGCACCATGAGACCTGCAACCTGGCTTCAGTACTCCGAGCTCTGCTGATTCTTATTATATAAGACAGGAACCTGAAGAGTGAACTCCCTCTGCACTAAACAACAAGTTTCAGTTGTCTGACTATAATAAAAATGTCATAAAGTAATAGATGTGCAGTAATACCGAGGCGTACTCTTGAATTCTCAAAAGTGAGTATGGGTACTTCTTGCTCCACTGCAGCGTTTTAACCAATATCCTGGATGTGCATCTGTCGTCCGTCCTGCGATCGAGCTGGATGTGCTCCGCCCTGCTCCTCTGTGGCCGAACGCGCCAAATAATTTATGACTTTTGGGAGTTTCTCTAAAAGTCCGTCGGATTGGATTTTTGCTCCCGAACAGAGAGTTAAAAGCCGAAAATCTTATCACGGAGGCCGAGTTATGGTCGAGTCACCGGTATTGATCAACACCCCCATCAGCCCCTGCAGATATATTGTGGTCATTTTTCCTGCTATGAGGCCCGGTAGAAATCTTTGTTATTGCCCCTTTACAATATAGATGACAGGCGTTAATGAAATATGATGCGTCCCTGTCTGTAAACTGCTCAGTCGTAAAATTAACATTTTGTACAGAGGATTCGAGCGAAAGCCTGAGCTGAATCTCTACTGTACGTCTGACTCAGCTCCGACCAAGTCAAAGAGAAAAAAGCAAAGCTACAAAAATAACCAGAGACGCTTTCCTTTTAGCCGCAGTGTTTAACTAATCAAGTTTAGTTCAGACAAATCGGGTTTATCGGATATGAATGAGGTTGAAGGAAGTCCTCAAGGTGGTGGTAAAGAAGACGGATTCTAGAGTTTGTTACACAAGTTGGACCGGTAGCACCCAAAAGAGAGATTCACAGATATTAATATTTATTATTCCTTTCCCTCTCCCACTGCCAGAATTCGTAATTAGCTCCTCCAAGTCAACTCATAACTCCTTAACTGCTTCCTCAATACTCCCCAAGGACCGAGATTGATTATTTGATATTAAAAAAATGTCCGGCGCCACATCTAAAAGAAGAAAAAGCACAGGAGACAGACTGACAGCCCCGGAGAGAAGCATTAAATAGCCGTGGTATTCATCCCGGCAGTCTAATGAGTTTCTGAACGGCCAGAGGAAACAGGGGAGAGGATTTAATAAGACCACCAACGGAGGAATGGAAACGGATGAAGAGTGGGCAGATAGGACTTTGTTTCACCTTCTGAACCTGATTATGGAAATACGGTACATTTCTGATTGCTTGGCTCTATATGTATTTGTCCCTCCCATCCCCCCGCCCCCGTCATATGGATGTCTAAGACTGAGGGATGGAAGCAGGTTGGCAGGACCACACCTAGAAACAGTGGTATAGTTTCTCTAGTGGATGCTTTATTGCGAGGAATTTACCTTTTTATGAAAACAAATTATTCATCCACAGACGGGTGGTGCATATAGTTGCAGCGTCTTTTTAAGGTTGTTGAAATCGTTTAGGTTTCTGCCCCTAAGTCTTTCATCTACTTTAAGCCGTTTACATTTAGGATTTGACAGAAACGTCTCAAGAACCTTTTGCACGGACCTCCTCCTTGTGATGAAGTGTAGTCAGATTGTTTCTTAGCTTTGTTGATTCATTGGCTGGATGGATTTTCTTGCACAAAACAAATGTATACAAAGCTACTTGCACTTCTGGCAACCTGCTAGCACAAATTAGCAAATACTAGCATGCGTCACTGCTGGCTATCAGTCAATAGAACTTCTTTGGCACTTGTTTCTACTGCAGTGGAGAGTTAAATGTGCTGGAAATATAACAGAGGAAGTACTTTTTCCCAACTTTATTATTATTATCATTATAATATAACTAAATGTCTAATTTATCTGTCTACACATGTTCTGGGGTGGAAAGTTGGTCCAGAGTCTCCCTGTTGGGAACTGACAAGCTGACAAAAGATCAGCCCAGCCAATCAAATTATAAAGTACTTATTTAAAACCCAAAGATAATCAGATAAAACAACAAATCCTCAACAGATCTATGAGGCTGCCACCAGCATTTATCAGAATTATTAATACTTGGATCAAACTTTCCAGATAAATTCCAGTTGTTTTCTTTCAGGCGCCGCCATGTTTCACGGTCTCCTTCCTCGTCCCAGACACTCCCGCCGGTTAACCTTTGACCTCTGCCACAGTAGTTGGCTGGTTCATTGTTGGAGTTTAGGGTCGTGACCCTCGGTCGGCCCCGACTGATCCCTGGAGGCCTTTTCTCAGTGGGCGCTTTGTTTCCCTGATAATGCTCAGACATTTGCTCCCTTGTAAACATGTGCCCCTGTGCAAAGTCGTAAACTCTCGCTGGTTCTTGGTCTGACAGAGTCGAGGTGTGTAGTGAAGACCGTAGTGACTTTTAATGACTGTTGTAAAGTTGTTGCTGATACTCGTCTGGGCGTTAGTTAAAGTCAATAAAGCAGAAGTTGGTGTTCCAATACATCTTTTTGTGACAAAGGAAAGACTTTTCTCGAATGTTGTTCGAGCAAAATACATACTGAGATTGTTTAAATGTACATATTTCTGGCCAAAGAGAACTTCCGCTTTCCGCTTTTTGAATCAAGACATTAATAGGTAAGCTAGATTTATGCCGTGTTCGCAGTAGAGGTGATAAAGCAGCTGATTTTAAATGGAAGCCGGCGATATACATTTTTCAGAGCTCGCATTGACATCCATCCTGGGAAATCCGATCCCAAGTCACCAGTGTTAAATATATTAAAATGCGTCTCCAGCCAGCACTTGAGATCCAGTCTCAATTTCTCTGCATGCAAATGAACTTTGGAATATTTTAATAGCCGCTGGATGTCTACCGCTGTTTCAGAACCAAGAACAGTGCTGTTTTGTATGCGAACGCCGTGATTTTAGTGCACAGTTTAATTAGTAATGGATGGATTAATAGATCTCTGCCCTGACGTTAGTTTGACCTCACACCTGCAGTTTTAGCTCTTCACGTGTGACCAGATTCCTGAGGATGGATGTAAATGGGACACTGTGATCCAGAAAGGATGTGAATGGGACACTGTGATCCAGAATGGATGTGAATGGGACACTGTGATCCAGAATGGATGTGAATGGGACACTGTGATCCAGAATAGAAGTTAATGGGACAGTGTGATCCAGAATGGATGTTAATGGGACAAAGTTATCCAGAATGGATGTGAATGGGACACTGTGATCCAGAATAAATGTTAATGGGACACTGTGATCCAGAATGGATGTTAATGGGACACTGTGATCCAGACGAGAAGTTAATGGGACACTGTGATCCAGAATGGATGTTAATGGGACACTGTGATCCAGACGAGAAGTTAATGGGACACTGTGATCCAGAATGGATGTTAATGGGACACTTTTAGCTTATACCAGCTTCCCTTGCCTTTAACATATTGTAGCAGTAAATTACTGAGAGAAACTACATATATACCGTCAGTAGAAACCAATGGGAGCTGACTTGCAGTTTTTTTAGTCTCCTTGTGTTGTTGTATGGTCAAAACATCGTTCCTGAAGACAAAGCAGAAATAAAGTACATATATTTTAGCTGCTGTCCAAACATCCACATGTTTTCTCGAAGGTCCCGGAGGTCTATCCATACTTTCTTTAGTTCATTGTTGCGGTGCAAAGATTTAGAAGCTGCAGATTGCTCGGTCCTTTCCCAGCCTCGCGTCTTCATTCCATGTTCTCTGGATGTCTTCTCCTCTAACTGCAGTCCTGCCCTCCTCCATGGGAAAAGGGAAAGCCCCCGTGTTTCTCTCGAAGGAATACCGCATGGCTGTGGTATGACATAACGGGACTTTAATTAAGACCAGACTTGCTTCACCCTAGCGCTGCACAGGACGGATGACCCCTGTGGGAACCTTTCCTGTGATTCTGCCTGTACTCTTAAAACAGGCTTTCACAGGAAATGGTTGTAGCAGACACGTTGTAAACAAGTTAAACAGTTAAATGATCACTAACGTCCGTTTTTAATCTGAAAGAACTCACAGTAAATACAGCCCAGACTCCATAAAAGCCTGGATATCAGCGGATGCATCTATATGACGCTAATAATCCTCCAATATCAGAACATAAAAGCCTCATTTAACAGCAAAGATGGAAATACTCAACTTTCTCCTTCTTTCTTTTTCCTTTTAAGTCCTTCTCTCTTAGTTTTTATTGACTTCCTCTCCTCTTCTTCCCCTCCTCCTCTTCTTCTTCTGTTCTATTTCCAGCAGATTCCATGCTCCACAGCAGCAGAACCACTTTGTTATGTTCTAATATAAATAATGAAGATGTTCAGTAAACTTTCAAGGGGGAAAAAATGCGTAATAAAATGTCAACCTCATAAATCTGTGGAGGGTTTGTTGTCCTTCTCATTTAATATAATGTAAAACTTTAGGTTCTGGACTTTGTGTTCGCAGAGAAAGTGACATTTAAAGGGTTTCTCTCTGGTGGGAGTGAAGCCAGCGTGGAGAGACACTGTTAAACATTGACTTAATGAATTTACTAACTGCAGTATATTCAAATGGAAATGCTTTTGTTGTTGTGGCACCCTCAGAGCTCCAGGTAGGGTTACTATTTCTGGTCCAGAGGACGTTTTGCAGGGTTATGAAATGAATACAGAAATGATCTATGGTCCTTTCTTTGCCAGTTTGTAGCTCCCAACCTGTGCTGACTCATTTCTGCCCTCTGCTCAGTCTGTGACTTTGTTTATAGCCTTCCAAGGATTATGGGATTGGCTTTTTTCCCCTCTGCTCAGGGGACTTGATGTTACATAACTCAGAAACAGTTGAATCATAGAATTAGGAGTTAGAGGCCTTATGATGAAATGCAGCAGAGCGGTCAGACTTTACAATATGGCCACTCTCTTATTTCTTTGCGTACGACAGTTTGTTCCTAGAAATCCTTATTTTAACCCGTCACGAGTCGGATTTAATTGCTGCCTTTTTTTTGTCCTTGCACAAATGACAAAGAGCCGGTTTATTCTGTGGGATGCAGTTGTTTAGCCGGCGGCGACCACGGAGGAGGGCTGTTCATTGACATGTTGATTCGCTTCCTTTGTCCTCAAAGAAAAGGAGTTTACCATTGATCTGAAGTGGGTTACCTCTGATCTGCTCCGTGGAATCCAACCACACGGGCCTTCTTAGTGATTTTGGACGTTTGCTGATCTCTTTACTAAAAGAGTACAGATTTTATTTTTGAATATTTGAAAACCAAAGAGCTCCATGTGTCATTTCCATCTCTCCACGTCATCTCTATGTGACACTGATTAAATCGGCTGTCTTGAAAATAATCTGATATTGTGTCTATTGAGTAGGGATGGGTGATTTGGACTAAAACAATTATCCTGATAGTTTCTGTTATTTATCACAGTAACGATTAAAATGATGATAAATAAATAAACACCAGTTCAGCCTAATCTTTTTGACTCTAATGCATCAAGTTTTCTCTGAGTTGTTGTTTTTTTCCCGGACTCTTTGGATGAAGTCGACGCTGCTTCTGCATCTTTGCTCATTTTCTGTCTTTCTTCATCTTCTGGTTTGTGCTTGTGTTTGAGGTGGTGGAACAAATTAGTGCTGTTACTGTCCTTTTTATTCACTATTTGTTTGCAAACCTTGCATGTTGTAATTTGCTGCTCCGCGTCAGACTTTTTAACCCCTTCATGCCTAGTGTCGCTAATTCACGACGCACTGTTTCCGTTCAGACTGCAGCTGAAATAACGCATGTAATACTCCAATGTCGGTTTGTGCACATTCAAAAAAATCCTAGGAACCTTTAGCAAGCACTAGTTTCTGGTAGGACCGGCCGGAGTGGTAACAAAAATACAAATATTTAACTTCTTTATATAACTGAAGGATCAATTCAGGCGTTAAGGGGTTAAAACCAAACCAGATAGGTCATCAATCGTTTTTACATATTCTTACCGTGGGGAATGTTTTTGACGATATATCGTAAGCGATTAAATATGGTACATCTCTAGTATTGAGTCCAGTTTTTTAGTTTTTGCATCAGGGAGTTAACCTGAGTCTCTCCGTTGGGAACCTGATTATGCTCCTGCAAAAGATCTGACGGCCAATCGGCCAATCAGATCATTTGGGCGGGGCTTTTCTTTTAAATGTCATTATTTGTGGAGTTGTCTCGATTCATCGCCTCCATCCACAAAAAGTGCTTTTATAGGCTGTTAGTTTATGTCTGCTGTTGCATGGTTTAAGGTTGATTAATCACATATTTCAAAAGGTTTATTGTTCACTGTGATTCAAGTTTACAGGGTGGAATAGGAGCCACTAGCCAGGTATTATTTTAAAAGGTCAAAAGGTGACACTAGACAGATGAATAAAGCTGTTCTGCCAGGCACCAACTGTGCAAAATAGGTAGCCCTGGGTGATGCATGCATGGTGACCACTGCATGGTCCTTTCGCCCAATGCCAGCTGGGATAGAGTCCAGGCCCTGTGGCTCCCCGCAGGACGCTTAGTGTTATTTATTGTTGTCTTATTTGCGGCACCAATGAGCTTTATTATTTACCAGTGGAGCTGATTTACCCGGTACGGTGTGATTTTCTCAATCCTGAGACGTTGTAAATGTGCGATTGTGCAGAACAACGGAGAAGTCAGCCCTCCGCTGATGCATTTATGCGTCGGTTTCTATCATTAGAGCGCTTGGATCAATGGAAACGATCCAAATATCACATAAATCAGGGGGAAACGGGTAATTTTAGGGTCTTGACTGTGAAGCTGAGGTTTACAAGAGTAGAAAGGCTGTGTGTGTCCCTGAATTGTCCTGTAATTGTATCAAACCTGCTCCGAATGATCTTGTAAACCCACCGTAAACCTTCAAGAGCACATGAAGGTCAGAACAAACGCATGTCCGGAGAAGTCTGAGGACGCTAAAGATGAAAATCTACTCAGGAAGTAACAATTTTTCCCTTTTTCTCTACTTTTCTCCAAGTTCACCCTCTCCGAGTGCGTCACCTCTGAATAATAATCCACTCCTCATGGTCACACAGGCCTGTTGGTTTGTATGAACTCTACGTTATATATGCGACAGGGCAACATAACGAGCTTTTGCCAATCGTGACATTTCGAGTCAAAAACATTCTCCAGGCACACGGGATTTCATATCAACTCCGTGAAAGCATCCCATTAAAATGTATTTGCAGCGAACCTCGACGGCAATTCCCTTTTCACAAAGCATCAATCTGTTGAGATTATGATGGAGGGGCCGCAGCAGACTGACTGACTGACGTAGCGGTGGAGGACAAAAACAGAATGGAAGTTGTGATTGGTTCAGTGGATGAGATATCGTGTTTAAGTGGTAAACGTTAAGAATTAAGGCCATTGGCGTGTACGTCAAGCAGTTACTGAAATACAAAATTTCACCGAAGTGCAGTTCCTCTAACGTCCACTAGAGGCTGACACCGAAACCGAGTCAACCCCCATAGACCTCCATGTTAAAATGTCCAGTTTACAGCAGCTAATTTCTCCATTCATGACAGGACAATTTTTATGCAAATCTCAACTTGTTTAAATTATATTGAGGCTTAAAGTTTCGCATAATTAAGGGAGTTTGAGTGACAGGTGGGTGTCGTCGCAGGTAGCTAACTCACGCTCCACCTCTTTGACCACTTTTGTATTCGCTCGTCAAGATGGCGACGCCCATAGACGCCACACTGAGCTTCAAAAATTCATCAAACACATGGATGACATCATGGACTGTGTATACCGACCAGGCATAACATTATGACCACCTTCCTAATATTGTGTATTGTGTAGTTGGATCATCCCACAGATACTTGGTCAGTTTGGGATCTAGTGAATGTGGAGGCCAGGTCAACACCTTGTGCTGTTCTTCTTCCTAAAGTGTTTTTGTGGCTGCATCCTGCTGGGGATGGCTGCTGCCATCAAGGAGTGTCATTGCTATGGGGTGGGGGTGCCTGGTCTGGTCTAGGTGGGTGCTACATGTCTAAGTAACATCCACACCAATGAATGAATGAAGCCAGGTCCAGAAGTTTCCCAGTAGAACACTGAACTGTCAACACTCTCCACAATCACTTCTCCTACCAGTGGTTTCAATGTTATGGCTGATTTATGTAACAGCAGTGTTGCAGCTTGGCGTAGCTCTTAAGGTTCTTTTATGCGGGACTGATTTTGCTTTCAGCGATGATTGCTGCAAAAAAAAAAAAAAAAATCTGCACCGTAATCTACATTATGAAAGTGTGTGAATAGATTTCGTCCTTGTACGTTTTCTCCTGACGAGACAGTTTGTTTCTGACTCGTGTATTAGTCACTCGTCAATGACGGTAAAATATGCTGAAGTGCCGTCCTGCGGTTGCCAAGTTTCGGCGTATTTCACTTTCCAGCTTTTGATTAGCTTTGGTCAAACATGCAGCTGATGGACAATGGACAATAAATTACAGTGGGCTGAAGTAGTTTTTTGGGAGGCTTAAATATATTCATTAAATCTGATAAAAATGACAGCTAGAATATGTATGTAGAAACCCTAATGAATGTAATCCATCAAACGTAGCAGAGGTGAACCAGCCTGACTGACTGCAGCGTGCCTGATGGAAGTGATGTTTGATTAATTTCTACATGTTGTCTTTTCCTTCTGCCTCTCTGAGCATAAACTTCTCAGCGCCACAGTAAATCAATAGCGCCCACTGGAAAGTTCTCGACTCGGGTAATTACATTTGTTTACTGCGCGTTGCCCTCTTCTCCATCATATCACGAACTCGGGCTCTCGCGCCTGTAAAGTGCGAAGTTGTGTGTTATATTTCTCAGCCTGGCACCAGTAATTCTCCAATTCGCTGCTCGGGTGTCAAAGACGTATTGTTCGGCTGCAGCGACGATGCACAAAGAACATATTACGCTGTAAAATGCGAGATGTTGTGGGGCTACTTGTTTTCATACACGTCCTACTTGCTGATACATTAGACTTTTAAATATTGACTCTGTAGCAGCTGTAGCAGCACTAGAGCTCATGACCTCTCTCCATTTACCAGTGCCAGAAATTCTCAAAGCCATAAAACTACGGCTGCAGCACAGCTGATTAAAACTAATCAAATAACAGTTTCTGACTTTCTAATTACAAGTCTTTTTTGTTTTTGTACAGTTTGTACGTACAGAATACACAAAAGGTCTGCAAATATTCAAACAGTTTTTTTTTTTTTGTGCATAATCAAAATAGCTGCAGAGACTTGCTTCCACTCTGTATGAAATATTCATTTAATGTCCTAGGTTTGAAATGTGTCTTTGAAAAAACTAAGTCCAAACTAATGCTGCAACACAGCAGCAGTAAAAATATTAGTACACAGTGGAAAAACACAAATTTAATCATAGTCAGGTTCAGCATTTCCAACAAAATAGCAGCGGAAATCGACTTGTTTGCTTAATGAAAAATAGCTGCTCAGTGGATTAAAGACTTAAAATATTATGTCAGCTTTGGGAAATACTCATGCTGTGTCCATTGTCATCAAAAATATGTGAGTAACGTTAGATTTTAATTTTCTAATATGAAGTATTGGTTAAACATGTTTGTGTATAGTGCACATACAACAGAAAAGCAGCATATCGTCTGCAAACAGTCAAACTTTTTTTGTTAAGCAGGTACTGAGACATGAAATATTCTCTTAACTCTGTGGAAATGCTCATCTAATGTCCTTGGTTCAAAACGTGCCTTTTAAGGCTGAAATACAGTTGATTAAAAAAAAAAACAAAACACAAATTTAATCATATTTAAGTCCAGCATTAATCAGCACATCGTCTTTATAATTTTCGGAAACTGACTTGTTTGCTCAATCAAAAATAGTTGCTCTAGTGGATCAAAGACTTAAAATATTATGTCAGCTTTGGGAAGTGCTCATGCTGTGTCCATTGACAAACAACAACAAAAAAACAATGGCTGCCGCACAGTTAATGGAAAAAAAAAACATCAAAAATATGTGAAAAACGTAGTACATTTAAAACAAAAAAGCAACGAATCGTCTGCAAATATTCAAACTATTTTTTGTTGTGCTGAATCAAAATGGGTACTAGGACTTGAAATACTGTCTTAAAGGATTTTTTTTTATATACCTGGACCTTATTTCTGTCATAAAATACGGTCGTTTACTCACCGAATATAAATTTGGTGTAATTCATATTCTTTCGGGAGATATTTAGATCTGCGTATATCCATGTAATGGCAGTGAATGGGGCACCGAAATGCAGCCTGTTGACCTACAGACCCTTGATGATGATAACCTGTAACGCCGGACTCAACGGGGAATACCACTAGTGTACATAACAAAATATTGATGAAATTAATGACTTTTGAGGCAGATAATGTATTATTTAGAGGCTGTTTTTCTGGGCCCCAATCACTCCCACTATATGGATATACGCTGATCTAAATATCTCTCAAAGGAATACAAATCACACAAAAGTTATATGGGTCATATGGTCAATGACCAGAAATAAGGTCCAGGTTGTAAAAAACAGTAGTTCCCCTTTAACTCATTAATGTCTTATGTGTGAAATGTGTCTTTAGATGCTGAAACACAGTTGATGGAAGAAAATAAATCAATTCATTGCACATTTCAATTTGATTCTTGGTTAAACATTGCATGTAAACCCAAAGGTTTTCCTATTTAAAACAGAAAAGCAGCAAATAGTCTGCAAACTTTAGAAACTTTTTTTTTTTTTTTTTTTTTTGGTAATTGCTCAATCCAAATAGTTGGATCAAAGATGAAAAATATAGTATCTGATCTGTGTGAAATACTCACATTCTGTACTGCAGGTTTTGACATGTGTCTTTTGTGCTGGAGATCTGCTGTGGTCTTTGTACTACGATAAATTGTAGCCGTGACCCAGGTTCATGGCAGCTTAGTCCTCTGCTGTCCATAGCAACCTACATAATCAAATTTATCCGAGTCACACAAAGGTTAAATGGAAGCCCTTCCATTTTTCTCTTTTGTGTGATTTTATTTCACAATGTCTCTTTCTGTTAACGGGATAGTTTGGAGTCTTTGAAGCAGGGTTTGTTCTTGCCACCGTTTTATCTACAGTTGATGGTTGTTGGCATGCTCCCAGTTTGTAGAAGGAACAGACGTCAAGCAGTGAGCAGCCGTGGACGGGGTCAGCAGGATTTTTAGCAACCAGAAAGACAGTCGATATCCCTTTAATTGTATGCTATATTTGGAATATCTTCTCCACTTTACTCTGCTGTCAGAAAGCATTTTCCTGTGGGGAGATGAGCAGCCTTATTGATCCATGCTTCCACCAGACTCCATTGACAAAAGGGGTTATTTTAACCCTGCAGTAGTTCTGGTCTACCATTGTTGGACGTTGGTGTTTGACGTGTTAATAGTCACACAACAACACAAACAAGACGGCAATAAGAGGGAACCAAAAAAAAGAGCTGAAAGATGCGAAAAAGTGCTGGTGATTTCACTTAAGATTATTTTGTTGCGTATCATCCATCTTCTCTCTTCATATGTCCCTCCTCTCTCCACTCTTTGTAATCGGGAGCTTTATAAATAGAATATTGCAAAGCCGGTTCTATGCTACATTAGAGTCCAGGCCCCGTTCAGACCTTGCGTCAACATCCGTCCTGTTCTATCCAGTCTCAGTCCACATGTGGAGGTGGACTGGGACACATTTGGTAGCGTCAACACACAATGAGTCCTGGGTCTCATTAAAGACCACCTACTCAACAGGGCTCATTCATTCGGCAGCTGTTCATGGTTCTGATCCAACAGTAGGTAGCAGCTGTTAAAATATTCTACCGTGCCATAAATGATGTTTATTTGCATACAGAGCGTTAAAGTGAGATCAGATCTGAAGCGCCGGCTGGGGACGCATGTGGAGGCTCGTTTTTAATGACGGCGTTTGACCACAGGTGCTTAAATGTTCCCACTTAGGATCAGATTGCCCAGGTCGTGTGTTGATGCGAGGTCTGGATTCGGCCTCTGCGGTGTTTGTGAGCTGCTGCTGCCGCGCTCGCTGCTCTTCAAAGGCCCTCCACAAAAACCTCTGGATGTTAATCGGATGCTGCTCAGACTCCACGTTGTAATTACGTCCCCGACAAATTCCTGTCTACACACTCCTGCGCAGCATGCACGTATATGTGTGTGTTTGTTGACGGTCGTTTCATTTTTGTGTGTGCGTTAGCGTACTCTTGATGTCTCTTTGGGGGGTTTATAAGCTGCATGTTATATCACGTTAACATTGTGTTTGGGCTATTGATGTTTGTGTGTGACGCTGGTATTATATGTACACAGATGTGTGTGTGTTTGTGTGTGTTGCAGCTTATGTTTTTTCACGCTCTTCTCACCAAGTTTCTTTGGTCTCAATTGGATGTGAAAGGAAATCCCGTGTCTGCAAGGCTTCCACTGCAGGCACAGACCCGTGTGTCTTTGCGTGTGTCCTTCATCGTGTGTGTTTTCACGCACACGTGTCTATGTGTGAGCGCGTAAAGCCGTTACCATGCCACAGTGGATTAACCGCACAGTTTGAGCCTTACAGTGAGGCTGTGAAGGAGATATTCAGGGAGAAACAAGAGAGAGAAAGAGAGAGAGTAGGAACCGAACAGAAGAAGTTTAAGATTGATGGGAAAAGGCTTTTTAATTCCAGCTTATTTGCCTTATTAGCACACCAACTTTAATTAATGAATCCAAAAGAAACTCATTTTTTTTCTGCTAAATTTCTGCATAATGTGTTTGAGATAAGTTGATCCCTTTGCAGAAAAGCTAAAGTCAAATAATAACTAGATTGTTGCTCATTCATTTCTTGGATTTAAAGAAGCATTCAGCGGGAAATCACAAGCGTCAAAACATCTGCACAGTTCTTTCAGACCAAAGGTAGCATATGAAACAGATAACGGCAGCAACGACTCACGTTTAAGTGTCTGGAAGTTGACTGTTTAACGGATTAGTCCCACTGTGCTCATTACTATTCTGTATATTCAGTGGATTGATACTAGGAAGAACCACTGTTAGCTAGGGTGCTAGGAAGAACTGCTATTAGCCGATGCTAGGCAGAACTACTGTTAGCTAGAGTGCTAGGAAGAACTGCTGTTAGCTAGGTGCTAGGAAGAACTATTAGCCGATGCTAGGAAGAACTACTATTAGCTGGTATGCTAGGAAGAACTACTATTAGCTGGTATGCTGGGAAGAACTACTATTAGCTGGTATGCTGGGAAGAACTACTATTAGCTGGTATGCTGGGAAGAACTACTATTAGCTGGTATGCTAGGAAGAACTATTAGCTGGTATGCTAGGAAGAACTACTATTAGCTGGGATGCAAGGAAGAATTGCTATTAGCCGATGCTAGGAAGAACTACTGTTAGCTAGGATGCTAGGAAGAACTGCTATTAGCCAATGCTAGGAAGAACTAAGCTAGGGTGCTAGGAAGAACTACTATTAGCTAAGGTGCTAGGAAGAACTACTGTTAGCTGGGATGCTAGGAAGAACTACTATTAGCTGGGATGCAAGGAAGAACTACTATTAGCTGGGATGCTAGGAAGAACTACTATTAGCTGGGATGCTAGGAAGAACTACTATTAGCTGGGATGCTAGGAAGAACTACTATTAGCTTGTATGCAAGGAAGAACTACTATTAGCTGGGATACTAGGAAGAACTACTATTAGCCGATGCTAGGAAGAACTACTATTGGCTGGGATACTGGGAAATCATAAGCTCCAAAACATGTGCACAGTTCTTTCAGACCAAAGGTAGCATATGAAACAGATAACGGCAGCAAAGACTCAGGTTTAAGTGTCTGGAAGTTGATTCTTTAATGGATTATTCCCACTGTGCTCATTACTATTCTGTATATTCAGTGGACTGAGCCTTGAATCTAACGACAGCATCACATCTAGACATCTTTTGTTTTCTTATAAGCGGTCATATTGTACAAATTGTCACATTTTGAGCCTTCTGTATTTGATGTTCAGAGCTGTAACGTTTGTATATTTACATAGAAAGTACACCTTGGATTTATAAAAGAATCCCCAAGGTCAGCCTGACCAGATGCTTAACTGAAACAATGATTGACCAGGGAGTGTTTGGAGGATGGTGGAAGTTTCCACAGTAGTTGACCTTAGATACTCTGGGTTTTTGTTTTTAGAAACTCTCAATCAAATAATAGTTTATAGTCTAGATTTCCACCTTTTTTGGGGGGGAAAAGTACATGCTGCCACGATCCACTGAAACTATTCTAAATCTAAGTTGACATATTGACATACCGAGTGTCTAGTCATGTAATTCCCCAGATTGTTGCCTGCAGAATCACCAGCAATCTAAAAAAGGCTGCAGTCCTGTGTCAGCCTGACCAGATGCTTAACCAAAACAGTCAGTGGGAGGGGAGCATTCACGGGGATGACGAAAGTGACAGAAATACATGGATGGTGCATTTCCCAGAAGCCGTTTCGAAAGCTGTTAAGAAACGTTGGCAGGGAATGCTTGGTCTGAGGTTTACCTCTGCCCGATCGGACGTTCTAAAATCGAGTCTTGATCTGATGTTAAATGTCATAAAGTTTCCTCCCTTGTAGCTTTCTAATGTCTTTAGAGTTAACGTGGTGTGGAGAGGGTGGCTTGTCCCAAACTTTGACGATGTAGATCTTACGCCACAAGCTGCTAGCATGAAGAAAGTTTGTAATACACATCTGAACTTTTATTCTAGTTGAGCAACAAGTTTACTGATGGATCCTTCTGGCATTCCTAAGAATTTGAAGTAGTAAAGTACAAAAGTGGCTTAAGGTGCAGTACCACTGATGGCCACTAGGAGTGCAGGGATGTCCCAATCTTTCAATATTTAGTCCTGATCTGATGTTAAATCTCCTGTAGTCTTTCCTTGTCTTCTCCTAGAGTGGACTGGATTCAGTCAAAGTTCTTCCACACTAGAGACATGTTTAGTCACGTGATACTGGTCCCTTTTCTTCTTCTTCTTCTTCTTCAATTTCTGGCAGCTTTGACGCTAGCCAACAAAGAAGACAAACTTTTGACGCTACAGAGGAATGGTGTTGGTTTATCTTAAACAAATATCTGCGAAAGTTAAGGCTTGGGTGAAGCCTGATACCGATATGATCATTTCAAAAAATGCCTGGACCAGCCCCGATACCGATCTCTTGATACTGATCGTGACATCTCTAGTGAAAATGACGCTGCGTTCCACAACTAGCAGCATTTCCATGATTTCGCACTTTCAAAGATTCCGGCACAAAGAGCAGCCGCCATCTGTTGCACAGCCTCCTTACCCGGGCGTCTTTCTGCGGCATGATTCCTGCTCAGCTTTGCCAAAAAGGTCGTGGCCTGACGTAACAAACAAGGCAACTGATCTGGTGAGTGTTGCATTAGAATACATGTCGGCAGTAGCATTCCTGAGGTTTACATGTTCAACATCCCATCATTCATATCGGTCAACAGATAACCGGTCCGACCAGTTCAGCGATGTCTCTGTTGGTTATGCAAGACCGTTGCCTGAGCGTACAGTATAGTTTCACAGTGTTTCGTCATTAATTGCACACGGTGATGCTGTTACCTCAACCTGGCAAACGCTCGCCTCCTTCCCGCTGCTCAATGAGGCAGCAACTCCATGTGAGTCATTATCAGGAGAGAGAGAGCGCTCAGCTGCACAGTTTCCAGCTCCCTGTACCGCCCTGCCTTCATAGCTGGCATATCTCAGATAAAAAATACTGATTTACAAGACTCCTCTCCTCCCTCTGTGTGAGAGTGCTGATGCCAGAGTGTGTGTTTGTGTTGATTTAAAAGACTCGAAGTGTAATAAACTATCATGACATACTCTGCCTGGAAAAACACATCAACCAGCAAATCACATCACGGCGTACGGCGCTTGTTCTCCGTCTGTCATGCAGCAGCAGCAGCAGCAGTAACAGTAGTGCTGCAGATTTCCGTTTGCACAACCTATATCTTCTTCTCTTCACCCTCCTCTTTTGTTTTTTCTTTCCCCCCTCGGTGTGTTTTATGTGTTTTCTGCAGCTTGTGGGGTGTTTTCTTCGCTCCCGTGTCTTGACACACTCGTACATCTCTCCCCCCTCTCTTCGTGTCAGCAACAGTCATTCGATACAGGCATCGATATTACATGGGAGTGGAATTCCAAGAATGAAGGCGTTTACTCCTTCTTTTATTGGATTTCCAGCCACTTCTCCATACCAGCGCAGTTCCATGGAATCTTAAGGGTTATAAGTAACCCGACACGGAGGTAGAAAGTGTGCGTTTCACTGTCATCGAATTTCAGCTCAGCTCCAACCGTGGTGGGCCACACCTTGAGTACACCTCTGTAGGCCATGACTGTATCTGGACCAAAAGGAGAAAAATATACAAGAAGGTGTACTATTACTAAAAGGCTGGGAAGCTAAGATGAGATGCTATGGAGCACTACTATTAGCTGGGTAGGCTAGGTAGCTAGGAAGAGCCACAATTAGCTTGGAAGCAAGGAAGCTAGGAAGCAAGGAGGAGGTACTGTTAACTGGGAGAATTGGAGGCTAGTAACACCTACTATTAGCTAGGATATTAAAATGTACTATTAGCTGGGATGCTAGTAGAACTACTGTTAGCTAGGGTGCTATGAAGAAGTACTGTTAGTTAGGATGCTAGGAAGAACTACCATTAGCTAGGGTGCTAGGAAGAACTATACTGTTAGCTGATGCTAGGAAGAGCTACTATTATCTAAGATGCTAGGAAGAACTACTGTTAGCTAGGGTGCTAGGAAGAACTACTGTTAGCTGATGCTAGGAAGAATTACTATTATCTAAGATGCTAGGAAGAACTACTGTTAGCTAGGGTGCTAGGAAGAACTACTGTTAGCTGATGCTAGGATGAGCTACTGTTAGCTAGGGTGCTAGGAAGAACTACTGTTAGCTGATGCTAGGAAGAGGGAAGAGCTACTATTATCTAAGATGCTAGGTAGAACTACTGTTAGCTAGGGTGCTAGGAAGAACTACTGTTAGCTGATGCTAGGAAGAGCTACTGTTAGCTAGGGTGCTAGGGAGAACTACTGTTAGCTAGGGTGCTAGGAAGAACTACTGTTAGCTGATGCTAGGAAGAACTACTATTAGCTGATGCTAGGAAGAACTACTATTAGCTAAGGTGCAAGGAAGAACTACTATTAGCTGGGATACTAGGAGGGTGTACTACTGGCTGGGAGGCTGTGAAGAACTACTATTAGCTGGGATGTTCTGTGATGAAGAACGTATATTAGCTGCAAGGCTACTATTAGTCAGGTGGTTAGGAATCTAGTAGAAGCTACTATTTGCTGGGAGGCTACGAAGCTAGGAAGAGCTACTACTAAAAGGTCACAGAGACTTTCTCCATGAAAAAATGAAAAGAATAGCACTTTGGAGCTACTTTTTTGCAGGATTTAGCCAAATAAAACTGACAAAGACTCAGAACAGAAGGTGAAGATGATGATTTAAAATGAGGATTGAGGAAATAAAAGCAACGGCTACAATATATGATGTGATATATGAGACTGCCAAGTGTTGGGCTGCGCATGAGTGCAAATCTTTGACATTTACCTCAAATAAAAAGCAGAAATATATACATGAATGTGACACACAGAAGAGGAATTATAACAGTAATATGAGCTGAATGGTTCTGCATCACATCAAAAGTATCTCTATTGTTTTCATGCTCAATTTTCTATAGAGAGATGTGCATCCAGCTCTAATAGTGTAATAATGTGTGTCACCGAGTCAATATTCACCACCCATCACAGACTCATTTTCAATTTATTACTTTTTAATTTCCTGCACCCAGCTGGCCTGTTTGTGTGCGTCCACACGTGGAGACGCTTCTCTGACAAAGACAATTATTTAAAAAAAAAAAAAAAAACGGTGGATGCATTTGAACGTGTTCACTCTATAATTAAGTGGATATTTTGCATTCATCCAACCATCTGCCAATCGATCCGCTGGTTAATGCAACCTTCTATCACAGGCAGAGGCGTCCTTGGGACTTAATAGACTCCCCAGTATTCAGGAGCAGTGTTTGTATATATCTCATTAGCCTGGAGACCAGTCGTACAGTAACAAGAAGTGAGATAATAAGATGATAATGAGGGTGACTGCAATGTTGGATGGAACCAAAACATCACAAACCAAAATGGCGCCCATTGTAACTTCAAATAAGGAGTGATGCACATTGATTTCCTTAAAACCCGTGAAGAGAAAAGCATCTTAGCAGGCGTCAAAACCAAAAAATTCAAACTGCCATGATCCATAATTTTATAAATGTGCCTACGCTGTTGTTCTTAGAAACCTAACTTCTCAAGATGATGTGGTAGAGGAAGTTAACTGTTGCCATAATCGTTCTGTTGTAACGTGCTGTGTATTCAGGGTGCGCTCATTCATTCACGGCTGGGTGTGGTTGCAGGTGCAGTCTTGAATAGCTCAAGCAGAAACAGACAGAGACACAAATACCTTTCATCTCAGTGCTATTCTTTAGGGTTTTGTTAGAGAAAGTCTCATTGACCTTTAGCTAATAACCTTGTCTGTCCTCTTGCTCCAGGGAAAAGTATTGAAATAAAGAAAGTAAAAAAGCAACAGACTTATCACCAAGTCTTTGTCACTAGCTTCCTAGCCTGCCAGATTATAGTAGCTTTCACTAGATTCCTAACCATCTAGCTAATAGTAGCTCTACCTGGCCTCAGAACTACTATTCTTCATCCCAGAATATCCCAGCTAATAGCAGATTTTACTAACTTTCTAGCCTCCTCGCTAATATTAGCTTTTACTAGATTCCTAGCCTCCTCGCTAATATTAGCCTTCACTAGATTCCTAGCCATCTAGCTAATAGTAGCTCTTCCCAGCTTCCTAGATTTTCAACTAATAGTAGATTTTACTTTACTTACTTCTTTGCCTTCTAGCTAATATTAGCTTTTACTAGCTTCGTAGTCATCAAGCTAATAGTAGAGTTTCCTAGCTTCCTAGCCTCCTAGCGAATATTAGCTTTTACTAGCTTCCTAGTCGTCTAGCTAATCATAGAGTACCTTCCTAGCCTCCTAGCTGATATTAGCTTTTACTAGCTTCCTAGTCGTCTAGCTAATCGTAGAGTTTCCTACCTTCCTAGCCTCCTAGCTGATATTAGCTTTTACTAGCTTCCTAGTCATCTAGCTAAAAGTAGCACTTCCTAACTTTCTAACTTCCTAGCCTCCCAGCAAAAAGTAGCTTTTACTAGATTCCTAGCCACCTTAGCTAATAGTACTTTTAGGAGTTAGCAGCTAATCTGCATCAAAATTGATTGATTGATTGATGAAAGTTTTATGGATTTTTTTGTACTAGACAGTGGTATAAAATGGATCCATCATAGGTGGATCCTTGGTTTGACTTCCAGTTAAGGTTAATAAAAGATGTGTTTCATCACTGATCTGCAATCAGTGCTTCACATAAAAGAAGAGCTTGTTTGTAAGAGTATTTTATAGCGAAGGTGTGTTTCTGTTTCACCTGAAATGACACCAGAACGTAAGATTTTTATGACAATTGATGAAGCTCTTTGCGTTAATGCGAGTCAGTCGTTCGTAATTGATCGCTCTGAACTCCTGCTTTGCGTTTGTTCCTTAGAGTAAAATATAAATGTAAGCCTATGAGTTTCTGGAAGTAATGGTTTTGCTAGCCCAGGTCAAATAGCAGCCAGCTGGACACATGTTTAATCCAACTAAGTGTACATGACCAGCGTTAACCACCTCAAACGAACGATTCTCAGTGGAGCACTCTCATTTCATTTACCAGGAATGATGCCATGTCAGTGTAGTTCGTCTTTTGTCTAGTTAACAGCTGAATATGTGGAAAGCTGAACACCAGCAGGCCCTTAGCAAAGAAACATGACCTGGTTTTTTTATTTTTCTAACAAACCTCTTGATTGAATGATTCAAATGTGAATAATGATGCTGACCTAGATCCAGACTGTGAACATTTTCCTTGATAAACTGTGTTTTGTAAGCACGTTGGGAATAATCAGGACGACAATCAGCGACAAAGAACGACTATTTGTTGACTTTGCCTGATTAAATCCCACTTGAGCCAATTAATTATTATATCAACTTGCACATGCAGAATTATTTATGGTACTCAGAAACATGCAGATGTACAGTTAGAAGAGTTTTTTAATGTTTGCTTCACACGCTTCATGGGGAATTTTCCAGATGCTTTTGCACTTAGGATATTATTTTGATTATCCGAGAAGATCAGGGAGCGTTGAATGCACCACTTAACTTACTGTAAATCAATTAATCCACACTCTAGTCCAGTGGGCGGAGCTAAAAGAACATATAACCACCAATCAAAGCAAAAGAAGAAGAAGAACTTGCTGTAACTTTGGAATAGTTTTAAGTAAAGAAATGTTTGTGGGGAGCTGGTCATCTCAGAGTGTCTGCTCTTGACTCAGAACTGCATGTTCTAAAGATTTAATTTTGGCTACACTAGCATGCTAGCTAGCATTAGCCTAGAGGGCTAGACTTGTGCTTTTCAACATCATCAGCGGCTTGTTTCTCTTGATGCTTGTTGTGAAAATACTGACACAATCGTTCAGATTTTAAATCCAAAATATCAAACGACACTTGATCGATGGGAATCTTCAGAAGTCTCACATTACCAGACGATCTGAATCGCAAAACAAATCAAAATTTTCTCACGTCCATATTTCATCTCAGTTTCGTTTCCGTAAAGTGTGTTAAACAATAATACCTGTGCTGCATATTTCCTGTTCCTTCAAGGCTAAATGCAACTTAACGCAACTAACAGCAGGATTATGTCGTATTAAAAAAAGAATCTCTTGAAGGAAACTCTTCCTACACGAGAAGAACTTGGACGAGCGGAGCCGTCCCGCGAGCGGCATGAAATCGGTTGAATCGGTGGTAAGGCGGCGTTAATCTGAGCCTGATCACCCTGCCAGGCTGCGGAGTTAAATGTTCTGACTCACCGTTGATTGGTAGCGTGGGTGGTTGATTAGTTTGGTCCAGATTACATGGACCACTAAAGTCTGATTAGGTTGAGTCATAAAAAAAAAAGTAAAAGAGGCTGAGCGTTGCCTCCATTAGGTGTAATTAGTGTGTGTCAAGTAGCTCCGTCCTCCGCCGACACTTTCCGCAGAGATGTTGTGTTGGCGTCGTCGCCTCTGAAGTTACTGCCTGTTATCTGTCCTGTCTGTTTTTAGCTGCTTCTCTGGAAAATTAAGACATGACAGTTCATACCCCATGGCTTCAAGTTTGTTCATTTATACCTTTTTAGATTTATTTGCCTGCTGGAGGCTGATGAAACATGCAAGTGTTTGCTTGAAACGGATTTAACAAAAGACTTAATACAAATATAGAAAGCAAGCAAAAATTTAAGCAAACGACTAAATGTTTGCTTGTGTGTTTTTTTTGTAGGAAAGGAGAGTGAGGAACTCATCAGAGTTCAACAGACCCCAACACTGAACAGGTAAGGAAGACTTGTCCTTTCACAAACCTGATTAAACCTTACCTTCTGACCAATAACGACGCTGGGTTTTCCAGGCGGATATTTCAGCATTTAACCGCTTTTCCTGCACATTTCTCATCAACCAAATTAAAAATCTAAGCTCTGGATGAGTACAATGGAGACACCGAAAACTGCAGCTGATAACTACAAAAAATCAATTTGAGCTTGGAGTGTTTGGAGACTCGGGATGAATCCTAATTATTTTCACAATCACCTCAGTTTCAGTCTTCGCCTCCATTGTTCATAAATAATAGAAGTCGTGCTTGCGGCGTTGTCTTTTTACTAGTGTTCGGTAGTTAAAACTATAATATTAACACAGAGTATGAGTAGATGGCTCATAAGATTTCCTTATGTGCAGAGATGAGCTAGTAAATCGTGTTGATTGGAAGGAAGGAAGAGCCTTTAGTTTCACAGTATGCAGGACACAACAAGATAGAACGATAGAAAGCACCTGTGATGGAGGTCAAACTGGTAGTTCTTAGTTTTATTTTGCAGATTTGGGTTATTTGGGATGTTAGTAACTGTTAGGATGTCCAGATTGGAGTCCTTAAATGTCCCAGAGTTGGTCTCCTGACGCTTCCTAAAGTCCTTCCTTGTCTTCTCCTAGAGTGGACTGGATTCAGTCCAATAAATCTTCCAGTCAAAGTTAATGTAGTGTGGAGAGGGTAGCTGGTACCTTGTGTTCTCTCCTCCAGAAATGTTCTGCTCGTCCAACGCTGCCATAAACTCCCTAACCCTCTCTGGAAGATGTTTCTCCTTGACGCCTTGAACCTGGGTCGACTCCATGGAGTTATGTTGACGTTAGCCAATTAACACAGACGAGCCTGAGGATGTTTTAACACTACAGGGACGAGGTTTTGGTTTATGGTACCTAATCATTTTAAAAATTCCTGCATGAGCCTCAACAATAACACACTCGTTGCTTAGATGTTGCTCCGATGTCCACATGGGATTTGTAGGAGCTGTTAATGTCCAAAAATCAACATTGATCTAACGTGTTCTTGGGTTAGGTTTAGGACTAACCACAGAAATGACAGATTAGCTCTTCCCTGGCGCCATTGTCCAGACTGTGTTTATGTTTTTAAATATACAAATGGGAAAAGTCTGAAACTAAAAAGGCTTTTTCTCTTTTTGTGTGTAGTGACTATTACAGCCTCACGGGGCGGTTAGCTCATTGTTAAGGCTCTTCTGTGTACGGGCTGTGTCATATAAAATTCTCATAAAGCCAGTTCATTAAAAACTCAAGTTGCTGCATCAACACATACCTTTGCAGAGACGCTGTCTAATTATTTGGCCTCATATTAAACACACACAACAACACATACGAGGCTTATCTGATAAAACCTCAGATACAGGACGTAGTTCAGCTGCAATAACAAAACCCTTTATGGAGCTGTGTTTATCACAAACAGGCTGCACATTGATATTTAACGGTGTGTATTTAACATGTTTCCTCCCGGAAGAGTTAACCCAGCTGGTTCATCCCGACGCCGTGAGCTTATTTTCTGATCGGTATCTGCGTCTCCTAGCTTTCTCATTCCTTGTCTTTGCAGCTATTGACACTAGAGCTGGGTGTTATGAACAAGTAAAATGAAAATCTTTGGGCTTTTATAATTTCGTTTTCTCTCTCAAAGACGAACAATAAAAAAAATGTGGCAGAAAGGCTGCCACATTGTCTGTTATTTATTAAAAAATTGCCACTGCTAGACATTTGAAGGTCCTGGTTTTCATTTAGTTTCAAATAACTGAGCTGTTGACTCAACCTTTCATTGTTAAATTGTTAAAAACAACTTAAACAGATATGTTTTAGCTTTTAGCTGCAAAACCCCCCTTAGCAAATAATTACATGCTATTAAACTCTATTTTATTTTTTTATTTTTTTTATTTTTGCTCAGTTTTTGGGCTCCTCTGGTCCATGAGAAATATACCCATGTGTCTGGCTATGTCCTGACTAGATGACAAATGAGGCCTCTAGAGTTTGCTGCTTTTATAGTTGAGGCTTTTGGTTTGTCTCCCAGGTTTGTCGCTACGTTTGGCATCTGGAGGCTTGTTTCATATCTGACATGGAGAAACTCAATCACGGCTACTTTTATTCTTGGTGTTATCTCCAGCTTGATGTGAACTGGTAAAACTCAGATGTGTTGGCGACTCGACGGAAACTGAGACGGCCTACATCACTACAGATAGTGTGCACACTCCGGTCATTAGTAGAAAGACTCCACAGGCTGCAGTAAAGCCCATGAGATGTGGTTGATGTGAAGCAGATATTGAGTTGAGATTGTTTAGTCAAGTTCTTGATATCAGTCGCCCATTTAACACGATCAAAACTGGTCATTTTCAGAGTGTTTTCCTGAACTCCCTCACACGTCGTCCTCTGGGAGCTTCACAGGATAGCAGGGATTTGTTTTGCAGGAAGTCGGACGTGTTTGCGCCTTTATCTCTGAGCGTGGGGAGGCGTCTCAGAGGGGAGCTGCAGCTGCGAAGGCTGGCTCAAACATGTGAACCCAACTCGCTCGAGAACACGGGGACTGTCATTTTCACATTTAGCAAATGTAGGAGCCCCTTCCTCCAAGTCTTCTTCTTTAAGGCTCACATACAGTTTTATGCTGTTGGATCATTTAGAGGAAGGGTGCGCACAATCATGGAGCGTCAACTAGATCCTCTTTTCAGGGATGTGATTTCAGAGGGGTTGTATTGAGAGGTCACGTGTAACTGCACATGCCTCAATTAACAGAAAGCACATCCAGTTCCTTGTGTGCTTCAATCTTGACCTGCAAAAAAATCCAGTTGGAAATATTCTCTGTCTTGCAAAAAACAAGATGAAGGAGATTGTTCTGGGTTAGTCAGAATGGTGTGAGTGGTTGTATGTTTGACTGAGGTTCAAAAGGCCAGGTATGCCGTGGCATAGCCCGTGGTGGTGATGACCGGAGCCTTTCCAAAGTTCTGGACTACAACCTGAGCCCCTCTCTGTTGAGTCTTTAGTTTTTAAGGGTTGGTTAGACGCCAAAACAATGTGGAGACACATACATTATATTTCCAAAAGTATTCGCTCATCTGCCTTTACACGAAAGTGACATCCCATTCTGAATCCGTAGGGTTTAATATACGTTTAGGACTGTGTTTATGGGAATTTCTGACCATTTTTCCAGAAGCGTATACGTGAGATCAGACACTAATGTTGGACCAGAAGGCCTGGTCTTCACTCTAATTCATCCCAAAGGTGTTCTATCAGGTTGAGGTCAGGACTCTGTGCAGGTCAGTAAAGTTCGTCCTCACCAAACTCTCTTATCCATGTCTTAATGGACCTTACTTTGTGCGCGGAAAGGGGCCATCCCCAAACTGTTGGAAAAGTTGGGAATTGTCCAGAATCTCTTGTTCTGCTGAAGCATTCAGAGTTCCTTTCACTGTAACTAAGGGGCCAAGCCCAGCTCCTCAATAACACCCCCACACCATAACCCAACCTCCACCAAGCTTGGCTCAGTACAGTCAGACAGGTACCGTTATCCTGGCAACCACCAAACCCAGATTGGTCCATCAGATTACCAGATGGAGAAGCGTGATTCATCACCCCAGAGAAGGTGTTTCCACTGCTCTAGAGTCCAGTGGTGGACTCTAGAGCAGAGAGGCCATGGAAACCCATTCTATGAAGCTCTCTACTGTTCTTTAGCTTAACTTGAAGGCCACATGAAGTTTGGAGGTCTGTAGAGTTTGACTCTGCAGAAAGTTGGTGACCTCTGAGCTCCTGAGAGCGACCCATTCTTTCACAAATGTTTGTTGAAGCAGTCTGCACGACTAGGTGCTTGATTTTATACACCTGTGGCAATGGAGGTGATTGGAACACCTGAATTCAATTATTGGATGGGTCAGTATAGTACATCACGTCATAGACCTGCTCTCACCACCTAAGTGGAGATAATACCTCCCCTGCAGTGATGGAAGCTCTTAGTTCATGTATAAATGACCTGGTGTTCCTAGTGTTTGACCGGGAAATAAAACGAGCTTTAAATATATATTTTTTTCCAGTAACTGTTTCAGTTTTCAGTCGACTGACATCACATCTCTTTCGGCGTTTTGACTCGTACTTTACATTCTTAGCAGACCTGGCTTCGGCCGACTTCTCGTTAGAGCCTAATATATGCTGGTGGAAAGTTTGAATATTGTATCGTAACATGTATATATTATTCAAAACATCATTGAATGTTGCATGAGGAGGCTTTATTTGAATTCAGGGACGGCAACGAGGGAGACGACGGACGGACGGAGACTTGTGGAGGGAGTGGATTCACCCGTAATTAGACACAAATTTAAAAAAGCTGACAGATGAGTGGACGTAGATTATAGGAGGCAGAGAAAGTGTACATATACCACATTTTACCAATGAACTGAAGTGATGGGATCGCTCGTGAAAACCTCGTCTGGGAATCTGCTGATGCACGTCTTCACTCGTTGGGGTGAGGAGTAATAAAAAATATAAAAAAAAGAAGTGGTGATCCCTCTCCCTGTTATCTGGTCTCCATTATTATATCCCAGCATTCAGATGGGTGCTGCGTGAGATGAGAGAATCAGTTTGCATTGAACATGGTTGAATGCAGTGCTGATGAAAGCTTATGCTGATAATAGCTTTTTCATTATGTCCTTGGCTTTTTTTTATTTTTTTATTTTTTCATTTACAGATACAGAGAGAGGGAGGGGAAGCGAGGGGGTTCTGATTTTCACCACAGCTCCTTTAGTGTCGTGTCTTTTGACTGGAGCGTGATTGTGTCGTTGGAATATTTATTTTCTTATCCTGCATTTCGGCTCCATTAAGCTCCGTAGAGACGCTGGTGTGAAGGGGGTTGCTTTCATGCCTAAAAATAGACGTCTGCGATTAATGAAACAGAATTTTTCCGATTTCTTTGTAATTGATGCCGTTGAGTCTTAATTGTCACTGCTACATTCCTTCATTAGGTGGTTATCATCAGCCCAGCAGCCTCAGTGATTAAGTTTCTAACTACCGATTCTTTAAGTAGTTGTTACAGGATTTGTTATTCTCTATGATAATGAATGGAGACAGAACCTTTCCCTAGGGAACAGGAACCCTCTGGGGAACTAGACTCAAGATCTGGGGAGGTACTTTTATGCTCATGCTTGCTTGGTCAAAGCATCTGTCTATCTATAATCTGCATGTTCTCTGCGTGGGTTCTCTCCAGGTTCTCCAGCTTCCTCCCACCGTCCAAAGACATGCTGCTTAGCTTCATTGGTGATTCTAAATTGGCCGTAGGTGTGAGCAGAACAGGAATGAATGAATGAATAAGTGATTCCTAAAAGGGTTCGAAAAAGGCAACTGGACTTGTAGAGTTTTTTATTTATTTATTTATTAAGACGTTTCACCACTCATCATCCGAGTAGCTTCTTCAGTTCTAGGGGACTGGTGGGACGTCTGAGGCTTAAATACCATAATTCGTGGTACACTACGAAGTCACCGGTCTCTCCTTAGCGAAACAAGGGTTCGAGTCCCATTTGTGCTTTATAAGGGGCAGCCGTGGCCTACTGGTTAGTGCTTTGGGCTTGTGGCTGAAGGGTTGCCGGTTCGAACCCCCGACCAGTAGAAAGCGGCTGAAGTGCCCTTGAGCAAGGCACCTAACCCCTCACTGCTCCCCGAGCGCCGCTGTAGCATGG